>CM073759.1:159464185-161864185 GCA_037127475.1 Arma custos
ACTTGACAGGTGTGGATAAAAATATAAAGATAAACAAATTGAAAAGATTACCCTTTCTTTTCCTAGTAGAAGTAAAACATAAAATTAAATTTATTTTATACCATAAATATAAAAGTAAATCCAGAATAATCTCTAATCAATTGCTTAAGCTCGTGTTTATTCACAGCGTTAATAAGTTTTATGATATGTTTATGATATAATAAACTTTAATGCTTTCTACTAATTAAATAACATTTAATTTAGTGTAGAATAAATAGCCCATTATGTTCTAACCATCGTAAAACCGTTTTAATCAAAAATATTTTCTCAAAGCATTGCATAATTATATTGGAAAAGTAAAGGCAAATCGTCTAACCCGTATTGTTTTAAGATATTTTTTTTTGTTACGAGAAAGTTCTTGCCGTCGAGAAGATTGAATCGTACTATAAATGACAGATTTATAGAGTGTGAAACGATTTAATGATTCGAAAATGTCGACTATGTCTTGGTCACTAATTCATTAAACTATCTTGATTTATAAATGGTTTTCCAGGTGAAGCATAAAAGAATTAACTCGAACAAATGAATGATACAGTCCATCCTGCAGGTAAACAATCAAAAGATGAGAAATTAATAGCTCTTAATGGGGAGATAAAACCTCGTCGTTAAGGTAATATAATACATAGCTTACTTCTGGAAACACTTCCGAATCGGTCCCAAAAGAGAAATAGTTTTTATGCACATTGGGACTAAAGAAGATCATTATTTCCTCAGTCGTAAGTGTGTACCCAAGCGAATGCGAGGGAATTATCTTTACTCACGAGGCCAAGTCGAGGGAGCAATGTATTGCTGGGAATAATGATCAATTTAGATCCAAGGGGCATACAAGATTTTATCGCCAGATGGGATGTAAAATGGCAAACTATAAGCTATAATATTTTATATTATGTTATGTTTTACAATAAATTTAAAAGCTGAAATTAAATGTGCAATTATTAATTGAGAAACTATGTGTGAATATGTGAAACAATATGTGGTGTATCCATAACTTACAAAAATGATCTTCTGTTTACCAGTTTTGGTGTTTTGAAACAACAGCTGATTTTAATGGCCGGTGTGACAGGTGTACCGACCTAACCTTGCATTTATGCACTACAAAACCTACATTATTTAGACGAATTAGGTTGTCATCGTTTTACTTGATTCCCTAGGGGATAAAGGTAATTTTTTGACTCAATTGCTAATGCACTGGGAGAAAAGAAGTACTTTAGTCCTAAATAATTGAGCCAAAAACAAAGCCAGCTGGAGATAAAAATATTTATGTCGTTTCGGACGACTCAGCAATCAGGTGGAGCTGACGATTCCAAGGCACAAATATAGTAGCCTCAAAATCGTCGTTGCATCGAGGGAAACGATGTGGCTTAGCTTGGATTAATATACACCTACTACAAGTCGTTTGAGGTTTTGTTTTTTATAGATTAATTTATTGATATTTACAACTTTATCAATAAAGACAATTTCATTTAACGACATGAAAAAAACACTTGTGGAGAAACTACCCATTGGTCGCACTCCAATGAAGTTCTATAGTAGAAGGTCTCGAGTCCGTCTTCTTTTCAGACGCCTCGGAGGGTTATCGGCAATAGTTGAAAGACTAGCGGATTCAAATGTGTTTGGAGCATGTCCCGGAAGGATAGGTATCTAGTTTGGGCTCATCATGATGGATGAGTTTGTTTGTGACATAATAAGGAGCATTGAGGATTTTACGAAGGATTTTGGATTGTAAGGATTTGATACGAAATGAATTGGATGGTTTAGTAGTGCCCCAAAGCTCAACTCCGTATGTCCAAATAGGTCTGATAAATGTCATGTAAACGAGTCTTTTGTAATTATATAATTGGGAGCTTAGAGCGTTTGTCCAGTATATTTGATAGTTGAAGTAGGCGAAAACGTCGAGCAGTTTCTTGTCTTTTTAGTCTTGTATCAGGATTCCAAGTGAAACGTTTGTCCAGATGGAGTCCTAGGTAACGCTTCTACTTGAAAAGGATCAGTGGAATATTATTAAAGGATACAGTAGGACAGGAATTCATAGGTTTACGACGTAGGGTGAATGTAATTTGATGGGATTTGTCAGGATTTATTTTCATTATCCAATTCTGACACCATCCTTAAGGTTTGAGATATGGGATTGAAGAGATTGGGATGCAACAAATGGATCCTTATTCACTACATGTGTCATCAGCGAACGTAGTGAGGACAGTGCTTGGATGGGTTGGAATGTCAGCTGGAATTAAAACTGGAAGTAACTAATCTGCCAACGTGTTGCCAGTTCAGGATTCATGAAGATTAAATGAAACATCAACAAACTCTAAAATTATATACTCCACAACTGAAATTATTTTTAAATTTAATTTATGATTGCCTCACCAAACAATATATAAACGGTCACAAGATGGATATAATTATATAAAAATTCATTTACTTGTTTTGCTTGTTCATTTATTTAATCTTACTTTGTGCTGCTATGGCTAATCGTACGATGCTTAAGCGGAAATCCTAAATTTTTCCTATCCATAAAATATTAGGATAGGGATATTTAACGAGTACTTGACATTTTACAGACTCGGGACTCCCATTTTACTTCTCTTCCGAAAGACGCCAACGATTTTTTACACTCTTTAAAAAAACCTAAGGCCACATGCCGGACTGCAAACCCGCTATCCTTATGCTAACCATTAGACCACATGTGACTTACTTATTTATGTAATGCTTTTTTACCTACCATATGCTTTTTTCCAATATCTTTGTACATATTCTATGTCAGGACGGTTTATTACGATACATACAATTAATTAAATGAAGAGTTTATAATTATAAAGTTGATGGTGCTGAATTACGTTCTAGAACAGAAATGGAAGTTGTGACCAACTAGACTTGAAGTGGTTAGCCTAGATCGGTTCTAGTTGCTGCAATGCTGTATTTAGATGCGGGTTTGATAATTAGGCTTGAATATCTCGGGACATCTTTGGGAACTACAATGGATATTTTATTTACAAACATTAACCTACTAAATTTTATAAAACATATTATTGAATAATTTATTTCTTTAAAATACTGTACAATTATCTAAACGTTGAGTGGTGAATCATAATGATTGCCAGAAACTCCATGAGTTGTCAAAAGGGGCAATAGAAATAACCACCGTAGCAAATATTGCAGAAATTATCCAAAACTCATCAATAAAACAAACGTTGTTGAAGGAATTGCAAATGTTACTCAAGAAAAAAAGTCCTAAGTAGAATGATTAACAAGAAATTAAGAATGATGAATGAACTAAATAAATAAAAGATACAAGTAAAACTGAAAAAAGTCAATAGGTGTGAATGTTCCACGCTTAGAGTGGAATATTCAATTCAAATGGGACATGGTGAATGTTTTAAACATAATTCTATAGCGAATAAATTATTTTGAAATATTGCATTGTCTATTGATTCATATTCTAATCGTAATTAGATGAAATCTATCAAAGAAGTAAATTTTACCTAATTATAATTTTTTAAGAACAATTTTAAGGATACTTATCACAATATCTACTTTACCACCAGTTGACCAATTTTTATTTGCCTCTATAAATTGCAATATGGGATAGTTGCTTGATACAGTCCATAAATGAAAGGTCGAAACGTCACAAACACAGGCATAATGTATTATAAAATACAAATTGTATGTAGATTATATTAACAAAAATATAATTATTTGTTATGGTAAATACAGGGGATTCTAAGTCAAATGTAAGTCTCTAACTTACATCGGTAAAATGTCTTAAAAAACTCACAACGTGTCTGGTCTAATCGCTGTATATTTTTCTAAGTTTTCATTTTTAATTATTTTGCATACAAAAAACTATTAAATTGCAAAAGGTTACAATATCACGAAATTTCACATACATTTTGCATTATCTCTTTCCACTAGATGGAAACAATATATGATATGAATTAGTGTATAGGGATATAAAAAGCGTTTTGAAATTTGATGGTGATCATCATTATTATTAAAAATGAAATCCGAAGTCGAGGATCAGATATTGTTCAGTTGACTTTTTTTGGAAATCTAATAAGCGGTAGGGTAATTTAAAAATTTGAAGTTTGGAGTCAGGCATTAAATTGTCATTTTGGTAATTCAGTTGCATTGAATGCCTGAACTGAAATAATTGGGCATTAAATTACTGTAAAAATGGGATCCAGAAGTATTATATTAACAACTCCACTATTAAATCATATTCTGATATCATCTCAATCCTATCAGAATATAATTTAATGGTAATTGCCATGTTTTAATGTATTTAATTACTTACCTACATGGCATACTTTTCCAAAGGCCGGATAGTTTGATGAACTTTTAAAAGATAATTTGTTTCAATCATAAATATTAAATCTTTTTTTTTTTTGTTAAAGAAAGAACATTTTCTTTTTTTCACATTTTGTTACAAGAAAGTAATTTAAACGTTTATTTTCATAATTGTTTAGAATAATTTAATTTAGTAGGCAAAATAGTTGTTTATGTGAATTTGAAGATGCACTAAGTCGCTGCCCACCTGAAGGTGTAATTAATTTATATTTCTTCATCGATTCGAGTTGACCTAGTCTATCGTCTCAACCGGTGACGCCTTAACGTCCTTGCTCGCCCCGCCGACGAGAATTTACTTCGACAGACAGATAAGGAAGATATTTTCGGTTTATAATATTTCAACTGGCAAACCAGATACGCATTTATTATATTGCAGTCGATTTTATTTTATTTGTAATTAAGTTTAAAATAAATTTTTTTTTATTAGTTGTGTTTTTATAAATAAAGTTATTTCCTCAAAATAAATATAACTTCATTTTATTTCAATCATTTGTTTTTTTTATTATAAAAAGCATTATTTATTTAATTTAAAAATGATTTATGTTATTAGTTCAATAAAAGATTACATTCAAATTTAAACTGATCTGGAATAATTCAATTAGAAATTTTATTTTTCTTATCCATTTCGGAGCTTCCATCGAAAGGTCTAACTATTTCGCGGGATCTTAAACACAATAATAATAAGTCATATTTCTATAGCTTACAGTAAATTAATTTGGTATTGGATTTGTACAATATCAGCTATTATTTGAATAAAATACGAATTACTGTTTTTTATGATATACAAATTGTTTAAAAATAAAGTACCAATCATCTTCGTATACACTGGGTTTTGCTCCATGAAACGGGTATATTTTAGGATCCCTACAGTTTTGAAAATATGAGGAGAGGTTTCCTGTTGAACGTTTTTTTTTTTATAATTTTTTCTTTCATTGTATTTATGATTATGTACAGATACATTTAAATTGTCCAAGGTTTTGAAATTTGAGACTGGTACAGCATATAACTTTGTGAATTGTAGCAAATAAAAAACTAGAAATAAAAAAAAAAAATGAGGAGAGGTTTTCGTTTCCGACTGTTGAATCGTATATGTAGGCGAGGCCAGGAGCGAGCATAAAGCGGGAGGAGTTGCTAATTTATAAAAGGAACTGGCCTCGAGGTCGCAGATTAACGAGGAACCGCTACAGAGGTTATCAAAAGAGCCACTGCCGTTGAGATAGCGCTCCTGTATTCATCTTCCCCGACCCTGTGGGATCTCCGAGTCTTACGATGGTCTTCCCTATGAAGCGTTAGATCAGAAAGGAGGAGGGATCCAATTGGCATAAAGGATTCCTCGAAAGAAATAAGATGGAAGTAGGAAACATTTCACACAGCATTTGAAAGGAATAATAGTAGAAGAAATAGTAATTGAGCAAATTTCGGAACGAAAGAAACGAAAAAGAATTCCTTCTTACAAAAGAATCTATCAAAACAGTATTTGCTTCGATTAGTTCATATCTGTAGAAGAACTTAAATAAAAATCCCACCTTTGGAAGAAAACTGACACAAATAAAAAAAAGGTTTTCAACTATGTAATAAACAAAACGATGTGGTATATTTGTATGCAAATGAGTAAAACAGATGTTACTCGAGTTGTCAGCCAATAGAGAGCAGATACGTATCAAAACCTTCTCTAGGAGACCATTACCTTCTGTAGGAGAACATGATCTGTTAACTTGTAATTTTTATTGTAGTGCCAGTTTGTAAGGATGAACTGTATTCTTTACTCAGTAGTTGGGCATTTGTTGAGGGAGCTGGGTGGTTCAAGGGTAGAGCGCTGAGATGCGAAGGTCTCGGGTTCAAGTCCGGCTGTGGGAGATGATTTATTTAATCTGCAATCAGCCGAGGATTGATCCTGTATGATCAGGAGATCCTCCTATGGATTACCCTGCCTCTATAAAGTGGGTAACCTAAATTAAAGCGTGATTTTGGACGAATCACTACCGTTGTCCTAGAAACAGAAAGGTCTCCACCACGCATTGAACCCAAAACCCTCCCTGGTTCGTAGATGTACAGGTTTTAGTTATACGTAAGTCGTGGGTATTATTTATAAGTGTTGTATTTATTGTTATCGGGTTGTGGATGAAGAGGAATAAGTCCAAAACTAATTTCAGTTGAAATATATGGATATATTTGAAATGAATGGTAAATGGATAGCTCTAAAATAATATTTAATAGGAAAACCGTGCTTAACAGTAACCCATCGATCCTCACTCTGCTATCTGGAAATATCAAGATCTTTATATACTACCAGGAGAATAATTTTTATACTGCACATTTCTGCTTTTTTAATTTAGTCTATGCTTAAAACGTTATCTGCGAACGTAATAATAATGAATATTTTTTATTTTGTAATAATTTTTATTTATATTAAAGCATAAGTAAATACTATTTAAAAAGTCGATTTATTGTAAGACGTTCGTTGATCAGATCATTATCATGCACACAACGAAAAGTGAGTTTGATCTTCAGGTGAAACTACTATTGTCTCATTGCATTGTAATATTTTAACTTTTGTTTCCATTTCTGTCTATTTTTAAATAGACATTAAACAGCTTTAAAATTAAACTAATCTGTGATTCGAAATTATTCTCAAATTTATTCCTTTTATTCCCGCTTTGCCTATTCGAGACCGAACAAAGTTCCAGAGCCCTCCCTCTACACACCCAGGATTAAATTTCAAATGCTCCGCTGTATATGCAAAAGAGACTAAACATTCATTAAAAAACTTGCTTCGCTTGGTTCCTGTGCTACAACTTTGAGTTGTACGAATTTCTCACTGATCCTACTGTTATCTTTTGTAATATAAACCAGATGTATTTTCAAACTGAATAAAAATAAATAAATCTGAATACCATCATCAAATAAAAAATACTTCTTTTACACTTATACTCTTGTTATTAAAATAAAATATCTATTTTCTATTATATATGTAAAGTTTCAATATTGCTTTTAAAATAGGATAATAATAATAAATATTTATTTACAAAATTATGCAAATGTCATTTGGCATATATTATATTTGTTTAGCCGCAAACCGTGTACTACCTGCCAGTAGGAACAAACCGATCCTTGCCTCTAATATCGGCAGAAATAGTTTTACCTCCAAAACCGAAGTAGAGGGGGGAGTGACGCTTTGGAGCGTCCCTCACTTGCTGGATGGACGCCTAGCTGGACTATAATTCCAGGACATCGTAATTATGACCGCTTGTCGCTCTCAATTCGCTATTCCTTTATGAAAACGTCCAGGAGGTCTTACAGATTGTCACTCACCAGGAGCTCTGCTGAGACAAGATGATGATGCTGAGTTGATAATTGGGTATAGATCACACAAATCATAAGTCCCATTTCATTATCATAAGGCCTCAAATCACCAACTAATACTTCTGCTGATGATCAACGATTCATTGTGTTTATATGGTACCAACTGACAATTCAAACTAATTAATGGTATCATACCTATTACCCCTTCATGCCGTGATCACTGGCAAAGATAAAAATTATTCGCACATCTTTTCACCTTATTCTTGAATTCTTCATTATAACGTTCCTGTTCATCATTTTTAAAAAAATGTTTTTTCATTATATCTTTGGCCATAATGCAAGCATGGAGCATGTTAATGTTTATTATCGCTCCTATTCAATGTTAATATTCCGTATTAATCATTAAATATCATTATTATTAGATCGCATATTCATGCTAACCTTATATCTTTATTAGTCATTAATTATTTTTGTTCATTAGATCGATATTGTAATATTACTCCCTTCTGTTATAATTCATTAGTTATCATTATTTCGTCCATTTAAGAGACTCGCTATTTTGCGTGTTTATTCTTTTAGTCATTCTTGTAGAACTGCTAACATTATGTTTAATCATTTTATCACATGTATATTGCTTGTTCTTAAAATTAATGAATCAAACGATATGTTAATATCAGAGATTTCTTTCGAATTCCCGTTGTACTTCAATTTACTTCATATTAATTATTCTTCAGTCTAATCCATCAAAGAAACAATGGTGCCGTAAAACCCGCGAATGATAACAATCTCATATAATAACATAGTTTAAAAAAGACATTGCGCATCAATAGGCAGGTTTGTTTGTTTGTAGTGGGGATATTATGTAAACCACAGAGGGAATAGAATCACTTCAGCCTTGTCAAAAGCAAATATAAATGCATGCATTCAGATTGTAATCATTAATTTACAATATTATATTCCAATGTATAATTATTAGTGATAATTAAGCATTCAAATCATATCATCTCTTGTAAATTCATTAATTTTGCATATTCTAATTGTTAACTTGCAACGTCATATATTCTAACGCACATTTATATTTCGCATGGTATGGGAACCCAGGGAGAGACTAATGGATGGCTCCGGTGGCTAATGGATAACGCATGATTGTTATAGATAATGAAGTATTAAAATAATATTATCTCTTATAAAATGTTAATTCTCTTTCAGCTTTCTAGTAAATTGCATAAAAACAAAATGGCTAATCGTCGCCAAGCTAGAGTTAAAAATGTTTCCCAAACAATATTATTAGGATTATTTACCCAATTTCGAATTTTCGCCGATGAATGTAAAGAGACAATGATCGGGAATGAAGAAGCAGTAGTTAAAACGCGAATTGACAAATTGAAGCAATTAATAGACGAAATGAGAAAAACCCATAATCCCGTAATCACCGAATCCATTAATGATGAGATACCTGTTCCTTCCGATCTTATGGATCAATTCATTCGAGCGCAGACCGAGGCTATGGACTTAGAGGTCCAATCATTGGACCGCTCGGTTACCGCACGTGTCGCACCCCGGGTACCGGAAGTCCGGTTGCCCCCCCTTGATTTACCGAAATTTAAGGGAGATATCACGCAATTCCAAAATTTTAAAACCACTTATATTCCGCTTATACACAGCAATGAGGACATCGATGACGGACTTAAGCTAACTTTTCTTAAGAGTTGCCTTACAGGCGAAGCCTTAGCCGTCATAAGCCATTTGGATACTCTGGGCTCGAATTATTCTATCGCCTGGGCCGCCCAAATTTCTCGGTATAACAATCCAGCGGCGCTCGCGTCTCGGATACTCCATGAAATGTTAAATTTCCAACCCACCGCGCATCCATCGCAAAAGGCCCTGGAATCCGTTCTTAAATTATTTTCTGAACTGGGCCATCAATTAACCGCGACTAACATCCCTGACCTGGGAGACTATTTTTTATATTTCTTAACCTTCCGGAGTTTAGACCTCGTTACTCAAAAAGAATTTAAGTGACAATATCCGGAGGACTTCACTACGTTTTCTGGGCTGCTCAATTACATCACGCGACTTCATATTGCGACGGCATCCGTATCGGAATAACCATTGTCGTATAATCACCTCGACCGTCACCTAAGAGGAAAGAGCACCCCATATGCATCGGTAACCGCAATCTGGCAATCGCTTTGCTCGTGCGTTCGCAGCTGCGCTGCGGTGTACTTACTGTCAAGAAACCTTTATCATTGCCGAGAATTTAAAACCTTATCCGGTCGGGATCGCCTACGGTTTGTTCGTAAAGAGGTTGTGCATCAATTGTCTCGGACATCACCCACCGGATAAATGTCAATCCACCCAGCGTTGTCATTCATGTCAAGGTTTCTGATGATCTCGAAGCCTTAACCCCAGGACACTATCTTATCTGTCGACCGATAACCGCTCCCCCACTCAGGACGTATGTGAGGTGCCCATCAATCGCGTGGCGCGATGAAAACTCACTGACAAGATACATCAGTCCTTTAGGAAGCGATGGACCATCGAATATCTGCACACACTCCAGCAGCGATCCCGCTGGACGGAATCCGCCCCGGAACTAACTATCGGCGCTCTCGTGCTGATCCAAACCGATAACTCACCTCCTCTGCGTTGGCCATTAGTTCGGGTTACCGAATTGCACCTCGGAGCGGACGGTATCGCCCGAGTCATTAGCCTCCGAACCGCTTCCATTCATCATATAGCGCCCAATCACCCACTTATGTCCTCTTTCAATAATGCCACCTCCGTGCCATGGGCGGGGGAATGTTTAGCCGCGAACCGTGTACTACCCGCCAGTAGGAACAAAACGATCCTTGCCTCTAATATCGGCAGATATAGTTTTACCGCCAAAACCGAAGGAGAGGGGAGAAAATATGGTGCGTATTATTTCAAAGAATTTTCAACTAGATTTCGACTTAAGATATCAACAAGATATATTATGAACCTTACGCGTCAGGAGTGAATCCTCACTTCCCTTTACCAGTGAGTGTCATCCTTACTTAATTATTGACAACTTACAGTGATTCAAGTAAATGAAAATTGAAATGACTTGTTTTTAATATCACTACGATTAATGATCTATTGTGATTGTAGATTGAAATGGTATAAAAATACAATTGTCTACAAAATGAAATCCATTTCATTATTTGCGTACTGAGATACCCTCTAAGTTCAAACTATTGTTAAAGCCATCTTATTACATTGTAAGACGGTTCTAACGGCTATAGGCCAAGGAAATCTAAGCAATAAATATTCGTTCCCCTAATGTTAATAGACCAGTTGCTAGTGAGATATCAGTAAATACTGCAATTGATTAAACATTCTAATGGAATCCAGAGGCTAGAGTGTAATTCAGCAAACTGTTAGTAGAAATATTTTGTAATTTACTTTAAATAAAGTTTAATATATTTAAGGGATAAAGTTGGCAGAATTTATATTTGGGTTTGATGACGGTAGTGTAAGGAAAACGGACTAATCTCCTCAACATAATGGACAGACTTCCCAGTCAATTGAGCTAATAGAGATATCTCTATAAAAATATTTAATATATTTTTTTTAAATTTTAATATATAAAAAATATATAGACATTTATTGATAAAAGAGATCCTTATTACATTAAAATAAGATGAAAATGAAATCTTTATAATTATTAGCTGCCACGAAGAGGTAAAAAGCTATTGAGAGTGAGGTGCAATATCAAATAGAGTTAACAATTAGAAGCTTTATGTTTTTCGGGAGTTCATGGGCTACTAACTCTATTAACAGTCATAAAGCTAGAGGGAGGACTATAAAAACTAATGGGAGCAGAGGAGTTTAACGAGGAGTTAGTGAATTTATTGGGACAGTCTATTAGCTCGGAGGTTGTCGGCTGGAATCGGCTCAATTATCGTATCCCACATCACAGTCTTCTTCGGCAATCAGGACTCTCTCTCCCTCTCATTCACTCTATCTCTCTCTCTCTCTCTCTCTCACTCTCTCTCACTCTCTCTCTCTCGCACCCACGTACGCTCAGACTATGTCAGCTAGGCAAATTGAAACTGATTATTTCAGCAATCGGCTAGGCTCTACCTGTTCTAGGATTTTCACCAAGAGCACTCTATTATTGAATTGTTAAAGAGAAAAGTTATAAAAAAAATTACGGTAAGTTAATAGGCTAATTTCAATTAGGCAATTAAAGGATAATAGTTTTTTCCAATAATTAGCAACATTTACTTTACAGTGTCTTTGTAATATAGCAATATTTTTTATAAAAACGAAAGGAAATCCACTAGGGAATCATTTATTTATTTTATTTAAAGCAGAAACAGATATATTGTTTTGTATAGCTTTATTGAAAAAAATTTTGGGCTCTGACAATCTTGGGGTTTCAATGATTTTTAAATTATATAAAATATTGGGATATTATGTAAATTAGATATAAAAGGCTCGTTATTGAAATGAGAACAAAATATCTATAAATATTCTGTTCCATGTTTCAACTAACTCGTTTATTATTTTCAAAAAGAAATCTATTTTTTTTTTAAATAATTTATTTACTGAAATTTACAACTGTGTTAACATAACACAACAAGTAAATGTACTGATTGGTAAATATTAGTATGTATAGTAAACAAACATTTAAATAAATACGATATCTTCAAAATTGGTACATTTATGTTTCTAGTTGAATATATGCTCACACTTCATATAATAAACTTTGTAGAAACTAGAATCACGCAAAAAAAAAATAATTGAAACTTTAGAGAAAACAAAACAATATATATATATATATATATATATATATATATATATATATATAACTTAAGCACTTCACCTCACAAAACATAAACAAAAGAATAAGTAAGAAGATAAACAACACACTTGACGGCTGGTTAAACACTGACTTTATTGCCATTTTGAACCTCTATTTATAGATTCCAACAGCTGTTTACAATGCCAGCTTGATTAGCGACTTTGCGATCATCGTCTTGTCTTAACCCCCCCCCCTGCCAGTTTACGAACATCCTCGTAAACTCAAAACAAAAATTGCAGAGAAAGAGCACACAAACCAAAGAAATTGTCAATTACGTGAATCATATTCTACTTACATAAAAATAAAAATAAAATACCTTACTACTAGCTTAATCTACATTACTATCATTCGTAATTAACAAAAAATATTTATATACAAATAAGTTACTTTACTTTTCGTCTACAACCGTATCACCCTCGTCTCTTCTTCGCGCTCGTAAACCAAAAAGGGCCTCGAACGGGGAAAATCCGGTGGCCATGTGTATGGAGTGGTTGTACGCTGCTATGGCTCGGGGCATCGCCTCATCTGCTTCCAACCCTTTATCTGCGTGGAATACTCGGAGATGTTCTCCCAAGGTATTATGGAGCCTTTCGATCCCCCCCTACTTTTAGGATGTCCGGGCGTATTCCAGTGCCATGTAATTCCTAGCCGTTTCATCTCCTGTCACAAGTACGCGTTATCGAATTCCCTGCCCCCATCCGAGGAGATCGTATTTGGCACCCCATAGAATTGGAACCATGTTTGAAGGGCGCTATTCACTGCCGCTGCCGATTTCTCCTTCACTGGGTGGGCTATGGCCGTTTTGCTAAATGTATCCACTGTTGTTACCCATTTAAATCCCCTCCACGTAAAGGTGTCTACTTGAAGATCTGTCAATGGTATCGTAGGCGTCATCGTCTCGGTTTGTAATCTTACGGGAGGATGGCGGTCATACTTAGCCGTAAGACAAATGTGGCAGTTCGTTATTATCTCCTCTACTGTCTTCCGCATCCATGCCCAATAATACTTTCTTTTTAGTGCCATCAAAGTCTCATTGATTCCCCGGTGGTTCGTCTTCCCTTAATGGTACGCCATCGTTACATCCTTTTGCTGTTCTTGATCGCGAATGGTCTCTACCTTAGATCGGCATCGGATAAACGTCCTGTATATCCCTATTTTTTCGAATCACCACAAGTTACGTATCTTGTCCCACACCGTCGCATTGCCAACATACAGATAGTGGGTCGCACCTGCTTTAGAGGCGTCCTTTAACGCTCGGCAGATTTGCTCTTCCTGGACTCCAGGTTGGGACCAAATAGTAACAATATTATGCCTCTCGTATCTGGAAAATTCAGTTTTCAGTAACCCCGTGGTCTTTGTTTTCCATATTATCTGCCGAGTCTTATCGTTTATTACCTCATCCACCTCCTCCATCCCAGTCGATCTCTCGTCTTGTGATTCCTCCTGGTCGGGAGATTCCCCGTTGTTCCGGCGGTCTGTTTCTCCTTCTCCTTCCACATCTGGCGTCCATTCCCGTACGAACCTCTGGAGCTCCCCGGAAGGTCCCCCTTCACCTGATTCGATAGCGTTGACCTACAGGGCACGAGATAACCAATCTGCCACCACATTATTTTTTCCCGGCTTGTATGCTATTTCGATATTGTATTGGCTCAAGATCTCCTTTCAACGCGTCACCCTAGCCGACGATTCTTTCAAATTACCCACCCACAGAAGCGGCCTATGATCGGTATGAACTTTGAACCGCTTTCCAAATATATAGGGCCGGAAGTGTTGGACTGCCCATACAATCCCTAATAACTCTCTCTCGAGCGCGCTATATCGGGTCTCCGCGTCTGTAAGCCTTCTGCTTGCGTATGCCACAGGCCGTTCCCCCTTATCATAATCCTGTGAAAAAACCGCCCCCAGTGCATATCCACTAGCGTCGGTGGTGATCGCAAATGGTTTTGAAAAATTAGGGAATACGAGGACCGGTTCCGATTGTAGCCAACACATGCATTTCCTGATGTTCCCCTCGATCTCTGGAGTAATCCGAATTGTGCGTCCCTTCCTTAACAGTGCATTCAGAGGACTCAGATGTTCAGCCATCTCTGGGACAAATCGACCATAATAATTTAGAGTTCCTAGCAATCTCCTGATTCCCTTGATATCGGTTGGCATCGCCATTTTCCCTATGGCTTCCACCTTCTTACCGTCAGGCTGCACCCCTTCTGCCGATATCGAATGCCCGAGGAAGTTGATTTGCTTTTGCCCCAATATTGATTTTTCCGCTGATAATTTTAGACCAAATTGACGTATTCTGTCAAAGACTCGTTTCAAATCCTCTATATGGTCCAACTCCGTCTTACTAAAAACGAGGAGATCATCCATATAGACCTGGCACATGTTTGCGTCTAAGCCCCTCAAGAACTCGTCCATCAGCCTCTGGAACGTTATCGGCGCATTTTTTAAACCGAATGGCATACGGGTAAACTCGTAATGACCCCTTTCAAACGTAAACGCTGTTTTACATTGGTCTCTGGGATGCATGCGAATTTGGTGGTATCCAGATTTCAAATCTAGTGTGCTGAACACGGTTGCTCCAAAATGTCCTCTAATCTGGGAACAGGGTATTTCTCTTCCAACGTATTTTCGTTGAGTTGCCGGAAATCTACCACCACCTTGTAGCGCTTCCTTGGATCCCCGTTAACAGGTTTCTTCTTGACCGCCCATAGAGGACTGTTAAAGGGTGATGTGCTGTCAACGATAATACCTTGCCGTTTTAGCTCCGCGATCTCCTCCCTAATGTGTTCCCGCAATGCCTGTGGGTACCGCCGCTCCTTCACGTAAGTACTCTTCTCAGATTTCAGATGAATTTCATGAACCGTTTCTCCCGTCACGCTCAGTGGACCCCCCTCGCGAAAAAAAATATCCCCGTATTCTTCCCTTATGCCCATCCTCCAATCCTTGCCTTGGGTAATTGCACCGACGCACCTCACATCCCTTTTCGCGTTCTCCATCGTTCTATATGTCTTCCTCCCAATTCTAATCACCCATTGACCTTCTACATTACTGAGTTTCGCCCCTAGTTTCCCGAGCATGTCACACCCCAAAATCCCACCATACTCGCGCGGCATGGTCTCTACCACATGCAGATTCGCTACGTCACCCTCTTTGCCCCATTTACTTAATGCCAGTTCCACTTCCCCATCCACCGTACAGGGACCACTCAAAGTGACTAGCTGACTTAAACACTTTCTAATTTCTGGGTCACACTTTCCTTTAAATATACGGTGTAGACTATCTCTACCTACTAGAGTACACGAGCTCCCTGTGTCCACAAGACACCTCCACCCCTTCAAAACTCGATAATAGGCAACCTGTCACACTTCTTTACCACACTATTCACAAAAAATAGGTTGCCCCTCCGTTTACACAATCCTCATTCTTTTCTTATCTGCTCACTACGCCTCCTTGTGCTCCGTTGCTTGCTTCTTCCTCCGGGGGTTCCTCTGCGGCTAGGTTCGCTTCCTTCCGTCTCGGACCCTGAAACCTCCGAAGATCTAGTCGATTCCGACCATATCCTGTTTCTCCGCCACATTCTTTGAGCATTGATCTCTATAGGTTCGCCTCGATCGTGCTCCCGGCGCCTTATATATGGGCATTGTCTGGCCATATGTCCCTCACTGTGGCATTCGAAACACCGCGCACGTGGGCATTGAGCCACCAAGTGCCCTATCTTGCCACATTCGTGGCACCTCCTTTCCTCTCTTCTCCCATTCTTCCTCTCCACAATTTGCCTTCTTTCTCTAGGTAATTTTTCTCTTCTCCCAAACTCTCCATCTCTTCTTCTTCCCACGTCCTGTCTCACTTTATTCCTTCCTGCCTCGTTCCTCCGGTACGACACTCTTTTCTACCCCGGTTCGATCTCTTCTCTCTCTTCCTCGTCGCGGGCACTCGCATCTACCATGTCCTGTGCGCATTCCATGAATGACCTATCCCTGGGTAATCTGTCTTTCTTTCCAGTATCCCTGGCTAGTTGTATCTTCAGGACTGTGGGCATAAACAACATCCACGCTTCGACCGCATTGGTATCCATTACTTCTCGTAATTTTTCGTTAATCTTATTCAGCTTCACGAGCAGGCCTGCAGCGTACTGACCGTTTGTTTGATTCGAAAGTTTCATCTCTCGAAACATCTGCAGCATATCCTCTTCTGGGGCCCATCGCCCCCCTCCATACGCTTTTTTTAGTCTTTCCTTGATCACCTGCCACGAGGTATCCTCATCTGCTTGGATTAGATTTAATACGCTCCTTCTTACCCGTCGTGCTAAGGCTACCCGTAGCCTTTTGGCATCCGCTTCCTCTAAAAAGTCTGCTGCGACCTGGGATTGAATGCTGCTCATAATACCATCCCCGCCCTTGAGGAAATGATTTAGTTCACCCACATCACCGTTAAATTACTCCAAGTCTGATATCTCCCTTCTTAAATCTTGTGCATTGGCCTTCCTTAACTTCATTTTCTCCAATTCGTTCGTTTCCTGTGCAATTCTGTTTGCTTCCTGGGCAGCTAAGTCTGTCCGCGCCATTGCTAGAGTTGTTGATGGTAATGGCGGAAACTGGGGATTCGCCTGTTCTGGCTGTGAAGGCTCTAACGTTAGTTTTGCCGGCCTCAGGATTTCTCTTTGTTCATTCATAATGGCAAGACTAGTTATTTTTCAAATTGAGAGAGCAAAACTAAATATTAAAATGAAAGTAAAATAGATCAATAATGAACTCGCTGTAGTCTTTAGTGTCCTTGAGAAAAAAAAATATATTCTCACTGAACTGCTAAAACGTTTTCCCTGGTTTCGGCACCACTTAAGCACTTCACCTCACAAAACATAAACAAAAGAATAAGTAGGAAGATAAACAACACACTTGACGGCTGGTTAAACACTGACTTTATTGCCATCTTGAACCTCTATTTATAGATTCCAACCGCTGTTGGACAACAATGCCAGCTTGATTAGCGACTTTGCGATCATCGTCTTGTCTTAACTTATATATATATATATATATATATATATATATATATATATATATATATATATATAATTTCATTTCGTAGAAAAAATTAGGATGTACCTCACTTCTTATATACTTTTACTAAGTTAACTATTATCTTAGTTCAATATTTTATAGGTACTTTGAAGAATATACTTCGTTGGATGCACTCAAACGTGAATGTTGTTATTTTTCTTTGATGATCCAAGCTTTAGCACTGAAACTTAAAACTTTTCCTACATTTTCATACAGTGGAGTTTTACTTTTTGAATCTCTCTACTATATGTTGGAGTTGAAGAGTTGAACATCTTTTTTTAAAACAACCTCGGATATTTTATCCTGAGATTTCCTACCAACGATATGTTGAATTGGTTGAAGAACTCACGTTCTTTAAACATGGTGTGTACTCTTATTATTGAAAACAAGTTCAAAAATGCTGTAGATTTTGTTGAACTGGCTTTGAAAAGGATATAACACATTGGGCACAATATTTTAACTAAAAAAAAAAAAACTTAAGATGAACAAATATTTGAAAAACACATGTGTATCGTTTTCACATGTGACCGGTAATCATATACTTTTTTAAAGATTAATTTATCGATATTTACAAATGTAATATATTATTATTAAATATTTGTTTATTTTCATATGTTTATACATAAAAAAAAAAATACTAGGACGTTTAGTCATTACAATAAATTATTGTTTTTAATTTTATCTAAGTTCGACTAATTATTTATTCCAATCAATGCCCAGGTGTATCATTTTGACTGTGAGACACTGAAAATATTAATTAAATTAATTTATTGAGGCTCAATATGATCGCTTAAATAAAGTGCTGAAATAAATCACATAAAGTAGAATAAAAGAACAAATAATTAATGAAATAGGTCAATAGTGCATTTCAATTTAATTGCATCCCCTGGACGCGGCAGGCTGTTACTCAGGGAGCTTATTTAAGCCCCAGGTGGAGCGGGTTGTATTCTCCTAAGTTCAAACCGAGATTATTTCCTACTTCTCTTAAAAGGTCATTCGTTTCATTACACGTTGATTGCAAATTGAAAAAATAAGAAACTCCAAAATGACATTCTCGTGAACGGGTAAAACTATGGAGATGCGACAAGATCTACTGAAAGAGTTAATATTTAAAAATTACACTAGTGATATAATATGAATGAGATGAAAATAGTTGACTGGATGATCTAATGTAAAGGTGATAGTTGGGGGGTGCAGTCAGAAAGAACACTGAATAAGTAATAAACTTATAGTTATGTGCCGACGTTTATGTAAATATTCGCATTTTGTTTCTTTTGTTTACCTCCTCCTTTCTGATTTTCCTTTATATTAATTTTACTTTACTACCCTTTGTGTACATTCATTTTCTGTATTTTATTTTATATACGTTATTTATAATTTGTCATTTCTGCTCATTCTCTTTAATTTTATTAAATTAATGTACATTTATTTTCTGTATTTTATTTTATATACGTTATTTATAATTTGTCATTTCTGCTCATTCTCTTTATTTTATTAAATCTGTCTTACTTCATTATATCTGTCATTATTTTCATTTTCTTGTCATTATCAGTAATTTTGTTATATCTGTCTTTATCTTAATTTTATTATATCTGTCACTATTTTAATTTCTCCTCATTATCATTATTTTTTAAATCTATCTATATCTTAATTTTATCACTTGTGTCACTTTTTAATATTCGTTATCTTCCATCTTAATATCTGCCACTATTTTAAATTTCTACATTACTTGTCACCATATTATTGTTACTGTACATTTTTATAATTTTTGTTCTGTTTGTTTCTTTCTCATAGCCCTGAAGATGACCTACACTGTAGGTCGAAACGTCGGCACATAATTATAAGTTTATTACTTATTCAGTGTTCTTTCTGACTGCACCCCCCAACTATCACCTTTACATAGTGATATAATATATTTATTATATTATAAAATAGTATATATATATATAGGGGAGTGAGGAGGTAATAGGATGGTTAGCATGGAGAATATTGCACTAGTGTTTATGAATGGTTTGCTATCGGCAATTGTATCGATTTGTAAGGAATTTAAATGGAGTGGCATTTTAGGTTATAGATCAACTCTTGTATGATGCAGTATTCAACTGTAATTTTAATAATACATTCCAATCAGCAACCTATATTACAAATATTAATATTACAGTAAACTAATAAGCTTAAAACTACCTGAATCGATACAATTGCCGATAGCAAACCATTCATAAACACTAGTGCAATATTCTCCATGCTAACCATCCTATTACCTCCTCACTCCCACTCCAAGTCCACATGTGACAAAGACCAGCTTGATAACACACAAGCTTACATATATATATAAATTTACCGAAAGGTAATAGAAGGCTTTGAATTGTATAGAAACATTCGATTTATTTATTTTATTGGTACATATTGTATATATTGTAAATCAATTTTGGAGGAATAAAAATACATTAGTATAACATTCGTTATCCGTAACACCAAGCACTTTGATGCATCGAGAAATTAATTTAAACTTAAGCATAATACCCTATATGACTGTGCAGTAGAGAACACGACATTTTTAACGTTAAAATATACTATGATAACAAATACGGGAAAGAACACCATTTTAGCAGAATCTAATATATTTTATTTTACAATGCAAGATAATATTAATTGTATGTACTATTTATTTTCCGAGCGTAAGACAATTTTAATCCTTATCCAACATCGGCTTTAATATGGTTTCAGACAGAAAAAAGTAGAAAAAAAATGACCTTCAGGTAATATTTACCATATCATAAAAAATAATAAATAGATAATTTTTCTTTAAAAGCTACCTAAAATAGGTTCTATTTTGTTATATATCGTAACTAACTACAATAACAACTGCCCCATGCATCCTGTGAGATTAAAATAAATAAAATTCAAATATATTTTCTTACCTCTTTCTTTGATCATACTTGTGCTTACATCATGTTTTTTTTTTATTATTTTATATCGAATTCTTTCACTTTTTTATTATTTTAACCTTAATATGCAATCTTCATATTTATTTTTATCTCATAAATCGTTTTGTATAATTATAAAATATTTTAATCATAAAATTAAACAAAATTTAAAAGAATTTTGAAATGTTCACCATTATTTTAGCATTATCAATGAAATAAACAATTGAAAAATAAATGTGGTTTTATTCGTATTATATAATATAAGAATACCGAAATACATTAATTTATTTAAACTTGATGTTTGTTCGCAGCCTGTCGGCAAAGGATTAAAGAACATGGGCCCAATTCTCTTTCTCTTCCTCGCCTGCCTTGGCTCAGGAACTAGAGGTAAGTGCATAATAAAATAGTCAAATTTTATTTTTAGTTATCTGTATAAAATTATATATATTTTCAACTTCATTGTCCTTTGTTGGCGTATAGGCTTTTATTGCACCCTATATTTTTATTACATGCTGTCTTTTTTATACTTATATATTTCCTGAATATTGTTTTTGTTTCATTTGATAGCTATTTGGAAAACACATTTTTAAAAGTTTTTTATTAAATTTTACACTGAGTAATTATGTAAAATTGAACTGTATAAATAAAACGTATGTATTAAGTGAAATAATTTTATACATTTAGCTAATGGTGTAAATCTATTAGTAAGCATTCGGAAGTTTCATATTTAGTCTTTAATTTTTTCTTTGTTGTAAATTTTGGGTAAATTATGCCTTTGTAAAATAAACTTTTAAATTTTAATGGCACTGAACTTTATTGAACCTAACCTTGACACTTATACCATTTGTATCAGTGAATAATTTAAACGAGAATTAATAAAATTTTATATACGTTTAGTATACGTCAAATCGTCAGTAACAATATTTTTCACTTGTCTTGCGCTTTAAATCCTTTACATTTTTGTTGTATTTTATTCTGAAATCATGGGAAATTTCATTGTTTCGTTGGATAGTTGGTGTTAGTTTTGACACTTAACTATATGGTTCTTTCATCCTACCTCCGTAGTTTTTCAGGTTTTGGAAAATCTAGAAATTTAATAAATTAAGTGCATTTCGTTTGAGCAATAGAAATTTCTGTGTTTCATATATCACAGACATAGCTGATCTTGATTTGTTTAGTACTACACTAACAAAAAAAATAAGTCTAGAAAATATGTTTTCTGCGTTATATAATTGCTTTTATTTTAATCTGTTTTAATACTATTATATTGATAATTAATATGTATGATTAAAAGAACTAGTTTAATAAGCTCAATTAATGATCGTGTTTAAATCAGAATCCAGAAATGCATTATTATTTCAGAAACGCTTCATTATTTCTATTTGTTGATTTATTATATCTTCATTATTAAATTTTTGTCATTCAAGCTATTTGAAAATGTTTTATCTGGCTTAATTTTAGCTGTAGGAGAATTCACCGCAAAAATAAATTCTAAAGATATAATTGTGTATCAAATTTTGATAAAAGAAGAAAAAGCGGGGTCACTTGTGGTCTAGTGGTTAGCAGCACAATCAACTATGCCAAGGTCCTTAGTTATACCGTCCTTCTTAAGGGAGATAAACGGGATACTATGTTAGCTACTCGTTAAAGATCCGTGATCTATTTACATCTAAAAAAAAACTGTACCACTAGAATCCGTGAAGGGTCTGGGGTTCAGTACATGGTAGATGCAGTACTGTTTCACGGACAAAGGTTATGTAGTGAGGTAATTTCCCCTAGATCACGCTCAACCACCAGATTTTCCCCCTTATTTTGGGTACCCACTTTAAAGAGGCTGGGTGAGCCCTAGGGGGGTCCTAGGGCTCCTGTATGATCCATCTCTGGCTGATAACAGACTAAATAAAAATCTTGCCTGCAGCGGGATTTGAACCACTATTTTCGGCATAGCAACTCAGTGGTCTGTCTACAACTGTGCCACTCCGCTCGCATTTTACCATGTTTTACATCTGAATATATCAGATTTAAGACTACCACTGTAGCTTCTTGACATCAGTCAGAGCAGCATGAAGTGAGTTTATTCTAACCAATAGGAATAAAAAGCTATATTAAATGTAACAAGGTAAATTAAATTCATTAATCTATTGTTATTTGAGAATATAAAAAGGATTCCCTGGCCTCTCATTAAGGATTAATCCGCGGGTACGAGGGTTATCAGCCAGAATGAGCTACAACGCCGATTATGGTATACCAGGGCCTGTGTATAGTTAAATCTCGGCGGCCCTCGACTGGATTAAGGGATATTTATACGTGGATTTGTCTGCATCCTCGATCCCTTCGCGGCCGGGTCAATACCGTCTCCAGCCGCTTTATTAAACAGCTATTATTCAGTCCTCTGTCTCATCGCCTTTCTTAACCTAATGATGGGGCTCTTGCCTAGATCAGGACTCCCCAGTCCCCTGATATGATTTCCCTAATCATCTTATAATGATGCATTTATGGAGTAATGAAACTTTTAAAAACATAATTTCTGTATAAAAATACTTTAAAATAAATGCTATTATCACTAATACAAACAAACTCTGTACAGTTATAGAAACGAACTCCCTCAATTTTCCCTTGTACCAACTATAATGACGGAGTCAATTTGCATAATTCCAAATAAAATGTGTGAAAAAGACTGTCGACGAATGTTAAAACACAAAACTTTGGAATAACTGTTCTTTTTTGAATTTCTATATCAATTATAGTCTGGATTATTTAAATTTCAAATTTTTAAATCATAAATGTTTTACATTAGTCTGGTTTTCACATTATAACTAAAGTAAAATTTTTAACCTTCAATTAATACACCAATTACAGTTAAACATTTTGAATCAAATTAAAATATTGAACTATTACTTTGGAAAAATTACTCTGTTACTATTATTCTGTAAAACTATTATCAGTTAATTTATCTATTTAAAAAAAGTGTTAGTAATTAATCTTCCACATCTATATTATTTATAGTCTCTGCTCGGGCACTGTATTTATGGGTCCAGGTTATGTGTTTTTCTGTTCAAGGTCCAAATTAAGAAAATAAAAATACGGTCCACATAAAACTACGTTGCATTCAAACATCAAAGAAACATAACACCGTAACACCAACTAAAAATAATAAATAAATAATTCAATATAAAAAACAAGGATTATATACAATATCATTTAGAAATTATCACAGGATGCTTACCTCTGAGCCGCAAAGAAAACTTAAGAGAAATCAAAATTTTAGCAATTACTTGGCCAAATAAAAACAATGATTTACATCCACAAGTGACGATAGCTCACCACTAAATGAGCTCACAGATAGGTAGAAATACCTGAAGGACTAGATCAGGGATAAAAATAATAAAACTCGCTACAACATATACTGACACTTGGAAAATAATTACATACATTTTCAAGTAGTCAATTTATTAATCAAAAGGCAATACAAAAATGGGCTGCACAAGGTCAATACAAAATATCAATAATTTAATTGATATAATTAGTATTAGGTTATATTATTTATTTTATCATAGATGTTAATAAACTTTATTTTAATTTTCAGGATTATTATCATCGTTAACTCAACAGTATTTAGATTATTTTTATACTTTCAGTCATATCATAAAATAAGTCATTTAATTATCACAAATAAAATCTTATAAGAAAACCGAAAGTTTAATTAGATATTGATGTTTCGAGTTATTATTGTATGAATTGCACTACTGCTATACTTTCAGTTGCATATTGTTATTCTCATATGAATCGACTATAAACTTAACTTAAGTGACTAAAATAAATTGGCTCATACATAGGCCACAGCATGTCCTAAGCCACTCAATTGGCCACCTCGCTCAATATGTTTCGAGCATGTTGCTCATGTTGCTGAAGCGAATCCAATACTTAAAGACTAAACGCACCTAAAGAAGTTTCCACTTCAAAACAATTTAGATAGGATTCGGTTCAGGAGTGTTTTCTTAACACGGGCATGTGCCTTTACAACGACTTAAAAAAATTGACTTTATTCTAAATGCTAAGAAATATATAGTCTTTCTTCCATCTTTGCAGAAATCATACATAAAAATCTAAGAATTCTCTGAGAGTAAGTTAAATCGACTTTTTACTTCAAGTTTTAAGTAACCTAAAACATATATATATTCGTCAGGCATCACACATTATATTTACACTTCCATTTATGCTTTCTCTGATGACAGCCATTCTTCTCTCGATGACTAATTAAAACCCATAAAGTCTTCACACAAATCTGTTGGCTTAAAAAAGTGGTTACTCAAATGGAAATTTCAAAAGTACTGTCACATGATCAAATCACGTTACCTTATCCATACGGGCAATTGTTGCTTATCCTGCAATCAAAATCAAAATGACTTTCTACCTCGCACAGAATACTCACATACTTAGAAATGTTATAATGATAAGAACTGACAAGACGATCCAAACAACTATTACAGCATCTGGGCTGCTGATGTTTATTAAGTTTACGAAACTAATCGATCCTATCATTACAAGCTCGCTTAGAAAATACTAACTAGAACTTTCTAATTCAGCACAAGTCGGTCAACACAACATAATGTTCTGTCTAAACTAAAAACTAGAAACAAAAAATCCATTTTTTTTTAAAATTGGGAATCCTCGAATTGTAATACTGGTCAAAATATTCTTTGACTATTCTCTGTGCTATAACATATTTGATGTACAAATCCTATGATGGTGTAAACACCTGAAGAAGAAAAATATTGCTTCAAGATTCTTATAAGTCCTAAACCAACCTATAGATAGTAACCTATGGGCAAGGCATTTAGATACTAAGAGCTAGATGAAGGAGCTATCATTTGGCTTAAGAGAATACCTCTTCCTCGAGTTAAATGTTCCGCCCTTGTAAGGATTTTGAACTGCATCGGCTGCTATTAGTACCGTTTAAGTGTAAAAGGTGTTTAACTACAAGGGTTTTCGGCTGGATTAAAGATTTAAGGCAGCTAAGGCTTAAAAGTTCTTGAAGTTAAACGATTCATTAAATTAACTTGAAGCACTTGCAACTTTAATCCAATGTAATTTGTGAGATAAATAATAGTTTAAACTGAAAAGAAGCTCTCGTACGTAAGTAGAGATGAATTAGCTTAGTGGATAGTAAGAAAATTGTATGTTTTTTGCTTAAACGATTAAAATAATTGAAAAAATAACATGTTTTTTGCATTATGTAGTTTTAATGAACTAATAATTCTCAAAAAAAAAATAAAATATAAGTCTGAAATCTGCTTGAAATCTGAGGTGGCATAAACAAATATAAAAAAAAGTGTAAATAAAACTAAAACTAAACAAAGCATATTTATAGTATATAAATATATAATACCGTTCAGTAGTTATTAAAGAAAGGTACCCAAAAATTAGTGATTTTATTATGACTTTAATTTTGTATGCTCATAGGATTTTAAATTGGCTATCCAATGGCAGTTATGTGTCTACCAATTAACTAATCAGTAAAGATCACTACCTCAATTTAAATATCAATATTATAGTCATTAATGCGTATTATCTATGTAATAAAACAAAAGAAATATTTTATAAATAATATTAGAAAAGTTAGTAAAGTCAGTGTGGTTATCATTTCATACACCGAACCATACCTATCTTGATTTCTATTTTCAATGTAAATTATAATGTAAATAAAGAACCATATGGCCCAGTTATTTAGTTCTAGGATTAGAGACCTTCAGCATTAAGGAACAAATTAATGACCTCTAAATGTTTCTGCTAGGCACTTTACTTACTGTAGCTCTTCTGACAGGTGCGAAAGAAGAGTCAAAAGTTTAAAATTAAAAAAAAAAAAAAGATTAATATGAGGTTTGATTACAAGATACATAATGTAATAAATTTATTTTTCCTTCTTATTTATTTACTTTTATTTGCGATTCGAAGAAATGAACATTTCAAAATTAAATATATGTATTAGGAATTATTAATTACAAAATATCGTAGAGTTTTGTAGGAAAGTGAGGAAACCTTATACACTCGGCAGTTGATTGATGGTAATTATTATCATTGTGTAAACGAATATCATAACCCTTAATTTGTCTTTCTGAAACCTGATCAAAAATATATTTGTTAGTCAACAGGAATTGACTGCATTGCTCATAGCTTCTCGGCTTATTCGTTCATTCAGTATTGAAAAAATATCTATGCTTAACTTGGGCTCTTGACAGGAGTTGATTTTTTTACCTGAATTTAATTTTATGATTATTAAATTCTATAGATATTTTTTTCTAAAATAATATTATTGTGTGAAAAATAAAGTTTGTCAGAAAAATACTGCTATACTACATTTATTTGTATTTTTTACCGATGCAACATTGCCTTTTGTTTTAGTTCTTTATCAGAATCTATAATAAAATGTAATCCATTATATCTGAAATGCTAAAGCTATGTGAGCCAGAGTAGCACTGGAGAAAGTTAGAGGATTGTATTGTATACGAGCTCAAAGGAAACTTCAGGCAACATTGCTATTATACCAAGTACCACAACCAAATTCCGAAAACTACGGACTCCTAGAGCGTTTCGATCCAACTTTGAACACCTTGTGAGTCTTTCAGAATAATAACGACCCGGTATTATCGATACACACCAATTTAGGAATTATTCAAATATTTTACGGCAATCGCTTTTTTTTTTTCTAAGGTAGGGAGATAACTTCATGATGTGAACACATTTGATGAAGATTTTTCTCCGTACAAAGTTGCTGTATAGCATAATATTATTTTCTGATGGATAGAAGAAGAATGCTTCACACACACTTCTGTGTTAAGCCACAGAGGGTTGGGTCATCACTTCTTTTCCACCTAAGTGATATTCCTCTCTCAGTTTTCCACAGTGGGATGTTTCCAAGTAGAAGAAGTAACAGATCCATATACATTACCTCATTATTAATTGAATTTTATTACTATTAGTCCCACGCTGCTTTTCAAAACTGTTTATGTACGGTTGAGCGTCTAGGACAAATCACCTACCTGCACAACCGTTGTCTAATAAACAGTACTGTCTTTACCCTGTACTGATTCCCAGGCCATTAAAGGATTATAGTACTACAGGTTTTTTTTTAACGTCACTGGTAACAGCGACATCCTCGTGAGGTATTGGACATGGCTGAAGACGCTGCCTCTTTATGAGATATACAATTCGTTTTAATCAAAATTAAAGTAGTTAAAATTCGATTAATATAACTTACTGATGGGTGCTATAGTCCTACAAGGACCTGAGCCTCCTCGATTGATAAAAGAATAATAATAGTTTTAAAAGGCGTTTAAGGATTGTGTTGTTTGTTTGTTAATTTTTTTAACCTAGCTTTAATTAATGCTATCTAATCGCTACTTACTAATCTGGCTAATCGGGCGTCCTACAGTGGAGGTCCTAATTTTTTCCTATCTAGGTAAATTGTATAGTAGGATTGAGATTTTAACGAGCACCTAACATCGCATAGGCTGGCATAATAAAGGATTTTTTTACTCCTTTTAAACAATTCTAAGAACTGCCTAGCTGTGAGCTCGCGATCTTGGGCTTGGAAGGTTGTTATACCAACCACCACATCACTGTTGACATGTAAAGTTTACATATAATAAGTATTAAAAGAAATGGTATACATTTTTCTTTGGTCCATTTACTTCATTTACAGTAGAACTTTAGGAATCTGCCAAACACTTCGAATTACACTCACTATGTAAACAAAACAGTCCAAATTTCTTAGAAAAAGCAAATCGCATTGGCTTAGAGCAAATCAAACTACACAGACTGACATGAATACTCCATCACAAAAATATTTTATTAACGAAAAGACACTAGGTGGAATTCTTAATCACAAAAACACCCATAACACCCTTGTTCTTTTTTATTTTCCTTCCCTTCGGCACCCAGGCTATTAGAACAGTGATAAACAAAACATATCCTAGAGTACTGATGGTTGAGTAGTTTAATATTTTAGATACTTCACGTGATTGATTATTTAAACAGGTCGAGAAATAGATTTCTATGTTTAATTATTAGCGTCTGTGCATTGTTACAAAACGGTCTTGGACTTCACATCGAAGCAGCCAAAGTTTAAGTTATTTTGATATAGATAAATTGAAAAGTGTGAACCCCTTAATCGTTATATCATGTTACAGAAATAAAGCTAAATTGTTTACCTTGTCTTTATTTGAAATCATATATTTTGAATAAGCTGATTGTTATAAGTTACTGTGATGCCAAAGTATCTTCAATTAGGAGGAAAGGAGATGTAAATATAGTTTCAAAGACGACTCGGCATGACTCGGCTCCTCAATTCCATTTAGAGAGGGCCTAGATCCAACACATGCCGAGAAACTATATCCCGTACTATAGGAATATCCTATCCCCGCTCTACTTACAACTGCCAACTCTCTCCAAGAGTTCCTCAGCAGAACTCCCACCTCCTATTCGAGCTAATGAAATTCTCATCCTATATTTAGAAATCTGTTGAAATCAGCATCGTCTTATCAGTCATTAAAGGAGCCTTTTGATTAAAATAAAGCTGTTCATAGAAATCTATTTATAATTTCATGCTTTTATTCGAATTAAAACCAGCTAAGCGGTTTGCATTCCCAGATATATCCTAAAAGCACCCGAAAGTCATTGAGCAATAATTGTTTTCATAAATAAATGATAAAAAATATTTACGTTTTACTTAAAACTGTTTTAGTGGCTGATTGCCTTTCCCTTTAAAGCAAATTTCGATAAAGACAAATAAAGGAGTCCCCTATGGTCTAATAACTAGAATAACAACCTGTTATGCCCAAGACTGCGGATTTGTACCCCGGCAGGCGACCTTAGCATTTTCTAAAAGGTGTAAAAAATCCTTGGTTTTGCCGTCCCTCGTAAGAGACGTATAATCAGATTCCCACGCCTGGTGACGATATCAGGTGATTGTTGAAGATCCCTGTCCTGATTATACTAGGATATCCAAACATAGTGCTCCGAATGTAGCATCTTCCGATTGCCAAATATTTTTTTCGTAATAAAACTTTTTGAGCAGAAAATATTTTAGATGTATATTATTTTGTCTGTATTTTTAATGTATAAGTTTATTAATGGAACTACTTTTTATCAGTATACTTTTCGTGAGACATTCCAATTCTTTTTCATAACAAACAAATTTTCAATGGATCATTGCATATTAGAATTTTATTAAAATTGCAACGGTATGGGCATTGAGCAAAAAGCTAATATTTGCCTTCCTTATTGGGGGAAGGTCATATAATCGGTTGAGTAATGTAATGTGATAAAAAAACAGTGAGCTATTTCGATAAAGAACTTGAACATGGAGTGATGGGTTCGACTTTTGTGTAGCAGAATATGATTTGTGTATTTAAATATTGATACATCCATTCTATTTTATTTGTCCATGATTGAAGTTTATTAATACTATTGTATACTCCGTTTATGAGCATTATAATATAAGGACATTGAATATGAATAATAATATAATATATAATAATATATTTCGGCCAAATTTCACACAAAATCCTCTTTTTGAATTTTCTTTCGCTATTTTTTTGTATAACTATAAAAAAATATCCAGTACCAATATTCATGATCTGAAATTAAAAAATTAATTTTAATAATTAAATAACTACCAAAATGCGAATGAAAAAAATGTAAACATTTTTAGTAAAATTGTATTAATGCTTAAAAATGCATTTCCGTTTCACTCTTAGTAATAAAATTTATTTTTCTAGGACTTAAACCATAAAATAACAGGAATATTAATAGAAGAAATAAAAAATCGGTTATTTGTTTGTTTTTGTCAGAGTTTTGGTTTTAATAATTAAACAAGATTGTTTGCTGGATTTTTGACAATAACATGAATAATTTCAGGGTTATTCAATACTTAAAAAATAAACAAGTATTTATCATAAAGTGGATATAAAACTTTTTTTTTTTTTTTTTTTTTTTGGCGTGCCAACCTTATGTCATTAACGCCAGTGGATAATGGAGTTGTTGATTTATATATTATATTTATATATTATATTTATATTTATATATTATATTTATATTTATATATTATATTTATATTTATTGATTAGGTTAATAGGAAGGAATATTTCAATGTGGCTTAACTAATGCTCTATGAATTATTTTAAACTGAAGGAAAATCTTATTATATACTTTCTAATTTAAAATAAAATAAATATTTATTATTTATATATATATATATATATATATATATATATATATATATATATATATATATATATATATATATATATACATACACATACATATATATATATATATATACATATATACATACACACACACACATATACACACACACACACACACACACATATATATTTTTTAAAAGGCCTGTTGATTTTAGGAAGTTAAACAAGGAAATTAAGTTCTGTTCGCCGTTGCCTAATATTTCATCCAAATTTCCTGAAATTCCTGATTTTTCTCTTTGAAGTTGGTATCGCCTGCATTCCGTGAGAAAATGTTTTATACTCAGCGGAAGTCCACACGTTTCACACATAGGGGGTTCTTCTTTAGCCATGAGGTATGAGTGAGTCAGACGAGTGTGACCTATTCTTAACCTGGTGAGAATGACTTCTTCTCTTCTGTTTTCACGTACCGAAGTACTCCAGCTTCTGGAATCTGCTTTTATCTCACGCAGTTTATTATTAGTGGTATTTTGCCAAACTAATCCCCATTTTTCATTTATTTTTCCTCTAATGAAGCAAACTACGTCTCCCTGTGTAACTTTATTATATTGATCGCCTTTTTTAATTGCTTCCCTAGCAGCTTTATCAGCGATTTCATTACCCAAAATACCGCAATGACTAGGTACCCAAACAAACGTCACACCGTTTTTGTTTCTTTTTAAATTGTAAAGTGCCTCAAATATTTCAATTATCAGAGGATGTCTTGAGAATGTATTTTGAATTGTGAGGAGAGCAGAGAGGGAATCGGTGTTAATAGTGATGGTGCTTGTAGTTGGTATTATTATGTGTAATGCTTTGGCGATAGCTACTAGTTCTGCCGTGTAGTTTAAACTGACTATATTCATTGAGTATTGTTGTTTCCTGGATCCACAGACAAAAGCAGCACCAACACCGTTCTTGTCTTTTGAACCATCTGTGAATATGTGAGTAACTGATGGGAAATCATTGGAGGAAAGCCTGAGGTATTCATTTCTAAACGCTATGGGGTTAGTTTCTTTTTTAACCATCTTAATGTTAGATTGAATTTTGGGGGATATGTAATCCACGGTGCTTTTGATGTTAAACTGTGAGGTAAAACATTTGGTATTGTAATATTTATGGTGTCTATTATTTCAATTATTCGGTGTTTAAATGATTTTTTCCTGTTGTTTAAATGATTTGGAGGTGCAGATTTTACGAATTCGTGTAATGGATGAACTGGGGATGCTAATATGGAGAGATAATAGTTCATGGTGAGGTACTCCCTGCGGTATTTTAAAGGTGGCTCTCCACTTTCAGACAGTATACTAAGAACAGGGCTGGAACGGAAGGCACCAGTTGCTATCCTAATGCCTGCGTGATGAACACTGTCTAACATTTGTAGAGTTCTCTCTGAAGCCGAACCGTATGCCATACAACCGTAGTCAAGTTTAGACCTAACTAGACTTCTATATAGCATGAGCATGCTAGTGCGGTCTCCCCCCCCCCCCTCCAAGAAGTACTACATAACATTTTTAAGACGTTAATAGAACGTTGGCATGATGTTTTAAGATGTTTTAAATGTATGTTCCAGTTGAGTCTAGAATCAAAATGTAAGCCCAAATATTTAACGGAATCTTTATATGGAATTTCTTCGTTATTGATGTAAAGAGATGGAAGGTGTAGAGTTTTTCTAGGGGAAAAGAGTATGCATTCTGTTTTATTGGTAGATATGGTAAAGCCGTGTTTATTTAGCCAAATATTAATTATATTAAGAACTTCTTGTATGACTTGCTGTAGGTTTTCTATTGATTTATCTGAATAGTGAATCCGAAGGTCGTCTGCATACAGATCACCTTTTACCATTAACCGAATTTTACGCAAGACTGGATTAATGGCTAAACAAAACAGGAAAGGGCTAATTACGCTTCCTTGCGGTACTCCGTTTTTCTGTTCATATTCATCAGAGTATATACTACCATTTCTTATCCTAAATATTCTACGCTCGAGGAAATTATGTATGAACCTTAATATATAGCCTTTTACTCCATTTTTTGCAAGGTTTTTTAGAATTAGCCATCTCCATACACAATCAAAAGCGTTTTTAATGTCAATGAATACTGCTAGTAGTTTCTCTTTCCGTCCAAAAGCATCACATATATCGTTTTCTAAACGTATGATGTTATCTCTAGTGCTTCTACCTCTTCGGAAACCACTTTGCCATTCCACTAGTAACCCCTTGCTTTCAAAGAACCATTGGAGTCTGTTTGATATTATTTTTTCCATTAGTTTGCACAGTGAACAGGTGAGAAAAATAATCCGATAGCTGGAGGCCTCCTTGACGGGTTTATCTTTTTTTAGATTGGGATACCAATGGATTTTCTCCAAACTTCAGGGAATTCACCAGAACGAAAAATCCTATTTAAGAATTTTAAAATGATAATTTTGTTTTCTAGGGAAAGTTTTTTGATAAAACTAATACAAACGTTGTCAGGGCCTGGACTTGTATCTTTTCGGGATCTTAGAGCATCGTTGAATTCTGAGATTGTAAACGGATTGTTAAGAGGTTCAAAAGGATCTGTGCTATAATTAAGTGGTTCGGATTCTTTTAGTTGTTTTATTACTAAAAACTGCTGGGAATAGTTGGAATCAGAATAAATCTCTTGAAAGTATGAGCCAATATAATTAACTATTTCTAAGGGGTTTGTTAGTGTATTTGTTGAAGTTTGTAATGAGTTTAGACGGGTATTTGTTTTACATCTTCCCGATATTTTACGGACCGTGTCCCAGATTTGTGATGGTTTATTTGCGATACGAATTCTCTCCACGCTTTTCTCTTCGCTAAGTTTAATATGTACCGTGTTCTACGGCGAACATTTTGATACTGTTCGAGATGATCTGAACACGGGTGCCTCCAGAATTTTCTTAAAGCCTTTTTCCTGGATTTCACAGCAGATTCACAGTCTTTATTCCACCAGAGGGCTCCTATTTTATTACTTTGCTGTTTCGTTTTGGGGACTGATATTTCTGCTGCCGACAAAAGAGTGTTGTTAATATTTTCGGTAAGTTTATTAATATCCGGTTCTTCTAAATTAATTTCTTTCAGCTGAGCTAAGTTTTGAAATTTTTTCCAGTCTCCTTCTTTTATCTTCCATCTCGGCTCTTTTATAAACTTTAATTGTGGCTGTCTATCAAGGCAATCAATAATTAATGGAAAATGATCTGATCCATACAAATCGTCAATCCTACGCCAGTTGCTTCGTTGAAAGAGAGATGGGCTAGCCAGAGACAGATCTATGTGTGACGAGACACCTGTAGCACTACAAAAATGTGTAGGGGAATTTTCATTCATAATCCCTAGCTGGGATGAATCAAGAAAGGACTCGACTATACGTCCTCTATAATCAGTTTTAAAAGAGTGCCAAATGAGATTGTGGCTATTAAAGTCTCCTAACAAATAAAGAGGCTGAGGTAGTTGCCTAAAAAGATGAAGCAACTGTTGGTCGGTAAATGGTTTGTTTGGAGGTAGGTAGAGTGAACAAACAGTGGCTTTCCATGGGTGAAGAACTTGTATTGCTACTGCCTGTAAAGTAGTATTTAGTGGGACTTCAGAACAGGAGAAAAGATTGGAAACACATATACACACTCCACCACATGCGATTTGTCCCTCTGTAAAATCTTTTCTGAAGATTTGAAAACCAGCGAGAGAAAAATCGGCAGATTCTTTTAGACGTGTCTCTTGGATACATATAATTTTACAATCTACGTCCCTTAGGAGTGAGATGAGATCTGCTTTATGCGAGATAATGCCATTTATATTCAATTGTCCAATAATCATGAATATTGATTTTAAAGAATAGACCTATTAGAACAGATGATGGACGGATCGATATGAAAATTTGATTGGCATACAAGAAAAAAAAATAATAATAAAAAAAAATAAAAAAGTAATATAAACATATAAAATAAAAATATATATATATATATATATAAAATAAATATATATATATTTATACAATAAAAATATATATATATATATATAATAAAATACATAAAAAGTAATATATAAATATATATGCATAAGTATAAACATATAGATATAAATATAAACATATAGATGTATAAATGAGCATATTATAGAAATATATGCGTTTCGAAGGTAGAGAGGTACAGAAATATATATATGTAATGCTATGAAATGCGATAATGTTTTTTTTAAGTATATGAAATTTAATTTGTACGTACAGAATATTATATTTATTAAAAGAGAGAAAAAGTAAGCTCTTATAAGAATAATCCTGAAATACCCTTTTATAGTTCAATAGATAGACATTCATTTTTTAATGTTTTTATTTTTGGGTCGTGGTGGTTTGCCCCCCGACGCAAGTCCTGATGAACTAGAATCGGTAAGTGACATACTCGACCCTGGAGATAAAGGTCTCTCCCGTTTATCTCCAGTTCTTTGGATTACTGGTTGTTGATCTATTTTTTTAATTGGAGGTTTTGTTGACATTTTGGCATTAGTTTCGTTATTATGGTTATCAGGTATGTTAACTATATTTGACGTACATTTGGTTTTTTCATTATCGAGTGGAGCACATTGGTTTGTAATTTGATTATTTACAATCGTTTCTAAAATATTAATTTTATTGGTAAGAACCTCAACCATTGCGGTGAGTTTTCCAAATTGTTCTAAAATTAAATTTGTAGGGGGAGAGGATGTTGCGTCAGCATAAGAATGACTTGTATTCCGGAGATCAGTTGGAGGTGGTGGGAGGGGCTGAAGTAACTTTTCAGCTTCGGCATATGACACTTTTCGTAAAACCCTAAGTTCTTCTATATTTCTTTCCCTTTTAAAAAATGAACATGACGTATTCCAGGCGGCATGAAGACCGCCACAATGCTTACAATTATATGTCTTACAATTTGACTTTTCTTCTTGAGTTTGGTGAGACTCACCACATTTTCCACATACTTCGATATTTTTACAATTACGAAAACCATGACGGTAATCGTAACATTTAAAGCACATTAAAGGTTTAATATATGGTACGACCTTAACATTTGTAAATTCTAATATAAGTCTCTCGGGTAATTCAGCCTTACAGAAAGTAATAATTAGAGAAGATGTTGGCATTTTTCCATTATTAGAATTTCTATAAATTCTTTTCACGTCTACAACATGTTGATCAGCCAATTCGTGTTTAAGTTCTTCTTTTGAGCAGTTCATGAATTCGTTACAGGTAATTATACCTTTTGAAAAATTCAATGTTCTATGTAACGAAAAATTAATTTGATAATTTTCATAAACTTTTATATTTTTTAAATTGATAAAATCCTTTTCGACTAGTACTTCTAATAGGATTAGCCCGTTTCTTAAAAACTTAATTTTAACTTGTGGTGCATAACTTTTAATAAAACGGAAAATTTTAAATGGACTGAAGTCAAGGAAACTTTTATTATCATTGTTTTTAGCAATAGCCATCACTAAAAACTTTTTAGAGAATCTTCCCTTCGGAAGTTTAAAATCAAAAGGTGGGTCAGGTGGTTTGGGTTCCAACCTAATAATGTTATTATCCGCCATTAATTAATAATAATAATACAAAAATTAATTTAGAAAAATACAAGAATATATCTACGTATGAAAGTAAAAGTAAAGAAAAGAAAAGAATTATAATGATAAGGTACTCCCTGACGAGCAGGAGCTGGCGCGTTCAGCTAATCCTTCACAGAGATCCTCACTGGTTGAAGTCTAGACTGACACTGATATAAAACTTTACTTTAATATCTGTCAAAATATTGTAAATTTGCATGTTCATAACAGTGTTCATGTTTTGAATTAATTTCTCAGTATGGAAATTATTTTTCTCCTCTTCTGACAGAGTGGTGTCGGTTCCAAATGTGTATAAATTCTTATCCTTTTAGGCCTGAACGTATACAAATGTTCGTTCGGAGTGTTGTTCTTTTCGGGAAAAGTGTCCGTCAGTAGAATTTTCATAGTAATATTTTAGAAATTCAAATTTTAACAATGTTTAAAAAAATAATACTAAACTTTTTCTTATTGTTCTTCTATTTGTACCCTCCTTTGCATCACAATTTTTTAATCTATTTTTATTCTCATTATTTGTATCCACAATTGTCAAATACGAAAAATTTACAATTAGCAGATTGGCTGACTGGAAAATAATACAGAATGATGTGAAAGACATAAAGAAGAACAGTAAGATATTTCTCCCGTGGCTTCATTTAATTTCCTATGGCAATAGATCCCTCATTCACGTTTTTTTTAGTCTCCTCCTAGTGTTTTCAGGAATGAGAGTGATGGCTATTTCTTGTATTGGTGGGTTTGTGTGTGGGTGTAGTTTTTCTTGAAAGCGTTTGTCTAAAATATATAAGTCCGTATGCAAAGTTATGTTATTGATGTACCATGGTGTTTTAGTGATATGTATGAGTACATTTGATAGAAAATTTTGCAGTAGTTTTCTGTGAGTCTGTTTTGCGATATCATAACGATTACATTAATTAATAAGTTAGTTATAATTTAAACAACATAATAAGTGAGCCGTTATTAAAACTTTTTCATAAGAAAATGTTTAAAATTATTTATATTTTCTATAATTACTATCTTATTCAACAGGAAATATCCCAGTTACAGAAATAACGAAATTCACGAGCTAGATATTCTCAACTAGTCCCTCTCATATTCCGAAGACTCAGCAAACAATTAAATACTCGAGAAGAGGCGGTTAAAGTTTCCTGCTGATCCATCACCAAAGAATGACAGTGACTTTATTCTTTAAAAAAATGTTTGAGTTGAAATTTTAAATTCCTCATATTATCGTTATTTTATTGGGTAAAGCTAATTCAATAATATAATACTGGTAAAAAATGCAATTCAATCTTTAAATAAAATGTATTTATTTACTGAAAAAATAATGAGTCAAAATCTACATACTGACGAGACACTAATACATAACTATGTCTTGACGAAAAACATAACAGAAATATATTACCAATTAAGAATTACCAATTCAACTTGTCTAAGGTCACATAGTTAGAAAAACAGCAACTAATATCAGAAAAACTGGAAATTAAGGCAATAATATAATCTCATTTAAATATTCATTATATAATCTCATTTATATATTCAAGCACCTCTTTCGAATATTATATGTTTACTTAAACACAAAACGGAAGATATTTAAATAATTTGCGGTGAAAGAAAAAGTTAAACTTTCCAGAAAGAACTTCTCTTGCACCGTATCCATTACGATACAAACCCTTTTTCCTAAACAGATAGTAAATACGTTACCATGCTAAAATATTGACTGAAACATACTATGGTACTTTTATGCTTAATAAATAACTATACATACAGAATTTCGTCTTCAATCGGGACCACAGGAAGATCTCTGCTTTTGAGGAAAAAAATATCATAAAAATGGAATTGTGAAACGGTTTCTAAACATACTCTTGTAAAAAAAAAGAAGAATAAGCAAGTGCTATATAAGTATATAATATAACTATAAGAAAAGAAGATGGTTCTGCACATTACAATATTCTTATGTTATGATAGCATGTAGGAAGAAAAATGTCAATACAATTTTGTCCAAATACAACTTTGTTGCACATTTTGTACTTTTTTTCTAATCTCTTCTTTCCACAACAGCATATATTTAGAGATTTTTTTTTAATTTATTAATTGTTTCACTAATTTGTCTCTCTATTTCTCTATTTATATACTTATATATATGTATATATATATATATATATATATATATATATATATATATTTCTTTATTTATGGTTCTTTTCTTTTTTAATTATTTAAATTTTTTTTTAATTTTTAAGAGAAAAGATTATGCCTTGGCCGGGATTCGAACCCGGGTAGCCCGCGTTTTCTAGCGCGGTGCTCTAACCACTGAGCTACCAAGGCACGCATTCCAACTAGACATATCCTTTCTCTTCACTGATCCTATATCCCTGTGATCTCGCAATTTTTCGAGGTATACACGGGGAAGTATGTTCGTTAAACATTACTTTAATCGGGATCTCGTTGACTTACGTCAAATTTTATATATATATATATATATATATATATATATATATATATATATATATATATATATTTCACTGTTAAAGCATGAGTATGAGACTAACCATATGATATATTTCCATAGCTATCAAAATAAGCAGAAACCAATACACGCACACGCATATATATGTGTGTGTGTGTGTGTGTGTGTGTGTGTGTGTGAGTGTATATCCTTGTTATTTATATTTACATGAATGTATAATAACATATTAAAAGGTAAATATTCCGACCTTTCTCAACTGGAATGGCAGCGTGCTTTATCTCACGTTTAGCATATTTCAGAGTATACTCGAGACAGTAGTTCAAATTTCCAGGTAGAGAAATAGCAGTGATGATACAGCACGTTTGATGTCATAGCAGCGGCAAGTATTTATTTTTGTGATTATAATTAATTATTTTTATAATATTAGTTCAGGCAGTTGTTAGTATTATATTACACCACATGTCATTCCTCGGATATATATATATATATATATATATATATATATATATATATATATATGTGTGTGTGTGTGTGTGTGTTTGTGTGTGTTTTTGTGTGTGTGTGTGTGTGTGTGTGTGTGTGTGTGTGTACATTTTTTTTCTATTGAGTATAACAGCACATATTGTATTCCTACTCAAGATGAGATTTTTTATTGTCATTTGCATACCTTAAAGTTGATATAAAACCAATTCAAATTCTATTCGACTATTGGCTGTAATACGTCAATAGCCCTTGAGTCAATAGCCCACCCTTGAGTTAATAACGAAACGATTTCAATAAACTTGTGAATCACTACCACGGGGCTTTGTGCGAAGCTCGACTTGTGTAATGTTTATTGCACGATATAGCCCTTGCCGATATCACTGTCTAGATATAACTAGAATTAACACTTTAATATTGACATAATTAACATTATATTAAAAATTCTTAAATGTTTAGTCGAACTCATAGGTCCAATGCCGGTAATACCGTAATAATAAAAAATAGCACTATGTACCCTTATTACCATATTCTGTATGTAATGCACTGTATTTTTTTGACAATACAAAAACTTGATACTATCCTTTGTATTTAACAGGGTTTTCATTGTGTAAGACAGGTCTGAAAATAAGATTTTATATGCTTCTAATTTAAAGGCAACAGGTTACCTTTTCAATCATTTGCTAATAAATCCATGGATTTTATAAATATATAAAAGTTTTAGTTGAAAATGTGAATCATCATTAAACCATGTCTCAGTTTCCAATCAATGTTAATTTTGCTTATTTTTACAGTACTTGTTTAAATTTAAACATGACAAGTAAATCTGAGATTCAAAACAAATTGATATTTAATCTAGTAAGAAGAAAAAATAAAAAACAGGTAAATTCAATTAATTTTCTCAAAGTATTAAACTAAATTAGAGGTCTTCATCAAGGATAAGCAACACAAAATAAAATCAAAAGAGATAAAAAATAGTACAACATGCGGACGATAATAATTAAAATACTATACCAACGTTAAGAAGAATGTGGTTTTAACACATGGAAGGAAAACATATATTTATATATGTATATATATATATATATATATATATATATATATATATATAAAATAGAATCAGGAATTCCATTTTGTTTCTTTGTTCAATATTTATTACAAAATATAGCTAATTAGTTATTTATATATTTTTTATATTTTATTAATGATTCTTTTTTTTTTTGAATTTGTAAGAGATAAGGGAACCGAAAATGAGGTTGTAATAATTTGCAAAACATACAAAATGAAACATTTTTTTTTTAGTGTTAATTCATCAATTATGTAATATTTACTCATTTAGAACACTCAACAACGTTGCAAACAAATATTCTTAAATTTACTACCGAATGTTCGTTGATTTTCTAGATTTATATAATTTAGAAACAAACACGGCGCAGATTTCACAGTACCCGCAACGCTCAACTGTTGTGATGGTTTAGCATGTCTTCACTACAGCCGCATTCGCGTTTAACATAGTTTTATTATAAACATATTTTTTATACTTTAAATATCACCATTGATTATTTGTTCATATTTCATGAGAACAAACTTATAGTTATTCATCTCTGCACGTATTAAAACCATATGACCTGTTATTTATGAAAGTGGTTTAAGTCAATTTTTTCATATTCGAGATATCTAAGAGTTTCCATTTGAATTAGTTTAAAAATATGAGCAAACAGGCAACTTTTTTTTATCTATTGGAGCTTAGCAAAGAGTGATTTTTTCATACAATACACTTTTTAAATTTTAATATGAAATAATTATCATTTACATTAATTAAAAGAATAAACGATTTTTTTGTTTTTATGAACTTATATCACTTTTAAAAGGAGGTGATTTGGCTGGGGCCACACTCAATAGCCAGGTTTTCCCCCCCAGTCAGCGGTATTTTACTTAGTGGTGGTTTTAAAGAGTGCCCCAGGACGATTGATAGGTGCCACAGGGTCCAACCGTTCCTGTTAAAAGATAATAATAAATAATTTATCTGACAGAAGCGATTTTGAACCCAGAACCTTCAGCAAGGCAACTAAACTTTCTATAAACGGAGCTACCCAGCTCTCTAAATTATTTAATCATACTAAACATAATATTATAGATTAAAAAAATCATATCTTGGGTGAATAACTTTAAATGTTTAAATATTTTCATGAAGAGGCTATAATCGTATTTTTATGTAGATATGGTGATTTTTAACAGAAGCTTTTTTATTAATTCTCGTCTCACTTGCCTTGATGGAAAATTATCTTCGTTTCGATTACTTTCTTTCAGTTAATATAAACGATATATGGAACTACTTCTTGTATTTTATTTTTATCATCTTTAGTGCCAATTACTTGTCTTCACAACCTGGAATAATCCAATTAGTATTATTATATCTACTATTTTCTAAGTAGTAGTAAATGAGGAAGTGAACATTTTTACGATGGGCTGAATCATTGCTGAAGGAAGCAGAAACTGAAGTCGGAGACAGCGGAATAATGTTGTTAATGAGACTGTTTTCAACTTGAGTTCTTTTTCTTCCTTCTAGCTCTAAATAACTGGGGCTGAGATTCGTCTCGGATAATGGCTACTCTTTCTCGCTAAGGCGAGTGGAACTTATTTACTTCAATAACTTGTTATTGCTTATAATAGATCTAAACCAAAATAACTAAACCAGATCTTTAAATTATCAATATTGCAAATAAATCACAGTATTTTGTCTTGTTATAATAATAACACTTATATCAAGACCGCAATTCTTCAAGATGCTGCAATAAGCTGGGTTCGAATTTGTTTTTCTGCAAACCATATACGAATGTATATTTAGTGTTTTGCATGTACAATATCATAAGCCAAATGAAAGCGAACCGCCATTCTGGATATCAGTTAAATATTTGACCAGTTCCGGGATGGGGGCTCGAGCTGCGATCGCAACATCAAGGTTTACCCAACAGTTGTATACATAGAATAGAACGGTATAGTTAAATATTATAGATGAATTCCCTGCCCAAGGTGTGCTTATGTTGATAGCCATGAATTATTTACACCTCTGATCTGACGCTTAAAAAAATCTGTTTTGATAATGATTATGGTAATTGATTATTTATTCGAAATTAAAAGTGTGCAAAAAACCTTTTTGCACACTATACATAAATGATGAAATAAAATTTTAGAACCCAATACTTTATACTCAAGGGAGGAGAGTGGCTGAGCGTTGAGTTGCCATACCAAGAATCCTGGTTCCTATCCCGACGCTGGCAAGACCTCGATATTTTTCTCTTAGCAGCCGGTGATGGATCATATGGTATCTTAAACCCTCCTGGGGCTCACCCAGCCTCTATAAAGTGGGTACCCAAAATAAGGGGGAAAATGTGGCAGTTGAACGTGATCTAGGACAAAGCACCTGCCGGCAAAGCCGTAGTCCATGAAACAGTACAGCCTCTAGCATGTACTGAACCCCAGACCCGCTCACATGTTGTAGTGGAAAGGTTCAGGTTGTATACTCAAACCAACATTTCATATTAAATGAGCACTTCTTTCTTTTATGAAGCTCTATTCTATGTAAGTCTATGAAAACCACCTTTTAATGCCATAGAAATGGTAGTTTTACTTACATTACACCATCAGATCTGCAAAAATTTAGTTTAAAAATATTTTGCATTATTAAATTAATTATAATATTTCAAATATTTAAGGCTGATTGGTTGGTTGTTTTAAATTTGAGGCGTAAAACCGATTGTTCATCAACGCCTTAGTTTAGTTTAAACATTATTTCTGATTTTTTAAAACCGAAATTGAAGAAACAAATAAATAAATAAATAAATAATCAAACTATATAAAAAAAAAATATATGAAAAAATGTATATATAATGAAAAAAATAAGAGAAAGTAAAAAGTTGGATATAACTGTATTAGATATTCTTAATTAATCCATCTTTCGATAGAAAGGCGATGAAATTATTAGCGTACTTTTTTTCATTTCCCAAAACCATTGACACATTGGCAAAAAGTCATATTTTATGCATCGCTCTTTTGTAATAGTTGCAGCCTTTGAAGATAATTCGGACTAGATCATTTTTATCTATCCAAGATTTTATAATGATTGAACTATTATTCGAAATATTTTTGCGATGAATCTGAACGGAGGTATTTAATAACCAATTAGAATTCATTTAATAGCAGGCACTTTAGGAATTATATCTTCGAAAAAAATCAGCTTCCAGTCAATTTATTTTATTCTTTCATAAACAAGACGTTTCGGCAACTTAAATGCCATTTTCAATATTAAAATACATCAACTTCCTAAACATAACTTTAAAAAAAGTTATAAGTCAAAATTCTGTAAAAAAAACAACAATCATAAATATGTTATACAATCCAAAAACAAAAAGACTTGTCCCGAAAACAGTTAGCAAAACCAAGCATAGATACCTCAATAAAGAATACATAGTAATATTTAAAATTTATTTTTCTCATTTTCCTGGGGATTCACTATCCTCCCATGGTCAATTGTCTACTAATGTCTTGAACTTTGATCTGTAAGGTAATGTGAGTTATTATGATTATATTATTTGTATCTTACTGCTATTTAAAAATCTTTATGTATTAAATTATTTTAATTTTTTTATATTTTATTTATTTATTTATTTTTTTTATTATTTTAAAACAACAACAAAATTTAAAATACATAATTATTAAATTAATTTATTTTAGATTTAAATAGTTTAATCACAGTATGAAATTTACAAATATTATATGGAAACAGTCAAAAGATATATGAAATGTATTGGTAGGTTATTGGGTCAGGTTATAAGTATTCATTACTGGCCTTGCTTTGAAGTTAAAAATCCTATTATATATTATTGCTTTTTTAATTTGAAAACGACGGATGAATACAGTTTGCTTATTTCTCCAGCCTCTTTTCTGTCATTTACTATGTTATTTATATTGTCATTTATGTAAAGTGCCTCTAAATATCTTCTCTTTATTGTGTTTTTCTCTCTATGCAAAATCTTTGGTTTATTAAAATTAAAGGTATGTAATTCTTATTTACAATGAGTTGATAGTGCTGTATTAGTTTTAGAGGTGGGTTTTAGACTATTTTTGTGATGGTAAATTCTGTTTTTTAGATGAGTACTAGTGTGGCCTATATAATGCTTGTCACAGTTATTACAACTGAGGTCATATACTACATTTTTGTTATCCAATAGGGGTATTTTATCTTTTTGGCTCTCTATTATATCTTTGATTGGATTTCTAGTTTTGTAAGCTAATTTTATTTCGGAAATGTCATAATTTTTAAAAGATGGACCAATCCTTTCTGATAAATTTTTTATATAGGTTATGCTTTTATAATTTATTTTATTCTGTTCTGAGTCTGAAAAAATTGGTTCTATTAATTTATGAGCTGTGGTACTATTAGTTATTAAGAGATTTGCATTATCAATTTCTTTTTGAAAATATTTTGTCTGAGCAGGTATTATATTTTGGGTGTTTCCATTATTGATTGTTTGTTTTGAAGCAATTCTTCAATTGATGAATTTTGAAGCGTTTTATTAGTACAAAATGTATTAATATTTTTTGGTAAATTATTATCTAATGTCCCTTTAATTAAATTAATTTGTTTATGCCAAAAATTGTTGATTTGTTTTATTGGGAAAGCGTTCTTTAAGAGAATTTCAAAAATTGTATTCTTTGTTTCTTTTAAGTGTGCTATGTCTGTCAATTTTATGGACCTGTTTATTATGTTTTGGGCTATGTTATTAATTTGATGCTTTGGGTGATTGGAATAATAGTTTAATAATCTATTGATGTAAATTCTTTCTTATATCATTTTGTTGAAAGAGTGTAATTAATTGGGTTCCTGACAATAGTTATATCCACATAATTTAAGGAATATTTTTTTTCTAATTCCTTAGTAAATTTGATATTTTTACTTTGTTCACTTAATGTTTTTTCAAGTTGTTCTAAATTGTAAAATGAACAAAGTAAAAATATTAAATTTACTAAGGAATTAGAAAAAAATTATTAAAATTTTCAAAATTAAATTTTGACTTATAACTTTTTTTAAAGTTATGTTTAGGAAGTTGATGTATTTTAATATTTAAAATGGCATTTAAGTTGCCGAAACGTCTTGTTTATGAAAGAATAAAATAAATTGACTGGAAGCTGGTTTTTTCGAAGATAAAATTTACATAGAAATAGAGTCCAGTATATTAGATAAGAATTAAAATGAATTTAGAAATTATATAAAAACAATTAATGAAAAAATACCAAAATATATTCATCGGTATTGGATCCACTGATGTACGGGAAGTAATGTAGAACTATGAATATTTTATTAACTATTTTTTTAAACATATATTTATTAAAATTTACAACTGTATACAGAGTACATCAAGTAAATATAATAAAAGATTAATCATGTCCAGAGACAAAGGCAAGTAGAGAAACTACTCAGTGGTATTACTCAAATAAAAAGTTCAGCTTCGAAGGTCACGAGGGCCTCTTCATATTAATGCTAAAATTTTATATTGCCAAAATATCGATCATATAGGCCTTTGATCATTCCTTTTTTAAAAATCCCTTCATGGATTGATGGACGACTCTCTTAGGTTATCTTAACACGTTCAACGTCGTTGGAATGAATTATTTATGATGTTTTCTAATAATAAATAAAATAAAAAATCACAATGAAAGAAGTGCAATGCAGAGTTTATCGAGATGCTACATTCTAAAAACTACCTTATCATAATACACGATTACTATTTTAATTATTGTATAAGCTATTTTTTATTTTTTAAAAATTTAAAACGAAAAACAAACTTTAATTATAAATATAAAGACTGAACATACAGATAGAGCTTACAACCATTAATAAATCCTGTATTTTAAGAAATTTAAATTAATTTGGGTGTTTGGTGTGGTCCGTAAGCCATCAATCCGTTCCGAAACATTAATGGCTAAATCCTGAATGATTCGTTGAAGTCATTGAACTCTAATGCTTCTGAAGGCCACAACCGGATCGATTCTAAAAGGACTTTTTATCAAATCATGCATTTCAGAACCATTCTGCCGGGATAATTGGTAATAGCAAAAACCGAAACTCAATTTTACAATGAGCCGTAACAATTTTGCGAGTACATAGTCGCTAAACTTTTCTTTTTTGTTAACTGCCTCCAAGTCTAGTGAAGCGTCCTAAATCCACCTGAAAGCCCTTAGGTTTGTACAGTTGCGTCTAAACATATCTAAATGAAAATCACTTAGTTTTATCTGTGATGTTCCATTAATAAAAATTGTATGTATATAGAATATATAAATAATAATAATAAATATTAATAACAAACTTAGGCTCGCTGTACTGTTTCATGGACAAGGGTTCTGCAGGGAGGTGATTTGTCCTAAATCACGCTCAACCACCAGCTTTTCCTCGTATTTTGGATACCCTATTTTTATAATATTTTAAAGAGGCTGGTTGAGCCCCAGAAGATCCTAGATCCTATATTATCCATCTCCTGCTGCAAGCAGACTAAATAAAAGGCTTATGAAGGATAAATAGGAAAAGAGGAAACAGATGAAGAAGAAGCAAAAGTTATGATATTCACGTGGTCTTGAAGGCATTTTCGTAGGGAAAAAAACATTAAAAAAATATTTCGGATACAAAATATAGTATATATATATATATATATATATATATACAGTGAAAATCACTAATAAGTTAACAAGATATCTGGACAATGGGTAATCCGTCTGTCAGAGTTTGTTACATAATCTTATTTACTATTCTTATCTCTCAAAAAAAAAAAAATCTCTAAAGTATAAAAATAAACATAAATAAAAAAAATTATAAATAAATAAACATAAATGCATATGAAAAAAATCCTGTACCGCTACAACCCAGGTACGGGTCTGGGGTTCAGTACATGTACAGAGACTGTACTGTTTCATGGACAACGGTTCTGCAGGGAGGTGATTTGTCCTAAATCACGCTCAATCGCCAGCATTTCCTCTTATTTTGGATACCCTATATTTATAACACTTTATAGAGGCTGGGTGAGCCCTAGAAGGGTCCTAGATCCTATATTATCCATCTCCGGCTGCAAGCAGACTAACTAAAAGTCTTCCCTGCAGCGGGATTTGAACCAGGGTTTCCAGCCTGGCAACTCAGTGCTCTACCACATGTTTTAATACTAAAATGGATTATATTGTTAAATAATATAAATGTACATACCTAAATAAAAATAATTAAATATTTAATATATAAATCCCAAGAAGTATTTAATAATAATAATCATAAAAATAATGGTTTAATTAAATGAAATCATTTAATATTTCATAAATATGCTTTTCAGTTCCTCCAGACCTATTTCCTTGTCTAGTTCGGGTACCTCCCAAATTGGAACGGGATATAACATTTGTGGATCTTTTACAATAGGGTTCAGCAATGATTTAAAGTAAAGCATAAACTGCTCTATAATATTAGATTCACTAATACAGTTTCTGATTTTATTAATAAGGCTCCATAGTTAATTACTACCATTTTAAGATTTGATTTTTTTCTTACTAATTTGAAGTAATGAGATAACATTAGATTTTCCTAAAAAATGATAACTGTTTTATTTTTCAATTTACGATTTTTATCCTTTTTGAAAAGACATAAATAATAAAAAGAACAATATTTCTAACTCAACTAGCACCCTCTTTTTTGTAAAAAGATCGGTGGGGAACCATGAGGGAAATTGTTTTCGAGTGAAAAATGGCACCACAAAGATGGGGAAGTGGAAAAGAGCAGCTGAAAAATCTCCCTAAAAAGGACGAGAGGATATTAGTTGGAGCTCATAAGGGACATAAATTAATAGAGGGAGGAGCGTGAGGGATGCAGGGTGGTCTCGGCAGAGAAAGGAACTCGGTTCTGATATTTTCCAGCCAATCGGCGGCGATGATGAATGGTAGAACAAACTCATCAGTGGGGATGAAGTATGACCAACCCTTTCCATAGCTCCCTTTGACAAAGCGGTCCCCTTTCCCTCTTCTTGCACCCACAAACACAGTCCTACCAATAAAACTAAAAGTTAGCCCGTTTTTATATTTGTATAATTTATCGGTTTTTGTTTGCTAAAGCGAAAATTGAATTTCGGATCATGCCATTGGAGTATTATTAATATATTCTAGGAGTATTATAAATTTAATATAGAATATATATAACTGATAAAACTAATTAGAACTAAAACGTCATGAAAGTAAAAATAGTTGGTCGACATTAAGAGCATAGATTCATAGTTATTTATTAGAAAAACAAATACATTGTAGGAATTTAATATTAACGCTAAAAATAAATATTCTTCTTTTTTCCAAAGGGTTTCCTTAGATTGTTTCCTTCAACCAAAAATTCTCTTTAATTCATATTTCCATTTTGTCCTGCCTTTTATATATTCTTCCCTCAGACCATGGCCGTGCATACTTTTCTCAACTCGTTCCATCAATTTATTTTGTGGTCTTTCTCGCCGTTTCTTCTCTTCAGCACTACAATTGAAAATTGAATTCGGCAATTTTTCTTCCTTCATTCCTCTGAGTAGACCATACCCAATTCCAATATTTTATTCTCTATATTTTGGAGCTTCTTTTGTTGAGTTTGCACTCGTTCTCTAATTTCGGCGTTAGTCCTTCATTCTAGCCTGGATACCCTGACAGCTCTCCTCCAACAGTCCATCTCAGTAGCAAGTACCTTTCTTCCTAGAGCAGCGTGTATGGATAATTATTGTTTAAGAAACATTTTTTTTTTTCTGTTTACCGAAGGTAGAGGACACCATGCCCACAAAATAGATATTTTAAAAGGCAAATTAGATGTAATTATTGCAATTACATATCAATAGCAATGTGAACAAATTTTTAGCTGTTTCTTCAAGTAAAGATGAAACAAATTAAAAAATATGGCATGGCGTCCTTTACGTCATGGCTACAGATTTATTTGTATATATCCGATACTAGATTCATTCATTGAGAATCAGGTTCATATACAGGGTTACGTAGCTAAACAGGAAATTTGAACTAGGGCCTTAAAAACACAAGAAATGAATTGCCTATGGAGCTATGTCCACAAAGTTTAGCAGATATCCACACCTAAAGATTTTGGTTGTTATGAATATTTTGGAATAAAGACACCCCAAACCATAAATTCCAGTGGTGTCAGATCTGGAGAGCTTGCAGACCAAGCCACGGGTCCTGCACGGCCAATCCATTTATTGGGATAATTAACATTTATCCATTGTTGAGGCTCTTCCGTAATGTGCATGGCAAACATCTAATTGAAACCACATATGTCTTTTCTCATGTGTAGTGGAATATATTCAACTAAATTATAGTTATATGGGATGAATTGAGGGACCTACGCCACCGCTCTACACATCCGTTGGACTGAGGATGGTACGCCGTAGTCCTGTTTCTTTGAACACCAAGGACGCGAGTGTGGTTAATGAACAGATCTGACTCGAACTGCTGCCCTTGGTCGGTCGTGATCCTAGCCGGCGTACCGTAGCGAGAGATCCACGAGCAGACTACCGCTTCTGCCACCTTCGTGCTGGTGATCTCGTCCAATGGACATGCCTCGGGAAAACGTGTGAATCTGTCTACCATTGTAAGGCAGTAACGCATACCGTTGGACGGTGGCAAAGATCCAATGAGATCCGCATGCAGGTGCTCAAACCTGCTACTGGGTGCAAAGGTACCTGGAGGGGTGACTGTATGTCGGACGACCTTAGACCGCTGGTAAGGAATGCAACAACGAGCCCACCTCGAGACGTCACTGTTCATACCTGGCCAGATAAAACGCTGTGTGACCAATCGCCTCGAGGTTCGTATCCCGGGATGACTGAGCCAATGCAGGCGGTTAAAAATCTCTTATCGCATGGATGTAGGGACATAAGGCCGCGCCTGATGGGTAGAAGTCTCACAGAGGACTAATGCTTCTGTACCAGAAGGCTTGATCCAGCGGAACTGTGTTCTTCTGTAGATCCGGAATAGCTGGATCCTTCTTCTGCTCATTTGCCATATGAGTATAGTCCTCGGTCGAGTCTATGTCTTCTATTCTCGAGAGTGCGTCGGCCACTGGGTTCTTTTCCCCAGGTATGTGGCGGATGTCAGTGGTGAACTGGCTGATGAAGTTTACCAACCGAATCCGCAAGGGCGTCGCAGTTTCTGGCTTCTGGTGAAAAGCATATTCCAGGAGCTTGTGGTCCGACCAAATCGTGAAATGTCGTCCCTCCAGGTAACGCCGGAAGTGCTTGATCACTCGGTGGATAGCCAGAAATTCCCTATTGTAGGTTGCGTATTTCTTCTGGGCTGGAGCGAACGCTTTGGAGAAAACCCCAAGAGGTCGCCAAACACTGCCATCCTTCTGCTGCAAAACTGCTCCCATGGCAGTACTGAAGGCGTCACATACCAGGACGAGCTCAGCATTTTCCTTCGGGTGCCCAAGCACCGCCGCGTTCTGGATTGCGGTTTTGCAGCGTTCAAATGCTGAAGTGGCCTCAACATCCCAGTCCACCGGCCTCTTGTCATTCTTCTTCGCTCCAGCCAGAAACCTGTTCAAAGGAGCTTGCATATCCGCCGCCCTGGGTATGCAACGGCGATAGAAGTTAAACATACCCAGAAAAAGTCGCAGGTCCCTTATTGTATCTGGCCTAGGATAGGAAGCAATGGCTTCCACCTTCGAAGGAAGAGCGCTGACACCAGATCCATTTGCTGTGTGGCCCAAAAATTCGACTTCCTGGCGAGCAAACACACAGGTTCACAGTGAGGCCATTGTCCTCGAGACGACGCAGGATTTCCTCCACATGGGTTATGTGCTCTTCTTCGTCTCTTGAGCCGATGATTATATCATCGAGGTACCACCACGCGAAATCTAAATCTCTTAGCACCCGATCCAGAAATCGCTGAAAGGTTTGTGATGCGTTCCTCAAACCAAAACACATGCGGAGGAACTCGAACAAACCGAAGGGTGTGATCACAGCCGTCTTCGGGATGTCTTCCTCTGCTACCGGAATTTGGTAATATGCACGGTTGAGGTCAAGCGTTGTAAAGATATTTTTTCCGTGCATATTAACATTAAAGTCAGCCAAGTTAGGCACCGCATATCTATCGGGGACCGTCTTTGCCTTTAGTTGCCTGCAGTCTCCACAGGGCCTTAAGCCGCCATCCTTCTTTTCCACGATGTGCAGTGGGCTGGCCCAGGGGCTGTTAGACGGCCTGCAGATACCTTCTTCCATCATCTGCATAAACTCATTCTTGGCTGCATTGTATCTATCTTGTGGCAGGCGGCGTGCTTTCGCTGTGACTGGGGCTCCACCTGTCTCTATGTGGTGAACTACGTCAGGTTTTTGCTGCTTAACAAAATATGTTGGTTGGGTTACACTTGTGCAACAAAGTAGTGTACAACTATCCGGCAGGTACTGAACAAACTATGGGCACTGGCACCTTCGCTAACCTTCCACGCGTAGTGAGCCCTGTCCGCTGCTCTACTAGCTGACATCAGGCCAGATCTACCATCACATTATAATGAGAAAGTAGATCTGCGCCGATGATAGGGTGACTCACTTCAGCCACCACAAACATCCACGACATCTTCCTACGGAGCCCTAGGTCGAGGTTTAAGACAATGGTCCCGTATGACGGAATGAGCGTTCCGTTTGCCGCATAAGGCCTGTACTCTTGGGAAGGCTTCGCTCTGCAAGGCTTCTTGTCGGCAATGAAAAGTCGGCGGTTGGAGATCTCAGCGACTGAATCCGCCTCATTCGTCGCTGCGACTAGTTTAACGCTCCAGCCGGCTTCCAGTCGCAGGGTTGACGGCACTTGGTTGCTTTTTCCTTAAACCGTCCGTGGTAAAAGCAAAGCCGCTTTTACTTCTGTGCCCACGATCCTGACTGGGCGTCCTATTTCTTGAACGACTTGACCTGGCCCCCATCTGCGCCTTAAGCGCCGCTATCGACGCGGTCAGTCGATTAATTACCTCTCCAATGTCGCTTGGTCCGAGAGTAGAAGGCCCCGGTCTAGGTTGCGGGGCAACTGCGTGATTAGCCATGATAGGGTTACAAGAGGGCTGTATCTCGGCAATCTTGTCCGCTATTCGAGCAAGCTTCGTCACATCCGTACTCTCCGTAGCGACTGCAGCAGGCACTTCTGGGACCTGTTCTCCGGCTAGCTGTTGCATCTCCCGGAGAAACATGGATGGTTTCTGATCGCCTAACCGCTTTTCTTCGAGTAACTTTTTGATCCTCGCGTTATCGGATTGGCCGAAATCTGCCAGTAGGCGCTCTTTAAGTCTTTGGTAGGGGTCTTCTGGCGGATTACGAGCCAGATCAGCAACTTGTAGTACCGTGGCGACGTCTAGTTGGGCGATCACCATGTCAAATTTCGTCGTCGATTTAGATATTTTGCAGGTCCTGAACACCGCTCCGACCTGGATGAACCATAGGTCCGGTGCTTCTTTAAAAAAAATAGGTAGCCGGGTTAAAACAGTTTGCATAGACGCCGACTCCACCTCCGCCTTTTCTTCTATCGTATCCACATCGAATGACAATAGATCGTCTATATTTCCTCTACTGTTCATTCTCTTAGCCTTATTATTTCAAACGGAGGTTAAGAGAAACACAAAGCAAGGAGAAAAAGATACGTATTTCTACTCACCAAATTACTTCAATCACGTCTATTACGTCGATCGCGTCGGTGTCACCACTTTAAAGAGCTAAGCTTCAAATAAAACTCTTTATTTAAGGATTAATAACAATCGTCAATTTATATCACACAATGTGTATTTTTACAAATTTCAGAATCATATATATATATATGAGGTTATCAACAGCTGGGTGCAGGTTACGCATGGAATTTGCCTCTGTAATACAAATAAATAAAAACTATGCAATAGTGAACTAAAAAATGAATATTAATTAATGTTGGTCAAGTAATAATTATTGAATGCAATACAATAAATTAAATGGTTGAGGCAGTGGCAAATCCATTTCACACGAAAACCTCATTGATCACCCGGCTGTTTATAACCTTCACTATGGTATTTTACTCCCGTTACATTACTAACATACTTAAGGTTTATAGTCATTTTGCCAAAACTGGAGGATTAAAATAAATTTCTACTAATTCCGTCAAAACATCTTTACCCTTCGTCGTAAACCAATAACTTCCTGTCCTCCTGCATCGTTTAATAATATCCTAAGGATCTTCCTCTGTCCACTCCCGTAACACCCACTCTCGGCTCTCAGACAGCATCCCACCGAACAACTGCTTTTGATAGAGCTTTCCTTATCCGATTCTCGTCCCTTTGAAACTCTATACCTTCTTCCATTCTTCGTTCCAATAATCTTTCAACCTTCAAATCCCATATATTCAATCACCCTATATTCTTACAATTCCCAAAAAATCGGAAATAGCATACTCAGTCTTCAGATTAAAATTTTCTAACTGATAAATGAATGATCTTTTTTTTTATATATAAGTGCGTGTTCACGCCATTTGGCGCTCTTTTGTAAATAAGTTAATTCAATACATGACAAAAGGTAAAGTGACAAATAAATCGTAATAGACCACTACACCCCATTTAGTGGTTAACTAACACTTTAATTAATATAATCATAGCCAGAGCGCGATACGGTTACTCTTATCACATGTTGATTTTTTGAATCTCGTCTTGTGCCTTCAGCGTGCAGCCACAAAGTAGTCACACATGTTCATCGCTTATACCTCCAGCTATCCAGCTTAATTTTAGCGAGTTTAGTGCCCAGTTTTCTATTTTCCGTTGTATTATTCTGTTCATGTTTTTTACAAGTAATGCCCGTTTCACCTGCAAATAAGTGTGAATTCCCCTGGAAGATTTCTAGACCACAGGCACCCCAGCTAGAAGGACGCTACGAGCTTCTTTTGGTCGTTTGAGCGCCCTCGAGGGACCAAGGAGGTTTTATCGACGAAGCTGCCCGGCTTGCGTCTTGGGTAAGTAACTTTTATTTCAATGGTTTAGATTTCTTGATATTATTTCTCTATTGTTGCGAACTCTTTTCTAATTACACCATACAGTCCACACCCAGAGCGAGATTTGATTCAGACGAAACCTACGCTTCCTTTTAAGAACTTTAAAACTGAACATACGAGCTTTGTCTCAACAGTGCGTCTTACTTATATCAATGACTCTTCACTCATCCAGTTAGATATTTAACTGTTTTAATTTTTTAAAAAAATCTTAGTGATATTGTTTGTATTTTTATTTCATTATTTGCTTTGCATTTTTTCTTCTTGACATTTAATTTGCTTACATATGTAATGATCTATTGTTTCTGTCTCTATAATCATTATTATCCTTTTCTATGTTATTTTTATTTCTTGTACTCTGCTTTTTTTTATTCTTTAAATGTTATCACTGGAGTTAATTCGCATTTTGTTTTCATTAATGCTCTATCATTTGTTAATTTAATTGTATCAATTAATTGAATATAATCGCATTATACTCTTCTAAGACATAATAATATCCTGTATAGAAATCTTTACTGTTATTCTGAAGGGACTTGTCCCAGTATAAATAAACAGTATATTATTATTATTATTCGGCCCGAACTCAATATCAATCCTTTCTTTATTTCTTTACTTTATTCCCACAAATCTCATACTTAGCTACCTCGTCAATTCCCGATAATCATCCCAAGCGTCTGAAAAGACGATGGTCTTGGGATCTATTAAGTTCAATTCGGTATTTAAATAATAAGAGTGGTTAGTTTCTCTATTTTCTTTTATCTCATGTCATTCATTCTATTTGCTTCTTGAATTGTTATAATGTAGCTGTAAATGTCTACATATAACTCTATAAAAAAAAGTTTATAGTAATTTTGTTTCACTTTTACCTTAAATAATCGTGGGCTTTTATATATATTGCTATTGTATAATTTTATATTTATGATTTTTTTTTAGGAACCGAAACAGAATTATCGCATTGTTTTAATTATCTACCACAAATTTCTTTCAAGCTTTTTAATGTTTGTAACTTCTTTGGAATTGGTTCGTATTGGATGTAATAAATGTTTGTTTCATTTTAGTATAATTTAATTTCTCCGTAGGGTTTCCTTGTGAGTTTTGCAATCCAGTTTTATTTATGATAATTCAGATAGTTTTATCTTTCAAAACCTTTTCCACCTTTTTAAATAAATTTTATTTAATCCTCTAATGAGGGGAACTTAATTTCAGTAATTCCTACCGCTTCTCTCTCTAATGGGCTGTTTTTTTCTACACCCAGGATTCTGCATTGAGATAGAAGTTAGACTAAAACTAAATTTCTAGATTTTTTTTTTGTTCTAATAAAAGTTTTATGATAGAGGTTTTATAGGTAGTGGGATATCGATAGTCAACAAGGCGCATTTTCCTTGTTTAAGAATAAGCGGTCATCCGATTATTCTTAAATGCACCTTATTCTCCAATATATAATTCAATGATCATAATGAAGAGCTTCCGTTCTCATATTAAATTGTATTGTAACTGTTAACTATAGCCCCTTCTCGAAAAAAAGTTTTATTAGGATTGAGTTGCACTGAAACATACTGCGTGTTAAGGTTATTTAAGAATCCTTAGAAAACTTGAGATTCGGTTTCATTCTGTATCTCTGGCCCCATCTATACTCATTATGCAAGTAGCGAATAATCAGTCAGCGAATCCTCTTCTTGTCACAAAGGATTCGTTAATTACCAAGCTAGAATTGTTCATTGACGTTGTATAGATTAGGGAATGAATCTGGTACAATGCCGCACTGGACGTCTTTCAGATCTCTTCATTGTACTTTTAGAAAATATATCAAAGCAATGAATTAAGGAAAATAAATAATAAATGAAATAAATTATATTAGTAATTTTTTTCCGAATAGTGGGTGTTGCGCTGTTTTAACATTTTCAAAAATTGAGCCGTTTATTTTAAAAGTGACCTAACTCCGTTTTTAAAATTTTTGCCTAACTCCATTCTTGATAAGGAAACATACATTATTCACTTAATAATTGTTAACATTTTAATTGGAACCATAAATTTAACAGCCTTAGATACACTTAAGCAGTATGACTCATTAGTATCCTATACGTATATTTTTAAATTCATCGAAACGCAAACCCTTAAATATTTGAAGATAAATGGAGGTAGGTCACTTTCAAAATAAACGGCTCAATTAATATTAGACAAGATTATTAAGATGATTTATTTCGGTTCATGTTAGGAATCATTATACACTGTGAAGCGAATATCTTTTTTAGATAACGAACCACAAAAGAATAATCACGAAAGAATCATTAAAAAATACCCATGACAGACCCGCGTTTTATAAGTTCCATGATTATAAAGATAATGTGACCAAAAACAGATTTCTCCTGATCTAGGTTCCCTCCCTTTGGGGAAATATGTTAATTGAAAAAGCAGCATGAATGTAATTCATTAAACATTTGGAAAGAGTTTTGAATGCAAAACATTCCAAACTATCAGAAAAACAAAACTGGTTTGTTAAAAGTGGCCCAATAGCTCCAGAAGACGAGAAAGAAAAGAAATCATACTATGCCGAATTCGGATACAAAAAACTAAAAACTACGTTTTTGTAGTTACCCGAACTGAAAAGCAGAAGTTGAAGATTGGTTTAAAAAAACTAAAGACACACAGTTATAGCCAGCCAAACTGAAAATTAGAAAATAATTTTCATTGAGTTTAAAATGAGAATAGAGTGATAAAGAAAAAAAAGACAATTTATTTTATCGTAAAAAACGTGGAGTACTTGATATTAATTGTTGATAACATTTTATTTACTTATATTGGTAAAATTACAGCCATTATGAACATATCTTGAAAAGTATTCTCTCTTTTTTATTATATTTTAAGATTATCACCCTGTTCATATCATGGCACTCTTTTCAGTTTTGCTTTTTTATTATAGTTTGATTTTTAATATTTAAACTATTATTTATCATAGTAATTTTTTCTTGAATAATATTAGTTGACCTTCTGTATGTAAAGAAAAAATGGTCCGGTAGGAAGTAAAGTAAAAAAAAAAATCTTAAGTAGGAAGAACTATTTATTTAAAAGCCAATCAACCATTTCACAATCGACACATGACGCCATAAGCACTGAAGAAGACCTGCAATGGTTGTCGAAACTTTCAAATAAATAGTTCTCTCTTCTAAGAGACTTTTATTTTTAACCTCTACCCGGGCCACTTTCTTCCTCATTTTTTATTACATATCACAATTAAATGTTAAGAAGTGAAAGAAAAAAAACCTAACTTTTTCAAGGCAGTTTCTTTTTTAAATGATAAATGGGAAAAGTACATACAATAATAATACTGTCTGTGTCTAGAGATTATATTTCTTTTTATAAATAATATACTCCCCTTTGTGCAATCTCCTAACAATAGAACTACTTAAGTGAGTGGCCTATTCGGGAATTCACAAGTGTCCATCGAGAATGAGAGGACGGATTGAAGAAGGGGATTGGTGACGATAAGAACGGAGGCCATTAGAAGCACAATGGTGGAGAAGATGGCTGGAATGGTAATGTATACTTAGCCTGGATGAGGGTTAATTTAGATAGTTAGCCAGGGGCTCGTGAAAGGATCCTCTGTACCTCCACGGCCGCTGTAATTCCCCTCGAAGGTGTTCTCTCCAGATAGCGCCTCTATCTCCTCCGTCTGGAATGCCACAATTAAATAAACTGAATCTTCATTGTAAACATATTATAATACCCCAACCTTGCCTGAGCTTGGACTATTTTTCGAGCCCATTGTTTATGAGTCATCAAATCGATATTAACTACCAATAAATCAACTACTGCATTGACACAGGTCATCGCAGCATAGGTATCGACGTCTTTGTCATACAAATTGTTATGCATATAGTTGGACTTATTGTTTATTGGCTTGCCTCTATTGATTTATGTAAAAAACACTTACTATCTGAAAACTCATTTGAGAAAATAAGATTTCAAACATCCTGTTAGGGTGTGATTAGACTGAATAAAATTTAATATGAAGTAAATTTAAGTACAACGGGATTTGATTGAAATCTCAGATATTAACATAGCGTTTATTAATTTTAAGGACATATGAATATCTTTCTCTTAACTAAGCAATAATTGATAAATGATTAAACTTAATGGGATCAATTATACAAGAAGACCTTACAGACTAAACATGCGAAATAGCGATCTAATGAATAAAGATGATGGATTCACAAATGGGATTCACGATTTGTGTTTTCTCTATACCAACTATCCTCTCATCTGGTGTCTCAGCCGAGCTCCTGGTGCGTGACAGGCTGCAAGACCTCCTGGACGCTGAACGTTCTCAATGAAGAATATCGGCTTGAAAGCGGCAAGCGGTCGTAGCTGCGAAGGTCTGGTAGAACAGTCCAGCTCGGCGATCAAACAGCAAGTGCCCGGCCGCTCCGAGCGTCAATCCCCTTTCCTTCGATTTTGGCGGTAAAGTATATTATTAAAGCCTAGTATCTTAGAGGCAAGGATCGGTTCGTTCCATCTGGCGGGTAATACAGGTCCGCGGCTAAACACATCCATACTAACAATTGCTGAGGATGCTGACATTTACTCAGAGAATTTTCGACAGAGATTCCAGTAAACCATTTCGATAATTGTGAAAATGCAGTATTCAGTTTTACATATTCTTTTATGTACGGAATTAAAAATACGATTTAACTGAAACATAAGATAAAATAGATGCGTTTTTATGATTATATTGTCTGCATTTTTGAGTTACGTACATGCATTTTTAATGCCAAGTTGAATTAAAGACTTGCTAGGATAAACCTTTGTCTTGCCCCGCTTTCGGTTCAAACATCTTCTGAAATATTTGATCTCACACAGAATGCATATGTAGAGTTTTTCATGGTCAACTTCATCATTAGCGTTGTTTTTTCTGGGAATTTAAATTCTTCCAAAGCTTTATAAATTTTTTCTCTATCGAAGCATATGACATGCAGATTTAAAATCGACAAACAGATGATGCATAATCCGCTTATTGTCTATGCTTTTTTTTAAGACCATCCTTATGGTAAAGATCTGATCGGCGGTTGAGCTTAGTCTTCTACACCCTGTCTGATAATTCCCAAGTACTCTTTCAGCGAATCGTACCAGCTTTTCAAACATTACTTTAGATAGGATGGTATAGAACATTGGGGCAGCACGATTCCGTTGTAATTTGGACAATACTCAGGATCTTATTTCTTGTGGCATAAACATGTTATATTATAGTCCTAATTTTGCACCATCCTCTCTTCTATCCACGTAGCAGCAATGAGGCTGTACAGTGCTTTCTTCAAGCCCTCTCCACCTCCATCTTTAAGCCTTTTCCTATCCACCTGAATGGCACCCTCATTCTCATTTCGGCAAGGTGGCTTTAAGTCATCACTTCTTGAAATAGTGTTTAAATCGTCTGCGTTATCAGTTCGTTTTTAGTGGCGAGTTGCTAATTAATTACGAATACTAATCTGCATTTACCCTTTGGAAGAACAGCCTAGAATTATTTGCATTTTTTTTTAGTTTTTCAACGTCTTTAAAATATCTGGTTTTCCAGATCCTTTTCTTTTTTCTGTGGATTTTTTTGTCTTCCCAACAATTTTCAAGAAAAGGGTATGTCCTAGCAAGCCTTTAGTTCAACTTGGCATTAAAAAAACATGTACGTGACTCAAATATGCAGACAATATAATCATGCCTAAGTTGACCATCTTCTATGGTGTTGTATTACTTTTCTGAATGCTTCATTATTTATTTTTATCATTAGAAATCATTCTTCGTCTAACCAAGTCAATCGAGGCAGTCCCTCCTTATAGCCTAAGATTCTTCTTTCTAATGTTCCCGAATGTCATTTCATGAAACCCTCATTCCCTCGGCAAACTCTTCTCTGAGGTAGTTCTGCTATATAGTATAAATCTCATTTTGTTTTAATTTATCGACGTCGTGACAAACCTTTCGTGGTCAGTCAAGAAGAAGGTTTAATATTGACAAAATTTTGATTAGCTAAGTTATTATTAAATATTATTGTATTTATTAATTATTTGAACCTATAAACTATTTGTAAGGCGAATGTAAAAATTAAAAATTAAAATAATAAATTAAATAAATAGTTAATGATAATATTTTTATATTATGATAATATTTATATATTTCTTAAATAATTAATTATAACTATTAACAAAAAATACTGAGGAGGTTTCCATATTTATTAACAATTATTTAACTATAACTAAAATATATATTTTTATTCCCTTCTACCGATGCGGGTAGTAATAATGAAAAAGCTCTTATCCTCGTGATCCAGATAAGATATAATTTGTTTATATATGAACTCTTGTGGTCAGATCGGCTAATATTATGTATGATTTATATTTTATCAAGTTTAGGTCTTTAAAAAAAAATCGAATCATTACAATTCAAGAAGTACTTAAGCTCAAAATAGAACACTTGGTTAAAAAATACACATATTCGAAAAGTTTAAAGTTTTTTTTTGCCGATGGGTAAATAAATTATTTTAGCGACTGGAGTAAATCAGTCTTATCTTTTCTAAGACCTATTTTTTTTTTTTTTTTTATTCATGTTTATCTCTAAAAATCATTCTTTTTCCTTATAATGCCATGAAAAATCCCTGTATTTATTGAACAATAAAACACCAAATAATTGAAAAATTATCAAAACGAAATGCCCAAGGTTTAAACCCAGTCGGAATTCCGATGACAGAATGGCTCATTAACATTGAGAGTGATTAAAGGTTGGAATCCAATAAATGTCCTCTTCTCCCGACTAATTATCCGATAATCGAAGAAGAATTTCAATGAATTCCAGATAGAGGTGGGCCTCGCTTCTTTGCCCGAACTCAAACTTTCTGCATCTTCTCTCCCGATGTTTTATGTGAATAATCTGTACCTTTAAGATTTTGTGGTGGTATACGACATATATAATTTAATACCAAAAAAACACCCATATACACATATACACACTCTCACACACACACATACATATATAGATATCCTCCTAATCATTAATAGATGTACCTGTCCTAACAATGATATGAGATTTTTTTCTTGCTGTTGCTATATTGGCTTTACTGCCCAAGTTATGATCTCAGGGAAAAGTCAGATCCTTTGATCTGAATATATTTAAATACTAAAATGGGATGCCACCCAGAGATCGAGAGATACTTAATATGTAATAATTTTATGTTATTAATAATTAAGAGACTTATATAGTCTTCTCCAAAGGTTAACGTGGTTGACTGACCAGGAGTTGTTTATTAAATAAGAATAATTATAGAAGAACATTATATTTTATTTGTGCTGATCATAGTTACAGACTTATAAATCTTAAAAACAACTTACAATGAAAACGGGAAGCTATAGGTGACTTATGATACATGGGGCTTCATTCTCCATCCTCCTCCTTACGTCTTGACTCGACTGCTGCGTACCGACAACTGCCCCCTCTCTTCAAAGTAAAGTAATGAACCCTAAGGACCATTTTACTCTACCTGGCCGAGGCCCCTTATAGTCACCTATAGCACTGTTAATTAAAAGAGTTTTAATTCATTAAGTTTTAAGTTTATATTTCTCCACCGACATACTATCCGATCCTACCCCTCCAACTGGTCGTTCAAAGTAAACCATAATTATGTCTACTCAGCCCTCTTTTCTCAAACTGCTGGTGTTTCTCAAGACAGTATCCTCAGTCCAATCCTCTACACAGATTATACTGCTGACATCCCAACACTTGTCCTTGTCCTATCCTTACCACGTATGCGGATGACACATGTCTATCATCTGACGACACTAATCCAGTTATAGCATCCCATTCTCTTCAATCCCATATCAATGACCTTGAAAAAAGATGCCAAATCTGAACGGTTAAAATAAATTCCCACAAATCCTATCAAATAATTTTTAACCTTCGTCATGAACCAATGAATTCCTGCCCTCCTGCATCGTTTAATAATATCCTAAGGATTCCTGTTGAACAGGGCCGGTACTTAGGACTACACCTTGACAAACGTTTAACTAGGACTCATACTAAACTGAAATGACATAAAACAGCCCGCCGTTTCAGGCTACTTCAACATATAGGCAAACGCTCTAATCTCCCAATTAAATACAAAAGACTCATATCCATGACACTCATTAGAACCATCTGAACTTAAGGAGTCGAGCTTCACTAAGCCATCGAATCCTTCAAAATTCTCAAAAAATTCAAAATCCTATATAAAATCCTTAATGTTCCTTACTTTTTTATGAACAAAGTAATCCATGATGACTTTAATGTCTCTTGTCCTTTAATGTACAGATTTGACCCGAATCCGATATAAATCTTTTCATGACAAACTTTATGCCCTCTCAAACCCAATAGTTTCAAACCTCTTCAACTCCTGATAACTCTCTGAGGCGTCTGAAAAGAAGATGACCTTCTAAGTTGAATTTGTTGTATGAGTACTATCACTGGGTATTTTGTTTGCTTGTCTTCATCCATTTCATTATTTATCATTTCTGTCGTTTACTTATTGTATTGTTATAATACTTTGAATTTCAACGAATAAATTAATACAAAATTCCAAAAAAAAGTTTGATTAAGACAACGTCTCACTAGTAAACGATTATATATATTAACTGACAGCTGCAATATCTTTCATAATGGTAAAGTGGTTATTATTGAAATGATGAAGAGGCTGTTAATAGAACTGCAACCACTGAAGAGGATTTGTATAATCGAGTTGAAGATCCAACATTAACTGCTCCCTCATCCTTTCAACATTATAAAATTTCGCTTTAACAAGAACCGCTAATGCCCTAACTAAACTCACGAGGATGGTTCGCAGCTGTGGCAGAGGGAGCCTGAAGAAATGTTTTGTTTTAAAAGATTCCACTCCCCTCCTTTGAAGCTCTTAGCCCAAAATAAAAGGAATCCCAACTTTGCTTTCACTCGCTATGAACTTTTTATAACGCTAATGGACCGTTTTCATTTCAGTGACGATCCTCGCCCTGGACCCCAAACTCACCACCACCACAGCATCCAAAGAACACGACGGACACAGCAGCTGTTACATATTCGGCCCGGCCGGTGTGGCCTTTGATAAGAGGGAAAGAACACCAATAAAACCATAGCTACATATTGACTATACATAACCTAACTTCAGGGCTTTATTTGTCAATGTTTTTCACTTTCTCTTGGGTCTGCTATTTCTTATTTTTTTACTTTCTGTTAAGGAACTTACTATGTCTGATTTCACAATTAGAATTGTATTTAAAAAAATAATATTCATTAATATATATATTGGATGCTGTGGTGGTGGTGAGTTTGGGGTCCAGGGCGAGGATCGTCACTGAAATGAAAACGGCGAGGGCATCTCCTTGTCACACTCCCGTATCTGTGTGGAATTCTTGTGATCTGATTCGACTTTTATAAGACATTGATAAACTGGTGTATTAAAGATGTGTGCCGGTTTACAGATTCAGCTTAAATGAAGTTATCGTGTCAATCTTCACTTATTAATGTTATAAATCAGTATTTAAACAACTAACGTAATAGCAGCCATGGAAGATATTCTAGACTGGGCGATAAAATGGCTTTAGAATAATCAATGAAGGCATAAAACTGGCGGAATTACATTTCGCCGATATTCGAATGCTGTCTTACTGCTATAAATAAATAAAATATGTATTTAATTCCCCATATCATTTAACACAAACTTCCTTCTTATAAGCCTTAATTTTACTTGAGAGAATTCATGAATAAAAAATAAGTTTATTCAGAGCTTATATTTCGAGGGAGGAAAGAAGTTCCACCTTCGACTTGCTGACATGATTAAACCTCATATACGTTTCATTGCATTTTTTCTCGAGTAGGATGATTACTATTATTACTAATCTATTTATTAGGAAACTAATATTGTTTTATTAAATGTATTCTTTGTTTGTTTCATTTAAAGTCATATTATACTGATGTATATAGAATAGAATAGAATAGAAAAACAACTTTATTCTGGGACCAGGTCCCTTAAGAATAACAATATTGTACAAAAATCAATAGAAATATAATTGGACGATGGGCATTGGGAGCTTTAAATGTTGCCAATACACGTATAATTGGACAAGGACCTATTAGATTACCAAACACTGCACAGGCTTTTCGTCCCTTATGAAGGACGCCATAACTTTTTTATTTTTACTCTCTTTAAAACCTTTGGGGCTCTACTAAACCATCCAATTCACCTCCTACCCGACCGCTACAGTCCAAAATCCTTCGTAAAATCCTCAACGCTCCTTATTATGTCACAAACAAACTCATCCATCATGATCTTAATATCCCATATGTTGCTGATTTGAACCAAAATAGATACCTATCCATCCATAACAAGCTGCATTCACACTTTAATCCGCTAGTCTCTCAACTTGCTTCCCATACTATTCCTGATAACCCTCCAAGGCGTCTGAAAAGAAGATGGTCTCGACTTCTTTCTACTATAGAACTTGATTGGAGTGCTACCGATGGGTAGTTTCTCCAAATGTGCTTTTTTTTCATGTAATAGTGTTCATATTTACTTGTTCTAATACTATTAGAGTTGCAAATATCAATAAATTAATCTATTAAAAAAAAACCTTTAAATCCTAAGACCACCAGATGTTCTTCGAACCCGCGATCTTGTAAGTTGTCACGATAATCACTACAGCACAAGTGTAGTATTTTTATTTATTTTTAATTTTAATTAATTAAACCTTTTGACTTATTTATTTTAGGTTTATTATGACTTGCTTCTTACTACACAATAATTTATTTTGATCTCCGCTCGAATCACATTTCTAAAACTAAATTTTGTAACTAAAAATTGTTCCAGGTAAAATAGTATTAAATATCAATATTACTAAAAGGACACTTAATAATTATGCAAAGATATAAAGTTAGTATGTTTATGTATAACGAGCATAATTATGAGCGTAATGGTCATATATTCTACTAATGCATAATATATTTAACATCATCCGGGCGCCGGTTTATAACGGATATGATTTTCATGACTGTAACATTTTTTTAAAAGCTTTTTAAACATTTTTGTCATAGAACGGGGCGTTATTAATGCTTCTTAGGGCATTGGGTATCAAGTCATTGATTGACTCCTGAGCAATCTTGAGAGTCGATATAAGGAGTCAGTTTGCCTATTATTTATTCATCAACATATAGAATTAAAAGGATCAGTTCTCCTTACAATTTAAGGTTCAGAAATCCATATCGGTAGTATCATTTGAAAGTTATCGAATATATTAAGGAAAGAGCTTTGAACTGAAGTCTCGTTACATTATATCCTGATTATACCAGAAACACTTATATTGTGCGCTTACTCAGAACGTCGCACCTATAAATAAACCCGATGATATATACCTATAACCGTTGACAGATTTATAAAGCTGGATATGTGCGGCAGGGAGACAGATTGTTCTGTTGTAATGGGGACGAGGAAGCAAAATGGCGTTTGCCTGTTTTTTCTGGGACAACTACCCACGACAGATCTGTCCGCACCACAATACATAAGCCGAACACTATTCAAATCTCAATTGTTTTGTTTTTTCTTTCGTTTGCCAACATTTTAAATTCTACATAATACCTTTCTTTAACCCCCTCGGTTATCAGAAAAAGAAAAACTAATCGACTGACCTTTCTCATACTCATAGAGTAATCCTTCAGAATTTAATATATACATTAAAATATTTGGTAACTCACAGCTTTAGTAGTTGAGAAAATTTTAAGATACTACCTTCTTAAATGCTTATAGAAACACCAAGTACAACCAATCATTTAGATCACTGGTTGATTGTTGGGTTTAGTAAAGTCAATATTTTCTATAAGAGGGCAAGTATGTAGAAGGTCTAATGTTAATACTGGTTGAAAGGACTGTTAGTAAAAATAAAGTATCACCAGTCATCTAACAATTGGCGATGGTAGTAATTACTTCAGGAAAACTTACAGAGAGTCTTTAAGGAAAAAAATTGTTGGTTTCTCCGAGAGATTTTTAATTTAATTTTGGACTAACTGTATATGAAAAATAATAAAAGGATCCAGGTAGACTAAATTAACATTAAGTGTTTTGGGGGAAATAATAGGAGGATAACGCAACCCCAAGCTCAAGGTAAGTGGAAAACATATTCACACTGGAACTACAACTCTCGAGGACTCATGATCGCCTTTAACTACGTACGCCAGTCACTCTACCCTGTACTGGCTGTTTTCCGATTGCTGATATGGTAATAGGAAATAAGTGAAATTGCTGATATAAAGTGGAAAAGGAGCAGAAAAATAATAAAAGATGGTTTTTTTTATGTTTTATGGAGAGGGACGCTAAGAAAAGCTAGCGTACTAAATGACATTCAGAGTAGAAGACCTGGATTAACACACATCCAATATGACAAGATTTGCGAGATTTCCTTCCATAGACTTACCTAAAATAGCTAATCAGCTTAATCTCATTTAGTTAAAAGTACAAATTTAATTTTTTTAGCTTCAAGTAACATTTACTAATGTTTCAATTAAACGTCTACAACCATTCGATATGTGATTTTATCGGTGTATGATCAGAGTTTCATGGCTGTGCCGTGCTAGCAACGAAAGCATTTTACAACGAATACTGAAGCCCCTAGAGATATTGGACAACATAAAAAAATATAAATTTCAATACTTTGGTCTTGGTGAAGAGAAATGAAAAGTACCGCCCGCTGCAGTTAAACATACAGGGCAAGATTGAAGGAAGGAGTCCAGGTCACTCATGGATCAAAAACCTCAGGCAGTAGCATTAAGTCGGTGGACTAGTTTCGCGCAGCGTAAAAAGTAAATAGTAAAATAAGATGGGTCGTTATAATCGCCATCAACCAGAGATGATAGTTACATTTAGAAGAAGAATAAACAGGAACTATCCCTGGCATTTACTAAACTAACTAATGAAAAATGTTGGTTTGACTCTTGATCCTATGCCGTCAATTGGTATTTCCTATGACAAATTTGGGTATAGTTATTCAATCTGCTATTATTCCCTTACGATGCTAAAAGTAAGCCCCAATCGCTCAGTATACAGTGAAGAGAAAGAGATAAAGTGAAAAAAGTTGTGGTCGGCCGTCTATAGTACGGCTAGTGCCTGCTGGCGCACCAAAATTAGCAAAAGAATTTGAGTGCTGATTTGAGTTTTTTTTCTCATGTTTTTATTTATTACATTAGCTGTTGATGAAATTTAGATGTATTTATAGCTTTTGGTAGCACGGAAAACAGCTTTCCTTCATCAATTTCGAACACAATGTATTTTACAAAACATAAATCCGGCTAAACTGATACTTATTTATAACTAAATTGCGTGTTTTCTTATATGTATAAAAAAACAAAAAAAATGAAATAAAATTTACTCAAATAACTGTACCACTAACTAATAACCTGTCAACTAATGTTTTAAAATCTAATTTTGCATATTATTTATTATTATTCTGGCTCTAAGGCCCTGGAGAGCCTGGGCCTCCAATACCTCAGTCAACCAATCTCTGCGATCTTGCGCTATTCTCCTCCAAGCTTGCACTCCCAGCAGATTTAAGTACTCCTCGACATCATCTAGTCATATAATCCGAGTGCGTCCTCAGCTTCGTTTGCCGTCTGGTTTCTCATAGATCATTCTTTTTAGTATTTTACATAACTTCAATGATTTAATAATTTTACAACTTCATAAAAAAATATATTTTTTATTTTTACTTTTTTTTCACTTGCAAATGAACCATATCATAATTTTAACTAACAAAGTCATCATGAAGCATCATTGGGGAAATGAAAGAGAACAATATTTGTACACCGTCCAAAATACGGCTAGCCCCTGGTGCTGTTACAAAAGTATTAGCTCCTTGTGGATGGTTAAAAACAGTATAATTTCTTTCATGTATTGAACCCTTATTAGGTTTTAGTTGTTCAGTTTATTTTTATTACTACTATCTGTATGTTTAATTATTTTATTTATCATTAGTCGTAAAGCTCCCACATTGGAAGACGCTAAGTAATGATGATTCACGTTTGGCTTCTTGTTCTTCATATTTGCCCAGCAGGTTTTCTGTTTAATTATTTATTTATCAAAAGTAATATTTTATTTTTGAAAAATGGAAGCTCTTATCAGGGATTAGTTGGAAACAGGGAGCTACTATTAAACAGGCCGCATGCCTTACTCCATGATAGAATTACATTCCAAATATCTCGTTAGATAAAGGCCTCACATTTTTATTGCAAATGCAATAAGAACAAGGATACTGGCCCAACTTGTGAGAAAGCCTATTAGTGGCCGCGCTGCTCCTCAAGGTAGTAATTTTTATCCTCCCAGAAAGGGGTCGCCTGATAAGAAAGAAGCGGTTAATATTAGCTTATCTCCGGAGTGAGTTCAACAGTTTAGTAGCCCGGATAGTTCTATACTTCGCGGGGAGGAATACTCCCTCCCTCCCTTCTCCCTCCTTCCTCCCTCTTCCCTCCATCGGATTTATCGTTAATTAAAGACCAGGCCCTTTTTAACGGCCCTTTTAAACTTAACGTCTCTCGGCTAACCGGGAATTAACCGGCAATCCCTCAGCAGAGCCTTTATAGCCCAACTCCTAGGCCTTCTCTTCGTGTCTCCTTATATCTCTTCCTCGCTTAATTCCCGACAGATCAATTCTCGGTGGAACGGAGCCTGCAAGAAGTTTATATTTGCCGAGCTCGTACTCGGAAGAAGTTTGAGCACACAAAGATAGATTCTCGATTTTCCTTGTTTTTCTCGAATAAAAATTTCAATAAAAATCTATCTACCAGTGTAACGAAAACCAAATTTCTTGATATAATCATATCAAATGTCACATTTTATTAGAACCTTGAAATAAATAAATGAAGTTTAATAAAATCGATAGTTTTTGATACGTATAGCTGGATTTTTACCATATTCACTATCGCATAGTCCCGGTTTCAAAATTATATATTTATACTTTCTCAATAGATGCTCGATTAATCAATAGAATCTTATCATCACTGTAACTAATAACAAAATTGTTTTTCCGTTTCATATTTAATGTCTGTTTTTGACGTGAATACGTTTTTAAAATTGTTTCAATAGTGGGAGGCTATTCTAATAATACAATGATAACAGAATCGGGGGATAAAATTTGGTGTTGCCGCTACATATGTATTATCTTCATCCAAAATTAAATTAGCAGAAGGATCAAAGATTACATTGCAATCAGGGAGGTCTCTGACATATCGCGTGCGGTGGAGGGTTACGCGCCACCATTTTGAGGTTATTTTGCTGGGTATGAGATTTCCAAAGCGTATAACTTTTGACTCGGAGAAGCTACAACGTTCGTTTAAGTTTCAATCGTCAGGCTTGTCAAAATCTATAAACTGAATATAAAACAGGTGTGAAAAATAGTGACAGTGATTATAATAATAATAAAGTGTAGAATAAAAAAAATGTTCAAAAATATATAATGTCTGCCTAACGTGTCTAAAATCCATATCCAAATACAGAAATCTTATACGATTGGAAAGGGCTCCTCAAGAGCGATCGAATGGTATCAATATAACACCATACGACCGAGTCATAGAAGCCAACAAAAGAAAAACACTTTCTGCTGCTTTACAATACTTTCCGTGAAAATACAGCGGACTTTTAACTGTGCGGTACGTGTAAAAATCATTGGACTCGGACAATTTGCCCATCACGTTCGAACAGAATTGTGTACCTACCTAAGCAACACTGGTTGCCCGCATTAGATTCGATCAGTGCACGTCTAGTATCACCATGACTTCCATTCATGCAGATACGTAGGTTGCGTTACAACAGCAGCTATGATCGTATCATCGGAAAATTCGTTAATGTAACCGTGGTTGTAGGCACAATGGTTCGGCAGCTAATGCATCAGTTAGACGATGATCAGGTGTTCAATGTTATAATAAAGAAGAACGTGTTACGTAAGTAAATCTACGTATCTGAGCTGCGCGGTCAAAACATCAGCGGTAAAAGCTTGGCTGCAATTCTTACATGATCAACCATTGTACACAGTAGCATTACAGGTTTACAGTACCCTTGAATTCATTTCATGCTAACCAAATAAACAGTAGTGTGCCGGCCAACACCAACTATAATGATACCATCGATCAACTATACTGTGACAGAAGTGCACCAGAGTAGGAGATTCTGCTTGCAAGGCTAGTGCTTTGGAATGAAGAACATTGCTCCGGAACAGCATTCAACACCGCTGAACATTATTTACGAAGAACTTTCGCTTCATTTGATATAATACATAAATTGTAATATTTTATATACAAAATATTACCCGTTACGTAAATGTATTCACGTAAAGCAATTCTTAAATTAAAAAAGGAATTAGTGGAAGTCTGTTGTATACTAGGCTTACATTCACATATTGTAATGAGCTGTTATTAAATCTTTCTTTTTTGATATTATATACTATCACTACAACTGAATGCATCTATTATGAGTTTAAACATAGATACCTGGCAGCCCAAACAGCAAGAAGCACTACTAGCACTGCACTCGGAGAAGGGTGCAGTGACGAACGGACCATTCGGGGCAATTGGTTTCTGAATGTTGGTCAATAGTAGGAATGTTGCGTTTCTCCTTTCTATCCTTGGTGAAACCATCTCATAACAAGTTGGGAAAGGTTTATAGAGAATGAGAGTAAATATTTTGAAAAAAATTAATTTGATATAATAGGATCGTTTTATTAAATAAATTTCCCTTTGAAAACATACGTTTCATATGAAAAGACCTAACTTTTTCAATTAATAAATTTTTTTTCCGTTAATTTCACAACTATAAAAATATTAATAAACAGCAAACGGTAGTCAGTAATAATATCGTTACATTAGAGAACATTCAATAACATCTCTCACGAACAATTTAAAATAAACCACAGTAATAATATGCTTTTGTAGATCCATACGCCAACTCCTTCGGAAAACAGATCCTAGATTCTTGAAGTTCATAAAACTTTTAAATTGTAAACCACTCATTTTTAAAGCTCAGTCTTCTTCATGGTATTAAATATAAACTGACTAAAGACATTTATCTCTATGATTTTTTTTTTTTTATTTTCAAAAACATCGTGCTCCTTTATAATTAATTTAGTAAATACAAAATAATCTTAGGGATTTTCTTTTGTTTATAGGTCAAATAAAAATACAAATAGGTGTAGTTATTTTAATTAGATATATATTATAACTGGTTGTAATATTACCCTCAAATGTTACTTTGTACTCAGTTTTCAAAGGATCAAAATTCAGCGATTCCAGACAGATGCGATTCTGATACGTCGAATCTTTTAATATGCAGTTGAGTGTCTCCTTTGAGGGGTAGTTGGCAACTCTGTGTTCAGTAGAACCGCATGCCTAACAAGGACCTGGTTGTCGTTTTGGTTTTTTGCAATTTTTAGCCAAGTTACCTGTTTTGTTGCAATTAAAATAACGGGCAAACAAATTATTATCTATATTTTACAGTTCTTCACCGTGTTTGGTCTTAATAATCTAACTTGAGCTGCATTTTTCTAATTTGTGCATACACTTTTAATTTTTCTATGAATTCTTTTAAATGATTGCATCCATACAATATACTTTTTCTGTCTGGGGTATCGTCTAGTCTTTTTATAACATGATGCATTAATGAAAAATCGTCTAACTCACCCTTTGCTGCAATTTCCTTCATTGATAGAAAATAATCATAAAAGTTTTCATTTTCTTAAATCTTTTTCTCTGACAGCATCTGATGCACTTCCGCGATCGATAGCGATACCTTAAATTCTTCTAACAGGGCTTCTCTTAATGAATCTTATACTGTTAACCCTCTTTCTCCTGCAACGAACATTTGCGCTCACCCTTTAAAGTGTTTTTTTGCTATAAGGTAAGTTTCCAGGCCAAACCATTGGAAATCCTGTTGGTTCCGAGCCATCTCATCCAACCAATTCTCGATCGAAATGCTAATCGTTCCATAAAAGTCTGAAATTGATCCTTCCATATCCCGGAAATTAATTCGAGACTGATGAAATAAACTTGCGGCGGGCGAGTTATACACATTTTTATAGTCTTGACCATGGCCTTCTTTGTCAGACTCATCTGTTTCCTCGGCCATCACTTCATTTAATCTATTTATTAAATCTTTTTTATTTCCTTAGTACTAAGACCATAAAACTTTATTTTTTCCTTGAGTTCTTTAACCTTCAAATAATCCACGCCGTCGCGTAAAATAAATATTCACAATAAGAATGAAAAATAAACTGAAAATTGTATTGTAGACTCTCGGTCACATCCCACTTCTGAATTGTAACTGGTTGTAATAATGGCCTCAAATGTTACTTGGTACTCAGTTTATTAAATAATATTAGATTAAACACTCGCACCACGAGGCAAACATAACCATACGTTAGTATTAAGGTTACTCTTTATTACTGTTACCCAGTGCCTCCATGATTGCTACAATATATATATATATATATATATATATATATATATATATATATATATATATATATATATATATATATATTTATATGATCACATAAAACATAAATAATCATTTATAGAGCTAAGCTTCAAATAAAACTCTTTATTTTGGATTAATAACAATCGTCAATTTATATCACACAATGTGTCTTTTTACAAATTTCAGAATCATATATATATATATATATATATATATGAGGTTATCAACAGCTGGGTGCAGGTTACGCATGGATTTGCCACTGTAATACAAATAAATAAAAACTATGCAATAGTGAACTAAAAAATGAATATTAATTAATGTTGGTCAAGTAATAATCATTGAATGCAATAAAATAAATTAAATGGTTGAGGCAGTGGCAAATCCATTTCACACGAAAACCGCATTGATCACCCGGCTGTTTATAACCTTCACTATGGTATTTTACTCCCGTTACAATCATAATTGAATCATTTTAATATTTTTTTTCTGAAGGCTAACGCTTTGGTCCAATTTTTTGAATTATCATAAAAACTTATTTTAACTTAAAGTTATTAAATATGAATTAATAACACGCAATGAAAGTTAAAACAATAGAAAAGATTTGTTCTTCATCAGATTAATTCATTATTTTTTTAATGAAAGGTAAAATATGAATAATGCGTGTAAATTTGTATTTATATTATAATTGACATAATTAGATCTAAAATAAATTTTTATCAAAACAAGAAACGTGAAATTTTGGAGATAGCGGAGATCCGAAACAGGAATTAGATAGTGGCGTCAACTTGCTATCACAACTAAATGATTGGCCTGATAACATGGGCTTCCGCTGATAACTCACCTGGCCACTAGAGTGAGGTGTCGCCCTATCTACCTGCCTCATCGCTACCCCGCTCCTTCCACTCCCAGCAATTAGTGAGATAGTGAGTTAACGACGCTTTTATCTCGACTCGCTCCCATCAGTTTCTCCGAAACACACTCCTTCAGTTAAAACAACACTGTCTCAGGGACTGTCAAATAATGTTCACAATGTACCGTACTTTATTACAATCGTTATGACAGAGTTAAAATAAGCGTTAAATTAATTTTAATAAGTACTTATCATCTGAAAACAATTAAAGTAATAATTATTTAGTATTGGAATAATATACTTTTAAAGTTTAACAGCTCATCAAAACCGAAAGAAGAATCATCAGAACTTGCACAAATAAAAGATACAAGATGGAAGGAATCAAGCCCAATCACCAAAACAATGAAGAAGAAATGAATCTCATATATCTTTCACATCTGATGAATGCTAAAAAACCGGATGTTACGACTAGTACTCAGAAATCTGGAAAAGAAGACTGGAAGAAAATTAATCCATGAAATTCAGCAATACCTCAAAGAAGTTGCACCTGAGATAGGAGATGCAGAGAACAAAACTAAAATTAACACCCTTCTCAAGATTCCCAAATATTCAGTAGAAATGACTCGAAGACAGCAGAAATACCTATGAAGATTTCAGATGAATAGACAAAATTACAATGGGAAACAGGGCATATCGCAAAATAACAACGGTACAACCTTCAAAGAAAAACGTAGGTAGATCGACTCGATTGGTCCAATGTGGCCAATGAAGTTAATAATAATAGTTTTAAAATAATATTTAGAAACTTAATAGAATCATTACTAATTTTTGTTATTATCTATTCATATTTAAATACAAGGAGTTGTTGGAAAAATTATTTATGACAAATGCTCATTATTGAAAAAAGTTAAAACTATTTTCAATGAAGATAATATTTCACAGTGTAATGTTAATTAATATATATCGTTACTTATATTGTTTAAAATAATACAATGTGAGTAACGAGAAGTACAGCTAAATGAATTTTCATATTTTCACAGGTGTTAACAGGGTATAAAATAAATAATAATGTCTTTATTTATTCTGGGACAAGTCCCTTTAGAATAACAATACAGGTATTGTTAGCTATTATTATGCCTTAGAGTGTAAAATAATTACATTTAATTAATTATTACAAACAATTTAGTCAGTGAGAAAGAGCATTAAACAAAAAAAAATGCAAATTACCTCCAATAAACATATTTTAAAACCAGATTTGAAGAAGGGTAAGAAAAAAATTAAAATAAGATAACAATAATTAAATAAGAGAAACAATTTATAGTTACATGTATATAAATATATATACCCAGTCCTTTACGTAGTTGTATACCGGCTTCCTTTAGTGCCTTTTGACTCTACCCTTGAATCTATCCTTTACAATTATATTCCCTTCTATTACCATATCATCATTTCTGGCGATTTCAACACCAATCTACCTGTTAAAACAAATGACACTCTATACCTTGAAAATCTTTTCCACTCCCTAAATCTCTCTATTGTTCCATTTACCTTCTATCTAAAACCTTTACCTTTCGCAACCTAGAAGCGATCAGTCGTGAAAGCATCTTGCCTTCCTTTGAATCCCTGAATTGGAGTGAAATCTATTCCTGCCCCACTATTGATTCCATGGTCCATCTTATTAGTATCTTGGACACCCTTGCTCCTCTCAAAACTACAACCTTCCGTTGATTACCAGCTCCTTGGATGGATCAAAATATAAAAGAACTGCAGAGGAAGCGCGACGAAGCTCGCAGACGTTACAGACGGACCAAGACGGACCGACGATTTTCAAATGTTTAGGACTCTTCGGAACTTAACGCAATCCACAATAAGGCAGGCGAAATCCAAATACTTTCATGAAGCCCTTTCCTCCGCGCCTGATCCTAAATCCAAATGACAAATCCTTCGGAAACTCTCACTTTATAAATCCCCTTCACCAGTAGTCTATCCGGTCTCACCTGATGAAGTGAACACCCATTTTTTGTCTTTCTCTACTAAATCACGATCTACTTCTCCTACCTTCCCAATAGCACCATTATTCAACCACAACTTTTATTTCTCCGACATTTCACCCACTTTTTTTTTTTTTTTTTTTTTTTTTATCTCCCTACCTGCCATCGCTGGCATACGGGGTGACATTTCACCCACTGTCCTTCTTTCCTCTCTATTGAAATCCCACTCTCATTCCACCGGTTCTCACGGCATTCCCGTCAAATTGTTAAAAACATGCATCCCCGAAATTCTACCTGCCCTTCCCTACATTTACAATTTTTCCCTACAAAATGCAGTTTTCCCTTCCTCCTGGAAAAAAAGCAATAGTCAATCCTATTAACAAATCACCCAATCCCTCAAAACCAAATGATTTCCAGCCTATTTCTATACTCTCTAACCTTTCCAAATCCCTCGAAAGAATAGTTAAATCCCAAATGTCAAATTTTCTGGAACAGTCCAAACTCCTTGATCCACTTCAATCAGGCTTCCGTCCTGGCCTTTCCACACAATCTACCCTCGTTAAAATCACCACTGACATACATACTGCCATGGACGAAAAAAAACTGACAGTACTAATTCTACTTGACTTTTCAAAAGCTTTCGATTCACTGAACCATTCCATCCTCTTCTCTAAACTAAAATCTCTTTCCTTTTCGAACAGTTCCATACTCTGGGTCCAAGCTTTCCTCTCGGATAGGACTCAAGCAGTCTCCATCCCTAATCAACCCCTATCCTCTTTCCTACCGCTGAACACAGGAGTGGCAAAGGGTTCTAGTATTTCCCCACTCCTTTTCAACTGTTACATTAATGACCTTTCCAAATCAATCCTTCACTGTTCCCGCCATCTGTACGACGATTCCCAGATCTATTTGTCCTTTCCTCCATCTGAGATAATAGCTGCATTTGCCAACATTCAAGGGGACCTAGATAGGATAAGTGCCTGGGCAAACTTGAATAAACTGTCGTTAAATGCTGCGAAAACTCAGGCCATCCTAATTGGTTCCAACATCCTTCTTAAATCTATCATCTCACTCCCCCGATTAACCTTAAACGATCACCCTATTGCCTTCAGTTCCTCTGTTAGAAACCTCGGAGTCATTTTTGACCTCATGGAAACCCCCCGTTGCCCAAATTTCCCGTCGAGCAATAAGCTCTCTAAAGTGATTCCACCGTTCCAGGCATCTTCTAACACTACCTATCCGTAAGCTCCTCATCACAGTTTTTATCTTTCCACACTTTGACTATGGTTGTGTGGCATATGGTGGCCTCTCGAACAGGCTCGAGGAGAGGTTGAGTTGGATGATGAACTGTTCGCTTTGATTTGTCTTCGATGCCCCGAGATGTGTCTGGGTAGAGGTCACAATGAATTCCTCATATAATTTGAGAAAAACTTTATTGATTAGCCAACGTTTCGATCTACAGACACTGTATACAGACTCTGTCTGTAGAGTCTGTGTTTCAAGCTAGTGTGGACCTAACCCCCCAGCCCTGAAGAAGACCTACAAAGTAGGTCGAAACGTTGGCTAATCAATAAAGTTTTTCTCAAATTCTACGAGAAATTCATTGTGACCTCTACCCGGACCACTTTCTTCCACATATATTATCAAGGTCAATAATTATCATTCGATATAATATTTAATATATGAAATAATAGTCAAAACCTTTCTTCTTATGTCAGAGTGCAGAATCTTTAATCCAAAAGCTGATTATGGATGAAATCGAAAAAAACTTTGGAAAAAAGGAATCCTATGAAGTAGGATCATTCCTATTGATGTTATAAAGCGTCCAGAGAAACTGGAGTTTCTCGAGTCTGTTTTTTTTTTTTAAAGATGAGGTGAAATAAGAATTTTTTTGAAGAAAGGAAATAATCTATACTTATTTCTATTTCATAAAAAAGGTCCAAGAAGGGATTTCAATAACCATCTCGCAATCCTACTTATTCCAATATAAAATATTCCCGTTAATCCTAACTAGACGAATCACATTTTAGGCCGAGGAAATTATCGGAACCTGCAAATGTTGGTTTAAAAGATTAAAGAAAATGTTAATTAATCTATCAAAAATTTTGTTATGCAATTGTAAACTAAGTAATATCTTGTTGAATGTTTTTCTAGTAAATATTTTTTCCCAATATGAATATCACAAAAAAGTGAAAAAAATGGGAAATTTGTAAGTTAAATATTCAAAAAATTATCATTACTTAGCTGAATATGTTTTATAGATGTTCTTTTGATAATTTCCCACCCGATGTCATAGGTGATATTATATTCAGTAACGTCGTTGTTGTGGCATATTTTAAATATTTAGTTCGTAAATAAGCATTATTCGTAATAAAATATTCATTGACCAAAATTAGTCATCGCCATAATGAATATTCGACCGCTGACCTGCAACATTTTATCCATAACCTTAACCATCAACATAACGGCTACATGAGGTTTATTACTGAGATGGCTTTGGGTTACTTTAAACGAAATCTTGGAAATCTATGAAAAGGTTGTGATTATTATGGTCCGTTCACCAAAGGAAAAGAAAATGTAAAGGCAGAAGAAGTATTCGGTAGTGAATCACTTCCAAAAAATATGTTTTCAGTGATCATAAAAAAATAAACAGAAGATTTTGTTATAATAATTGCTAAAACGTGTTTGTAATTTGTGAGTAACAACTACTAGTAATCTGCATTATTTCAAAGTTCTTTTAAACATACAAACCCATCAGTTTTATAAATCTAAATGCTTGGATTAAAAAAAAAAATGAATCGACCTAATATATTAAAGAAATAAAAACAGATGATAAAGAAAAAAACAAGTCTACTATGATATCTTATACTTATATTTTTTGAAAAGTATTATAGATATATCACTTTTCTTTTTTTTTTCTCTTTATATTTCCATCCACACCTGTCAAATACAAGTAATTGACAATCAGCAGATTGGCTGACTGAAGAAAAAAAATACAAAATGACATGGAAGGCATGACGAAGAACAGTACCCAGCGGTACCTCTCCATTGGCTTTATTTTATTTCCTACTACAATAGATCCCTCATCCACGTCCTTTTTAGTCTCCTCCTAGTGTTCTCAGGCATGAGAGTAGTGGCCATTTGTTGTATCAATGGGTTTGGGTGTCCGTATAGTTTTTCTTGAAAGCGTTTGTAGTACGTTCGTATGTGTTCGTCAACCGTTTTTAAGTCAGTATGCAGAGTTTTGTTATTGACGTACCATGGTGCATTAGTGATAAGTCTAAGTACTTTTGACTGAAAAGTTTGTAGTCGTTTTCTGTGAGTCTGTTTAGTGATGCCGTAGACTTGTAAAGCATATGTCCAAACTGGTTTTAGTAAGTAAGTGTACGTATTTAATTTCTGTCTTAAATCTAATTTGGAGTTTTTCCTGAATAGCGAGTACATTAATTTGGGTTTGTGATTTAGTGATTGACGTTTCATCTTAACGTGAGGACCCCATGTCATTCTCCTATCAAATGTGAGTCCTTGGTATTGTACTTTGTCTCTCTGTGGGATGGGTTCGTTATTAAGGAAAATGGGAGGGCATGTTTCGCGTCTAAGAGTAAAAGTGATGTGTTGTGACTTTTCGTGGTTCAGTCTGATTTTCCACAGTTGGCACCACTCATTAACCTTTTGTTGTAAGTTTTGTGAGGCCTGTGTCGCGTCTTGATGTTTGGTGATCATGGCAGTGTCGTCAGCATAGGTTGCGATCAGTGTGTAAGGACTTTGTGGAATGTCGTATATATATATATGTTATGTACAGTAGCGGTGCAAGTATTGATCCCTGAGGTACACCGGCTAAAATGGGTCTTATTGAAGATAGCTCTAAGCCCTGTCGGACTGAGAAAAATCTGTCTGCAAGGAATGAGAGAAGAATCAGATAATAAGTGTGTGGTAGTACAGTCTTGAGCTTAAAGAGAAGCCCCTTGTGCCAGACCTTGTCGAATGCTTGGGCGATATCCAGAAATACTCCAGTTGCATATAACTTATTCTCTAGTGCTGTCGATATGCAGTCAGTTACTCTGTGTAATTGCTGAGTAGTCGAGTGTGATTTTCTAAAACCGAATTGATGGTGAGGGATTGTATTTTTGTCAGTCAGTAACTTTAATAAGCGGGGATAAAGTAATTTTTCAAAAATTTTAGAACAAATAGGCAGTAAACTAATAGGTCTGTAGGATGAAGGGTTGGTAATGTCTCTATCTTGTTTTTTGATCATTGAAACAATTGAGTATTTCCACTGTATAGGGAATTTCGTAGTTCTAAGTATTGAGTTGTAGATTGTCATAAGAAGCACTAGAGCTTTTCTGGGCATTTGCTGGAGCACCTCGGCATTTATTAAGTCATAGCCCGGGGCTTTTCTTTTTGGTAAATGTCTAATTAGTTCTGCTACTTCTGTTGGAGTGAATGAAGATTGTGGTAGTGTTAGTTGTAATGGAGCGTCAAGTGTGTTATTTACAGTTATTTCGTGTTCTGTGTCAGTGAAGTCAGAATGTGGTGTAAACACGGAAGAAAGATGGTCGGCAAAAATCTCAGATTTTTCCTCGTCCGACACAGCCCAAGAACCGTCTCCTTTTCTAAGAGGTGCCGACATCTCTCGGTGTTTTAAGAGTCTTTTGGTATGCTTCCATAAACTTCCATCGTCTGTCGAGAGGGATTTAATATAATTCTCATAGTTTGATCTGTTAAATTTGGTAATTTGACGTTTTAGTTCATTATTCAGTTTGTTAAATGTTCGTCTATCTGATGGTTGTCTGTTAGTTTGCCATATTTTACGAGCTCTTCTCTTGGCCCTGATCAAATCTCTAATATACTGCGGGTAGCTTGGTAAACTATCCGTTTTTCTATCCCTGGGTTTTGATAATAACCACGCTGCTTCTTGAATGCTTGTAGTGAACTTTTCCACTGCCTTCTCTAGTTCTTCTTCATTCTTTATAGAAATAGGGATTGAGAGGCGAGAATTGAGATAACTTCTGTAAAAATCCCAATCCATTATACCCTGTGTTAGGGAAGGTCTTTTTTGTGCCTCAGAAGGCTCTTCGCACAGGATCATTTGAACTACAGAATGATCAGAGCAAAGATCAGAGCTCGTATTTACAGTCTTGTTTACTGTCTTAAGCCTTGTTTACTGTCTTAAGCCTTTTGTAACATAAAAGTCCAGTAAGTCCGGGGTTTTGCATCGAGAATTAGGCCAGTAAGTAGGAGAATTTGGAGTTGATGTGTCTAATGAACGTACATGAAGAGCATACCACAAGTTCCTACCTCTTGGGGTACACAATCTTGAACCCCAGCATTGGTGTTTCGCGTTGAAATCACCTCCTGCAATAAAACATCTACCTAACCGTTTGAAAAACTCAGAAAACATCGAAGATGTAAGCTTGTACCTAGGGGGACAATAAACTGCAGCGAACGTGATATTTCTCTGTTTTGTATGTAATGTGATTCCATTTGTCTGTATGTGTGGTGTGAGGGGTAAATGAATGGGACTATGTTTTAATGACGATTTGATAAAAATGGCGGTGCTACCGTGAGCCGTTTTGTCAGGGTGATCAGTTCTGTAAGTAATATAGTCTGAAATATAGATTTTTGTGATGAGTGCTATGTCTGTCCTTTTTTCATGTAAATATAAATCAAGTTCGGTCCTGTGTTGCATCAGTCCATTAGCATTCCATAGGAGAATTGACAAGGAGCCAGCTGTTGAAAAATTAGGGAACATGGCTGTGGCTCCAGGCTTGTGTAACCTGAGTTAACTGTTGGAGAAGATTAAAAGGAGGGTGGATAAGGTTGTTAAGACCTGTTAGTATTTGAAATAGTTGGGGAGGGGCAGTATCATAAGGGGGCACCGGCTGGGTACTGTTATTCATCATACCTGTTTGAACATTATAGTGTTGTGGTGTTGACTTCGGTACTGGTGGACTTCTTGGCTTCTGCTGAGATTCCACGCTGTTCTCCGGATGTCCTGGAAGATGGGGCTGTACAGGTCTGAGATTTGGGAATTCTTGTGAATCTGGTGGCAACTGAAAAGGTTGAGCTGGTGAAGGCCGCTGGTTGTAATGTCTTGAGCTACGCTGAATTCTTAAGTTCCTCAGTGTTTGGCAGCCTTTGTAGTTGGCGGGATGTTGGCCACCACAATTGGCACAAGTAGCAGGAGTTTCTCTTGTTTTACTGCAAGTTTTGCTGTCATGGTGCCCGCCACACCTTACACACCTTGGTGGGTGGTTGCAGTAGCCACGATTGTGACCATATTGTTGGCACCTCAAACACTGAGGAATGTCTTTTTTCTTCCGCGGTTCTTCGATGTTTACTTTTGTGTAATAGATATATTTTAAATCGTAGATATCTTCTTTAAAAGTTTCTTTTGTAATATCTACAAAGAACATTGGTAAGGGCTTTTTAAATCTTAAAATAGCGTTGGTTACATTACAAGCTTCGTAACCTTTCTCTTTCAATTCTTCTTTTATAATGCTAATTGGTGTAGAGTGATGGAGGCCCTTAATCACTATCCTGGGGCATCTGTCCTGTGGGAGCTGAAAGGTGTGAAAATCTGCGCCTTCACTTCTTAGGCTCGCATTTAAATTTCTGTAAGTGTCAGGGGTATCAGGATAAACTGTTATGCCTTTAAGTGTGGTTTTCACCGTAAATTTGTTTGGTCCGGCTTTTTCTTTTTAGGAATGCAATTAATGCAGAGTAATTTTCTACTCCATTTATATAAAGTGGTGGCGGTTTTTGATTTATCAAGTGTCTCGTAGTATTTTCTAGTTGTTCGTCAGGTATTGAGGTTAGTATTTGAAAACTGTTTTGTGTTTGAATTGGCGCTTGTCGTTTCTGTCTAATGTGATCTTGTTGAATTAGTAAAGGTCGTTTACGACCAGTTACTAGCTCCCAGGAACCATTATTATTACTATTAGTACTTAAATTAATACTGTCCGCTTCCATATCACTTACCGCCTGCGAAGAAGTAGACGCTTCGCCCATGGCTGGCGGAAAAACCCGCACTTTTATTATTTAGGTCTTAAATCTAACCTGTCTGATCAGAATAAAACACTTTTTAAGAAGAAAAAGAGAATATTAAAACATTAACCGAAGTTATATTTATAACACATAAAACTAACCTATTTTCACTTTCACTTCGATCATATGTTCTCCTATATCACTTATTTAAAATATTTAAAATACAATCTTATGATTTTTTATAAATATGTGCAAAAAACGAGGTGAAAAAGAAAGCCCATCTGTTTAGCTCCCCATATTTAAAAAACATTGAAGCTGCATAACGTTGTTTTTAATAATATGAATGATACTATTCAAATAATATATTTTATTCTGTTGAATATTTTATAATCCTTTCATAATTGTCAAATTTTCTCCAAATAATATTTAACCGTTATTTAATATTTAACTCTTAATACCTTCTCTATATGAAATAAGTTCTGAGTATATTGTTTTTAGTGCTTGGGAGTCACCCAGACTCTAAGAAGAAGGCAGAATAGCTGTAAGTTATTGGAGTGTTATTGTATTTCAGCTGAAGTGAAAAGATGCAACCAACTTGAACGGAAGTCTATAAAACAAAGTTCGAGCATCAAACCATCAACTTATCAAGTAAGCAGTTATTTAGAGGCCTCTTCTTTGGCATTCGTAAAACATGTTTATTTATAGGTACCAAAATTGGTTCGTATTTGATAATTTCTGAAAAATTTATTATTGAAGAATAAGTAATGATATTTTAAATTTTAAATAACTGATAACCGATAGAGGCATTTTTGCTTTGTAATTAATATGATTTATTGATAGCTGACCAAATATTCATATTTCAAGAATCTGGTACGGCTATGGGGGGTAGAGGGGAGAAATTAATTCATTGCTACAATACAAAATTATACTTTCAATTTAAAATTTATTTATTGAAATTTACTATATTATAACAATACAACAAATAAAAGGCAGGAATGATACACAATAGGAAATATGAAGATAATTAGAGAAACTACCCAGTGGTAGTACTCAAATAAATAGTTAAACTTAGAAGGTCCCCAGGCCATCTTCTTTTCAGATGCTTCGGAGGATTATCGGGAATTGAAGAAGTACCAAGGCTGGAAAATAGTGTGCTTGAGTGAGAATAAAGTTTGTAATGAAAGGAATGGTATCGGGTTCGAGCCAAATCCTCTGAAAATAGGACATTGAGGTCATTATGGATGAATTTACTAGTATAAAACTAAGAAGGATTTCACAAAGAGTTTCGGATTGTAAGGATTGAATACGAAAAGAATTCAATGGCTTAGTGGAGCCCCCAATTACTTTAATAGTCATGTATATGAGCCTTTTGTAATTAATTGGTAATGTTATAAATTCTATAAAATGAGTGGAGAAGTAGAATATTTACTAAAGTTAGCCAGAGCTTAAAAAGTGGGTAGTCGGTCAAAAAGGACATTTCAAAGAAAAGAGCACGCTGTGACAGCGGATGTCCGGGTGCGAACATTGTCTGCCGTCAAAGGAGGGCGACTTTGTGACTGCTCTCAATGCCGCTTCCTTTTCTGTTGTAATTGCTTCCAACCGAGTCCAAAACAATCAATTCCTTTGTCATATGAAGTTCCTCGATTTTTTAATATGGGCGTATATATTTTGGAGACTTTTATTGCATGTACTAAAGTTTCTAGTCACAAAAGTGCGAAGGAATAAAATGAAACCATATTAAAATGTAAAAGGAGGGTTTAATGAAGCCTGTAACGCCATTGCTCGATAAAGCTTTGTACAATTAGGACTCTTGCCAAATACGAGCGAATGGTTTTCAATGATATACCGGCTGATATTGGCATTCAGGAGATGGTGTTTCAGTTGATTTTTGCCCGGACAAAATTGGTACTAATCATCCAGCTCAATAGGAGAACTTCTCCAATCAACACCTCATTACAATAATCGACAATTTTGTCCGGCGGGCTAAAAAGAAAAAGAAATGAAGAACGGATGTATAAAAAAATATTCACAATACATAAAAAAACCATTGAACAATTTATTTTTTGTTATTAATTATTTATAAGATACGAACTGACTAGACGGTACCTACAACTATCACATCTTCTGGACTATAGATCTTCACTTGACTTGAGGAACAACTACTTATCTATAATAGTGTACTAAAACCTAGTTGGACATATGGAGCAGAACTTTGGGGGGTCAGCAAAAAAAGTTCACATACCCAAGATACAAACAACACAATCCAAAATTCTCAGAAAAATTATTAATGCACCATGGTATATTCCATATACCGACCATCTGTTATTAGTAGCAGATACCAGAATTATAAAAGGACGCTGCCCTCAACCCAAAAAGTACGAAAACATCAAGGTTCATGCACTGAATGACCGTGTGAAAAGAATAGAATATGCAGATAAACTGAGGGAAAGGATCAATGATTTAAAACTAGAGGACAACGTTGAGACCCAGTGGGGTAACTTGAAACAAGCAATCTTAGAAACAGCTAAGGAAATCTGCGGCATGCACAGGGTGACAGGAAAAGGTAAACGTCTGGAATGGAAAGAGGAGCTCCAACGTAAGGGAATGGCAATAAATATTGCCAAAAGCAAAGTTTTTGTTATATCTAGGCAGGAACAGGAAGATGTGCGTTTGCAATGCAACGGTGAAGTTCTCGAATGGTGGACCACTTTCCCTACTTAGGAACCATCATTAGCAGGTCTGGTAAAGTAGACCAAGAAGTAAGTAATAGAATCAATAAAGCAAATCAGATATATTACCAGATCTGTAATAGCATAGTTGGCCACCGAAATGTAGGGAAGGCGATGAAACTACATATATTTAAAGCAATATACCTCCCATCACTTACATATGGGAGTGAAAGTTGAGTCATGCTTGACAAGCACATCAGTGGAATGAAGCACAACAGGAGCTGAAATGAAGTACCTTCGCAGAATGGTCGGTAAAACAAGGAGGGACCGAGTGCGGAATACAAACATAAGGGATCAGCTGCAGGTAACAGAACTGAAGACCTCCATTGAAAAAAGACAGCTCAAATGGTTCGGCCATGTCTGTCGCATGGACGAAGAATTGCTTCCTAGAAAGGTTATGGAAGCCCGCCCGATAGGCAAAAGACCCGTGGACGCCCGAGAATCCTCTATGAGGATTATGTCCCAAGGATAGGAGGAAAAAGAGGAAAAACCCTGGCTCAAATGAAGAGGAGTTGTCGGGACCGGATGGAATGGCTTCAATGGATTGAGGCTCCTCCACGCTGAATGGCACAAAAGAGGTAGCGAAAGAAGAAGAAGAAGAAGAATAAGGTATATTTCAAATCACACTATACACAATGACATGAACATTCCCACTATAAAATCATATATTCATAACAAATTCCTTATCCAGGAAAATTGCTTTCCTACTCCCTGTTACCTCGACCTGATAAAAAAAGATTAAATAGACATTGGCCAAGAGATCAAAGTAAGACGTCAAAAACATTTTTTTCCTTGTAAATTGTCCTTAAGTACATTAGGTTAGGAATTCTATATCGGTCGGGTATGGTTTAAGCTACAACCGACGGTAATTCCCGAACGGTCTGATAGAACCATATTTCTTAGTAACCACATGTAAGGGCTGTTATGGGCTACTGGGTATTAAAATGAATTAAACAATTCCTTAATTAAAGATACTAATATTTATTTACAAAAGTGATAAAAGAATACAATTAAACTATTAACAATTACTAACAAAGAAACTAAACAAGGAAATTACTAATAAATAGGTTATTAACTGAAATAAATTTACAATAAGAATATTTTAGATATTTATAATCTAGGCCTAACTTCTATCTAATTATTACAATAATACAAGATATTATTATTACTAAATAGCTTAACTATTTACATAAGCTTGTACAAAGCATATAAAATTACAACTGCTACTTAACTAATTGATTACTACTAATTAACACTTACAGTTCACAAATTAAAGTCCACCGACCGTAAGAATCTCTGAATATAACAAACTGACACACAATCACACTCACAAACTGTCACTGACTTATTAAACTGGCTTATCACTGTTTCCGATGTTAACCGTACCGTGTGCTTTAACACTCTCCCTCTACTCGCGCCGAGATGCTGTTTTTATAGACAGAATGCCAGATCTAGAACATACGGGGCGGATCGCGAAGTTTCGCGGAAAGGCCTCTTTCATCTCTGCCGACAAGGGGGCTTTGTTCTCTTCCAGGAATCGCCAATTCCCGCGCCCGTAACAGGGCTATACCACTGGCTGCTAGATGGTCTCCAGATCCACTGCTCCACCATGCGCTTAAATTCTTCTTTTACTTGAAGGTACTTTTCAGGTGGAAGTCTACGTGCTTATGCAAAGACTGGTCTACCTGTCGTCTCTATGAGGAGCTCAGTGGTATGCTTATCAGTTTCTTGGTAGCGGAGGGCCTGGCTATATCCAGCTAACGGGTGATTGCCTGGTATTGCAGAGATACTAGCAGAAACGAAATCTCCCAGTATCCACTCTTCCTTTCGAAGACAAGCCGGAAGGTGACAAATTGTTATTATACATAAAATCTGAACCGATAATTGGCTTAGCTACGTCAACCATAAAGAAATCCCAACGAAAAATTCGGCCTAATCCGAGGTCCAACTGAAGTTCCCGGATACCATAGGTATTGATTTTCGTTGAGTTAGCTGCATACAAAGTGAAATCTTGAGGTTCCGGCTTTAACAACTTAAAGTCGGAGGTATGACTGAAATAGAAGTACCTGTATCTGATAGAAATACCCGCCCATGACCGCTGATCTTTGATGAATAGCCGGCGTTTGTCGGTGGTACCCGTTAACTCTACTTCCAGTCCACTTAGTAGTTTCCCTGTTTCTCGTTTCCCATCTTGTTCCCAAGCACAAGGATTTGCGAATTTGCGAGCTATCCCCTTGAATTTGAAATGATAAAAACAAAACCAGCCTTCTGGAAGATTTTTATTACTTCTGCTTGAAGACCGATTTCTTTTTCGTTGGTCTCTACTCCTCATCAGCTTTCTGTAGGTTTTTCAATAATTTTAGCAATAAGAGCGACAACTTGCTCGGCCGGCTTACTTTGTGTTCTAAGCTATTCCTACTGTGTGATGTAGAGGCTGTAGAGAGAATATTTGCTGTTGTTCCGACTTCGTGATTCTTATCGGCTATACTAGAAAGAAGGTCCAAATTTTCGTGATTCGTAGCCAGAAGTATAGCTTGAGTGTGTGACGGAAGAGAACGCAACCACAGTGTTAATAATTCGTCCGATATTAAATTTCCAGCAATACTTCTCATGGTTCGCAAAAAATGAGACGGTTTTTCTGCCTAGACTGCCTCGACTCAACCAGAATACAGGTTCTGACTTCCAAAATGGAGGGATCCTTCTGTCCGTTGCAATCGCTTCGCTCACCTCCGGTCTATGAGAAGAACTATCGTCGTATGAATTTTCCATTTTGTATCAAATTTAAAAATATTTCTAATAAATTCCAAAAATTGAAAAGGATTAAGTAATAATTTTTACTTACTATCGGTGTCACCAATGTTACCTCGTCGTGCAAATTTTTTTTCAATTATTTCTACCAAAACACTTATATTAAATTTACAACTTTAATTTTTTGTATTACCAAAATTTAACACTTCAGTACTCGCGCCTTTAAATGTAACATAATTAGTCGCATGTCATCTGTGAGATGCCTTTTCTATTTTGTCCGATTTTACTCACAATATTACTTTAACGTCATAGAAAATTGGCAAAATGATTGAAATAATTAAATCTCTAGTCATGGATGTTTATTAAAAAAAATGTGAAGAAATATAAAAAATAAAACAATAAGGAAAAATTTTAAAATATAAAATAATAAACAGAGAGGTTTACAAAATATTTCATATGCAATATGAAAATAAATTTAAAGTATATACATATAATCAAAAATTAATTACTAATAATACTTTTTTTATGTAAAAAAATTAAAAAAATGTATCAGTCTTTTTTGCGACTACAACCATCAGCACAAGTAAAGGAACTATGTGCACCTAAGCATAAATACTGCCCAAAATCTTTACATCCGTACTGGGTATACCTTATTTCTGTCTTTTTGACAAGGTGAACACCGTTTACGAGAAGTAGCTTCTGCTGCATCTTCATTTGTTTCAACAGTAGAAGCAGTTTCATCAGGTGAGATCTCCTGCAATCTGCCTAACATTGCGGCGGGAGGAGTAAGATATTTCTTCTCCTCTGAAGCTGCTCTTCTACTAATTCTATCCCGAGACGTCTTAGAATAAGTTGCCTAACTGGTATCTCGTTCCCATTCCATAAAAATATTACTTGGGCATTGATGCCAGCAATATTTAGTAAGGAGAAAAATACCACCATAGGCCAACGTCGCCCTCCCCCCAGTAGTCGCGTAGGATCTCACAGATGATTCAGCTAATATCAAGTTAATCACTTGTCCAGAAGAAAACCAAAACCACACTGGCATGTAGCTACTACTAGGGTAGGAGGATAGAAGGAGGGAGGGGTTTGCAAGTTTGAACAAATTCTGGCTACAACCATAAATGTTTCTCTGGAATCTCTCAGATGACATGCGATTACCGGAGTGTTAATACATAAAAGTATTCAGCAGTATTTCGTTATTAAAAACAGTACTCGATATAACATATTTACAAAATTACTTCCAACATAAGGTTCGTAGGTAATCGCGGTTATTTAATTTATTTGTTCGATTTTGTTAGCATCGCCACAATGTCATTATAGCTAGAACCCAAGCAGTTCGATCAGAAGCATGCCATGAATTTGAAGAGAAAACCATTAAACTGAGTCTTTAGGTGAATAAAAATAAGATTGTGTACATGTTAAACTCGAAATTGGAAAATGCGGTAAATCGAAAAGGGAGTTCAAGAGAGCATAGTTTTGGAACTGTAACCCAATTCAAGAACCTAGGAAATGTAGTTACAGTTGGCAACAAAGTAGAGAGCGAGCTACAAGCCAGGATAACATCAGGAAATATATGTTATTCCTCACTGCAAAGAGTTTTTAGTTTAAATGGCTCTCTAAAAGAATGGTACTACAAGTATATATAACCAGTTAAAGACCGGTAGTAATGCATGGGAGCGAGACTTGGCTCCTGAGCAAAAAAATCAAACTGATGGTCAACTCCTGAGAAATAAAATATTTAAGAAGAATATGAGGCGGAGTAGCCGAATATGGGGTATAAAGAAGGAATGAAAAGCTGAGTATGATGCAAAACCAGTATAATAATATATTTATCATTAAAGAAAATATTTCATTAATAGATAAAGGGACAATTATGACAAATGGTAGAAAAAATCGATACCAGGAATAAGTATGAGAGCGATTTATGAAAATACTAATGTAATCGATAGGCGGCTAGGACGAGATATAACTAATCCTGAGACTATAATCTGTTCCTGACACAAAGCGATTTGTGACTGAGGCAGAGGGCCAGGGTTAAATTAAGCCGGGGACGAGGGATTTTTTCCTGGCGGGAGATGGGCAGCTAATCCCCCAGTTAATATGGTAATTACCGCCCGACAGCCGCTTTTTATCACCGTCCGCTCAAAGAATAGTTTTTTGCTTCAGGGCTCGCCGCACTCCCGCTAGTTGCCGCTCGCCTGTCACTTTGCTAGGGCAGCCACGCGGTATCGCTCAGTCCTGAGAATAATTATGTAGTTAGGGATTAATTGTTTTTATAGTTATCCTTTGCCTACATAAAATAAAAACATTGCCCAACGAGATTTGATTATATAATTTAGTTGTTTTTAAATGCTCGGGATTTAAAATCAGCTACGAAAAAACTAGAAAACTAAAAAAAATTAACTGTTTTTGATTAATGAAGTTTGGGTGAATAAAAATTGAATGAGAATTTATTTAGAAAAGAATGGAATAGAATAGAAAAATAATTTTATTCTGCGACCAGATTCATAAAGAATAACAATTGTAAATAGTAAAAATAGAATAGGGGAAAGTGTTGTACCTTGGGACAGTTGTACCTCGGGACAAACCCCATTGCTCTGCCATCCGTGGTTGACAGACCAAACAAACCTAGGTTAGTTATTAATCTTGTTACTAGGGGTTACTGTAGAGTGATTGGCAACTATCAGGTGAGATTGTGGAAGCTGAATGATAAATTGAAAAACTGTCATAGGCAAGTAAATTTTTGTTGTTTCATTGTTTTTTTTTTGTAATTATGTTTCTTTAATCTGTGTTGATAATTATGACTTTGTATTGAACTGTAAAACTTTCCCTTTCCAATGGCATGGTCGATGAATCTTTTCCACTAGCCTAAAATATTGTTATCGGCTATGTTTTCCAGTTATCTAATGTGTGTTGGGACATCCCAAGGTACAGCACATTTCGTAATTTTGTTAAAATACATATGATAAAGTAAACAGAAATATTTTTACAGAAGATGAGTTTCTTTCATCCTATGTAACAGACCGTGAGCAGACAAATACTGAAGCTACAGACAGTAATATGGATCAACATCCAACAGGTGAGTTTGGGTCAGATTCACCAACTCCCACCACACAGGAAAATTTAGCCTAGCTGTCTTCATCTACATGTGAAGTACTTATGCCTTCAACGTCCGCACAACAAACAAATAGCGTTTTGACTCCGAAAATGCTTCGCCCATTTCCCAAAGCGGCGGCCAGAAAGAAAACTACAAGAGGTAGGCAACCAGGAACAACTAGAATACTTACAGATACTCCAGAAAATAAGTTAATCGAACAGCAAAAAAGAATAAAGGAGAAAAGGAAATCCGTGGTTAATAAGAAATTGTTTCCTGGTAACAAGAAAAAAATAAAAAATCCCAGAAAGAAATTGAAATGCCAAACTAAATACGACACTAGTTCAGAAGATGAGAATATTATTTTTCCATCTAGTGATGAAGATTGTGATGCATCTATGCAACAAATAATTCAAGGAGTTTTGGACGAAGAAACGGAAATAGTCTTTGAGGCAACTATTGAGTGTGGTGAAATAAAACCAAATGATTATATTTTGGTAAAGATTTCTGGTAAGAAGAGAATTTTGTACTATGTAGCAAAAGCCTTAAAGAAAACTGACATTGTATATGAAATTCAATACCTGGTTAGAACTGGAGCGAAGACTTTCATATTAAGACATGAAACTCCCTATGAAATTGATGAGGAAGATGTTATCTGTAAATTACCTTCGCCTTTAACATCAGGAACCTCTGAGCGTCTAAAGCAACTAATGAAGTTCCCTGTTGATTTCAATGCATACGAAATGCCTATGAACTAATATTGTGGTTAAATGAATCTTTTTGGATTTTTATTCTCATTTTTATACTTTTTGTGTGAATTATATAAGATTTATTTGATAAACTGAAGTTCTTTTCCAACCTTTCACTTAGTCCCAAGGTACAACCTGGTGTTGTACCTTGGGATACATTGCAGGGGTGTAAAAAGTAATTAATTGCTCCCTTATTAACAAGCATATTTTAAATTGTTTTATATTAGTGGGTTGCCTAAATGCTGGACTTTAAAATATAATGTAAAAAACTAATATAAACCATACACAGTTAAAAATAAAAATATATGTTTACTAACAGTCCCGAGGTACAACACATTCCCCTATATATCTGCCGAAGAGTCTACAAAAGAAGTATATGGTGCTTGCGTAAGTATTAAAAATTAAGTAATCCTTATGATAAAAAACATCATAAAATAATGAGAATTAAAAAAAAATACATGCAAATAAAATAAATACAATGTTATAACTGATTGGAGTATAGGTGGGAATGAGTTCCATATTATTGTGGAGCGGGAGAAAAAGGAACGCTCGAATGTTTTAGTTCTGTGGGAACGAGTATAGAATTTGGAAAAAGCGAAGTATTTTCATTGGATTGTACTGTGGAATTTTAATAGTAAGAGACCTTAACTGAATTAGGGATGTGAGTTGATGGATAGGTGTATCAATAAACCTAGAAAATATTATCAACGGGTGGATTGGAAGAGACATTTTAACTAGTCAAAGAGGTCATCATTACACGATGCTACCTGGGGTTACCAAAGACGAACAGCAGTGAACGATTCACTAGCGATTAAAACATAGTTTCATATCCGCCTAATCTATCGATTTATTACAATATTTTGGAAGTTTTCTTTATAGATTATCGGGGGAGGGGATCTTGAAAATACAGCTGTTTTGAATACCCCCTCAATTAGGAATCAAACTATTATAACATATCGAATATGTTCGACATTTATACCATAAGGTTACCCAGTTCATAGGGACTTGACAGAATAAATAAATTTATCTACTACAGCTGAATTTGAACCCAAGACTCTCATCACTACATCCAAGACCTACACACAAAGGCAGCCTATTCTCTATTTAATATATAATTATTTCAAATGAACTATTTATGGCAAACAAAAATTGTGTATTGTACGTTATTCCATCAGTAAAATTTCTTATACTTTAGAAATAATAAGGCTATTAAAAATATTAGAGAATTAACAAAATTAAAACAAAAAAAAATCGATAACTGAAACAAGTTCTGTATTAATTGATTCAAACTGATTTTCGGTCCATTCCTTAGCGACTATTCTTAACGTTATTACAAAAACCTGCTACTTTATTTAATCCAGCAGTTTTCATTGCCTATTGATTTTAATTCCCCTAAAATTTTTGCACTGAAATTTTATATAATACACCAAAATTAATTATAAACTGAAGGGAGTCCGTTATTTTTTATTCTTAGTCACAACTAACGTTCCCGTAAGCTCTACATATTAGTTGTGACTAACAAAAGAATTACTAATTGAATAAGATTAATTTTTCAGTGCATCCAAATCTCATTAGATTTTTTTTTAGTGGGGTTAAAAAAAAGGGTAGGCTTATTTTAAATTGGTTCCATCGTACTTGATAAAAGAAGGAAATTAGCATTTTATTTCTAATATGGGCTTATTGAGTTGAGTCATTAAGTTAATAGACTAAACTCAAATCATATGGTTCTAAATATATTTTATGCGAAGATTCAGTAAGGATATAAAAGATTTTATATAGAAATATACAACTAGACCAGACGTTGGTTCAATTTGAGAATTGCCTACTGACAATTTACCGAGTTCCACTGAGGCGTGCCCAGAGCCAACGGACTCCGACGGCCTGGTATTGTCGTAAGGAGAGTTTTATGAGGAGTTGTTGTCGACAGGGACGGTAAAAACAATAAAAGGAAGGCTATACATATCGGATTTGAGGCAGTTCCAAGAGCCCTGGCCCACTTCCCCAGCCAGCCGAGCTATCTATATCTTAACTGCCCCCTCTGCATGCCTCATCTAGTCAGCCCCTTCATCACTATCTTCAGGTTTACTATCGTCTAGAAGTGATTAAGATATAGCGGATATCTCACAGGAATTTAAATAACAAAGCTTAATATTAGAGTATTATTAGAAACAATCATGAGGAAAACGACTGGCCTATGCTTCAAAATATGACACCAACTGTATAGGAGGTCACCTGTGGTGAAATAGTGAGCATAACAACCCACCACCTTCCCATGGTCAGGTGATTGGAGCCCAGCAGGTGGGCCTAGTGGTTTATAGGGAGTACAAAATCCTTGGTTAAGCCGTACTTTGGAAAGGACGTATAACAGGAGTCCCAAGCCTGTAGAGTGACAGATACTCGTTAAAAATCCCAATCCTAATTATTCCTGGATAGGAAAAATTTAGAAATACCACTGTAATATCGCCAAATTAGCCATGCCATTATAAAATTATATTAAATAAATAAACAAACATTTAAACAACAGTAAGTAAGTCGTACGAACCATTCTTCGAAAATTGAAAAGTCGTTATCCGGAGAAGTGTCCCCTTGAGCATTTCCTTCACACGGATCATTACTTAATAATAATAAAAAAATCATCAACGCTAATTAATGTTATTTTAGGCTGAGAAAGCATGAAAGGTGCTCGTTACTATCACGTAAAACAATAATCACGCTGATTAATAGCCTGATTAGGCCTGTTTTGACCTACGCCCCTGAAATGTGGACTTTATCTAAAACCAAGGAGAAAGATATAGCTGTTTTCGAAAGAATGCTGTTCCGTAGAGTTTTCGTTAATGAAGAAGGTGAAGCAACCGAGAAGTGTGCGAGATGATTGGGGAGCCTGCCATCATTACTTGAGTGAAAATTAATAGATTAAAGTGGCCAGAATGGAGGAGGATCCTAAGAAGCCGGCCCAAGAGGGAATGTTGGACCGTGCCAGAGGAAGAGGAAGACCAAGGCTCCGATTAGCAGATGGAGAGGCACAGGATGCTAGACGCATCTTAAAAATTTGTAACTGGAGGGCAGCTGCATTGGATAGAACCGCTTGGCGAAGGCTCTTTGAGGATGCCAGGGCCCACATTGGGTTGTAAGGCCGCATTGTGTTGTCATCTCGATTGGAATTTTGTCTAGCTGGGCTTGAAGAAACAAGCAGTGGACAGACATGATCCAAACTGTCTTATTCACCTTTCTGGCCGAGAGCTATGACATTTAAGTCTCTAGTAGGTTTCAAGATATCAGCGGATACATGGAAATGGGGAAACGGGGTTTCCCTAACAGCTGTAGTCTTAATGTTTCAATATTACTATTCATTCATCCATCGTCGAGACACTCTTAACGTTCTATATTTGTTTTATATGCGTTTGATTTTTATTATTCAACAAAGTGTAAAATATTGTTATATCTTATTTGTCTAGCGATAATTATATCCTATTTATTAAAGTGAAGCATTTATTCTATCGCCCCAAAATTTTTCGTTCATTTATTCAGTTAGCATGTCGTTACATCTGGAGATGGCGTAAAGTGAAAGGCGCATGACTGAGCAGCCAAGGCCAATATGGCGGTGCCCAGTCAGCTGACCGTTAAATATTAATGTTTACTATTAACAAATCTCTTCAAAGACTATTAAATCCTTTTATCAGTGTGTATTCATTTTAACTTTGAGAGCTTGAATTTATTTTAAGTTATTTCATATGAATATGAATAAAGGAATCTCTCGGCTTAAAAAATAAAACTTAAAGCTTAAAAAATTAAAATTATAGTCGAGAGTTGATATTTTTGTATTAGTATTGGTAGTACCGATGCATTATTTAAAAAAAGAGGTGGTCTATGGAGTGATGTATGCATAGGCAGAGTAGGGCATGGATATGGTTTATTGATGAAGGTCATTATCCCTTTATTTCAGGATAGAAATGCAAATCACTATTGGAATTTTTAATTCAGAGCAAAATTCCTACCTTTAGCAGCTAGGAATATTTTTTTTTTTACGTGTGATGTAGTTACAGTCCGCCTGACGGTGGACGAAGCTCATAGAAGCATTACATATTGTCCTCCGTATTATAATTATACTCTTATACGCTCTTCAGTTGATTGTACTACTCGTAGCTCAAATTGTATAACTGTAACTTATAAATATTCTGTGGCTCAGATTATATTATGTTTGAATGTAGTGTAAGCAGAAAAAAAATTTCCTGTATTAATCCCAGATTTTTAATTTTTACTTTCCATTCCATGGAGCAGAGAGAAAACCATATATTTTTGGAATATATTTTAATCCGCAAATTCTACTTTAATTAACCATTTAATTGTATATTACTGAATAATAACAAAAATGTTAAAAATGATTATATACGTTCCAATGTTTGACAAAAAACATATATATAAGAAGTGAATTATTATCTCATTTCTTTGAGAATTCGTGAATTGTTATATTATTTCTTTTTCAATTTCTTCAATTGTTAACTACACCATTTACTGCGGAAAATAGAGGTAAAAATAAATACAAATCGAACAGAAACCATTCCAAGGAAGAAATAATCCTGGGAATAAAAAGTGAGGAGTCTTCGTTATAGTCCGCCCCTCTTTAAAAAGATAGAAAAAGATATTTTTTTTTTTACTAAGCCAATATTTCTATCTTTATTGTGTGCCAATTGGTGAATCATTTACAAAAGCTTGCAAAAGCATTTTAAAGTTTTTAAAAATATACATTTTCGCCGTCTCAGGTCACATCAACATTTACTAGACAAAATCTTTAAGCTCCCAATTAATTACAAAAGACAAATGTGTATGACTATTATAAGACCTAAATGGACTTACAGAATAGATCTTTGGCGCTCAACTGAGCTACCGCATTTCTCTCTTCTTCATTCCTTACAATCCTGCATAAAATCCTCGGTGCTCACTTAATTTGTTACGAATAAACTGAACGTCACATTTGTTGCTGACTTGGACCCAACTCGATATGAATCAGCAACTTAATTCATACTCAAACCCACTAGTTTCAAACCTAGGTACTTCTTGAGCTCCTGATAATGCACCAAGGGCGTTTGAATATAAGATGACTTCGTGGCTTTCTAACTTAATTTTTTTTTAAATGAGTACTAACTCTGGGTAGTTCCTCTACTTGCCAATTTATGTCGTTTATAATATTTACTTATATTATTTTAAACAGTTGTATACTGTAATAAAATCTTTTTAAAAAAAATTAACGGACACTGTAGGATCTAATACAGTAAAAACAATAAGAAACAGTTCTTTGTCTTAAGAATATTATGATGTAATATTCAATAAAAGTATTAAAATTAATTTATATTGGATAAAATTAGACTTTCAATTTGTGAAAACTAAACTGACTTCTCTATTTTTTTTTCCGAAGGGTGTGAGAAAGCGAGAAGGGAACAATACAAATATTCCGAGAGGGATTGTGTATTTTCGAAACAAGTTTGCGTGCATTTGGAAGCTTTTAAAGACACCTCTGTACGTGAATAGAACGGCTTTAGCTTTCGGGCAAATACTAAAAGCTTCTGGATTATAAGTTAAATGAGGCTAGGGATTAAATCGATTCGTGACAAAAACATTGGCATTAGTACCCCTCGCTCCCGATTTTTTTTCACCGATCTTTCTGTTCTTATGCCGGGAATACAAATTGCCCTTTTCCTCTGTATTTTATTACAAATATGAGAAGGGTATATACCGACAAACTAAATTAATAATTTTTTTTTTATTAATATATAATAAAACTATTGATATTATTAAAGATATGATAAGATAAGACTACTATAGTATATTTTGTAATAATTTTAAATATTTGTTTAAATATAAGTAATATTTTAAACAAAATTATATAGGTAGAGATGGTTCTGTTTGCCCCAATGAAGGGTTTATACTTTATTGAGGCTGAGTGAGCCCCAGGGGGCTTAGATCCATTTTGTTTTGTGTAACATTTGTGCAACTTAGTAGCAAAATATTGTAATATATTTAATTAAACTATAAAACTTATATTAAATAAATTATGGTTCAGCAGGATAAATAATAATATGTACTTAAACCCGAAGGTTGTGTATAAGATTATAAAATTAAATGCATAATAACTAAAATTTAAACTCTACGGAATATGTCTCTTAGAAATGTATACGTATATATCAAAAACCTTCTAATAAAAATAAGTTTATAAAATTAAGTTTATATTACAAAGCAGTGATTATTCATTTTTATTCTGATCTTATATACTGGAATGTATTTCCATGTAATTTTTATCTTTGGAAAAAAACCTGCTTCCAGTCAATTTCTTTTATTCTTTCAAAAACAAGACGTTTCGACACTTTGGTAATGATTATTTTTAATAGGGTTCACAATAATAAACATTTGGTATTTATACTCAAAACGCTTCAATGATGTATTTTTAAATTTTATATGTATTCGTTTTCCTTTTTAAATCAATAATTAAACATTAAGAATATCCCCTGATAATAGCACTTATTATCAACATTTTAATTTCAGGACCCCTGATTTTGTTTTCAATAAAAAAAACTTTCAATAAGCCAGCTATTTTTATGAATATAGTGGATTAAATTAAAAAAACATTTTCATCTATAACCGTGTAAGAAGTTTGGTCAAGCATTGGTTAAATCAGTTACATAAAATTTACGTTTAACGAATTCTTACAACTGTATATAAGAATAGGAGTAATTTTCATTTATATAATCTTACCCAATTAATATTTAAAATGAAGAAACTAAAAATAAATCTTCTAAAGCTGGAACATAGTATACAATCGATACTTGGTGGAAGAAATGTTCACGTCTTTCCATCAAAACTAGCTTGAGTCAAAATCAGGTGCGACGTAGAAAAATGGTTACGTGATAAAGCTTGGCCAAAAGAAAAAAAAATTATTAAATTAATTAAACATTAATAAAACATTAATTTCGTTTATTAAGAGATGCAAACAACATCCACTCACGAAACAGACGATTGACAGGGTACATCCTGGTTTTTCTTTAATGTTTTTCCAGCTTTTTATTTTTGTTACGACAGATTTATTTAATTTAAATGTATGCCAAGATTATTTTTTTTAAACATTATTTAGTTAAACGTTATGTATTATAACATCAGATTAACATAAAATAAGGAAATATTAAATGTAAAATAGAGTTCCCTGATCCAAAAACATGGACAATCATAAGTATTATTTAATTGATGCAATGTTAAACACTATTTTGCTTTTTCATTTGGCAAAAACTAAATTATTTTCATGTATGGCTATATTATCAGGTATATTTTTTGTTACATACTGTTTGTAGGTAAAAAAAATATGGAAACCATAGTAACTTTGTCCATAATGTAACACAGGAGATCGAGGTGCTCGTGCGACTGTTATAGCATTATATTAACTACCTATTATAAGCTGTTTAGGGTGAAACTTATAAGCGCCGTTAATTACAGTTTGAACGGTTTCGAGATGTTTAACGTATCTTGCAGATAATTCTAAGGAACGGTTATAAAATGGTGGTTTCTTAATACATAACATTTAACTAAATAACGTTACAAAAAAAATAAACTTTACATAATTTAAATTAAACACATCTGTCATATCAAAAACAAAAAGCTGGAAAAACATTTATAACTAAAACATATTTATATAGTTACCAGACCACTAGTAAAAATCACGATGTACCTGATCAATCGTCGGTGTCTGTGTTCTGTTTCGTGAGTGGATGTTCTTTGCATCTCTTAATAAATGAAATTAATGTTTTATAATGGATTTTAATTTTTTTTTCTTTTGATTAAGCGTTATCACGTAACCATTTTTCCACCTCGCACCTGATTTTGACTCAAGCTAGTTTTGTAACACGTGGACATTAATTCGACCAAGTATCGATTGTATCCTAAGTTTCAGCTTTAGAAGATTTATTCTCGAACCATATTCTGCCTAGGATGGAACCATACAAATATTTAAATACGCTTAATCCCTCATCTATGTCTGAGAAGAAATGATCCGGGAAGAATAGAAAATGAAATCATAGTTCATATAATGCTATAGTTCAAGTTTATTATTTTCATTAACTACATAGATGCTACCTTAGACTACTGAACGTATTAGCTCTTTGTTCACTAAAACCATATTTGAAGCTGATACATACAGTTGTCGGTTAAGTAAAATATGCCCTTGCGATTCTCAACAACTTGTTTCAATGGATTTATAGCTTGAGATGACAATTTTATAATTGACATAATTTAAATTAATTAATTATCTATTGCGTGTGATCGACATTAGCATACTAAGGATTTTTATTTGATTTTATAAATAGCAGGTTAACCCCCTTATTAATTATTTATTTGCACTTGATATACTGTATTGAATGCAGTGTCAAGTGTCAATCGTCTTCATTGACGATCGCTGTAAATAAGATTAAATATTGAATATTTTTGGAATTTCAGAACCACCTTATAGCATAACCAATGAGGGTTTACGTGACCCAAAATAATTATCTGTTAAAGAATGGAGTGGTTGTCTTGAAATTGTGTTAAACCCAAATGCTCCTATGTCCCTTGTTCCATTTCCAGTAATTATAGGTGGTTGCTTTAAGATAGCGATAATGAATATCGCAAACCCTTGCTTATTTTATGTCCCCGAATCATTGAGTGCATAGTGAACTAATAAAATAATAAGAAAAATAAAAAATCTTAAATAAAACATGAGTAAAAAAACATATTCTTTCATGCAAAAGATCAGAACATTTAATATTTTGGATATCGTTTAGCCACTTGTATATTATCACCTGCATGAAAGTAAAACAATTATGTTAGATATGCATCTACAATTATTTCCAGTAAATTTAAAGCGTAATATGTTGTTTCATAAATGATTACTATTTTAACCACGTTTTATCTGATGAATAAAATAGTAGACGCATTTTTATTGTGATAATATTCTAAGGATATCATATTAGTTTATTCTGTATTATTTACATGCACTGATTTGATAGTGCTTCATTGACGATCACACATTTATGGTAATTATAAACCCGGATTCCAACCGAAATTTTCCAGCCAAACAAATGGCCCTGTCAATGTAAAGCCATCCTATTAAATTTTAAACATTGAGAGTTTTCAGCTCTGTTATTTATACCAAGATGGTTCATCCATTATTGTTGCGAGTTTGAACAGCTCCCTTAACTTCTGCGAATTTTCCATTCATCTATCAGCTCTCCCGAGCAAATCCTCTTCTCGAGAAGTTGAGACAGCTACAATGGAAACTAAAATTCGAATCTTCTAAGAAGTATTTTAATCGGAACAAACCAATAACTTTACACTCGCCTGTCATTTAAAAGATGAATGGTGGAAACCTGGGTAGTAGAAATTATGATTACCTTTTATTCTTTTTTTTTTTAATTACAAAACCTATTTTAAAAACCAATGAGTATGTATGTTTGCATTGCATTTAAAATTTTACAGTTTTAAGTTAAACATTATTTAGAATTTTATACCCGAACACCATAGTTTTGCCGTTGATTTTGGAAGGCTCTAACAAAACTTTCATAATACTATTCTACTGCTCTGTAGTAAGGGGGCAAGCATTTATGATAATTATTCGACTTATTATTTATTTTTATTTCCTAACTTTTTTTAAAATTAGGTTGTTTTCCAGATGTTGGTTGAGTGTTTTCCAATTCACTGATCAGTCAAATTAAAATTTTTAAACCTGAATCAAAGCGACAATATACAGAGTACTCATAAATATATGGTGCATATATGTTAATAAAGCATTTAAATTATTATAATTACAATACTTTATTACTACAATTTCTTATTTGACTATCATTTAATATATTCAATTGACATGAGCAATAATGAATAGAGGATTGCCATTAAATACGTACACATATTAAATTAAAACATATCAGAAGGTTAGTTTAGAGTTCTTGGTGTGGTATGTCTTCCCATGGGTTGGCCGTTTCTCTGTTGCACACTAGCTTCCCAATTTTCCGGCTACCAGCGCCGATCTTCCTCCCAGAAATGACTCACGACTTTTTTCTTCCGGATCTCTTTAAAGCTACGTCCACACTATGAGACATTTGCTAGGCAATAGACGAGACAAACCTTAGTCCGTCTCAGCAACGGCCTAAGCAACCGCCTCAGCAACGGCCTAGGAGCAGCCGGATTAGTCTTGTCTATCATCCACGCTACTATTTCAGTTTCTAGACCAATCTTAGTCAATGCACCATGGAGAGCATTGTTTTGTGCGGAATGATTTCTTGCTTTTTTGCTTTAAAAACACAAAATAAAATATTTAAACATTTTATTGCCTGTTATTACTTACTTATATTACCCTTCTTGCATTTCCCACAATCAACGAATATACGATATTTTTCAAATTTCAGTAAAAAAAAAACAAACAAATGCGATCAATGAAGAAAATAGTGAAAATCAAAAACTAACTATTTTAGAACTTTTGTATTTTTGAAGAATTTACAAGTTCAGTTTACTTGCGTTTCTCAAAAGATATAAATTAAAAAATTACAATAGAAGTTCATTTAAAAATAAACACGTTTTTGTATTTTTTTAAACATATTTGAATTTGAACAGTTTTTTTTTTGTTTTTTTATACAGCTTCTCAAGGAAATCAGATAGAATACAAAATTACATTTTAAAAATGACTAGAATTATAAAATTATACTTAAAAATTATTTCTAGGAATGTCACTTTATTTTGAACAATCTCATAATCCGTATTACGCATAATTGCATTTACCACAGATTTCACGTCCGAACCATTATTCACATTAAAAATACTTTTTTTCGGCTATAATGACATAAAATAAGATAGCACACTGAAATAAAGTAAATATATGCAAGAAATAGAAAAGTAAAAACTGATGCAATGATTAAAGGTCGCGCCTATCTGTCATATAAAAATCTAATTTCAGTAATGGTTTAAATATTGTGCAAGTTCAATTTATATGCTGGCTTAAATTACATATCATTTACCAATTCTATATTTAATAATTAAAAATAAAATATTTTAAAAAATTACGAATGGATGCCCGTATTTCTGAAATACAAACACTTTTTTTTACTTAACTATTTATTGTGTGAATTTTCGGTCAAGACTGCGGTAGAATTGGGTAAAAAAAGATGGAAATCAAAGTTTATTCTCAAGAAACTCAGAAAAAATACAAATTTACATTTTAAAAACGACAAGCTACATCAAATTATACTTAACCATTATATCCAGGAAAGTCGCGATATCTTAATCATCGTCTTATTGCATTTAGCACTTCCACGTCTAAAGCATTATTCAAATTAAAAATATATTTCTCGACTATAATAATAGAAAATAAGATTGCACAATGAAATAAAATACAAATTTGCAAGAAATAGAAAATTAAAAGACTGGTGCAATGATTAAAGGTCGCGCTTATGTGAAAAAAAAACTAATAGTAATAGAATGGTCTGTAATAGATTGGATCAAATGAAAATTCAATTAATTTGTTTGTATAAATTACCAATGAATTAAAATTTTACAATGCATATTTAAAAATGAAGTATACAAAACACTTGAATTTAGGTATTCATCATCAGATCCACAACACTTCAACCTAACTATTTATTGTAGGAATTTTCGGCCAAGACTGTGGTTTGGTAGGGTAGTGAGAAGAGGGAAATATTAAGACCGACAAGGATTAAAGAAAGTTAAATGAACATTTCTACTGCATATCTGACAGATACGCGCGCCTGCCGTAAGGTTAAATAAATTAAGACCGGTCATTTAATTATATTATAATTAACATACTTAAATTGTTTTTATAATTTTAAGTGTACACATGATAGTTACGATCTATAATTACAATAATTATTATTAAAATGTGTAATTACAATTTATAATGACAATAATAATGTTGAATATTGCTCAGATTTGGCCATGTCTCAGCCCGCTGGTCTAAGGTCCCCCATTCGGAGCGGGAGACGCTAGACCAGCGATTTTGGTCTCAGAGACGGACTCAGCAACGGGGATTAGTCTCAGCAACGGCTCTGCAACCGCCTAGCTAGACCAGCTAATTCGCGTCTCTGAGACCAGGTCTCAGCAACGGTCTATGTTAAGGCGTGATTAGACTGAATAAATTTAATAGGAATCAAATGGAAGTACCACGGGAATTTGAATGAAATCTCAGATATTAACAAAGCGTTTGATTTATTAATTTAAATAACATGCGAGATTTTCTTAAATACTATTGAATATACATGGAAGAAAGGATAAAAATTAATAATAGCGTCTACAAGAATAACTTAAAACTAGACATGCAACTTAGCGATCTAATGAACAAATTAATTTTAGACAAAAAAAAGAAGAAAAAATGATTAAAATGAATGGGAGCGATAATTAACAATAACAGAAATGCTCCATGCTAGCATAATGGCCAAAGATATAATAGCTACAAAATGAACTTGAACGTTGTAATGAAGATTTCAATAAGGCGCGAAGATGTGCGAATTATTATTATCTTCGCCAGTGATCACGGCATGACGGAACAATGAGTATCCCGGGCTAATGGCCAACGCAAAGGAGGCGAGTTATCGCTGGCGTTTATCGGTTATCGATTAAGTTATCGGCGAGTTATAGTTTGGATCAGCACGAAAGCGCCGATAGTTAAATCGGGGGCGGATTCCGTCCAGCGGGATCGCTGCTGGAGTGTGTGCAGATATTCGATGGTCCATCGCTTCCAAAAGGACTGATGGATCTTGTCAGTGAGTTTCCATCGCGCCACGCGATTGATGGGCACATCAGATAGGTCCTGAGTTGGGGGAGCGGTTGTCGGTCGACAGATAAGAAAGTGTCCTGGAGTTAAGGCTTCTAGATCATGAGGGTCGGATGAAATCGCACATAAAGGTCTGCTATTGAGTACGGCTTCAATCTGAGTAAGTAGGGTTGAGAATTCCTCGAATGATAAAACCTGAATACCCATTACGGTACGGAGATGGCGTTTAGTAGATTTAATCGTGGCTTCCCAAAGACTCCCGAAATAGGGAGCCCTGGGAGGAATAAAATGCCATTGAATGCCCTCGCGCGAGGAATGTTGAACAATAGTTTCTTGAGTATTTACGTCTCGGAAGAAACGACCGACTTCGCTGATTTGACGGCTAGCTCCTACAAAGTTGGTTCCGTTATCGCTGTAGACATCTGAAGGACATCCCCGTCTACCACAAAAACGAGCAGAGGCGGCTAGAAAGGCTGCGACGGATAGTTCGGATGTAAGTTCTAGGTGAATGGCTTTAGTGGTGAAACAAACAAATGCACAGATATATGCCTTGGTTACGCGGCACCCTCGGATGCGAGCAGCAGATACGCAAAAAGGGCCTGCGTAATCAATTCCTACCTTTGAAAATGGGTATGTGGGTGTGATACGATCACGGGGCAGGCGTCCCATGGTGGGGATGAGTGGTTGAGGCTTAACGTGGAAACATTTGTTGCATTTAGCGAGGCGATGCCGAACTACGTTTCTCCAGTACAATATCCAATATTCCAATATTCCAGTCCAATATTCACTGACGAATAAAGAAATGCGTAGCAGAGGGACCAGCATGCAAATTTTGACAATGAGCTTGATCAATGACTAAGTTGGTAAAGGGATGATCTTTAGGGAGCAAGGCCGGATGTTTAGCGGAAAACGGTTGTGGGCCATGATGGAGTCGTCTACCTACGCGGAGGACCCCCCACGGATCGATGAATAATTGTAGAGTACGTTTAAGATGCAATTTTGATGTAGGGTCATGGGCTGCTTGATGCTCATTTGTGAGAGCGACTTGTTGAATGGCCTTAACTAATATTTCTAGAGCGGCAGATAGCTGAGCGGCGGAGAGAAACCCGGAAGTGCAGCACGCGGGGTTCCTGACGTTATGTGCGAAGCGGAGACACCACGCAGTGACGCGTTGCAGCCGGGAAAGAGACGAATAGCGGCTCTCTAAATTGAGAGTGGTAAGGGCGGTGCATGAGATAATTTTATGAGTGGTTAGCCGTTCAGCATCAACGAGACCAGGAGGTACGTCGATGCGCGAGGTAGGCCAAGAAGATGACGGTTGAGAGAGCCAGGACGGACCTTTCCACCATAAGGCATGATTGGCTAATTCCTTGGGAGAAATCCAGCGAGAAGCGCAGTCGGCAGGGTTGTCCTTGCCGTCAATATGGCGCCATTGAGAAGGAGGTATGCTTTCTTGAATTTCCGTTACTTGGTTTGCTACGAAAGTTTTCCAACGGTGTGGTTCACCACGGATCCAGGCGATAGCTACAGCGGAGTCTGAAAAGGCTATCAGGTCTTCGAATGGCTGGGAAAACATTTCTGTAATTTTGGCGGTTAACTTAGCAAGGAGGTGAGCGCCACATAGTTCCAATCGCGGGAGTGATACTCTTTTCAAGGGGGGGCGACCCTGGATTTGGCCATTAAGAGGCTGACGGCGATTTCCCCGGAAGAGGAGGTGGAATGCAAATATATAGCGGCGGCGTAACCCAGCTCGGAAGCGTCACAAAAGGCAACTAGGTGTTGGCAACTGCGCGACTCTTGATAATAAGTAAAGCGGCGAGGGATAGAAACGTGAGATACTGTTTCCAGTTCTTCTTGAAAGGAGTTCCAATCCCGGCTGATATCAGGGGGAGCGGGTTCATTCCAATCAGAGTGTCCGACCCATAAACGTTGGATTAATAACTTAGCGGTGAATGTCACGGGAACTAACCATCCAGGAGGGTCATAAATGCGAGCTAATTTGGAAAGAATAGGCCGTTTGGTAGCGGGAAGTTTGTCAGAAGACACGCGATAAGAAAAAGTATCTGTGTCAGCTGACCATACGAGACCGAGGAACTTAATGGTAGAGTCATCTTCGGAAGAGAATTCGAATGAATGAGTCCCCACACGACAATGCTCGGCTGCGAGATTGGATAGAATTTGAGGATGATTCGCAGCCCATTTGCGGAGTTCAAAACCTCCGGATTGCAATAGAGCGATGAGATCGTCCCTTAATTGAACGGCTTCTGGCAACGTAGAGGCTCCAGTAATAATATCATCTACGTACGTGTCCTTGCGAAGAACGGTGGCGGCGTGAGGAAAACGAGCCTCTTCATCATGACTTAATTGCTGAAGTGTTCGAAAGCAAGGAACGGGGAGGAGCTGACACCGTACGTGACCGTGTGGAGGCGATAAGAGCGGATCGGCTCACCGGGTGAGAATCGCTATACGATTCTTTGTAAATCTTGATGTTTGGGAGGCACTAGTATCTGACGATACATCTGCCGAATGTCGGCAGTGAAAATGTATTGGTTCGTTCGAGCGCGAGTAATCAAAGTGACAATATATGATTGTAACTTTGGCCCGGTAAAAGAAATATCATTTAGTGATTTTCCATTTGAGGATTGCGCCGAAGCGTTGAACACCACTCTAATTTTAGAGGGCGGATCGTCAGGGCGGTGTACAGGATGATAAGGGAGGTAGTATGTGATACCGGAAGCGTCATCAGGCTCAGGAACGGCGGACATTTTGCCTAACTCCAAGTATTCTCGCATGAAGGCGAGATAGGGCTCACGTAACGCGGGCTCCCGATGAAGGCGGGCTTCGAGTCGGTGAAACTGTTTCACCGCTCTGTAACGAGAATCGCCCAAGTCGAGCGATTTCAGAGGTAATGGAGTTATGTATCGATCATGGGCATCGCGGGAGACGGATGTTCTAAATAATTCCTCACAACGTTGTTCTTCGGAGGAGAAACGAGGTGAAGTGGCTGTGACGTCCTCGAGGTTCCAAAAGCGTTGGAGGTCGAGGTTTAATTGGACATTGGTGAGGGCGTTAAATACTTATAATTCGTGACGCTCGGGAGCGACAGTATTAGCGATATGTGAAGGGGAATTGGGTGTTAGATCTGCGGAAGATTGAGCACGACGGGGACGAAGCGGGGGGCGAAAAGTCTTGCCTTCATTATCTTTTACTTCTTTGGCCCAGGTAATATGGTGCTTTGTCCGACGAGGACGACATTCCCCCATGAAACACCATCCAAATATGGTATTCAAGGCCGTGGGTACACCCTTAGGCGATGGTTCGATTCCGAGGAGGATTCGTGGCAGGGCGTCGACTCCGAAGAGGAGATCTATAGGGCCAGGATGGCAGGGCGATGGATCGGCGAGCGGGAGTTCCCGTATGTACGGCCAGGGTGATAAGTCCACAGGCATAGCCGGAAGTGAATGGGTTATGTTTTCGATCACGAATAACTGAAAGCTTAACGGATCAGAGTCCGGAACCTGAATGGTTGCGGTGGTATACCCGGGGCAGGATAGGTTCGACGATCCCTCCAGGACACTTACCCCGACTAGGGATGATGATACGGGGAGGCCCAGATGAGACACCGCCCTGATGGTGATGAAGCTCACCTGGCTTCCAGAATCTAACAAGGCTCGGAATGATTGAGCTTGATGATCAGAACGCGGTATTGAGACCTGCGCGGTGGGCAACAGTGAAGGTGTCATGCCCCCCGATGACCCTAGCATAGTTAATGGCGATCGATGCGAGATGGTAGTTAGCGGTATAGAATTATCGGCGGCACGGTTGCCTGGTAATTGATAGTGGCGGTGTAACAAGGAAGCATCCTTTTCGACCACGATAGGCGAGCATTGAGGAAGGCGGCGATACGGCGGAAGAATTGGGTCATTGAGAAATTTTTAATTTGTCTGGGGGCGAAGCTGAGCGCACAGTGATTTCTTCGGACAACCGGCGATCTCGATGTGGGGTCGGTTGATACGGACGAAAGGATGGCGGCGGGTTCTGGTAACATAACGGTGCGTCGAAGGAAATGGGTTCCTGCGATGCTTGGCTTGTCAAATAGTTGCTAGAGGACGTATCCCGTGTAGTGGCTAGGACAGGCGACCCGTGCATGGGTTGTGGTGATGACGCGTGTAGCGTCTGAACTGCCGAGGAGGATCGGCGACTCTGGTTATTGTATATTTGACGTTGAGCAGAGTAGCGGCGTGGTGGAAGCGTTCTAATATTTGGCGAATTTGACCGAGGGGAACCCAGGGGGGAGCTAATGGATGGCTCCGGGCGCGATTGTGATCCGGTGCTGCCCCGATGGAGCAAGGTGTGGTGGAAACCTTGACAAGAATGACAACGCTGGGTGGATTGACATTTATCCGGTGGGTGTTGTCCGAGGCAATTGATGCACAAACCCTCTTTACGAAAAAACCCTAGGCGATCCCGACCGGATAAGGTTTTAAATTCTCGGCAATGATAAAGGTTATGTACTTCTTGACAGTAAGTACACCGCAGCCCAGCTGCGAACACACGAGCAGAGCGATTGACAGATTGCGGTTGCCGATGCATAGGGGGGTGCTCTTTCCTCTTAGGTGACGGGCGACGGCGATTATCCGACAGCGGCATTTCCGATACGGATGCGGTAGCAATTTGAAGTCGCGTGATGTAATTGAGCAGCTCAGAAAACGTAGGGAAGTCATCAGGATATTGTAACTTAAATTCCCTTTGAGTAACGGGGTCTAAACTCCGGAAGGTTATGAAATATAAAAAGTATTCTCCCAGGTCAGGGATGTTAGTCGCGGTTAATTGGTGACCCAGTTCAGAAAATAATTTAAGAACGGATTCTAGGGCCTTTTGCGATGGATGCGCGATGGGTTGGAAATTTAATATTTCATGGAGTATCCGAGACGCGAACGCCGCTTGGTTGTTATACCGAGCAATTAGGGCGGCCCAGGCGATAGAATAGTTTGAGCCCAGAGTATCCAAATGGCTTATGATGGCTAAGGCTTCGCCTGAAAGGCAACTCTTTAGATATGTTAGCTTAAGTCCGTCATCGATGTTCTTATTGCGGTGTATAAGCGGAATATAAGTGGTTTTAAAATTTTGAAATTGCGTGATATCTCCGTTAAATTTCGGTAAATCAAGGGGGGGCAGCCGGACTTCCGGTACCCGGGATGCGACATGTGCGGTCACTGATCGGTCCAATGATTGAGCTTACAAGTCCATAGCCTCGGTCTGTGCTCGAATGAATTGATCCATAAGATCGGAAGGAACAGGTATCTCATCATTCATGGATTCTGTGATTACGGTATTATGGGTTTTTCTCATTTCGTCTATTAATTGCTTTAATTTGTCAATTCGCGTTTTAACTACTGCCTCATCATTAGCGACCATTGCCTCTTTACATTCATCGGCGAAAATTCGAAATTGGGTAAACAATCCTAATAATCTTGTTTGGGAAACATTTTTAACTCTAGCTTGGCGACGATTAGCCATTTTGATTTTATACAATTTACTAGAAAGCTGAAAGAGAATTAATAATTTACAAGAGATAATATTATTTGAATACTTAATTATCTATAATAGTAATGCGTTAGAATATATGATATTGCAAATTAACAATTAGATTATGCAAAATAAATGAATTTACAAGAGATGATATGATTTAAATGCTTAATTATCACTAATAATTTTACGTTGGAATATAATATTGTAAAGTAATGATTAGAGTCTGCATGCATACATTAATATTTTACTTTGGCGTGGTGTGATGCAATTCTATGATTCACACAAGTTAGGCGGATATCCCTACTACAAGGAAACAAACCTACCTATTGTTGCGCAATGTCTTTTTGAGCTATGTTAATATCTGAGATCGTAATTATTCCCGGGTTTTACGGCACCAAAATGTTAAGGCGTGATTAGACTGATTAAATTTAATAGGAAGCATATGGAAGTACCACGGGAATTTGAATGAAATCTCAGATATTAACAAAGCGTTTGATTTATTAATTTAAATAACATGCGAGATTTTCTTAAATACTATTGAATATACATGGAGGAAAGGATAAAAATTAATAATAGCGTCTACAAGAATAACTTAAAACTAGATATGCAACTTAGCGATCTAATGAACAAATTAATTTTAGACAAAAAAAAGAAGAAAAAATGATTAATATGAATAGGAGCGATAATTAACAATAACAGAAATGCTCCATGCTAGCATAATGGCCAAAGATATAATAACTACAAAATGAACTTGAACGTTGTAATGAAGATTTCAATAAGGCGCGAAGATGTGCGAATTATTATTATCTTCGCCAGTGATCACGGCATGACGGAACAATGAGTATCATATCATTAATTAACTTGAACTGTCCGGTTGGTAACATGTGATACGTTGATCATCAGGAGAAGAATTAGTTGACAATTTGAGGCCTTATGATAATGAAATGGGACTTACAATTTGTGTGATATAAACCCAATTAGCATCTCAGCATAGCTTCTGGCGAGTGACAAGCTTGAAACCTCTGGACGTTCTCATAGGAGTAGCGGCTTGAAAGCGGATTAATAAGCGGCAGTGTGCGATGATCGATGCAGCGAAGGTCTGGAAGAACAGTTCCGCTCGGCGATCTAACAGCAAGTGAGCCCGGGCGCTCCGAGCGTCATTCCCCCTCTCCTTGATTTTGGCGGTACAGTATTCCCGATTTTAGAGGCAAGGATCGGTTTGTTTCATCTGGGGGGTAGTCTAGGTCCGCGGCTAAGCAGTCTAGTTGTGTGGACGTAGCTTAAGGAGTTATCTGAATTCATGTCCTTCGACTGTCTCTCTTCTTATCTCTCGAAACACCTCACCAGGGGGTATTCCTGCCTACCTCCGAGACGTAGTTATTAAAAGCGTAAATTTTTAACTATTCTAATTTTCAAATTTGAATTATTTTTTTCAAATTAAAACCGAACAGGATCTGTACGATACACAACACTACTAAATTAATATTAATGCTGAAATCTAATGACTTTACTAAAAAAGAAAAAAAACACTTGTGTAAATAAAAAAGTAGTAGGATTGATATTGATCAATCACACATACACTTTGGTGTATGAATACTGTCAACTAATTTTAAAGTCCTCAATTTGTTTTTTTAATTATTTATTTAACGTCACTTTATACTAGGATGACTAAAAAGACGTTACTACAATAGGAGTCTTGAATTTTTTCTTTACAGATATAATTAGTGTTGGGATTTTTAAAAGGAGTTTTACACTGCACATGTAAGATGCCACCATTTTACCACTACTTTGAAGGACGGAATGGCCGAAGATGTTTTACTCCACTTAAAATATCCTATGCCTCCTGTCGAGCTGGGTACCCACCCAAAACTGGGCTCAGAAGGTTGTATGTTACCTTAACCACTATACTACGAGTGACCCTGTTCTGTTAGAGATAGGCTATAGAAGGTAAATTATTTATTTAGTTATCCACAGTTAATCTGCAATCAGGAAATTATCTAAATTGACAGAACTGAATATCAAGGGCTCAAACTGTGTGTAGTGGTACAGTCATTTTTTTTTTCATAAATAAAGCAGTTTAGTTCCTATCCCAATTTCATGAAACAAAACAAATTGCGTACGGCTAGATGTTACTTTGATCCTAATGATAAAACATTAAACTTTTTACAACCAACTGAAGAATGTAGGCCAAAGAAAACTAGCCAGAATGGATTTAGGGATGGTCAAAATAAACATTTTTATTGGCATTGAAAACCGAGAATTTTCTCTAATGATTGCATAAACGGAAAAAAAATATTAAGAAGTAAACAATGGCTAATGATTTTTTTTAAATTTCTCTTATGATGCGGTGTTGACTCGAGAATAAATATTCTATTTGTGGATTCTACTACAAAATAAATCCGCAATAATGAGAGGTGAGAGGGGTGGACATGATTTATATTAAATATGGCCTCTGACATAAACAAGAGAGGAAAGGTTTGGAAGGGCCTAGAACAATAAGGGCAGCTTATTTATCATTTTCTCCGGCCGGCGAAAAAAAAACGAAAAAAAAAAAACTCGGCGGTATCAAGGAGGCAGCACAAAAGTCTTCGAATAATGTGGATAATTAATTTTGCCAGAAGGAAAGAAATGTTTAATTAATGTGCCTTTGAAAGGAAGGCCATCCAGTTAGGAGTGGTCCCGACTCCAGCCTGGATTTTTGCAGAATGAATAAGTCCAGGTCGGAGTCCCGACATCCCTTTACACCCTTCCTGATTAATATCTTTACCATCTGTCCTCTGCTTTAGCAAACTTCCAAATTTTACCATTATCCCCTTTCTGTATCTGAATACCTCACCAAGAATGTTTATTATTGAAAAAAAGATTCTAGCGAGGGGAAGAATTTCATTTTTTATTTTCCATCATCAAGCGAACGATAAATGAAAGATTCATGATTTTGATTAATGTGTTGCAGAAAATTTGCGAAACTCTTAGGCACAGGATGGAATGTAGATATAAAAAACAAATATTGATAAGAGCTGTTATTTTTGAAAGTTGTATAGTCCGTTTGTATCTGAAAAAGGTTTATTCTTTTAAATGAGGTTAATGATAATTTTTGCAGAGTAAAATTTAAAAGTCGCATAGGGTTACAAATCAAATGTTTGCATAGGGTTACAACATCATTCTACTTTATTTACTAAGAGATAACAACATTTGAACGTTTGCCAATTTTTTTAAACTAATACAAATGGAAACCTTTAGGTATGGCATTATGAAAAAAATACCACTTTAAAATATAAAAGTTTATATAATTTTTATATAAAAAATAACATAATTTTGATATAAACCTCAAATTTGTAAATAATGTTCGATAATTAGTAACAACCTTAATTAAATAAATGTCGCACTTTAAATTTTTAATCCTTGAAAGGAATTGTTGACTGTCTAACATGAAATGAAGGATCAATCGACATAAATAAGTAGGTCTTAGTTTTGAATAGCAACAACATTTTTATTATAAACTCTTTATTGATAACAATAAATTATTATTATTATTTTTTTATTTTTTATTCATTAGTTATTCATTTTTATTGTATACCAATTTCTGAACGTTTGAAGATAAATATAAATTTTATAACTGTCATTGGTTATATTTGTCCCCCAGCTTTGTTTTGAACCCGTAGCTGCGTAAAAAAATGAATGATCATAATAATCATTAGGCTTAGCGAACCCGACAGCTCGATGCCTATACTATCAATTTCTCTTTATGAACATGGAACACAACCCATACCCAAATTACTCCGAACGCAATACTCCCACTTACGCCTCAGTATATCCTTCAGCCGTTTACCAGTCGACACAACGCTTATTCACTTTATAAGAATTCTCAGCCCCACAACTTTACAAGCCCATCTTAATGTTAGTGACACTATCACCAGTCAGATCAGCTTAGAGACCAAAAATTCTACGCAACATCTTATTTTCGAGTACCTCAAGACAATTTTATCACTTTTATTATCGTATGATAAAATTATTTCTTACAAAAATTAATTAATTATATACATTCATTAAAATTCACCAATAATTTTAGAAATATAATTTATTTAAATAGAGGCATACAAAAATAAAAATATCATAAACACTTATTAAATAACATAAATCATAAAAAAAACACGAAAATTGTGCACATTTACACGCATATATACGTATAATTCTAATAATATTTTTTCAAATAATACTGGATATCAATGAATCTAACCAAGCCATTTTATTTCATAAAATTAATTATTCTAATTTGGTATTCAATCACATATTTCATTTGTTGAGACATTAGTCAAGTACTTTTAAAAATTCTTATTTATTATATTTAAGTATTAATGATAACTTTTGTAGTGATTTCTAAAATAAATATATAAAAACAACCTCCTGTTCTTGATCCTCTTCCTTTTGAAAATCTGTTATCTCCTTCCCAACAGTTTAATTATAATTTAAATTTTAAAAAAGTTCTTTAAGCAGTATAATTAACAATATGAAATTATTTTTTAATCTCTAACTTTTGGGGAATTTTTCTATCGCTATAATTGCGTTCACTGTTTTTAATGTAAAAGCTTTAAACTAAAAAAAAAAAAAAAAACTTCAAAAGCATGAGCAAATAGTTTTCGATGAAGTGATGGAAAATAATTTCAAAAATAAATTGAACGTCAGTCAAACGTCATAAGTACTAAAATAAAAGCTCAAAGGATTGAGAATCAAAGGCCAATGTAATCACAAACGACACGTAATCGATAAATATGTATATCGATATATGTATGTCTTTAAAATAGCTAATATATAAATATATATATATATATATATATATATATATATATATGTATAGTTGTTGTTTTTTTTTAAACAATTACTAAACCCCTTATCTTATAATGATAAAGGGTAAAGTGGAGCAAAATATTGACCGCTAAATTTGTAGAGCTTATAAGCTCTCTATAGCCAGGTGGCACGTGTACACGATATGAGTCTAACAGCTGGTCGCTTTACCCACATCATATCAGTCGATAATCCTACCATTTCAGGCCTCTACAACGAGTTGTGTCTGAATGTTGCTTAGGCTCATGAACCCATAAGGTATATAAACGAATTAACAATGATATTTATTTTTAATTAGGTGAGGTGTAACCTAGTGCGTAGGGTTTCTTTTACTGTTCTCCAAGTCTAGATCCGTAACCGGATGTGGAAGATGAACCTTAAGAGTACAGAGAACTATTGTAGGCTTACTCAATCTTTACAAAGTGTGGTACCCGCAATAAAGGAAAAACCTGACAGTTGAGTGTGATTTCAGTCAAATTACCTCCCTTCACATCCATTAGCTAAGAAACATGTTAGTTTCTACACCGTAGACAAGAAAGTTGGTTATAGAAGTACAGGTTATGTATTTGAAAACATATTTAATAGTGTTAGGGAAACTATTTGTTTTTTTTTTAAATAAATTGCGAATAGCTTTCTAACTTCATAGTAATATTGAGGAGCAAATCAGTGTATGTTTTATTGTAACTAAATACGAATATGTTTGGTTAGTGGTTATATAAAATCAAAAGGAAAAGTTTTGCTTTTGAAGACAAAATTGCTTTTATTTACTTCATCAGTTTTTTTTTTTATAAGCAGTTATTTTTCTTGTTTTGACACCTTCTTAGACACAACTTTCGTAATATACGAGTATATTCAGTAATTTATATTCATAAATGTTTATATATGGCGAACATTTAGAGATAATGTAAAAAAAAAATCTTAACCCTGTTAAACATTATTAAAAATTGAAAAGGGAAAGGAAAAACGAGACCTTACATAAATGTTAAGTGGAAAAATTCCAACGAAAATCCCCTAAGTCTCCTAACTAAACCAAAAATTGAAAATATCTGGCCAATATTTCGCCTAATCAGGCATTCTCAGGGTAAAAAGAGAATAACAACAAAGCAAAACATGAATAATGCACCCAAAAAACATCCCACCACCTCCAATGCTCAAATGCAACTAATGAATCATAAGGAAGGTCACTTGACCCCAGCTGGATAAGGTTAGATAAAACAGATGATGCATGAATAGCCGAAATATTGGACAGATATTATCAATTTCTGTTTTAGTTTGGAGACTTAAGGGCTTTTCGTTTGAATTTTTCCACGGTCTTAACATTTATGTAAGGTCTCTTTTTTCCGTTTCCTTTTCAATATTAATATATTTTTTGGAATAGCCATAAGTCCACTGGCTTCTTGATAATGTTCTTTTTTTTCTTGCACTTTTACTTTCATTTATTCATATGGTCTTCTCTTATTTTTCTGTGTAGTTTATTACTGCTATGAATTTTGTTTATTCCCTGTTGTGCTTTTTGAAGTTTGGTGAGTGTGTATTGAATTTTCAATTTCTGAAGTATTTATCAGCTGTTTTTATCTAACCTTATCCAGGCTGGGGTCGAGTAACCTTCCATACGATTCATTAGTTGCATTTGAGTCTTGGAGGTGATGGGATGTTTCTTGTGTGCATTATTCATTGTTTGCTTTTCTGTTATTTTCTTTCTACCCGGAGGATGCCTGAATAGGCGAAATATTGGACAGATATTTTCAATATCTGTTTTAGTTTGGTGACTTAAGGAATTTTCGTTGGAATTTTTCCACGGTCTTAACTTATTATTCAAAAATTAATAAAGTTAATGCAATTCTAGCAATTGCAGCCTCTATCATTTCAGGTAAATACTTTCATTTTAGTGGGGATCCTACAGATGAATAGTATGTTCGTTTCAGTTTATTAATAAATCTCATTGCATTTCTAAATGAATTTTAATATTCTCCCAACGGAAGGTAAAATAATAAAATTCTGTGCCACTACAACTCATGGAGGGTCTTGGGTTCAGTACGTGGTAGAGACTGTAAACATAGATATCGGTGATGAAAGAAAGTGATTTGCCCTAAATCACGCTTAACCGCCAGATTTCCAACTTTATTCCACCTTTGGGTACCTACTTAATAGACGCTGAGTGAGCCGTATTAAATAAAAGTTTGCCCACGAGCAGGATTTGAAACCAAGACCTTCATGACTCAGCGCTCTAGCACTTAGCCACTCCTCTCCTCCAAATCAAAGGTAACTATTTATAACGAAGTTGTACCAGGTTTGGTACTGTTTGTAATTAAGTTTATAGAAGTAGCTGGTGTAAAAGTAATTACTGAATTATTACTCAAACAAGAGAATTCCTATTTAATATTCTATTGTAAACAAACAAACGAAAATCTCATAAACTATCCTTACGTCATTGAAACCCCAATAATGTTAGAAAATTTAAATACACAGATGTAATCAGGAAACCAACGGTAGTATGAAGGCTGAACTCTATAAGAACTAATAATCGGCCTTTATATAAAAGAAACTCATAACAGCAGTTTTCATATCAAAACTTTAGCCCACAAAGAAATTGCGGACCTTCGAATGATCCTCAAATCAAATTAAACTCAAACTGTTATCATTAACGACCGAAATGCCCATGTATGAACAAAAATCAAATTTATGATAGTGTAATATGGAATATTTAAACAAGAATATTTCGAAACTTAATAAATAATCCTTATTTACATATTTATTAAATGTTCCATAAAAATTCAAATTTAAAAGGAGGAACTCCGCTTTTTATTTTTTTTAAAATTAATAAACGGAAATATGTTTTTCATAAAATTAAGTAATTTGATTCAACCTGTAAATTGATTGAGTTAAATATATGGTAAACGAAAAAGCACCAGGATCCACATTCATAATTAAATTAAGTATTTTTAATATGACAAATAAATTAAAAATAACATATATGAATAAATTCTACTGTGGTAGAGGGAAGTGCAACTGCTATCAAAAATAATCAATTTGAAAAGGAAAAGATAACAATCGAAGTGAAAAAGGTTAGTTTTAATTTGGAAAGGGTAATAACTGATCTGGGTGAAGCTCAAATCCGGTTGCGGTAGATACGTTATTTATGTTAATAGCTGATTGACTGTATGGGGTATGTAGAAGCTCCTCTTAATGGTTGCCTTAATTGAGGAAAAAACCATGTGGTCTATACCATACACTGAATTTATGACGCTTATTGCCGATTCTTATGCCGGTACAGTTATTATTAAAGTGGTGATTTGGAAATATTACATCATAATTACTGACTCACCCAAATCGGTTCGGAACAGATGTTTCTGTAAGATGGAAATATATGTAGGAAACAAGCACATGTTTTGTATTAAAATACAATTTTCCAGATCACTTGAGGAGTATTTTAAATCGGAAAATATGAGGTAAGGGCGATAACTAGAAGATTATCGCGATCCTGAACTCACACCTGGAGTTCAGCCGGCGAGATTAATGCGAGTTGGTATTTGCCCTATCTTGCAAGATTTCCGTTTGCCGTTGTAACTAGCTGGCAGGGCTTTGAGCAAGTGTGTATGTGTGCTCAAGTGTTAGCAGACTTTGTCGTTGGTCTGGTGGAAGGCGTGGTAAATGGTGTGTGGCCTCCCTGGCTGCGATCACATTAAGGGCAATTTATAGACCCTCAGATCTATAGCGGTAAAATACCACACGGAATAACTGTGAGAAATAGCCTTCGAACCAGCTCTACAACTCATAAACCACCGGAGTCGTTTATTACCGCCAAAGTAGCAAAAGAAAAGGCTAAGAGTAATAATTTATATAAATAACTTAAGTGGTCATGCGAACGTTTTTTTTCCGAAAAACTGAAAATTGCGAAAGAAAAATGAAATCGATACAAGCTACAGCTTGATGGCTTATGATCATTGAGGCAGAAGGGTCTCGTAACAATAATCCGCTAACCTTCTATCGGATTGAATTTGCCGGCTGTGAATTCAATAAAAGCCACACATTTTTATTAGAAGGCAATTTCCTAGAAAAGGATTGTAAAAAAAAATACAAATAAAAAAAACACAAAATGAATTAATGGTAAATGTACAATGTAAAATATATATATATATATATATATATATATATATATATATATATCAATCTGCACAAATAAACCTTCCAAGATACAAACAATTTATTTTAAAAAAAAACATGAAAAACAAAGTGTACTAAGTTTGTATACACAATTAATTATGTATACAAAAAAAATTGAAATTAACCAATTTTCTGAAAGGATAAGTCATCAACCAAAAAAAAAACTGTATTTCGGCCCATTTTCCAACGAAATCGATAGACTGCTTTCTTTTTAAATAAACTATTTTGATTTTTAATTGTTCATGATATATTCCATTATATATTTATTTACAATAATATTTATCAACTAAACAATAAATAATTAAATAATAATATTTATTAACTTAATATATATTTTATAATTACAATTATGTATCTTAGATATACTTTGTTTTTAAATGAATTCTTTTGATTTTTAATTGTTGATGATTATACAAAAAAAAATTAAAATTCTAATCTCAATAAATGTATTGAAAAACGTTATCCAACATAACTGTTATAAAAGATAACTGTTATAAAAGATAACCGTTATAAAATATAACTGCGGTGGCGTTAATACACAAGTATCATTATTATTATTATAGGATTCAGACCATTAAGACTATACAAAGTAATTAAAGGCGTGAATTTGCGTATATACTTCTTTGTTCTATTGCTGTGGGCTTATTTTCTCTCTTGAGACTGTGTTGGTTCAGCCTTCCTTGATTTCTCATCTTGGTCAGCACATGAGTTTTGGATATGCAGAATACCTGGTGTACGGTATAATCCAGTATAATCCAGGCCAGTTTCAGATAATTGTTGATTTGCCAATCCATTTTACCGTGTCCATTATGGACCGACTCCTTTTTTCATAAAATTAGGCTTCATAAAAGTCAGCCTGAGTTCATTCCGCTGAAGCGTCCATGGAATATTAATCTACGTTTCCTAATATCGCTATGACTATTAAAGTATTTTTCGAATTATCGTTTGATACTTGGCCGGTACTATTCGTTCACCAATTTAGGGCTAATGATCTTTAGTTCTTTAAAATGAATTATTCAGGCTCTTAATATAGATAGATAATATATATAGATTATTATTACATATAGATAACATACCTAGGGAAATGTTAAACATTTAGGGTTTGCAAGGTGAGTAGAGTGTAAAGGACCAGTATTTATGTAAGCAGAAAGAAGAGAGAAATTGGCGGACTGAGAGAGCTCATCTGAGACTGATTAGGGCCGTGTATAGGAAGAGGCTGAAAAATGACCTGGCGCAGGAGAGTGCCCGTCCCCTAATTCCTTCACTCTACCCTCACGTAAATAGAGCAAAAAAGAACTCGCTAACAAACTAACTGCGATGAAATAATTCTACGTCCACCGGTTAACACAAATCCCTACCTCATAAATATATTACACGGGAGTAAATTCCAATGGACTTATTCATGCCATTGTTCCTGGTGAATATATTATTAAAAAAATTGCTTCATGTCTTAATTACTGTAGCTTTTACTGAGGTACAAAAGACGTTGTTTTATCGAGTGAGTTGAAAGAATAAAAGTTAATTAATACTACGTGAACGAATGAATAATAATAAGAACAATAATGAATGTAAATAAATGAACAGTCCAGCGATGAACACTGGGGGACTTCAGCAGCTGACTAGTTTATACACCTAATTTTTTTCTTATGTGTTATGTAAATTTATTTTTCTTGAAATCATTTGAGTTTATTTTAACAAATTTAGCAACTCCTGTGAGTCAAACAGGACGGATTATTTCAACTAATTGAAGGCTTCTTTACCAGATTTCCTTCCTTGTAATAGACTTCAGTCTAGTGACAACTTTTGATGTCTGCTGATGGATCTTTTTCAATAGATGGTCAGAGATAATTTTTCTGAAATAGATAATCTTCTATTTCAATTTATTTTTCCCGGTCATTTAGTTTAGAATCGGAACTAATCTTACCCAACCTTTTTGATACAACGCCCCTTCTTCATTTGAAAGCCTTCAAGAAGTGAGATTTTTTTTATATCCAACTTGTCTCGCGCGCCCGTGACTTGTCTTCACGCCGCCCTGCTTGGAAACCTAAATAATGCACAACAACGTCTTTTGAGAATTTTCAGTAAATACTATGTGACACTAATAATTTAAATATGAATAGATACCAGCAGAAAGTGGACTATACAGTTTACAACGAAAGTTCTAATAATTACCGGTGAAGTTATTAGTCACTGGTCGAAGGAAAAAGTATATCAGAAACCTAAAAAATCAACATTATATTACTCTGCAAGTTCAAAAATTGTTCGTATGGGGAACTTAATGCTCCCGAAACTATAAGTCCAAATCCGGACTGAAACCTTGATAAATAAGGTTGCAAAGTGCCATGTTAGAAAAAATTGCTTGACCAAACTAGTTAAACATGTGAAAAGTCCATTTTTGAAATTTCAGAGTTATTTGTTATTGATTCTGATCGATTAATATTTAACAACACGGGATTCACCTACAATAACTACAGAAAACCCGACTCACAGTTTTGAAACCATATATCTAAGCACACAAGTTATTAGACTCTACACCAAAATGCACCAAGCGGAAGTATATGGATTGCGGTAAGAGAAAAGTGTTTTCTATAAATTGCTGCGAAACTCTGTAGAGTTTTTAGCCATTCTGAAAGTACCTATGGTCACAAATCAATCTCAATAACTTCGAAATACATCATCTATAATACTGGTTAAAACTCGTTAGTTTCAATACTGCTATGATATTCGCCTTTTAAAAACTGAATGCGTCCGGGTGCAGGATACTAAATCTTTTTCTAGTGGATGCCTGTTACTCAACAAAAATAAGTGATTCATAGTATAAAAAATATACACAAAAGGATCTATATGAACATCGATATTTCTTGGATAGAGCTTAATAAAGTGGTATCGTTCAATTTTTGTACCAGTTTTTACCAGTATTAAATAGCCTAATTTGAATAGCACACATTTATTTACACAATGTACACAAATTTACCAGGTTCGGCCGCAAATGTGATTTTTCTGTTATATTTGTCAAATTTCGGTAATCAGGTTCATACAATTCACTGTATCGTCATGGATGTTGATTCATTCTATTCCGAAAAAATACATAACAAGAGATAACTTACTAGGCTTAATTTGTGATTGTCCTCCTCTTTTAGTGATTATTTCACACCTGTTAGAGATGAAATTAGTTGACTGGAACTTCTAATGTAAGGATAGAGATAGTTGGGGGTGCAATCAATTAAAACACCATAATAAGTGCATACTGATTTATTGTGTGCCGACGTTTTGACCTACATTGTAGGCCATCTTCAGGGCTGTGAGAGAAAAAAGACAAAACAAAATATTTTTATTATATTTTCTATTTTTATTTTACTTTTATACTTTCAATTCACGATATCTCTTATCATTTGCTTTGCTTTCTACATAATTCTTCCCTTATTTATTATTTTGCATCACATTTTGTTACAGATTTCTTTCAGTTTTCTTATGTTAACTCTCTAGGAGTCTATTATTATACATGTTATATTTTATCTGTATTAAACTAGGTTTTACATACTAATATATCTCTCTCTTATATCTCACCTTGTTATGTCTATATTTTTTCATTTTGTAATTCATTTTTCATTCTGTTTATCAATTTTTTTTACTTTTTTTTGTTTTTCTCTTTGTATTTTATTTGTATTATCACCTTTCTGTACATTTATTCTTAGATAATATTTATTCATATTATTCCTTCACTATTTTGTTCAACTTTTCTGTTACTCTACATTATTATATTACTATTTCCTTGGTACTGTAATGTAATTTTATAGTAATTTTGTTTTGTCTGTTTTCTCTCACAGCTCTGAAGATGACCTACAATGTAGGTCGAAACGCCGGCACACAATAAATCAGTATGCACTTATTATGGTGTTTTAATTGACTGCACCCCCAACTATCTCTATCCTTATAATTCACACCTGGTTATCTCCCCAATGTTTGAGAAAAAATAATACCGTGCATTTTAAGGTTGTTTTGAACAGAAGTTTTGAAGTGTTTCCAAGGTTTTATAACTTGAAAATATATCGATTCTAAGTCTTAGATTAAGCGATACAATTCATAGAACATATTAAACAAATGGAATTACCAGTATAATTATGGCTGTAAAATCGTAATTTTAATCCATCGCACAGGTCCGAAACCACTTTACACGATTAAATGTTCGATGGGGGGATGAATAGATTTAGCTATTGTTTTGGATAACATACTAAATGTCTAAGGTTGGCCCAATTTTATGCTGGAGAATACTGAGCAAAGAATAAATGTTAACACATAAATAAATAAATGCTGATTGCGTTTGTTTGTATGTTTGTTGCGAATAAATGTTTTAATTTTAATGCATTACGTATTATAAGGTACAAACATTTTTTTATGTAACAATTGATGATAGTCAGTGATTATAGAACAATAAAAATTACCATAAAGCTACGATCTGCCGTTTCAGATAAACAAAAGACGAACTGGAACTTATTCATTGTGCCCACAGATACTGCGTACTTTCTTTCTCATTTCTCTTATATCTAAAACAGTTGTTTGGCTATTCGAATGCACGTCAGTGATTGAGTGCAAAATACCTGGGATACCTCATTCTTCTTCTTGTTCTTTGACTGCCTCTTAGGCCATTGCCAAGCATCGAGGGCAATACGATACACAATGGGTAGATAAAATGTACTTCTTGGGAGCTGAAAGTGTAGTGGACAAAATGGAAGAAGCGTCATTCCTGGCTGTGAAACCAAGTAGAAAGAAATTCCAATATTTTTCATGATTGCGAATTTAGGACTTGAAGAAGAGGAATATTGATTTGTGATTTGGCTATGTGTTGTAACTGTGGGTCATGATCACAGTTTTCAAGATAGAAACGGAATGTGAGGTTATTTTTAATTTTATTTTTTTAATCTTTCGTTCAAATTATTAAATTAAATAACAATTATTTAGGATTTTTCGAAATAAAATCCCTATAAAGGGAATAAAGAAGGAGAAGACGTGTGACGGTGACACCATCACTTAAACTACTTATATATTTTCCGAAGACTATTTTCTGCATATTCATGGAGCGATAAAATATCTGCTTGTGGCTGGTGCTGGCCGTTGCGGCGAATTTTATTGGCCGTTACAACCAGCTGGTTTGCTATTGGCACCGCGTCCTTCAATACCTAACTCACGGTTAGTATAAGCGGTTTTAAAGTGTGTGAGTGAATATATATATATATATATATATATATATATATATATATTCATATATATATATATAATACAAATAATATTATTTATTTATTTGACGCGAAACAGCCCTGGAGAACTACGCGACTATGATGCAGGTTTTTAATTAATTAATTGTCAATTTTTTAAGGTTTTTAATTGTTAATCAGTTAAATAAAATGATGTATTGTTTTTCAATACAGTCCGCATAATTTTTATACAGAACCGGCATGTTACAAATTAATGGTGATGTCGCCAATTTGAATGGGATTACCTTAATTGAACAGTGCTTTTGTATAGCATGTTAATTACTATATTTGCTCATATATCTGAAGGTAATCGCCGTGACATCTTCGTAAACAGCAGTTAGCACATCATATTTGGGTAAGTCATAAGTATGACATTGAATACAGAAAAGATGACGGAATGAAGGCTTGAGGTACTCTTGTTAAGTTTGTTTTATTAATGAAGTTTTCAGGTTTGAACAGTGAAGCAACTGTTGGAGGAAAGCGTTAAATATTTAAGTAGTAAGTATTAGGCATCAGGCAGTTACAGCCTGTCATCTATATATCTATACATCATCTATGACAGGATGCTACCGTTGATTGATGTGAGCCGACTACCAATTGATGATCTGACATTGTGCTAGATCTGTTATTAATAAATCGGTCAAGATTAAGTTATTCAAATACTTCTGATTAGCTTGGTAGGGAGCTAGTGTATATACATTAGAAAAAAATTGTATTTTTGTCTGTCTAATCTATAGGAAATTTTGATGTTGATGTTAATTTCAATGATAAATTTTTATGGGATAAAGTAGTAGTGTATTTACAGAAGTATATATATATATATATATATATATATATATATATATATATATATATATATATATATATATATATATATTGTTACATTATTCGATTTTTTATTGTATCCGAGTAAATTGATTCGGTAAACAGTTTTTCCTGAATCTGAAACGGTCAAAGATGTTTATCATAGGAAGTTTTATGAAAGGGTTATAAAACTGGACGAGTTAATACTTTCTATTTAGTATTCAACTTAAAAGTTTTTCATATGAAGCCAAATAATATAAACGTTCATTGATTTAAAAAAAAAAAAACTCTAAGAGGGCCTCGGTATCAGTACGTGGTAGAAACTGTACTGTTTGTAGGACAAATGTTGTGCAGGGATGTGATTTCTCAGTGATATTGCTCCAATCGCCAGATTTTCCCTTCACTGTGGTACCCACATTTTTCTGTCAATAGTACAACTATCACTTGAACTAGTAGACCGTTTTGGTTTATATTGTTCTTTATTTTTATGTAGGCTTTGATTTCAAATCCATATTCATGTGTATTAAAAGAAAATTTTGTGTCCAATAGCGGCTGTTTAATTTGAAGAAAAAACGCCTGGCATACGATAGAAAATTCTTGAATCATAATGAATAATAGTTAAAGGTATATTACACTTAACAATAATATATAATCAAAACAAAAAATATAGTATAACTATAGATTATATAAAATTAGGGTGCGGAATAATAAACAGAACTGTTATTCAAATTTTTATATCATTATATAATTGGTTATAAAATATTGGATTGTAACATATAAAATGTCAGTGAAGGTGTAAATTTAAGTTATTAGCAAAAAAAATATTAAACAATTATTTTATTAATCAAAATATAATCAAAATCTTTTATTAATCAAAAACCTTTCACTTTCAATACACTTCTCCCAGCGTGAAACAAGCATTTCTATCCCCGCTCTGTAGAAATTAGGTGTCAAGGAAGAAGGGAAGTCTTGGAAGGCCGATTTCAGGACATTTTCATAGTTAACTTTTTTATTTCTAAAACAACGGAAAAAGCAAAAATCAGGTGGAAAAAGGTCTGGAGGATATGCTGGATGAGAAAGGACCTCTATATCCAGTTAATTCATATGGTACCTACAGTTCTAGCTTTATTGTCTTACCAAGCTCCTTAAGGTGCCTGGAAACAGTCATGGCACTTGCTCCAAGTTGTGAACCCAATTCACGAGTTGTTTGGGAAAGGCCCGCTTCGATCAGTTCTTTCAACTTTTCGTTGTCCAACTTAGTCTGCGGCCTACCATGTTCTTTGTTGGTAAGGTCATAATCCTCAGACCGAAATTTTTCCAATACCAATGGAACCAACCAAACCAATGGAAATTAAAACCAATGGAAGATTGCTCTTTCGCTCACTGTATCTTCACCGTAAACAATATTAATGTTCCAGAACACCATCATGACTATGGCCAAGTTTAAATTTGTATAGAAAAATTGTACGAATTTCCACGGAAGATATTATTTTATTCTTATTTATTTTTAAAACATTGCTTCACTTTCAAAAGGAAAACCCTCCTGACCGTTCGGTGTTGCGAGTACAGTATCGACTGCCCCTTGTCAGTTTCTAACATATTTGTTATTTATTTATTTATTGTCGAGTCCTCAGGGAAACAAAACAAGATACTTTTAAAATATGTAATATGTAATGCAATTTGTAAAAGGAATACACATAAATTTAAAATTGTAATGTACAGTATGTCCAATATTGCAGTGGCGGGCGTGCGTAAACCCAATCACTGCCGAAACCCCGTATGCCAGTGATGGCAGGAAGGGGGAAGGAAAAAAAAAAAAGTATGTCCAATATGGATTGATAAGTATGCTGTGTGATATGGCAATCCAATATAGTTGAACAGAATGCTGGAAAAAATAAAGCATTTCTCTCTTTATGTAATCTATTCGTCTTTTCTGCTATGACCATATCGTCTATCAGTTCTTTGTGATGCCCATAAGGGCAATATTTAAAATGGCATTTGGTAGATTATCTTTTGTTCAATAGTTTGTTATAAGTCTGTACTGTTGCTTACGCATAGATATACTTTTTTAATTAGTCGTAAAATGTTTAATTGAAAATTAATTAAATTTTGTATGATTTTGGTGAACAGTGTATCTGTGAAATGCTTAAATATGCTGTTTATACTGTAGTTTTTTATTTAGACTATCTGCTTAGAGTATTTGTGTATAGTGTCTGTTGAATTTTGAATATTGGTTAAGTTTTTAATATGTTATGGACTGCTGAAGAAGATTTTATACGTAGATAGTAAAGGGAAACCTTAGTGTTAAAAAACAAACTAAAAATTATTTGCACTACCTTCGCTAACGATGATTTATTTTTTTTAATATATTTTTATTGAAATTTACAACTGTATATTAAATACATCAAGTAAATATAATGAAAGATAAATAATGTACCGGGATAAAGGCAAGTAGAGAAACTACCCAGTATTAGTGTTTAAATAATAAGTTTAACTTGATGAAGGTCACGAGCCCATATTTTTTTCAGAAGCCTCAGAGAATTATCAGGAATTGAAGAGGTTGGGAGGTTTGAAATTAGTGGGTTTGGGTGGAAGTGATGTTTGTCATGAAAAGATTGATATCGGATTCGGGCCAAATCAGCAACAAACGGGACATTAAGGTCATTATAGATTACTTTGTTGCTAACCAAATAAGGAGCATTGAGGATTTTACGAAGGATTTTGGATTGTAAGGATTGAATACGAGAGGAATTTGATGGCTTGGTGGAGCCATAAAACTTTACTCCGTAAGTCCAGATGGGTCTAATGATTGTCATGTATATGAGTCTTTTGTACTTAATTGGGAGCTTAGAGCGTTTGTCTAGTAAATGTTGAAGTAGCCTGAGGCATGAAGAAGAACAGTACCCAGCGGTACCTCTTCCTTGGCATGATTCAATTTCTTATGATAACAAATCCCTCATCCACATTCTTTTTAATCTCCTCCTAGTATTCTCTGAGAGTAGTGGCCATTTGTTCTATTAATGGGTTTGGATGTCCGTGTAGTTTTCCTTGAAATCGTTTGCAGTATGTGTATGTGTTCGTCAACAGTTGGTATTTTTAAGTCAGTATGTAGAGTTTTGTTATTGACATACCAGGGTGCTTTTGTGACAAGTCTGAGTACTTTTGATTGGAAAGTTTGTAGTCGTTTTCTGTGAGTCTGTTTAGTGATGCCATAAATTTGTAATGCATATGTCCAAACTGGTTTTAGTAAGTTAGTGTACGTGTTTAATTTTTGTCTTGGTTCTAATTTGGAGTTTTTCCTGAATAGAGAATACATTAAGTTCAGTTTGAGATTTAGTGATTGGCGCCAATAGAGTATTTCCACTGTATAGGGAATTTCGTAGTTCTAAGTATTGAGTTGCAGATTGTCGTAAGAAGCACTAGAGCTTTCCTAGGCATTTGCTGGAGCACCTCGGCATTTATTAAGTCATACCCCGGGGCTGACAGATTAATTCAGAAATAAATAATTAATTCATACCTATTTTATTTATCGTTTCTACCCACAGGTTAAACAATCACATCCACATCATAATGCAGGAATGTTGTCAAAATACAAAAAAAAAAAAAAACTTATAAAAATCATTCCGAAATGGTTAATCTGAAGGGACCAATAACCTAAATAACAATATTAAAGGACCTCATTTTTCAAGATAGAGAGTGAAAAAACTAAACGAGCTGGATTACGAAGTCCTCTCACACCCACATTTTTTTGTCAGACTTATCTTCAAAAGATTTCCATTTGTTCAGAAATTTGAAGTTTCTGGTTTCAATGAGTTCCATGATTAAAAATTTGAAATCACATAGGGTAAAATCAAAAGAAAATGTGAACAAATATTTAGAATGATTTTTTTTTGTTTTTTTTCAATTTTTTTTTTTACTTGATAACCTTTCCTTTGAATACGGAGATTTCATGTGAAAAGACCCAATAAAAGGCAACTGAACTTGAGAAGATATACTTTCTGACAATTACTTCATAATCCATGGTACATCATAAATCTTTGGCTTGGCGTATATCCATAAAAGACTTTCGGCTACATTACTTTTTCGCTTGAGATTAAAAAATAATTAATTAATGATCCACTTTTTAAATATGTTTATGTTGCTTTATTAATTTTGTGATTACATTTTTTATCCTTTTTATTGTCGGGTTCAATCGGAGCCAGCGTAACGTAAATTATTATAAATTAATAAGATAGTATTAGGCTAATGTGTTATTGCCTTTAAAATCTTCGGAGATTTAATTGCCGGGCTCTATATTTCAGGGCTAATGGGTAGCAGTAATCCGGCTATAATTAAGCCTTGATTACAAAACATACAGCTGCACACCATTCCCGTCTTCCATAACCCTCTACGCCACTCCGCCCTACAGCCGGCTCATTAGGATTATCGATTTATTTAACTGGGACCTGGCTAAGAAAATAAAAATATTGCGATAATTCATTTTCCAATGTCATCAAGATTTATCAATTATTTGGAACTCACAGATATAAAATGTAATGGTGGCAATTTTACGAGTTCAAAGAATCCAGTGATTAATAGTTAGGTAATTGTGTTTTAAGAACAACTTGAATGCAACTGTATAGCTTTTAAAACAAATGTATATGACATTGTGTGGTGAATTGCAAGTTTTCTCAGGACTGCAAATTATATTATTTGAAAGAAGTGAAGACATATGTTCAAGAGGAACAAATTTATAACAACATTGTATGATTTTTATTGGCTGGCCAGTAAGAGCAGAAAGTAAAGGTCATTTATTATTACTCTTATTATACACTATTATATAATCATATTATTTAGATCGTTATCAAAATGGCAGATCGCAATAAAATAAATTAAAGTAAATCATCTCGCAATCTGCTGATTGTCATTGTTTTATTTAACAGGTGTGGATGGAAATATAAAGAAAAAAAAATCTGCCTCATCAGCTGCAAATCTCTAAAAAAAATGGCGAATAGTCTGTTCGTTTTCCCGAACGTTGTGGTAATGTTTCTTGGATCTGTCGTTATCATTTGATATTTCTCTTTAACTTCATATTTGAATACTTCATTTTTTATCAATTTCGTACTTGACTTAGGAAACAAAGGCAAATACGAAATTGATAAAAAATATACAGCGACCTATTGACCTATTTGGATATTTGAAGCACAACTTTGGAATTCAGTTAAACACGTCCATAAACACATGATACAAACAAAAAATTCTACGAAAAAATTTAAATGCCCCTGATTTAGTTCGAATAGCAAATAATCTAAGGCCATACACAACGACATGATCATTCTCACTATAGAATCATACATATTTCTACCAGAACTTGTTATATGTAGACTGTTTTTAATTTCCTAAATTGATTCTTAACTATTTTTTATTAAGTTAGCGATTCTACAGTAAGCGATTATTTTAGAGAATTGTTTTTTGTCGAGTTATAAGAACATCTGTATTTTAGCCTTAAAACTAAATAACTGAAGAACTAAGAAACATTTAAGGGGTAGGCAAAACAGTTACCGCAACACTCAACGGTTTGAGGGTTTAGTAGGGCAAAACTATGCACCGCACTCAGAATACGAGTTGCAAATATAGAATACTATTTAATATGCGTATGTATAGTATTCGTAGGAATAGAACGCTACTAAATTAGACAGAAGAGATTGGAAAGCAATGAGGTAGAAGTGACAGTTTAATAATTATGTTAAATTATTATAAAAAGTATTTGATATCTATAAAACCTTCAAGTTTTGATAAGATTTAATTTTAAGAATATGGTTGATCAAACGAATACGAGTATCCTCCAATAATAAGGAATAATGATATGCCTATGGATATTTCTTAAAGGAATATATAAGGAATCACCGAAAGGATGGACAATTTATTAAATGATCATATTTATTTTGTCCATCATACTATACTATATATTTGCCTATGAAAAAAAAGAAGAGAAATTAGGGCTAAAAATTAAAGGAAATAATAAAATTACTGTTATTCACTGCCTATAGTTCCGTAAAATTCATTTAATAAATAATAATGACATAGTTACCGGTGCAGATAATACTTTGGTTATACTAATTTTCGTAGCACTTCGTTACCTCCCTGTAGAAATTCTCTAATTATGCACTTAATTTAATATTCTTTTGTACAGTATCTACGACATACATACCTACAAACACCGGTCATAAATTGTCGATGTGTTATTCGACATGCTCTCACTTCATGAATTTTAGGAGGCCAAGGTTTGACCCTGATTGTGTTTAAAGGATACATGATTATTTTTCTTTAGAGTATTAACTATTAAAACTATTTAAAAACAAATATATATATATATATATATGCATCAAATCTACTGAATATAGAGAAGCTTAACAAAAAAAAATCCTACACACGACATTTCTTTATTGAAGCTAAAATACGACTAATGTTTTTTTTTATCCATCTTGATATAGAAATTTGCAATGAACTTATTTCTTCGATTAAATACATTTTTAATAAATTCAATATAACGTTAAGAAAGCGTATGATTATGAATTTTTTTAAGTAGCTTTTGCGAAAAGCCGTTGAATTATATTGAATTATAACAGTTGAACTAATCAAGTTGTAGAATTGATATCCGAATCACCGAAAGGGTGGACAATTTGTTAAACGTTCATGTATATTTAAAACCATTAATCAAAATAACACTTAATTAAATGCTAGAAATTTTCTTTGGTTACAGCAATACGAATAAATTGCTTTTATCTATTTTTAGGGGTCACCTGATGTGTAATGTTTATTATAACAACCTTCTATGCTCAAAGTCGGGGACTTGCAGTCCGCTGGGCAGCCTTAGGTTTTTTACGGAGTAAATAATGCTTTGTTACGCCGTCCTTTGGAGAAGACGTGAAATGACGATCTCCAGCCTGGGCGGTTTCAGGTATTCGTTAAAAATCACTATCCTAATTATATCTGGATAGAAAAAATAGATTCCTACTGTAGCATGGTCCGATCAGCCATTTTAGCATGAAGTGACTTTAAGTAAATAAAAAGAAACAATAATTTTATAAGTTAAAGCAGCTAGCCAATAATCAGTATGCCGTCTCAGGATAGCCTTAAGCTGACGATACTTTTTGAAAGCTAGAAACTGATTGATAGAGTATTGATTGAACTATAGTTATTATTTACTATGGATACTAGTAGCTTTTTACGATACATGGCTAGTAAACTTTTGGGGAATACGCTTACTATTTTTTATCATGAACAGAACTTGTTATCATAAGCATATATAAATTTTGAAACATTTAAAATTAAATATAAGGTCAAAATATAGCTAGCTATATCTAGTAAATATCATTTACTTAGTTTTATGAAAATGATTACAAAAATAATAATTAAAGCAATGTAGCTGAGTTAAGTTGCCCTATAGCACATAAAGCCTTAACCCGATAATAGATGGCCAGTTGGAGGGCAATTGGAGGGCTAGCGACTACTGTCCTAGAAAAGATAGCTCTAATAAAAGGAAAGAGAGAGAGCTGTAATTAGCACTACCTGTTGTTCAATTCAACTCCTATTGTAACTATCTCTACAGACTGGATCGGTGAAACGTTTCAGCATTTTACACTACAGTTTACTAACAATTACTTTGTAATATACAGGCAGACACGTGCCCCCTGTGACAATGATGGGAATCCATTATAGTACATAATTAAAGGAAAATCACATGATAATAGTTGTTAAAATAACAGAAAGGACAGGAGTGAAACTATTTGTGTTGATATCCTACAAATCTTACTAATCCTACTAATATTATAAATGTGAAAGTTTGTATGTTTGCCTCTCTTTCACACAAAAACTACTGAACGAATTTGGATGAAACTTTTCAGTAATATAGGTTATACATCAGAATAACACATAGGCTATAGCAAGGGCGGAATTGGGGGAGGAGGTAGGGGGCACGCAGCCTCCCCCTGACAGTTTTTGTGTTCTATGGGGAATCCATTATAGTACATAATTAAAGGCAAATCACATGATAATAGTTGCTAAAATAACAGAAAGGACAGGAGTGAAACTATTTGTTTTGATATCCAACAAATCTTACTAATCCTACTAATATTATAAATGTGAAAGTTTGTATGTTTGCCTCTCTTTCACACAAAAACTACTGAACGAATTTGGATGAAACTTTACAGTAATATAGGTTATACATCAGAATAACACATAGGCTATAGCAAGGGCGGATTTGGGGGGGAGAGGCAGGGGGCACGTGCCCCCCTGACAGTTTTTGTGTTCTATAGGGAATCCATTATAGTACATAATTAAAGGCAAATCAGGAATTTCAAGATGCTAAGAAATTTTCAGATAGGTTCTTTGTATAATTTAAGAAAGAAACTTGGATATTCCACCTCCAAAGGTTTCCCCTTAATATAATAGGGGTTCAAAGATTGTATGGAATCCGTCAGTTTTGAAGTTGGACGTCTGAAATTTTAGATGTACGAGTAACTTATAGTTTAAAAAAAAAAAATTATTTATTTGAAATGATTTATCAGGAAACTTTATTTGGCTGCCCAAATTCCACGCGTGCGAAGCCGCGAGCAAAAGCTAGTTTGAATATATAAGAAGTGTATGAGGTAATAATAACAGTTTAGAAAAATATAATAGATGTTCCAATTATAAGCAAGAAAGAGATGGGTTGAGTGGCATCTGTACATATAAAACAGTCATCCGCCGCGTTTGTCTGTCTGTTCGCGATAAACTCAAAAACTACTGCACGAATTTTCATGCGGTATTCACCAATAGATAAAGTTAATATCTACCAATACCTAAAGTTAAAGGTTTAGGTATATACATACTTTGTCAAGGTTTTTTGTAAATTAGTTGAAATATATCGATAATCGTTGGAAGTGCTGGAAAAAGTATAGCCTCCAGGGAGGTTTCATCGAATACGCTACCTAATTCCATTGAGATTTAACGAAACAATGCATGGTGGAATATTCCTCTTATATAGATCTACAAAAAGGTCCGGAATAGCATATATCTGTATTTTAAGGATAGGCTATTATATCTTCTAAAAAATTGGTAAGTACAATGCGGTGTTTGAAAGCAATTTAGACCACTATAGTATTAATGCTTATCAACTTAAATACTTTAGTTACCTTAATCATTTCATGCACGTAATTAGAATATTATAAACCACATAAATTAAATGAGTGTCTTAGGGGTTATCGCAAAAAATTAACGCGCGTGAAAATAAATTCAGTGAAAATGAATATAAAGAAATGTTTAATTTAGTCTTTATTTTTATAATACCTACATAATAAAATGTATAAGAATTCTTTATGTAATGTAGACATTATGTTACATTTAAAACTAATTCACGTTAAATTGATGCAAAAAAAATATGTAGGCATATTACGCGTGTGTTCTACTACCCATACCAAGCCGGGGTCACTAGTTAAATAATAAATTTAAACATTTGTAACTATTTATTTACAATTTGTGGATCTTGAAAGTCTGCAATACGGATCACAATATTGACATTAAAGTTTACAACTTATATACTTTTGACCATCTCCATAATTATTCATCACAAATTAAACTATCAATGTTGATAATTATAACTGAATATTAAAATATCTTAATTGAATTTAAGGTTCATATTAAAAAAAAATGTTACTTTCAATCTACCTTGCCTAGTCACCTTCATTTCTCCGTTAACAGTGCTTATTTCTAAACAACTTGCTGAATAAACTACATATCTCAGGCATGAATATCATGAGCACAAATTGCTCAAAGCTGATTGGTGAGAAAAGCTGATATCATAGTTCTGGGACACTAACTAATTGGACACCATAGTGCTGAATAACATTCTTTTCAATTTTATTGGTTATCATTTCTCTTTTAGGATATATGGAGGTATGTAGTATTTGAAAGTGACAATCTTACCCAAGGTGAAGGGCATAATTCCTAAGAAAAATTTATCCACTGATTTGGTCAATTAGTTATATCACATTAATTATTGATCTCCTGGCAAGACTGATTCAACGAAATGGCAGGAAAAGTGCTAGGCCTCACCAAGTTAGTGTTGCGTTCCACCGCCATTGTTACTTTGAAGGGAACAGGCACTTGCTGTTCAGGTATTTGGCTTATCCTTTAAAGAAATGGTATTTTTTTTTTTATTATTACGTTATTGTTTGCATGGTGGTTTACGATACTTACCGTATCAGATATAAAATGACATATTCTCTAAAATACTCCTAAAATAATTTCTTAAATTCCTAACTTGCAATTATATAATGGCAGATAGAAAATTATAAGCTGAATTATAAAAAAATAAATAAACTAGCTAAGAAACAATGCAAGTCGTGGAATCTCATCGGTAAATCGTTCAAGAAATCGAAAGATGGCTGTCCTCAGTTGGATCATTGTCGTACCCCAAGAAGAGGTCGATTCGCACATCGTTATGAAAGTAGATGATGTATTGCCATTCCTTCCCAACACCATATTGATCTAATGAAGCATAGCTACAGTTTGGAAGTATTTTATAGTAGTAATAGAAGATATTCGAATTTGTTTCAAAATTTGTCAGTATATATAAACCATTTGAGGATAGTAGTTTATTTTATGAGAAAAAAATACATCCAGGCACTCGATACATAAATCACTCCTTAGTTGTTATTTCTGGGTCTAAGAAGTGAGTTTTCTATATTTTCAATACCAACCTTGCGATAGGTTATATTTGATTTTGGGGTATTTGAGATGATAAAGAATGTTACAGACTTGATTTTTTCAAAATAATCATGCCAATCAAAATGTAGTAACTTGACCTATTGCATATATTCAAATGATTTTAAAAATGAAAATTGTCTCCATTAATGAAAGCTGCAAGGTAAAACTTTTTAAAAATTGGTTTTGAAGATCTCAATAATAGTGTAATCACAAATAAAAAAATATATATATATATATTTCAAAAAGGACAAGCAACCAAATTAATTTTTATTGGATCCCTGCAGAGGATTGACCCTAAAGTAGAATATACCCACAAAAAGGGGGAAAAATGTTTTTTTTTTTCCTCAATCGAAAAGTTACGAAAGCCACCTTGGACATTTTTTCAAGATGGAACTAGAATTATCAGATATAAGTCGAGTGTGTTGAACAAATGTATAAAGCATATAGTAGGCCCACAAACTCGCTCTTTCTATAGTTCAGTCTTGTGCTTGGCCTTCCTAAGTATCCATTCCTTATTCCTCTGAATTTTCCCTATATATCTTAGAAGGTTATTTATCTATTTTATAAGATATTATTCTTGATTGAAATACAATAAATGACCGTATTTTAAAGGATATGAGTCATAGCAAATATTGAGAAGCACGCGGTGAATTCTCTATGGATATTAAATATATATAACTAATACTATATATCTAATTTTGCATTATATATATATATATATATATATATATATATATATATATATAGATAGATAGATAGATATAGATATATTATACAACTATAAAGTATATCTAACTGATATTTGTGATTATTCCGCTGGTCGTCGCTTCGAGTTGTGTCCCAATAAGGTTTAAATTTTCTTTCGTTTACATTTTAAAATTTTCAAAATACAAATTATCAAGATCTTCAGTATAGAACAGAAAATGTGATTGGAAATGAAAATGGTCCTTCATCTATTAATGATCGTTTCAACAAACATATATCATCTATAGTTGAAACTTTTATATCACTTGATGAAATGATTACCGAAATCAACTCATTACCCATAATTACGTTCTATTTTACATAATAAATCTCACGATAATTTCTATTTTTGTATAATATTAAAAATGAAATGAATAAACAGTTAAAACTTGTTGTAAATCAATTAGAAGTGACATACTGCGGAACAGATACCCACATATTTCTTAGAGTATATATGCCGATTCCTATTAGGGAGATATCTTCTCTTTTAATAAAATAAAAATAAAACGGTTTATAATAATAGAATATTGTCCCGAAGAACCTAGCACGTGTTGAGATATCTCAATGCTCGAGATACTTGGTAGAAGCAGACCATACCGTGACAGTAGGATTAAAAACCACTTGGCGGAAGTGGATGTATGGCCTGGCTTAGCCGAGTTAGCCTTTGTTCTCTCGGGGCGGAATTAGTCGATGGGGGTTCCGATCAGTGCTGCCAACCCTCTTCTGTCTACAATAGCCGATGTGTGGCGCCCTGTATTGCTGCTCTATAGCGCGGAAGAAAGCAGGGAAGTGAGCAAAAGTTGAGGGAATGATGTCCTTCAGTGCAAAGTAAGTAAGAGATTAGAATTAGTGTATCGAAAAAGATCAAAGGTTCTTACAGTTTAGTCACCACACCACCTACATTTAAAATTATTTTTATAGGGGCTTTTATAGAAATAGGTTACGCTATTTCTATTAAAAATGTTGACAATAATCATAATTATGTCTATTACCTAAGTATGAATGGTCTGGTAAATGTCCGCGGGTTAGACCAGAGCGTAGGTGTGTAGATTGCACTTAGGGCGATTTTACAGGTTTGGGGTAATTAATGGCTGAATATTTGCAAACAATGATATCGGGTTCTCTAAGCCTTTTATCATTATTATTACAAAATAAATTGGATTTATACCGGTTATATGTAGTCAATTCTTGTTTTGTTTTTTAATAATTTGCTACTTCAACTCGGTTATTTTATTTTTATAATTTATCCAATCTGTCATTCTTCATTATAAGATAATTCCTGTGAAATCTACCAAACAAAAAATCAATTTTTCTCATTTTTTTATCAGTTATGATTAATTATAAATTCATAACAGGAAGTGATGAAAAACGACGATGGAAACCAATAAACTCAGTTTGTAAATATTTCATTTCTATCTATGTATGTCTAATTTGTTATACATAAATTAAATGAAATTTTAAATACTCATTTTGTATTGTATCGAAATTTTGTATACATCTGGGATACAAATCAGATGACAACTGGTACTTTTCTGTAAGTTAATCCTTTAATATTAGAAATGAAACGAACCATTTCACTTTCCCTGAATTTCTACTTATTCCATTATATCTTAATAATACTTTTAAAACTACTACTATACTTCATAGGTTAGATACTCTTTAAGTGTTGTAACTTAACTAGCAAACTTAATACCAAGTTGGTAATCAGCTAGCTCTATGACATCCTATCGGTTTGTTTGAATTTCTACTTATTCCATTGTGCCTTAATAATAGGTTTAAAACTAAAATACTTCATAGGTTATTCTAATATATATGATGATTTTATTGTATCAGCACATTACCAAGTTGGTAATCAGCTAGCTCCATGACATCCTGTATGTAAATATATGTACAATATGTATGTTTTGTATGCATCGTAGTCAGTAATAATATTACTAAGCGATTGTTAATGAATTACTAACCAATATTAATAAAAAGTTTAGAAACATTTTTTAAGTGGTTTCAAAGTTGTATGCAATTGTAGGCTTATAAGAATTAAATTTGGTATTCGTGATTATTAAGATATAACAATGGTCAAAATATATTCATAACAAATTGATGTTCCCTATCATTTGGCAAATGGCTCTGTTTTTCCTTATTGATATATGGTGAAGAAAATAATATTATTTCAAAGTGACAAAGGCATAGAGCAAACTTACATCAACAGTGCTGTAAGAGCTTACTAAATCTAATATAATAGGTGGCTGTCGTAACACCAACATCATGGTCTGTTTGTTTTCTCATAATGCCATGAAATAAAACTATCTCTCGTACTTTTAACCAAGAAATAGTTTAAAAGGCTTCAACTAAAAATAAGTAATGATATATAAAAAAGAATTTTTACAAGTGAAGTAAGTATTTGCGATTACTAAAAATATATCATTAGTCCAACAGTGTATTTGTTTTTATATATTTGGTTTGGCTATTAAAGATTTCCAGATTAACGGTATATTTTACTTGATGCTAAATGGACGTAAGCAAAAGATATATAAATGAACCTTGCAAACATTAATACGTTATGCCATACTAAAAAAAATAACTTACAATGTTTAAAAACAATAATTTAAACAATGTTGAAGAAATAATAATTTCATCTTCCACAATTTTAAAGTTGAATATATTTTTATAATTTCAAATTTCCGGTAGTCCATTCTGTTCTCGTCTGCTTTTTATTTGATTTATTGCACCTTTATGATCAATTTAGCCTTGCTAATTTTTGTTTCTACTTTTAGTGCTTCTCTATTTCTCTTTTTTTTCCTTTTGTTATTTAATATTCTAAAACTTGTTTAGCATTTTGCTTTATTGTTCTCACGATCCTTAGTAGCGGATTTTTACTAACTAATGTACTCTGATAGACTTTTAGTAATACTTCAAAAATAAGTAAACACTTTTTTTAACTATTTAATAATTAATACAAACAATTTTTTATCTTTCGTAAGATACGTACCATAAATTTAATAAAACATACAAATATTTCTTACACAAATATTTAAGAAATGTATTACTAATGTGGTGATCACATAAATGTATTATTTAAATGTTATATACTATGTTTTCATTTGATGTAATAGTGAGTCTATTGGATAGAATTAAGTATTTGCCAATTGTATTTTAACACGGATTCGACTTTAACCTAGGATGTATATATTGTAGTATTTGCGAAGTTATTTGTAATTGCATTTTCATTGGCTCACGAAACTAAGTGGAGCCAAAGGAGTGGTAGTGGGGAGGACTTAGCCGATAACGGCATTTTTAATTTGTCGGCACTCTCATCTGATCTGTTGCCTGGTCATCACCCCGCTACTTCTCTCTCCAGACAAGGCTTGTATTAGAATATTAGAATATTGTATAATTATATGATTTATGAATAAGTAATTGCATGTTGATGTATATATATATATATATATATATATATATATATATATATATATATATATATATATATATATATATATATAATTTTGAAACATACCTTATTTTGGGTCCCAATTTTTGTAATTGGCCTTCTTTCTTCTCCTGCTTTTCGGTCCACGGACTTTATTGATTATATTTATAGCATTCAGGGAGAAGGGTCATTACAAATTGGTAGCAGAGCGTGGTTTTAATATAAAAGTTGTGGTGGTTAAAATTAGTGAAATTATTTTTTTTTGCGGGTAATATTTTAAATAATTATAAATGACAAGAAACGAATAACTAAAAAATCTACTTGTAAAATTTAAAGAATTAGTGGACGAAAGATTAGATAAAATGTTAGAAATATTAAATAATTCGGTTGTGCACCAGAGAGTCGGTAATCAATCTTCGGATTCGGGCGTAATAAATATTAATCAAACAGAGAGAGATGAGGAGAATAATGAATTAGAAGAAAATAATACAAGCCGAATAAACACCACTATAAAATTGCCCAATGAACTAGTTAATGTTAAATTTAAAGAAGAGAATCGCCGGCTAAGTAATTGTTTGAATGATAAAGATCTACCTAGACCGCTTAATCCTCAAAATAATTCCAAACGGGTCCTTACTAGGTATCACTTAAATGCGTTAAAACCTAATAAGTCCAAGAAATATGAATCACCATGTCGACGAAATAATAATCATTCTAATAAAAATAAAAGAAGCGGAACTTATGGAAAAAATTATAATAATTATAAAGGTAATTTTAAAAATATAAGAAATTATAATAATAATTATAATCATCGATATGGACTAACTAAGGTTAATAGTCACAACTATAACAATGGGCATAATAATAAAAATTATAACAACGGGCGTAATATAAATAATAATCGCAATTATAATATGGGGCGTAATAATAATCACAATTATTATAAGAAGGGACGTATTAAAAATAATTATAATTATAAAAGGAAACCTTGGAAAGAGAAACTGTATAAATTATTATCTGAGATAAAATCTAAAGCGGCCCCCCAAACTTTTACGTAAAACCGCTCGATAGATTAAAGATGATGAAAAATAATTAATGTTTATAGGGATTATATTAATAATAAAAAAATTTGTCGTCGTTAACTATGGAGAACGATTATGAAAAATTATTGTATTAATTGAAAATAAATTAATGAGTAATGGTGAAAGTATTACTACGATTTAATAATAAATACTGTGTTGTGAAATTATCTTATAAATATTTGGTCCCCTTTTGAATCACAAGATTGATTACCGACCAATGAGTCAAATGTATATGATATTAAAGTAGATGAGTCCATATGCGTCCCAATTAAAGGTCCCAAATTAGAGAGATGTTGAAATTGCCCATGTGTCCCAATTAAAGAAAGTTAAAGATTGATAGGAAATATATATATATATATATATATATATATATATATATATATATATATATATATATATATATACATATTTTTTTTGATTTGAGAAAAAGAAAATTTTAAGAAAAAGTTAAGTAAATAAATAGTAAATTGAAATAAGGAAAATTTAAATAAATAAAAAGAATCTAATACAAGTCTATGTCTCTTGTATGTCCTAATGTTGCCCTAAGATAGCAAATATTGTTCTAAAATGAAGGATGTTTATGCTTAGTGAAAGTGAATACTATCTTTAGAGAGATAAGAGATAACCTTTAACTTGGCCGACTACCGTTTGTTTTGTAGTCGTATCATATGAAATAAATATTGTAATGGAAGTTAAATATTTTTAATTAGAAATTGATTCTGTTTTTTAAGTTTCAGAAATTTTTAATACTTATATGTATGATCTATTGTAAGAAGATAATGATACAAGATGAGAGATACTTTATTTTGGTTTAATTTGAGAGAAGTATTTTATATATTTTTTATTTGTAACCTTGATATATTTTATTGATTTTCGATATATATAATTGATTTGTTTAAAGAAATAATATGTTATCTTGTATATATATGTTGTATGAAAGGAATTTGTGATTTATGTCTGTAAAGTGTTGTAAATTTGTTTGGGCAACTGAGTAAACAAAAAATAATAATGGCCAAGTTTCTTCAAATATTATATTTGAGTATTTTATGGATATGTAATATATGATATTAGTAGTACATTTTTATGAATTATGTTTATGTATGGGTATACAAAAAATTTAATTAATTGATTGATATTATGATTATGTACAATGAAATTGAAGATGTTGGCGGGCATCTTATATTGTCAAACGACAGAATTTATCAAAGTTTAATTTCCAGATCATTGTTCGAGTTATGTTGCAGAGAACACTGCAAAACTCGAGCTGCATCTCGGTAAACTGCATTCTTGCGATCTCGATTCCAGAGATCATCAATCCAGAGATCATCTAGAAATATTCGAGGAACGTCTCAAGAAAGGAAAACTGCGATCCAGAGTACGTCGAGACTGGACATGTGTAAACAACACTTCGCATCAAGAAGATTCAAGTATTTGTAAATTATTTTGTATTTGTATAAATTCAATAATTAATATGGGGAAAGTTAAAATAAGTTTTCTTATTATTAATTGATAAAAGTAGAAAATTGTGAAAATTAAAAAAAAAAAAAAAAATTGATTGAAAATAATATGAGAATTATTGTTTTAAAATAGAGATAAACTAATTGAATGATCAGAGAGTCCTCATAAAATAAAAAAAAGAGAAAGAGAAAAATAAATAAAATATGAGACTGAAGTTTTTTTCCACATGTATTTAAGTTGATTTTTGGCTTTGACAAAAGCAAGATCAACTTATATAGATGTTTTTTTGTTTCAGTAGTAAAAAAAAAATGTAATAAAATAAAATATTAATTAATATAAATAAAAAGAAAACAGATATCAATGGAATAGAGGACTGAATAATATAATGTATTGAAGTTTTGAATTATGTATAATTGACTTGAATTTATGGATATTTGGAATTTGAAATGAATTGAATTGTCTACGAATATTTATTAAAATTTGGTGAATGGATGTTTTGTATTGTTGAGAGTTGAAAAATTTTGAAATTTTTTTTTTAGGGAAATTGAATTGAATATGATGAATGTTTTGAATTTGAAATTATTTGAGTTGTTTACAAGTATTGGTATATAAAGTATAAAGTACATAGAGACCTTGAATTGTAAAGAAAAATTTTGATGATTGATTTTAATTCAGTAGTTGATTCATATGCATCTTCGTGTTAAAATGTGCAAGTGGTCTCTAGATTTAAGATAATTTTAGTACAATTAATTTAGAATAATTTGTGTTTGTGAGTTATATGTATATATAAATCAAATAATAATTAGAAATCACCACATATTACATTCCCAGACATTCTATTTTATGGGCAGAAATTTTGATGGTTAGTTTCCATAAATTAAGGGTCCCACATTTTACTCCGATGTGCTTCTTCCTGTATTTTGATTATTAATATGACCTTGGGTCCCTTCAGTGGCGTGGAAAGGATATGTGGAGTACTTGTGTCTTTCCTTAAGATAGCACGGGCTAACTGAATGAATGGCAGACCCATTCATGAGGTTAATCCTGTTGGCCTGATCCTGTCGGAAGATGGTGCCGGTCTATGGATCTTGTGGCCATTTCCCTACCCTTCCTTTAGTAGGCGTTAGACACAACTATCCACCCTCGTCCACCCTCGATAGTGACACACATTGACGACATGATAAAATTTTTATGTTGGAATGATATATATATATATATATATATATATATATATATATATATATATATATATACATATATATAGTTAAATATCTTCTAGTTGCTAAGTACTTTTTAAAAACCACTTTTATTGAAGTTAAACATGTACATAGAATGACTAAAAGCTAACACTGTATGAGACTTAACTAAAGGAGAGTAAAAGAGCGTAAAAGAACAGGAGGGGCTGGGAGCGAGGTCCTATATAGGTTTTACATTGCTGATTCTAATTTCTAAGTATTGTTTACTTGAGATGCAGCTGCAACTGCCACCTGCACTATCGGTTCTGGGAATTGTTTATGATCACACTTTAGTTTCCCACATTTTAACTCATTTAACTCCTCCAGGGGGAAGATCAGAAGCTACTCCTGGAGCTTTGTAGTATTTTGAAATTGTCTTATATTGAATCGTAGGTTCATATACAATTTGCTGTTGCGTAGCTAGTTCATGGAACTCAGGCGCTGTAGGTATAATTTGTTGATTTTTACGATATACATAATAACTTATACCTAGAATGAGTAATATTAGAGTACATACAATTACATATAATAATTTATCAGGAATGTAAGGAAGAAAGGGGATTTCTGTAAATTTCGGTATTGTAATGTTTAACATTTCTATCTCTTTTAAATTTGGACTTATATATAAAGATTTGTAAACATGGTGCATATTATGTTGATATGTTTTGTTGAACAATGGAATACAATCATGTTTGCTAACATTAACCATAGCTACATCTGGTAAAAATACTGCATCATTTTTACAAGTTTTAATTTTTCTTAAACCAACAGTAAAATATACACGTAAATATTCATTATAATAAAGATTGGTTTCACATAAGCAATATGTACAATTACTAAGATTAGCATTTTCAATTATATTAATGATACACATATTAATAATATGTTTTTAATTTTTGACAGTAATAATAATCTAATAATCTACATTGTCCATACTAATATTCATTATTATGTTTAATAACTAATTGTTTATCAATATCTAATTTTCTATATGAATTATTTAAATTGACTGGGATTGGTATTAGAAGATATCCCAAATAATCCTTTTCATGAACAGGTAGTTTTACAAATACATGAAACGTTGTATCTTTGTACAAAACTGTTTTATTTACTACAAATAAACACAACTGATGTTATACCGTAAATCAATCCTTTCCAATTGAGACCATTTATTCAACTGTCCTCGAATTTCTATATATTCATATTTTCCTTTCCAAGAATGTTTGTTTAACCTTCAATAATTTATTTAATCTACAATAAGTTTCAATATATGAGAAATTAACCCCAGGTTTTTCAAAACAATCTTTACTAAATTGTATAACATTTTTTATTGGTGGATGGTTGTTTATTTTTTAAAGTTAAAACTTCTTTAGTAACTTCTGGCGCTGTTAGTAATTTTTGGTAGGGGTTAAACTTGTGGCTTCTTGTCATCAAAATCTCCATACTGGCGACGCCAAGCAGCCTCTGCATGAGTTATACAATTACTTTTAATCAACTTTAAACTAAGGTTTAGAATTCCTTTGATATAAGAATAATGATATTTATCAAAAAAAGTAGTTTAAAAATTGTAAAATTGATAATAATAATAACTTAAAACATGAAAAACTGTTTGAACTTTTTGTTTCCCTTAAATTATTTTATTTTTAATATGTTTGTACTTAACAAAGATAATAATCCTAAAAAGAAAAGTAGAATCTTTTTAAATGCTAATTCACGTTATAATTAATATAACTATATGCTAATTATTATATCAATAAAATATTGATATTTTGTATTGAGCTTTCGTAGCCCATCATATGTTTTGATTAGTAAATAAACTCTACTTGAAAATGTATATAATTACCTCATAAAATGTATAATCATCCCTCTTTTTCCAATCTCCTTGTGTTCCTGAACACCACTTGGCTCAATTATGTTTATACAGTTGACATCTCGACTCATCCTAATACTATCCTTAACACATATGCTGCTGATACACGTGTATTATCAGTCAACACCAATCCAGTTATAGCATCCCAAAGCCTCCAATCCCACATAGCTGATCTTGAGGAATGGTGTCCAAACTAGAGAATTAAAATAAATTTTCAAAAATGGCATCAAATCACTTTTACCTTACGTCATGAACCAATGATTTCCTGCCCTTCAGTATCCTTTAATAATATCCCACTGGTGCCTGTAGAACAGATCCGATACCTAGGGTTGCTTCTCGGCAAACGATTAACCTGGAATCCTCATACAAGACAGAAAAGACAAGAAACCGCTCGACGTTTCAGGCTACTTCAACACTTACTATACAAACGCTCTAAGCTCCCAATTAACTACTCATTAAGACTCATCTACATGACCATCACATGACCTATTTGGACTTACGGAGTAGAGATTTATGGCTCCACTAAGCTATCGAATTCCTCTCGTATCCAATCCCTACAATCCAAAATCCATCGTAAAATCCTCAATTCTCCTTATTCTGTTAAGAATAAAGTCATCCATAATGACCTAAATGTCCCATTTGTTGCTGATATTATAGGAATTTAAGGTTTTATTTTATATAATATCAAATCTCTAACAATTATGAGAATTTAATTATATGGTAATAATGATAATTTTAAAAAATGATACACAAGTAATTATAAATAGCTACAAAAAAGCAAGAGAATCAATAGCTGCAAACTATTTAAAAAATCAAAAAGAAAATTTCACAATAAAATAAATCTTAATCATCTGTTAGTAATTAATTTATACTAATCATTTATCGCACCGATAAAACCGCTATCCATTAATGTAATACCACCTTAAAACATCATCAAGACCCACCTTTCGTCTTGGCGTCAAGAATAAATTACATTATCCGACCAAGATCTCAAAAATGAATTAGTGAATTTACAGCAAATACAGGGGAAGTTACTGGAGAGGGTCTGAAATTTATGGGGCAGACTTTAATAAGTTGTAATAATCTGAGGGCGTCCACGGATCAGCGGCGAGATAAGGAAGAGGCTTGGGTCCAAGGGCTTCCTTTATCTAATTAAATAGAATCCAATCCAGAGTTTTACTTACTAATACCCTTCAATACTCCAGCTCAATAATATTTTTTATGGTTATTGTTAACCCTAATAAATACTTTGATGGATTTACATGTATATTAGTGTTATTATAGAAATAAATAAAACATTTATAGAAGTACCACCCTTCTCACAAGAATACGGTTGATACAGCATGACACCGGCAAGAAAAACATAATCAAACGTTAGGAAAATAACACTTTTATCTAAGTAAAAAAAATTTCACATGATCCTGAGTGAAACTAAAACGAATTCATGATTGTTCCATAAGTTCCAGTTAAAAAAGAACAGTTCCTTTGTTGTTGTTTTTTATTGTAGTACAAGCCCATTTTTTGATAACCCCGATACCAAACGTTTCCATTTTAATTTCTTTAAAAATATAGGCCAACAGGCGAATGTTTTTATTACTTAGCACTTATGGTTTAAATTTTATTAAAATCATTCAAAAGAATAAACTAGTATTTTAGATCAAAAATAACCTCTCATAGATCTATGCTGAGAAGTAATCGTTTAATGGTATAATTGTTAGGGAAATACTCATATCACAGTTGAAGTTTTAATTTTTATGTATTTTACACTGGGCATATTATTAGTCAATGGTTTAATTAATATTGATTTTAATTACATATTTTAAAAATTAGTTAAGAGTTTTACAATATCTATGATTTTAGCCATAGCCTATGGTATTCTTATAGTTTCTTATGATTTCAGAGTAAATTGTTTACTTATGTTATGTAGGGTTGGAAATACAGGAAAAGACATGTATATAATCGATAATTTGTGGATGTATCGAAAAATTATTTCAATATATCGACAAAATATCAATATTTCGTCATTAAAACAAAATATTAATTATTTTTCTCAGTTTTATGATGGGACTTAAAATCGATTTCTTTTACATAAATCGATGTATATTTCTGTCAAGAAAACAGAATATCATTCCTCGTAAATTAATTAGAGGTAGATGCTTTAATTCTTTTCAGATTACTAATATTAACATTGCAAACAGATTAGTTGATTTTATTTATTAATATAAAAATCTATAAAATATAAAGGCATGTATATAAATACAACTTAAACGCTTAAAACACGTATGGTAGTTTGAGAGAGAGAGTTTAATTGATATCACATATTGCTGTTTACTCTTTCAGATAAATAATAAAAACAAGTCCACACCCCATTTTTCAGTGTTCGGCTTCTTTTTTTCTGATCTGTAAATAAATCGGTCTGGTGGAAAGAAGATATTGAAATGTATATTTATTCCTAACCGGAGGGTTTCGAGAACACTAATAATTTTGATGAGAGATTAAAAGTAGGATTGAATCCAATATGTTGTGTTTAATTCGGGTAAATACCCCGAAAGCGGAAGATAGTGATCTTTCTGCTTCGATCGCCCTCATCTAAGCCTGGGATTATGAACTTGCAACTCTTGACTCCGCTGTTCCTTCTTATTATAAACTTACATCTTGATAATATTTTAACACAAGAACAAAACTATTTAGAAATATAAGAATAGCGTGGGCTATGGCTAAAATCATAGATATTGTAAAAATCTTAATTAATTTTTAAAATATGTAATTAAAATCAATATTAATTAAACCATTGACTAATAATATGCCCAGTATGAAATACATAAAAATTAAAACTTCAACTGTGATATGAGTATTTACCTTACAATTATACCACTAAACGATTACTTCTAAGCATAGATCTATGAGAGGTTACTTTTGTAAGTAGTATATTTTGATCTAAAAAACTAGTTTATTCTTTTGAATGATTTTAATAAAATTAAAAAAAAACAATAAGTTATTCCCAATTAAATAAAATTCTAAAAAACTTATATCCAATATAAGTTTTAAAAAACATGTACCGCTACAACCCATGAATGCTCTTTGTTTTAGTACGTGGTTCAGACTTACTGTTTCTGACCCAACAGTTTTGCACGTAGGCCAATAAGAGTGGTCACTTTATAGAAATCGGTTGAGTCCCGGGATGATCTATTGATCCCACAGATTCAACATATTTCTGTTAACTGATCCGAAAGTTTATTTAGCAGTATTGAATCTGTCTGTAGTTCTCAGTAGCTGTAGTAGCTCAACAACTGTGCGCCCTACAAGCTGGGATACCCCGTTCTCTAAATAGTTAATTAGAGGATTATTTTCTCTAAACTCTTGATGGCAAGGAAACTTGTATCATGTCGGTATTTAATTAATAAAAGTATTCCGCCTCATATCTAAATTATAATATATATTTTAGTTTATTCTATATGGTTTAAGTACTACCACTGGATAGTTCTTCTTGATTTTATCCATGCTATTATGCATCATTAATTAAATTTACTTGTTGTATATTTATTATACAGTTGTAAATTCCGTTAAAAATTCTTTTTTTAAATCAAGATTGTACTAAATCAGTAACTCTTATAGGGATAAAAGTAGATATTAGATAAAATCGTAAAACCCAATACGCAATTGCTTAATGTTGATCGCATTAATAACAAAATAGTAATAATATTGACACAATAATTATATTGATATCAAATTCAATTATTGCTTGTTTCTGTTTACAATCCCCTTGTATTTACAAATTATTTATTTTATTTCTATTATTTTTATTATCTCTATTTTTTAAACTGAGTATAGGAGCTCTCCAATGTGCTAAAAACAAATATCACTCACACCTTATATTAAAAAAAATGTAAAAATGTATTTATTTAAACTTTAAACACTGTTTACTATTAACAATAATGATGTTGTGATTTATTTTTTCTTTCAGCAATCGGGCCTTAAGTAAATATTTTTTTCATTAATAGCAGTCAGCCAACAATGAAAGCCAGGCCATTTACTTAAATAATTACAAAACGAATTACGATGTAAATATAGTTCTAGAAAAAAAATAAGAACAGTTTAATTATTCTATATAATATATATTTATTACCAAGCATAAATAATACAGAAGTAGATTAATGCGTTCAATTATTATCAATACTAATTAATAAAAATAAGTTTAATTACAAAGAACTTAAAGACGAAAACCTTCAAGCGTTATTCTTTATTGGAGATCATTAGTCTTGGCAATTCTATTTAGTGTGCCTTTATTAAGATATATTTTTAAAATGGATGATTTGGTGGGAAGATTGTCCGAAAATGTTACTCAGTCTCAGTGAGATCTTGAAAATTGGATGTCATCTTTCAAGGCTGGTCAAAGAACTTATTCCTACATTGGATAAGCTTCAACTGCCTTAATTTTAATCAAACTGATTACTTATCTATTTATATATATTTTCATAATGCCTATGGAATTATGCACATCAGTATTACATGTTTTAAATATATTATAATCTTGAGATAAAATGAAAATATAGGTTTTATTTAACAATTCTTTAGATGTTTTAGAACTTTATTGTTTTGTTTTTTTCAAAATGACAAAATGAAATTGATTTCAATGGTAGTAAAGTATTATTAGGTATGATGTTTATTGTGTTAAGCATGGTAATATTTCGGTATGTTAAGAGATTAATAATCAATAGGTAATTATGACTTTAAAACTTTAAAAATTAAATTTGAGTATATTTTGGTAACACTACCAATTATAAGCTATTAACTACTTTGCACATCAATTTTCTGTTTCTTTACAATAAATTTTCTTTGATTTTATTATTTTTATCATTATGTTAATAATGGACAGCTTCTTAAAAGTTTGTTCGAGATTAATGAAATGCTGGAGCTTATGCTAAAGTTTTTCTCGTACTTATCTATATTTCTTACACAAATATGTACTAAGAAATGTCGAGAGCTGTAGAGACCATATAAAATATTACAGTGTAGAAAACGACTGTCAGTTAATTAATTTAGTTTTGGTTATATTTTTTCATTTCATATTGTGTGTTATCAGCTGATAAGGTTATGTTTTGGATTAGGGGGAAACCTATAATTTGGTCTTTCAGGAGTACTTTGCAGAACATGTAATAAGTTTCAGAGTATTTATTAAATAAGTTTGTTTCTATTTTTGTGTAATTTTTTTTTTAGATCCGAGTTTATTATTTTTTTTTGTTCGTAAAAGTTTTAATGGAAGGGGCTGTATATGTTTTTAATATTTACGCAGAATATAAATATTCAGTTCTTGTCTGGTATTGAGCCTCGATCGTTTTTGAAAGATAAAATACAGCGTTCTTATTAGGCATAAACTTTTCAGTTTCGAATCTGAGCATCATCATTCTGTCAAAAGTGATTCTTAGGCAATAACCTTTATTATAATGTTAAGAAGGTTAGAAATGGTTTAGAAACTGTATATAATTAAATTGGAAGAAAATGTATTTCATCCTGAATAATATTAGTATATGAATAGTCCGGGTGGAGATTAGAATAAAATCTCTAAGATAAGGGGAAATATTTATTTGAAAGCCTACGTTTCGACACACGTTGAAGGTCTTCTTCAGGACTAGATATACAAAATGCAGTACATCATATCATACACCAATAATATTCCAATTATTTATCTGTATATTTGACCATCTCTCTTTATTTCAAATACCATTATTATTTTAATTTGTATTACTCTCTATAATTATTCCCTCTGTTGCTATGTTCATCTATAAGGTTTCGCAACATAATTTTTTTTATTCATTCCCCATGATGTTAATATGCATTTTTATTCTTTACAATATATCTTATTTAATCGGTCTGTTTATAGTATATCTAGCACTGAAGAATGCACTGAAGAAGACCAGGTCGAAACGTTGGCTTTCAAATTAATAGTTATCCTTATTTAGGAGATTTTTTCTGGGCCTCAACCCGGACTCTTTCTCTTAAAAAATATTTTAATTTTAGATTTAGCTGTTAAACAAGAACAAATAGTATACGTGAAATCTTGGATTGCTTTTTGCCACACTTCAATTAGTAAGAAACGTAAAGCTATAGGATTAAAATTCATCCATTATGATTTTGTTTGTATTAATCCTATTTATTTTTGTGTATATTTATGCATTTTGGAGTATTCTAAAATGAGTTATGTAAGCGGAAGATGTAGGCAGTGCGGTGTTACATTATGAAAAATATTTAAAACCCCAGAGAAGCGTGATAGATGAGGGATATATACCTCATCGGGTTTTGCAGGGACATTCTTGTTAAAGAGGAGAAAGTATAGAAAAGGAACAGTTTGAGGCTAGAGAAGAGAGAGATCTAGGTACAGAGATACCTCCTCAAAGGCGTTCCACATATATAATAGCCACATATAGCAAAATGGGTATTTTGAAAGTATATATTTCTATATAAACTATGTTCACCGTATCCCGAAATATATATAAGCAAATGTTCCCAAAATAGAGACGATTATCAGGAAAATTTAATCTGATTGAGCCTAATAATACCTACTGTATCATATTACTTTAGAAAGAGATGAATAAATATTTCTTATTGATAAAAAAATATTTCATTTATCTGTTTTTCATCCCTTTACGGGCTCAAAACTGAGGTGGGGGACTTGTCCAACGATCTGCATTTATTAGCATCTTCAAATAATTGGAAATTTTCTTATTATCATAAACTAGCGACCCTATATATTTTAACATAGGCATATTACGCCTACATATTGTGTCTGCCCTAGATTCAGCGTCCGATATGTGGATTGGATATAAATGTAATGTAATGTCTACACTACATGAAATATTTTAATGTGTATTATTATGTAATATTTTTTTCACCGGACGGCCTTAGAGACTACGCGAATTTTTACATTATTTTAATACCCATTCCCCCCTTCTTTCCCACGAAGACCTTAATTCCTTTTAGTTTTTTCCTATGCCTTTAGTATTTTCTTTTAGGGATGACTATGCCTATCGAAACAGTCTTGGTCTGTTATTTTCAGTCTCTCAGTTTCTTACTTCATCTGTTTGATGTACCCTTGATGTAGGACTCTTGTATCCTCTCATTTTATATAAGATCTCTCTATTTAATCTCTTTGGGTGCATCCTCACTAAATTAGAGAAGGGTATTCCCTAATAAGGTCTCAACCTTTAGCCTTCCTGTGTCTTCTTCGGGCCGTAAATTCTTCTTAGTATTCTTCTTTCTACGCCTAACATTCTGCTTAGGCCGGGGAGGGAAGTGGTTTTCATTCCGTAACGTATCACCGGTTTAACGACCGTAATTTAGTGTCTTATCTTCGCGTTTGTTGTTTCCTTTTATTACATAAATTGCTCGTTGTTAAGGCGTGATAAGATTGAATAAAATTTTATATGAAGTAAATTTAAGTACAACGGGTATTTGAATGAAATCTCAGATATTAACATAGCGTTTATTAATTTTAAGGACATATGAATATCTTTTTCTTAACTAAGCAAATATACAGATGATAAATGATTAAACTTAATGGTAGCAATTATACAAGAAGGACCTACAGACTAAACATGCAAAATAGCGATCTAATGAACAAATGTGATTAATTACTAATACTAAAATTAACATTGAATAGGAGCGGTAAGAAACATTAACAGAGAGTGCTCCATGCTATTATGGCCAAAATATAACAAATAAATATGAACGATATAATGAAGAATTTAAGTGATCACGGCCTGAAGGGTTATTACGATTAATTAGCTTGAGTCGTTCTTTTGTTATCATATAACCACAATGATTTGTTGATTATCAGCAGCAGTATTAGTCGGCGATTTGAGGCCTTATGATAATGAAATAGGACTTACGATTTAAGTGTTCTCTTTGCCCAACTATCACGTTGTCTGGTGTCTCAGCTCCAGGTGCGCGACAGGCTGCAAGACCTACTGGACGCTGGACGTTCTCAATAAAGAATATCGGCTTGAAAGCGGCAAGCGGTCGTAGCTGCGAAGGGTCTAGTAGAACAGCCCAGCTCGGCAGCAAGTGCCCGCAGCTCCAAGCGTCATTCCCCCTCTCCTTGATTTTGAGTTTTAGTATATCTTCCGATACTAGAGGTAAGGATCGGTTTGTTCCTACCGGCGGGTAGTACAGGTCCGCGGCTAAACACTCGTGAAGCTTAGTCTTTCCAATTTAGTTATTTTCTCTTTTATGCTTTCCTTCTCAGACCCATTGTTAAATATAATTTCCCCCAGCTACTTGAATTAATTTGTTACTTTAATTATCACGTACTTTTTTCTACTATTTCCTTTTGAAAGTTTCTATCTGTAGCCATTAATTCTATTTTCTCAAAAGATATCTGTAAACCGGACTTTTCAGCTATTTCCTTTGAAGAGCTCAACTGCTCAATTGCTTCGTTTCCAGTCTCCGCCATTTAAAACGAAATCAAATATTTCTGTATTTACGAATTTATTTTCACCGCGTCCATTTTTTTGCGATAACACCTAAGATAATCATTTTAACTATATGGTATAAAATATTCTAATTATGAGCATGAAATGTATTTAACTAGGTAACTAATGTATTTAAGTTACTGTTTAAAGGATTACTGTCTCAATAGCTTTACAAATACCGCATTGTACGTAACAAATTTTTTAGAAGATATAGTAGGTATAGTTAGCTGTCCTTAAATGATAGATATAGGCTATCCAGGACTTTTTTGTACATCTTTAGAAGAGAAATATGCCACCATTCATTGTTTCATTATATTTCAAAGAGATTAGGCAGCGTCTTTGATGAAAGCTCCCAGGTTGCTTAACTGGGACTTGGTGGAATTATCGTTATATTCCAACCAATTGACACAAAAACATGGCAAATTACATACCTAAACCTTCCTCATGAATCACTCTATCTATAGGTGAATAGAGCATGGAAATCCGTGCAGTAGGGTTTCAGTTTATCACGAACAGACAGACGCGCGGCAGAGGATTTCCTTTTTTAATTTGTATACATGTTTCCAAGAGAACTGCTTACTGAATCTCCCAAAGCAGGAGATGCAGATTCCCAAAGTCATAGAGTGTGAATTAAGGGATCGGTCCATTTGTGAAAATTATACAGATGTTATGTATCATACAGATACATTATAATATTTCAGATTCACTTCCCAGTACAACTTGATGAAATCTTTTTATTGTTAATGTAATTATTATGAATCGCTACAGTGTACTTTATTGTAATATATTCCGTACCTCAGTTTTGGTGATCTCATGGTGGCATCCCATAATTATCTTATGAATTATATCAATAAATATTTATTTTCCTGGAGTTAATTAATTAGTTAACCTTAGGACAGCATAGCAAAGTAATTAGTGAAAATTAATAGTTACTGGGACTTTTTCTAAAACATAAATTAAGGATAAATACTTCCTTATGGAATAATGTTGGACAATAAATCTTTTAAAATCAATTATTATTCTTATAATTTTTTCCTTTTTTCAAAACTGGATTTATTTGAATTTCATCTTCAAGAAAAAAAAAAAATCGGCTTCCAGTCAAATTCTTTTATTGTTTTATATGATAAAACGTTTCGACACTATGGTGTCATTTTCAATCATTTATTCCTATGCATTCCTCAACTTTAAATAAAATAACAATAATTACAATAATATAAAATTTGTTTACATAAATGTCCAAAAGATAATATACTATGAGTATAAATACCTGGAAAGTCAATCTTTTTTAAAAATCATTTTTAAGGAGGTCTTTTGTCCTCCATAGTCAAACTTATATTCCATTACATAAAAACCAAACTCTGATCCTTGAACCATCTAATCCTTTATTCTTATTTTTATCAGTTATTAGACTTTAGTACAATTATAACTAATTATGTTCTAAAAGGTACATTAATAAAGTAAAATTAAACTTCAAAATATAAGTATTCTTATGATCTATTATTTTTTAATTTCAAAATTATGGATGAATATAATTTGCTAATTTCTCCTGCCTCTTTTCTATCGTTTACAGCATTTTCTAATTTATCATTTATAAATAAAGCCTCTAAATTTTTTCTTTTTATAGTATTATCTTCTCTATGTAGAATTTTAGGCTTATCGAAGTCAAAAGTGTGCAATTCCTTTTTACAATGTGCTGATAATGCTGTACTTGTTTTAGCTTTAGTTTTAATGTTATTTTGATGGTGATATATTCTGTTTTTTAAGTGTGTACTTGTTTGTCCAATGTATATTCCATCACAATTATTACAAGTAAGTTGGTATATTAAATTTTTGTTTTCCATAATTGGTATCTTATCCTTTTGACTTGTTATAATGTTTTTGATTGGGTTTCTTGTTTTGTGTGCTATCTTCATTTCTGGTATGTCATAAATTTTAAAAGTTGGTTCGATTTTTTCTGATAAGCCTCTGATATAGGTTATACTATTATATTTAATTTTATTATGTTTTAATTCTATATCTTGTGCTTCTGTTACTATATTAATTTTATCATTGTCTATAAGTGGATCTATGTTATTAGTTTCTTTTACAAAAAAATTAGTTATTTTGGATTGAGAAGGTTTAATTTTTATTGCATTATTTTGGCTATGTATTTTTGAAAAGTTAGTAGATTCTTTTGCATTTAATTTATTTTTTATATTTATAGGTAAGTGATTATCTTTTATATTTAAATTGATTTGTTTATGCCATAAATCTTTTATTAGTTTGATTGGAAAACCATTGTTAAGAAGGATTTTGAATATTTTGTTTTTCGTTTCTTTTAAAAATTCTACATCTGTTAATTTTATTGATCTATTAATTAGATTTAATGCTATGTTTTTTATTTGATGTCTCGGGTGGTTTGAATAATAATTAAGTAATTTACTGGAGGTGATATCTTTTTTATACCATTTTGTTTTAAGGTTATTATTTTGTTTTCTTATGATAGTAAGGTCTAAAAAATTTATTGAGTTATTATTTTCCAATTCTTGTGTAAATTTTATATTTTTATTTTGTTTATTTAGGATTTTACTAAAATTTTCCAAATTATTTTTATTTGTGATAATTAAAATGTCATCTATGTACTTTACTAGTAACATAGGGGGGTTGTTTAATTTTTGTAGGCTATCTTTAATAATGTAGTTTAGTACTATACCAGATATATTTACAGATAATCTGCCTCCCATTGGTAATCCTTTTGTTTGTTTAAAAAATTGGTTTTCGAAAGTAAAAAATCCATTTTCTGTACATAGTTTAATACCTTCCAAAAAAATGGATTTACATTTTATACTAGTATATGGTTCGATGTTTTCCCAATAAAACATTAGCTTATCATTTATAAGTTTGTAAGCTAATTTTAATGGTATATTTGGAAACATAGATACCACATCCAAACTACTTATTATCTGTTCTTGCTCTAATTTCATATTGTTTAATTTATTTTTTAATTCAATTGCATTTTTAATGTCATATTCGTTACTGTTATTTAAAAAATCTAAGGATTTATTTAAAAATTTTGAAAGGTTATCTGTTGGATTGTTTGTTCCATCTACAATAGGTCTACAAGGATATCCTTCCTTATGTAATTTGATTAAACCGTGAATTCTAGGGTTACTGTAGTATTTATTTGATAGTTTATTTTTAAAATTTTTATCTATATATCTGTATCTAACTAACTTTTCTAAATATTTATTTATTTTAATGTTCAGTTCATTCATCGGGTTGTATCTTATACTTTTGTAAGTGTCTTTATCATTCAAAATGTCTAAAATCTTTCTCTTGTAGTCTGATTTAGTTATTATAGCTAATTTTTTAGTTTTATCACTTTTAATTATGCATAGATCTTCATTATTTTTAAAGAAGATCTTTGTAGTTAGGATATCTTTATTTATAATTTGAGTGAATCTATTTAGTGTATTTTTAGGTTTATTTTTTTCTTTATTTAAATAATTTAATATGTTTTTACTGATGGTATTCCGTAAGCCATTTTTATGGTTTTCTGGAGTGTCTATGAAAGTTATTATTGCTTCTACATCTGCTATCATTTGATATATATTTATTTTTTTATTTTTTGGTTCATAATTGAAATTATCGCCTAAACTTAATAAATTTATAATATTGATAGGTATTTCTCTAGAAGTTAGGTTGATTACTCTATTGTCTAAGTGTAAGTTATTATAATAATAAAAAATATTAAATTGTTTTTTGGTATATTGATTATTTCCTTGGATATTATTAGAGTATATAGTTGTTTTATGTTTATCTAAAATTTCGCTATTATTATATGGGTTTTTGAATTTCATCCTATTAGGTTTATTTGTTTTGATATTAATGTTTTTTAACTTAATTTCTTTAATATTTTTATTCCATCTTTCACATATATTTGTAATTAAAACTTGCAAATTTTTATCTGAAATTTTTTCTATAGTTAGTTTCAATTTTTTCCTTATTGAATTGGTTAACCAGAATGCCTGTTTTTTTGTCTAAATTCACTATTTTATGTCCTATATAATTAAAGAAATTATGATGTTTTGTGTTATTTAGGAAATTTTTATTAAAACAGTTTTCTATATTAATTATATGAGATAAAAGGTGATTAGGTAAAATTTGGTTTTCCATGCATAATTTAAGGTAAGTTAGTTTACATTCAGCATTAATTAATTTTAAATTCAAATCAAAAATCATTCTCAGTGTATTTATACTCAATTTAAAATTATCTGGACTTACATTTTGATGTTTTGTACAGTTCAATAGTTCATTCTTAAAATTCTTAGTCAAATCTTCTACTAATTTGTTATTAGATGCAGTTGGTGCTCGGATTTCACCTTGATTGTTCATTCTTATAATTTTTTCCTTTTTTCAAAACTGGATTTATTTGAATTTCATCTTCAAGAAAAAAAAATAAAATCGGCTTCCAGTCAAATTCTTTAATTGTTTTATATGATAAAACGTTTCGACACTATGGTGTCATTTTCAATCATTTATTCCTATGCATTCCTCAACTTTAAATATTTAATTATTTTAAATATTTTAAATATTTAAGAGGAATGCATAGGAATAAATGATTGAAAATGACACCATAGTGTCGAAACGTTTTATCATATAAAACAATAAAAGAATTTGACTGGAAGCCGATTTTATTTTTTTTTCTTGAAGATGAAATTCAAATAAATCCAGTTTTGAAAAAAGGAAAAAATTATAAGAATGAACAATCAAGGTGAAATCCGAGCACCAACTGCATCTAATAACAAATTAGTAGAAGATTTGACTAAGAATTTTAAGAATGAACTATTGAATTGTACAAAACATCAAAATGTAATTCCAGATAATTTTAAATTGAGTATAAATACACTGAGAATGATTTTTGATTTGAATTTAAAATTAATTAATGCTGAATGTAAACTAACTTACCTTAAATTATGCATAAAAAAATAAAAAAATAAATATATATCAAATGATAGCAGATGTAGAAGCAATAATAACTTTCATAGACACTCCAGAAAACCATAAAAATGGCTTACGGAATACCATCAGTTAAAACATATTAAATTATTTAAATAAAGAAAAAAATAAACCTAAAAATACACTAAATAGATTCACTCAAATTATAAATAAAGATATCCTAACTACAAAGATCTTCTTTAAAAATAATGAAGATCTATGCATAATTAAAAGTGATAAAACTAAAAAATTAGCTATAATAACTAAATCAGACTACAAGAGAAAGATTTTAGACATTTTGAATGATAAAGACACTTACAAAAGTATAAGATACAACCCGATGAATGAACTGAACATTAAAATAAATAAATATTTAGAAAAGTTAGATACAGATATATAGATAAAAATTTTAAAAATAAACTATCAAATAAATACTACAGTAACCCTAGAATTCACGGTTTAATCAAATTACATAAGGAAGGATATCCTTGTAGACCTATTGTAGATGGAACAAACAATCCAACAGATAACCTTTCAAAATTTTTAAATAAATCCTTAGATTTTTTAAATAACAGTAACGAATATGACATTAAAAATGCAATTGAATTAAAAAATAAATTAAACAATATGAAATTAGAGCAAGAACAGATAATAAGTAGTTTGGATGTGGTATCTATGTTTCCAAATATACCATTAAAATTAGCTTACAAACTTATAAATGATAAGCTAATGTTTTATTGGGAAAACATCGAACCATATACTAGTATAAAATGTAAATCCATTTTTTTGGAAGGTATTAAACTATGTACAGAAAATGGATTTTTTACTTTCGAAAACCAATTTTTTAAACAAACAAAAGGATTACCAATGGGAGGCAGATTATCTGTAAATATATCTGGTATAGTACTAAACTACATTATTAAAGATAGCCTACAAAAATTAAACAACCCCCCTATGTTACTAGTAAAGTACATAGATGACATTTTAATTATCACAAATAAAAATAATTTGGAAAATTTTAGTAAAATCCTAAATAAACAAAATAAAAATATAAAATTTACACAAGAATTGGAAAATAATAACTCAATAAATTTTTTAGACCTTACTATCATAAGAAAACAAAATAATAACCTTAAAACAAAATGGTATAAAAAAGATATCACCTCCAGTAAATTACTTAATTATTATTCAAACCACCCGAGACATCAAATAAAAAACATAGCATTAAATCTAATTAATAGATCAATAAAATTAACAGATGTAGAATTTTTAAAAGAAACGAAAAACAAAATATTCAAAATCCTTCTTAACAATGGTTTTCCAATCAAACTAATAAAAGATTTATGGCATAAACAAATCAATTTAAATATAAAAGATAATCACTTACCTATAAATATAAAAAATAAATTAAATGCAAAAGAATCTACTAACTTTTCAAAAATACATAGCCAAAATAATGCAATAAAAATTAAACCTTCTCAATCCAAAATAACTAATTTTTTTGTAAAAGAAACTAATAACATAGATCCACTTATAGACAATGATAAAATTAATATAGTAACAGAAGCACAAGATATAGAATTAAAACATAATAAAATTAAATATAATAGTATAACCTATATCAGAGGCTTATCAGAAAAAATCGAACCAACTTTTAAAATTTATGACATACCAGAAATGAAGATAGCACACAAAACAAGAAACCCAATCAAAAACATTATAACAAGTCAAAAGGATAAGATACCAATTATGGAAAACAAAAATTTAATATACCAACTTACTTGTAATAATTGTGATGGAATATACATTGGACAAACAAGTACACACTTAAAAAACAGAATATATCACCATCAAAATAACATTAAAACTAAAGCTAAAACAAGTACAGCATTATCAGCACATTGTAAAAAGGAATTGCACACTTTTGACTTCGATAAGCCTAAAATTCTACATAGAGAAGATAATACTATAAAAAGAAAAAATTTAGAGGCTTTATTTATAAATGATAAATTAGAAAATGCTGTAAACGATAGAAAAGAGGCAGGAGAAATTAGCAAATTATATTCATCCATAATTTTGAAATTAAAAAATAATAGATCATAAGAATACTTATATTTTGAAGTTTAATTTTACTTTATTAATGTACCTTTTAGAACATAATTAGTTATAATTGTACTAAAGTCTAATAACTGATAAAAATAAGAATAAAGGATTAGATGGTTCAAGGATCAGAGTTTGGTTTTTATGTAATGGAATATAAGTTTGACTATGGAGGACAAAAGACCTCCTTAAAAATGATTTTTAAAAAAGATTGACTTTCCAGGTATTTATACTCATAGTATATTATCTTTTGGACATTTATGTAAACAAATTTTATATTATTGTAATTATTGTTATTTTATTTAAAGTTGAGGAATGCATAGGAATAAATGATTGAAAATGACACCATAGTGTCGAAACGTTTTATCATATAAAACAATAAAAGAATTTGACTGGAAGCCGATTTTATTTTTTTTTCTTGAAGATGAAATTCAATTATTATTCTAAAATGCTTATTATTTTGAAAGAACCGTTTTCTGCTTAACAAGTAAACAAACATATCTCAAAACACAAACCGATGTTTCATAATATCATCAAATTAATATTAGAATCAATTGATTTAAGATAATCTGATAAAATTCAATTCAATGAATTTTAATCTGACGACGTATAACAATCTGAACAAGTATTATAAGGAAAATGCTACTCTCTCCCATTAATTTAAACCTAATCGGTCTAAAGTTTGTGCAGAACGGTTCTTCTCCACTCACTTCATTAATTTCTTATAAAATCCATTTTGCTTTGGACTTAAGAAAAAGTTTAATCAGACAATTAATATTTTATCCATTTTATTACATAATCTCATCCATAGTTCCTTATCAGAAGTGAAGATAGTTTTAAAGATTATTTTGATAATAAGGTTGGAACAATAGAAGCAACCTAACGCAGTAAACGTGGTTTTGTGCCTTTTAACAAATTTCAGACACATAGATGTCGAGGAGCTTAGAATATAAAGTGGCCTGTTTTCATCGTCATTAGGATCGAGGTGTATTCCTGCGAAGAAAGTTCAAGAACTTTGTTTGAATACTAAATGCACCCATAATTTCCGACAAGCCTCTACAGCTATGGAACTTCTGTCAACAAGTGTGTTGTTCGTAATCTTGTTTATTGGCTCTGGTAAATGCATAATATTAAGTACTATAGGCTTGTAAGGCCACACAAACTATGAAAAATAATCTTAAATCAAATAACTTCAGTAGATTTCAGATTGGATTGAGTGCAAAAGATTCAATGGAGGCCAGAAAGAAAGCACGGCAATGATTGCCCTTCGATGTTCCGAAGAGTTTTTCGACACTGCGGTCCATGAACATAATTTCCAACGACAAATCGATGATAAGTAACCTAAAGAGTTATATTCAGTTACGAAATAATGTTTTAGTCACCGATGTTAGGCAGCTAACATTTCATAATAGATCTCTGACACTTAATAGTCTAGGAGGGAGCAGGGTAGCTCATTGAGTAAAGAACTGAGTAGCTAGGCTCATGGTTTCGGCTGATGCAGATAAATTATTTAATCTATTAATAGCCACGGATGGATCCTGTGGGAACTTCAGATCCTCCTGGGGCTCAACCAGCCTCTGTAAATTGGGTTCACTAAATTAGGGGAAAAACCTGACGGTTGAGCGTGATCTCGGATAAATTACCTTTCTGTACAACTGCTGTCCCAGAAACAGAACAGTCTCCACTATGTATTGCATGTCACCAGCAAGTCTATAGACCGCAACTATATCCTATTATATTTTTAATCTTCTTAAAAAAGACGATTATAGCGATATTCAGTTGGCGAGAGAAATGTAATGTATTTGTTGTGAATTTAATATTTTACAGTTCTTCATATCGTTGAAGAACACTTACCCTTTTTCTTAAAATTTTGGATTGCGTTGTTGATTTGCTCGTTTTTCGCTCTACCCCAAATTCCTTGTTCATACATCCAAAGAAGTCAAAGTAATGAATTGTAGATTATTCTGTAGAAGATTTGTTAGCAGTTTCATTTTCCATTACAGGAACCAGTTTTCTAAATCAAATAGATGATTTCGGAGTACTATTGAGGCTATGCTAAAATATTTATTAGACGTAAGATGGCTGTTTTGTCCTCATTTTTTGTGCAAAACTGCACAGGGATATAATAGTTATTAATGAAATAGAGAATAAGGTTCAACACTCGGCTTGCGGTACACCCTTGTATTGAAAAAAATTAGGAATGAAGGTAAAATAAATACAAATAAATCTATTTATATAATCACAATCATTCTCCTTCCTTTAATTTGTTGTATATGATTCCGATGTACTATAACGTCATAGTATGCCCTAAAAGGAGATAATCATAGGCATACAATAATACATAATGTAATCATACAATAAAAGTATATAATTAGCAATAACGTTTTCCTCCATAATGAAAAATAAATGTATTTTAGTCTGATATTTGGAAATAGTTCTCTCAGCATAGTCGCTTTTGCCAAGATAAAGTGAAAGGGAACTTGATAAAATAGAGCCACGTGTATACTTTAAACCTGATTGGTTACTCAGAAATGAGGAACCTTTATTAAGATCCAAATAAATTACTTAAGATAATAATTATTTTTACAAGGTTTATTGAGTACCTCAACCTTCATTAATTAGTCAGTTACTTACTAAAATTCATTACTTAAAGGAACCTTAAATGATTGGGAATCAATTTAACTTAATGTTTTTTCTATATCAGTTTTCATTATTGATTTTGAAAACTATATTTTATAATAATTATAATGGAGGATGGAATTAGTTTGGGGGGGAGAGTGCAGTCATAAATAAACACCAAATAAGTGAAGACTTTTTTTTTTGTGACGTTTTCTATTTTCCTATTTAATATAATAATTATAATTTGGACAAAAATTGATATGTAATTATTTGTACTGAATATCATCACGGTTGACTCTAATTAAAGTGTCATTAATTAAACATTGATCTTCTATTTCCTACTTGATTCCTCTTTTTCAGCATTTCAGCATTGTTTGCTTCTGAATTGTCCCTATTTTTTCTAATAGTTTTTCTGAATTTTTGACAATAGAATTTATTTCTATATTCGCTGGTTTAACTGTCATCTCCAATACTAGTGCGTTAGTGCTTTAAAATTAATTATTTAAGATTGTTTCATGTTAAAAATTATTATGAAACATATTATGGTACAATATAAATTATAATTATCAGGTTAATCTTCATTAGAGAAATATCTTGGCCCCACCCAAACAACCTAATATATATAACTCACATAACTCTATAAATTATTATAGGCGATTAAAATAGTCACAGACATACCCATGAATAATAGACTGACCAGTGAAAAGATTTAATTATAAATTGAAGGTGCATGGCTGATTATTGAGAAAAATTGCAAAAAAAATTCCCAAAACCTGGTAACTGTGAGGTCGACTCTCATGACTTTATATCTTAACTGGAAAATTATTGTAAATATTGCATTTGACATTAACTGATGTATTAGCTCCTTGACACTTATCCCTCCCACATTGAGTGAATTCCGTTGCTGATAAGCCCCTGTCAAAAATAAATCCTGGGAAGCCATGGGTAATGGCGAAATACTCGTACTTGTGAAATACGAATCCAGTCATTACACCATTGACCAACTCCAGTAATTACCAACATAGAAGCGGTCCTTGTAAATTTGAAGAACTGAAATTTCACAAATTTAATAATTACTATACTTTATTATAGCTGTTACTCTTTAATCTATTATCTTTATTCAATTACAAAAATATTTCTCATCTCAGCCCTGAGGAAGTCAGCAGCATGGTTGGCGAAACGTTGGCGAAAAATTTATCTACACGGTCTAAACCAGAAGAAATTGACAAAGTCTTTTGTTACAAAAATATTGTTTTTCTCTTTTACTTTGATTTTTTTTAAACCTATTTTCCTGCTTATACTTTTTTACTACCCGTTATAATGACATAAAATATACAGCTCTGTTGCCTAAGAGATTAATATCATAATAGTAAAATCAATAAAATAAAATAAAATCTTAATAATATGTGTACATTCTGAACGAAGAGTTGAAAAAGACTAATAGAAAATGTTTTTTTTGGAAAGTAAAAGGGATTTTTAGGTGTATGTTTTTTATTTTTGTATCACCAACTTATGATAATATTTATAATATGGAGAACTGATAGTGATGTATGATATGTGATTTTGAAAATTACTAATCTGCGTTTTCACTGAAGTAACGAAAATCTCTTGATGACTATGGTGTGAGTTATATTGGGTCGTTTAATTTGAAATGTTCATTTTAAAAGGAAAAGTTATTTAGTATAATTTATTTTATTTTTATATGATATAATTTTTTAAATATCTTTAGCCATATCTTTTCTTTTCAAATAAACTATTTAGAAAAGTTATTATTATAACAACTTTTTGAAATAAAAACATTTTTATTAAAATATTTACCCTAATTTCCTTTGCATTCTTGGCAACGTGTTATCAAATTTACGATCCCTGAAATGAAAAAATCAACGATTTTGTAAATAAATGAAATCTGAAAATGCGTTTTTTAATTTGAGAATCGTTTCCAAAAAATTTAGGCTTAAGAAAGTTGTCCAAATTTTCGAACAAGTTTAAACCTGTTGGATGTAACTATGGCGAATAAGGCGGTTGTGGGAGGACTTCGTAACCCAGCTCGTTTAGTTTCATCACAGTCAGTCGTTAAAAATGAGGTCGTTGTTATGTAAGGTCCCATCAGTTTAACCAATGGTAGTCGGTTTTGACACATCATTTCAATATCCCTGCAGTACGAAGTGGTTGTGATGGTTTGGTAGTACCATTTTAAAATTAAATTATGCAGGGAGGTGTATGATTTACGCACTATATTTGTAATAAAAATGATACATACCTAATTTATAAAAATAAATTTTATTTAATCGCGTTGAATGAAAATACTATTTCAATTTATTCTAATGAATTGAGAAACAATTGCGAACAGGCAAACCTTGAGCTCCTAGGTTAACTTTAGCAAATGGAATAGATGAGAGTTTGTGTAATGTCTGGTCTTGAAGATTTAAGTTTCTTGGGGTAAGTGGAAAGATGTATGTTGACAAAGAATATAACTTGTATCGGCATCATAAATTCTGTTCCTTATGTATTATATTCTGTCCTCAATACTTTTTTATCGCAGCCGACTTTAACAATGGATGCAAACCCGAACTTTTATTTCTTTTATATTTAGTTTTTAACTCTCTAGTTACTTCAAGAATCTATCCATAGAATCTTATAAAACCAATAAATGACATTTCGTTTTTAATTAATTATCGAACTTGCATTAAATCATTATGGTATCCATTAATTAAATTCAAAATCAATAAAAAGCTTAATTATTTTTAATTGAGAATACTGTAGGGCTTCTTAATTTACTAAGATAATAGGTAATAGTAACGGTAACCATTCTATGGGCATAGTACTAAAATTATTCCTCTAGCAATAGGAGTATAGCTCCTAGGAGCAATAACTCGTAATTGTATGACAATTAATAAAATGGATAAACCCGATATTATGGAAAACTAACTTAGCAGTTAAATAAAATATTTGGACTTGTATTGTACGAGTACTAATTACTAAATACTAATTTTGTTTCCCAAAATTCAATTATATTTTCTTATATTTAATTAAATTTAATCTACTCCCATGAATATTTTTTGTTATAGAATTTTCAATCAGGATTATCGTCTATTACATAAAAAATGTTTTCACCATTTTATCATTATTATGCTGTATATAATTTCACATTTTTTTCATTTATAAAGTATCAGTGCCTTTAATATTTAGATACACTATTTGGTTATAAACTATACGACTAAATTTTAATTCCTAACAGTATAATAATTTTTCATACATTGTAATACTTATTAGAAAAGAAATAGTTGACTGGAACTTCTAATTTAAGGAAGAAATAGTTGGGGGATGCAGTCAATTAAATTTAATAATAATACTTATATACTTGTTAATAAATTAAGTCATACATTCAAAGAAAAGCATGTACCACTACAACCCATTAAGGGGTTGGATTTGGTATCTGTTAGTGACTTAACAGTTTCTTGGACAACGGTTGTGCAGAGAGGTGTTATGTCAGAGAAAGAGGTCCACCGCCAAGTTTTTCCTTCATTTAATGGTGCCCACTCTAAGGGCTGCTTGAGATGCAGCAGGGTCTCCAGATCCCATACAGTCCATCCCCGACCGCTAACGAATTTAATAAATTATCTTCCAGAAGCGGATTTGAACCGAAGACCTTCGGTACGGCATCTCTACTGTCTTTCTTGTGTTACACTAAAATTAAGATACATTAAAAATAATTAACAATATTATTGAAATTATCTAATGGATAAATTAATATAATTATTATTTAATTTTCTTCTTCAGGTGCCCTTTTCACTTTGGATGTGATGGGATGAAATCATAACAGCTCATCTAATTATTTAATTTATTTATCAATTATTCTTTAAATAACTAAGTCTAAAAGATTTCCTTACTTATTTATATCAAGGATTGATAACAGGATTGATTGGAATACTTTGCGATAGTTCAATGTCTAACTCAATGAAAATGAGGACATTATATTTTCTGTAAATACAAATTACAGTACTAAATAGTAAATTATATTCGGTCAATGATAAACTCATCAGAAAACTTTCTATTTTTCTAAGAATATTGGAGTTGACTTTGTGTAAGGCTTGTTGGTATGGATTCATTTTTCCGTCAATTAGTTAGGAAAAGGTTATATACTTTCCAGTTATTCGTCACTTTATCGGATGATTTTTATAATATTAGTATTGATCAGGAATAGTTACTACTTGTTAAATAACGAGGACTAGTCGAGCGAGGGTACAGTCTCTGATGAACTTTTGAAGTGAGGTGAGATCAGTTGAAATCGATTATCTTCCGTGTTTGTCCCGATGATGCCTGATTTCGCGAAACTTTGATTAGTCAGTCTCAAATATTTTTGAGACTTTAGAAAGTTTTACAATAACTTTATATTATTTTTAAATGTTTAAAAAAATATTTTATCCAGATTCATTAAATAATAAACATTTCGATTGCTTTTAAACAACATATATACTATTCGGTATAGTAGGTATATGAAGAAAGCGAAATCTTCTAGGCCATGCTTCGCCAAAGTCAGTGGGATCTGGATCACGTTTTCATCCACTTCCAAGTCCCGGCCGTACTCCGGTTGTTTAAAATAGACGCCGATACCGAAATCGGAAGTGGGGGGGAGGGTTATGGCGGTGATTGGTCCCGAGAACCGGTACATTAAATCGGTTCGCTGCAATCGAGAAACATTGGCAGTCGTGAAGAGGCTGGGGGTGAATGCGGCGAGGACTTGCCTTAATGGCCACCCAGCAATCCAACCCGCCTCTTAAATCCGTTTCCTCGGTATTTAGAAAATACTCCCTTGGGATTGTTTCTCCCGCTCAAAACGTTCCATTTCTACATTTCATGCATTACATCTCATAAATAGAAAGGAAACTGTTCGAATCGATGGCAAATATATTCGCTGCGTGGTTTAGAACGCGACATTTCCGAGTAGAAAAATTCATACACACAATATTTGAGATGTAATAGTCCCTAAGATTCCTTGCTCATAAATGATTAATCCCATCGGAAACAATTATAAGTAGTATATGGGGAAGGGGTAGGTCAAATTGTTCAGCGCGAGTTGACGAGATGTAGGTCAATTCGCGGATTCGAATTCAGCTGTAGTAAATAACTTTTTTAAGTTGTCAATAGTCACAGATTGGTCTTGATGCGTTAGGTGTTTACCCAGCCTTTATGAAGTTGGCACCTAGGAATAGTTTTTTTTTTATTCGTCATATTGCTTTGCTTGGGACAGGTTGAGTTTTAATTTTTTTTTAATTGGATACTATTATTTATAATACATTGATTATTTAAAGAAACAAGGCGAATGTAAGTATGTTATTTCATATTTTCGCTTACCTTACTTGACTTTCGTCAGTTAATTATGACCAAGACTCGAGTTAAGATCGGCTATCACTGATAAATTATTATTTTTGTTAATCGCCTATAGGATTTTAAGACTATTCTGGAGTCACCTAATATCTATGAAGAATTCATATTAATGCGTTATTTCGGTAAGCTAATTAATTGCTGAGTTACCAATAAATAAATCTTGAGTTCAAACCCGGCTGCTGATGGTAAATGTTGAATACTGCTAACTGAGTTTTTTTTATTATTACCCGTTGGATCTAACCCTCCTTGGGCTCCCACAGCCTCTATAAAGGGAAAACCAGGGGGTCGAGCGTAATGTCGTTCAAACCACCTCACTGCACAATGGATACCGTTTCTTCCATGCTCTGGACCATGAGATTTTTTAAAAACTAAAATAGTAGTATGTGGTGAAAATGGAATCCAATAGTAAGCCAATTTGACTTTGATAATAATAATTAATTACTTTTTCAGATAAGCCTTTGTGTGGTAATTGCCCCAAAAGTTTGAACAGAGAGGTTATGTATGGCTGTGTTCGTTCTGTGTTCTACTTTTAATAAAAGAAAAGTATTGTAATCTATCGTCCGTAATTTTCTTAGAGACTAATCAACCAACAGGCATTATACAGTAGTAATTGGAGTTACTTTTTTTTTTTTTATTATTACAATATTTAATTTAATTAGGTGTATTCTTTACTCACGTTTGTACTTAATACGACTTATTGATAAAATGTATACCAATAAAAACAGACGAATGTTTTATTCCATAGTTATGTTTGTAACATTGGTTTCTTCCTTAGTTTAAAATATTACTGTCTGTATATAAAATAAAACTAATTTGATTTAGTATTTGATAGGAACGTAATTTAATCAAATGAAGCTACAATTCTAAATAAAAATAATTATTATGAAAATAGAATCCCTTTCTCTATTGCAGTATTTCCATTAATAAAATAAGTGATAAAGCCAACTTAAGGTATCTCGGTTATCTCCTCTTAGTTCCTTAAAACATTTTATTCCTCCTATTAAATGCACTAACGCTGGAATGTACAGAGTTATATAATATTACATTAGTAGTTGTTATCAGTTTTATGGGCTATAAAATGATAGCTACCCCACGGGGGCTGCAATAATAATACTGAAATGTGCTGGAAAACGATATAAATCACCGGAGATAATAAATAAGAGACCGCTTTCCCCAAGGGAGGCTTTATTCAGAACAGCTTGTTCCGAAAGACTCTACCTTTCTCACTTGCCAAAACAAAATCACATTTCAGGTTAGTGGAAAAGATGCAACATGAAACATGCAGCAAATTTCCTAAACACCTATCGCTTAATGTCAAAAACATTTATACTTTCTCCCGATAAGTTTTAGGATAAAGTTCCATATAAAATAATGACAAATATTTATAAAAGTCTAGGATATTGAGTGCATATTAAGAATTTGACTAATCGCCAAACTTTTTAAATCTTTTTTTAGGGAGGATCGCCTGTAGTGTAGGGGTTAGCATAACAACTTCCTATGCTTAAGGTCTTGGGTTTGCAAAAAATAAAGAGAGTAAGAAATCCTGGGTTATGCCGTCCTTCAGAAGGAACGTAACGGACAGGATCTAATCTATGCTAACGAAAAGATCGAGCCTGTGCGATATCTTGTACTCGCTAAAAATCATAATTATATCTTGACAATCAAAATTTGGGACCATTCGACTGAAGCATCGTCCGGTTAGCAATAGGAATATGAAGTGAAGTTAAAGGAAATAAATAAACAATAATTTTTCATTAAAAAGCCATAATAATTTCTGGGAAAGATTTTTATACAAATTTAAAATATGAATTATTGTAACCAATTTTTATTTTGTCCATGTGTTTTTATTCGACATCCACCACCATTTATTTTAGAAATCGGGTCTCTAGAATTAAATAAACAAATTTAATTAGAAATTTGGTCTCTAGAATTCTAGCTTTAAGTCATTTTAACTCCGGTTACATATTTTTTATTAATTAATTTTTAAAAAATTTAAAATGAGTATCCATTCATAAAAAACAATAAAAACCTGTAAAAATATATGCTTCTAGTTGAGTTATGATACGTTTTAGCAGTTTATTTGTTTCATTTTTAATGTTTTCAAAAAATATATGATAAATATTTTTATATATAAATATGATCCAAAGTATATATGATATATGTTTCTTAAAACATTCATTTCAAGATGAAATAACTGGATACTCAGTTTAAGTTTTAATTAATTATTAAAAATTATGTAACCGGAGTTAAAATGACTTAAAGCTAGAATTCTAGAGACCAAATTTCTAATTGAATATGTTTATTTAATCAATTCCAATTACTGGTAACGTAGCAATATATCTTTTTAAGCTAGATAAGACGTGGCCGCCTTTGCCGGGGACTGTTTGGGAAGATCTATCGCCTAATTGGGCCCGAGGCAGTGGCCCTTGAAGAAGTAAGATTATTAAGGCAGGCTTCAAAGGGATTAGTGGAATAAAAGTTTAAGGGACAGAAACCCATTGGGGGCGGTGTGTTCTGTTAGGGCCGGCCTAATGGGGCGGAAGGGTGTGCCTGGGGGCAATCAGTGGCCCTCCAGCTGTCCTTTGTCTGCGCTTTCAGCTCCTGTCTTCAGCACCTTTTCCTTCTTAGTATGCAGTTTTACTTTTATTTAATCAATTTTTTTTTTTTTTTAAGGAATTCCCAGTCTGAATTCTAACCACGAGTTTATATTTTCAAATAATATGCATACCATTTAATTCTCCAAATAAGTAATGCTTTAAAATCTCATATATGACTTTACTTTTTTTTTAAACATATCTCGAACCATTAGTGGAATATAGTGATGCTTAGAAAACCTTATGAACTCTGCCTCGATTATTTACGAAGTGAAAACTTCATTAGCCGCGTTTAGCGACTTTTGGTAGGGGGTAACTGTGTCGCCTCGTGTCAGAAACATGCTCGAGACTAGCGACACCTGGAGTTATGCAATTACTTTTAATCAAATTTAGTTTAAAAGTTAGAATTCCATTAATATAAGAATAAGTATATTTATGTAAATAGTCTTTTTAAAAAAGAATTTATCGAAAAATAACAATTGATACTAATGCAAAATTAAAACATTAATAACTGGATGAATTTTTCGTTAAATGACTTGTTTTATGAAATTATTGAAATTTCAAATGATCTATGTACGAATATTGTTGAACGTAGCGATGATAAGAATGCTGGTGTGGAAATAAAATCTATATAAATACAACTACAAGGTCTAAATAATATATATATAAAAAAATTTACCACCCGTGAAGGATCTGGGGTTCAGTGCATGGTAGAGACAGTACTGTTTCTTGGGTTATGTAGGGAGGTGATTTTTCCCTCAACCGTGAGCTTTTCCCCCTTATTTTGGAGACCCACTTTATAGAGGCTGGGTGAGCCCCAGGTGGGTCCTAGATCCCTTAGGTTTCATCTCCAGCTACTGACAGATTAAATAAAAGCTTGTCAGCAGACGGATTTTAACCCAAGACTTTCGGCATGGCAACTCATCGCTATACCACTGGGCCACTCCCCTCCTATAAATAATATAGCCGTATACTAATTATTATTTCAATTACATTAAGGAATAGCTATTGCAGCCCATCATATGTTTTGATTAATAAATAACTTGTAAATGTACAAAATTATTATTGTTCGGAGAGTCAATATATGTGAAAACCAGACTAATTTAAAAAAATTAAATTTAATAGTTGAGACTATAATTGATTAGAAAATTCAAAAAAGAACACAGTTCTTGAGTTCTCACTTCTGTCAGCAGTGCTTATTACTGCCTATTTCAATTTTTTTTCAGTTCAAGGAATAGCTCGATCTGTAGTGAAAAATCGTAATAATTATAATACCTGATGAAATCTGCCTCAATTAACTTTTTTTTTACTTTAATTGTTTGCCACTTGCACGCGGTAAGATAAAAACATCTGATAAAATCTAAATAAAAAATTCTGAGTGTATTTTGCATTTTCTATTTAATTGTTTATAAAATTTTATTTAACCTTTTCCACCTGTTTTTCTGTAACTTTCCTTATTAATCTGCAGTTGCATTTGGTCCTTGATGTTGGTGGGATGTTTCGTCTAGTTACATTTTTTCTTTGGTTATTATTCTCTTTCAGGCCTGAAGATGTCATATTTGGCGAAATATGATAATTCAGAGACTTAAGTCTTTTTGGTTGAGAATTTGTGATGTTTAGAACCACGCTTAAGAGTGGTTAAACATCCTTAGCAAATCTATAAAAATCTAGACAAAATGTAAGACTCCCACAAAAGATTAGCCATGCCAAAATCAAGCGACGTTAAATGAGAAAACAATATGTATGAATAAGCAAACAAACCTACCAGTAATGTCTGGAACAGTCCGAAAGCCAGATGCTTTCGAAAAAAATGCTGATCTATATCGATAACTGTATAACATAAGCATTAAATTAATTTTAATTCTTATCTAATATGCTGGACTCTATTTCTATGTAAATTTTATCTTCGAAAAAACCAGCTTCCAGTCAATTTATTTTATTCTTTCGTTTTCTTTAAGACGTTTCGGCAACTCTAAATGCCATTTTCAATATTGAAATACATCAACATTCTAAACATAACTGTTTAGGCGTGATTAGACTGAATAAATTTTGATAGAAGCAAATAGAAGTACCACGGGAATTTGAATGAAAGCTCAGATATTAACAAAGCGTTTGATTTATTAATTTAAGTAACATGCGAGATTTTCTTAAATACTATTAATATACATGTAAAAGAAGATACAAATTAATAATAGCGTCTACAAAATAACTTAAAACTAAACATGTAACTTAGCGATCTACTGAACAAAATAAATCTTAGACAAAAAAAAAAAGAAGAAAAAATGATTAACATGAATGGGAGCGATAATTAAGAATAACAGAAATGCTCCATGCTAGCATAATGGCCAAAGATATAAACAACAAAATGAACGTTATACTGAAGAGTTCAATAAGGCGCGAAGATGTGCGAATTATTATTATCTTCGCCAGTGATCACGGCATGAAGGATCAATGAGTATGAGATCATGAATTAACTTGAACTGTCCGGTTGGTACCATGTAATACGTTAATCATCCGGAGAAAAATTAGTTGACAATTTGAGGCCTTATGGTAATGAAAGGTGACTTACAATTTGTGTGATGTATACTCAATTATCATCATCTCAGCATAGCTTCTGGCGAGTAACAAACTTCAAGACCTCTGGACGTTCTCATATGAAGAGCGGCTTGAAAGTGGAGTGTGCGATGGTCGTAGCTGCGAATGGTGCGAATGCGATGGTGGTATAACTGCTCCGCTCGGCGATCTAATAGCAAGTGAAGTGACTCAATAGCGTCGCTCCCCTCTCCTAGTTTTTGGCGGTACAGTACATTTTTCGATTTTAGAGGCAATAATCTGTCCGTTCCATCTGGCGGGCAGTCCAGGTCCGCGACTAAACAATAACTTTAAAAAAAGTTATAAGTCAAAATTTCTGCAAAAAAAAAACAACAATCATAAATACGTTATACAATCCAAAAACAAAAAGACTTGTCCCAAAACAGTTAGCAAAACCAAGCATAGATACCTCAATAAAGAAATATTTAAAAATTATTTTTTTTCCTCATTTTCCTGGGGATTCACTATCCTCCCCAACATAAAATAAATTGTAGTGAACGATAGAGAATTTTACACATATCACATGAAAACGTTTTTACAAAGATCATTGAATTTTTTATAATCATTGGTGATTTTTTATGAGTTATAAATATTTTTATTTTTTAAAGAGAAAAGATAGGCCCTCGACCAGGATTTGAACCCGGAACCTTTGTCTCACCGTGACATCGCTCTGCCAATTGAGCTACCCAAGGCCCCTGCCGGTCGAGGGCAAACCTTTTCTCTCATAGATCCTAAAGCCCCAGTGCTCCCGCCATTTTTGCAATGAATACACTAGAACGAAGCTCAATTGGCAGAGCGATGTCACGGTGAGACAAAGGTTCCGGGTTCAAATCCCGGTCGAGGTCCTATCTTTTCTCTTTAAAAAATAAAAATATTTATAACTCATAAAAAATGACCAATAATTATAAAAAAATATAAATAATAATATGACGTAAGTCAATAAGATCCTAAATTAAAATTAATGTTCAAAGAACTTCGTTCTAGTGTATTCATCGCAAAAATGGCGGGAGCACTGGGGCTTTAGGATCTATGAGAGAAAAGGTTTGTCCTCGACCGGCAGGGGCCTTGGATAGCTCAATTGGCAGAGCGATGTCACGGTGAGACAAAGGTTCCGGGTTCAAATCCCGGTCGAGGGCCTATCTTTTCTCTTTAAAAAATAAAAAAAATAAAAATTATTGAATTTTGTTTAAAAAATATCTATTAAAATGTAACCAATTCAATTTACTCACTGTGCTATAGGTATTTTTTCTGTCACCTGTCATCTGCAATAGAGGTACAGTTACTACAGCTAAAATTAGTTTTCTCTTCAGGCATCGCAGAAAAAAAAACGTATTAAACAGAGATTGAAATAAGCAAAAATAAAAAAACAGTACTAGAGCCAGCAGTTGGGCATTATTTCGATATTTGCATGGCGGCTGATGTCGGGACACTACGGAGCAGCTGTGATGTCAGGGACACAGCCTACATCAGGTGCTGTCTGCTTTTTCCATCCTCTGACCAGTGTCACCCCACCCCGATCTTGTCCTACACGACCCTCCATACTCTGATAGCGATAGTACGCCAGTAATCGACACCTCGTTAAGTGAGCCTTAAAAAAAATAGCTGAATTAAAAACAATAAAATTATGGTAAAAGGCAAATAAAGGCGTATCACTCACTGCACATCATGATACTTTGGAGAACTATCATCACATGAACTCAGGACCAACAGTGTTAATCAGCGGCTGATAAAGAAATTAATAATTATGTTCCACAAACCGTCATCGCAACGGTTGTGCAGGGAGGCGATTTGTGCAAGATCACTCTCAAACGCCAGGCTTTCCCCCAATTAAGGATATTTACTTTCTAGAGGCTGGGCGAGCCACTAGAGGAACGGCCGATCCCACAGGGTCTATCCCTTGGTTTTTATATATTAAATAATTTATCAACCATAGTCGGATTTAAATCCGGGTTCCACGGCACAGCCCCCCCCCTCCCCTCTGTCCTGTCATGACTCATAGAGAATGAAATTGTTAAGCACCAAAACCTGAATGGGGGCCACCTGTGGTCTAGTGGTTATCATAACAACCTACGAAGCCCAAATTTGCGGATTCTTAGCCCGGCAGGTGGCCCTAGGATTGTTTAGGGAGAAAAATATCTTTGGTCATGCCGTCTTTTAGAAGGGCAATAAATGTCGGGTCCCAGGCTTGACTATGTCAGGTACTAGTTAAAAATTCCTATCCTAATTAAACCTGGATAGGTAAAATTTAGAGCTCCCACTGTAGCCATAGCAGCGTAAAGTTACCTTAAATAAGCAAACAAACCTGTACCGATACAACCCTCAACCACGAAGGCTGGGCTTACTCTTCCCCTGATTTAGAGTGCATCTCTATAAAGGATGGATGAGGCCCGGAAAGGTCTCTATTACATAGCAGATTTTACTTTCCACAGCCGGTATTATACAATATTTTTCGAAACCTTCCAGTGAGCAGAAACGTCTCCATTGTTTACCGTATTCTACCATGGCTTCTTTAACTTGGTTAATCCATGATACTCTAGATCGGCCAGTTCGTTTCCTTCTGTACTAATATAGCGTTATTTTTGGTGTTCACCTACCTCTTTAGTTACAAAAAACCCCTGTTATCACATATTGGTGATTTTTTTGAGGATCGTATTTTGAACATCCATTATCACTTAAACTACTGTGATTATCCAATTAACTTGTATCAAGTATATTTCGACAATTTTATTGTTTCTTGTCACCCCTAAGTATTCTGGCTACCCTTCTCCAAAAGTCCATCTTCACGATAAGTAATTTCTCTTTTACCCCCTTACCCAATACCCATGTTTCACAGCCGGCATCACAAAAGCATGGAAATTATTTGTGTGTTTTTAGAAAGGTATTTCTGAGTTGAGGTAAGGCTGAGTTGAGCATAGCAATAGCTTCTTCTTATTAAGGTTATTCGTGCTACATCCCCTTCGGGTGTTCCATCTTTCTCAAGAACCAATCCTAAGCATTTGAAGTTTGAAGGATTTTTAATTTGAGAACCTTTCACTTCCAATGGCTTCTCTTCTTCATAATCCAAAAAAAATAATGTTTAAAAATTGCTTTACAATTTCGAAAAGAGGTATGGAGCAGGATAGGAGGAATAATGAAATTAATATTCATAATAAAGAAAGCAATATAGCCAAATCCTGAATATTAGTATGAATCATAAAAAAATATTACACACAAATATTTACAGTTTTACTTCCTTCCCTCTTTATCTAGGGGTTACGTTAATTTTGAGGTCTAAAAGGGCAGAACTAACTAACAATCATCCATAAATATATTTATATTTGAAACTTATGACGATTCAATAAGATAAAGGTTAACTCTATCATGTCGGTTTCAGGGATAATTTGTAATGGAATTCACATTATTTTAATTTAAGGTCCTTGAAGAATATGATAGGCTAGGTGGAGCCGAGGCCTAAGTTTTCTTCTTTAAGAAGTTCTCCCTCAAGGAGTACACACCCAGAAGACATCAATCAAGCAAGAAAGGACGCGAAAGGAAACATATTTGCAAAGATGGAGGGGGTTTGACTTTAAAATTAATTTACTATCTTGCCGAACCAAACACTAGGGGAGCGGAGAGCGGCCGCCCCAATGATTAAACCCTTACCCCTCTTCGCCTTTTTTTTCTGAAGTAGCTTTCAATATCCAATATTTCAAACTTTGAGGCTTGAAAACATATCTTAGGTATATCAGAACATGCATGCATATGCAAGTATATATAGTTGTAACAAAAATAAACTTATAACGTGATCCGAAGTGGTTAATACAAAAAAAAAGGTAATTATATCCATTTCAAGTGTTTAGAAATTAACATCGATCTAAAATTAACGAAATTGTACTACTCTAATCGATTAAACTGCGTAACGAAAACTTTATAGAAATCGACAATAGCATGATAGAACGGGAATCTAAACCTTTAGATTGGTTATACCCATCAACATTTGTCGAACTTTACACGCACTTGACAGGACATAAGGGAACGGATACAGAAATCACTAACATTTACACAGACGAAGTAAAGAGGGCAATAATGTAGGCTGTGCTTGGCTACTTTGGGACACGAATGGGAAGATGCAAAGTGCCCAATACAAGCTTGTAAAAGCGACAGAATTCGTTCTTGACCTCCCAGCCAACATGCATACAGACATCCTCATACACACAGCTAACATGATCTTGATACAACTGATAACAACTCGACACAGACATACATGACGAGCTTACAAAAAATATTAGAATGAACTAATGCACACTTAAGCCTCTAAATTTCTCTGCAAAAAATATGGGCAAAAGGTCACTCTGGTATTGAGGAATGAGATAGCTGATAAATTATCAAAAGATACAGCACCAAGTAATTTGTCCCATCTTTTCACAAAACACCAACATCGTTCATAAAATTCAAAATTATGGAAGAATCTATTTTGAGATGGAACAAACGGTGGACTGTTTCAAATAAATCTCCTAGTTTACATAGGTTTATTCCAAAACTGACATCACATAACTACAAATTAATAAAATCCACAAATTACAAACTAACGCAGGTTTAAAGTGAACATGGACATACCAAGTCATACTTATACGGATTTCACATAATCAATAACTAACAATAAAATACTTGCTCAATAGACAAAGAAGAACATACATTTAACACTCAATATATATGATTTAAACACACAATATATGACTGCGAAATGTGTGAAGGGCAAAGGGCGAAATCAAATATTTCCCTTATATTAAGAAGGAAAGTTTGACCAGTATCTGAACTGGTCATCTATACAATCGTACGATCTATACAATACATTTCGACCCGAATTTACTAAAATTATTAACAGTATTGATTTCGAAAAGTTGACATCTATAAAAGAATAATAGTGCCAATCTATTTCTCCCTACCTGGAGGTCCAGTCGCTATCTTCCGGTGAGGGTTGCACAACATTCCCTCGGCCAATCAGTATTATACTTACATTATTTAGTAACTGAAATAAAGGCTACCAATTCTTCCGATATTGAACATCATCTGAATCACCAGACTTCAGATATCCTCTTTCTAAAACTCATTTTCTCAATCTTCCAATGCGTTATCATTCCTTTTATGGTCAATACTGCAGTATCTACTATTTATTATGAACTTGTTGTATCTCAATAAAAATCATTACAAATAAAAGATATGAAAGATATTGTTTTTTTTCAGGAAAAAACAATAGGCTATTGTACCATATACGGTTAATTGCCCAAATAGATATAAAAAATATATACTTTAATTACACTATTGTAACTTCGCAAATTTCGTTGTTTTTCATTGTGTTCCTCCATCATTTAGCTTTTGTTAGTCCAAATTATTTAGTGAAACCCATTGAATTTTGTGAAGTTTGTAATTTGTAAACGAACTGCACAACCGTTGAAGTGAGGTCCGGTTAATGAGAAGCAGTTTTTTTTATTTCTTTGATTCATACTTTAATTAAATTCGAATTATATTCTTCTCATAACATCTCTAAAGCCTTAAAATCGGTTTCCGATGACATCAACTTTTAAGAATGGTCACTCGAAATTAACTATTTATTTATTTCATTGACAAAAATATTCGACGGAATAGAATTTTGACTACTTTCAGTCATTTAGAGATAGTTCAAAAATCTTTGAACAGTTTTTTTTGTCTTATTTGTATTTGGTTTTTTGTAGGGGAGGGAATATTCTACAGGAATGCTGGTGAGTAGAATAGATAACCTAGCAAATAAAAACATTCCTTTGGAAGGATGAAGATTCAATTGAAGAGAGAAACGATGGTGGATCAAGGACCCAAAAGAAAGTAAGAATTCCCCTAAGGAAGTAGTTTTTCCACCATCGGATGAAAGAAGGGTCTTCCTCAGGGTATGGACGTGTAGGTCTCATAGTTTCTCACGGGACATAGGAGCTTTCGGAACGTTTAAAAGACATTGATCGGAGAAGTGAAGTATCAGGAGACAGCTATGACAGCCTTAGCCCCAGGCAATGATGCTCTTATGGTTGTTGAAGGAACTGGACCCTCCCTTTTTAGGCGGCATCCATGTTATAAAAGTTCTAGAAGTCTAACACCGAGAGAATATTGAAGTATAAGTTGCAGACAAAGTCAGTATTCAAGAGTCGAAGACAACTAAAATAAAGAGTACACATAAATACTTGATAGAAATGACGTTTAGGTCAACAAACTAGAAAACCATGCAGCAGGGAAAGACAGAAACACAACATGAATTGATAACAATTAATTACAATTATGATTGGTCAAACATATTTTAACACACACATTGCTGCGAACTCGTACAATTGTTCATCTCATAGTTCACACATATGTTACTAGATACTAAGACACATGGAAAATTGTCTATACATTATCTTAATTCAGTAATACTACTAGTGAAAAAATTGGAGCTTCAAGATCACGTTAGTAAATTAATACTGAAAATAATTTTACTTGATGGATAGGAAAATGATTATTTTGACTACTTATAGTAACAATATTGATTAAAAAAAAAACACATGAATCCCATTTGTACGGTTACCGTACTACGGTAGTACAAAATATTATTTCTGTTTTTTTTTGTTTTTTTCAAAATGATCTAATGTGTGACCGAAATTTAATAAAAATGAATAAATAAATAAGGAAATATACGTATATATATATATATATATATATATATATATATATATTTATTTATTTATTTATAATTTTACTTATATATTTATTTTTACTGAATAAGGGTATTGAAAAAATTATGTCTCCCGTATTTCGATTCAAATTTTGCACACGAAAGAGAACATTTTGTCTGCTAGGTGTGCTATGATAAAATTATAGGTGTGCTGATATAAGAGCATATATTAATTGGCTCCCATATATTTCAAAAATAGCTGACAGAATCAGACCTAAATCTTTTTGATTTGATTATTTTATTGAGTTGTACAACTGTAATACATACATCTAGTACAATTGCTATAAGAGTAAATAATACATGATAGGACATGTAGAGATACTACCCACTGGAAGCACTCTAATACAGTTCTATAATAGAAGGTCCCGAGGCCATCTTCTCTTCAGACGCCTAGGAGGATTGTCCGGGATGGAATTGGATGCAAGGATGGAAACTAGTGGGTTTGAAGTTTATTGTGGAATGATAGGTATCTGGAATGGGCTAAATCGGTAACATATGGAACGTTAAGGTCATTATGGATGGTTTTATTTGTGACAAAATAATAGTGACAAAATAAGGAGCGTTTAGGATTTTGCGAAGGATTTTGGAATGCAAGGATTGGATACGAGAGGAATTCGATGGTTTGGTGGAGCCCCATAGTTCAATTCCATAAGTCCATATAGGCCTTATAACAGTCACATAAATAAGTCTTATGTAATTGATCTGAAGCTTTGAGCGCTTATCTAGTATGTGTTGAAGTAGTCGGAAACGTCTAGCTGTTTCTTGTCTTTTCAGTCTTGTGTGAGGGTTCCAAGTAAGACGCTTGTCTAAGTAGAGTCCCAGGTAGCGAATCTGTTCAACAGGGATAAGTGGAGTACTATTAAAGAATACAGTAGGACAGGAAGTCATGGGTTTTCGACGAAGGGTAAAGGTGATTTGATGGGACTTGCTGGGATTGATTTTAATTCTCCAATTCCGACACCATTCTTCGAGGCTTGATAGGTGTAATTGAAGGGATTGGGATGCAATATATGGGTCGTTATTAACTGATAACACACATGTGTCATCAGCATACGTGGAGATGAAGGTGTTAGGATGGGTTGGAATGTCAGCTGTATGTACTGTGTAAAGGATAGGACCCAGGATGCTACCTTGAGGAACGCCAGCAGACTAGGAATAGAGGGATGAGTAGGAACCTTTATGAATTACTTTAAATGTTCTGCCAGTTAAAAAGGAGCGAATGATTAAAAAGTATGTAGGAGGAAGGAATTGTCGGATTTTGTAAAAGAGACCTGGGTGCCAGACTCGATCAAAAGCAGACCTAAATCTGGAAAAGAAAAATATCGTTTTGGGTGCAAAGAGCTACATAACAGTTTTATTGGATTTCAGTGCTTAACCATACTTCAATCTATTTTCCTTTACATCAATGTTTTTGAAACAGGTTGTCTGACTTTGTCTAAAAAATTGGAGAAAGTATGATTTTCCGCAATTCATCTATGCGAATCATCCTGGGGAAGGTCATATGCTTTATTTTATCAAAAATGCTTTATAGATTTAGTGTGACAATATATATGTGAAAACCAGATTAATGTTCATAAATTAAATTTAAAAATTACGAAATTTAAATAAATCGGAGCATAATTGATTTAGAAATTCGGACAAGAACACAGTTATTCTCAAGTCTTGTGTTTTTATTTCTTTCGGCAGTCCTCAAAAAAAAAAAAAATCTCAGGGTTATTTCCCGAAAGCATCACATTCACTATCACATAATAGGACCTCGGATAAATTATCCACTGGTAAAGCGAAATTAAGTGACTTCAAATATGAAGTCTGAGCTCATAAAGGTGTAAGCAATAAAATTTTCATATTATGCAAAATTATAACCAGTGACTTCCACTTAGTTAATTTCCATAATAACCGGTTGAATAAAGAATGTTTTTGAGGAGAAGATACCTTCCCTTTATGGCGGCTAAATAATGGGCCCAATTACTGGAAGCAGAGGAAACAATTACAATGGCGTTAAGTTTTACTGATCTTTGACAATAAAAGTTAACGCCTCACAAAGGCCTGGCTATATTAAGAATCGGTTTTACACTTAGGGCTAATAGCGTTAAGGCAGTTAATAGTCCGGGCCCTAACTCGGTATCCCTCATTACCCTCCAGCTGCCCGGTTATTCAGTTAGACTTTGCTTTCTTTCATAAGCGTTTTACGTGCAATCATTACCAGTTCAATAGTCAATTTAAATTCGATAAAATATTATTATCAGTATTTATTTAGGAAAATTTTGAAAGTTCCAAGTTTTATTTTATTTTACAATACAAAGCTGAAGAAGCCATTTGGTTGTTTTAAATACTGTAAAAGAACTGTTAGTTTTCTCAATGCTCTTTCATAAACTTGTATTCAATCTCACCATATATTTTTCCTTACTTGATCACTTTCAAATATATTCAATTATTTTCATTCAACTATTATGCATCAATAACAAACTCAAGTCGTTGTATTAGGTTCCAATTCGCTCCTTACATCCATCCACACTAGGATGGCCACTAAAAGACACTGTCGGAATTTTGTCGTTCCGAGCCCTTCAAATAGCTCAATCTATGCAGAAAATTAGATAACCGAAGTTTTAGCAAGATCGGAGTAGGTTAACAATGCCACTGGGTGGTCAAAGTTTCGAGAAGTACGATTTTTTGCCTGTTTGGCGGTCTCTTTTGGCCGTGACACTTGAACGACCAATACGATCAATGCATTAAATTAATGATAATGTTCCTCCTTGTAGTGGACACACTACTGGTCCGATTTTAATTATTGAAAGCTCATTTTTCTCACCAACATATAACAAAGGCCAAGAAGAACGGATTAGATTGTGTTAGATTAATAATTTAATAGATTTAACCATTAATAGATTCATACCATTTTATTTTTATTTTAAAAATTATGCCTACATTGTTATAAGTAATTATTACATCATACTCTTCTATTCTACCTTTAGTTTATAGGTATACAATACATTAAATACATTTATTAAGTAAATACATTAAGTAAATAATAATACCTACAATCAAATAAGTAGTTTTAGATGGTCTAACGGTCTAAGGGTCTGCTCATGGTAGCCTTTGTAACTTCAGGATACAAATTCCTACATTTGCTTACCACCAGGAGAACAAAGTGCTTTTGCTCTTCATCTTTTGTTAAAAGCGTGTTGAAGGTAATTAGTTTTACTCCTCTCTCCGCTACATCATTCACTACCTTTAGTGAATTGACGATTTTGAGACCCTCTGTGTACTGTGTGTTGTTAGGCCACATTCCGGGATCTTCTTTGAGGAACTCAGTCTTGATACCAAAGCGTTTGAAAAAGCACAAAGTGTTTTGTGGAAGAAAGTGGTCCTGGCAGAGGTCAATGAATTTCTCTTAGAATTGGATAAAAGTTTATTAAGTAGCCAACGTTTTGACCTACTGAGTAGGTCTTCTTCAAGGCTGTGGGGGCTGGGGGCTTGATAGGTCCTACACCAGCTTAATTCACAGACTCTAGGGCCCCCCACAGCCCTGAAGAAGACCTAGAAAGTAGGTCGAAACGTTAGCTACTTAATAAAATTTTCTTCAATTCTAAGAGAAATTTATTGATCTCTACCTGGACCACTTTCTTCCACATATATTATCAAGGTCAACTATTATCATTCAACGCATAATGTTTTGTGTGACTAGGCGTGGCAATCCTTCAAGACAAGATTTTCTAGGCTATTTTCTTTTTAATTTCGGGTTGATAACTCTTGGCGAATTCTCCACCTCGTCCTCGCTCTCAGCTAGAAAATTTCTTGCCATTTCTGATTTTACTTCGTCTGATAATGTTTCATCAAAGAACGCTAGCGCCACTAACTTTGGACTTAAATACCACAAGTTATTTCGGAATTCGATCAGTCCTTTGTTTTAGATCACATCATCGATTGACTTGAACTGGATCAAACTTTGTAACAGTTCAAGATTTTGTTTGGAAGCCATACGAGCATTGGGGGCGTTGAACCAGCATTTACAATAAATGCTCACAAGGAAGATACAGATGGCTTCAATACCAGTTTGTTCTTTGTCACTCAAGATTGACTGCCCCAGAAACATGTATATTTTTAAACAATAGAGAGCCTTCGCCATCCATCTTGCATGGTGAATAGGCCCAGGAGATCCGATTCCAAAAACTTGTCCATCCAGTGTTCCTAAAAATACCAGTACCAATTGTACCAGTTCTTTATAGTCATCTCTGGGTTGGGATTGGGAGAGTTTTGACTGAAAATCAGTTGTAATGTCCGGTGTAGAGTGCTTTCTCATATGTTCACTGGCGACGCCCGGTTCATACAGTTCCTTCTGAAGTGCCGGCCGTTTCTTTTATTTTAATAAATTTGGAAGCGTTTGAAGACGTCCGGTTCGGGACCTGTTGTTGCACCTAATTTAATATCTAAAACGCCCCGCAGCTCAACTTCGTAAATGCGGTGCCGACAGGCCAAATGGAGTAATTCTTTACCCAATAAGTACTCTAGAATGGTACAGGCTCCTTTGAATCTCCCTGTGTTGGATGGTTGTGACAAAGCACATTGCCATTACACTATTAGTAATTCCCCATTCCTCAAGACACTCATACACAGTTGATTCTTGTTCTTCACCACTGCTGCTGTCTGTTACTGGCACTCCTAAAAGTTGTTCCTTGTCTTCATTGGAAATTAGAACCGCAACTCTCTCCTTCAACTCCGTCGTTAAAACCACTGGCAAAAGTTTCCCGTCCCAGTGAACGACAATGGGGTCCTTTTCAGTTACATCCACTTGCCCTTGGATTTTTTCTGTAAATTTTTCTCGCAAAACGTTTCGTTTGATTTGGATGGCAGCTCTTGACACTTTTAAATCTTCGGGATTCTGTTCAACAGCTTCAATGGTAGCTGTTAATATCCGAGTAGCATTCCTGTCTGATATTTGGCACAAATCTAACAATGCAGAGAGCTTTTCGGTTAGAATTTCTTTCACGCCACGCTTCTTTTTGCATCTAGATGGTCCAGCAAGCTCCAAGTCTTCTTGAGAAGTAGTGCAGACGTCCGATCTTCTATCTTCAACACCGGCAACAAATGCATCTTCTTCGTCACTCGAGGCAATGTCAGGACTGTCTTCTTCTTCATCAGTTTCTAATAACAGACAAAAACAAAAGAACATTTTTTTTAGTTTATTTTAAATAGGTATTTCGATTCACTAACTACACGTCATTTTAAATACTATCACGTCTTACTACCGGTCAGTTCGTTGGACTTCCAACTAAGAGATAGGAAGTGTGAGTCCAATAGACGGATTAATATAAAAAAGTATAGGTATGTGAAATGAAAGTTAAAAAGAACTTACCCATGTCAAAAATATCCGCCTGGAATTTCTTGTTCATTGCCGCTAGCTCCTTCTTTTGCTTTTTCTCTTCCATTCTAGCCAGATTGAGGTCAACTCCAGCCATTGAGCCCGGACGCCCCTTCTCCCTTTATCTCAAAAGGAACGCCTTATTCTTCTGATGTCATTGACATCAGGGCATCTTGATGAGCGGCACCAAAAGATCATCCAACTTGTTGGCAAATTCTTTAATTTTTTCCTTCGCACTTTGGGTTTGTCTATTCTTTCATTTCTGTACGTCTCTCCACTCGGCGTAAAGTTTCTCGGGCTTAGGTATAACATCTCTCTCGTGCTTTGTTGTAATTTGAGCTTTTCCCCATAAGAGTAATGCTTCTCGAACAGTCATCGTGGCGGACTCTCTGAGATTTAATTTCACTACACGCATGTGATAGAATAAAGTAGCCAAAACTTGGCGGTTGGAGGGTAGCTTGGGACCGGTGATTTGGTGAGCCGGATAACCGACAAGAAAAACTCTACTTCTTTATATTATTATTATTATTTTACATTATTATTTATTATTTATTATCTTCTTAAAAAAAAACTACTTCTGCTTCTCATGGCAGATTCACGAGATGTGGAGGCCATATTGTTAAGAGAGTGAACTACAGCTAAAACACACACACAAGATTGAGCATACATGATAAAATAATATAAACATGATATCAACATATAAAATAATATCAACATGATAAAATAGTTTTACAATTGATGATAAATTTAATAAATATATATATACTTGGAAAAAAATAAAATAATAAAATTAACATTTTAACAAACATTACGACAATGAGCAAAAACTCACGACACTATTCAGATCTTAGATGTTCAAAGGATACTTTGCAACGAACTAAAATTATGAAAGAATACGAATTCTTTCAGCTATGAACCGGTTTATTTAAACCCTCTCCCTTGGAACCAGAAAGGAACTTGAAATCGACATTACATAACGTGTCCTCTTGTTATCATGAATCGAGTTACTCACTTGTTTAATAATAACCAAACAACTCTCTTCTAAAAAAGGACAAGAAATAAGTACAAAGTTCGACCTAGATCTACATTAAATCAGACTTTATAATAGCATGAAAATTATTTCAAGAATAAATTACAAGAAACATTATTATTTCACTAAGTCCATTATTCCAAATATTGGTTCACTGAGGTAATTTTTTGTTGGCATTATAGGTAGTTATTCGAGCTGAATAGAATAAGGATAATTTGCAGAGAAATGAGCTTTCAATAATTAAAATCGGACCAGTAGTTTGTCCACTACAACCAAGTGGTAAATAATTTCGGAAGTGTGTTCTAAAAGGCACTAGATCACGTTTTTTACTATAAAAGCTCAAAAGTCTCAGTTTGAGGTTGAAATTAAAGAGAGGAACATTACCATTAATTTGATGGATAGATCGTATGATAGGTATTGGTAGTACAGGTGTCACGGTCTAAAGACGTTGCCAAACAGGCAAAAAAACGTACTTTTCGAAACTTTGACCGCCCAGTGGCACGTGTGTGTTGGTGAGAAAAATGAGCTTTCAATAATTAAAATCGGACCAGTAGTGTGTCCACTACAAGGAGGAACATTATCATTAATTTAATGCATTGATCGTATTGGTCGTTCAAGTGTCACGGCCAAAAGAGACCGCCAAACAGGCAAAAAATCGTACTTCTCGAAACTTTGACCACCCAGTGGCATTGTTAACCTACTCCGATCTTGCTAAAACTTTGGCTATCTAATTTTCTGCATAGATTGATTAATTTGGAGGGTTCGGAACGACAAAATTCCGACATTTTTGTTCACCTATATGGTTAGTGGCCACCCTAATCCTCATTCTCCCAACATTAATTCTAAAAACCTTCCTGGAAAACCACATCACCCAAATATCCCGACGATCAATAAGTTCCTTGAAGTTATTCCACCGTTCTCGAAATCGTACACAACCTCCCCTTAAGCTCCTCGTATCATCTCTCATCTTCCCCCACTTTGACTATTGTAGTGTGGTATACGGGGGCCTTTCTGAAATGTTTGAGGACAGATTGAAGCGAAGGAACTGATCTCTAAGATATGTTCTTGGTAACCCGAGGCGGTCCTTCGTCTCCCACCTTTATGATGAGTTAACGTGACTACAATATTTCCTAGGCTCATTCTTAGACGAATCCATTAACTCTCAGCACAAGATGGGTGATCTTCATATATGTACAGTCTTACCCAATTCAAATCCTCAGTCCTGCACCACAAAACAAGTTCGCCTTTCCGATTCGTTCCCACAGATCCAAAACATTCGAGCGTCCCTTTCTCACCTGCTCCGGCACTGTGTGGAACTCAATCCTTATTATCATCCGTCATGCTCCTTCACTATCCCGATTTAATTCCTTGCTTTTCCAACATCTCCTGGCTTCCCATAAAGATGCTCTCTACGCACGTTAGTCATTTGCTTAAAATGAAATGTATTGAATAATATACTTATAGTTTAGTCGTTTTAGTTTTGTTTTTCAAGAAAATATAAATCATGTAAAAAAATTATTGCATGTATTCAACAGTTGTTGTTAATTAATTTATTCTCTCTGTTGGCTTAATATCTCATCAGAATCCGTACTTTTTATTTTTTTTTGTTTATTTTGTTGTCAATTTGTAAACAGTATGATTTGTATGATACAACCTACAGACCAGATATATATTGTTTCTTTAATCCCACCTTAAACCTTAAAACCATAACTGATTCAATGCTTGATTGTTATAAAATGATCATCGAGTAAAGTGTATCAATACCGCTTTAAATACATTTTTTAGAGCGAAAATGGCTCCCTTGTCTATGATTTCATCGAACCTTAACTTGTTTTACTTCAATTTTAACTTTCTCCTTCCGTCCTCATAGTCTTGAAATGCGGAGGAATTTTGTTCTTTTCTTTAGAGGCTCTACTTTCTATTTTTTCCACTTATGTCCAAACAATTATTTTGTCTCTTTTGAACTTCTACTTCTCAATAGTAAATAATTTTTTTTCCTTAATTCTATTTTCTATGTTTATTTCTTCATCTTATTAATCGCAGCGTAGATCTCAAACTTGGAGAAGAAATTCACCAAATTCATGTTAGTATAAGTTCTTACTATACTTATTATTAAATTATATAATATTTAACATAATGAGTGTTGATGATTCAATGAATCGTTGTTATGAAACTATCTGTAAAACATCTGTGAGAGTGAAAATTGCTTTCCTTTTATTATTCTATTTTTAATAAAAATTGAAATCACTATTTGGTTAATATAGAAATACAGTGATTCTTGCGGTTGCTAGCGGAGTGATTATATTTCCGCATAATCCGATTTGTGATAAGGATGGAAATATCACTGGAATCTGCTAAGTGGGATTAAGAAAGAGGAGGAAAACATTAAATATGAATAATAATTATATTTCAATTTGTAGATTGCAATTATCATTATTTAAAACCATCCAGGGAACTTGTGATTTCATTGGTAACCACTTGTCGGAAAAAATTATAAGAGCGCGTACATCAAGTACGTAATATATAAGTGCCATAGCTTGGGACAAGAGATCACTAAATTTATGCATCATCGAATTGTATGATGAAAGGCCCTGACACGCATCGTCTGACGCTCCTTCGACCGTCGTCTTGGTCTGCCAATTCTCCCCTTTGCTTAAAGCTTTAGTTATTTATGGAAGTGAATCATGGGTATTGACAAGTGAAAATAAAATAAAATTTAATGTCTACGAAAGGAAAATATTCAGGAAGATTTATGGGCCAATCCATTCTCCAATCCAAAACCCAGAATTTTCTTTGGGATATCATCGTCTAATTCTAGCAACCCCAGCGAAGTCGAAAGTTTTTTTATGTTATTAAATAGGTTTGCGGTTTCGGGATTTGTTCTTGATCTCTAAGCTTTATTGCTCAGAACTGGTCGACAGATTCTTCTAAACTTTCGAATATTAATAGCCTGAGTTATTGAGTTCGCCAAATCTCCCAGCACTCAAATGCGTAGGCCAAAAATGGTCTTAAGATACCTACCTATACATATATGAGAGACATATACTACTGAAGTGTTCTAGGATCCAAGACTAGCATGCAGCCAATAATCTTCTATTTATTTTTTGCTACATATTATATTCAGAGTGAAAGTTATGCTTATTTAAACAGATTATTGATTGTACAAACTTATTCAATGAGAGATTTTTTTTTTACGTTTATTTTACGTCACTTCAACTTCTGGGCCATTAACGATGACAGCTCTTCTTAAATTCATAAACCAAAAATAATAATTATTTTAATTATTATTATTATTTGATCATTCAAAAAAAAATTAATATAATAGATGTTTTGTATTGTAGGAATATTTATTTTGTAAAAAGATTTGGCCTAAATTAATCATAGGCCAATTATGAAATATCCTTCTTAACAGATGAATGTGGCGTTAAATAAATTCCCAGAAATAAATTTCAATAAATATTTTAAAAAATTTATTTTACCTACAATAAACTCATATGACGTAGAAATGAGGCACTAAAATATATTACATTTTCAAATTCGAATCCTCTTTGCCTTTAAATAAAGAGAATAAGTTTCCGGCAATTCTCGTGTTTTCTTATCATATCGTTTATATTTATCCAAGTTTATAACTTTAACCGGATCTCAAGACAAATATTTAATTTCCTTCTTGCTTTCAGTTGAAATTGATTATTATCCGTCAACTAATATATTATGTGTATTGAACTATGAATCTTTAAACAATCATGAAAAATATACCTACTCACGTATAAAAAGATTGAAAATGGCATCAATTTGTCGAAAATAATTTGAATAAATTAAGAATATATACAGACTGGATAATGGTTTTTTTCTAATTTTTTATGAAACTCATTATTCTATACAGTCGTACCTGTAAAAAAAGGATCTAATGTAGTATATTTAGTGTATACTGTATGTAATAATAATATTAATAATACAACTAAATGTATTATGTAGTTGTTTAGTTAGTTTTCTTTTAACAAAGTAACAACACACAATTAGGAATATCCTCCCCGGTTCTTCTCTCACAGCTGTTACCATGGTAACCAAATCAGTCGCAATCAAATGAAAGACGTTTACTGTGTCTCTTATATATATATATATATATATATATATATATATATATATATATATATATATATATATATATATATATTTACTGTGTCTCTTATATATATATATATATATATATATATATATATATATATATATATATATTTATATATATATACATAAAATATATACTTCTAATTCTAGTAAGAGTTGTTGGCAGGAAAAAAAAAATTAATTACTGAAACAAGCTTTACATTATGATTATTTTCTTGAATGGCATAGACAATGAAAGAGTACGTCTATATAAGTCTGTGTATTATTTCAATACTCATGAGTCTGTGCATTACTGTTCTTATTTTTAATTTCTCTTTATTTATTTAAACTAAATATATTACATAGGCTATACAATTTTATTTCTGAATATTTATATTTTAAAACTGAATTATAAATATTTTATTGATTACAAACATTATGAGATATAATTTTTTTTTTAAATGACGACAAATATAGCTCTCCATAGTCGTTGGAATTCTAAGATATTTGCAAAAATTAAATTGAAATATTTATTTATAATAAACTACAATACTATTGAATTATAACATTCTTTGTCATCTTATGTAGTTCAAAATTAATTGAGTTAATTAGAAAGAATGTTAATGATAGAGGATTATAAAAGCTATTCCTCGCTGCTTAACTAAGACTGCAGTTTATTCCGAGGGAGAGAAAATATAGGTATAGCAGTCAGGCACACTCTTTAATTATCTGGAAGAATTAGAACGTATTTCACGGCAACTGAGCTCACTCCTTGCACAGATTCGACACTATATTTTATCAAACAGTCCTTTTGCATAATTGTTAAGTCCCTTTTCCTGCCTTCAGTAGCTAATACTTTGAGGATTTAATTGCTTTTTTATTCTACATTGTTCAAGTGTACACAAATGCAGGGCTCTTTAATGAACTACTTAATTTTGATTAGAGATTGTAGGCTAATTAATGGCTGGGGAAAAGGGAATTGTCTTTAACATTTAAACTAAAATATCTAGCAGTTATCTTGTTCTATAGTTTTTATGATAATTCTATAATCTATTATTTTTTGGTATTGAACGCTGTTTTGCATAATTTCTTTTCATTAGATAAACAAAAACATAATGTAGCGATTATTGGATTTTATATTATGATAAGATGAGCTATAGATGAACAGTTATTGAAGCTCGAAACGTCAGGCTTAAAGGTTGACACAAATCTTTATTAGCAGGAGTATGAATTTTATAATAAATGATTAATGGTTTTTTAACAGGTCTCTAGGCGATTATCTTTTTAATCTTCTCATTGGATGTTCAGGTAACAGAGATAGGCAGCGGCCAGGTACTAGAAGGTCGCTATACATTGAAGAGAGGTGCATTTTTGATATGTTGTAAGGGCATGTCTGACTAGTGTAAGTCCAATTTTGCAACCGAAAAAACGGATGGTAAAACTTTTGGTGGCCAAAAACCTCGACATTTTTTAAGTTATTTCAGTTTTTGGCCTGAATCTCCTAATCGGTGCATTTTTGATTTAAAAAAAACGTAGGTAATCACTTTTACAGCAGTATATATTACAATTTGAGCCCAATCACAGCTCTGTAGCTTTAATAGATTCTGAGTTGCGTCCCTTTGAAAATTGGTCATTTTTTCGAAAAATCCAAATTTAAGTTTTGGCCGACTTTCTTGGGGAACATTGGCCGAAGGAGTGATCCTACGGTAAATGTGATGGGAAATGAAGCTGTAGTAAATTTGATTAGCTTTAAGTAAGGCATAGACCGAGGCATTTAGGTCTGATAGATTCTGAGTTACGCCACTTTGAAAATTGGTCTTTCAAAAACGCAGCGATTAGGAGATGTAGGCCAAAAACTGAAATAACTTCAAAAATGTCGAGGTTTTTCGGCCACCAAAAGTTTTTCCATCCGTTTTTTTGGTTGCAAAATTGTTCTTACACTACTCAGACATGCTCTTACAACATATCAAAAATGCAACTCTCTTAAATTTATTGCAACCTATTTTTTGGTACCTGGCCGCTGGCCTAAGAGCAGGAAAGAGAAAGAATAGAAGTATTTCTGCGGTCTTTTGTTGTTGCTGTCTTCACCTTCTTTAGCTTCCCTCTTTAGTGCCTTCTCAGCGTAGAGGTGCATCCAGCCAGGAATTCTCTTCTTCTCTATTTCTAGCTAGATTCCTGTCCTGTCCGAGGTCCTTCCCCTCACCCTACAGAGTCGATCAATGTAGTCGAGATAGGATATCCTAGGGCGGCCCCTAGGTCTTCTGCCATCTGGGACATATTCCTTGGCCTTTAGAGGATATTGCGGTCCATCCTTATAACATGGCCAAATCACTTCAGCTGGCGAGTTTCTAGGAGCTTATTTAATGGGTATATCTCCAGTTCCTGACGAACTCTTCCATTGCAAACTCTGTCTCTCTTTGTATTCCTAATCGTTCTCCGTGGAAATTTCATTTCGGCGGCTGTGATTCTGCTCTCCTGTCGGCCTGTTATTATCCAACTCTCAAGGCAAGCTTGACATCCTTGCCTACCTCTCTCTTCCCTACCACAGTGTTACATATCTGGCAGTAAACTACATTTGCCTTGTTAATCCTGTGTTACATTTCTGCGTCTACCTTCCCAGACCCGTCTGTCAGTCTTACCTAGGTATGTGAAGTCTGTCACCACTTCTAATTCTTCTCCATCACAGTATATGTGGATATATATAACACATAATTTTACAGTGAGAATGTCAATGAGTGATACGAAATATCCCAAGGTGGATATAAAATGAAATTGAATTTATAACTTAATCAAAAACTCGAACTTCGAAATTGCTTTTATAACATCAATCCTATTCATCCTCAAGGTAGGGGATGTAGTTGTAAGTCGATATAAACACATTTGGTGAGTTGAATGTGAAATTGTAGTCTGTGAACAATTGACTTTAATTTAATAGGTTTCATTGTGCTTTCCACAAATAATGTGTAAAAATTCACAAAATCAGTTTATAAAAATGTATTGATTGAAAAATTCTTCATTTTCCTTGGCACCAAAGTACTATTTTTTGATGGACTTTAAATTCACTAACAATAAACTGTATTCAAATGTTTAATTATAATGTATATTTTAAAACAAAAAACGTTTTAAAGTAATCAGGTTTAAAGTAATGACTAATGTGGAATTAGCGTAAGGGTGGAATTGTGCAATTACCATTTACCAATTAAATTTTGTACCCAAAATTTAAAATTCTGTATTATGCATACCAACACTTTCAAGATTTTTATTTTTCATTAAATTATTTAGTGTAATATTTAAATTATTTTAGTATTCACCACAAACATCATATTTTGTGGTATCTTGGTAATGACAGTAACCTTATGATGAACATTTCACTCCAGTTTCTTCTTCTATTTTGGGCTATCAATATAGAAAAGGCAAGCTCTATGATATGAAGTATTCCTGACTCTAGTTCTATGAAAAAGTAATGACTTTTGCTTTTGGAATTTATTGCCAATATCATCTAGGCATAGTTTGATAAGCCCCTGAAACCATTCTTTAAATTTATTTAGTTAATCATAGTTAGTCATTGATCAGCGAGTTTGTGAAATTCTTTGGAAGTGGTTTTCATTTTATCACTAGAAACACCATAAATTGCCGTCCGATGAAATCGGGAATATTAAAATCAATAAGACAGTTATAAATACAATTGATGATAAGCTGAGCTAGTAGTTCTCCATGACATCAATATCTTCGAACCTGATCAAAATTTTTGTAAGGTTTTCATATACTTGTTACCTTAAAAAAATGACACAATTCCTCAAACTGCTATAACGTTTTACGAGTATATAAGCGTAATAGTTTTATTTATATATTTATTTTTTGGAATATAGAAGAATTTTTTTAAAGACTTCTTTTACAACCTAGTAAAAAATACTGCTTCATACTTACTAGCAGTATACAATCTCCACGACCTCTATCGAATGCTCTTATTTGTGAGATAGCGTTGAGGGCTAGGACCTTGCTCGCCTTGCTATGAGTCCATGTTGCAACGTCAGGCCATCCATCGAGCATAAGGCCAATCCCTTTGGGTCCAATTTGACAGTGTCCTTACCACCAGCAGGAGTGATATAGAGGCTAAGATCGATGGATTATGGCTGCCTGGGGATGGCTTTGCAGACCTCAGAGATTTATGTACCCTTACGCAAGATGAACCAGCATAAACCCCACTTTATAGGTTTAGGAGAGTTATTTGGGAAACTCGATAACCAGTTTGTAAAACCGAAAGGAGGGACTAATTGTAGCTAAGGAGTGGTCATCAACATTAGGCAATATACATGTATTTTTATGAAGTTTTTGAGATCTGTTCAATAAACTAAAAATATGGAACCTTTGAAATATTTGTAGATAATTGGTGTATGCTCACCACATACATAGTGACATACTCTTTCTAATATTATAATAATTAAAAATTAATATTTACAATAATTAATGATTATATAAAAATAAAGTATTTTGAAAATGTGTCAACTTTAGTTGCATTTTCCAAAATAAAATTAGAGTATTACTGGATTTATTACTTGCGTAGAATGTTTAATTATAAAAGAATAAAGTAAAACTGTACCGCCACAGCCAATGATTTGGCGTTGTATTCTTGCGAGAACCCGCCCAATCGTAAATTGCCGACATTGTATCATTTTTATTGACTTTCTTTTTCCTCCAAGGCTAGCTGGAACTCAGAAGTATACTAATATGTCTTGGAAATAAATAAAACAAGAACTTCTTATTTCGTTAATGATTTGTTCATCGTGATTTCCCTTATAAGTGATTTATTGAAGAAGGTAAACTTAAAAAATCACTTCCACAACAACATAGACAAAAATATTGAGTTCAATACATAGTAGGGAGTGTAGATTTTTGAAGCCAGATTTTTGGTTGTGCAGGAAGACTTTTTGACCGAGATCACGCTTAACCAAGCTTTACCTCTTTATCTCTGCCACATACAGTCAGTAACTCAGCGCTCCACACACTGAGATACCTCACAACCTATTATTAGATTTTTGTAATTTAAATTGTTTCACACAATATTTTACAAAAAAATAATTAAGTAAATATATAAACATCTAGATATTCATTTATCCCAAATTGAAGATAAATAATTAGTTTAAGATCAGTTAAAGTTATTTTACATTTATAAACGATTTATGAGTATATGAGGGTTATATGGGAGTTGTTATCGAACTCCGGACTTGCTGCTCAGTTATGGTACAATACTACGCTTCTCCGCTCCCTTATAAGTTTATCTTAACTTTATCTTAAATATCTTTTACATAAAATTCAGATATTTTAATAATATTCAGCTGTTTCTATTATTATTAGTTATATGTTACGTGCGTGAAATCTCATTGTTTTTCCGTTTTAATTGAGCATATTCTATTTTACTTCTAGCCATCAATATTGATAAAACCTACTTCTGGGACTCCACTATCAATGTAAGATCCCGACAGTCAATAAGTTCCCTTAAGTTATTCCATTGTTCCCGACCACTTACACAGCTTGCCCCTATGTTAATCACACCAGCTTTTATCCCTCCAACATGACTATTGCCGATTTGGTCGAGGACACATTGAAGCGAACTCTGAATAGCTTTCTAAGATTAGTCTTCAGTATTCCGAGGCAGTCTCGTGTGCCCTACATTTATTATTATTGTTAAAATGACTTCTACCTTCCTTAGGAAATATTTCCTGGGTCTATTCCTATACCAATCCACCAAATTTCAAGATCTTTCATAATAAGATCTTCCAATTCAACATCTCCTTTCATTCAGGTATTAAGTCTTTCCAATCTTGACACTCGTTCACATGAACCAAAAGATTCAAGCCTTTGTTCCTTGCCCGGTTCACAACGATCTGGAACAAAATCACACTTAATACAGGCACGGCATGCTTCTTCCTATCCAAGCCTATGCATTTTCAACATACTCTCAATTCCCAAACAGATGCTCTCTAAACAGATATAAATGTACGTACTTAGTAGAATAGATGTAAATGGGTATTGTTATTTTATTGTAGCAAGGCACGGTCAAGGACGAATAACTGAAACTTTGGGAAGGACACCCTCCAAAATCATCAAATATCCAAAAACATTACTATATTCACTAAGCTGAACTAAATAAGAGTCAATAATAATAATCATAATAGCATTAATAACAATAATCCAGTAATCAATGATGAAGGAATCACAGTCCCACTGATCGAATCGAATGTCCATTTAAGATTTGATAGTCTTACATGACAAATAGGCTCTGTTATCAAATAGAATTACTACCTTGCTACACCCAGAACACAGTGAGATCACAGCATAAAAGATTCGTACCTTCTTCTTTTTTTTTCTTTATTTATTTCTATTAGGTATAATTTACTACAATTCACAATAGTAATATGCTGTACCAAACATACCAGTCTCAAATTTCAAAAATTTGGACAATTTAAATATATCTATACAGAATCATATATACAATGAAAGAAAAAAATATACAAAAAAACTTTCAACAGCTGATTCGTACCTTCAGACTTTCCCTGCGCTGAACCTATTCGTACCTTTTCTCTCCTGTTCCGGACTCATCTCACTTGGAGTAACAGTCTTCAACTCTGCCTTATTGGTAAAATTCAATTCACTATATATGTTACTTTTATCATGCAAAAGTAGAATGACATCATTTGCCTTTAATATTTCCTTAGCCTCTGTCCGCTCCGGAGCTCAAGCGGAGCCAGTCGTCTGAGCTACATAGATCGAGTAAATATCTTATTCAATTTATGTCCCGCTGAGACAAAGCAGGTTGGTTTATTTTACACGTGTCTTTGAAAATGGGGGTGGAAATGTATATATTTATATATTACAATGGCATTTGTTTTTATTTGATCGAGCCACTTTGAAACGTCTCTTTAACTGTTGTTTTCTTTTCTTCCATATCTCTTTCATTCTCTTCCCGTGTTTTTTCTTAATCTCCTGCGTTCAAATTGTGCTCGTTACATGATATCCTAATATATTTTTTCACTAATCTTTATTTTACTCTATTACTTTATGTTTGCTATATTTTAAGACAATAAAAATGCTGTTTAACATTAATGATCCATTCATTTATTTTGTTTTATATTTATTGGTTATATTATAATGAAACATTCTATGTATGATATTATTATTTTATTTAGGATGCTATGTAATATAATTATTGATGAAAATAGTCAAACATATTATTAATTTTAGAATCGTAACTTTGTTTTAAATTGGATTCTTTTCCAACATTTACTGTGTCTTTACCAACTTAATTATCCGTCAAACTAAATACCTTAATAGAACTGTCAATTATGTAATAATGAATGTATGGTAAATAAAAACTATGCACAAAATTCAATCCTTAAACAATTACAACTTTCGGATATTACGTTTGGATACAATTAACGTATACTATGAAAAGTGACTACTGATTATTCAGATTGCTAGTCTTGCCATAAAACACATAAATAGTTAGTTAAAACTTATTTTTAAGTCACAGGGATAGTTCTAGGGTTATTTGTCCTGTAGGTCATCTTAACAGCCTCTTCTGCTGTTCTCTCAATGCCAATTTCTGCAGGTATATCAACTCCTGCTAATTTCCATTGTTGCCTACATACGTGATCGTTAGGCCAAGTGCATAATAACATTCTAGAAATTCGTTCTTAACTAAACCCAAAATCTTCGCAAACCAATCTCAACCATCGCGATGCATTCACTTCAATTATATTAACCTTATGAATTTTAAGTACTTAGGATTCATAATAACTATGTACTATAATATAACACAAAGTCCAGCGGGCTTCTGCCATTGATAGGCATTTAACGAAACATCGTAAATAAAAAATTACATTAACATACAGATTTTTTTGATACGTTGTAGAATGATATCGCAAAACATAGATTAAACGAGTTAAGGAAAAAATTCAGTTTTGGTCATGCGGTTCATAAATATTGCCATTGTCCATTAAAGAGTGAAATATATGAATCATCGCCGTCAGTTATGACAATTCTTACTTTAATTTAACTCACTTCTAAAGCCTAACATGGCCTGTGAATGGCATAGCGTGTTATTTTTTTTTTTAATTTATGTTTGGCCTTCATTTAATTTTTTGGCACTTGTGTAAATTAGATAGATTTTTATTATGTAGCTTTTATTTATTACAAATTTGTTATCCTAAAGGGTTCTTGATTGTCCCGCAATAGAATTATATTTATAATTTTCGAAGCTGAACCGTCAAAATTAAGAATTGTACGTCTATATCTTTTTTGAATTCATCTCATTACGAATCCAGGTCCGATATCCATCATGTCTCGGGAAACGGATCGCAGATATTGGGAAGGCGATAACGGCTGACTTATAGACAACAGGAGAAGGATAAACAAAGCTGAGGGATGGATGGTAGACATCTCAAGAGCTGAGTTGACAGATATTAGTGGACTGGTGCCGGCGAGGAGGCAAAATTGCGACGGCTGAATGAAAAACTCGGGACGAAGGAGCGCTATCAATTCCTTCTTAGCATAGCCCTCCCCCCTTCCTTGGCACACCCCCTCCCTCATCGGCACACCCCCCCCCCTCTCCTTGGCACCCTACCCCCTCCCTCCTCCCGCAGGATATCACACTCGCCTCTTTATGGAAAAGTAAAAATTCAAAACTCTCCCTTTTCCTCCTTCATATCCCTTCGATCCTGCTTAGTCATCCCTCAATGGCTGTTTTATGAGATGGAGCATCCCTCTAGAGAAGATTTATCGTTTGTATTTAACTTACTTATACTTCAACCTCAGCTTCGAAAAAGCAAAACAAGAAGCTTCAGTTTGATTCGCCAGAAAAAAATAAACATTTCCTTATTCGTAAAAACATGTGCGTACTTTATTGCATTGATTTTGGGATTCCATGAGGATTTTTTATGATAATTACTTAACATATTGTTTTTTTCCAGAGATTGGCTGTGTGTTTGCCAACTACTAACCGGTCTACTTAATACCTTAATAATAATATTAATAATGAAATAATGAATGTTTGGAAAATAAGAAATTATATAAACAGTATACTCAATAACCAAATATAATTAATAGATATTATTTTGGAGAATATTAATACATACGTTGGGAAAAATAAAATGGGAGATAAAATAAAGAATTGCCATAAAATATGTACACACGTTAAAGTAACACTTATCTGGTAAAAAAGGGTTACTTATATGGTACTTGGACAGGCCAGCTTCCTCTCTTTGGGCCAAAGCTAGCATCCCCGCCAGCCTCCACTTCCGGCTGCCCTTCCAAAAGTGTATGGCGACCTTCTTCTTCCGAAACTCTTCAAGTATTGCACTCTTCAATTCATGCCTCTCTTCGTATTTCTTGAATCCCATTACTTGGGGTCTAGCTACCTTTGTTTGTAACCTAGTTCGTATACCCGTAATTTTTGACTATTCTTATTTTCAAATTAAAACCTTACAGGATTTGTACGATTCATAACAACATAATTGACTATAAACTACTTACAAACTTATCCTAAATTAATAATTTATGTTAAATTTGAAATTAAAAAAGGATAATTTTGCAAGTTGCCAGCATGGTGGTAGGGGTATCTCTGTGTAGTTCCTCTTTATTAAAGGGTAGTTAAAATATGTCACGATCATATATTTAGCAGCGGTGTCCCCATTTCTTCTCAAAAAATAAGTAAAACCAATAACTTAGGATATTTAACCTAGCCCATCTGTACTTTTTTATATTGGAATCCGGCATAATTTCCTGTTCCTTCACATACCACGAAGGTTATATTAGCCTTCTCATAAAGCAGAAAATTATACCAGTTGATACTAAACATCTTGAGTTACCCATTAGTGGATGTTTAAACATTTTCAAATAAGCTCTATCTTGGTTTTGTTGAGGTATTTTTTCAGATTGCTGATTTTTAAATGCATTTCAAAAATTATCTTTTGAAGAAAATAACAAATTCAAAAGTTTATTTGATTCCGGCAAAACAAAGGGCACCAAAACGCCTATAATCCTATATATTAATGCTCATTTTTAACTACTTTAATAATTTCTGATAATTTTATAATCAATTTTCACATAATATACCCTACATGTTTTTATTTTAAAAACCATAACAGCTGCCAATAATTATAAAAAAATTTCCCTACATGGTTTGATCGAAAAGTCCACGCTTTAAAGATTTGTCGTTTTAAATTAAGACTACTATACTAAAACGAGCTCGCCGTTTTTAGCTACTTCAACACTTACTGGGCATTCGCTCTATGCTCCCAATTAATTACAAAAGACTCATATAAATGACTATTATAAGATTCATTTGGAGTAGAGCTTTGGCTCCACCAACCCATCGAGTTCCTCTGTTATCCAAACCTTCCAATCAAAAATCTTCAACGATCCTTACTTTATTTGTTTCACTTTGTTATTCCAGTACTATAAGTTAATAGTTTTACTACTTGGCTTTTTTCTCATACCGTTACATATCATTTATTCTATTTACTTGTATTACTGTAACACAGTTGTAAATTTCAAAAAATAATTTAGTTTTTTAATTAGGCTATTTTTCTGAATGTTGTTGTTTGTTCATTTAACATCACTTTATGCTGCTACGGCTAATCGGACGATGCTACAGTGGGAGCTATAAATTTTGCCTATCCAGGATTAATTAGGATAGAGATTTTTAACGAGTACCTGACATCGTACAGGCTCGGGACCTCCGTTTAACGTCCCTTCTGAAGGACAGCGTAACTAAGGATTTTTTACTCCCTTAAAAAAATCCTACTATAAGGGCCACCTGCCTGCGGCTACAAACCCGCTATCTTGGGCTTAGTACTTTGTTACGCTAACCACGAATGTTACGGAAATATGAATAGAATAGATTTAAAAAAAAAAAATTGTTTTTGATGCTATAGAGTGGATCTGTAATGTTAATATCAGAATATTGAAGGAAACGATGGGCACTGTCCATATCATCAAACCAAAAGAGCTAATTTGCAAGTCTAATACTAAGCTAATTCTAAATTCAGTTGACAACAAAAGCTCGGATGTTGACTGATTGGAGGAAATAAACGAATAAATTCGTCCATTAAGTTATCTAGCCAATCATCTACTTTGGACTTCTCGAATGATCCTTGTAAAATAGAGAGTGCGTATTCCTGCACAAAGTCAATTCCAATACGTCAGCCTTATCCGTCTAACGTATCGCATTGGTAATAGATCAATTCCACGGCGGCTAATGGCGACATTGCGTATCTATCAGGGCACGAACTCTTTAGCAGGGAAACAGCAAGTGAATATATACACCCATAAAGATTCCATTGCGCGATTTAAAAACCAAAAACAACAAATCATACTTTAATCAATTGTTTCAGTTGTTTGACCTACGATCAGCATAGAAACAAGGAAGAAATTAATGGACGCATGTAGAAATGATAAGATAAAAGTCACAGTCTAAATCAGAGACATTAGATAAGATTAACGAGACAAATGAATAATAAAGAAGAGAAGAGAAATAAATTAAAATTAAAATTAAGAAAACATATTAATATAAATATTTAAATGACTAAAAGTTCATTATGAAAACATATATTTTTAAGCAAATATATGACACAATAATAATTTTGAGCGGGATCTCCGGCAAATCATTTCCCTGCACAACCCCAGTCCTAGAAACAGTCTCTACCACGTACTGAACCTAAGACTGTTCAGTGGCCGTAGTTTTACTGGTAGGTATATAACCATAATAATTCCGAACTTCATTGAGCAAAACACAGGCCAATCGGAAGAATTAAAAATAAACCTGATCCTAACTTTAAGTATCGAATTTGAATAGACCGCCAAAAATTGAACCATGTTTCTCATAAAAAACGAACACGTACTATGATAGAATATTAATCATTTTAGCTTTATATTAAATATTAACACTTGTAAGTACCCAGACCTTCCGTGTTAATGAGTGGCTAAGATCAGAGGTGTTTTTGTGGGATGAGTTTTAAATTTTCAGAAGTAAGTTAATGCCATTGTTATTAGCTAAATGAATACTTTTGTAAAGATGTCAAATTGAGGAAACAAGTTGGGAAAACGGTTTAAATTTTCGTTACTACTACCAAACGGATTTTCATGCGGTTTTCTCCAATCGATAGAGCGATTCACGAGGAAGGTTTTGGTTAGGGTTTTGTGTAAATTGGCTAGAATATAACGATAATTGTTGGAAGTGTTGGAAAAAGTCAAGCTGCCTGGGAACTTCTTTTAAATTTAAATCTAATACCCATATTCGGCGAATCAAGCTGGTGCGATCTTAGGACAGATAAAACAAGTAGGCATAATATGCTCTACTACACGAGCGAAGCGGGTTGCTAGTATAATAAAAATGATTATTTTTCAATGCGATGAAGATCAGCTATGATGTACACGGAAAAGCTTATTATGTTAATTGATCTAAATATATCTTGGTCGAGAAGATTTAGTGAAGTAGTACACGAAGACACGCGACAAACACCACGAAAATATTTTCTACCGTGACATTTCCTTACTAAAATAACCCGCCAAGCTTGAGCACAATCGATAAGAACTCATAATCATATATAATAAAACCAGGTCAAGACATTGCGTATCTATCCCAAGCTGCCCTTGGATTTATCCAAGTTTCCGGTCGACAAAAAATTAAGCATTTATAAATGTAGAATTGTGTCACCAGACATAGTGATAACATACAAAATAAAAGTTGAAGGTCCGAAAAGAAATTTTGGAAATTTCCGGAGTATTTTAGAATACTTACAGCTATGCTTCTATAAATGCTAGAAAAAATTTTACAGATAGGAATGTATGTATGTATAAATTCGAAGGTGTGTAGATGACTAAAATTATCGCCCTCCACAATCTTCATTGATATTTTATAAGTAAAATTGGTTTAGCGTACTCCAAACAAAATTCAGTATTAAGTATAAATCATTTATTAAAAAATGATTATTTATACATTTTATATTTGTTTTTTGCATTAAAGCCTGATTTCTACTTATTTATTACATTTATGGTAAACGATGTCAGCATAATGATTCCTATTTTATAATCATATATTCTGCATTGTATTAATTTTATTTCTTGATTTATTATCTGTATTTCTTTGCCCTTAAAACCCTATGTCTATTTTATAATCACATCCTCTGTACATTTCTTTAATAAATTGCATAATAAATCTCTGTTTATTATTAGATCTGATTCTTCCAACTGATTTAGTATAACAGTGGTTAGGTTGGTGAGATTTGATTAGGGCGGACTAGTTTCGAAATTATGTCGATTGCTAAATCAGAAAGGAAGAAATTTAACATGCTGTTAAAGTTATGGAGGCAAGAGATACAAATATGTCTCTCAAATAGGTAAGGAAATGTGGCCTTAAGCTTAACACTCATAGTTAATAATTTTTGGAAACTAATCAAGAAGAAGCATTTTTCATTTAAAATAATCAGTCCCTCATGCATTATTATTTTTAAAGAAATATGAAGCATACCAAGGCATTTTAATTATTAAATGCTAGCCCATTTAGTCACTTGTAATTTTTTACATGTAATCATCAATCACAAGTTATATACAACTAACTGAAGTTTAGATATCGCAGTGATTTTTTAATTATCGAACTAACAGTATTTTTCAGCGGCACTGATGCAATAATTTTAAAAAATCACGTCATACTATCATTTTCTCAAAAATTGAACAATTCTTTGTTAAAAGAGCTGGTACATATTTTAAAAGAATAAAATCCCATACCCATATCTATGATAGAATTAGTTCGTCAGTATTTAATAAGAGTCTTAAGTTGATGAGAAAAACATAAGGTTAATTCAAAATATATTTTTTACTAGAATAATTTTGATACTTTTTTCTAAATATATATATCATAGATCAAAATTTGCAAGGGAGGTATACTTCCTACAAAGCGCCAAACACATATAAACAATCACAGTGTCAGAAAATCTTCTATTGGGTAAACGCTTGAAGGATTCTTCACACTCGCAGAATATTTCAACTGGATGTTTGGGATAAAGGTAAATATAATATTCAAAATTTTCTCATATTTTAATAACACTGGTCGTCAAAAATGAACTATTTTTCTTTCACAAGACAAATAACATTTCCAAGAAGAATTTTTCGTGCTAAATTCAAATATAGCTTTAGTTTTTTCCATCGGACAGGAGTTTTGTGTTATATTCATTTGAATTTTTATAATATTCGATAAAAATCAATCTAATTCAAAATTATAACTATTCATTCTGACTTACCTATAAAGTGGTAGATAGTGATTTTCGGGCATATTTTGCATCTGGAACGTCTCTCTTCTTGATCCAACTGTAGTCAGCCAGCATATTGGAATTCCACTTGCCTTGGTACCTCTTTTCCATAGTAGAAATTTGCTGATGAAAACGCACACCGTGTTCATCGCTGACAGCTCCAAGATTTTCGGGAAAGAAGTCTAAGTGAGAGTCCAAGAAGTGAATTTTTAAAGACATTTTGCGTCCCATCGATTTATAAGAATGCAGAAGATCAGTCACTATGTCACGATAGTTTTCTGCTTTATGGTTTCTAAGAAAATTGAAAAATAAGCTTTTATGGCTGCAATTTATAAATTAAGGCATTATTATAAGTATTAACAAAATTGGTATGGTTGTGAAATAGTTTAGAAGCAGCTAAGTTAGAACAGGGACGAATGCGGAGTGCAATAATATAAGGGATAGGGAATCAACGGTCTTTAGGCGTGTTTTTTGGTTTCTATTATTCACTCTGTTAAATTGTGATTTAATTGAGACTCATATTTTAACCTTTATCAAGCTATTGATTTTTTTTCCAGTAAACCTGAAAATAACGAAATTCTTTCATTCCTCGTTTAGTACTTCAATTTCTCCTTCGCTATTTTCTCCCCTTGATAACAGTGATCAGTAAAACAGTACGGTGAACGATGTTTGTTAATAGAACTGCTGTGTTGTCTGTGTGGATATGATAGGAATTCATGTAGACATATCGAAGAACGGTCTAACAAATCGGTAGCTCATCAGATAGCAAATCTCGTATTTCAGGAATGGAAACCAAACAAATATTCATTCATGGTAAAATATTTACACTTGCTAGGAAAGGAATAGAGGATGTATGGACGGACCGAAGATGCTTTACGGATAGAACTAGACAGGGAATTCCAAAACGTGGGGGCATGAATTATAAAGGATTTATCGAAGATGTTGGTTGATATGTGGGAGGATATTTACTCCACCGAAGTTCTCGTATTCATACATTCTATTAAATAAAAGATGGAGTATTCGTATTCGTAATAAACAATAAATGTAAAATGAAAAAAATTTTCTGAAAAGAAGTACATAAATATGAAATATCAGAATGTCTAGTAATTCCGAAAATAATTTTTACAAAAAAAAAGATTAACTTCGAGGATTTAAATTGAGTGTTTTGAGTGACCCCCTACAATAGGTAATCATTGTTGAAGTAGGAAATAAAAAAAGGTGAGAAGGATTGAGGAACGTAATATCTTTTCTGCGGCTCTTTTGTTAATGATAGTACAGAGGTGAACTATAGAAATAGTATTTTTTTATTTTTGTGGCTACAACATTAAAAGAGAGAGAGAGAACGATGTATCACGTGATTTTTTAATTATTTATTTTAAATTATATTTAAATTAGAAAAAGGTTTATACTTAAATAATTATATTTATATGATAAATATTTTTCTAATTTTCTGCTTACTAATATTTTTTTCTCATCACTGCCGCGTTGTTTTTTTAGATCGTAGTGAGGCAAAAGAAACCTGATTGATTTTATCGTTTTTGTAAAAGATGCAATGAAATTTCGTGCTCGTTTTTTAAATAAAAAATATTGATAAAACAAGACACTTAAAATCTAATTTTATTTCTTAGCATGTATTTTATTATTGAAAATAATATTAAAATTAATCTTAATCAACTCCTGGAAAGTAAAGTTTTCTATTGCTCAGACTGTTTTAGCTTTGGGATCATTCTTCATTACACGGTTGGAATGTGAGTTATTACAGCCCTAGGAATCTCATCACCACCACACTAACTAAGGAATTTATCATCACTACTAACAGTATCAACACTACTACATTTGGAATTTCCTCAAAATCGATCAGAAATTAGTATCAATAGATGTTTTGGAAAGTATTATCTGACTCACTATACTTATTTTAAAATACAGTAATTTCAAATTCAAATTATAAATACTTTGACTTCATAGGCCAGCAACCCTAGAAACATTTCTAGAATTAATATAACTTTTCGCGTTTCAACCGTTCATAAATAATTTATCACTGATCGATAGTAATTTATTCTATTTCAAATCGCAGATAAAATATTATTTTCCCTTCTGATTATTAGCATCGTGATTATTTTCATTACGATCAATAGAGCAGCAAAAATTTTAAACGCACATTTTTGAAATCTAAACTGCATGATGGATAAACTTAATCGAAAATACAAATTTTTAGTCGTTAAAATCTATTTTTTTTAAACTCTTTTATTTTTTTAAAACCTAATTTATAATGGAAATAAACTTTGAAGTACTAACTAAGAAAGTAAAAAAACGAAACATCAAGACTATTAATGTTGACAGAATGACACAATAAAAAAAATATTTAGTTCGAGAAATTGAACCAGAGTATTAATTAAATAATTAGCTAGATGAAAAATCCATGGCTTAGGGACGAATTTTACAAAACAGCGGCCTTAGGGTAGATTTTACCCCAAACTATCATGGAATAACCCAGAAGTTGCTGTTTTTCGTAAGCATAATTAAAAACAACAGTGACATTAAATGAAGCCTAATATGTTGATGATTGCGATTTATTACGACAAAACAATCATAATTTCAACGACGAAAGCTAATTTATTAATATGTTCAAAACGTTTTTCATTTTCATCATTCATGTATAGAATACCTTCATGAGTATTCAGATCTAAACTGGTCAAAAGAGTCCTGAAACTTGGACACTCTGGTATCAGAAAAATCACAACGGATATGGAAAAATCGCCTGGGTAGTCGTTAGCTTGGTCAAGGAAATTTGAAATAAATATGAATTAAATTGCAGTTAAACTTTATTATATGTAAATAAGTTTTTTTTTTTTTTTCTAGGTCAAGCCCAAGTTGAATATGAGCCACAATTCCTGGAAGCTCTTGAAAACCACACAGTAACACAGGGGAGAGATGTAATATTCACCTGCGTTGTCAATCACCTAGGGAGGTACAAGGTGAGAAAAAACTATTAAAGTTTATTTTAACCTTTTTGAGTAACAGGTGAAATATTTGACCCAATGTAAAGCGTGGAGTTCCTCAAGGACTTTATTTCTTGTTTTTTAAAAATAATTATAATAAATTAGTCCTTTAAATAATGGGATACATTTTAATGTGCTATAAAACTAATTATATTAAAAACCAAAACAAAAATAAAGTATTTTAATATAAAATAGAGTCCTCATTTTTTACCCTAACAGGTTATTAAGGTGACTTTATTTTGTACATAGCTCATACGTAAAATGTGCTCTGCTTTAGTAATGGTACAGTCCTGGGTAACACGAAGGGTCATGTGATTCAGGAAGGGGCAAGTCTCGAAAAAGTGCGACATACCTAATAAAGGAACTGTAGGGATGCAGCTTGCGACAAAGTCCTTATGTTCCTTTAGCTAATCACTACTTGCCTTCAAATCTAACAACAATTATTTTAATATTTACATCCATCTAGAAGTTCCAATACTTCTCGTATCCTATCCGAAATACGAAATCATCAAAGGCTGGCCAAATCCCAAATCACATTCTCTTTCCCACAAGGACCATAATTTCTTTTAGTCTTCACCCATCACCATCACTATCCAAACAGTCTTGGTCTGTTATTTTCAGGCTCTCCATTTCTTCCTTCATCTTTTTGATGTACCCTCAACCAGCACCCTTGTATTCTTTCATTTTATAGAAGATTTCTCTATTTAATCTCTTTGGGTGCATCCTCACCCTTAATTTTCTGTAAATTATTCCTATTAATAAAAAGATTTCCAAAAAAAAAGAAATGCCCTTAGGATATTTCCGAATATTCAGAAAAAAAGCTTATCCCAGGACTCCAAGGAGTTCCACCAGTTAAGTATTGAAAATAGTATAACAACAAATCTGAAGGAAAAGAGAAACCAACATGTATATAATGGGTTTAGTCAGTTTTTAAATTACCTTTAAGCTAACCTAAAATCTTTATTATGTTTCCCCCGAAAACAATAGATTTCATACCTTATGATGCAATTAATCAGTACAGCGTAATGCAAAAATAATCAGGCTACCTGAAAAATAAAATAATTTTCTATTTCGAGTTTCTGTTTGAGAGTGAGGAAAAAATTCAAGAAAACCAAAACAAAAAAAATCTAGGTTTTATTTATTAATACATTCGTCACGATTTTCCTTTCACCAACACCTATTTAAACAGTAGAACAAAATATGTATGTGTGTGTATTTATCTAAAATTTTCGTATATCTACGTACAAAATGAATACTTTATAAAGGAAAAGATCTTATTTAAGCTGTTATTTTTGAAAGTGATGGTTAAGTCGATTTCTTCATGTATTGAGATAATTAAGGGTTTTGCATTTAAAATTATTTTAATAAGGATCCATTTGTTGCATCCCAATCTCTTCAATCCCATATCTCAAACCTTCAAGAATGGTGTCGAAATTGGAGAATTAAAATAAATCCTAACAAATCACCTTCACCAAATTACCTTCACTCTTTTCCTTACCTTCTCACTTGGGTCAAACTAGATACCTATCCTTCCATAACAAGCTCCATACACACTTGAATCCGTTAGTCTCTCAACTTGCTTCCCATACCATTCCTGATAACCCTCCGAGGGGTCTGAAAAGAAGCTGGCCTCGAGACCTTCTACTGTAGGACTTTATTGGAGTACTATCAATGGATAGTTTCCCCACAACTGTTTTTTTTTTTTCATGTCCTTTGTTCATACAGCAGATTTACTTGATGTAATATAATTACAGTTGTAAATATCAATTATTCTATTCTAAAAAAAAAAAAAATATTTTAACGTTATATTTTATTAATTAACACTCAGCAAAGAATGTTTTTAACACTCTACACTTTTAAATTTTAATATGAAATACTAGTCATTATAATTGTTTAAAGGAACAAACGATTTTAAACATCCAAATGGACTTATATCACTTTGAAAAATAACTGCTCATTTATTGACCGTAGTCTGTGGCGATATTTTTTGTCCTTTTATCTATATTTGTACCATAATAAAATGTGACTTCCACGCAAACATGTGAAATCTATAAATGTACTACTATGAAAGGTTAATCTAACACAAAGGTGAATAAAAACATTAGAAAATTCTTTATGGCATCGGTCAAAGAAATGAAAGGTGAACGAATAATTCAATTTGATTAAATTAATAATATATATATATATATATATATATATATATATCATTAATATAATATAATAATATTATTATATTAATTAAATATTATTAGTATATATATATATATATATATATATATATATATATATATATATATATTAGTATGATATATTTAACTTATATTATATATATAAATATATATATATATATATATATATATATATAAGTTAAGACAAGACGATGATCGCATAAGCGCTTATATCAAGCTGGCATTGTTAACAGCTGTTAGAGTCTATAAATAGAGGTTCAAGATGGCAATAAAGTCAGTGGTTTAACCAGACTTCATGTGTGTTGTTATTCTGAATTTCTCTTTTTTTTATGTTTTGTGTGCCGAAGCTCATATGTTATATATATATATAACATATGAGCTTCGGCACACAAAACATAAAAAAAAGAGAAATTCAGAATAACAACACACATGAAGTATATATATATATATATATATATATATATATATATATATATATATATATATATATATATATATATATATATTGTGATCTATCTTTCAAAGATAGGTTAATACAAGCAAACCTTTATTGGTCTAAAAGTTAATAAATAAATAAGTGGTTATTATACTGTCATTTTTAAGAAGTTAAAAGTTAACTTTTGCATTCTTGGTGAATGGTTTTGTAAGCTTGATAGCTGTAATCTTTCTTTCATCGGCCCCAAACTACAATAATTTTTAATTGTTTTGAGATGAGGTATGTATTTTCACTAAAAAGCCATTGTTATTCTATTGATTTAGACTAAATAAGCAATAAAGTTGTACTAGAGCGGGACTAGCTAATGTAGTGCTGGCTAGCCGACCACAAATGCCGCAGGGGGATGTAGAAAGGTCAATCTATTGCCATCTCAGCTTGTACATTACCCCCTTCCAAAAATAAATTGTCAAACTTAGTTCTAACTTGAAGAGCAGCTTATACTTAATTAATGCTTGGTAATTATTTTTAATTATTATAGATTAATTTTATTAACCAAATATATCGAAGTTTAAAGCCAATGTCTTTTTACAATTGATGGTTCAAAAGCAAACGCCAATGCTTTTGTTAATCTTTTTGTTTTATTCCATAATGATATCACAGAACTACAATATCAATACACACTTTTTTATGATGAATTATATTTTCACTTGAATTTCTTGGAAGGTAAGGCTAATAGTGTTCTAATTTTATAATTGTTCAAATTACTCGAACTCCAATTTTTGTTAAATTGTTTTATTTTATGTTTTTCTCTTTATTGAAAATTGAGGTAGGAATGGATTCACATTATTTTCCCAATTAGCTCGATTTTTACATATACGAGGGAATAATAAAAATGGGTAATAATTAAGTTACTCACTTGCAATTTTTGTTATTCCGCTGTTACGCCCTAGATCTAAAAAAGTAATGATGATATTGGAAAAAGATTTGAACACTATTTTTGTATATAAAAACATATATAAATAGTGCAATAAAAACATATACAAACAGTATATAAATACCGCTGTGAAGAACTAACTTCGTCCAAGAAAAGTTATATATACTGCGCAAAAATGAAGAGGGATATTCAGATTTTGTAGTATATACTTTACCTAGCATTTATATTATTACATATTTAATAACTACATTAATAATTACAATAATGTAGTACAATTTCTAATAAGCATTAATGCTGTTTATAATGAAAATAACATTAAAACGCTAGGCAGAGTAAGCACATCAAAATTAGTGATAGCCCCATTAATTTTTCCCAGTTTATATAAAAAAATTCTATTGAATGTACCCTTATCAGTTGATAAAACTTTTGTCGTAAAGAGCAGATTCAGAAATCATGGTTAATAAAAAAACTGTCAATTTTTTGTAATATTTCAATGAAATATTGAATAAAAAATATTCCAAAATATCCTCTTATGTATCTTCAGTAACTTAAGTCAGAGATACACAGCCATAATGTTTATGAAGGAATAGAAGGAAAGTTTCAGATCCTGCTGTAGATTGAATTTAAATCTTTATTTTGCAACAGTTACACTTTTAACTACCCTTCCATTTTTTTTAAATACTCGAACAGTATAACCAAACGAAAAAAACCAAACTTTTTTTAAAGATTAGTTTATTGATATTTACAACTATAATAATATTACATAGAGTAAATCTGCTGTATGAACAAAGGACATGAAAAAAAAAACACTTGTGGGAAAACTATCCATTGATAGCACTCCAATAAAGTGCTATAGTAGAAGGTCTCGAGGTCATCTTCTTTTCAGACGCCTCGGAGGGTTATCAGGAATAGAATGGGAAGCAAGTTGAGAGACTAGCGGATTCAAGTGTGTATGGAGCTAGTCATGGAAGGTTAGGTATCTAGTTTGACCCAAATCAGCAACATATGGTATATGTTATGTGATGGATGGTTTAGTAGAGCCCCAAAGCCCAACTCCGTATGCCCAAATAGGTCTGATAATTGTCATGTAAATGAGTCTTTAGTAATTAATTGGGAGCTTTGAACGTTTGTCCAGTAAATGTTGAAGTAGGCGAAAACGTTGAGCAGTTTCTTGTCTTTTCCGTCTTTTATGAGCATTCCAAGTGAGACGTTTGTGCAGATGGAATCCTAGATAACGTATCTGTTCGACAGGGATCAGTGGAATATTACTAAAGAATACAGTAGGGCAGGAATTCGCAGGTTTACGACGAAGGGTGAAGGTAATTTGATGGGATTTGTTAGGATTTACTTTAATTCTCCAATTTTGAAAATATTCTTGATGGTTTGAGATATGGGATTGAAGGGATTGGAATGCAACAATTGGATCCTTATTTAATCATATCACACATGTGTCATCAGCGTACATAGTGAGGAGAGTGCTTGGATGGGTTGGGATGTCAGCTGCATATAACACCGGCAGACTGCTTAAAGAGGGAAGAGTAGGAAAAATTGTGGTTGACTTTAAAAGTTCTATTACTGAGGTAGGAACTGATAACAAGGAAGTAAAGTAGAAGGTAAGAATTTACGGAGTTTGTACAGCAGACCCGGATGCCAGACTCGATCAAAAGCCTGTTCTACATCGAGCTCCTGTGCAGTACATTCCGCGCTCTAATGTGTATGAAACAACGTCCACCACACGATGGCATTGCTGGATAGTGGAGTGTGATGTCCGGAAACCAAATTGGTGATCTGGGATTATTTGGTTGGATTGCATGATAGGTTGAAGACGTTTCAGAATGAGTTTTCCAAGTATTTTGCCCATCATGGGCAGGAGAGATATAGGACGGTAAGGAAATGGGAGTTCTGGTGGTTTTTTAGGTTTTCGTATCATCTTAACTATGGATAATATCAAGGAATATATATATATATATATATATATATGCATGACTTAGCCCTACTGGCAGAGTCAGAAGAAGACGCAATTAGGCAAATAAATTCATTGAAGAAAGTAGCTGAAAAAAACCGGACTAAAAATCTCCGTTCAAAAGACCAAATTTACGACTACAGAGCCCCACTTTAGTAAGAAAGAAGTGAAAACAGATTTCGGTAAAATTCAGGCGGTTAAAAGTTTTAAATATCTGGGCGAGATAATAAGCAGAAACTTGTCTGAGAAGGAAAGTATGCAGTACAGAATTAAAAATTTGGAAAATTTCTGCTACTTAACGAGTAGTATAAAAAAAATAAAAAATGTCTCTCCAAAAAGGCCAAAATCAGGCACTACACTACAGAGGTAAACCCACTGATATTGTACGGGACAGAGACTATGTGCTTTTCCAGTTAAGACAAACTTCTTAAAATAGAGAGAAGGATTCTTAGGAGAATCCACGGGCCCAAAGTAACACCAGAAGGATACCGGCTAAAATCTAACAAAAAATTTACTTTGAAATAAGTGACTTGGAAACAGAAATGAGGGTAAGAAGACTCAGATTTTATGGTCACATGATGAGGATGAACGAGGAGATACTAAACAAAATAATGTTCACCAAAATTATGGGCTACAAATTCAGACAAGGATACACAGAACAAATAAAACAAGAAACACAGAAACACGGCATTACACCACATTTATCGAAAAACAGAATTGAATACCAAAAATTCATCAAAAATGCGGTTCTAATGGCAGAAAGAAAAAAATTTCCATCTAAGACCTGGACAGAAGAAAGAAAAAAGGCTTTTAGTGAAACCATGAGGAAAAGATGGGCCGAGAAGAGACTGAAAAACAAAAAAGAAAAAGCCATGCATCATAGTCACGTAGTCTTTCATGGCTGTTTCGCGTCAAATAAATAAATATATATGCATATAAGGAGTAAGATCACTTTCCGAGGAAGGCGTTTTAGAAAAAGAAAACTTAAAATCCAAATTAGCGAAATTGGAAATATTATACCTCTGTGATATAGAATCACACTGTAGCGTGGAAAAAGAATAAAAATATATGGATCCTATTGGTATATGGAATACTGTCTCCGGTCTGCAAGTTACATTTAAATGTTCACTCTGTTTTAATGGAGCGGAGTGGTAGAGCACTGAGCTGCAATGCCAGAAATCCTGGATCAAATCTCGCTGCAGGCAAGATTTTTATTTAGTCTGTTTGCAGCCGGATATGGATCATAAAGGATCTAAGATCCTCCTGTGAATCACCAAGCCTTTATAAAATGTTATAAAAATCGAGGTCCCAAAATGAGGGGGGGAAATCTGGTGGTTGAGCGTGATCTTGGACAAATCATCACCCTGCAGAACCGTTGTCCATGAAACAGTAAATTCTTTACCATGCACTGAACCCCAGACCCGTTCACGGATTGTAGTGGTACAGGTTTTTTTTATTTATCTGTTTCAAACAAAATTAATAAAAATGCTCATAAATTAATTTACACATGGTTATTACTGAAAATAAGCAGATCACGACCTTCCAACTAATACCCACTCCCCCTCCTAAACAGCAGTGTATGATAAATCCGTTTTAATCCTCTTCAAAATCCTCTGTAATTCCACCCCCTTCAACATCGACCATAGTCCCTACTTAAAGTCATCCAAATCCCTACTTTGCTGTTAACTACTTTCTATTTAAAGTAGTATTCGGTTCTGCCTGAATTGGGGATTCGTAGGCAGAGTGGCTGTCCAAGATCCATCACTGTAATAAAAAAAAAATTGTGAAGCCGTACTTTTTTAAACCGGATTTTTATCCCTGATTATGGTATGTTTCTGTTCAGTATATCTATGTTAAGAATACATATTAACAATCCCTAGCATTTGTTGCATTTTTCTACAGAATTGGGTCAGCTGATTCCAAGCTGAAGATAATAATAATAACGGTTCTTCCCTGAAGGGAACCCGGAGGAGCTTGATATAGTTCGGCCATTAAGGTATATTGCTCGTGGAATTACTTGTTCTGTGGCAGTAGTTATGAATGTTAAACATATCCACTACCACACCTTATTTCTTTAACTGTTTTATATATTTATGTATACATACACATTTATCGAACGTAATGATGATAACAAATTTTGTAACAATCTTCATACCCTTAAACGTTGAGATAAATTATTATTTAATTATCAATTATTATTTATTTGGCAAATGAGGTATTTTCCAAGAGTTTGTATTTACTACATGATATTAAAATTATAGTCGTGCAGAATTTAGGTAATCAAACTAAAAAAAAAATTATTAACAGAAACTACACACATTAAGATTTTAAGTTGGATTCCCCCGAAATCGTTAACAATAAATATATGTAGAATAAAAAAAAAAACAGACACTAACGCTCACTAGTTAGTAATTCAAATATTTTCATTAAATTTCTTGTTTTTCTCCCGAAATAACTCAGCTAAATTTTATTAACTTCTTGGTTTAATTATGTTAATACCTGTAATTAAAAAAAAAAGTTTTTAGAATATTTGTTTTATTTATGTTAAATGCAATACTATGATCTATACATTCCGACTAAATAACAAGAAACTTCTTAAGTTATGATAAAAATTAAGAATAATCAGGAAAAAAAAGAAAAATAAACACCACACACACATACATGCATACATACATACATATATATATATATATATATATATATATATATATATATATATATATATATATGTTTGTATGTATGTATATATATATGATATTTAATTATTTTTTATTAAAACAAAAATAATTAAATATCATAAAAGCAAATAATAAATAATGAATGCAAGGTCAATGAAAATTAAAGGAATGCTGGTAAGATACAGATATATCGAAAGCTGCGTAAAGATCCTACGATCGGGATATTGTGGGCAAGGAGTGAATAGAGGAGGTTGTGAATATAGGTCATTGGGATTTAATTATTTGTTCAAGGAATGTGCCTTGAAAATGCTTTGCATAATATATTTATATATAAACAATTCTGGAATATGGTAAGAAGTGTAAAGGTCCTTGTAATGGGGAGATAGAAGTAGGAGAGTATGAAATGGACGGAAGAGAGGATGAAAGAGATATGTTTGGAAGGGAAAGAAGACTAGAAATGAAATTCACATGGTCTTTAGTGGCCCTTTATTGCAATAAACTAATTATATATATATATATATATATATATATATATATATATATATATATATATATATATATATATATTAATAATTATTGATAATACAGTATGTAGTAATATAAGTTATTTTGTACATACCTTATTATGGCTGATGTAAGGTCGATTTGCTACTTATATCACTCTACTTATTGTATGCTATCAAAAACGACATGGATTCAGGGTCCTCCTTGTGGTGAGATCTTTCTCAACACAAATATTTAATGTGATGTAATCAGATTATTTATATTCAGCCCTTGGAAATTGAGATATCGATCTTATAAAATAATCTGGAACAAAGGTAGTTTTTGAGGAGTATTGCTTATGAGCCGATGAAAGGAGGCCGCCGACGCGACGAGTGTACATGTACCTCGAGAGGAAGGGAAGAGGAAAAGTTTTGTCGCGATAACCGAGTTGTAGGACCTCGAGGCGGCGGCACGTCCTAACGAAGTCACCAGGAGCCGCTCTGATTGCGTCTCTTTGTGCCTCTCATGAAACCATTTTTATAATCCCCACCCCAACACAGTTGGTTATAGCGAGGCTACTCCGCCGGCTCAGCCTTTTCTAGGCTAACTTAGCCAGCATCAGTTCCTGCCCTCTCCGAACCAACTGTTTCCAGAAAAAAGATACGGTATTGCCCTCAAAGCCTGGTATGGAAGGCTCGATTCCGATATCACCAATCTCTGCTACTAATCTTCTATCCACGGACCAATCACTACCCAAACCCAAATCTGCCAGATCACTCAATGCAATCTTCCCACCTACGCCAGGGTCTACATCTCAAGCTCTTCCCAATTGGCACAGCGCTTATTAATGTCTTAAGAATTCGTTCGCTACTAAGCCCAGGAACTTTACACGCCCATCTTAATCTCTGTGACGCTACCACTTGAATTTACTGGATGGATGTTTCATAATTCCGCGTTATGTAATCTCCTATATTCCTCATTAGTCTCATCGTTTTTTGGACTGAATATTCCTTAGCATTAGCGGCCAAGTTTCACATTCTTAATTAAGAGTTGTAAGGATGATTTTTTTATAAATTCTGATTTTTAAATTGTGGGACAAAAGATACGAGTTAGAATAATAACAAGCAATAATGTCGAGACCGAATAATAACAAGTATTTTCGCCTTTAATCGCGCCTTTATTTCCCCTTGAATTTCGTTTTTTCAAGTTACCATCGACCCTTAGTACTGAAAATTCTCCACATGTTTGAACATATTCCCTCCTAAAACAACATCACCAAAATTTCTCCCTTTTCTCCTAATAACCATACACTTTGTGTTATCCGAATTTACTTCCAGCACTATTCCCTTACCTGCCCAAAGTTTCTGATTATAGTTTTATAGTTTCCGCGTTTTCACCCTACCGTTCCAAATCCTCCGCAAACCCAAGCACAGATAGTTTACTTTGCATATTCAAATTCAAACCTTTTTCTTTGTCAATAAAATGAAACAAAAAAAAACTTTACAATACTAGCTTCGATGCATTTATTTATTTACGTAGAATTAATTGTTATCATCGTCAGAATTTCGGAACTGTTTTTTACAATCACTACAATCGAATGATCATTATTTAGTATGCAATCAAATATATTACCCTGAGTTTTTTGTAAACTCGGTAGCCCAAGCTCCAAGAACATTATCATCATGGGAGGATCCAGGGGGGGGGGGGGCACGGCGGCACGTGCCCCCCATGCGGTTTTTTGTATACCGTGGAGAAGTCAAAAACTTCAGACTTTATTTCATCACAAAATCCAGATTTCACCGTTCAGGGATTGAAAATTTGACGAAGCTGAAACATAGAAAATAAGGGTAAATATCTTGAATAGAAATGTTATTATTTTATAATGCTGTTCCACAAAATAACCTTTCCTTTGAAAACAGACAGTTCATATGAAACGGCACAATAATTGCCATAAAAATACTGTTTCTGTTCCCAGGTGGCATGGATTAAATCAGATTTCAAGATAATATTGGCTGTCCACACTCACCTTGTTGCTCACAATAGCCGCCTCTCGGTAACTCACAACGGACACAACACTTGGAAGCTGAGAGTCTCCAACGTCCAGAAGAACGACTCTGGCACTTACATGTGCCAGATTAATACTGATCCAATGAAGAGCCAGGTATGTATTCAATTAAACTGTTTTGATTATAAACAAAAGTCCATTATGTCTATTTAAGTGAGATTTATTACATCACTAATTAAACAAGGTATAGAATTAATAGGAAAACAAGATAACCACTAATTAGTGTCAATTAGCATAAATGTACATTTCGAAAGAGGAAAATACTAAATAACTTAGGGACTCTGAAATATTTTGATAAATTATTATCGAATATTTTAAATTAAACTCTCTTCAGGATTTCTCTCAAAAACAATTACTAAAAAAATATATATTTATATTTTTAGCTATAGGTTATAATAGAATAGAATATGTACCACAAGCTATTCGGAAATATTGCACGCAGTTGTATAATTTTCCTCTAAATTGAATATTTCATAGCATATTTTCTTCTACTAAATTCAATATAAACGAGAAAACTTCAAGCTCTAAAAATGCTCACACCCACTATTGAGAATAAATGATTGAAATAGAGATGTCAAATACTTATTGATAGGATTTATTTGAATAGTAAAATTAAATATCACAAAAAAAATGGAACAAGAAAATAAAAGAACAAGAAAATATAAAAACACCTTAATAAGTGTATACTTATTTATTGTGTGCCAAAATTGTGGGTCATACACTTATTAAGGTGTTTTTATTGACTGCACCCCCAACTATTTCTTCCTTACATTAGAAGTTACAGTCAACCAATTCTTCTCTAACAAGAAAATATAAAATTTAAAAGGAAAATAATCCTGAAAATACTTGTTCTGGTCTGGACATTTTATATAGCCATTTTACTCCCAAAATTTAAAAATTATAATGGATAAAACTATTAATCACCTGTCAAAAGATTATTTAGAACAAAGTCTCAAGTTCTTCAGAAATTTTGTAGAGCAAAGAATATTCCGTCCGAAAAAAAGGATGAGTCCTCAGGAAAGATTGTATACTGTTAATATTATTGAAATGGAAACATAGTGAAGATTAAAAAGGCTTTAACATTTAGTCTAATAATAGTGATAATCTATTGTTCAGTGATGAAAAAGTGAAAAATATTAATAAAATAAACCAAAAATTCGTATATTATATTAAATATTATTTTTCAATGTTCTATAAAAAGGTATGTATGTATAATATGGGGATTGAAAAAATCCAAATAATGGAAGTGTGATCCTGAACGAAGAAAATTCAAAGTGTTTGTTTTAAAATCATAGGAAATGCAGTTTCTCTTATTTCAATTTAGGTGAGACTCATACTTTACTTATGTGGCACCTAATACATAGTTGCATCTAATTGAAGGAGAAAGTGCATACAAGGTATCTTGAAGTCACATTTTGAAAACAGCTGTGGGAAGACATAAAATAGTTTTTAATAAGATTATTTTATTCATGTAATTGTCAAAAATTTTAAACTTCTGAATTTCATAGATGACATGTAATATTATAAATATTATATGCCATGTGTAAAAAAAATGATAATAACTTTCAGTAATACGGTAGTTTCTAATTGTCTCTGAAAAACAGGATAAGAGGTTAATTACATTTTGGACGAGCCCCGCAACATAGTTCTCGACTTATCACTACTATTATTTCCTGGACTCCTTAAACATTAAAAAAAAAAGTCAATTAGGAACTTAATTTACAGAATATCTTAAAGAAAAACTTCTGAAAGTTACACTTATTTCCAAAAAAAAAACAGGTTATTGATGAGGGTACTCAAGAAAGAGATGGATCCAACAACTTGAACTTCACTATTGCGAATATTCGCGGTTGTTCGCTTACATAATTGTGCTTAGAATTCATGCTCTCTGAAAACCAATAATACTTGATTTTTTTGACACTATGTATCACTTTTCTACTGCGATCGATCATTTACTTGTATCTGTAAGTACTTTTTTTAATGCTCCTTCTTTCGTGGAATGGCTGGAATTTTGGAAAGTATGGACCTCCCCCAATTTCGGTCCGCTAGTTGTTTCTATTGGATTCTGCTGCCCTCCAGTTAGGAATAGCGAGAATGATTCTTGCATTGGCTGCAACTCCATCTAGATGGTTTATCTATCAAAAAAGAAACCTTGTTCTACCTACTAATTTGGTAGCATATATTTTTCACCCCTAATCTTTCTAGGTATCTGGTGGCCTGGTGCCATCCTTACAATATGACCAGCCGTTTAACATCAGGAATCTTGTTCAGCTATACTAGCTCTGAGTTTGTTCTCCATTCCCTATTATTTTATTTTTAAAAAAAAACAATACAAATGGGATATCTAATGTTTGTCTGTTCATTTAACGTCACTTTTTGCTGCTATGGCTAATTGGACGATGCTACGGGATAGCTAATGATGAAGGTATATACAGAAAAGACTGAAGGGCTCAAAAAAGAAAAGTATCCAACATTTTGAACTTCACTTCAGCGACGCTTCGTGGCTAATTTGTGATATGTCAGTATTCATACGTGATATGCCGTAGATAATTCGTGCTCTGAAAAAACTCTAAGTTTGATTATCAGACTCCATACTTAATTAATTAGTGTTTCTACTACCCTCCGCCATTAGGTGTATCTGCATATATTTTTTTATACAGTCTAACTGAATAAAAAGCCACATTGAATTTACAAGATCTGACTAATCTACTCTATTTATTTTAGATGGGATACTTGGAAGTGGTGATCCCCCCAGACGTAATAGACGAAGATGGCAGCCGCGACCACTCTGCCAACGAGGGCGGCACACTCAAGCTGGTCTGCAGGGCTACCGGGATCCCTGCACCAAACGTAACCTGGAGGAGAGAGGATGGGAAGAAGATATTCCTCCGCAACGTGGTACCTCCGGAAGGTCCGTGAGCATATAGTGAACTTATTTCGTTCCTTTGGTATAACTGTTGTGCCAAAATTGTCCCATATAAAGTTTTCTAATCACTTATAATTACCTGCTCATATCTAGCAGAAGTAGTGAATGACATTTATTTTATTTTAACTTTATTATATTTGTTTGCAATTATTTATTGTTTCCTGATTTTTTGTTCATCTTTTTTCATGACGACTTACTTCTTTATTACATATTAATACCAACTGATTTTCTTATGAATTTTCTTGGCCAGGAGTATGCTATGTTATTGCTCTACGTATCTATTATTCTTAAGGGACGTTAAAGTTGTTTTTATTCTATTCTATAGAATGGTGTAGATAGGAAAAGATATAACACAGAAGATTGCTAATACCTCTCTCGTGAGATTGTCTAGTCGTATTTCTAGAGAAACAAAGTATTGATAAAGTATTATAACTCAATAAAATACTTGAATCAGACTATTCAACACTATTATATTGAAATGAAATTGGAATGAAGTATCGAAACTTATGTATTATAAACGTACAGTGCATTCACAAGATTAATTATGAATTTTACTGGATTTACTCACATTGACTATTGTCTATTGTGTACTTTCAATTTTTACTAACCACTAAAAATTATTATTAAATTAATTATTTTAATTAGAATTAACTTTCAATATTAAATATTGTAAAAAGTAAACCAACACTTATTCTACATAATTGTATATACATTTATAGTCAAGAATATTAGTTCCACATACCATACGCCTAAAGATAATAGGAAAGGGAATAATGCGTACAATTAAGGTATAGAACTTACTGTTTTTTGGGGCTAGATTTTTAAAAGCCAATTAGAAAGTCTTTATTAATAGTAATGCTTAGAAATGCCTCCACAATTAAAAATATGGAAAAATAAAAAATAATGGAATCCCATCCCTGAGTAAAGCAATATCGAAAATAATAGTTGGAATTATTACAACACTCATCAAATTCCCTCCTGCATTATTTACTGCGCAAAAATGAAAAGGGATATTGCTAATTTTGTAGTATATACTAGAATATATAGTATAATTTCTATTAAATATTAATGTTTTTTGTAATAAAATAATACTAAAATGTTAGGCAAAGTAAATACAACAAAATTAGTGGTATCCCTATTCATTTTGTCCAGTTTTGATTCATGATGTATCATGGAGAACGAACTTTCATATGAGTTAGCTTTTTTTTTTTTTTTTTTTTTTTTTTTTTTTTCATAACCCCTAAATATGTTTTGTTTTTTATTGTGCAACTGGGTTTTGTGCTCTCTTATGGGCACATTTATTTTTCTGAGTTCTTCTCCTTCTACTGGAGTATGACTACATTTTAAGGAGTTGAGGTGGTTGGAATTTTTGTTGTTTTAGTTGTATTTCTTATTTGTTTAAGTGCCGGGGCACACTTAATTTTTGTGTTTATAAGTTTATTTATGAGTTAGCGAAATTATTGCAGGTATTTATTATAAAATTTAATAGCATCCTCGATATTACAGCCTTATGTTAGAGACCAATCTTAGAAAATTCCATACATCAGATTCATAAAGGTAAGGTAGTGGATTTCACAATGACACGGTACAAGGGGCCGTGGTGATCAAAAATGTTAAGACATCCATATTTAGATAACTTTGGGAGCGGCGCAAGTCCGTATTTGACCTAGGCGAGATAAAATTTATTAATTCATTTCGGACCCACGAAAGGAAATTCGATCTTCAATCTTTAATGTGCACCAGAAATGCGCTCTAATTGCCATAATTGAAGAAGGTTGGTTGTTGAATTGAAAAAAAAAAGTTGAAAATACGAAACTAAATTTATAAAGTGTAAAGAAGAAAACATGCTGTTTCTGCACAAACACTCTGAAGAGCTGATTCGAAGCTCATGATGTATTCAAACTGTGATTATGCGTCACTACATTGTTTCTTCCAAATTCTTCCAACATTTTTTAACTTCCAGAACGCATTTCGATTATAATGATGAGCTATAAACGTCACTGATGAAAATGTAAAAAAAAAAACCTTCACTGACTCATCATATTTAGGGCATTGGGTTCAGTATGCGTTAGGGGATAAATTGTTTCTAACCCACCCGTTGAGCAAGAAAGTTATTTGACCGAGAGATTTTCCATCTATTAAAGGGTGCCCAGTTAGAGGATCGGTAAGCCCCAAGAAAGTCTTCAGATACCGCAAAGACTATGGCTGTTATTAAAAAAATAAATTACCTGCCACAGCTGATTTCAAACTAGGTAAACTAACACCTAACGTACTGAGCTACCCTGCTTCCTAAAAGTAAAAAATTTAATTTATTTCTCAAAATAATGCTAAATTGAAATTAAATTAATTTTGTAATTTTTTGAGTAACATCTGTGGTTTTGAGAAATAAATATAAATATATATATATATATATTATTATATTATTTTGAAAAGCTTGAAACTTTTTTATTTTAACTTGTGTCATTCCCACAAAACTTCAATTTCAAACATGATACAACCCAAAATATGACTTTAATAAAAAAAAAAAATATATTCATCTTGGAAATGGAATATCAGGTATATCGTTCACGTATTAAAAAGCTTTAACAAATACAGTTGCTACTGAAGGCATAACTCAAAATGCTAAATTTTGAGTTATTTCGTTATTATTTTGAAGAAGCGCAATAATCGATAAGATCAAAGACAGTGGTATTTATTATAAATCATTTCATCATTAATATTATTTCAATCAATTTTTCCGTTTAGCTTCTTCGTTTGAACTCTTTAGAAACTATATCGATCATGAAATTTTAATGAGACTTTAATAAGAATAGTAGTTTCAAATATTGTCGAAGTCACTTTTAATAATAATGATGTAATAATAAATACGTAAAAACATGATGAAATAAGGTGGAACTAATTATCTTCAGAAGTTATTTTTATTACACTTAAAGAAAGAATGTGTGGAAGAGAAGACATTTTGAATACAAATAGATTCATTTACGCTACTACTACTGCATAGTAATCCAGGAGATACAATGGACCTATAAACCATGATAAAAGACATTAGTGAACAATCAGTGTTCCCATTCCGGGGCTGAATGGAGGAGACACAAGACTCTGGCGGAGAATGCTGTGTGTGCCATTTCCCTAAGCACATAGCCATGCGGGTTGCCCCCCTCCATTTTTCAAAGGACCAATCTCCCCCTGAGGAGCCTGGGTGCTACAATAATAAGGCCTTTACTCGTATTACAGCCAGTTATTCTGCACATTTCCCCTTTCTGAATACTGACAACTAGTCTAAGAAGCTATTGTATTTCGGTATTATATTTCACAAAAAAAAAATGCATGTATATTATTTAACTATACTATTAGAGATTTTATTACAAGTTGATCTAACATTATAGTTCTACCCTCAAGTAATAATTGGATGAGAAATGAAGAAAAAGGAAAAACGATTACTAAATATCACTTCCTTTCTCTCTTTAATTAATTTTCGATTTGCATATTTTACTTGATTATTCTTCATATTAAAAGATAATAATTAAGTATTTTTAACATGTATTTTATAATTATTTTTTTAAGTACTCAATAAAAAACTGAATCATATTTCAATCATAAGCAAAATATTAATTACAAATTAAAAACGTAACAAATGATAAAACTTATACATATATAATTGAGGCATTGACATAGATACTGTAATAAGTAAAAAAAACATTGTCCTAGAAGTATTAGTGCAGTATCAACCATGCACAGAAACTAAGACCCTTCATTGATTGTTGAGGAATTGGTTTTAATGACGTCATCTTAAAACGGTATTCAATTTATTTTAGTTGCGTAATCATTTATACATGATTTATTATGTCAGTAATTAAGCCAAATTACGATTAATCGAAATATTAATTAATGCTAATATAGATTAAACTAAAAATATTCTTCGAAAAGGTCCCAACTTTTGATATCTATTTCAGTATCCTACAAATTTAATATAAAATTATATTAATCGTATATGTTTGTATTTTTATTCTACAATCTTTAATAAGGATTAAGATGTAAGACATTTAATATGAAGTAAAAGTTCTCTTTATCGCACTGCAAGATTTAATGAGCTAATAAATAGGAGGTGAATTTGATCAACCGAAACTCGAGTATGGCTAAACTATCGATTGAGAAGTTGGCTCAACTAGTTAGTGGGAGCTTTAACTGAGTGAAAATCTTGTCAAGGCTGGAATGCATTTAGGGATTTGCATTAAAGAGACTTGAGCCTTTCCTCTCCTCATCCTTACTAATGGCACTTACCTTAAATTGGAGCCTTTGGAATTCTTGGGTTCCTTTGGCGGTATTACTTACTCCCCCTTGTTTTCCCTCTTTTTTAACTTCGTTAATCAGAACTTAATTATAACTCGATATGAGCCAAATAATTAGTGATCTAAATTTATTAATCTTGTGTTTTAACATAATTCGCGTCACGAAGATTAAGGTGGGCTTGTGAAGTTGCTGGGCTTAGTAACAAATGGATTCCTAAAAAGTTAATAAGCGCGGGGCTGACTGCATCTGAGGGGTAGACCGAATGGACAAATCATTTTATAGAGTCTGGATGAGCCCCAGGAGGATTACAAGATACCGCACCCTACATACTGTGTTATCCCGCTCCTCTTACCAATTATACAGGATTTCCAAACCGTCATGACTATCACTCGATCGTTCATAGTCTTAGTGTATCTACTTGGGACGATAACCGCTCTACCCCTCAGACGCTTCCGGGTAATTGGGAAGATTGCGTTAAGAGTTATCCGACCGATTTGGGTTTGGGTAGGGTTCCGTGGACCCCAAGTTCGTTAGCAGAGATTGGTGGTATCGGCATAGAGCCTTCGGGTTCACTAAGCCTTTTTATGCAAGGGGGGCAGTGTACCTCAGTGTGTATAGTGCCAAGTTGTTATTCTGAACGTCCTGGGTTTAAATTAAACCGTGTCGGATCAATTATTTAAACTATTTGCAGCCATGTGTGGATCTAAAGTACGTCCTGGGGCTCATCCAGCCTCTATAAATTGCATAAACTCAATTGAGGGAAAATCTACCAATTAAGTGCAGTTTCGGACAAATCACCTTTCTGCACAACACTTTGGATACAGTACAGTCTCTATCGTGTACTGAAACCAAAGCATTCGTGGTTGTAGTGGTACAGATATTACAGAAATAACACTCATAAGCAGAAAAATTATAGCAAAAGTTCAGGAGATATGAAAATAACTGATTTAATATCGTCATAATCTGCCATAAGTTTCTGCCATATGAGAGTTCTGAGCATAGTTTTATATTTATTTGATTGGATGGAAGAAATATTAAAATTATAGCATTTAATATACTTAAAACCTATAACACTACAATCCAAGAAGAGGGTATTAAGGTTGTGTTCAAGGTTTCGAAACCAACTGTTGTGTGGTGGTTAATGAGGCCTTCTTTTGTAAGAATACCGCTTTATAGGGGCTGGATGGGCCCCAGGAGATTTACCAGATATCATGCCCCGCGTACTGTGCAATCCCGTCCCTCTTACCAATTATACAGGATTTTCCAACCCTCACGACTTTCACGCGATCCTTCATTAATAGTATTGGAATTTTGTAATAATTAATTATAAAAATTGATGAATATTTGATGAAAACATTGGAATGAGAGATTAATTTCTTACACAGACGTAATGACGAATCCTAGATTGTTTCCAAACAGATCTAATCAAAATCAAGAAAGACTTAAACCTCATTGAACCAGAAAGTTTTAGTAATAGGTTGGAAATCTATACTAGTAGGAGAATGATTAAAAAAATTGGAAATACATGCTTCAAAAAAATAGAAATGTTTCAACAAAAACTATTCTACTTATTTTAACGAATATTTTATATGGTTTACGGTTTTGCAGTTTCAAATTATTTAAATTAAAAAGTTTGTTTTTAATTATTAATTCAATTTCATTTTTCAGAAATTACAACATTCAAATACCGTAAAATACTAATTTATTTCATCCACATTCTTCTGTTTTCTGAAATGAATGAAGTCACATCTTGATATTTTGTTTGCGAATAACTTACCACATAACATTCAATCCTGTAATATACGTTGTTGCGGCTATCTAGACTTTATATCAGAACAACAAGAGCATCCTGCAAACAGATTTTATTGAAACTATATTTCCTACGAATGTTTTAGTAACTATTTGATGGTTAAAATAATTTCTAACAGCTCAGAACGAATCAGTTCAACGAAAATCTTGATTTTAAACAATATTAATTGCTATTTGTGGGGTATTAAATATGATTGGAACAATTCTATTCATTTTGGGTTGCCAGAGTAATCATTTATAATAATTACTCAAATTTTATATTCTTTAAACTTCCTAGCTTTATTATAAATTGGATTTTTTTTCCAGAGGTTGATTGTGTGTTTACCAGTTTACTATTTAAATAAGTGCCGGTGTCCCGCAGGGTAGCATACTAGTCCCCATACTCTTTCTGCTCTATACCGTAGATATCCCAGAAATTGAAGGTGTCATGGCTACCTTCGCCGATGATACAGCTCTTCTTTCCATCGGAAATGACAATCAGGAAACCATAAGAAAATTAAACATAACAATAGCGTATACTAAGATGGACCACAAAATTAAATTAAATTAATAAAAATCTGTGCATGTTGATTTTACGAACAAAAAAATCAACTATCAATCAATAATCATAAACAACAAAGTGATCCCGTATTCAAATCAGGCTAAATATCTTGGGATGACTCTGGATGCGAAACTCCGATGGAAAGAACACGTTTAAAAAAAACTAATACAACTAAATTTGAGTTATCAAAAGTTATATTGGCTCATAAGCAGACAATCCACACTGTCTGTAAAAAATAAAATATTAATACATAATCAAGTCCTGAAGCCAATCTGGACATATGGAACCCAGCTATGGGGACGCACAAGGGACTCCAACAGAAAATCAATTCAACGATTCCAAAATAAAGTGTTAAAAGGCATCATAAATGCACTGGTACATCAGGAATGATGATCTCTCTCAGAGATCTTCGTGTGCCGACCGTGGAGGAGGTAATCCAAAAATTCGCCCAGACATATCAGGGTCGCCTGCAAGACCACATTAACGGCGAGGCCACCCATCTCCTCGACTTCAATGCACTAATAAGAACGCTAAAGAGAAGGAAGCCCCATGAACTAATATAATGAAGGGTGTTTTACGTTCAGAGCTAGAAACATTTGAAGCTCCTTAATCGTGAAAAATAAAACTATATTATGTATATATGTTTAAGTATTTTGTTATTATCATTATTTTCAGAAAAAAATTGCTACTAAGCTCGTAAAGAGCTTGATTGTAATATAAATAAATTTAAAAAAAACTGAAATTATATATTCTTTAAGCTTCCTAGCTTTATTATAAATTGGATTTTTTTCCAGAGGTTGATTGTGTGTTTACCAGTTTACTATTAAGTCCACTTAATAACTTAATTAAATCATAATTTATTATTCATAAATATATAGTGCATAAGTAATCACCAGCATAATAATAATAGATATACTTTTTTACAATTTCTTATTTTGTGTGCATTGAAAAATTGCAATTAATAATTCAGATGTAATAGTGGATTGCCATAAAATAAGTATAGAATTAAATTAAAACATTTCTGGTAAAACATGGGGCATTTAGAGTTCTAGGTGAGGTATGTTTACACCGGGTGGCTGTTTCTCTATTCCACGGCAGTTTCCCCATCTCGGCTACCACCGCCGATCTTCCTTCCAGAAGTCATACTTCGACTCCTGCTTTCTTGGAGTCCTTTCAGAGATTATTTTTCCAAAAGTGGAGTCTGGGATCCTCTCTTTCGGATCTCTTGAACCTCCTTCAACAAGGGGACTACCTACCTGTGTGACCTAGTTTTTATAGGCATCTTTTTCTCATTTTGTAAATTTATTTTAATAATAACGCCCGGAATGATAAATAACATAATAATAAAAAATTCCACTGGCTTTGGTCATAAATATTTAAATAAGTTCTATGAGTAAATAAAAATGTTTGACTTAATAATAACTACATAATTGTAGTAGAAAAAAATTCGTAAGTTGATATAATTGAGTAGTCTTTGTAAAGTAACACGGTAGATTAATATTAATAATGTAAGAATTAAATAATTAGGGTTTTTAATGATTTTTAAGCTTTTACAATTACTAATTTAACCAGGTAAAACCTCTTGGTACATTGCCAGTGATATTTTAGGACTTATTGATGAAATCTAATAGGTATAACTTAATAACAGTGTTCTAGCTCAAGTTGATATAACGAAAAGGCATTCTTTACAATCGAAAGGAAATTTCATATTATCTTTTAGAAACTGAGGGTCCTGAATAAGTTTCAATTAAATCAATAATAACAGGACAATTAAAAATAATAAAAATAAAGGATTTCATCACAAATCTAAGATCTAATGAAGTTCAAAAATATACTAAACTATATAGAATAAGATTGTTTGTATTTCAAAATATATTATTACAATCTAAACATCTCTAAAATTGTCAAATAGATAATAATCACGATAACAAGTTCACAATTTAAACCATTGATCTTAGCTGGATAAATATCATTAATATATTTAATTTACCTAAGAATATATAATAGCAGTTTGTCTAAGATCAAGTACAAAACTATTAATAATCGAAGTCTGCTCTTAAGCTCTAACTGAAGCAATCAGCACTAATGAAGGCTCACAAGTTTTTCTGAAATGTAGGTTTTAAGATTTAATAATGAGATAGGATTTAATGACGAATGCGCTTCTGTATTTAATACAAAAATTAATTTTGAACATAGTAAATCAGGTAAGTTTGACCCAAAGTTCGAATTATACCTCCTAATAAATATAGTATTTCAATTTAAATAAAAAATATTATTGAAAATGGGTACAAAAATCACTCTGAATATTCATTTTTACTTAACAAAGATTCATTAACTAAATGAGTGAGAGATTATTGATTTTTTTTTTTTAAGAAACTGTGATTAGATTCCTTAAAAGTTTTTTTTTGGAAATGAGAAGCCAAATTGCCCCTACCTTCCGAGGCATTTAGCTCTAAGTAAGCAATAAAATCAAACTCTCCGAGGCACTTTCTCTTTATAATGGAGCCATTCGCATGCATGATCTTCCCCCTAGCGACACTTGAAGGAGAGAATTCCCGCTCCAGCGGAAGGCTGATGGAGTAAGGTTTCTAGGTCCCAATATCCTTCTTCAGGGATTTCTACCTCCTAATGATTGCGAGATAATCGTTCTGTTATGAACTATAATAATAAGAGGATGTTTTAATAATTAGAATTATTCGTTGCTCAAATTTAAATTAAAAATACAAAGCGATGAGGAAATGTTTGACCGCATGTATCTTGAATAATGTATTTTATAATTAATTTTCGAACGTATATTTATCAATGCCATTTTGTACCAACGCCATTGAAATATAGACACCTATACAATTTCAATAAAATTCTATACGTCTCTCAACGTGGTAAGCGATCTATTCTCAAATAGTGGCCCAGCACCTAAACAATAATTACCGCATCCTCCATAACAAATAGTGTATTTCCCTTTCGTTAACAAACTCTCCCCTTTCCACCGAAACTCTTTTAGTTCCACTATATCCTCACGTCGTTATTGATCGATTTTAATTATGACTTCAACTTTCTATGAATCTTCCTATACGTAAATTTCTATTTTTCAACTTTCACCCTGAAACAGTCCCCACTCGTTGAACCGAACGGGGGAACTTGTGTTTAACTCAGGATCATGACCGTTTTTCTCAGAAAGATCCATAACTGTATGGGATATTGTTTGAAATAATGTAATTAGAATGTTCAAAATTACGTCATATCCCTTCAACTAACCTGGAGGGCCGCTCTAATTGTCAATCAGCGATAGGGATGTACCAACCCCACATCCACCACCATTGAGACACCCCGACCGCAGCAATGAGATTCACTCAAGGTTAAACAAATAAGGAAAACTTATTTAATATACATTGTGCCAACGGTTCAGCCGAACTATTAGGGCTCAGAAAAAATAGCAGAGTAACAATATCACCACATAAATAAAATATAATAGTTCTAATGACAGAAATGAATTATAATGAATGAAATGTTAAGTTATAAAATAATGTATGAAGTCTATCATTATAATAAAATTACGTGTGCTATGTGTTGTCGGTACTGATGCGGGCAGCAAATATGAAAAGGAATATGTTTTGGACAAAGAACAGACCTTTTGGTCTCCTTATGGAGCCTTTATGATCCTAGATGGTGGAAACAGATGAAAAGGGGGGGGGGGCAAGCAAACTAGACGGAGAAAGGACTCGGGAGACGAACACAGAAAAGCAAGGAGAGGACTCGCGAGACAGATCCTGCGGAAGAAGATGGCAAGACCCGGAGGCCACAAGGCGAAGACTGAATTGTAACCCAATCTACCCCTGTTCAAAGATAAGTGTAATTTATTCCTGTATGCTATTTTATGGCAATTCCTTTTATATAGCAACATCTGAATCATGAATATCTTGTTTGACATTGAATATATAAACGATCCTTATTGTAATTCATTTGGTGCTTAGATACCCCAGGTACACTATTTATTTATAAATAATATATTGATGGTATAATAGATAAGTAAATTGGTAAACACAAGAACAGACCTTTGGATAGGAACCCAATTAAGATTAAGGCATATAGATAATAATTTGAGTACTCATCCCAAATGAGACTCTGGCATCCCAAATATCAACGTACATATTCAAAATATATTTAACAGTAGAAACATAGCACATGATAACTAATTTTACAATCTGCCTTTAAAATTGGCAACAAATAACACAGATTTATAAACAATTATATGTGATGTAGTAGGTAAAGAAACAATTAGGGCAGATGAAGGTGAATAATATGCCTCTATACTTTTCATAGAGGTTTGCATTACGCACAATCATGCATTTTAAGATTCCTGAACTCGGATAAGTAAAAGTGATTTTTAATCCGCTTTTTTCATTATATTAAATTGGCTACTGGGATATTATTTGAGTATTCTGAAATGTAGTGCTAGAATTTAACATCTTTCTAGACAATGTTTCACCAATTAAGAAATCATCAAAAGAAATTTAACAATCTAAACAACTGTTCTTAATTATTTTAAAAAATGATGATTGTTCTATAAAAATATAGTTCAAAAACATGTAGTGAGTCATTTTTAATATGGACTCTGTAATCTATTTGACAAAGAATCTGGACGAATGAGTTATATTTTAAATGATAATCATGAATATTTCCTGAAATGAAATTTTTTGCAGGTGTCAACACCGGCTTACATAATATTTTACGTAACCAATATGATTGATGAGTGAATTTCAGTCCATCCTCTATCTGGTTAGTTATTTTCTAGTAATCTAGAGAATTGCGATTTTGTATTTTGGTTATTTTTGATTGCTTTTAGTTTTTATTTTATTTTTAATTTCAAAATATTTAAGGAAGCCCAAGGCAGCCAATCCCTGTCCTCAACCTCCACGTCAACAAATTCCTCCCCACCATACACCCTTACGGGTCAAATTACCTCCTCAACAACCAAATCCTCTCCCTTCCAACCACAGCATTCAAACAAATGCTGTAGTTCATCAAACATTGAATAAAAATCCAGCACCTCGGGTACAACCCCCAGCCAACCCTCCTCTGCCCATTAATTATCCCTATCAAACTCAAGGCTCATATCCATTCCATGTCCAAAATCCTATCGACATAAATTCCATCCTATCATCCTTCCTCAAAGACCTTCAAGAGACTATCAAGCCTCTCATCATCCTACTCACGAGAATCTTTAGCGAAGTCCCTCTTAATTACCCACGATGAGCATAAAGCCCTTAGCTATCGTTCTGTGGAACGCTAATGGACTGCTTAATCACCGTGATGAACTTGACATATTTCTACACGACAACCAAATAGATATTGCTTTACTTACTGAAACACATTTCACTCATCGCGCACATTTCTACATACGGGACTACATCACTTACAGATCAGACCACCCAGATAACACTTCACATGCCGGATCTTGTATTCTCATTCACAAAAACTTATCTCATTCCCTTATTCCTTCCATTCCAACTGATGCTATCCAATCAACCTCAGTAACCATAACAACTCGTCCTTTTCATATCACATTTTCAGCTGTATACTGTCCTCCTGGAATTTCTGTTTCCTATAATCTTCTTGAATCCTTATTCCAATCTCTTGGTTCATGCTTCATTGCTGGAGGAGACTACAACGCTAAACACCAACGATGGGGTTGTCGAACATCCAACTCCCGAGGAAATATCCTGTCTGCTGTAACATCCAAAAAGAGTTATTCCATTCTGGCGCCAAACAACCCCACCTATTGGCCTACATCTACCAAAAAACGTCCCGATATCCTTGACATATTTATCACATCCCAAATTTCCTCCGCACAAGTCAATATTGAATCCTTGGACGACCTTTCATCAGATCATAGTCCAGTCCTCCTTTTCTTGCACTCAAGTTTCGCTCCCAAGCCTTCCCCTCCCACATTGATTACAGGACGTGTTAACTGGAACGATTTTTGTTATGACTTGGAGGACAAACTGGACTTAAAAATTTCACTAAAGACAAAACAAGACATTGATACAGCCATAGAAAAACTTACAACATCAATCAGAAACAGTATACATGACAATATCACAAATCACACAAATAATAACCATCAACAGACTGATTTGCCACAGCATATTCGTATCTTATTAAGAGAAAAACGCAGAGCAAGATCGAAGTGGCATAGAACTCGATATCCAGCAGATAAAACTATCTATACAAAATTAACTAACAAACTAAAAGCAGAAATCAAGAAATTCAAAATTCAAAATTTAATTACCTGGACTGAAAATCTTACAACCACCGACAAAACATTATGGATGACTACCAAAAAACTCCTAAAGTTCAAAGAATTCAATCATCCACTACTTACTGAATCAAATAACTGGACAAAATCTGACGGAGAAAAATCACAGTTATTTGGCCAATACCTTTCCAAAATCTTTCATCCACATCCTGATATCATTAACCCAACTCAAATTGAATATATAAAAGAAGCGTTAGATGTTCCCCTCCAAATGTCCCTTCCACCCAAAGCATTCCATCCTTCAGAAATATCCAACATTATTCACAGATTACCTTCCCGCAAAGCTCCTGGTCACGACCTCATCACAATTCATATCTTAAAACACCTACCTAGAAAAGCCATCCTATTCCTTACCTACATATATAATGCTGTACTCCGCTCCACATATTTTCCTGACCTCTGGAAATTCTCCATTGTAAAAATGATACCCAAACCTAAAAAAAAAACAGAATACCTATCCTCGTACCGTCCTATCTCTCTTTTACCTTGCATGGGTAAAATCCTAGAAAAACTCATCCTTAAACGATTGTACCCTATTCTTGATGCAAATCACATAATACCAGATCACCAGTTTGGATTCCGAGCATCACACTCCACCATTCAGCAATGTCATCGTGTGGTGGATGTGGTCTCCTCTGCAATAGAACGTGGATCATACTGTTCGGGCGTCTTTCTTGACGTGGAACAGGCTTTTGACCGAGTCTGGCATACGGGCTTGCTCTACAAACTCCGTAAATTCCTACCCCCTACATACTTTCTCATCCTTCAATCCTATCTCACAAATAGAACTTTCAAAGTAAACCATAATAATTTCTATTCATCCCTCTTTTCCCAATCTGCTGGTGTTCCTCAAGGTAGTATCCTTGGCCCAATCCTTTATACAGTTTATACAGCTGACATCCCAACTCATCCTAATACTATACTTACCACGTATGCTGATGATACATGTGTATTATCAGTCAACACCAATCCAGTTATTACATCCCAAAGCCTCCAATCCCATATCACTGATCTTGAAGAATGGTTTCAAAACTGGAGAATTAAAATAAATTCTCAAAAATCACATCAAATCACTTTTACCTTACGTCGTAAACCAATGACTTCCTGCCCTACAGTATCCTTTAATAATATCCCACTGGTGCCTGTAGAACAGATCCGATACTTAGGGTTGCACCTCGACAAACGATTAACCTGGAATCCTCATACAAGACTGAAAAGACAAGAAACCGCTCGACGTTTCAGGCTACTTCAATACTTACTAGACAAACGCTCTAAGCTCCCAATTAACTACAAAAGACTCATCTACATGACCATCATACGACCTATTTGGACTTACGCAGTAGAGCTATGGGGCTCCACTAAGCCATCGAATTCCTCTCGTATCCAATCCCTACAATCCAAAATCCTTCGTAAAATCCTCAATGCTCCTTATTTTGTTAAGAATAAAGTCATCCATAACGACCTTAATGTCCCTTTTGTTGCTGATTTGGCCCGAACCCGGTATCTATCCTTTCATAGCAAACTTCATTCCCACTCAAACCCTTTAGTTTCAAACCTAGCTTCCTCTTCAATTCCCGATAATCCTCCGAGGCGTCTGAAAAGAAGATGGCCACGTGACCTTCTTATTTGAACTTTGATTTGAGTACTACCAGTGGGTAGTTTCTCTACTTGTCCTTCTCATGTCATTATGTAACACGCATTCTATTTACTTGTTGTATAATTGTAATACAGTTGTAAATATCAATAAATAAATTAAAAAAAAAAAAATAAATATTTAAGGGATATTTTCATTAAATAAGATTGGAGTTATACCAGATAAGAAGCAGATCTTGACGGTCCCTACGTTCAGAGCGACATGTCTAAAACTGAGGTTATCGGAGAACTTTCATTAAGCTCTCCAATAACCTCAGTTTTTGGTATGTCGCTTTGAACGTAGGGACCTTCGATCTTTTTTAACAGAGTCATTAATTTTATTGGCTTATCATCTTTGTTAGGACTAGGGAAGTGGCGACCCAATCGCCTGGTCATTGTACCACAGTCAACTACTGTCCCTCCAGGTTGGGGGAACAGTACTTTTCCATACATACAGTACAAAAACACAGCACACTGCACACAAGGTCATTACAGTACTCACCCTAGGGCCACCTCCCTAGGTAGTCGCCCCGGACGGGGATGCAGTTCTGCAAGCACTGAGATGACAGCCCCATCAGCAGACTAGGGTACGGAGAGACGGTGGATAGCCCCACTACCCGAAAATTTAGTTATCGTGAAACCCAAAAAAAAAAACAATAAAAAAGAGGAGGCGAAGACCTGTTACCGGGTGGTAGCGCCGTAATAATAGTAATCATCTTTATTATTCATTATCAATATTTCTTTCACATTTCTTGTGAACCTATGCTCACACCTATATTCTTCAATAATTTTTTAAATACTGTTCTCTATCTAAATTATTATTATTTCTATTATTTTACTAGTATATATTAAAACTTATGATTTAGTAATTTTCTAGACAATTTATCATTATTTTTCACTAAACTCTGTACTCAAATTCATTAAAATATAAAAATAAAAACATTATCATATATCGGATATTTTAAGTTAAAAATGAAAATGAAATTATTTTAAATATCGAAATTTAATTATTATTACCATCCACTGTATAAAAAATTTTATGTACGTCTTAGATACAAATACTTGGCCCTCCTAGGGCGTCATTGTTATTTGTATTGTTTTAAAGTACTATCGCTCAAATAGAACATAACCATCTAATCATCAGTACATACAATAGGTATCAATACATGATAACTAACAATAAAATAAATATTTATTTTATGAGTTCATAATGCGGGAAAGAATTGTTGAATGTTTTATACTATGCATACAGATTTAAAAAATATGAAAAATTATATTATTAATTCCTATTCTTGAATAATTTATCTACGTAGAACGGAGGAGCGGATGATAAAGAAGAATAAGTAGTTAATGAATGATTTAAGGTAAAAATTTATATTTCTCCTAAAATAAAATTATTCACCCACAAAAATACTCAAGTTTAATTAGTATTCTTTTGAACTACCATTATTTTATAATAATCTCTTTTCGGATTATTCATTTTCTCTTTGAAGTTATAAACTTTTTAACAAATACATTTTATTTGCATACTTCGAAAAACGCATGGGCGTTGTTGGGGAAGAGATAAGGGGATCGGTAATTATTATAGTGGAAGAAATGGGATTAAATCTAACAATTCCCAATTTTATCTGGCCCATATTCCTGTACAGGTGGGAGGACTATGGTCTCGGAGCTCTGCCAACGTTTTGCATATATAAACAGGATTAATGTCTTTGGCGAATGTATATGGAGGTTGTCAATATAAACGAACGTGATACTAATAAAAAAGGTAGCATTAACTTGGATAAAATTTGAATTTGAGATGAGTTTTGAGGGTATCGCTGTAAGTATTGGCCTGTTTCACCTGAGATTTCGGTACAGCAACATACCCACAACGATACGTCCCTCATGATGTATAAATTATAAACTAAGCCTCGGGAATAACCGATATGTATGTGTATATATATAACATATATGTTCTATACAAATTTTGGTACTTTCGAATTACGAATTAATTCTAATATGATTCTTTTCGATTCATAACAGTGTAATATAGAGGAAATACTCTTACAAAAGGATACCTACCTTATATAATAAAGTTATATAAGATAACCATGTATTTCCTCTAAGATTATGAGTTTATTTCATTAATTATTAAATAATCATATCCAAAAACAGGTTGTAAGAATACTCGCTAGATTCTTTTTCTGAAATGTTTTAAGACTGAGAGGTACAATGGTTGCTCAATATGCAGATCGCTGAGTTGTGTTGAGAATCCGGGTTCATATCGAGCTATGGCAGGTAAATTTATTTAATCTGTAAACAACCAAGGATGGACTTCTGGGATCTAGATGCTCCTGGGACTCACCCTGACTCTATTAAGAGTTATATCGAAACACATCCTGAAGTTTAATAACGATCGTGTCTTCCCTGCGCAACTTCTTAGAAACAGTGAAATCAGTACAATCTAATATGTAATGAGGCCAAGACCCCTTTTAATTTGTATAGTATTTATTTACGAAGTTTGTCACATTGGTTAAGGTATAAATAAAGAATGATGAAAAATGGAATTAAATTAAAGTTATTTCAACTAAATTTTAAGTTGATAAACTAAAAACAAATAATTATCTCACAAGCTCGAAAATGTCTAGGTTAATTTTTTTTTTCGTCTTTTTATATCCCCATAATCCCTGTGATAAAAATACTACGATATTTTCATAAATTGCTCTAGAGAGTTATAGGTTATAAAAAAATATGTATTTTTAATTTTTCTGCCTCCTGTCTCCTAAAATTCTTAGACAGTTTCATAATTCAGTACTTATAATAATATTAGATATACAAAATTTAATTAGCGTTCCCCAATTGATAACACTTTGGTTTTTGTTTTGAGCAAACTACAAGTATTATTACATATAAAAGAATTTTACAACTTTATTCAGCTGCAACTCTAATACATACTCTGGAGATTCTCTTATGTTTTGAAAACCATATCAATCAAATAAATTAACTGTAGTAGAGGGGAAAATTGAGGTTGGAACCGATATTATCGAATTCCACTATATGTTCTGGTTTACTCGTAGTACAATACATAGCATACAACACAGGTTTTAGAGCAAGAAGCCCAAGTTCCAAGGCGATCCATCAGTGAGAAGACAGCGGCCATTGGAGGAAGACTGGAAGACCCGGAGGCGATTAGACTAAGGAGACAACAAAAAGGAAGCTGGCTGCGAGAGCAGCCTGGCGATGACAGAGCCACCGATCAGGAGGGCCCTGACACGAACACAATAAAGACAAATGCTGCCCTCTACAACAGTTGGGGGCAATTAATAGAGCTAAGAAAGGGCTAACTGACCCTCATTACAACGGCTCATTAGCTCCGCCTCTTTTAATCTCTACCTCTGCCTCTCCTGGATCCTCTCTTCCAATCGGCTATTCCCTTCCAGGTTTCGTCACTGATAGAATATTGTTCGCCAAATCGCTGTATTGGGAACTAAATCGTTAGGAATGTGCTATGTTTGGGATGTTAAATATATTTTAAATAATTCTACTCATTTTGGAATACATTTGCAATGAAATACTCAAATTATTATTTCTTTAAATGTCCTAACTTTATTTTAAATTGGGTTCTTTCCCAGAAGTTAGTTGTGGATCACTGCTACCAATTTACTTACCAATGGACTTGTATTACAAATGAGCAGTGCACTTAATACCTTAATTAAACCACCAAAATAGTATCCATAAATGTATAGAGCAGTGGTTTCCAATCTCTTTTGTACCAAGCACCCCATGTTTCAATGAAAACCTTCGGCGCCCCCCCTGTTCAAAGAAAATTCCTACTACTTCCTACTTGCAAAATAAATAGTATAGGCGTATGAAAAAGAACAATAAGTATTACATTTAAAACAAAACATTTAGTTTTACCATCACAAAATACAACATTAAAAGTTACAATTTAAGGTAAAACATTATTGGTAAGAGAGAAATAACTACGTCTCACGCATCCCCCCCTAAGGGATCGCCACGACTGGTATAGTATCAGAAAGGTTCAGAAAGCACCAAAATAATTATAATAAATATACTTTATTAATACATTTTCTTATTTGGATTATCATTTGATATATACATTAATAGTACGATTAATACGATTCAGATGTAATTGAAGGATAAAATACATAAAGAAGTTAAATTAAAACTTATCTGGTAAAACGGGGCTATAAATAGAGTCTTATTGTCCGGTATGGCGGAGCCTCTTCAACTTTGCGCAATGTCTTCGGCTACCATTGCCGATCTTCCTTCCTGAAGTCAGACTTCGACCTTCTTCCTCGGGATCTTTTCATAAAGTGCTTTTTCAAAGGTTGAGTCTTGGACTCTTGAATGATATATTTCTTATAACTGCATTTGGTTCATAATGAAAATTTATATTTATTTTTATATTAACGACTGGTACGATACACAGCAAATGTGAAACTTGTATATTATAATACAAAGCAATCGTCCTATATCAACATATATGTAATGCTGACGTGGTATGTAATACTACTAGTGTTTTGAGGAAAGGAAAATGTCTTCCTTAGTTTCAACTATTTATGGTCCTATGCATCGTACAAGCCAAATCGGGCTTTATTATTAGAAAAAGAAGTATGGATGTAGAAAATAAGAATCTTGGAAAAAGACAATTATAAAAACTAGGTCACATAGAGGAGGGAGGTTTATATGCCTGTCCTAAAAGGATAAAAAGGCTACGGAGGATAGAAGGCTCAAAGATTGCATTTCTTGAAGTGCGTCGAAGACACTACGGAGATGGCCAGACCCGAGGACGTACTGCCTCTTATTTACCAGATAAGTGTTAATTAAATTTACATACGAATTTTACGGAAATATTTTTATTTGAATCATTATTAGTTACAAGCAGTAATGTATAAATAAAATGGTATTCATAATAAGTGAACGTAATACGTAAATTTAATAATTTTAATTATTTTATCTCAAGCTTTTATTGTGAGTTTTTTAACAAAAATGTGTGTTTTTGCCTTAATTAATTGGGACTAACGTATGTCATTTCACGTTATCCGTTACAAACTAGGCTAAAAAATAGAAAAGAAACCTGGAGAACTAGGGAACTAGCAACCAAGATGACAACTTAATCTTCTAAAATATTGCAGTCCAACATGTAGAAGAGGCCATGATTAGGTTGGTGCGTCTGTCATTCAAGTTCAGTTATTTTGGTTCTGACTAGTATAGGTTATAGAGATACCAGAATACCTACAGAGTCTACGTTTGTGCTATTCTATTATTTTATCTGGAAATAAAATCTTGTATGCACCTCGTGGACTAAAATTATCATTATTCCGACCAATATTTTTTCTAACTCGGCTTCGCCTCGCGTTGGCTCAAGAACAAACCTATTTCTGAGGGAATAATGATATTCTTTAGTCCCTAGGTGCATAAAGAACTATACATGCTTCCTTTAATCATATAAAATACACTTTTATGCCATACGATATATGCCTTAATTCAAGTATTAAGTTTGACTGATTAATAAATTGTAAACACAACCGATCTCTGGAAAAGAATACAATTTAAGACAACGTTAGGAGATTAAAATAAATAATAAGATACCATGCAATGATTAATTATTATCAATAATTACTCATTGCATTCCATTTACATTACATATTTACTTACATATTTATTTTCTAATAATAACTAATTGGTTACGATTATACGGCTTTCATTATTTTCTCAATTTTAGTTCTCCTTCGCCAGTACTGTGTGTACCAGTGCTGGTTCTTCCGTTGAAAACATTCTACCTTTCTTCTCAAATGGGTATATCTCCTACCTCCTCCACAAGCTATCTTCGAAACATTTCTCTGTCTTATATATCTTAAGGATCTTTCTAAGGAATCTTGTTTCCTTCTTTTCCATTTTCGATAAGTTCTTGAAGTCTATTTTTTAGGACGCTTGTAAGCATTAAGGTTTAATAATGCATTATAATTTCCTATATTATATTTCACTTTATTTTTATGATCCATGATTAAAAATTATAAAGGAACAATGTCATTAAAGTTCTAATGGATAATCCTGAATTGTTGAAAAGTAGGAATCTAGAAGATTTTGGTGCTAAAATATACTGTTTAATTCATTTAATGTTTATTTAAATAGCTTATTGTACTAAAGGAGAGATTAGTGCTTCTATGATTGAATTATTCAATACAATTATTTATATCACCATAGTAATAATAATAGTTAGCCTATATTTAATGACTATCAATATACAATCACCTGCGTCAATTCTGTGAAGTGCATTACCGTGAAAAATTACTAATAATTTCTATTAAAGATCCGTATATAATTTTTTAAAACGTGAGATAAAGAAAAAATAAATAATGTGACCAAGTGTGCTTGTTAAAATGAGAGTGAGATAGGTTGCCTCGCGAAAATTAGCCGAGAGTGTCTCCGAAAATTTATTTCGTGCCGGTCCTAAGTAATAAATCTCAGCATTCTCATTCTGGTTAGAAAAGGATAGTAACTTCCAGATCAAGGCTAACGGATAATATTCAAGTGGTATTCAGAATTATTGATAATTATTTAAAGTTTTTTATTATTTACTTTATTAAATTTATAAATATTTGGTTAAATGAATGCATAATTATTTAACAAAGTTCTTAATTTGTTCATATAAATTCGTGAGTATTAAACAACATTGAACGGGTGTGATTTAATTGAAAAATCATTTTAATTGTTATGATAAATAAATATAGAAGTAAACTATTCATGTATATTAAAAACTTTTTTTATTTTGAATAAAATTAGATCAATGCTTATAGTTCAGAAGTAGTCAATATTGTTTTTTACGGAGTAATATGCCACAATAACTAGCATAATCCTTATGGTATAATAATAATAAGGCTTATCGAACCCGAAGGCTCCTTCCCTAAACCACCAATTATTTTTCCCTACAACGTCCCTTTACGGACCACAATCCGTACCCATATTCTCCAGATCACTCAATCCTCCCAACTACGCCTCGGTTTACCCCTCATATGTTTACCTGTCGGCACAGCGCTTATTTACATTTTAGGAATACGTTCGTTACTAAAACCGACAACTTTACAAGCCTATATTAATATTTGTGACAATTGAACGATATTAACCGGATCCATTTTATAGAATAATTATACGAAATGCTAATATTATAAGCCGGTAATTTTCCAGCTGAATACAGTTATACATAAGGTATAAATGTAAAATAGAATCGATAATTTTGACCCCATTGTCATTTCCTGGTTAAACTTTATGATCAAATTAAACTTTTTTTTTTCAAATGAATATAATGATTATGTTGTTTATTAATATATTATAATACTTTTTGGGTTTAGTTTTATGATCGAAGAAATATCATGAGATACAATAAGTAATAGTCTATAAACCATTAAATAAATATCCTTAAATATGAGAATGAATTAGCCTCCGAGATATTGAATATGGCTAGTAATACAATTTAATTTTAATATTTTATTGTTTAAACCGGATATAGGACTAAAGTTTGAAATGTGAGAGGAATATAAATCGAATTGGATTTGTATAGAAGTTATTTGTTTTAATCGTAATATTCATAATTAACGACAATATTTAAGGGCAATCAAAGAGTATATCTAAACATATTATAAAACAAAGTCCTCGGCCGCGTTTAGACATACAACGCGTAAACATACAATATGTATGTTCGCGGTAAACTCAGATCAGTATTAATCCTTATCAACTTAAATAATTTAGTAACAATTTAGTCAGCATTTCATGGTCATTATTATAATATTTTATGGCATATAATTTATATTAGTATCTTAGAAGTTATCGCAAAAAAGTAATGCCCGTGGAAATAAATATTGAGAAAGAAATATAGCATTTTGTTTTTATGTTTATTACATCCACATAATAAAATAAATTAAAATACTTCATGTAGTATACGTCATGTTCATGTAGGCATTTTAATACTTAAATAATAATTGAAAAATTTATGTCTAATCCACATATTTCACTCATCAAACTTTTGCGAACCAACGATAGGCAAAAAACCTGTAGGCATAATCTGCAAAGCCGCTAGTAAACCATTAAGTACACAAAAGTTGATAAAAAATGATAAAATAATAGGCAAACTTAAGTTCATGCTTATTTTTGTGACATATATAAGGTATCAATATTACTTTAAAATCGAATTTAATTTTCAGTATGGTTAGTTACTTCTAGTATACTTTATTTCTAATTACATAGAATAGATGATTTACTTCACTTTTGCGATACACAAACTTGTTTTTAATGGTATATAATAATATAACTATAATAGTAATAATAATATGCCTAGATTCAGGAGGCATGGGTTGGCTGCTCACTTCATATCTATTTGAAATAATGAGATATTCCAGATAATAAAATTTAATTAGATATATTACATTTTTCATTATAACATAACCAATAAAACCAATAAATGAATTTATGTACTTAAAAAATACCGTCTGATTAAAGTAAGCCTAGGGAAACTGTAGTTCATGGCGAAGGTAGTTCCTAACTTATTCATCTCTCTATCTCGTAACTGAAACCCGTTTAGCAGCTAAATCGGTCAGTTGTGAGTTATCTCCGATTAGTGGTTTTTTTATCCCTCTTAAAATTTGTGTAAATATTTTTCTAGTTTACTAGATCTGACAGACCAGGTTTTTATAACTGTTTGTTTCATTTAATGTCACTTAATGCTACTTTGGCTGATTGGATGACCTTTATTCTTATTAGAATTTTTTTTAAATTAGTAATTTAGATTTATTTATTGGGACAAGAAATTGATTAAGGTGATTTATTTTATCTTTAGATCATTAGTTATTAAACTGTATCCTATCATTAATTAGCATCTAACAACATTGTTACTATATGTCATTAAAGCCATATGAGGCTTTGCTAGAAAAAGAAATATAAATATACAAAATAAGAATTGTCACAAACGACTTCACCCAAAGGGTTACTTAGGCAGAAGGCAATAGAACTAGGAGGGAGTGATATACCTGAGGAAAGGGGCATACAATCGGTCAGTAAACAGAAAATAGCAGAGGCGATATTAGAAATCTAAATCATTAACAGTAATTTTTAAATGTATGTACGAGTATTAATAGTTTCAAAAATAATATTTATAATTTATATGTGGTTCAATGATTTAATTGTGTATATAATTTCTTATTCAGCGTTTGTCCATTATTACATTACTGATAATGCTATTAAGGTGTTAAATATTACTGGTTAGTTAAATTGGTAATCATACAACCAACCAGAAAAAGAATCCAATCTAAAACAGTCCTGAACTTTAAATTAAATAATAAGTTGAGTATATTATCTTCAATAATTACTCATTGCATCCCAAAATAAAATAAATAATAAGAATAAATTGCCTCTTGAAGGACAATACATATCATTTTTTAAATGAAACATATTTATTAAGATAACAACAAAAATTAATTGACCATCGGAATTAATAAATTATTTTTTTAAAACATAGCATTTGTATGCTCCCTCTGTTAGATTTTTTTTAATTATTAATATTGTTTTCATTTATTAACATTTAATAGGAATATAAATGACGTTATACTTTGGAGCTGCCTTCTTTCTGTATCGCGAGTTTCTGGATACTGATTCCCTTCACCCATTTTCCAGATTGCTCCATAGAACCATCGCAGAGCGAAGTGCCTTCTAGTATAAAAACCCAGTAAAATTATTTATGATCCTGGCAAGAAGTGCTACAGAAAATGTCTATAGAAATATTCGAAGGAGTTGCCGGCTTGGAATGCTAATAGGATTTGATCAATACCGCCTTCAAGGAAATCACACCACGGCTAAACAAGAAAGGCCCTCGCTAAGCCTCTCCGGTTTAAGGATATTATCTGAATATCAAATACTTTCCAGATATTTTTAAAACGGTTTAAATTTTTTTTATTTTATTCCTATACGATTTTCATTTCATAACACATTCGTTTTGCGGTAATAATATATTAATTCAATAAAATATGTTGTATCCTGCATTCCTCTGACTCTTCCGATAAAATTCCTCAGCGTGAATGAAACGGGATTTAAATCTGCTTGGTATAAAAAAAATATACACACAATTACACAATATAGATAAACCGAAATTCTGTCAAAACAAGGAAAAACCTTGCAAAGAGTTTCCTAACAATAAATCCCAAACTCAAATTATTATAATTTGGACCTTTTATTTGCTTTCTTTATTTATTTAACAATTGGGGTATTTAAATTAGTTCGTTAAATTTAAGTATGTTAAATAGATAAGTTCAAAAATACATGAATATGTGTTTAAAATACCTTCAATGTATCCATGACATTTTTGTACGCTGATGCTCGAAATACGATCCTCATTGAAATAGAAGTTACAATATACGTGTACCTCTTCGCCTATTATCGATGTAGCACGCTTTTATCTATTTTTTGAATATATATATCTTCAACATATCATAACATATGAATGAACGTAAAAAGCAGTTTTAGAGGTACAGGTTATTGATAAAGTCCGGTTTATCGACAATATCATAAAATATTATGATATAAGAGTATTGGGTTGAATTCGTGATAGAGATTGTACAGTTTCTTAGCCATTAGTTGTGTAGGTGTGTTGCCTATTCTATAAATTTAGAGTACAAACTTCATAGAGGCTGGATGAGCCCCAGGAGGTTCTCTAACAGTCAATTCAGGACTGTTGAATTTATCTCGTACTAGAAAGAAAGGATTTATTAACCCCCAGCAACCTAGGCACTGAACTATCCTGCTATATATAGGTATGTTATTTACAACCATATAAAACTGTTAAGTTGTCTACATTATGAAAAAATTGTTGCGGTTTATAAATTATATTCATTGACTTGAATGTCTTGCGAGTTCGCTGCCGTACCTACAATTCCGTAACTCCAATTATAAATCCTAGTTGGTTATTAACGAATAAAGTTCGGAGATGCTTTACATTTATAAGCGTAGGGAATACTATAAAAAATATGTAATGTGAACTTATATTTCTAATATGTTCTGTAAAACTTCTACCCAAGCGAGTCTGGCAGTTTTTTATTCATTTACGTCCTGAGAAGCTTTTGAAATTAGTCTTTATAAGTTTAAGTAGGCTTGTGTAAGCATTTAGGGTCTGTATAAGCTTGTGTTTAAGGAAAAAAGTAAAGTAAAATTAGTTTTAAAATGTTTCTTCAGTGTTTCGTTTCATTATATGTATCACGTGAGGCAAAGTCAAGCTTAATTTTTCATTAGAGGCGGGAAAACCCTGGGTTATAAAATTTAAGAAGGAGATGTATTATTCCAGGATAAAGATTGTAATAAATTATTGACTTTTAAGACTTCTCAAAACATTTTATCAATATTAATAAAATTAATTTAACAACGGCGTTATAAATTTGTATTTCTTAAGAATATTGATTTTAAAATATAAATTATTCGTTCTTATTAAGAAAACTACTTCCCAATAGAGCTGGTCACTCCGGGAAGTTAGACCTTACATATATTACATATATTAGACCTTACATAGCTTCCCATAAGTGAAGGCCTACGAGGACCATTCAGAAAGTAGGGAACGTTTTGGAATTAAAAAAAAAACAAGTACAAGAAAAACATTTTATTATATACATGTAAAATAGGGACTAAAATACTAATTTTCAACATAATCACCATTCGAATTCAGGCACTTATCATAGCGGTGGACAATTTTTGAAATTCCTGTGTCATGAAATTCTGCCGCCAGTGATCTCAGTCACTTAGTGATGCATGCCTGGAGCTCCTCATCTTCGTCAAAACGCTGTGCTGCCAGGTCTTCATTTTCGAGAACAAGTGAAAATTACTTGGAGCAAGATCAAGGCAGTAAGTGGGATGGGGAAAAACTTCCTAATTAAACGAGTTCAGGAGTTCTTGCGTATGGTTTGCCTAGCTTCTGTGAAACAATTTCAAACAATAAAGTCCGTAAAACTTGTGGTAAACATAGAGAAAGCTCAGTTATTGTGAAACGGCGATTTTCACGAATCTTTTCGTCATCTTTGGCGACCAGATTGTGAGTCACAATCCTCGAACGTTCACTCTTCTCTTCATCATGAACGTTTTTTCGGCCATTTTTAAACTGAATGCACGACTTCCTGACAGAACTCAACTGTCACTCATTACGCTGTTCCCGTACACTTTACATAGTTCCCGATGAATTTCTATTGGGTTTAGGTTTTTTGCCTAACGAAAAACGAATCACAGACGGCAACTCACAACTGGCGGGATGTTGGATTGTAGCACACATTTCAAATTTGAATATAAAAAAAAGGAGTAGCTCGGAGATGTTCCCGTTGTCACAGCTGGACGCTGACTGAGGTGCCGAGCAAGAGCACACCAATGCATACGCTATTGGCGAGTGCCTGGCGGCATCAGGTGAAACTGTTCCTTACTTTCCGAATAGCCCTCGTATATATATATATATTATTATATTATATTATATTATATATATATATATATATATATATATATATATATATAGACTATGTTTAGTTGAATATGTTTTAATTTGAATGATATGACACTTGTTCTTAATTTTTTTTATGTTTAGTGTTTACTTTTACACTTAACTCGATAACTAGCCAAATCAGGTGCTAATGCAGAACACCAATAATTTTTATCTCCTGTTGAAGTGTCAGTTTTTTAGTTTTATGAAATATATTTATTCATTAAAATTATAAATTGTTAACCAAATCCTTATTAAAATTAGTTTAAAATTAGGCTTTGCTAAGAATAAAAATTCTTTAAGGGTAATAAAAGTAACAGTAATATTTTAAAGAGGAAACGAAGCTGTATTGTAAAGTGTTATAATTTAAAACATGGACAGATTGTAATTGTTTAATTAAGGTCCTCTCAATATTCAAGAAAAATGGACCATTATAAACAAAAATTAATCAACTTAATCAAAAGTCCATCAGCTGGAATTTGTTAGTGCACCAGGGATATTGGTTGGTATCTATTGATTCATATTAATTGAGCATTAAAATGGAAAATATTTTATGTTTTTTTTTTTGGGGGGGGCAATTTTATTGGCTACCCCACAGAGATCTAAATAAAGGCGACGAACCGAAATTGCCTATGGTCGCGATTAAAGGGTTCAACGGATGTGAGACTCTCTCATGCTCTATAATTTACTCTTTTGATTAGGGTTATGTACCACAGTATTCGTCATTATCAAGCGGTTTAGCGCCCAATAGACGGCCGATCTTTGATATTTTTTTAAAAATAGAAGCCAATGTATGCTTCAACTCTATGATATATATTAATCATGATAATAGCATGTTCAAACCGAAGATCTGTTTGTTAAACAAATATACCAATAATTTATTGGTATATTATAATTTTAGTAATCTGTCATTTGAATGAGAGTAAATATATCAAATAAAAATGTTTTGATTCCATAAAGTTGGTTTACTATATAACGTTCCCTATGAAAACGGACATTTCATTAGAAATGACCTTTATAAATATGTAAATTTGTACATACGCCTGTGTAGAGTATAAGTCAAAGGGCTAAGACTTCGTTAGATTATTGAAAGATTCAACTAATTAATTCATAGCGATTTCATTAAAAGGCTGCTGATGTAGTATAAAATAACTATGTATATGATTTACAATTTAGCTTTAGTTTCTATAAAAAATTATAATGCTTGGGTTGTGAAATGTAAGTATTGCAAATTAACAGCAAAGTATTTAAGAGTTTAAAACAAACAAAGTGCAGTAAGTTATAAAGCTTAGGCTGAGACCTGTAACTTGGCCCTCAGTGGGGGAAGGGATTAAAGCTTTAGCACGTACACAGATGGCGCTACTCACACGCGCGGGGTAACGCTTTCATTGGTCAACCTTGCTCCATAAGTCAACGCTCTATACCAAACGTTAAGATTTAACATAAATTTAATTAAATATTAATAAAATTAAATGATTCATATCAATTAGATAAATAATAAAGATAATTTAAATATACAAATATAAATATTCTCTATTTTAATTGGGATTTAATATTTAATTTCTACTAAAGCCCGCAATAAATTCAATATGATAAAGCTATAAATAACATGGAGCTAATACGCTCAGCAGGCCTCTATAAAGTGGGTACCCAAAATAAGGGGGTAACCTGGCGGTTGAGCGTGATCTAGGACAAATCACCCTCCTCCACAACCATTGTCTATGTAACGGTACAGTTTCTACAATGTACAGAACCCCAGACCCGTTCACGGGTTGTATTTACTTATCTGCACTTTAAACATGTACCACTACAACCCGTGAATGGGTCTAGGTTCATGGGTTGTAGTGGTACAGGTTTTAAATGTAGATAAGAACAATATTTCAGTCTATGAAGGACATATACATATTTATTTAATTTGAATTTAATTTATTGAATTGAATTTAAGACAAGACTATGTATATATACTCGCAATGAATCCTAAAAAATGCTATGAAGGAACATCTGTGCCAATTTATTTATCGGTTGAAACTGGCGTTTAAGTCGTATTATATGATCTTTAGGTGTCTATATATTGAGAGAGTCTTTTGCTCCCCTTCAGTTCTGTTGTTTGGTTGTGTTTCTTGTTGAAAATCTAGGAGTGTGCATTCTCTGATCTATGAGTCTGTTTAGACTGATGGTGTGAGATATATTGCATTTGATCTTCATCAATGTGAATATATATTATGGTGTATGTCTTGAGGTCTCTTCAACGGATTCCTCTAGCATTCCCCACTCAATTGAGGTATGGGGTTCGTCAGCCAACTGGAAGCAGCTAACTAGGATCGGGTGTAAGAGTGATCCAGTGGTCTAGGTTCAGTTTCTTCAAAGAAAGAAATTTATTTCTAGTGCACCTGGTAACTTCTAGCAGCCATAATCGTTGGAGCTAGACCGATGTCTCAATTTTCGAACCCGGTACATCGGTGGAAAAGACAATAGTGAATTGACCCTAAAGGGATTTGGTATGGAGCAAACAGCAACTTGCCGCTTGGTTTCCAACCATGGCTCCAACAACGAATGGTTGGTTGACCCTCTCTAAGCTATCAGTAATCCTGCTAGTAATTGTTTATGTAAGAAGATAAAGATTCCTGGTAAGGAAAGCACGTGCATACCAACTTTTTGAATAACAAAAAATAAAGATACTTACTTACACACATTTACACTTTTGCACATAATCAAATTATATATTTTCAGGCATTTTTGCAAATTTCAATTTTTACTCATATAGGCCAAGGTCTTCTATTCCCCCACTTTTACTTTTCAGTATAAGACCATTCCGTGAAATTACTATATACTCTATGGCAAGTTCCTGGTTTATCATATTTTTTGGTTATTCATCACGTTATTATCAGTTGGACCTGCTTTTTCTACGGTTCTAGTTATTTTCTTTGCTTTATCTATCAGCGAAATATACGGACGGTTATGCATTATTATGTATATTATAATTATTTCTTCACCCCAATAAATCTTTATTTCGATATTTTCGACTACTTTTTCTAGCTTACAGCGATATTACGGCACCTCATCTTTCTCCAGAAGTCCCAATAGTCTGCACATTCTTTGGTCATATATCTATACCTAAAACATTATTATACCTGATTCTAGCCAGTTGAGTTACACACCCATTCGCTACATGATGTATAGATTCCTGAGTTTTGGATCAGAGAAGATATTTATCCGTGATCACGTCCTCCTTAGAAATATGTTTTCTATAGGTTGTTGTTGCAATTACCTGATCCTGTATGGCTACGGTTAAACCTTCAGCCTATCCAAACAGATGCGTTATTTTTAATCATTCTATTGACAGTTCATTATTAGTCTCAGGATACTACATGATCCTGATGGTGAAATCTACCTTGCTTTTCTTTCTCCTTCTACATTTTTTAGTGATACTCATTCTTAATGCCATAGAGTCTTTATTATTATCATTATTATTACATTGTAATATTATCATTACACTTCACTACTATTACACTTTAATTGATCATACATAATAAAACAAAAATTCGAAAAGCAATTTATACATACATAGCAGACAGAGAGAGAGAGAGTCGTAGAGATTTATAAAACAAACTTGGCCTGATAAAACAGGCATTTAAGTAAGGGGAAGTCCCTATTAAAGTTTTTGAATTACGCTGGCTTTAAGTGGTCTGGCGGAGTCCTTAACTAAACGCGGCTTACTTGAGAAATGGATGCCATCGGTGGGCCGTGAATATTAACTACCCAGGGCCACATTCCTCTCGGAGGCGAATTGAAAAGTATCCTTTGTTGGAAGCAGCGTGCATCCTGCATAAGCTGGAGAATCGGCTTAGCAGTTAAGAGCCTTAGACGGAGCGTGTACTCTCTTATCTCCTCCACCTGAATTACTCCATTCAGCGATCCCTTAATTCCGTTTTGCCTCTCTAATCTTATAGTCCGGGCGGTCAACTCGCTCAGAGAGGATGGCTACATTTTTCCCAAACTGTTCACCAAGTCGCCTTTCAAATAGAACCGTTCTATAATACGATCGGTGAAGCGTTTAGAGTTGATCCTCATTTTTTTTATTTATTTTTTTCTTTTACTCTGACTTTTGTCCCATTTATTTATCTATTGCCTTAGTGACTTTATTCTCTATTGTTTCACGATGGAGTTTTAAGAAAAAGTTACTTAAATTTAAAAACTGTATAAGGCAAAACCGCTAAACATAGAGCTGTGTCGTATATTCCATTACTAAATTAGAAAATAGGAATATAAAAATTAAGAATATATTATGATGAACTAAAAGTGAAATTTGTAATTAAATCTAGAAATGCATCATTAAGGGGGAAGAATCAGCAATCGTTTTAGTCCCCACGCACAGTTTCTGTAAACGTTGCAGACTAGTGTGCCGGCAGTGATCAATTTTTGTGAAGTAATGTCCTCAGGATAGAAAAAAATTACCCAAATTGGCCCAATAGGGCGCAATACCTTACAGGAGAGTACGTTTATGCTAGCGGGAATTAAGCTTTTTAATGAGGGGATTTTTCCCAATAAGTCAGAGTTTGAAGACTCATGATAAGAATGCTATTGATCTGACCGGAAGAAAGATGAACTTTCAAGGAAGGAATCTCTCTTTTTAATGACTTAATTTTTAAGTCTGACTAAATCCGGGGTGTAGCCAGATGTAGTTCAAATGATAATAGAGTTAATAAATTATGATAATTAAATTATCTCTCTCCCTATTTTTTTTTTTTGTTCCGACTCGATCATTAAACAGATGGGCTTGTGAATATTTTATGTATTAGTTCCAGTATTAGAATGATTAATATTACTTCCTGGGTGTATCTTTTTTATTTTTAATATGTTAGTATTTTAATATGAGTATGTTTTGGATTTATTTATTTCCCAAGTTCTCCGTAAATGCTCATGACTATACCTGGTTTCCTTGGCAGCTCTTCCTAAGTGTCTTCGAGTTTTAAGAGAGATGCCGCCGGTAACAAAATATTCCCTCTTTATATGTATGTTGAGGCAGTGTTGACTTTTTTTAAATGATTATTTTAACTATTATATATTTATTTTTAGTATTGATGAATTTTCGTTGTTTTTTATTATTAAGAGTTTCCTCAGATTTAGGTTTCAGTCAACAAATCATCACTCTAATTCCAATTCAAAATTAATTTGGGCAATCTTTCTTCCTTTATTCTTCTGAGTTTGCTATACCATTCAATATCTTTTTCTCTATATTTTGTATCAAGTTTTGTTGGGTTTGCAATTGCTCTCTGATTTCACCATTAGTCCATCTTTCTAGCCTGGACACCCTGGCAGATCCTCCATTAGTACATCACAGTGACAAGTAACGTTTTCCCGAAAGTAGTACTAATTTTCTCTCTGCTTCATAGAGCAATAAGTTTTCATTGATGGACTTGTAATAAATTTATGAGCTTCTTGGTACTTCTCATCACATTATTACTCCGAAGAACCAAGTTCAATTTACCAATAACTTTTCGTGTTGTATTCATCCTTTTTTCTAATCTCTTTTTTAAACGTTTCATCCCTTTCCTATTACTTATGCAGTTTTATTGGTTAATATTGATAGTACTTAGTTATATTTAAACATTTTTTATGGTTTAATTTTAATCATTATCTTCTTTTGTTATTATAATCCTTAAATAGATGCCAAAATGTATTTCTTTAGTCTATAGATATATTGACGGTTTAATTTTTAAAATTATACCAACAGTTTTGTTCATAGCAGAACATTGTACAACAGTAGAGTTCATCATCCCTAAATAATTAAATGAAAATATAATAATATAATGTGTATGTTTTTCTTATTGATATGTACATTTATGCATTACTGATTTTTTTGTGCACTTAATAGAGTGTATAAAAAAAATGACCTTTTTATCAAATTCCAGAGTTCAAAAGTATGTAAATAATTTAATGCTATTTATTATTTAGCAACACTTAATATTCCCTTTAGAGCATTCTCTAAGCTTGTTTACTAACACTGGACTTCTTCAAAAAAAGCCTCAGTTTAGTTATTTATTTCAAAGAAGAAACATAATAGTGTCCTATGAAATTCTCGTAATTTTAAGACATCACTAAAAAAAAAAATTTCACAGCCGCTGAAGCAACTCGTGAAATTATTGAATATGAAGGAGAAGGTGTCCTTGACCAGCGCACTGGGCGGCGTTGGTTTGAAAACTTTAGCAGTGGAGATACGACGTTGGAAAGGAAGAAGGGCTCCGGGCGACCATCAATGGATATTGATAAGGTTCTCAAAGAAGCTGGTGAGTCAAATCTGCCCACAAATACTCGCGAACCTACCAGGGAGTGTGTTGTGTTGAAAGATACTGTTAGTCGCCATCTTCTCTCCATTTCTCACATCTCAAACGGTCATTTTTTTTATGCATCCAATTATTTTAACTTTCAAATATTTATAATTTACATTCATTATATATATTTATATTTTTATTAGAACAATCCAAAAAATAAATAGGATTGTTTATTATTAATTATGATCTGTTTAGTTTACTATAATTTATTAACCAATATTAAATATATTTCATTAGTCCATACAGTTAGTTTGCTATTATTACTTGTTGTTTGCTATTATTGTTGATTACTGTATGAGTTTTTTTTTCGTATTGAATGAGGGGATAAGTCAGGCATTGGGTTGAAAAGGACTTAGTTTATATTCCGATCCCGTTTCAAGCCAAAAACTAGGAGAATGAAACGATTCTGCTTCCCTCAATACAATTAAATCTCTCTGCAAAAATATCGACAAAGGACACATAGCTTACCTTAACTTTTAGTCTTCACTCTTATAAACCTAAGCATCACTATTGTCTGAGCCGTATCTTCGAAACCCATATTGCCCAAATTTCCTTTCAGATCACTTCCTCTACTGTGAGTACAGCTACCTATCGATCATGCATCAGGAAATATTGGAGTGAATCATGAACTTCTTTCTAGGATTTGTCTTTGAAACATTAAGTCGGTCTCATGAGTCCTACTTTTAAGGTGAATCAATTTACTCTCAACACAGAACTAAACATGGCCAACATTTCCTGAAATTCTTCCTATATCAAAATATAGAATCCTGTCATACCCTCTGTATTAATAACCCTTTAGAATTCAAAATTGCTTAATATAGTCCCTAACCTCGTTGTACCATTCCACAAAACTGAAATATTTAACAGTTCCTTTCTTCAAGGTCCTTCCACTAACCTATGGGATCCATTCCTTCTAATGTCTTCCTCTTCTCTGCTTTCATCCTTTTCGAATACCTTCTGATACTCTGTCCAGGCGGTTTCTAATAACAAAATTTTAGAAGTGAACTAGAAAGATAGTTTACTTTTGAGAAGTAAGCTATTTCTTTTTCCAATATGATATATGTACCAATTAGTTTTAACTATTCAGCATTGTGACCAGAAATGTTTTCTATTGTTTTGGTGCTTTTATGTTATTTTAGTTCCGTAATAGACCTTTTATTCTATCTAAATCATTACTTTTAAATATGAAGATTAAATGCTTTATTTTAATTTATATTTATTCTATGTTTGAATTACTTACACATATGAAAATTACAAACGTTTTATGAAGAGATCTATTTTTATAGTGTCATTACCTAAAAATAATTTGTTATATACTGGAAATAATTACCAAAGTACATGTGTACATATCTATCTACTTTTCTTGATCTTCAATAAATACGTTTTACTTTCAGTTCTTGAGAGTATATTCTTTAAACTTCCTTTTGGTGACACTTCAACACTATTTTGTTCTCATAATTATGCCCTTACCAAAGAAAAATTAGACTTTTAGTGAACTATATTAAATAACACATTAGGCAAAATATAAAATTAACACTTGTTCGATGATGTTATGTTAATACATAAATGGTACATTCGAATTTATGACAGAAAAACCAAAATACGAGTTCAATATTACTAGTTTAACGAATATATTTTATAATATACTGAATCTCAACAACTGAAAGCAAATTTTTCCTTATTTAATGAATTATAAAACATTTTAAAAAGGTTTTATTTGAATAATTAATCAATTGGGCTAATATAACAAGCATATCGGTGGAAAAAATAAAATTAAAAAGCAGCCTATCCATAGGGTTTAACTATTTCAGGTGCTTTGACAATACTATTCTGTACAGCAAACTGAAAGGGACTCCAGGACACTGTGAACTGGCTGTACTTACAATGCTCTCCACTACCTACAATAAATATTGTATAAATATTTAAATAATATTTATTATATAAATAATATCATAATTTTTTTATAAACAGTATTTTGATAGTATATACTAATTATGCACAGCCAAAATATATACTAATTATAGAAACTATTTTACAGTTGTTCACGTTTATACTGGAGAAGTACTGGAGCTGTCGAACGTGCACAGAAGTGACATGGGATCTTACCTCTGTATTGCATCCAATGGAATACCACCTTCTGTCAGCAAGAGATACATCGTTCAAGTTAACTGTGAGTATTTGAAAAAAATAAAAAATGTATACAAAAAATAATAACTGCACTAAAAAAATCTTCAATTTTAATTAGCTTTGGATGCTGAAGATACATGTGTATTATCAGTCAACACCAATCCAGTTATTGTTATTGTCCTCTAATCCCAAATCACTGATCTTGAAGAATGGTGTCAAAACTGGAGAATTAAAATAAATTCTCGAAAATCGCATCAAATCGCTTTTACCTTACGTCGTAAACCAATGACTTCCTGCCCTTCAGTATTCTTTAATAATATCCCAATGGTGCCTGTAGAACAGATCCGATACTTAAGGTTGCATCTCGACAAACGATTAACCTGGAATCCTCATACAAGACTAAAAAGGCTACGTTTTAGACTACTTCAACACTTACTAGAAAAACGCTTTAAGCTCACAAACGACTCATCTACACGACCTATTTGGACTTACGGAGTAGAGCTTTGGGGCTCCACTAAGCCATCGAATTTCTCTTGTATCCAATCCCTACAATCCAAAATCCTTCGTAAAATCCTCCTTACTTTGCTACGAATAAAGTCATCCATAACGACCTTAATTTGTTGCTGATTAGCCCCGAACCCGGCATCTATTCTTTCATGACAAACTTCATTCACACTCAAACCCTCTAGTTTCAAACCTACCCGAGAATCCTCCGAGGCGTCTGAAAAGAAGATGGCCACGTGACCTTCTTAGCTGAACCTTTTATTTGAGAACTAAAACTGGGTAGTTTCTCTACTTGCCATTAGCTCATGTCATTATGAATCACTTAGCCTGTTTACTTGTATTATTGTAATACAGTTGTAAATATCAATATATAAATTAAAAAAAAAAAATTAGCTTTGGCTTACAAACAGGTACTTTAATCTTATCATTACTATTAATCCATCAATACTATTTAATATCAGAAAAAAAATTATTCGTTAGGTTCATCTGATTACTATAGTTTAGATAAATATTTTTTAAATGTTTATTCATATGTCTTATTTGTTAAAGAACCACATAATTTATAAAACTGATGTTAATTTTCAGTTCATCCTAAGGTCGTGGTGTCTAATCAGTTAGTGGCGGCACCTGTTGGCTCCGATGTGCTCTTGCATTGCTACGTCGAATCCTGGCCGAAGGCAATGCATTCTTGGACAAAAGAAAATGGTGAGTTATACTTAAAAAATAATTTAATTCAATTTTTCTCATATAGATAACAGATGGCCTGTAGCCGAGCATGAAAGGACAGAACGTCAGCATTCTCGTGCTTGAAGAGTTGCATGTCGTGTTATTAATATTTAGCTAAATAGAATTACATAAGCGTAACTAGCACTTCTGTAGGACTTTCAATCCCCTGTTTCCACGGTTACTAATCCTTTAGTATCTCCTAATTATTCGGGAATTTTGTACCATAAACTGCCAACTAGATCTCATTGAGATACCCATCATGGTAGGCACTTGGATCAACGGAAATATATTATTTTCCATCTTCCTCATTATGCATTTTTTGCACATTTTTAAGATAATCAGATTCGTGAAAAACCTGAAAAACATTGTCCATTTTCATTAAATCATTCTCCATGGAAGTGGTCTGGGAAGAACCCGTTCGTTTTTTTTTTTCTTAAAAGGATGATAATGTTATTTGAGATGTTTTTCAAATTTTATCTCAGATTGAGTAAACTTTCCAAATAAAAAGGGCTGATTAGCTCAAGATATTCTTGAACATCGGATATCAGTTTTCTTGAAATTGAAGGCGTTTCTTGACATTCCCAGAGCTGACACATTTATGAAAAATATGTGAGGATATAATTTTAAATAATAATTTCAATCTCAGAAATAGAAATGTTCCTGGAAGACGACCGAGTGTTCGAGGTGCAGAATAAACCTAAGGAAATGCCCTGCAGCGAGAAGATTGTAGGAAACATTAACTTGTACGCATTCAGTGTAAAATTTTAATGTAGCCAAATCCGTGTTGCCGTAAGGCAACGAACGGTGCTTAAATGAATAAATAAATAAAAAGATTCATGAAAAACTTCCGGAAAGTTTTCGGAATCCATATAATCATTTACATAAAAAATAAACTGAGACGGTTCTCCCGTTTTTTCTACACTGATGATCATGTAAATTTTAAAGATATTATAGATTCTAATTTGATTTAGAAACAACAAAAATTTACAAAAAAAATGGCAGATACGCTTGAAATATTAAAAATAAGTAGGACTAGGAGTAACTTATTTCCACTTATATATATATTGATCATTACCTAATCATTAAGGAATATTAGATTCCCGAAAAGCTTTCAATAAATCAGTATCATTCATATTCCAATCTATATAAGGTATGGTATCAGTGAAAGTTGCCAGTGGGTAAGACAATGGTAGATCAAGTTATATATGGATTAAAAAACATTTATATAGTATTCTGTATTTCTACACATCCTTGAGATCTCAGATTTATTTATTATTATTATATTGATCGAATAAGGGAGTGGCTTAGTGGTAGAGCACAGAGTTGCCATACCGGTAAGCCTGGTTCGAATTCCGCTACATGCAAGATTCTTATTTAGTCTGTTTGCAGTGGGAGATGGATCAAACAGGACCTAGGACTCTCCTGGGGCTCATCCGGCCTCTATAAAATATTATAAAAATAGGGTACCCAAAATAAGGGATAAAATCTGGCGGTTGAGTGTGACCTAAGACGTCACCTCCTTGCAGAACTGTTGTCCAAGAAACAGTACAGCTTCTACCATGTACAGAACCCCAGACCCATTCACGGTTTGTAATGATACAGGTAAAAAAAATATATTGATCGAATGAAGAAATTTATGGCCTGCTCAACGATATAGATTTCACTAGTGTTAAAATGAAATCGTCTTCAATGGGCAGGTCATGTCGATAGGATGCAAATAAATGCCAACCTAATTATCGTGACAAGACAGTAGCAGGGAGGTCGAGCGGTCGGTAGGCCAAGATTAAGATGGAAGGATTGCGTAGCAAATAATTCGAAGAAAGTTGGAGTTACTTTATACTGCTGAATGACAACAGCCACCGATAGAAGAGCGAGGCTAGGACCATCTTGCGGTTTTTAGCGCCAATAGAATAATAATTACAAGAATATTTTTGAAAAGGCTATTTCGACGGGAGTGATCCGATCACGAAGACAGCCATAAACCGCCAGGCTTTAGTATAGAATAACTTGGAAAAGCTACTGTTACGGGCTACTGCGTGTGAAAATGAATTAAACTACTCCTAAATTCAGGATAATAATATTTATTAACAAAGTGACAAAAAGAATACAATACAAATATACAATGAAGAATAAGCAATAACAATATTCTAAAAATTTATTATAACCTAGGCCTATTTAATTACTAAAATAATATAATATATTACTAATTCCAAAGGACTTAACTGTTTACATAAATTTATAGAAATACAATAAAATTATGCTAGAGCTTATAATTACAAATTAACACTTACTGCTCACTAATTAAAGTCCACCGACCGTAAGAATCTCCAAATATAACAAACTGACACACAGTAACAAACAGAAACAGTTTATTACACTCACAAACTGTCACAGTTCACTGATACACTTATTACTAGTTCATCACAGTACCTGGTTTGCTCTCCGACTTACTGCCTCGCCGCCGAGGGTATATTTAAATAAGCATGTCCGAACATTCTAGAAAGAACGGGAGTAGGGGAGGCGGTTCTAGTATCTTCGAGAAGGATCTAATCCAATCTTAACTTCTCCCGCCGACGGGCTTAAGACGTTAATCCCTTCCTTCCGTCCTTCTCTCTGTGACCGTATCACTACTTAGGCCTGATTGTTTTTAGCAATATGTAACAACGCTTTCTCTCCCACCCCTTCCATCTATTCTCCTTTATGATGTTTATCTTTTTTGTAGTATCAACTTGTAAATAACAATACTTAGTTTAGGTAAAAATTAAATATATAATATTACACATTATTAGCCTATTTCATAAGATTATGCCGTTTATTTTCTTAGTTATAGCTTTTATATGAGTTGTTGAGTATTTGAAGAAACTAATATTATTTTTAAAATTTGTGGACAATTTCATACTCCATGCCAATATTTAAATTCCATCAACACTTACAGACAGAATGATGGAGGTTAAGGTTAAATGTAAATAAGAAACGGTGGGATTTTCCGGAAGGGGAGAATGAGATTAGGTTATCGGAGAAACGGTGAGGAGAGATTGTAGGAGCTTGATATCGGGGAGTTGCCCAATTCTGGCCGGCTTAATTTTATTGTCACTCTTGTCGAGTTAGACCGGCTTCGATTAAATTAGCAAGATAGCGTCTCCCAGCGCGGAAACTCATTCCTTCAATACAATTCTCAGCTCTCATTTAAAATGTCTATTGCTGGATTATGCACTTTTCTACGATTTACCAAAAAATATTTCATATTTCTTAATAAAATAAATATATGTACATGGTGACAATATAATTTTCTTTAGTTTAAGTGTTTATAAAGCAGAATAGTTGTAAAGTTGGGGTTAGAAGAGAGAAAATCTTCGGTAGAAGAATGTATATTTATTAATACAGTTTCAAACCAACTCCACTGAAATACCACAACCGATTATTTTCCACTAAAAACTACCGCTACCGCTTCCTGAATGAATCCTCTCTAGCCATGAGGCTTCTGCTGTACCACGATATCTAAACTGTGTCCATTAAACTCGTTTGCAACCGACTTTAACCTCTAGGTTTGACCCACGTACCATGTACGTACCTCGTATAGGACTTAATAGTGAACGTTAAAAGTTAATGAGCGCTGTTTCCACTGGTAAACGTCCGAGGTGTTAGAACGGGACACAGGTGGGAGGTAAAGTGTGATCTTACTGGTTTGGGTTGTAGTCCTTTGAGAAAAGTTAAAAAGCAGAAATTTGTGTTGCAGATGTCGAGCTTTGGGTTAACTAGGGCTTATTATCTCTTTATTATATAAAAAAAAGTTTTCAATGTGTAATAAATTCTCGATAAACAAGTCATGCGAGAAGGTCTACCCACGGTGCCCTGTTTAGACTTTAATATAGAATAAATTAGAAAAGTTAATTAGGCTTGTTTTTTATATGAAAATATCACCACCCTCTCTACCCTAACCCCTTCAATACCTTTGTCGTTATACTGTTTTTGAAGAAGTAACAAGATATTGTTATTTTAGAACATTTATTTTATTTCTGATATGTTTAAATGTGCATTATTCTGTTTGTTATTACATTATAATTGTTTTATATGAAAAAACTATTATATATGTATATATTTTCTTTTAAATAATCTGATAATGTACAGTCAGGGGTGTCTCTTGCATGTGACGAAAACCACACTTTTACATTTTGTTCAAGTTTTAAAAATCATTATTTAAAAAAACATGTAAGGCTAGGAATAGCCAATTTGGAAAATAAAGGATAAAAAAAATGTGCATTAAACATAACGAAATATTTAATTATTTAAAAGGAATGGCGTTATAAATTTTGATTTCAAAGGTAAAGATGCATTATTTTGAAGTATGTACCCTACATTTTATTTTCATTTAGTCAAGCTTATTGTTTTTTAATTTATTTATTTGTTTTCCTTATTAGTTTTGTTTTATTTTTGTATAAAATTATATTCCAAATATGTTGGTAGAAGATTGTTGATTAGCGTTTTTGGAGTGTAAAAGGCCTTTCTCCATTAAATATGTTTCCGTCGTGTAATGAAAGTGGGATAAAATAAAAATGGGTCGTAAAAGATTTAAAAATTGACTGAAGAAGAACGCCAAGAACGCGTTTTGAGAAAGAAAGAGCTTAACAATGGGGGATTGGTCCGTTACTAATAAGAGGCACTCTCCAAGTTATTATTACTATTATAGAACAGTAAGTAAAAATAAAAAATAAAACTAGGAAACATTGATATTTCACCAATTCAGAAGAAAAATAAAGTAAATAAATGTTATTTTCTCATGATGTTATTAGCAGTTAATTAAGTCTATATTTTAAGGGCTTCCTCACGTTGAGTTTACCTCAACCAAATATATTATTTAACCAAATATTTCTTACAGTTCCTTTTTCAATTTTCTCCTGTCTTATATATCTTTCTCTCTTAAAGCTTTCCTCAACACCTAGCCAAATGTTTCCTCACCTTCTTTGCCGTTTTTCTCTCTTCAACATCTTGGGCAAACATGTCTTATTCGTTCTCCTAAGATGAACATTCCATTCCGATCTATTTTTCTCAATAGTTGTTGGACGTCATTGTGGGTTTCCGTTCATCGTTAACTTATCACGTGATATAAAGTATTTTTTTTAGTTTTTTATAACGTTTATAACGTTGTTGACAACAATTAGTCAAATTTGAGCATAAAATTATGCAACATTCTTTGATCTTTGCCGATAGCAAGCGGTGAATATTCCACACTATTCTATGCTTCGAAAGGAATCGTCAAAGGCCCATTCTACATCTTTAAAATAAAGTTATTAAATCTTCAAATAAGCAGTTTAATTGCTAAATAAGTACAAAGATATCATATCTATACGTCTACCAAAGATTAAATACGGCTCAGTATATTGCTGGGAGGATGTTATACTGATTCATTCAAGAATCGGTGGCACAAGACACCTATACACTTGTACCTCATCTAAAAAAAAAACCAACATAATACTAGTAATGTTCCAGAATATTACAATAAGTCAGTTTTTTTTTTTTATGAATGTCCTTAATATATCTTACATATCAATAATTCTGGATTAAGCCCTGACTTATCAAACAACCCTTGATGATACCAGAACAATAGAACCAGTCACCAATTTTTTAAAATTAAACCACCTGTTATCATTCATTTTACTATAAGATTGACAATATATTAGAATACTTCCATCTTATAAAAATAAATGACTAAATAATAAAAAAAGGTCTTGGCACAAATTATAATTCGCAAAAAAAATTATTAATTTAATAAATCGCATTGATGCAGTTGATGCACAATACAGTTTTTACGCCCCTAAACCAAAATAAAGAACAAACAGCACAATGTTTAAGATTTAATCCAACTTTTTTATTCGTAATTGATCTCTATATTAGAAACCGTAACAAATTAACTCTTCAAAAGATTTCAACAGATAAAATCTAAAACACATGTACTACCTTAAATGCCTCGTAAAGAAGAAAATGTCCTTAAATTAAGTAACAGCTTCCCGAAACCCTTTTAAACAACTTCTAATGAACGAGAAAACGTGGCCTGAATAAAACATGATCTTGTAAAATGTGGATCCTTAGTTTGACCTAAAGGCTTTTTTTGCGATAATGGCAAGAGAACCATTATACCTAATTAGGTTTTTATCAGTAAATCACTTTAAGCGCTAATCTAACGCGATTAGATGTAGCAGAAGCCAGTTTTTTTTAATCTTATTTCCGGATAATTATTAGGGCACTGCAATATAGCCACAAAATGAAATAAAATCCCATCCACATATATCTCCTTATACATATGGACATAATGTGTCAAAAAGTTGTACAGTTAGTGCAAAATGTATTCAAATGGAAGGTAATTATATTGCTTCTATGACGATTTATGCATTGTTTTCACCAAAAATTTTATTTCAACAGATATTTGAAAAAATTAAAATAATTTTGCATTAAACTGCAATAGCATAGGTACAAATTATTTGAACAGATAAAGACAATTTTTTTGTGTAGTAATTATTTGATTTTAACATTTCTTAGCCCCCATTTTGCATTAACAAATGCTTCTAACCGCCTTGAACTGAATTAACCAAAATTAGTGTCACAGTGGTTGGAATATTTCATGAGTGTTCTCCTGAGACCTTACTATCCCCGTAGATGTTTCAAACAAGAAGATTCAAGACTCATTCAAAATTTAAATATATTTTTTGACCAGACTTAAAAATTATCATAAATCATAAAAGGACACAACATAATATGTCGTGCTCAGACCTATTATGGCGTATGAGATAATAGTTAGGAAGGGATACTTGGGAGGAAGGAATGAAAGATTTGAGACAGGTTTCGGAGAGAGCTATGATATGGTAAAAATTATCTAGAAAATATTTCTGAAACTCATCAAAGTATGCAATAAGGGATTGTTTTTAATGTGAAAACCATCCTCTAAGTATATTAGTATTACTGAGTAGTATATTAGTCGTTACTGAGGATGAGGGAAAGAAATGACAGAAAACGGAATTTGGATCGAGGGATAGAAAATGAAAACTTTTCAAGTAGTTTTCAGATTTAGAATCAAGAATGATCATAATGAGTGAAAGATGGGATGGGTGCGATAAAATTAAAAAATAGGGAAAAATAAACAGCTGTTGTAAAATTAAAGGAAACTTCATAGATAAAAAATAAACAGACCTTGACTACTTTTGCTTTCTTTATAACAAAACTTACTAATGTACTCCTTATTCATTCTTTTTATGTTTTTCCCTTTTATGATGGTTTTTTTTTTCTAACATACTTACATACACTAAATATATAATGCATATTCACATTACTGTTATTCGTTTCAGGTATTAAACTGATGAACATCCCAAAGTATCATATGGAAGAGTATCATATCAATGAATATTCACTTAATATGAATTTAACCATCAAAGATCTTGAAAAACATGATTTTGGAGGATATAATTGTTCTAGTGTAAATGCTCTTGGAAAAGCTGAAAGCACAGTTAGATTAACAGGTATTGATAACATTTTATTTTCAAATATTGACCATTCTTTTTTATTTGTTTGTATAATTACACAGTTAACAGAAATATTCTATAACCCAAATACATGTATAATTTTATTAATAAAAATGCATATACATATAACTTTATTTTAACTAAGGAATTAGTTGATAAATTCCTTTATAACCTACGATTTGCTGAAGATTAGGTAAGTAGCAAACGATGATGCAGATTCCAAGGTAAATCTTAAGCAAACCATAGAAGAAATATGCTGCTTGAGCAATATAAGAACCTTTGAAATTTGGAAAGTATTAATAACCCATGAATTTAAATATCTTGACAGCCGGCTCACTGGTGGCCAAAGCTCCTACAAAAATATTATAGAAAAATCATTCATTCCTTGAAAGTAATATCCTGTACAGATCGTAAACATTTAGATTAACAAAAAAAGGAGGAAAGAAAGTTGTGCGCCATGGAGTGGACTTCTCGGAACATTTTTCCAATTCCAGAATTCAATACAGCCTTTACAGTACTATTATGCAACAGGTTGATCAGACCGGCCACTACACATTTGAAAAAAACAACAACTGAAATGGTGAGGCTACTTACAAAGATTGTCGGAAAAACAACGGCCTATCTTTCACAATCGCCCGACAAAAAGGAGGATAATGGTGTTAACCAAGATGGTTGCGGGATGTGGAAGATGGGATGTCAGCGAGGGAGGCTGGCTCGACTGAGAACTTTCAGGAAAGAAAAACAATTTTTTTTATAATTTTTTACCAGTTATACCTATTATTCTGTCTTAAGTACTAATTATTGTGCTTTTGACAGTATATTATGATATTTTGTAGTTTAGTTAACTAGCACAGTTAAGTTAAGAAGCACATGAGATGAACTTTTATAGATAACAATATGTTTTTTCATATATTCCATACAACATATTCCATTGCATTTTCACAGAGTAAATCACTAACCTGTAAGTAAGAAAAACCCCTATTTTCAATTTCATAGCATTTTCATTGAGAAACTTTTGAATGGATTGAGAAACCTTCAGTGAAAAACCTACAATTATTTAAAAATTTTCCCAATGTCTCATAATACAATAAATAGTTCATGATCACCAGAAAATAAAATTATAAGTCAAAAAAAAGCTGTAAAAAAGCCTGTGCTATACTATACAATCTCTTGTTTGAGAATTAGATGTTTATTACTTCAATATTAACTTTGTATTATAATTTTTCCTTGTGAAAAATAGTATTTTTGTTAATGTTGTTAAATTGGATGGCCTATCAATTAAATATCCATCATGAAGAGTTTACTAACCTCTGTTCTAATAATTTTCAAAGTTTCAAGATTCATTTAATATGTATATACTTAAAAACAATTGAAGAATAGATGGGAGTAGAATGAAGAATCACACATTTTCTTAGTTAGATTCTTACACATTAAAATGTAATTACGTAGAATTGGATGGTTAAACAGCTACAAATAAGTATGATTGGTAGGTTAGATGTTCAACTTAAAAACATGGTTTTCTTAAAAGTATGATATACATTATTATATTTACTGTCACTTTCTTCTATGTGCTCTTGAAATATTAAACCAACATTGCTCCAGACACACGGGAGCCCTTAGTGATTGACCATCAATGCCTTGTTTTAGCCCATAACAAATATCTTTATGTAGAAAATATTATATTGACAGTTACCTCGTTTTTACCCTGTAGTCTTCAGTTTATTTATTTATTCAATCTATTTTTCTTCTTAGTGACACAAATCATTGATTAGTCCTGGATTAATCTCTATTCTTCATGTTTGGTGGTCCCTTACCATGTACCTCATTTCTGCCAACATTCATTTATTTCTCACAGTCCTAAAAATATTTATCATCAGTCGGTCTAACTTTCAATTTGTTGCAGCTCAGAGGAACAAGCTTCAAGTTAGTCTCCTTGCACTCCTTTTGTTATTTAACACTATTGTATGCTCTATTTGATATAAACTATTTGATTGGTATTTTTTGTAGAGTAGTACCAACTGATCATTTAGATCATTGCTTAAGTTAATGATACCTCACCCAAAACCAACAGTCATCAATCAATATGAAATTATAAATTTCTAAGTCTATTCTATGCATTAATCCACTCAACATTTTTTGTGCACAGAGCTACATATTCCGACCAAGACAACTCTGACACCTGTTACTCATGATACTGGAAGAAGAAAGGTGGTGATAAAGCAGAAGACACAACCACCTCCTACAAAAAAGCCAAGGAAAAAGATGCGAATGGAAGAACCGACCACTCCACCACCTGCCCCACAGATACCGACTCGTCCAGACTGGTTCGACCAACAAAATGAAGTTGATGGGTCAGCGTATTGGCATAGAGCTCATTTTTTGCAAATATTCCTTGCTCTGTTGGTTATCTCTGCTATATGTTAAAATGGTGTTATAATATTTTATATTTCAAAACGGTGACAGGGATAACAATTATTGGAAGGATTCGTTGTTTTAGAATATTTTATTTTCTTAATACTATGGGAAAAATTAAAAAAAAAATATATAAAAAAAAGTTTGCTGAAATATTAAACCAGATCCTTTATTAAACTTATTATTATTGATGTTAAAATAGTGCCTAGAGAAAACAATATCACTAAAACTAACTCCAATTTCATTTTTACTAAATGTATTTTGTAAATGAAAGAATGTAGTAAACAAAAAATGTGTCCTTACAAATGGAAATTTTTGAGTGTGTTAAATTTCAAATTTCAAATTTCAAATGAAAAAAAGTAATGGAAATTTTTGTAAAAAAAAGTTAAGCTATTAAAGTTTCTAAATCTTTTTAAGATAAAAAAGCCACATTTAAAAATCAGAACACTATAAATTAACAATCGACTCTCATAAGGAGTTACAATAATTATGAACTACCAATTTTCTCAATGGAATGACTTAAATTAAATAGAAAGGATGCTTTTAATTATTAATTTATGTTTTTAATAATAAATTAATGAGGAAAATCCCAAAGAGACTGGAATGCTCTTATAAATACGATTTATATGGTACAACTAAAACCACATCAACTCCTAAATAATTGTCTTCAGGGCTATTTTAAGAGATAAGAATATTAAAACTTGTTTTAAAAACTAAAATGTGAACAGAATTTGAGTGTGATGACAGAATATTATTTGTTAATAAGTAATATTTTCAATGTGTTATACTTTCCCAATGTATATTTATTTTATTTTTTTGGAAAAGAGAATCTGAAAAATAATAAATAATAGATTAAAAGTTACATATGTAGTTCTATGAATAACTAACAAATTATTTTTGTCTCCACTATCCCAACTAACCAAAACCTTGAAGCCATATTTTTCTTTTGCTATTAAATTATTTTAAATTAACAACTTGGTAACTTATTAATGGATAAAAAAAAAGAGTGAAAAACGAATTTACAAATTTTCACTCAATTTATTTCGTGAATGTACTTCAATCTTTAGGTATTGTTTAAAAATATATATCAGAATGGCATTTTTCCAATATATTTTTTTTTTTTTAGACTTTTCTACTTATAATGAATTTCTAATTGGATATATTTATATAAATTCACTTATTGTTTGTAATTTGTCAAGACCTATGATATTTTTTTTTTGCTAACAGTTTTCATTTATGTGAATTAAAAAATAAATTTGCTTGTTTAATAAACTAGACTTTTCCCGCCATTCTTTCGTCTGCTAGTTATTATACGTTTTCATATTTCAAAGATGTACTTTTCATTTGATTTTTGGCTTATTCATGCATAAGCCATAAAACCTCCATTGTTTTATAAATATTTTTGGAGAGGTAATTTTTCTTTCCTAATCAATTTCCAAAGATCATTGTCACCAATTTATTTCAACAACACAATAAAATTGATCAATTTTAACATTTTTGAAATGGTCAAGAATAAAATCCATTAAAGGATTATTAGAGATGTAACTTTTGAAAACACAATCAATTTTATTTCATTATGCTATTATAAATTAATAACAAAATGTATTGTAAACAAATAATTGTTAACCTGAATTCACTAATGTTTCTCTGTTTGTTTAACAAATTCATTCTTATATTTTTTTATGAAATGTCTAGGGTCTATTACAAATTGAATAATGAAGTAATTGATTTGAATATTCTGCTTAAAAATTTAAAAATATATTTATATATATATATATATATATATATATATATATATATATATATATATATATATATAATAATTTAAATCATTAGGTTTTGTTTTTTTAGCTAAGAAGACAGTTATTTATGTGATGTTTGGTATAGATCAATAGTAATGAAAAATAACAATTTATCAAAATAATTTATAAACCTCCCTTGCAATGATTTTATAACAATTGCGACAGATACTTACAATATCAAATTAATAACAGGAAACAGTGAAGGCTTTCAGATCAATATTGATAATTATTCAGAAATAAATATCAATTCATGATGAGTTGATGAGATCTTGAATATCTGACTTACTTGAAGAATATCTACTGTTCTGGTGAGTAAGTCATTAAGTCGAATTTCATTCAGAATTAGTTAATTGTACTGAGGTAAGTGGAATCGTGTCAAAACTAAACTTCAAGCCAAAAACCACGAAGATGACACAATTCCATTTCCTCAATACAACTTACTCATTCTCAATAAAATTCGTATTAACCTTTTATTCACCAGGGCTCCCAATATAATTGTGCTTAGCCCAATATTTATCAGTAATCATCAGTAATATAAAAACATATAACCATCATACCATAAATACTCAATTATTTTTGTAGTGTCAAAGTAAAAAAAAAAAGAATGTATGAAAAACTGTTAAGAAAATTCTCACTGAAAAAACTTACGGAATTTTGAAAAATAATTGTTATAAATATTTTACATTGATTGATACACAAAAATTTAAATTTTTTGAGCTAAAAATCCCATCAGTATATCAATAATGACAAATGCAACATTTTTTATTTGCTCATGCATTTTCATATTTAATAATGGTTTAATTAATTCCATAAGTGAATAAATATTTTCTAGTGATGAGATATAATGTAAACCAAGTTGAAGAAGAGCTTTGTGAAAAGCTATTCTTTTATCGTGTATTGAGACATATAAACATACATATACAATATATTTTATTATATCAATTAAGAGTAGTTACATCTATGATCATGATCAAAATGTAGATATATTTACATCACTAACTATAAAAGTGATTACAATTGAAGTCTTCCTTTTTTGTAAAATATATAATACACAACCTCTCAGTGAATAGTATCACAAGAACATAATGTTCTTTTCTTTAAATATTCATAAGAATGTCGTTGGAATTGTAACAAACAAATTTGACATAATTTCAAATAAATGAGATGCAGATAAATTTAAAAGAAAACAGGAGCAAATTTTATTATTGTTTGTTCTTTCTTAAATATTCAATGATTTGAAAGTTATATATATTTTATTTTCACTTTATATTGAAAATTAGTCTCTCAATCTAGGGTGATAACAAAATTACAGTAAATTTTAAATATAGTCACTTAGTTTATCTAATATATTTGAACTAATGGGAAAAGGCAGTGTCGTATTTAAAAATGAATTTCTACTTTTGACAGGAGTGGTAGTGAATATAAATATGTGTATTTGTGCAGTCAAAAGTTTGTTTTTGTTGGCTGGGATGAAAAGTGAAAATTGAGTAAAAAAACAACAAATAAGTTACTTTATTTTTTATTTAATTGTACTTTAATTATAAAATGTTATATCAAGTGAGCCAACTGATGCTGCATCATTATTTTAAAATTAAATATTTTTTTGTTCATGGATTTCTAATTGATTGCAGTCCAATAATAATTTTTTTTTATTTCTCCATACTCTGATGGTAGCAATTTTAGTTCTAAAAGTCGTGCTTTTTCTCAGTTTGCAGGGGTTTAGCTGGCTTATATCACTAATAAACAGTCCAGCCTAGAATGACAAAACAAAAAAATTTTTCTCAGCAAAGAATTCCTAAATTTTATACTCAGTGTAGGTATATCAAAATGTCAATTAAAAATTAGTCCGAATCCACCTTCAAATGTAACATATTTGAAAAATTATGTTTTAATCTACATTGATAAATTGGTATATTTTGTTGGTATGTCACTCTGCATGAAGAGCTCATATCTATTTAAGAAATTCATCCTTTGGCCTCTACCCGGGATATTTTCTTCCCCATGATGTTTTATAAAACAACGGTTGTGAATGGAGCTTGTATAAATATTTTTAAAAATGTAATTATTATTATTGGTTTCTGCTAAACATAGAAATCTGCAAATAAAAAATTTACCTGTTATGAAATGGTGAAATGAGGAAACAATTTTGGTCATAGTTGAAATAGACACAATACTTATAAAACAAATAGCATAATCATATAAGTAAATGATGAGCTAATGATGATAATTTACTTAATCTGTTCAGTAGGTCTGTTAAAAAAAAAAAATCCATATCACTTAGGTGAATTCAAAAACGTCTACTTCCTAACTTTTCCACACATATCATTTTGATGCTTTAGCTCACAAATGTGTTAAGTGCCTATAACAAGATTTTACATGACTCAACTTTGATAATACTTTAACACAAGAAATACAGTTCAAGTTAAAGCACACAATATATTTTTGTAACCTTTACAGCTTCTTTAGTAATTTTATATCAAAATATGATATATGACTTTATAGATCACAACTTTACAATATTATTTATGTAACAACACCCATTTATGAAATTTTGCACTTAACACATTCGTGGACTAAGGCATCGATTTACATTTTGCAAAACCTCTCACTCTAGCTTTAGCCTGCTAGATACAGGAAAAAGTTGCAAGTACAAGTAATTAATCAGAAAAATATTACTTTGGCCACTTTTTACTTAATACTTCCAATTTTTTTTGTTTTAAAAGCAGTTATTTTGTATGTGCCTATACTTGAGCATATGTGAACGACTTGAGATAATTTTCTGGTCAACATTTTTTTTATGAGGGTGTTCTACACTTAACTTGTGAAAGTATTAATTAACCTGGCATTAAAATATTTGACCTGATACTTTCATGAAACTGTAATAAGTATACCTTAGATTGATGAGCTTAATTTGTTTAGCCAATTATTTTTTTCACCAAATATTTGTTGATTCCATATCATTTACTTTATGGTTGTTTGTTAATCATATCATTCACCTTATTAAATTTTAATAAATATAAACAACAAAGTAATTAAAGAAAAGAAAAAAGTTGTTTACACAAATCTTATATTGAATGAGGTTTTTATCATGAAAATTGTTAACCATTGCCTACTATATAATTATAACTTTGTTATCTTGTTGTAGTATTTTTCAATATTTAGTAATTTTGTATATTTGTAAAATTTTATGTAAATAATTTATCTTCTTAGAATTCATATTCTAAAAGTGAAATCATAGAAAGTGAAGTTATATATTGTGTACATAAATTTAATAAATAGTTTGTTTTGTGATATATTTAAATTATATTATTATTGTATATATTATTATTATGTTTTGTGATATAACATTATTATTATCAATTTAGTCCCCCCACCCCTTAATTATTATTATTTTTTGTAATAAGTGATATTTTTATACAATTATTTTTAAATTTTATTTTAGGCTGAATAATATCAAAGCTAAAAAATATTTCTATTGTGAGTGTTACTCGTATATAATCAAAATGCTATTATATTTATGAGGGGATGAGAGTGAAGGATTTCAAGTGACAATTTAAAAATTTTGTGAAAAACATTTTAAATATTAAGTATTTCAATAAAACCTAAATAGTTTGAAATTGTGTTATACTTATATTATTTCTTAATTTAAAAAAAAAAAATCATACACCTTGGCTTCTCACCCTCCTGTATATGTTCACACTTAAATTTATTTTGTTATCAGGCAATGTTTGACAATATATTTATGTTATATATTCATAAACTTTAAGAATACATATATTACTGTATATCGCATATGTACATGTCATTAAAATAATGTCAGTTGACGTATGTAATGTAATTAAAGAAAATAAATAAAAACAATCATAACTAGCCATTGTTAGACATAGAGTAGATTTATTATTGAAATTTATATTCATATTGTTCCTAAGAAAATTAAATGACAATACTGTTATAATTGTAAGAATTAATTCTGTTCTTAAATATCAAATACATGAATGTATATGTTTTATAAAATAAACAATGTACATATAAGACCAGATTTTATCCTTAAAAAAAAAAGTTGAAGAACTCAAAAGATATCACAGCTACTTCAGATCAATTTCGGTAAGTTCAGCATTTGTGATCAAGCAAATATCTAATGATAAGGCTAGGAATCGTCAGCCTAAAAGAGGCGAATGAGATAGAACACTCCTAAAATATATATTAGTGGATATCAGCTTGACTTTAAATTTGCTATTAGTACAGAAACACAGATAAGTACAGAAATATCAAATTTTAAATATGTAGTGTAAAACCTTTCAACTAATTTGAATGGTCTGATTAATTTATTAGGACATTGTAACTCTAAATATTACTTTGTTTAAATTGTTAACTTAATATTTCTTTTATAAAATATTTTTAATAAGAATATTAATTGAAATTACCTCGAATAATTAACTTATGACCATTTAAATATTTGAACAATCAGATGGTCCAGGAAACGATCGAAGGAAATTCTCAAATATTTCATTGAAAAGCAATGTCATGATTCACATTGCAGGTCTTCCTCCTTCTGGAATGAGTCAGCAAGGTACCAACATTATAAAAATAAAATAGGCAATCTTTTATGCCCACCTGTTATAACCACTTGTCTTATCAGGCTTACTAAGATTGTCTTACTCCTTTTTCCTAAATCTGATTTTATCATCAAATAAATATATATACACAAATATTTGTATTTGTAGTTATGTAGATTCATATTACATATATGAAATGTCTGTTTTTATTATTTCTAAAAGTTAAAGTGGAATTGTTGTTTACTCTTTTATGGAATTGTTGTTTTATGAGTAAGGCTACAGATTGTAATGAGCTATTATTAATCCACTCTGTTTTGATGATATTTACTATCACTGCAATTCAACGAGCATTGTTTAGTATGCCATCATATATAACCATGGAAACATACGGTTTTTATGTGATTTTTTTTTTAGTTTAAACTTGAAAACTAGGCAGCCCAAGCTGCAAGTAACATTACCGCCACGTTTGAGGAAGGGTGTCGTAACAAATGGACCATCATTGGTCTTAAAAAGTTATTGTTATTACAGAATAGCTATGGAAAAATCGATGGTCTCTGCATAGTTAATAATTCATTTCTTCTTTCTACCCATGTGTGAAACCATCACATCCACATCTTACTGCAGGGATATTGACATAACACAATAAAAAGTGAAAGAAAAATATTTGATTGGTTAATCGGAAGGGACCTAAACTCTTAAATGATAACACCAGATCTCATTTTTTACATGGTGTATGGACTTAATTTCTTCAGAAAATCCTGAATTTTTCACTTGTGGGATTAAAAGATATGATAAGGCATTAAGAAAAATGTATAGAAAAGGAGGGAAAATATTTTGAATAAAAATGATTTGATTTCATAAAGTTGTTTTACTAAAAAATGTTTATTTTCAAAATGGACATTTTAGCATTATAGACCATGGTGATCTTTAGCCTTGTGATGTGGGCATAACGGATATTGCAAAAGACAGCCTGAAGAGGGTCACCCAACCTCACCTGGCTATGAATTATCATTTCCATGATGAAGCGGTAGGCTGGCCTTAGCTCTTTTACCAATCCATTATTGGTTCACTAGTGTCTCATCCACTGGCTTAAACAAGGTTTCAAAGACAAATTGGCATAGACCCAAGGATTATGGGGTCAGCATGCACATAAGAACTCATACATCTTTCCTTGAAATAAACTGTCCCTGAACCAAAGTTCCAGGTGGCTATTGGGGAGATAGTGAAGGCAGTGAACCCAAGAATAGCATTTATGAGGATTTTTGGAGTTTCTATAATTTTGTGATTCTTAGTTTACTTGCCCCAACTGAACATATTGAACATTTCTGATGATATGAAAAGTATGAGTTTTTGATCAACTCAAACCTTTTAGATTAGATTTTATACCACACCATGATAAAAAAATTGTTGCAGGCAACTTAAATAACAAGACAGACAAGAAGATATTTGGGTGATTTTGTTTGATTAGTATTTATTAATGCTCTGTACTGATTGCTCTCGCTGGTCATCCATTAAAAGAATGTTGATAAATTTTTTGAGCCAACATGATCCTCATGAACATATTTCATCACTTCTTTTGTGTATTATAACTTGTAGACAACTTAATGTTTATCACTTAAATGTCATTACCATATCATGCCTATTTTTAGAATTTACCTATAAATCCATAGTTTTTTTTTTGCATTAAGTTATCTAAACTAATTCATCCATAAATCTTAATAAATATAAGCACAATAAATAAAATTAATAATTTTTTTTTTCAATATCTTAATTTACCTTTGAATTCTGGCTTAGTAACTTTTGTCTTAAGATTTAAGCCAATTTTAAATTTGAATTAGTATGACCCTTGCTCCTCTACCTCGAGATTAATGAAACAAATAGTTGGACATTCTGTAAGTACATAAACTGATTAATGTTTACAAATATCATGGTGTTGGAATAATGCATTGTGTTATAGAATATTATCAAATTCATAACCAAATAATCACAGTTTCAATATAAATTTAAAATGTCAGTACTATGTAAAAAAAAAACAGGAAACAAGAGTGTAACTATATTTAATTATTAATAAAATTATTTTAATTACTGCTCAAGATTTTTCATCATCATAGATGGCCCCAGAAAATTATTGGAAACAGTGGACAAAAAAGTGGTAAAATCAACAATTACCCTAGAAGAAAAATATGAAGTCAAATAAAAAAGTTAATTCTGAAGATCAATAAAATGGTTTGGAACAAAATGTATTACTCAAAAATCAAGAAGTCAAAAGATATGATATGATCAAAAAGCTTACAAAATCACTGTGAAAAAGAAAAAGAAGGAAAACTTAAAATAATTTGACAATGAATTATAACATCTTCAACGATGCAATATGCGGAAAAATAAATCACGTGCTAGACAAGAAGTAATAGTTGAATTGAAGAAACTCAACATGATTAAAATAATGACTTGGAATCCAAGCATGCTATATTAAGTGTTACCCGATTCAGATAATCTTGCTAACTTTTGCTAATGTGTATAAATTTGTATGGGTTAGTATTACTTGATATGTTTTGTGTTGTGTTTTGTCTCAGGTTAGGAGCCTGTTTGGGCTGTTGATTGTAGGATGTATTGCACTTTCTTCTTTGAGATGTTATTTATCTAACTCTTTTTGTGTCTTGATAATGCCTGAATAGGTGGAATGTCGACTGTTAAGTGTTTGTTTTACTCCAGAAATTTGAAACATAATGCTTTGCAATGTGGTTTTTCCAATTGCATTCTAATAAATGTTAGTGTTTCTTTTTGAGTTTTAGCTTTTTTTTTATTTATAGTGAGACTTCCTATTTCTACTGTCCAACAGTCACAAAAAAAATCAAAATTTGGTGAACCCAAGTTGCAAACAAAGGAATGAAGCAATGACCTTTAAATCACTGCAGATATTCCAATCATATTTTCCATATTGTATTTTCTCTAAAATTAGTTTCATATTTTGATATGTCTCTTTCATTTCAGCGGCATGTGCTACAGGTATTGATGGAAGTTCATTGCCAATATGTAGCAGCACAGCCTTCAAACTAACTTTAGACAAATATATGAATAGTCGCCACTCATCTGGCCGGTGTTGAAGCCCAAGAGTTTCTATAATTGAACAAATACCTCTACACTAATACCACTAATACCTGATACCATTTTATTCAGAGAAGCAGTCCTTGAAATCACAATGGCGGCCATGGTAACTACATTTTCTTACTTCTTTTTGGAGTAGATTCCACCCTTTGAGTCTGGAAGTTATAACTTCAGCTAACTGTTTAGACAGATTGAAATACCGAATCAGTCATTAAGGTCTTTCTGATTGGGAAAGTATGGTTCTGATGAACAGGTATTGGGTTCATATGTAGGATCATTTTTATTGTCATCTGAAGCATTTTCATTTTCAGTTAGGTCAAATTCAGAGTTATCACCTAAGGTTGTATCTGCATATACTGGTACAGGGAACTGTTCATTGTGTAAGACAGGTCTCATTGAAGATTGCAAATTCGGATACACAACTGTATGTTTTGTTTTAGATGTGATTCCATTAATATTTGTCAAACAGAAATAACAATCACTTAATTGATCCTTTGGTTGCCTCCAAATCATGAGAATTGCAAATGGCTTACGATGTGTACCATTTTCCCACCAAGTCAGCAATCTAACACACGAAATCAATCTTATCAAAATCACCAGCCTGACAGCCAAAGTAAAGTTGATAACACTTCTTTACGAGTGATATCAAAGTTCGCCTCTGAGACTTGAAGGTCTGCTTACCAAAAATATAGCAGAAACTGTCTGTTACACACATTCTGGGCAAGATGAAAAAACAAAGCATTAAAACACTACACACACATTACACTTCGGAAAAGAAAGGAAGGAAATATTTCACTCACAGTCAGCTCAACACTGACACATCACAATTTCAGATGAACAGGTCTAAGCATGTCCAAACATGAATGAACCTGCACAGCCTTGTTTTATTGTGCTTCAGCATAATATTACAAATAAAATTTCCTTAAATACAGCTTGGATATAATCACTACATATGAGGTAAAGGTTTCTATGACAGGTAAAACCCCCTGCTAAAATCAGATTATAAAAAATAGCTGTCACAAAAAAACTGTGCCTGATGGAAAAATTTTGACTACATATCTGAATTTAGGATGAAAAACTGCACTAGTTTCACTAATTAGATTTCTTGCGAAGAAAACTTTGTCAACCAGTGTAATTAGTATAATTATATTATTTATATCAGAAAAAAAAGGCTCCCAAAGCTGATCATGGAGGGATGTCCAAATGGAGAAAGAGGAAGAGGAAGGCCTAAAATGCGATGGCTGGAGGATATGGAAGCAGACCTTAGGCTTCTTCGGGTAAGAACGCGGAGAAGAGCAGTGGAAGATCGTTCAAAGTTGAGGAGGCCAAGGTCTTCCATGGATGATGATGATGATACCTTGTATTTGTATTTGGATAGATTTTATTTTAATTTTTAGAATTATTATCAATGTTATGTTCAACAATACTTAGATCATTTGTACTTTCAATCATTTCATAAAACAAACCATTTAACAATTACAAATAAAATCTTTTAGGGTATATGAAAAGTTCAACTACTTATTGATGTTTTAAGTATTATTAGTATCACTTGCACAACTATTAAACAACTTATTAGATAAATATAATTATTCTTATATAAATGGAATTCTAACATTCCTACTACAGTTGATTAAAAGGAATTGCATAATTCATGCACATACTTTTTTTATTACTTAGCAATTTGCAAAGAGTGATGTTTCATATTTTATGATTTGCTATGAAATTAAAATCATTAAAACCACTTAAAATAATAAATTGAGAATGGAGATAGTTGGGGGGTGCAGTCAAGAATAGACCAAATAAGTCAGGACTTATTGTTTTCTTGACTGCAACCCCCAACTATCTCCATTCTCTATTATTCATCCAGTCACCTATTTTCCTCTCTAACATAAAATAATAAATAATTTTCTGATCCATATGGACTTGCACCTCTTTCAAATATAACAGCTCAATTTTATCTAACTAAAATTTTCAAATATTATAATATTAAGGAAGGAAATAGGAGTTATAAAGGACGATTATAATAAATTGAAAAAAATCAACAATATCTTTAACTTCTTGTGGAATAATATTTTCTACGCCACTATAAAACAAGTTTATTTATATTTTTAGTTACAATTTTTAAATACTTCAAGTGATATATATTTTTGTTTGTCACATGAAACAACTTATAAACTTTTATTATTGTTTTGATAAACATAAACAGGGCACCTTAGCAATAAGGACCATAACATAGTATATGTACACATCTAAATATATTTTTATTTATTGATTTTTTTATAAATATACATACATTTAAGTTTCACACCCATCCAACTTATATAATTTAAATTCAAGCGTTGCCAACTAAGTGGCTAGATAAATAGATTTTATTTAGAAACTAGTATCGCTTACAAATACAGCTGATAATTGTATTTCATGAATTATTTTAGCTAACATGGACAGTTACTCTTCTTGAAAATATAGAACAGAGATGATTATTATGAAATTCTTGACAACAAGAACAGCTTGGATATATAACATAACATCACCTCATCGATTCCTTATTTCTCTCTTGGAGGATTTTAAATAAATATGATTTTTCCCACCACATGACTAATGAAAAATGGCATTTTATTTTGTAATTACTAAGTTACACTCATTGACCTGAACTATATTTACAAAACAAAATCTTATAAAAATAAATCTAAGGTTCAGATAAGTAAATAGGCATATAAAGAACTTTGCACATCTGGGTGGTTAAAAGTATTAACTAAACCTCAATTTTGGTCTCTTTAAAAGTAGTTATTTCATATATGGATAGTTATTTATTCGTACAGTTAGCTATATTCATTATAGTTACACAATAAACAATGCTTGTCATGACAGGAATGATTTACTGTACATTACCAAAATAAAAGTTACATTATTACATTAGAAATATGATTTGTTCTCATAAAATAAATGAATCAATCATTTTATTCATCTATTCATTCTTTTTTATCTAATAGACATTGATTTAGCTAAATATGACCAACATTACTATTACAAGTATAAATTAAAAATAATTTTAGTTTATTGTGTAATAAATATAATAACTCATGCGTAAATAAATTAAGAGCACATTGAAGAAAATCAGAGAATCATCAATCATACATTTTGAAAATTTTAAAGTTTGAATCTTCTTTTTAGTATATCGGTATTCTTTGAATGCTCAACAATCCTATAAGACTCTCCCTTCTTTGAAAACTGTTCAATTTGTTTCTTACTGAATATTTAACGTTTGAATATATTGATTTTGGGCTTCAAAATCAATAATTTAGTCTTGAAAATCAAGGGGTTATGGTGATAGACCCAACGTATTATTGATCAATTTACTAGTAACTTAATGGTAAGTTACATATTTTAGGCTTATTGGTTTTTCTTATTTATACAGTTTCATTCTTAAATCTACAATAAAACTAGATGTCTTATAATTTCTTTTGATTTTTTTTACATATAGACTTCTTATTTACAAAAATAATAAAAATTTTAATTAATATTGGAACAATAATTCTTTCTTAAACCTAAGTGTTCTACATATAAATATTTAATTCAGATTTACAAACCAATATTTCAAAGCTAATTTTGAAATTATTACCAGTTAAAAGCAATGTGCTCAACCATGGAAAGCTAAAAATACATTATAATTCAAGAAAAACTGTGTTTTAGATAACAGTTTCATTTATTTTGTGATTTTATCCCTAAGTTATTCTTGATTTTTTATTAGTGAAAAATTGACTTCGGATAAGGTTTTTTAGATTTTCTGAAATTGAATAACACACTTTATTTAATTCTCTCTTAAATTTCAACGGCCAATATTTTTATTTAATTCATCACATATTTCTTCTGGTTTTGACCATGTCAAGTTCTTTGCCGACGTTTCACTGGCCATACTGCTAACTTCCTCAGGACAAAGAGCTTGACGGTTGAAGCCAGAAGGACTGAATGTTTTTGTTTACAAAGTTTAGAAATATGTTTTATTAAAGAGACAGTACTTATGGAAAGACAATCACTTGGAATCCAAATCCAAGAGGATGTTTATGAGACAATTCAGTAATTGATCTTTTACAATACACTGACCTTGATGAAAATGCTAAGACGAAATAGGACAAGAATAGGAGGAAAAGTAGCTATAATTATATCATCCATATATTGTAAGCTGGATAATAAAAATAGAAAATTTTAATTTTCTTAACTTTAAATTTTAGTCAACAGCCTTTAAATAGTGAAGCATATTAACATAATAAGATACTGTCTTGCATTAATGGACAATACAAGATAAGAATTTTCAGGGACTGATGAAAATATTTGCCGGACCAAATTATAGATCTTAATTGAGATTTATTAGTTAGTATGGGAGGGATTGATTTGTGATGACTCTCCTGCACATGTGATGAATAAGTTCTAACGTAAACATGCAATGTGGGTAGAAATGTTGGTTTCTAATAAATGCTTTCTAACTACGAGTATTTGAGAATTGACTTTAATCTTCACCAGGTCTGTGTATACCATTTTTGTGGTTAAACAATAATTATTATTGTTGAAGAAATTGGTCCGGGTAGAGGTCACTGAATGAAATTCTCAAATAATTTCAGAAGATCTTTATTGATAGCCAACGTTTCGACCTACGCTGTAGGTCTTCTTCAGAGCTATATGCAAAATACAGACAATTTAAGAAAACGGTACAAATATATTAAATCATTTTAAATATAGATAAACTAAAAGAAGGTTACCAATTTCTTCAACATTAAATTATCATAAGTCAACAATTATCATCAATAATAATTATTATTATTAGATTATATTAGTTATTACAAGTTAAATTATATGACAGTGGTTCCCAACCTTTTTATTATCACATCCCCCTGTTCAAATGAAAACCTTCTATGTCCTTGCCCAGTAGATTATATGAGCATATGAAAAAAAACAAAAACAAAAAATATTACATTGAAAACAAAACAGTTAGTTTTACCGTTACAAGATTCATTATAAATTTTAATTTAAGGTAAAGCAATAATGGTAAGAGGATAATAACTAAAATAAGTCAGAATTTTTCATTTTCCACGGGTCTCACCCCCCCCCCCCTGACTTGTACTCCCGCCCCCCAGATTGTGAACCACTGTTGTAAGATGTTTTGGCCACAAGTATGCAGACCAGTAAAATTAATCCTAAGATCCTTCTATTGGCTGCATTAGATTTAATTGTTTTATTATTGATTCAAGAATAGCTGAAACTTCATTGTATTTTTGAAATAAACGTCACAAGCTGAATTCTTTCCTTTAAACTTTTATTACAATAATTATTATTAATACTAAATTATATATTCAATATTTTGATATGTTTATTTTAGAGTTAAATGGTTGGGCACGTAACCTAAAACTAATCTAGAACTTACTGGCAATGGACTAATTTAATTATGGTCACATGATTTGCAAAGTAATGCTTAGTAAATAAATAATTTTTCAGGTCAAACAGTTCAATAAGAATTCCTATTTAGTATTTATAATTATTTCCATTACGGTAATGCAATTCATATATTTAATTATTTTAATATATACAATAAGTCTATTCGAAGATATTGGTTCAGAGTTAATAAGTGATATTCGTTTATCATTTAAATCTGTTTGGCTTAACTGAAATCATTTATTGAAATGAAATAAATTGCAATGAACATTATGCCACAAATAAAATGTATTCCACTCAATTGTGTCATGATTCATCCAGATTGCTATATTGAAACCAAATATGTTATGTGTAGAGAAATGTTATTTGACTACACAAGATTATTTCACAAAATTTTGATATGCAATATTTTTATTGTTTTCTTAGAACCTACAACAGTCTAAGATATATGACATGATATATCAACAAACTGTTAACAATGTTATTCACGTATGCTTTTTCTTATGGATTTTTTGAAGATGAATCCTTCTTCCTTGATATGTCAATTTAGGGTTTTACCTCTTATTTGTCATTTGTTAACTTAATAAAAATTATTGTAATATGGTCATAGATTATATTTACTATTTACAATTTTCAAAAGCAAACTACATTGATTATAACCGAATAAAACAATCTGTTAAATAACAAAAATATTTTAAATTGAATAGAGACTTACTTGAAATTACTCATTTGTTAGTTTTGCTATTACCCTCTTCATCTATCTTTTTTTCACCTATGTTGAAGTAAATGGTTTGTATTGTTAATACATATAAATGATGGGTTGGTTTGGCCAAGCAGTTTAACGAGCTTGCAAAGTTGCCACTGCATAGATTCTGAGTTCAAATATTTGGTTATTTGAGGCCCATTAGCCTATATGTGGAAACTTATACAGACCGAGAGTGGGAGGAATGAACTTATTTTGTTTACATCTATTGAGAATAAATATTCTCTAATATTGAGAATAACATTGGGGTTTTTCCAGGATGTTAATATCTGCCCAGAGGTAGTGTCCATGGATGGTCAAATTCGAGGGAAGAAATGTAGGTCCTCATATACTTCCTGGCCCCATTAACCTTGGTTCTAGACCAATTTTTCTCTGTCCTTGAACCTGAGAGTACATCAGTGGGAAGGAAACTGGTTAATCGTATCCAAAGAGACCGGTAATTGAGCTATAGACACCCTGCCACTGTACCATAGGTTCACAGCATCATAAGGTTGAAGTCACTCCAGGTTATCTGTTCTGTTGAAAGTAACATTGTTTGCAAGAAGACCACATTGCTCAGCCAAAGATCTAAATGGTCTATGGCACCAATCAAAATACTATATATAATTGCAATTCATTTATTAAGTTAACGTACTTATTGTTCCCATGGTTGGTTAAATTAGATATCATTTAGTTAAAACTGAGAAGCTATCTTGGAATAGGTTAAAATCCATGTTGCAGTTTTCCTCTTCTTCAAGTGCTTTTATAATTTTCTGATTAATATTTCTTATTCACTAAGAATAGTAGCCACATTGTTTTCAGTGCCTTCTTCCTGTCTCATTGGAAAAAATAACCAACTTTCTCATAGATACTTCAAGATTGTTGGGCAAAGAAACATCTTTGCATCAAGAAAATAATTTAATATAGAGATATTCTCAAAAATGCTCAACTTTTTTTATTTGCCAGTCTGCTTTAGAATGTAAATGAGATCTTTCTAGATACACATTACACTTTTAGTCAGATAATTTCTACTTTGGCCCCACTGACTTCTCTGAGACCATTAGGAAACTCCAGAAAGACATGATTAGAATGAGCGAGCATACCTATCTATCTATCTCAGTGGCGCTACAACCCTAGGTGGATCCTGGCTTTTATTGACTGCACCCCCAACTATTTCTTCCTTACATTTTCCTTAAAGTTGGCCACTTGTCAGCAGATACAAGAATATTGGAATACAATACTAAGCAGGAGTGTCCCAAATGCTTATTGGTACTGAATAGTAGGTAGAATATGTTTCATTTAAGATTCACATCAGAGGGATTCTTAAAATCAATGGTATATTAATAAATTGATGGTACTTTTTTTCTTTGTTGCAATTTGTTGGGTGCAGTTGAATAATTTTAATATGAAAGTATTAGCCGAACAAATTATATATTTATATGTAACCTGGATATATCATGAGATGCTATAAAAAAAACTAAAAATAGAAAGAGCATAAAAAATATGTGGTAATTAATCTCTTTTCAGAATATTAGTAGTTGAATAATAATAATAAGTGATTTTTTTTTCCATATTGTCCACTTAGTATCACACAGCAACTCTTTTATTTCCTTAGCTGGAGTTTTCTATCAGCTGTCTCTAGAATATTTTTGATGTTCTGTCCAACTTTGCCCGACAACTTCTCTGGTCTTTCTTCATCCTGAAACCCATCTAGATTTTTCACTCTGCTTCCAAATTCATTTCCTTCTAGTATATAAGACTGTAATATTCAACTTTTCCAAATCTTACTTTAATTCATCTTGTCGTGGCCTTCTTTCTCCAAAAATAGTCCAATATTTACTTTGTCAATCTATGCTTATATATTCAGAACAGATGTTCGAGGAATGTCTGCCTTTATTTATTACTATTTTATTTTATTTTCTTTGTTTCGGTTCAGAAAAATGGTGAAAGCAATATTGTCACATTACATTTTAACTTTTTACAGAGCAATTTTCATTTTATTGGATTTTTATCCTTTGGTACCAAGACAGTCCAACACTCCTTGCCACCAACTTGACTTTTACCCCCCGGTTACCTCTCGTAAGATTTAATACAAAACTGTTTTAATTGTATTAAAATATTCATTTTCAAATCTTGAAATAATTTTTAGTTAACAATTTGTAATGAACTACATCATTGAGAGTCATAAGATTTTGGATGGGCTCTTTTTTCATTAATGCTCTTATATAATTTTTTGTTATGATAAATTTCAGGTCAAGCAATCAATTATTATCAGAAATATTTTTTATTATGGAAAAAAACTTGTTTAATTTTTAAATAAATTGTGATATGCATTAGAATTTGTTTTTATTTATGTTTCACAACTTTCTCTGTTCATTGTTTGACTGATTAGATTGCAGATTTATAACCTAAAAATATTAAAATCTTTAAACAACTCATCTCTTTATTTAGACTTTGTCAAATGCTTTGCGGTATGTGTTTTTCTTGGAGTAAAACATTAGCATAAACTTTATATATTTTAAAATAAAAACAATAGCGTTTGCATCGAAAATTAATGCAAACCTGAATACTCTTAACCTATAATTTAGATTTATAAATATAATTACAATTCAAACTCTCCAATTCGAGAGGATGGCAGTTAATTGGACTATTTACATTAGTTAGTCACTAGGAAAATACTGATTAAAAATATAATTGGAGATGTTAAAAGAGTTCTTTCAGCTCCTGAATCTCTTGCAGTGCTTTCCTCTCTTTCTCCATCTCCATTTTCTTCCCGAAGAGAGTCTTGTGAACCTCCTTCTTCCTCTTGTCCATCGTAGTCATCTCCTATTTCTGGAGTTGCTTTGTTTTTGTGTAGTTCCACAGCTACATACATGGAACAATTATAAATGAAAATTAGTAAATATGTCAATAAGCAAACTAATATAATTATATGCATGAATATCTTAATATTTATTTTTTTAAAAACCAACAACTTTTAATGGAATAGTTTTAAATTAACTTTAAAGTAAAATAGAAATTAATAAGTAAATAATAATTGTTAAGGCGTGATTAGACTGAATAAATTTAATAGGAAGTAAATGGAAGTACCACAAAATTAATTTAAGACAAAAAAAGAAGAAAAAAAAATGATTAACATGAATGGGAGCGATAATTAACAATAACAGAAATGCTCCATGCTAGCATAATGGCCAAAGATATAAACAAAAAAAATGAACTTGAACGTTATACAGAAGATTTCAATAAGGCGCGAAGACGTGCGAACCACTATTATCTTCGCCAGTGATCACGGCATGAAGGAGCAATGAGTATGATATCATGAATTAACTTGAACTTTCCGGTTGGTACCATGTAATACGTTGATCATCAGGAGAAAAATTAGTTGACGATTTGAGGCCTTATGATAATGAAATGTGACTTACAATCTGTGTGATGTATACTCAATTATCATCATCTCAGCATAGCTTCTGGCGAGTAACAAACTTTAAGACCTCTTGACGTTCTCAGAGGAATAACGGCTTGAGAGCTGAGTGTGCGATGGTCATAGCTGCGAAGGTCTGGTAGAACAAGTCCGCTCGGCGATCTAATAGCAAGTGAAGTGTCTCAATAGCTTCGCTCTCCCCTCTCCTTAATTTTGGCGGTACAGTATTCCCGATTTTAGAGGCAAGGATCGGTCCGTTCCATCTGGCGGCCAGTCCAGGTTCGCGACTAAACAATAATGTAGGTATATTATGCAGTCCTCTTCACAGAAAGGTTTTAGTTTTAACGTATTGGAGGGCTATCAGTGGATAGTTTCTCGACAAGTGTTTTTGTTTTTCATGTCCTTTGTTCATACAGCAGATTTACTTGATGTTATAGAATTACAGTTGTAAATATCAGTAAATTATTCTATTCTAAAAAAAAGTTTTTACTTATGGCTATACAGGGAAAAAAAGAAACAACTTTAGGAATATAATTTATTTTATTGTTATATGATAAAAATGTTTAAATATTTTATTTGAAAAGAAAAGATATGACCAGGACCGGGACTCAGAGAAGTGGGAGACCCGGGTTCGAGTCCCGGTCCTGGTCATATCTTTTCTTTTCAAATAAAATATTTAAAAAACTTTAGGAATATATTGTCCACTTTAGAAATGTAGCTTTCTGTGCTTTAAAAGATGATGTAGTTAATGACCATAAGTGTGTTTTTAACAGGACCCTCTTCTATGTCAGATCGATGACAATTTATATTTTCTATGTTGATGTTAATGAAAGTAATGAAGCTATAAATATTTCAATTAGAAACTATAAGTTTCTACGATTTATCGATACCGACTGAGTTTTATTAAGGTAACCCAATGCTCAAAATTCTATATTTCTTTGATATTTTTAAATGTTCTCTTAGCCATCCTGGAATATTGGATATATATAGAGACACTTATCTACTAGCAGATTGAAATTAATATTTTGGTTCCAAAATATAATTTCATGAAAACAAATGTTTTTTTTTTAGTTGCTACTTAATTATAAAATAATATAATTTCAAGCTATTTTTATAATTAATTAGGCTAGATAGATAGTACTAATGGAAACTATTTTGAAAACATGTTCCACTAACAAAATAAAAAATCATAAAGTTTTTTAAATAGATTGAATTTTGATTGGAAAAATCAAACTGTATTAAGGTGAAGCTAATGCTAAAGGGCGACGTAATGTCCCTTCCGAAGGAAGGCATAACCAGGGATTTTTTATTCCCTTTAAAAAATCCTAGGGCCACCTGCCGGACAAGTAACTCGCAATCTTAGTAGGTTGTCCAAGGAGAGGTGGGAGACCCGGGTTCGAGTCCCGGTCGTGATCATATCTTTTCTTTTCAAATAAAATATTAAAAAAAATATATCATATAACAATAAAATAAATTATAATAATATTAATGACTTAAAGTCAACAAGATCCAAAAATAAAGCAATGTTCAATTAACATTCTCCCCGTGTATACATCGCAAATTGCGAGAACACGGTGATATAGGATCAGTGAAAGAAGAGATATGACTGACCGAGAAGCGAGCCAGAATAGCCGAGATGATTAAGGCACCACCATGGAGAGGTGGGTGACCCGGGTTCGAGTCCCGGTCCTGGTCATATCTTTTCTTTTCAAATAAAATATTTAAAAAAATTATATCATATACTTAACAATAAAATAAATTATAGTATTTTTTTTTGTTGTAAAATATTGAACTATCTATTCTTTTTATTAGGTTAGTCCTAATTTATCTTTTAAGGAACCTCTGAATAATTTGTTTGAAAAAATTAACCTCCTAAATAAGGATAACAATATTTTACCAAATTAGAATTTATTTTGATACCTGGTGGATTTATGGCTTCACTTTCCTTCTGCTGTATTAAGTAATTAAATCATACTGTCATCATTTGCTGTCAGTCAATTCGCCATTGCTTATAACCTGAACACTGATAATTGGGGTACTGATGACACCTAACTTCTTATTCATATTAATAGAAATTGAAATATTCAAAATGTAATAATAAAATGATAATTCCTCTTATATAAACGTTTTTCCAACACTTTTGACCAAAACACCTCATTCCCTATATTTGTCAAAATCCATATGATTGCCTTTTTCACATAATTTCATCTATGGAATTATTTCGAACTTCTAGAAGTATTTCACAGGTTCTTCTTTTAAAGACAGCTATTCTGAAAGCGATATTCGGTTCATTTTAAATAAGCAATAACAAAAGGAAAAAGACAAAGACACAAAATTAAATTCAATATACAATGGAGAACTTTAAATAGACAATAAACAAAACAAACAAGACAAAAACACACAAAAAAACAAAACGAAAAACTATTTAATAACGCACACACAAATAACTAAAATGAGACGAGTGATAAGATGGGGTACAGAGGTAAGGGGATATGTTTCGTGGAGAGCGGGAAATACACGAGTACCATTTTCCTGTTAGCAGTATTTTTATTTTTCACTTATCAAACGCGATGCAAATGTGGGATTTTACGAAAACAGAAATCGAAGCAGTATCATTCTCCCTAAAAAAAAAATTGCTTCGGAAGAAGTGTTGTAAAGGTAACAACATGTAATTATGTTGTAAAACAAAAACTTGGAGGTGTCATTTGAGAAGTTGCAGAATTCCGTTTATGTTGGAACCCCATAAACGGATTAACTCCATGCTTCGAAAACATTATCATTTTGTAATACCTTAAGATTCATTCATTTCTGGTGTAAGTAAAATGTGCGGTCTGAATTAACAATTGGGGACTATCAATGTGCGTTTAGGGCGGGCCGATCAACAAGTGACGAGATATTCGCTCTACGACAGGTATTTGAGAAAAGCTACGAATATAATCTTGACCTGCATCATCTCTTTATCGACTTAATTTCAGGGTCATTCTTGTAAGGCGAACAAGTTTTCTTGGAAGTCCTAGCTTCAGCATGACATGTATTGTATTCGAAACCACACTGTTGAACTAACATCTTCACTGTATGACAAAAAAATTAATGTAGCCTTAATTACAGAAACTTGACTCACCAGTAAACGGCAGCTCAACATAACACAGTACCAAACCTACCGGACTGACCATCCTAATGGAAAAGCTCACGGTGGTACTGCTGTCATAGTCCATCAATCTCTCTCCCAACAGTCATTTCCCCTACCTTCAAACGATCTCCTTCAGGATACAGCTGTTTCAATCAAAACCTTTTCCTATCCCATCACATTAGCATCGGTGTACTGTCCTCCTAATATGTCCATCTCCGATTTCCAATTCAGCTCTCTCCTGGATTCCCTAGGGATCCATTTCCTTTTAGGTGCAGACTTTAATGCGAAACATCAACAATGGGGCTCAAGAACTACTACTTCCCGAGGGCGCACTGTCTGCACTTAATTCCCACAACTCCAGTTTTATTTCTCCCGGCACTCCTACATATTGGCCCACTGAAACAAACAGAAATCCTGATCTCCTCGACTTTTTCATCCATGCTGGCTTAGGTACCTACCCTAAACTATTCCATAGAACGCCTTGACGAACTGTCCTCAGATCACAGTCCTTTGATCCTTACCCTTTCTATAATCCCAATACCCAATCTTCCACCGCCATCATTTATTAGAGGACCAGTTGACTGGAACCTTTTTCACCAGCTTGTATTCGACACCATTGACCTCAGAGTTTCCCTAAAAACACCCTAACAGTTAGATGATGCAGTCGATTCCTTTACCAATTTAATCCAGCAAGCAGTTTGGACTGCATCTTCACCTCGCCCTTCCTTCAAAATCCGCAAGAAAAATCCATTACTGCAAGATCTTAGGGATCTCATCCTTACCAAACGCCGTTACCGATCTTTTTGGCAAAGAACTAGGCATCCTGACGATCGGAGACTGTACAACTGCTTCACCAAACTAGTTAAAAAGAACCTGACAACATATAGATCCGAAACCTACAATGTCTACCTTTCCACACAATCCGCTTCTGATCATTCCCTCTGGAATGCTACCAAAAAGATCCTTAAATACCACCCTATTTCCCATCCTCTCCGCCGTGAAGACGGTTCTTGGGCTGCATCAGATGATGACTATGCAGAAGAATTTGCCAAACACCTTTCAAATACATTTATTCCACATCCTGAAACCCATCCTACGCACGTTTCCAATATTGATGAATTCCTCTCTTCACCCATTCCTCTATCCTTACCTCCTAAACCTGTAAATCCCTCTGAGGTCAAATTCCTCTTACAAAAATTAAAAGTCCGCAAATCTCCTGGACATGACCGTCTAACCACCCAGATCTTTCAACACCTTCCTCAAAAAGCGATTATTTTTCTTACCTATCTATACAATTGTATACTTCGCACAACTCACTTCCCTTTGTTGTGGAAACACTCCGAGTTGTCGATTACATATTCTCTGCTCTTGAAAGCAAACAGTACTGCACAGGCGCATTTCTGGACGTAGCAAAAGCTTTCGACCGGGTATGGCATGCCGGTTTGCTGTTCAAGCTCAAAACCCAGTTACCTCAATCCTTATTCCTAGTCATTCGATCCTACCTCGCTGATCGCTACTTCCAAGTGCGCTGTGGTAACGAATACTCCAATCTTTATCCAATTCTAGCTGGAGTCCCCCAGGGCAGCATCCTGGGTCCTATCCTATACATATTGTACACCGCTGATATCCCAACTACTCCTGAAACCTTCCTTGCAACGTTCGCAGACGAAACAGCCAGATCCTATCATCTCATCCAGATCCTGAAATGGCTTCCTTGAACCTCCAAAGGAACCTTCCACTCATTGAAATTTGGTGTAACCAAGTCAACGAGGAAAAATGCAAACACGTGACTTTTACACTTCGCCGGGGAACATGTACTTCTCCCCAATTCAATGAAACTATCCTGCCTATTTCCGACACAGAACGATACCTTGGCTTCTTTCTAGACAAAAGAATTACATGGAATCCTCATACCATACTCAAAAGACAAGAACTTAACAGACGTTTCAGTCAACTATACAGATTGCTATGTAGGGCCTCCCATATTTAAATATACAATAAACTACTAATATACAAGACGATCATCAAAACTATCTGGACCTATAAACTGTAACTGTGGGGGACCGCAAAAAAATCGAATATCAGACGCATTCAAAGTCCTGAGAACTATTGTCAACGCTCCTTATTATGTCTCCAACAAAACCCTCCATAATGATCTCAATATTCCTTTCGTCCTCGACCTCATCCCTACTAAATTCTCAAACTTTCACTAAAACCTTGCCTGTCATCCCAATCCTCCGGCTCAGTCATTATCCAGTTCCACACATCCATTCAATCAACCCCGCCGTCTAAACCGGCAATGGCCCCGAGACTTGTTATAATAATGTTATTTGGAGTACTGGCACTGGCCAGATTCTCCAATTACGACCTGTGTGTGTGTGTGTGAAGCGCCCTTATCCAGCTTCCATAGGAGTTTAATTCCAGTGACGCGGCTGGGAAAGGGGCACGGGCCTCCCGAATTCCTGCTTTGCCCTCTTTCCTGGGGAAGGAGCTTAATTCGGTGACCCAGGCAAATTGTAAATAGGATTTGAATGTGTACATTAATGTATTTATTTTTATTATTTTTTATCTAAACTTTATTTTATTATCATTTTTGCATTTATTTCCTTTTATTACCGCATGTATATATTTTTCGGTATGTATATATGTTATTACATTCACTTATTTTATTTTGTTTATATCACTTTTTTGTTTTGTTATGGAATGGTTGTAGGTACATAGCACTCTTACTTATTGCCCACAAGTGTGATTGTAATGTCTAAATAAAGTTTAAAAAAAAAAAAAAAGTTTATAATATATAAGGGGAGTAGTCACCAAGTTAAATGTAGAGAAGTCAATAAGTTATAATGGTAGTCCATAGTAAATAAGTCACCTAGTTAGTTCATATAAGAAAATCTCTTGCATATCAATGTTATAATGTTCAATATCACTATAAATCTATGTATATATTTCTTACAAGTCGTCAACTGTTTGACAACCAGTGGTGTCCGTATAAGAGGAAACTACCGAGCTCAATATAAGGAATCATAATTTTATTTTTTAACAAGAAATTTTCCGATTCACTATACTGAAATTAAATAAATCATGATTTTAGTATATATATATATATATACATGACCTATTTGTACCGAAAATACTTCAGTCAAGTATTGAAGATCGGTAAGCTACATTACATGAAATACAAACTCAAAAGGTTGAGATGAACATTCCGAAACACTCGGGTTAAAAGAAATACATCACTTCAGGGATGCTATGTCGGGTAAAGGAGCGAATGAATAACTTTAGGAGTTTCCTTAAGAAGGTAGAAATAAAATGGACCAGGCTGAGAACTATATAGGAACTGAAGCTGACAGATTGGTCCTGCGTGCTAATGCAGGCTTCTTGAAAGGAAAAGAATTGTATCAACACGGTCCTCACTCCCTTCAAAGGTCTGGCCTCCCAGCGTCTTTACTATTTATTTACCTTTACCGTAATCTACAGCTGTCAGCTACAGCTCTATGGCATGGAGCAAATCGAACTAATATAAGTTTACATGAGATTTTAGTTATTTATTTTTGTAGCTTAATAATTTCAGTAATAGTGAAGCATTGTAAAATGATTTTTTACTAATTTTATGTGTGACGGGAGTGTGATGAAGGTTACAAATAACTGCGTGGAACAAAGAGGTGTCTGTGGTGAAGTTTAAATTATTTTCCATAAAACTTGAAAATCTATTTGAACAAAAAAAAAACTATTAAAGAATGTAATAAAAAGAAAAAATATTATTCATTAAAACTAATATAATGAAATAAATATTTACTCTCGGTAAAATGATTTTTAAGTAGCACTGCTTTCTCCCTTCTTTCTTCCCCACCACTTTTTCATCCCCTCTCTTATTTTTTCAGTCGATATTTTAATCGGTCTTTTGTATTTTTGATTTTCACTTATTCGACTGATTCGATATTCACAAGTATTTTCTGATACCGATAATATATCGAAACAAAAATGTCGGTATCGAAAGAAAAATATCGATACCATAACCATATCGGTAATGTCGGAAGAACCCTAGGAATACCTTGTTCTGTCTTTTTTGATGTATGATAATTGTGATTTTGACCTGGACTTTGTATACTTTAGTGTACAAAGTTCTATGATATACATATACATATATGAAAATAAGAAAAAATAAATCAAAGATTTTGAGTACTCGGATTCTTAAAGTGGTGAAATATTACGGATATATTTCACTTCTGTCAGGTGGCAATGGGCAGCAGAAGAAGAAATCCCATGAAAACAATAAATGAAAAATGAAAGCATGATCCTATTTATTGAAAAAATAAAATAACATACAACTTTGTTACTACATAGAAAAACAATTATCACATTGTAGTAACATGGAACATTATGATTCCGAAGTCGTAATATTGTGAGAGTAAGGTGGCGTCCTACGTGAGCGATCTTTACGCGAACGCGAAACGAAGCGGCACCGCGCGAAAAAAAACACATAGCTGAAACCTACAGGAGTGGGCTACGTGACCGAATTCAGGTTGCCGTGGCGAGGCACGAAGCGATGGTTTGATATTTTCGGTGCCGCCTTGTTTTATATATATTATTATAAATATTGTGTAAATATTGATATTATTATAATATTATAAATATTATTTATATTATTATATATGTCTAAAACAGAAATATTAATTAATGCTAACCAAGAACGTCCTGTATTATGGGGTAAAAGGAATAAAAATGATCACAACCGATTATTATCGTACCTCGAATGGGAAGATTTGACTAAAATAACTGGGACTATAAGTAAGTACAACACATTTATTTAGTCAATAGTCATACGTTATTGGCAACAAACGTAATTCCTCATAAAAATTCTAATATTAAAAATAAATTCTAAATATACAATATTAAATCTACTTCTCTGCCGTACATACTTCTTGAGTATTTGCTATTTAAATAATGAGTTTCCAATAGTATTTGTTTCCGTCTGTCCGTGAGGAATGCACAGTGTCTACTGAAAAGCGGTGGACGGGACGCTTCGCTCGCAAGTTGGACTTAGGGTTGCAAAGGCTTATGTTCTACATAGCACCATGTTACTCCCATTTAAAATCATCACGACATGCACCTTTGTATTTTTGGTCTTTGGATGATACCCGGTCGCGATTTTTTGACGCTTTGAAGATCTATGTATAGTTTTCGACCCACAGAACCATTTGGAATCCAAATCTCTGATTTGATCTATTTATTAATGTGTCGCATTCTCTAAGCGACACAGTAATAAATTGTTGAGGATATAATGTCCCATGATTTTAAGTTTCAGTTAGATTCTAGCATAATTTCCAGTCTATTTACATATGATGAAGTAAATATCTACTGATTCTATTTACAAATAATTTTATTCGCAATACACAACATGACAGTATAATGGTAAATATGGTACTTTCAGCTTTGTGAAAGAAATATATCATAGTATTGTACATGTCTTCATGATAAAAAACTTAGCAGCTACGTAAGTTTTGGTTAGAACCTGATAAGGTTTCGTTAGAAACTAACTATAAAGTAAGCTATCATATTTCCGGTTCATTAATAATAGTTTAAACAATTAAAAAAAGAAAAAGCTTTAACAGAAACCAAAACTAAAAAGTAGAACATAGAAGACTGAAAAGTCAAAAAACTGCTCAACTTTTTCGCTTACTTCTATTTACTAGACAAACGTTCTATGCTCCCAATTAACTACAAAAGACTCATTTACATGACAGTTATCAGACCTATTTGGACATTCAGAGTTGAGCGTTGGGGCTCTACTAAACCATCCAATTCATCTCGTATCCAATCCTTACAATCCAAAATCCTTCGTAAAATCCTCAATGCTCCTTATTATGTCACAAACAAACCCATCCATCATGATCTTAATATCCTATATGTTGCTGATTTGGCCCAATCTGGATACCAATCCTTCCATGACAAACTCCATACACACTTGAATCCGCTAGTCTCTCAACTTGCTTCCCATACTATTCCTAATAACCCTCCGAGGCGTCTTAAAAGAAGATGACCTCTAGACTTTCTAGTATAGAACTTTATTGGAGTGCTACCGATGGGTAGTTTCTCCACACGTGTTTTATTTTTTCATGTCATTTGTTCATATAGCAGATTTACTTGTAATATTATTACATTTGTAAATATCAATAAATTAATCCAAAAAAAATGTAGAAAATAAATAATAAATTAAAAATAGAGTGATGATCGACAAATTTCACATTATCAGAAAAAAAGAGTGAGAGCTTGTTGCTATTTGTTATAAATATTTTATTGACTGATAAAAATAAAAGTAAAGTCATTATGAAAATGACTTAAGAATAAACGCTTTTTTACGATAAAATAGTTTTTTTCTTCTTCACTCAATTCTTATTTTAAACATGTGTATACTTTTTAGTTTTATGTTTTGTTACAGTGTTTTTTTAAAACTAATGTTATTAGTTTTTTAGTTTGGCTAGCCACAAAAGCATGATGATTAGATTTTAAAAAAAAATTTTGTTGTTGAAAAGTATGAAAAGTATAAGAAACTCCCCAGTTAGTTGGTCCTGGCTGTAGGTATATACTTGTCTCAAAAAGTAATCTATGTGTGCCCTAATACACGCCTAAATACTTGGTAAGATACTCTCTGTGTTCAGGGGCGACCTGTGGTTAGCATCACAAACTACCAAACCCAAGATCGCGGGTTCGTAGCCTGGTAGGTGCCCCTATCATTTTTTAAAGGGAGTAAAAAATCCTTGGTTATGCCGTCCTTCGGAAGGGAGGTTGAACGGGGGTCCTACCCCTGTACGATGTCAGGTTCTCGTTAAAAATCCCTAACCTAATAAAACCTGAAACCAGGATAGGCCGGCCAAATTTAGGGCTCCCACTGTAGTATCGTCCGATGAGCCATAGCAGCATAAAGTAACGTTAAATGAACATACAAAACTTTCAGTGTTCGGATATGAATAATCGCTGGTCAGGATAATTAGACAAACTTATTAAATTATTGTTTTGTTATCAGGTCCTTGAGTAGTGTGCAAAGCTTGAATTTAATTAGAAGTTTTGAAGAAGCTGAAAATCGAATTAAAAGATTCCGTTACTTTTATACGGAATATGTGCGTTTATTTTCATACGCACATGGGGGCAAAGCTAAAAGTTTATTAAAAAGGTTCTTGTTGCAAATCCTTATGGGCTGTTTATTTTATTTTACTTTTTTTTTTCCAAGTCAACAACTAAATAATCAACTGGCCGTAATGCTTGACAAACTGCTGTTGTTTATCTGTTTCAACAATTAGCCGAGGAAATGGCCTGTTATTACTGAATACTAAACTCTAAATTGGTGAATCATTTGTTTTATCTTTGGGGGGAGGGGGGTTAATCTCATCAGATAGAGTTCGTAGTGAAATTTTAATTGAGTGTTGGAACGGCTTTTGGACCAAATCCTCAATTCAAATCAGTTTCTATTTTACTTCGGCCCTTTAAATTAGGTTACATTAGCAGGGAATAAAATCAAAATTTTAACGCCTCTATCTGAATTTCGTTGGCTGGAGTGTTTGTTGTGTTCACGTCTTGGGAAGTTTGAGCAACGTTGAAGTTACTTGGGGAGGTTTAAGAGAGATTAAAGTGTGGTTGAAGAGAGCTACTAACTCTCAGTTAGAGTTTGTCTTTCCAGTGTACGCGTCTCTAATGTATGAATTATGTAAAGGTTTCATGGCTTCTTGTGTCCTAATCACTTTGTTCTGGAAATGATATTCTCAAGGATAGATTTTTTTCAAGTATATATATGCTTTTACACCATGCGCGTGGGCCAATATGATTTAAGAAACACAATTGTTTGTACTTCGGTAAATTAAATAGGTAATACCCCATCAGTTTAAGGAGGAAGCTGAAATATACCATAAATTGTTGAATAACAATGCTGTAACTATTTTCAAAATGCATTAGTTTCGCGATTCAGGTTTTTGTTGTTTGATATGAAATAAAACATATAATTGTTTTCTTTTAATTTTGTTGTGAGTATCTTAAACATCATAAAGTTTAATGGAAAGCTTATCTGCATAAAATAATCTTAGTCTGCTAAGAATTAAAATTATTTTAAATAAATACAGTATGTTTATTAAACATTGTTGCATGGGTGAAAACATCTAAATCCTTTATTGAAGTTGCTAATAAATATTATTTTCATTTTATAAATCTTGAATAAAATTCGAAGTAATAACACTGTGAAAATTTAAAATGCAGTACTACCTAAGAATGCAATTGTAGTTTTTATTCAATCCAAGGTAACTGCTAATGTAGTTTTATCCCTAGAATTCCTAACAAATATTATCGTAAGGCTGAAATGACACTAATAATAAGTTATTTCTTCAAAACAAAAAGAAAAATAGTTTAATAGAATTAAAATAATTCAAAGGAGTGAGTGGATTTACTAACACAATCACTAGAATAATTTCGATTAAATTTTACAATTTATTCTACTAGGTATCGTACCGGACGGCATTATTAAAAAAATATGTATTTGCACAAAGAGCAATGCTTGTTTTGCGAGAAGTAGGTCGCTCAGGTAGAAGTGTATGCACACATGGTCAGGGCATTTTTGTGAAGAGATAACAAAAAGAAGGGGTCGAGAACTCCACTTTTAGAGGGGACTCTCTGAGAAGAGGGAGGACGAGGAAGATGGAGGCCGGCGAACGATGAAAGCTCAGGAGTATCAGGAGGCGGCCAGGCGGAAGACCTACCTATGGACCTGTTACGACCACAGAAAGAAGGACGGAAACATAGGATTGGCGTCTTAAGCCGTCGGCGGGAGAAGTTAAGATTGGATTAGGACCTTCTCGAACATAGCAGAACCGCCTCGGCTTTGTCGGAAGAGATTAAGAAGGTTCCAGAACAGTCTTCCCTTACTTCCGTGTTATAGAATGTTCGGCCTTGCCTATTTAAATACCTCCCTCGCCTCGAGCGAGTCAGTCTGAGAGTAGACCAGACAGATAGCTCTGATGAGCTTGTAAGAAGTGCGTGTCAGTTTAATAAACCGTGTCAGTGTATTAATGTGTGTCAGTGTGTTATATTTGGAGAATCTTACGGTCGGTGGACTTTAATTAGTGAACTGTAAGTGTTAATTAGTAGTAGTTGTAATTTTATGATATTTGTACAAGATTAAGTAAATAGTAAGCTATTTAGTATTAGTAATATCTTATATTATTGTAATAATTAAATAGGAGTTAGGCCTAGATAATACATATTTAAAATATTGTTATTGTAAATTTATATCAGTTTAATAATTTAATTGTTAATAGTTTAATTGTATTCTTTTTGTCATTTTATTAATAAACATTAGTATCTTTAATTTAGCAGTAGTTTAATTCTTTTTTTAATACCCAGTAGCCCGTAACAGACCTAATCTACCCCTGTTTCACAGACAAGTTTAATTTAAGTCTTCTTATGTATTTTATGGCAATCCTCTATTACATCTGAATCATTAAGTGTATTTCTCAATCTATATATCTAATCATTTATCGTATTTCAAGTTGTATGAATTATAGTATGTTTATTATAATTCTTTTGGTGCTTACTTACCCCAGATGCACTATATGCTTATGGATAATATATTGATGGTTTAAATAATTATTAAAATGGTAACCAATTAAGACTAAAGTTGGAAATAATAATTTGAGTAATTATCTTAAATGATTACACGGGCATCCCAAAATCAATTTGAATTTTTAAAATATATTTAACGCTGTAAAACATAGCAATTATTATCAGAATTGTATCTTTAAACCTATAAGTTTTATTATCGTAATTATAGGTTATTTTCTCATATTGAAACGAATAGATACTTTAATACTTATTTGATTAATTACTGCACAATCACAGAATGACAAAATATTCTATAACGTATTCAATAATTTACAAGAGAGGGAGGGAAAATGTATAATCCTACGGAGAGAGGTTCGAGTTTTAATTATCAAGACTAATAATAAGCTATAAGCCGTACTTTGACCGGAAACTAGAGCAATATCTGGACAAGATGAAAGCTCGCCCTCTCGACAGCAAAATGAAATTCCTCGGATCAAATGAAGAATCATGAACAAATAGGGCCTAGATTTAATACCCGCAAATATTAACAAATTACAGAAACAATATAATTGTATAAATGCAGATATTGCTATTGCGGATTCGTATTTCATTTCGTTCAAAAGTTCCCTCATTCAGATATCGCCTCCTACATTAATTCACTTGGCATATTACTGATTTTTAAGACAATAAAAAAAGTATATTTAAATTTCTGTGCCAAAATCTTATAATTCTTCATCTTCTTTATCTTCCTCTTGTGCTTTTCAACGTCGAGGTACGGCATCAACCCAGAATGTTCGTCTCTATCTCTCGCCATAATCCTCAGATCCTGCATGTTCTTCCTTACTTCTTATAATTTTGGCTTCTAATTTATTAACTTGTTTAAGTATTTTGTAATCCCTATTTCTAAATTTTGAAAAAAAAAAATTCATTGAAAGTATATTATAACTAGCTCATCAGTCAAAAGTTCGTTTTGTTTTAAATTTAGGATTATTTATACTGATATCGGTATCAACATTTCTTGAATATTATAAATAACTATTACTTATTGTTCTCTAGATTCAGCCAATTCTTTCAGCTTCCTTTTGGTGACATTTCTTGACTATGTTGATCCCCTAACGGTGAAAAAAGTGAGCTTGTAGTGAATTATGTTATATAACACACTAGTCTAAATATAACATTGACACATATATGATTATAATACTTAAGAAGTACTCACAAATTCATGAGGAATAGATATTAATTCATTAATCCATCGCTTGCATGTATATGTAAATGTTGTAAAGAGTTATGATCAATAAAATGAGTAAAGTTTGATTATTCTCAATTTTACATTTATATTTTATCTAATTTACAATTTTTTTTTTTTATCACATGATTATGAGACCATTAAAGGCTCGAAACGTCGTCAAAAGGAACTCGAAAAAAAATCCACACACACAAATTTATATAAATTTATATATATATATATATATATATATATATATATACAGGGTGTCCCATTTAAAGTGGATCAAACGTTTTTAACTTTTAAAAGAAAAAAATTCAGAAAAACGATTTAGGTAAAAGCTGTATTTATTCAGGCCTAGTTTGAAGAAATAAACAGCATTTTTTGTTTTTTCACTTCAAATGGTCAATATCGACCTTAAAAAAATGTAGTTTTAGACCGGGCGCTAGAGGTATGTGAGTATGCAAAATGTGAGGACCGAATTCCACCAATGGATTTAAGTTAAGAAAAGGTCAAAAATTAATAATGAGAATCTTGCCGGTCAAATATTTGGTCCATTTTTTTTTTTAAAGTAGAGACTCTTATTTGTAAAGGAGATATACTGAGTACAATCTATAAAATATTTTTTATGATTATTTCAGTAATAATTTATAATTTTTTCTAATGATGAAAGTGAGGATGGATTATTATATGAAAAAAATAAAAGTAATAAAATCTTTTTCATTAATAAAAAAGATTATATATATATATATATATATATATATATATATATATATATATATATATATATATAAAAACACAGTAAATTTAAATAAAAATATACATAAAGTGGGAAAACAATTACTCGCTTATATTTTGACAATTTGACAATTGTTATTAATGCATTTACATAGAGAAATACAAAATAATTTTGAATTTTTGCAACTGCAAGATATTATGCGACAATTTGCAGTACATTTACAAGGTTGAATTAATAACTCTGGCAAAGGCGGCTTAGTCATTTGTCGTGGACGTAAGTCACCATTCAACTTTTCATAACCGTACAAACAATAATTGATGGGGTGTAATTGTGTTGGATAAGAATTTTTTCAAATAAATGTTTGTACTGTAGCCCTTAATACATGCAAGTGCAAAGCATCTGATGTGCATACTGCTTTCATAAAATTAAAACCGAAACCTATGTTTTGTGAAATCAGTTTATATCTGAGTTCATTAGAAATTTTAATTAATTAATTAATTAATTTTCTTTTTTAAAAGAAATAAGTGCAAACTATTTCTAACTGTCTCAATTGTTCATTATTTAGGTCAAGATTCCCCAAAGATATAAGGGCTGTTTGTACAAAATAAAAAATCTGCACGCAGTCGTTCGAAGACCTTCTCCAGATAGTGAGCGAAGAACTTTCCCAGCACAATGATATCGTCTAAGTATACAAGGCATATTTCCCAAGAGAGACCTCTTAACACGCTTTCCATCAGCCTCTCAAATGTTGCAGGGGCACTGCAAAGCCCGAATGGCATTACTGTAAATTACCAGAGTCCAGTTCCAATTGAGAACGCCGTCTTCTCTTTATCTTCAGGTACCAATCCAACCTGCCAATATCCACTCCGAAGATCCAACTTAGAGAAAAGTTTACACCCTATAACTGTCTTTCTTGGTGGCGTTGTTCAGAAGGCGGTAGTATACGCAGAATCTTGTGCCATCTTTCTTCTTCACCAATACAACAGGAGACATCCAGGGGCTACACGAAGGATCAATGACACCATCAGCCGCAACCCCGGTGTCAATCCTGTGCTGAACAATATCCGTTCTACCCCGTCATCCTGGGCTGATCTTGAAAACGTCATGCCATCGGGTAATCATGTTCTATACTTCCTCGATGTCTGCAGGCGAAAGGTCACGACATGATTCGCCTACAAATCCTTTTAATTCTTCCGGCAGTCCTCGCAGCTCGGTGGTATGACGTTGAAGCTGACGAACCATTAAGGTAGCGGTTGTACATTCCCCGACTGGTGTTCCTTTGTTCAGCGTTACTTGTTTTATTTTTTTTCAGCGTTACTGGGAAGCTGTATATGTAGTCAAATCGGAGTGGTACGTCCGACCTTGATGAGAGACCTTGCAACCAGTACGCCGCGCCCGATCTCCTGTTCTTCTTGCCTTCCAGGTTCAAGCAGCACACATTGACCCTCAGGTAGATATCCTTCGACCGTCCCAGGCGTCACGATTTGGCTCCGTGCAGGTAAAGTGGTGTCGTCTAGTAAGCGCAGTAGTGCGTAGAGGTTCTTCCCTTGCCGAAGGATGACTTCTTCGTCTCTCAGCGTCATCATACCTCTCGCCATATCCAGCTTGATCCCGTATGCTATCTTCAAATCCGTGCCTAATATGACATCTTCATCGATGTCTGCCACGAGAGCGCAGTGCTTTAGATGTTGATTTCTGATGATAAAGGTGGCAACGTCTCCCCGTAAACCTTGGCTGGCTCTCCCGTGGCATCCGTTATGCCCAAGTGGTTGGTAAGATATTCTCAGCGGGAAGTGTCTTCGAGTTCAAGATTGTCATGGTTGCGCCGGTATCCAGCAGCAGACTTCGCAGCTGCCCTTTCACCATCCCATAAACGTAGAAACTGTTTGTTCTGCTCCCTATTGACGCAACTCTGATGGTCTTACCGGGGCCTTTGATATTACGGGTTGACAGTTGCCCCTTCCCATCAACCCTACTTAGTTTTCCTGTGGCTTTTCTTGCTTCTTGGATGGACACTTACTTCTAGGGTGTCCAAGTTGGCCGCAGCTCCAACAGCGTATCTCCTTCTTACGGGTCCTGGGTGCCTCTAAAATTTGTGTCACTGTGCCTTCAACGCTAGGACCACATTAGGCTTGGCTTCTGCTGTTCCAACTCGTGAATGGCCCTGTACTGACTGTCTGACAGCCTCGAACTCCATGGCCTGAGATAATGCGTCTCCCAAAGTTATTGGCCGGGCGAGCTTCACTGCTTGTTACGCCTATGGGTCCATCCAGGAATTTGTCGACAGCCAAGCTCTCGTAGACATCGTCGGTGACCGATGGGTAGGCAATCCTCACTAGCCTGGCAATATTCGCTTCAAATGCCTGCAGCGTCTCGTTGGTCTTCTGGATCCTGCTTGTTAGCTGTGAGCGATAAAGTTGGTCAATGTAGCGGTGTTCGAAATGCATCTCCAGTCTACTAATAAGCTCCAAGTAGTTACACCGCTCCGACATGGGCATCCCCTGCAGTACTCCCAAGCCATCTCAACGCAAGGCCAGGCTTCTCCATCTTGCGTTATCTATTTGAACAGCTTTTTTAATACTAAGCAACGTGCTTGACCTTGGTTCTTGTGATAAACCAAATGATTTTGTGAAAGGGATGCCCATGTCAGAGCGGTCTAAGTACGGGGAGCTTATTAGTAGACTGGAGATGCATTTTGGCCACCGGCACATTGATCAACTTTATCGCTCACAGCTAAGAAGCAGGATCCAGAAGACCAACGAGACGCTGCAGGAATTTGAAGCGAATATTGCCAGGCTAGTGAGAATTGCCTACCCATCGGTCATTAAATTATTTTATTTAAGAGTTTTTAGTCGTAATAAAAAATTATAAAATATGTTTATGTTTATTAGCGAGTCATAAGGGTTAATAACTTTGAAAATAAAATGACCCAATGCCGCATTACTTTTTCTTGTGAAGACAGTATACTGAAGTAGTGAGCTTCAGATACTTCTTCCACTTAACCTATAAAAGATATAAAAAAAATGTTACATACATTTTTTCCATGTTTTGTATTGTATATTTCAGAAATATAAAAATAAATGGGGATCAGGAGGAAACTACATTTTTTGAAGGTCGATATTGACCATTTAATGTGAAGAACCAAAAATTGTTTTTTTATTTCTTCAATCTAGGCCTGAATTACTACAACTTTTACCTGAATTTGTTTCGTTTAAAATTTTAAATCGTTTGATCCTCTTGAAATGGGACACCCTGTAATATATCTATATATATATATATATATATATATATATATATATATATATATATATATGTATATATATATATATATATATATATATGTATATATATATATATATATATATATATATATATATATATATATATATATATGTATATATATATATATCGTTTGTAGTTGATATTTGATGAGTTTTATTATATTCATGTTAAATTGGATTTTTAGCATTCGTAGGCATGGAGTAAAAAAAAAACACACATGCTTTTTCCGTTCCACACCCCAGGTGTTCCAGAACATATGACATTAAAATTTATATCGCAAAAACTTTATTGTTTAAAGGCGTAGTAACATATTGGTAATGTATAATAATTTCGAACCTTTATGTATGTTTTATTATGAACTTTTTTTATTTGTCATTTATTATTAGTAATTATTCCGGTTCTTTACCGAAATACACAAAGATTAAATATAAAACCAAAGGACTGTATAAAAATTTCACATGATTTCAAACGCTATCAAAAATAAATGATTTACGCTTTTAAAATACTGGATATCTAACCAGTTAACGTTTCGACAATTGAGGCATATTCAGTACAAAAAAAAAATAATATCAATGAAGATCAAATGAAGGACGCCCCTTTTCTACAGTTATTCAATTAATTAGATAATTATCAAGTGATGAATAATGAATTATGAGCCATTGTCATGACAGCCTTCAGTAAAAGCGAAATTTTTATCTTGTAAAATAAAAAATAAATTTAGGAAATTCTCGAAACTTAATTGCTGTTTTTAGACGATTTTTATTATTTCGACAATGTTGGTCAATGCTTCAACGAACTGGGCAGTATTAATTATAATAGGTAATTATTTTAACATATGTTTTCTATTTTAAGGGAAAATTTGTATGTAAAGCGGAAGATACTTAGGGACAAAGTTAATTACGATGAAAAGGTACTAATTTTTAAAATTAATTCAATACGAGTAGTAATGATTGCTCTCTGAACGTTAAAACGTTCACTTCTTATAAATGTAATTTTAGAAAGTTAATCTGTTATATTTAATTCGAGGTATGTTGAACCATGTCGCTTCCATGGAACAATATTCTCATCTTCACCATCCCCTTTCTAATATTTCTGACTGATTTTCATCTGGTTTAATCATCTTGTTGCATAATCCCGTAGACAGAGAGATTTTTCATTCTAATTAAATTGGATCTTCCCCTCCCAGTTTTAATTTAATTGATTTCTAAGCCAATTAAGTTGAAGTCTCCACTTTTTAGCTATTGTGCGATCTCATCTCCAATAATGTCTGATAATAACTGTTAATTATAGATTAATTTTTTTTTTTTTTATGTATACAAGAAAAAGTAAATAGGTAGCTATAAATTAAAAAAAATATTGAAATTTACAATTGTATCATAAGAATAAACCAAGAAAAAATATAACGGCAGAAATGACTCATAATGTCATGGATAAAGGCAAGTAGAGAAACTACCATGTGAAAGTACTCAAATAACAAATTCAACTTAGAAGGTCACGTGTTCATTTTTTTTAAGACTCTTCGGAGTATAATCGGAAATTAAAGAGGTGGCTAGGTTTGAAACTAGTGGGCTTGAGTGGGAATAAAAGATTGGTATCTGGTTCAGGCCAAATCAGCAGCAAATAGGACATTGAGATCATTATGGATGACTTTATTCGTAACAAAGTAGGAAGTGTTAAGGATTTTATGAAGGATTTTGGAATGTAAGGATTGGATGCGAGAGGAATTCGATGGCTTCGTGGTTCCCCAAAGCTCTCCCCCCACCAAAAAGGGTGTTATAAATGTATATGAGTCTTTTGAAATTAATTGGGGCCTTACAGCGTTTGTCTAGTAAGTGTTGCAACAGCCTCATAGAGCGAGCAGTTTCTTTTATTTTCAGTCTAGTATGAGAATTCCATGTTAAACGTTTGTCAAGATCTAATCCTAAGTATTGGAACTATAACTTTTAAAATATAATTCACTTACGGAAATAGGGATGTAAAATAGGTCTCTATTTTATATGATTTGCTATGTATTGTACAGACTATGTTGAATTTTGGGTGTGATAAGTTGAAATATGAATTCTCGGAAGTGACTGTTATAAGAACTGGAGGACTTAAGCAGGTAGCAATGCAGCTTAGTAGGTGTTTATATGCCTATAAATGGGAAAAACTTTGAAAAAGAAAAAAAAACTAGGGAGAGAGCCGAATAAATTTTATTCTTTGTAATTATTTGCTTAGATGCTTACTTGACCCAAATAAACTATTTATTTATGATCATGATATCAATATTACTGGTTTAATAACGTTTTAAGATGACTTATTAGTAAATTGGTAAACATAGAACTAAACAAAGGTAAACCTCTGGAAAATAATCCAATTAAAAGTAAATTTAGGATATTAGAATAAATAATAAGTTGAGTAGTTATCATCAAAATACTTTTGGTATCCCAAAATTAAAAAATAAAATAAAGCAAATAAGGCTTACCTGTTTCTTTTTTAATGCTTCACTTTATTTTTATTGTTTTTTGCTTCCTCAGTTGTCCAGACATATTTTATTTTTTAAATGATCATTTTTTAAAGTATGCCTAAAGAATAGTACGGCAGCTAAGTAGCTGAAGATTTAAATAAGTTAACAGACAAGTCCTCTAACTAAAACACTGTCAAGTGCAACAAGTGGGAAGATGTTTGAGGTGCTCCTTAGACTTTTCAAAAACACACTCAACATCAAAAGAGCCTTTAATAGAAGGGCTGGGGAGCAAGAATGTGACAAATCCCATTGTCAAGAGCCAGAGATACTTTTTTGTGCTTTAAAAAACTTTGATGTTTAGGGTTAATTCTTTTTTATGGTTCTTCAAACCTGAGAATTAAAATCCATATTGAATAAAAGGCTTAGAGAACTGTAAATCACGATACGAGCAATCGATGTTCACAAACTTCTGTTCACGCAATACAACCCAAATCCAAAGTCGTACGATATCCTTAAATGCAATACCCCCAACTACGTCCAGGTTTACGCCTCAAATGTTGACAAGTAGGGCCAGTTCTTATTTATTTTTTAAAAGTTCATTTGTTACTAAGCCCAATAATTCTACAAGACCATCTCAATCTTAGCAATGGCAAATCTTCAATTATATTAACCGGGCGAATATTTTGAAATTCTTCGTTGTGTAATCTCCTGAATTCTTCCTTGGACTCAATATTTTAATTATTATGATTACTGCAAGCAATATCTTATTCACGAAAATGTCTTGAAATGGATGGAAGGTTGATTGTTTATAAATTCTGATTTTTTAACAACAAGCATTTCCTATCCATATCTTTGTTTCTTCTTTACTTTCGTTTTTTTTTCCAGAAGTAGAAATAGGACTTACGAAATTAACGACATATTAAAACTTATTCCCTCCTATATCTATATTTATATAAAAATCAATAACTTTTCAGCTTGTAACCTTCGTTTTATCCGAATTTTCTTCCAGCCATATTTAATTATCGGTCTTCATCAACTCTTCTTCTTTTCGATGAGACCTACTAGGGACCATATGCTAAATTCAATTCTTCCCCTGCTTTTGTTTTTTCTTCCGTTCCTTCTAATATTCTTTCATCATTTCTCTGTGCTGCTTCTTTCTGTCTTTGAAACACTACATCCCAGGATTATTTTTCACCGTTAACTAGAATCCCTTCGTACTCTACTTCACGAAAATCTTTCCGCCCACAGTCCTTTTATATTATTTCTTTCAAAACCTTTCTTTACACCCTGAATCAAGCTAGTTGTTGAATTTTGCTCCCAGAGGTATTCCAATATTCTTTTCGTTAATCTGCAATTGTCCATTCTGAAAATATGTTCAAAAAATTACAATATTATTTTTCTTGTTTTTTTCCGTAATATTTTCTGAGCTGCATATTTCATCATTAGATCTTAATTTTTATTCTTCCGTTTTTATCACTCGGCCTAAGATTTTTCTCATGATCCTTCTTTTTAGTATCTCAACTGTATTTAATCTATGGTTAAATACTAGCTATTCACTCTCATATAGGCCTCATATAGCCATTCCGTTTTCACCACTGTAGTTTAGTGCCTTGTTTTATGAATATTAGATGAGTACTTTTGTAAAATGAAAGTTCATTTATAAACTCTATTGTATTTAGTTTTATGGTTTCAACAAATAATGAAAAATCATAAAAAAAATAAATGCTAATTAATTGAACCTGCCATCATTAGTTTGAAAACAAAACAAACGGCCAAATGGTCTAATTATTACAGCAGTATAATCTAAAAATAAATAGGAAATAATTACATGTCAGCTAAGGGGTAGAATATTTAAAACTAAAATGTAACACGAAGTTATTACCTAATTATCTTATCTTAGCTTACAAGAACATGGCCAACGATTACCTTTCTGTAGTAAAATGAAAAATTACTCTATGCACTACTGAGATTCAAAGGGTTGTTATGTGACATGCACGCAATGCCTAAGGGCTGAACGTTTGATTTATGAAGGTACAGATATGTAAATGAGTAACAAGATTTTATGTCTTTGTATTTGTTTCTCTGCCTTATCTAAATAATACATCAAGTTTATAAAATCAGTTTTGAGAAAGGGGGAGAGCATAGCGGGAACAAATTTATTGCAGTGGCGGCTCCATACTTAGCAACTGTTGCAATTTCCTGAGAAATTGCATAATGCATCACGTCAAGCTAGCTAATTCCAAGCGCTGGTATAACGGATGAATATCAAGTATGTATTATCAAGTTCTTAAAAAATCATACAAGTTTACAAGAAATTATAAATACTAATAAGAGCACAGTTTGAACTACTGTTGAGAGAGAATAAAAAATATGAATCCCGATAAGTCAATCAAAATCTGTCTTTCAACTATGAAATTTGATATGCTTAAATACATGCAGACACAAATCAATATTGAGAATTGAAGAAATAATTTTCACCATGTCGAGAGAAGAAGGAAGGCTATAGTAGAAAAAACAAACGAATTTAAAGAGGAAATAAGGACATGGTTAATGTTTGGAAATGTTTGTTATTTTTCAGTTTTTAAGAGATTTTAGCTTTTTAACACATCTTTAGACTGATAATGAAAATAAGAATTTACAAAACGATCGTTCATCCAACCATCTCAAGACATTTGAAAATAATATATAGCATAGAACATACAAATGTCCAAAAATGATTAGTTCAGGGAAGATTTCAGGAGATTACACAACTTAAAGGCACTGCCCATGTTTAAGACCAGTTTTTTTGTAAGGAAAACAATTTGTATAACTGCATAAAAATACTTCTTTAGTGGTTAAAATTCGTTTGTATATTATTTTCGATAAAGACTTTTGTTACAGAAAAAAAAACTTCCTCGCTTAGAATTAGAATTTACTTTGCAGGGTACTTAGAATCCGACCACATAATAAATAAAAAATGAGGTTTCCATTAGCAGGAATATTCTTTGTTATTTTTGGTATTATATATAGAAAAAATTGTTTCCTGTTACTTTCGCTTATATTGGATAAATACGATTTTTTATAGAGGTGTATATATAGATCATAACTAAAAGATCGTTTTAGCCCTACGATAATGATACATAAAGTAATTAACTTCGAGAATAAGATCAAACTGGTGATAATAAATTATAAATTTCAGTAAATAAATAAAAAAATATTCTTAATTCCGAAAACGTTTCCTAACTGATAAATCTATTAATTTATTCTTATTATAATTAATTCAATTTTAATTCTGATTAAATGGAATCCCTTTTAATTATTTTAATCCTTTAATTAGCATTTTCATTGGCCTGTTGGTAAAAGGTAGCTGAAGCGAATTAGGTTTCCGGTTACCTGTTAACTAGCGCGTAATTAGTAAGGTTTATCCCAATAGAAAATTATCACTTTTCAATTAATCTTTAGTTTCCATCGAGAAGAGATCGCATTTCTTTTATAAACTGCCAAACTTTCTTGAAACTTTGAACAATTAATTTGAGCAATAAAAAATAGATTTATTTTAAACAAAGCTATTCTATTTCGTCCCAGAAAATTATTCTTCATTGCTATTACTAAATCAAAAAATTAAATCTCAAAATAGTATCATAGAACAGTCTGTGATATTTGAATTTAGTTATATGAATTATTCTTGTGGTTTGTTGTTTATTCATTTAATGCCAATTTAACCATCTGGCGAAGCTACACGCGGAAGCAAGCCAGAAGACAGTTAAGAACGATGCAACCGCATTGATATCCGTAGACTGCACAGAGGAGTTCGACTCAGTGTCCCATAGTCTTCTATGTAAGACACTGCAGGACAATGAATTTCTCGAGCAGCTCTATACTACTATAAATAAGGTCCTTTCTAACACAACGTTCAATAAAAGTACGAGTCGGTGAAGAGCTGTCCAACCCCTTTCCACTTACGTGTGGTGTACCACAAGGGTCTGTGCTATCACCGGTACAATTCTCAGTTTATACAGCGGTAATCATTGGTGCCAAATACAAAAAAGCTACTGTGGTGGCGTATGCCGATGAAATAGCCATCTACAGTAGCTATTTGAATGCAGACAGCTCAAATACTACGGCAGGCGGAGGCATCCTGTGAGGTTATAACTAAGAAATTGGATGAACTAAACATTACAGTTAACCTAAGAAGACCGACTGTATTATTTTTGTTTTTAGAGAAATAAGTGCCCTCTACCTAAAATGTATAGAGTAGCGGACACAGAATACAAACCTGCCAATGGGATAACGTATGAAAATCCTGTTCACATCCCTCTCTTAAAATGCACCTGGTGCAGTAAAAGAGATTATTACATTTATGCTTACAATGTTTTTTCAAAACAAAAAAAAATAACGAGTACCTCACACTGTACAGTCTCTAATCCCAATATTACGCCTCTTCCCAAGGACAATATAACCAAGGTGAAAAAAATGGCTTATTCCTATCCTTCCTCAATTTAATTATTTCATTTTTATTGTTGTACAGACTGAACTGACCGAAGATTTTTTTATTATTTTTTTTTCATGTTATGCTTTAATGTTTTATTTTATTCTCAAGAATAAAATTAAGATATTCAGGATAAAATTGTGCATTCAGGTTTTAACAATAATGAAAATTTTCCTGGTAAAGAAGTGATATATGGTCTTAATTCTAACTAAAACATTATGAACTGGTAATCTGGTGCTGAGAGCATGCAAAGAATGCATTCAAGTGCAATAAACCGCACTTTACCCATATACAGGTACTAGTTGTTGTAGTGAACTAAATAAATGACTGTAAGATATGGGTCACCAAGGGTGTGGTGGTTAGCATAACAACCTTCTATACCCAAGGTTGCGGGCTCATATCCCGGCAGGTCTTAAGTGTTTTAAAGGTCTTAAGTCTTTTAAAGGGAGTAAAAGATCTTTTCTTATGCCGTCCTTCGGAACGTCGGATGGGACGTTAAATGAAAGTCTGGAGCGTGTGCGATGTCAGGTGCTCGAATTAAACAGAAGAAATTTACTGAGTATGGAGAGACAACAGGCTTTAACGTAGACCACAAAGGAATATACTTAATGCAAGATTAATAGAAATCATCAGAGACATTTCTGTGAAGCATTCCAGATTTTTAATGGATGCCTTGGCTATATGGTAGACAAGGCTTGAAAACCAAATATTTACTAAATGGAAGAAGAAAAGAAGCAAATTTCAGGCTTCACGAATTATCATGACACAGACAAAAAAATATCCAAAGTGCTATTTTTGGAATCTTAACCGAGTTCTTATATATTTATTTATATTTATAATTCTTATATATTTATATTTAAAAATTTAGGAACTAAAACAATCTCTGGTTTGGAATATTTTTCTAATCTTTCTAGAGGCTTAAAACAAAAACAAAATCAATTAATTAGGTTATTAACTAGATTTGATTCTAAATTAATATCCTTCCTTCCTTTTCCTTCTTCCTTCCTTCACTTTCTTCTTTCTGCCACTATTCTTGATCCCGCTAAACGGTCCCTCCCTGTTTTGTATTAGCATTGTATAAAGTCAGCGGCTCTGAGCCGGTTCGAGTAAAAACCGCCTTCAGCGGACTCACATTGTAACGCCTTAAAATACCGAAAGGTAACAGAAGGCTTTTTTATATATAAGCATTTGCATGTATTCATTGTAAATTTGTATTATATTGTGAATAAAAGTTTGGAGGATGTGAAAAAAAACAACAAAAAAAAACGTTATAAAAGCATAGCGGTAAGAGCACAATTGCCTTATAATAAATACCCTAGGGTAAAAGAAGGCCTCAGTTACAAGTGTTATATGTTTGATATAAGTTTTTATTTTTTTTTTTTTATCGGAATTAAATAAATTAGGAGGGTAAGAAAAAAATACGTATGCCTTTTTTCTCTATTCCTAGTAACAGAAGCTTTACTTTTTTTAGAGAGTTAACAATTCACAGTGGCATTGATTTTTATTTTATGAAAAATAATTTAAAAATAGACCTTCCTTGTTATTGAGTTCTAATTCTTTACTTGATTAATATACTAGGGTTATAGAAAAATCATAAGCGTTACAACTAAATCATTACTTACTCAAAAACATAACTTGTAGACAAATGCTACAATAAATATGTTACAACTTATATAGTACAGAGATATAACATCCTTTTGTTATCAAACTATTAAATCTAATATTTAAATCTCTCATTATTTGTGCCTTTTTAAAGGAAAATAAAGAAGGAAATAAAACGGATGTGTTCGAGAGAATAAAAGGGGATTTTTTTCAAAGAGCTGTGTAAATTTAAAATACAATAACAGAGCATTCGTTCTTTTGTTCCATTCTTCACTTGTGAAGAAACAATCAACGGTTACTGAATCAGATAAATATTTACAGAATTTCTTTTTCTTTCATCCTTTTTAAATAACTTCTCTGTGTACTCAATTATTTGTTAAAGCGAGTTACATATATACTTTTTATATTTAATTAACTTAGTCACATTCTTGGGTTCTATTATAGATGTTAAGTAACTTGAAATCTCTCTCCATTTAACGTTAACGTTTAGGTAAATAAGAAGTAATTCAAGTTAATGATATTAAAAGTTTGTTATCTTTCCTCTATACACGCAATCCAAGGTCGTTCTTAGCTTCAAGCGATTATTGTGTTGGTGGCAGAGTTAATATTGTGAAGAGAAGACAATTATATTACATTCTATATATATTTGTTCCTATTGCTTTCATTTTATTTAATAGTATACTATTTGAATACATTTATTGTTATTTAGGTCATATGTAATCTGAGACATAACATTTTTTACTATATTTTATATTTAATTAATTATGAACTGTTAAATTTTATTTTAAAATGGATTTCAATAATAGTTTTGAAAATTACATATGCTATTATGCTCAAGTTTTTTTACTTTAAATTATAAAAGTATCTTTTAGTAGATACTAGCAATAGCCTTTTTAACATTTTTTTTTATTTAATGATTTTACTAACAAAATCCTATCTCACTCACATAATTAATAATTGTGTAGGTTTGTAAAAGTGTCGTTAGATTATTATTGAAGTATAATTTATTTTGGCAACATAGGTTTTTGAGAGCTTCTACAAAATTTTAGTCCCATAAAAGATTCGTAACATATTGTTTGCACTAGTTTGTTCCAAGCTTGATTATGGGTCCTTCATTTATGGAAATATAGGTCCGCCCGAACACGAATCCTAGCTAAGCTTGACTCCATTTCACCGCTCCGGAATTAGAATATCGAGAGGTGCTTTTCGAACAAGTCCCATCCTTAGCCTGTGCACCGAAGGCGGTTTTCCTCCCCTTTTATTTAGAAGACAGAAAATGGCTATCAATTATGTTTCCAAACTTTACTTACAAACTGATCATCCCACTCATAAATATATATTTAAACCAAAGTTTATTTCTGCCTTCCATAATAAACCGAACTCGACTCTCCCTCTCGTAAAAAATCTCAATTGTAATCGCCTTCCTTAAAGACTTATCACTCCATAATATAATAGATACATGTACACCACCCAGGACTTACAGACCACCCAAAGTATTTTTACAGTTGTCTAAGTTCCGTTAATAAGACACCTCGACCGCAGAATATCAAAAAATGTTCTGTGAACTGATACAATCTTTACCACACTGCAATATATACAGATGGCTCAAAGTCTGACAGCTCAACTAGATCTACCTTTATTACGCCCAATTCAACTCATAAAAAAAACCTAAACCACCTCTGCAACGTCTATAGCACCGAATTAAATGCCATAGTATCCGCTCTACATTTCTCCATGACCAATATACCTACCGACAGTAGAGTAATAATTTCCGATTCAATTAGTGCCCTACAGGGATTGAACAATATGTACTTACACAGCCCCATAGTCCAACGCATTCACGAATATCTAATAATACTAAACCAGATAAGCAATAAAATATTCTTCATCTGGGCCCCGGAACATGTGGGTATTGTCGGAGGCTGACAAAGCTGCTCGAGCAGCTCTAACCCTCCTAAATAGATGCACAGCTATTCTAACCGCCCCCTTGCTCACCCCCTTAAAGAATGTATGGATAAAAGATGGCAAGCAAAGTGGGATGAAAGTCCAGTATGTAAATTGAAATATACAAAAAGGGAAGTGAAGCCTTGGGCTACATCTAATCGTAGTAAACGCCATGAAGAGGTGGTTATTGCTCGCTGTAGAATAGGACACACCGGGCTCACCCACGCAAATCTCATTATAAGGGATACACCTCCGATATGCCCTAGGTGTAATAAAAATCTCTATCAGACATACATTTGAGGAATGCTTCTTTTATAAAAAATACTATATCAGCTTAAAATACAACCCGATGTTAGAGAAGCACTTAAAGACAGCAAATCTGGAATCGACAAAGTGGTGAAATTCATTACAAACTGTAAATTAATAACCAATATTTGATCACCCATTGTCCCTACCATAGATGCTCTTTGTTGTTTTTTTCCGATTGTTTTATTTCCTTATTATATTTTTTGTTAGAATGTGTATTTATATGTGTGTTTACGTATGTGTGTATGTGCGTGTGTATGAGTATATAAATAAATAATGTAGATAAATAATTATGAAAATCAAAAGTCTACGGGCGTTGCTGACCCTAGCATTTTACGCTTACAATATGACTCCATAATTGTATATAGAATTCGTCTACAGTTAATGAATCACTTGATGAGAATTATCAAGATGTAGAGTATAGTAGAGTAAAAAAACATAAATCTGGGAGAATAATTTGACAAATTTCAGCGCATTTTATAATTTGCATCAAAATGAAAGTAATGTTTTGGAACGTATGAATGGATTGTAGTCATAAAAACATAATAATTGATTTTCTACCCGAATTCTGTGGTATAGTATAGCGGTGTACAAAATACTTGTTTACGAATTTAAGATTTATGTTTTAATTCATTCATTCGAATAACCTTTTTCGAAGTTGGTGATGACATAAATTATAATAAATATAAACAAGGGATAAATAATAAATAAAATAGGTGTAAATAATGGAAATCAATTAAAATATTATCCCACTATTGTGAGATATAATTGTAAATGTGGAATTATAATGCTAACGTTGAGAATTGCGATTCCGATTTGATCGGAACCATTAGCACTTAAGTAGATCTAATTAAAGAACCATTAGCAATAAGTAAATTATTTTGTTTACCAACAAAAATGTGTACGCTAATGTACTTTATAATGTGATCCATTTATTTTTCTCTTTAATTAATTACTAATCTAGCACAACCATTTTTATATAAGGTAAAAAACAAGGCAAATTGTAACTAAAACTGGCAAAAGTACCAACAAAACTTAAGTACTACTGGAAATTTCCTGCAAAATCATTTAAAATCCTATTTAAAAAAAAAACACCAAGGATATTTATTGGAATACCTTTGTTCTGAAGTTAGAATTCGTATAATAACCATTTAAAAACTAGTTAAATGGTTATTATACTGCTGCCACCTCGATCGATTGCTATGGTAAATTATCAGGAATCATAAATGATAACAATAAAGTGGGAAGGGGAGAATTCCCCGCAGTAGCGGTGGTGCAGCAATATCCCCTAATCTTAGGGTAAAAATTAGGGGAGCCCTTATCAAAGGCTACGAATTTACACTGGTGAATTAAGCCGTGAAAAGAGAAGTCAGACCATCAGTATTAACTTTATAAAAATCTTTGAGCTTCAGCACACCTGTATTTTTGTCTGTGTGTGTCTGTGTTTTTGGATTTGAACCATTTTTGTATAATTATATTAAAATAGCATTATAAATTGTAGGATGGCCTCATGTGATATGTCTATTTTCGAATTTAGTAAAACAACTTAATGAAGTGAAATAAAAAAATGATTCCATGACAATACACACTACAACTCGTGAAGAGTCTGTGGCTCAGTAAATCGCATTTTTTTTTGTATCGTATAGCTCATACTTTTTGTCCTCAGTTATTACTTCAAATTCATCCTCTCCCATCTTTTACCTACCACGATCTTTCAACTCCTATAACTTTTACTTCGCTTACATTTCACCCAACGACATTATTTCCTCTGTTCTGAAATCCCACTCCAACTCCGCAGGCTTTGATGGAATTCCTGTCGAAATGCTAAAATCTGTCCTACTCTTCATTTATAATTTTTCATTACAAAACGCAGTATTCCCTACCTCTTGGAAAAAAGCTATAGCCCATCCTATCCTCTAACCCTGTTTCACTCAAAGACTACCGCCCAATCTCAATTCTCTCCAACCTTTCCAAGCCTTTAGAGAGAATAGTCCAGTCACAAATGTCAAATTTCCTCGAACAGTCCAACTTCCTCGATCCACTTCAATCAGATTTTCGTCTCGGTATCTCCACACAATCTGCACTTACCATATTGTCATATCATCAATGACATACATACCGTTATGGACGGCAAAAAACTGATAGCGCTGACTCCTTCTTGACTTTTCTAAAGCTTTTGATTCCTTGGACCATTCTATCCTTTTCAGTAAACTAAAATCATTGTCCTTTTCTATATCCGATGGTTCCAATCTTTCCTCTCTGACAGATCTCAAGCAGTTTATGCCTAGTCAGCCCCTTTTCACTTTCCTCACTCTGACCTAAGGTGAGGAACAGGGCTAAATCATCCCTCCTCCTTTTTTCAAATGCTATATCAGTGATCTTCCTAAATCTGTTCACTACTTTTCCTACCATCTATATCCTGCCGACTTCCAAATCTATTTGTCCTTTCCTTCTTCTGAGTTATTAATTGCGTTCGCCAGTATTTAGGAAGACCTAGATAGGATCAGTGACTGTGCAAAGCTGAACAAACGGGAATTGAACACAATGAAAATTCAGGCCATTGTTTAAGGTTCCAATTACCTTCTTCCATCCATCCACACCTTCCCAAAATTAATCCTAAACGATCACCCCATCACGATCAGCTCCTCTGTGAAAAACCTAGACATTACTGTCACCCAAAACCTTTATTGGAAATCCCACATCGCCCAGATATTCCGACGATCAATTGGTTCCCTGAAGTTATTCCATCGTTCTCGTCATCTCCTTACACAATCTTCCTGTTAGCTTCTCGTATCTTCTCTCATCTTCCCCCACTTTGACTATTGTAGCGTGGTATATCTAGGCCTTTCGAAAATACTTGAAGACAGATTAAATCAAAAAATGAATTGTTCTCTAAGACTTGTGCTTGGTACGATCGCGTGTGTCCCACCTTTATGATGAGTTAAAGTGGCTCTTCCATCCCTTCCGAAGACAATATTTCCTATGTTAATTCTTATACCAACCCAATAACTCTGAACACAATTTATATATCTACAGTCTCCTCTGATTCAAATCCTCAGTTCAACACCATAAAACAAGATCCCGCCTTTCCGATCTCTATATTCGTTCCTACCGAACCAAATCATTCGAACGCTCCTTTCTTGCCCGCTCCACCACACCGTGGAACTCAATCCCTCCTAATATCCGCCATAGTGCCTCACTATCTTCATTTAAATCCTTGCTTCTCCAACATCTCCTAGCTTCCAAAAAAGAAGCTCTCTAAATAGGTTAGTCATTTGCTTAGAATTTAATGTATAAAATAATTCATTGTCTTATTTAGTTGTTTTACTTTTGCTTTTTAAGAAAATGAACATCATGTAAAGAAATTATTGGATGCTAGCTCATGCATTTACCAGAAGTTATGGATAGATGTGAAAGTGAATAGATACACTTTAATTGCTTAATATATTGTCAAGATTTGTACAGTTTATTTACTTATTATTATGTTTTGTCTAATTATTTTTTTAAATTGTTTTCTGTCACTTTTTACACGCTTTTTGATTTGTATCATTTAGCCTTCTGGCCAGATAAATATTATGTTTCTTTTTCTGTTGATATTTGTAAAGGGACTTAGTCCCAGAATAAAGTTACTTTTCTATTCTATTCTATTCTACTCTAAATGGTAGAGATAGTACTGTTTCTTTGACAGAAGATTGTGTATGAAGGTGATTTGTGCTGGATCACACTCAACTGCCAGATATTTTCCAGTATTTTAGGTACCATTTATAAGTATTTTGGGTGAGCCAAAGGAAGGTCATAGATCCCGTAGGAGCCATCTATCCGCCAACATAATAAATAATAGCCTTCCATGTATTCGTATTTACAGAGATTTTATTTTCATTTTTAGCATTATTATCATCGTTATAATCAACAATACTTAGATCATTTGTACTTCCAATCCTTTCATAAAACAAGACATTTGACAGTGAAAAATAAAATCTTTTAGCGGAAACGACCAGTACAACCAATTATTGATGCTTTAGTGTCACAACTATTAAACGACTTTTCAGATACATATAATTATTCATATATTCAATGGGATTCTAACCTATTCTAACCTTTAAACTAAAGAGATTACTCATGTATTGCCCGGTAGATGTCGCCAGTCTCGAGTATGTTGCTGTCGGGAACCCACAAATTTTTCGCCTACCAAAAGTTGCTCAACACGGCTAAAGAAGTTTTCACTTAAAAAAACTATATAGGTTATACTTCTAATACGAATAATACTACAATATCAATATAACAGGGTATTATATTCATAATCTCCTAAGAGACATTTATACGAAAGGTATAAGTAAAGGACCCTGATTTGGAAGTATATTTGGATGGAATTAGAGTTGCATTAGCTGTGTGGTTGGTGGATGGTGGAGATATGGGCTTGCTCTTATATTGAAGAACATAATAGCCCTTCTGCATTATACATGCATTCCTCTTCCCGCTCCCATTCCTCAGTCTCAGCCACTGTTTTCTTCCCCGTTATTCCCGACTTCCTATTTTCTTTTTTCCCCCTAAAGCTGAAGAAATACAATGGGGATTTCAGTGTTTCACTTAGGATTACTTATTCAAACGATCAGACAGTTTGAAACATGTGCAACTGAACACCTGTTCCTTTTCTATTTCTTCTTTGATGATTTTACTGCTAATTATTTTTATTTGAATATTAAAAAAAAAGCATTACATTGTAGCCAACAGAATATTAAATTGATAAAAGATTATATTAATTTCAATTATAAAAGAGCATTATTATTCAATTATTAATTTTGGTGAAATTTAACAAATGTATTTGGATAAAAAAGTATTTATATTTTTATTTTTAATATATATATATATCGAAGAATAAGGATTCTAAGGAGAATCCACGGGCCCCATCTGATGTCAAAAGGTACAACAGGTTAAAATTAAAACAAAGAAATTTACTGTGAAATCCGTGACTTGAAAACAGAAACGAGGATAAAAAAAAAGAGGCTTTTATGGTTACATGAAAAGAATGAACGAGGAGAGACTAAACAAAAAAATGTTCACCAAAAATATAGGCTACAAATTCAACCAAGAATACACACGACAAATAAAACAACACGGGATTACACAAGATTTATTAGAAAACTGAACAGAATAACAAAAATTCCTCAAAAATGCGGTACTAGTTGCAGACAAAGAACAATTTCTTTACAAGACTTGGAGGGGAGAAAGAAGAAACACTTTCAGTGAAGTCATGAGGCAAAGGTGGGCCTAGAAGAAAAAAAACTGAAAAAAACAGAAAAAAAAACAAAAAACGCTGCATCATAGTTGCGTAGTCCTTCAGGGCTGTTTCGCGTCGAATATATCCAAGAATATTTATTGCAGAGGAGCCACAAGTTGAAGTAGAATGAAGAAATATAGGAAAGAATAGAGGAATTGGAAACAACTATGAGAAAAGAACGACTGATTTTCTATGTGGAAATGGCCAGAGTGGTTATGATAAGCAGATGAAACAAAAACTTTTTCTTTTTAATCTGAAACATTAAGAATTACCCGGACAGAGAGAAGTATAAGAGCCGACTTAAAAACATGAGGTTCTAGTAGAAGAGTGAACGAAGCATAGATATGGGGATGAGCGAAGGAGGGAATTAGGAAAAATTCAGAAAGAAAGGAAAGTGTGAAAAACATGATATCTGCGTGTTCCTTTGTTGGCCGGTTCATAAAAAAAACAAACGGATTAACATAATGATTTTTATTTTGTCGTGCTCGATAAACATTTAAAAAAAAATGGCGAATCACAAAGTTCTGATCTCTTTAAATTGTTACACAAAATAATGATAAATTCTATTAAATAACTCAAAATTTTTTTGAATTAACATGGAAAAAATGGAGTACACCAATATAACAAATAATGTAATCAACAATATTTCTATTATAGGACTGTTATTAGAATATAGAGAATGTTGTGAAAAAAGATATAAAAAGAATTTTTAAAATACTAATAATTCTGGGCTCATTAAGAGGGAACAAAACAAATACTAAACTAATCTCCAATTTCTAGAATAACATAAAAAATGTTCTGTAACCACGGTAGAATTGGTACAATGAACAATTTTATAGTTTATAAAATCGGAGCTAGTCCGCCAGATGGGGGTATCCTCTCTTTCTACTCAAATTTATGCATTTATTTTGCTATTTACTGTGAATTTTATTAACACTGATTTTTTAGTTTTGAGTAAATTTAGCAGATTGCAAATAATTAATTTTCTTGGAAAAAAGGGAAATGTAGTTCTATGAAGCCTAGTTCTAAGAGCCTTCCTGAAGTTAACGTTACGAAGAAAATACTTCAAGATAGGGGCTTAGGGATGAATAAAAGAGAAATAAATATTTGATGAATTATTCAAGTATTTAGAAAAAAAAAGGTTTTTGAAACATATCAACTACTTCTAAAAATATTCTATAGAAAATCGAGTAAATAATTCATGAGAACCAATTTAGGAACTGATAATAAATAAATATCTCTACGCTAACTATAACATTAAACTCATATGTTTTAAAATTTGTTTATAATTATATAATACAATAAAACAAAATATTAAAAAAAAATTAAATTTTTAAAGTGGATTTAACAGAGATACCCGGGATTATTTCTATTATAATTGATTATTCATTACACTTTTAAAGAAGCATAGATATTCGACTTAATTTAACATTCCCTGACATCTCACTCTCTACTTTAATATATTTAATTTCATTCTGTCTCTAATTAAGCTGACATGTGAAATGCTTAAATGCTTAAAATACTTCATCTCTAACATACATTATACTTCACAAAAAATTATTTATGGTAATAATAAAAAAATAATTAAAAGAAAATTATTGAAAATACATTAAATCATTACATATTGATTAATTCATTAATTATTGAAGATGCATTAATTATTAATAAGTAATTTATATCAAATACATTTTTATCGATTTTTTATTATTCCCTTCTCATATTCTCTCATCACTCCCACTCGAGTGTGATCACTTTAAAGGCACACTCTTATCCTACTATTAATAAAAATTAAATTTTTTTTTTTTATATTATCTATGAAAACTTTGATGGGATGTATTGGGGTCATTTAAAAAAGAAATGTACGACCACACCTTTACGGTAGCGAATGTGACTATTTTTTTAGAGACTTCTTTATTTAATAAAAAATATGTCACTATATCCCCTATTTCATTTAAGGCTGGGTGTAAGGTGTAATAATCACCGAACGACAACTCGATTGGTCCCAAGGTTCATAAAAAAATTATGGAAAAAGAATAAAAAAACACGTTTTTAAAGGATAATACAATGACAACTGCAGGCACCTGTTCAAAATAATAATGGATGTGCAACGTTACAATTTGATGAGGTCTAGACCTTTTTCTGCCATTTTACTGAACCAGTGCTACTACAGGATAAATAACTTAAGTGAAGCTAGGCGACCGGTGCTCTAGTAGTTAGCGTAACAAACTACTAATCCCAAGATTAGGGGTTCGTAGCCCGGCAGATGGCCCTTTAACGGGAGTAAAAAATCCTTAGTTACGCCTTCCTTCGGATGGGGAGTTAAAAGGGGGTCCTGAGCTTGTACCATGTCAGGTACTCGTTACAAATCCCTTTCCTAATTAAACCTGAATAGGCAAAATTTAGAGCTCTCAATGTAGCATCGTCCGAACTGCCATAGCAGCGAAAAGTGATGTTAAATTAACAAACAACTTAAGTGAAGAAACTAATTGGACAAATCTGTGAGCAAAATTTTTCTTAGAAACTATATCCTTAATCTTGAAGTAGGATTGACTCTTTCAAATACTGCAGCTCTTTATATAGAAAAAGGGAGACAATGACCGGTAAAATTAAAAATAAAGTTATTCAGCAATAAGTCACTATTTGAAAAATTGGAAGTTGCTGTGCTGTTCTCGGGTTCAAATCTGGAAAATTCAATCATCAGCCTAGAGGCGCAGATTGACCCTGTTGTATCATCAAAAACTCTTTCAGGCCATTCCTTTTATATGGGAAAAATCTTGGCCGAATTAACTACTAACACAACAATTGGCTAATAATCTGTACAGTTTCTACCATTTACTGAATTATTTTTTCTCTGTCTTCGAAAAATGATCCGTAAAAATATAATCACGAAATTCTAGATCTATTGATAAATTAGATATGATATCCTGTTACTACTTGTTGGCTACAGTAACTCAATTCTATCCATAGGATTAAATAAATCTGGAAATCTTTAGCACTTTCATTCTTTATATAAATCGCGTTAACATTCATAAGAGGCCATTCATTTCTTATATAGGGGATCCGGGTTGAATTGGCTTAGATAGGAAAGAAATCTATTCCCTCTTAATATTATTTTTCTGCGGATGAGTCTAAACTGCTAACCGGTCTAATATTTCAAGCGGGGAGGACGGATACAGAAGATAAAGAGTAATGCTAGGGGGGCCGGGGGAGAGCGTGGAGGGGAAATGCCGGCTTAGGCTAATGCTGGATTTGGAGCTGCCTCCTTACTATAGATATAGCTGTATTGATTTATAGTAAATTTATCGCTTTATACAAGGAGTTAAGCAATATTTCACTCTTTTCTTCTTTCCTACGTTTTTACTAAGTCAATAATTTCTTTGGCAAATCCTGACGGATATCATATCAGAGCGGGACAAGCCTCGTCTCCACCACCGACAGGAAATTGAATTATTTATCCGCTCCTGCTGTATTTGAAGGATTTTTAAATATTTTTATGTAATATCCAATTTCCTCTTACGGAAATTTTTTCCGAGATTTTTGTTTTTTTTATATTTGCAACAAACGTATATAATAATATCATAAATTTCCACCGCCAATATTTTTAATCCATTCATCAGGTTTTTCTACTGTCCCAGATTAAGCCCTGAGGAAACTTGCAGTATGGCCAGCTAAACGTCGGCAAAGAATTTGACTACAGAAGAAACACCTGATAAATGGATTAAACGTATATAAGTTTTAGAAGTATTGCAGAAAATATGTTTTATTTTGTCAATTTTATTTTTTTATTAGGGTTTTTTTTCGCTTCTGTAAAAAGCATTAGACGAGAACATTAAACGGAAATCTTCTGTACATAAATAACTGAACAGGGGATGCTAATCTTAATCTAGTATTATAAGTTATAACTGTTTACAATATACACTTAATCTTTAATATACACGCATTCAGGTTTTTATAAGCGTACCAACTAAAGTAATATTGTTTGTGATTTGTATTGTTGACTAAATATCGCTCGGACACATTAGAAAACTTATCTAATTTGTCATCATGAATACGAAAATATTTCATGTTTTATGTAAAAGAAAAAAAAATTACGATACATATAATATGAAACTGGAGTTCACCATTAGGACTGAATTTTATGCGGATATTATCGGAGAGAATATTTGCATAAAATTCAATAAAATAATTTGCCCAGAAACCCAATAATATAATTTGCAGTTTTTAAAATCTCCGTAAAAAAGTGAAACCTGTAAAACATTTTACTTAAAGAGTCACCTAATTCCATGGGAATTTAAATATTGATATGGTTGTAATGTTGCAAAAACCGGTCTCAAGATTGTTAGGAACTTTTAGATTTAGTCCTCTTCAGTTCATAAATACTTCTGTAAAATCATTCTAAAGATATTTAATTAATCATATCCATCACAGTTAAAATTTGAATTTTCCAAAGCCCAGAAATATTTTTTTCTCCTAGATTGCCATATGATCACCCCTATAAATAAATGAGAGAAAAACTATATTTCAATGGTTATGAATTGATAGTTTTCATTATTTTCGTTTTTAGGCAATTTATAACAAATAGTCTACATCAATTTACGAATGTGTACGTCCAATCTATTAATAAAAATCAGTTTAAAAAAGATCTACGTAAAAATGTCTTTATTAATCTTCTTAAAATGCAGGTTCAAGTATCAGCAAAAAATCATTTATCTCAGGTAACTTTTGACTTAGTACCAAATCCCAAGGAAATGTGTTCAGTAGGGTCTGAAAAAGAGATCATATATTTTTTTTTTAATTTGATATTGTGGTTCTAACTTTCTTGAAATGTAAAACATTAAACAATAAAAGGATGTTGTACATTTTTCCTAATAATAATTAATACCTTGATGATGGTTTTTAATTTATTCATTTTAGCTTTAAATTTCATATAATATTTCATTGTATCCAATCATTTTTCTTGTCTTTTGAATTATATCTTGAAATATAGAATTCCCATTAAGTCGGTATTTTCAGCGTTACAAAATATATTTTAAAAACACTTATTTGTGTAATCTAATGTAAAATGAGCAACATAAATTTTAAATAAATAAGCTGATTATTTTTTGTCTGAATTTAATTAGTAATAAATGTATGCTCCGTCTAAATTATTGCTCATAGTACAGATAGTGAAAATATTTTACAAATTATCAATAAACATTGTGGAATAGGTGATGGAGGATACATGAGTAGTACTTTAATGTTTATTTAATAGGATATGATAGCTAACATAAATATATTAAAATCGATATTGGGGTTGTGGACCGTGAATCGACTGGATAACCGAGTCGACCTCTTGTGGGGGTAGAATTCAAATTAGAGATTAATCTGTGCATATATCTAGTCCTCCCCCGGCTCCAATTACCTTGCCAATCTCATCCTGTCTGCAGGATTCGTTTTCATGTCCTGTGTCTTCCTTACCTACCGGTCAGGCCTTATCAAATCCTTATTCCAACACTGGCATATTGTTCAATTTAAGTTTATATTACACCATTTGAGTGCATGAAAATATAAATAACGTCATAATATAGAATATTTTCTGAACATCAATTAAATAAATACGTATATAATAGGAAAAGTGTAACTGAGAGTGCTAAGTTACTGAGCTTGGTCCCGATTTCGAACTCGGGACCAGGAGTTCGAATCTGGTGGTAGTAAGTAAATTATTTAATATATTATCAGCAATAGATTGGTCCTATGGGATCTGTTGATCGTCCTACGATTTTTTAGTATACTCCCAATTTATGAGGTTTTTTGATAACAGTTAAATCGATTCAAAATTATTGATGGAAACCTTTACAATTAGATACCTAATATATAAACACTGGTTGAATTATGCCTTTAAATAATTACATAATAATACATAAGTATTAAATATTTATTTATTTAAAGTGAAATAGCCATGAAGGACTATGATGCAGGTCTCTTTTTCAGTTCTTTCTTATAACTGTTTACCATTTAATTAAATATGGTAAGACTTAAAGAAAGTACGAATTATTTATGGAACAATTTAAAAATATATATATTTATTGAAATTTACAACTGTATACAGAACACATCAAGTAAATTCATTTAAAGTCAGCCTCCTCTTCCTTATCATATTCCAGGTTCTTTTAGGTTATGGTAGATTTCTCTGTTTCTTAAGTCAGTAAATCGGATTCCACCCGTCTTTAGTCTGAGCTATAGAATTTTAGATAGAATTCTTTTTTCCAGAGTTACAGTGATTTGAGACTGTAACCGGGAGGCATTTACTGGTAATATCGTTTTAGTAATACCAGGTATACCGTTTTAGACAGTGTTATGATGTCTTATTTTTGCATTACAGGAGATGCACTTCTTGCAGTACAACTTTTTATTAATCCATATACTATTTATATTTTTAGAATTCAATCTTCAACAGCTGCTTTTTGTATTCCATTATTCAGACCAAGTAATTATTATCATTATTTATTGTCATTCATAAATTATTGTTTTATATATTTTTTTTACTATTTATGTGTTCGATTTTTGTGATTAATATTAATAATAATATAATTACTATAATTTAGTTTTAAATTGTAAAGTTATTATGGAATTTATTTTTAATTGTCTTTTTAAGATCTATTACTCACTAATGTTACTGGCAATTAATTTATTACTTAAATCATTTAACATTGTAAGAAATCAAGTACGAGTGGTACATCAGAAGGGCCACTTATTATTTAATTATTTATTATATCTTTAGTATTTTAAAAAAAAAGTAAACTTTTATTGGTTGTTAATGGGAGAAGGTGCAGGCTACACTCTTATGAAGCTATAAACTGTTAATATAAGATGCACTTTGATCCATTATACTCAGGGGGAAAAAAATATATACGTTAAACTGTTTGCTCTCGTTTATCGTAAGGCATAAAACACCTTCATAAATGGCCGTTTCAGCAAAAAGCCATAAAAAGTTAACTTTTGTCAAATGGAACAAGAGCTTTAAACTAAAACTGTCTCTTTACTTTACAGGGCCATTTTCGAATGAATAAGTAATCATGATTAAAGTTATTTTTAGATTTATTAGGAACTAACAATTTTCTGCTTGTAATTAAGAAAAGTTGTAATTCTATCTTACAACTACTCAAATTTGACCTTTATTGATCAGTCATACTTTTTAAAATGAAGATTCATTAACATTTTTGATTAATTTTTATTCTTTTTTTTAGTCTATATTGTTTTTTATTCTGAATTAATAAAGCTCTTATATATATTTAGAATCCAGGTTTTTAATATTCTTTTTCTTTCACTTTTTGTTTAATTTACATACAAATTATTGAAGGTGATACACGAATTCGAAAATAGCGAGAAACAGTGTGTAAGCAATATATTTTCATAGTTTTTTCTTTTTTCGTTTTAAAAATAATATTAAATACAATCTTAGTTAGCTCAATTAGAATATTTCAGCTGCTTTAGTAACTTATCTATTTATTTAGCCTAAATAATTGGTGGTTTTTAATATATTTCAGTATATTAAGAATAATATATCCTTACATAATTACATCTAAAATAATTTCCATATATTATATCTGGCATTATGAAACATTTATGCATTGAATATAAAATTATAGTTAATAATTCGATCGTAAATGGTTAATTAATTTATACAGCCTTCATTTTTATTGTTTTTTGGTTCAATCCTATCCTATAAACCTATAAAATTCTTTAAACGTAGTTTGCTACTTTTATAAAAATACATTTCTGAATATACTTCTCAGGAGCGTATTTCATCGTCTCATAACTTCGTGCAACATTCTTGTTTTGTATTTATTTTGGCTTTTATATTTATTTTTATAAATGTTATGATAGCATCATTATTCGTGATTGTATTGTATTGTCGTCTAATTTGTATTTAATGAAATTTTATATAAAATAGTCTGTCCAGTCAGCGAATTGTGTCATAGGAATATTCAATCAGCTACACAATTACGATCAAAATAAAATAAAATGAGGAATTTTATATAATTAAATAAATATTTTATGTATTTATGAATGGAATTTTATATATATATACATATATATATATATATATATATTTATATAGGTTAGGTTGATTATTTATGGACACTTAACGTCTGAGGTCTTCAGTGTCCTAAAATCTAATTTTTGGTCTATTAGATTTTACGAAATCTCCTAAAAACCTTCTTTGTTGAGAAATTCAATTATGTTTTAAAATTTGTGTCATTATCACCCAGCATCGTTTGAATTTTTCTCTCCATTCTTATGTTCCTAAAATAACTTTCATGTTGTGGGCATTCTTCAAGGATATGGCGTATTGTCAGTTGTGAGTGACAGATCCTATAGTTCGGAGGCGATGTTTTTTCCATAAGGAAACCATGCGTAAGTCGCGTGTGGCCGATTCTCAGTCTTGTGATAACGACTTCCTCTCTTCTCCACATGCCGTGGGAGCTTTTCCAGGCGTTGGTGTTTCTTTTAATGCATTCTAATTAATTTGATTAGTTGGCGGAGTGCCAAATTTGTTTCAAGTCACCAGAGCTTGCTATTTCAATAGGCTGTATACATCAGTTATTGGGTGAATGCTTGTAATTTTTATGGATCATGATGCTGCTTCTTTTGCCGCTCGATCTGTCACTTCATTTCCTTTAATGCCTACGTGTGATGGTACCCAGGCAATAATTAAATCCTTATTGAGGGTTCTTATCATCGAGGAATAGACTTGAGCTTTCTTAATGACAGGATTTTTGGAATATACGTTTGTTAACGCCAAAATTGAGGAAAGAGAGTCCGTACATAAAACAAAATCTTTTTCCTTCTCGCTGCATAATACTGTACAGTGTTGTTTGTTTGTTTGTTCATTTAATGCCACTTTATGTTGTTATGGCTAATCGGACGATGCTCGGGACCTCCGTTTAACGTCCCTTTCGAAGGACGGCGTACCTAAGGATTTTTAACTCCCTTTAAAAAATCCTAGAGCCACCTGCCGGGCTACGAACCCGCGATCTTGGTAGTTTGTTACGCTAACCACTAGACCACAGGTGACCGTTACTGTACAGTTCTGAACTAATGACGAAGCATTCTGCAGTAAAGCTGCTGGTGGAAAGTGGTTATTTATATTTCATTATATTAGATCCCGTAACGATGGAGCAACCAGTATTACTGTTTGATTTGGAGCCATCTGTGTATATGCACGTGCTGCTGTTATATCATTCTTTCATTTTTTGAAATTCTGTTAGGTAGGTAAATTCTGAGGTGTTAATATTTTTGTACTTTTTGAGCGTCAAATCGGTTGTAGGTAGTTTCAGTGTCCATGATGTAGCTGAAGTCTACAGTCGTTGTTTCCAGATAGCGGATCTCCTCAATGTGTATTCTATTCCTAAGGGCGCGGTAGTTTTTGGTTTGTTGAGAGTCTTCTTTACATAATGTATATCTTTTTTATAAGGAAAACAAATATACAATAAATTACATTATTTAATATTTATTCATATAAACAAAGTATGAGACCTACTTAGAGAGTGTTTGGAAAGTGAGATATGGGAAAAGCAATGGTTTAAATGAGTATAGGAAATACACATTGAAATACAAGTGGATATTAGTTCGGATTGAGTTACAAATGGAAACGGGTGAGAAAGGAACATTCCAATATTTTGGCTTTGTGTGAACGAGTTTAGAAATTGGAAAGGTCTTGTTTCCAAATGAAGGACTGAGGAATTGAATAGTAGGAAACTGATGATATAGGACGGATTTTGAGAGTTGATAGGAATAAACCGAGGACATGTCTGCGGATGGAAAAGAAAAATTACTCTAATCGTCGTAGAGGTTGGACACGCGAGACTGCCTCCGAGTCTCTTGGAAATCTTTAAAGTAATTAATTATTAGCTTCAATCTGTTCTTGAGCATCTTTGAGAGGTCCCAACACATATACAACACAAGTCAAAGTTGGGGGAGATGACATATGATATGAGGGATTTATGGTAGGTTGCTTAAGATGTCGAGAAAAGAATAAAAAAACAATTTTATTCTGAGATCAGGTAACTAGGTAACGTAAGAGCAACAAATATAAGCTGCAATAATAACAATGATATATATAATGTCTTCGTGCGATTTGAAACAATAGGATTATGTACAGTTTCATTTATTTGTATAATCACTTTGTCTGGTAGTTGGTCAAGTAGGTGTTTCGTAACAAAATAAATGATGAACCTGGTTATAATTTGGTATATAAATATATGATATAATATTTTAGAATAATTTATTGATATTTAACACAGTCTGGCCAGAGACGGCACGCAGTCAATACCTCTCTCCTTACTTCATTTTCTCTCCATCTTTTTTCTTTTCAATTAAGCAAGTAATTTGACAATTGTTTAGAAGTGTTAAAGTGTTTAATTGTCATTGAACTAATTGTTTACAAGTGAGTCGGGAGTAGGTTCAGAGCTAATCCTAGAGCTACAGAGGATTATAGTACGCTAGGACCTAAAATTAATAGAATCATACAAGCGTCAGTCATTATTATATTTTTTCATTTTATCAAACAAATAAATTAAAATGGCCCAATGTTCAATCTGAAAATCAAATGTGACTAGAGATGACAAAAATAATTTATCATGTTTTAAATGTCGCATGATTTTTCACGGTCGATGCGTCAATATCGACGATAAGGAATTAGAGGCCGCGAAAAATATAAAAAATTGGTTCTGCAATAATTGTGAAAAAAACTGGCCTGCAGGAAAAAAAAAAACCAGCCCCACCAGAAGTCCTGTGAAGGAAGTATCGGAGCCCTCCGCAAGTGATATTCTAGCGGCGGTAAACAAAATAAATACAGAGATCACATCACTAAAAGCATCATTAGACAAATATGGTGAGCTCAGTTTCGAGCTCAATGACCGGCTTTCTAAAATTGAGAACCACCTCGAAGGACAGGCTAAATTCATCGAGGACCTGACATCAGAAAACAAGGCCCTCAAATCTAAGGTGGGTGACTTGGAGGTCCGCCTTAATAAGGCGGAACAAGGCCTTTTATGCAGGTCCTTAGAGATCCGTGGCATTCCAGTCCGATCAGGCGAAACCCCCGCAGCACTGTGGTTAATGTCGGAGCGAGTCTCGGGCTGAAGGTGGCGGTTGATGACCTTGCCTTCGTTGAGCGTCGCAGGCTGGAAGGACGACCCACGACCACCGCCAGTTATCGCCAGGTTTGTGCGGCAGTCTTTGCGTGACGACCTAGTTCAGCGCCGGAAGGTAAAAAGGGACTTGTCAACCCGGGACATTGGCTGGGAGGAGAACGATTTCCACCGGATTTACCTGGGGGAAGAAATGTCTCCAGCCAACAGACGTCTGTACTGGTTGGCCCGACAGAAGAAAGCGGCTGGGAAGCTGAAGTACGTCTGGTTCGCCGGTGGTAGAGTGCGGTGCCGGAAGGATGACGGTCATCCTGTCATTTATATCGACCATCCATCCGACTTAGATGTGTACTGCTGACCCTGCGGCACCCGTCCGCTGTTTATTGGCTTCTCGTTGGATCTTTCACTGGTTCTCAATTACAAATTTACTTTTTTTGTTTCTTTATCTACTAATATTTTTTTTTTTTTAGGTTATGCTATATTTTTTCCTTTTAATACTTCAAATTTTACAACACAATCGGCGGACCTTGGACTTATTATAATTTTAAATACCCAAACTGTAATTTTTAATTTTTACATCAGTTCATCCATTAAAATACTCTTTATTTCAGCATCTTTCCATGTCATTCTGATAATTCATCGACTACCAAATCCAAATGTCTAATCTCCTGATCTCCTGTCAAGTTAATTCCCAATCCCTGCCTGCCCATTTTGACGAATTTCAAGAATATTTCACCCACAATTTTTATCATATTATCGCAGTATCTGAAACTTGGCTTAAACCACATATTCCTTCCTCCTCCATCACCCTACCTGACTATACGTTTCTCCACCATGACCGAGATAAGCGGACTCGTGGAGGAGTACGTCTTTATGTCCATCAAACCCTAAAAGCCTGAATCCTCGAATCCTCTCTTCCATCCGAAGTCCCTCATATTGAATTCCTTCTCTCCGAAATTTCCTGTAATGGACAACCGCTCCTTTACGTAGTTGTATACCGGCCTCCTTTAGTGCCTTTTGACTCTTCCCTTGAATCTATCCTTTACAACTATATTCCCTTCTATAACCATATAAATATTTCTGGCGATTTCAACACCAATCTCCTTGTTAAAACAAATGACACCCTATACCTGGAAAATCTCTTCCACTCCGTAAATCTCTCCATTGTTCCGTTTTCTACTACCCATCATACCCACCGATCAGACACATGCTTAGATCTGTATGTCATCGATTCTCCTCAGAAGCTATTCTCTTCTTCTCAATTGCCCGTCCCATTTCTTTCTTCCCATGACCTAATCCAAATCACATATAATATCCAAACTCCGTACAAACTTTCTAAAACCATTTCCTTCCGCAACCTTTATGCTATTAGTCGTGAAAACATCTTGCCTTCCCTTGAATCCCTGAATTGGGGTGATATCTATTCCTGTCCCACCATTGATTCAATGGTTGACACACTCACTTCCTATCTTCTTAGTATTCTGGACACCCATGCTCCTATCAAAACTACAACCCTCCGTCGATTACCAGCTCCTTGGATGGATCAAAATATAAAAGAACTGCAGTGGAAGCGCGACGCAGCTCGCAGACGGTACAGACGGACAAAACGGACCGACGATTTTCAAGCGTTTAGGACTCTTCGCAACTTAACACAATCTACAATAAGGCAGGCGAAATCCAAGTACTTCCATGAAGCCCTTTCCTCCGCGCCCGATCCTAAATCCAAATGGCTAATCCTTCGGAAACTCTCACTTTATAAATCCCCTTCCCCAGTAGTCTTTCCGGTCTCACCTGATGAATTGAACACCCATTTTTTGTGTTTCTCTTCTAACTCACGATCTACTTCTGCTCTCCATTAGCACCATCATTCAACCACAACAACTTTTATTTCTCCGACATTTTACCCACTGACCTTCTTTCCTCCCTATTGAAATCCCACTCTCATTCCATCGGTTCTGACGGCATTCCCGTCAAATTGTTAAAAACATGCATCCCCGAAATTCTACCTGCCCTTCTGTACATTTACATCTTCTGTACATTTTCCCCTACAAAATGCAGTTTTCCCTTCCTCCTGGAAAAAAGTAATAGTCCATCTTATTAACAAATCACCCAATCCATCAAACCCAAATGATTTCCGGCCTATTTCTATACTCTCTAATCTTTCCAAATCCCTCGAAAGAATAGTTCAATCCCAAATGTCAAATTTTCTGGAACAGTCCCAACTCCTTGATCCACTTCAATCAGACTTCCGTCCTGGCCTTTCCACACAATCTTCCCTCGTTAAAATCACCACTGACATACATACTGCCATGGACGAAAAAAAACTGACAGTATTAATTCTACTTGACTTTTCAAAAGCGTTCGATTCACTGAACCATTCCATCCTCTTCTCTAAACTAAAATCTCTTTCATTTTCCAACAGTTCCATACTCTGGGTCCATCAGTCTCCATCCCTAATCAACCCCTATCCTCTTTCCTACCGCTGAACACAGGAGTGGCATAGGGTTCTAGTATTTCCCCACTCCTTTTCAACTGTTACATTAATGACCTTCCCAAATCAATCCTTTACTGGTCCCACCATTTGTACGCCGATGATTCCCAGATCTATTTGTCCTTTCCTCCGTCTGAGATAATAGCAGCATTTGCAAACATTCAAGGGGACCTAGATAGAATAAGTGCTTGGGCAAACTTGAATAAACTGTCGTTGAATGCTGCGAAAACTCAGGCCATCCTAATTGGTTCCAACATCCTTCTTAAATCTATCAAATCACTTCCCCGATTAACCTTAAATGATCACCCTATTGCCTTCAGCTCCTCTGTTAGAAACCTCGGAGTCATTTTCGACCAATCCCTCTCATGGAAACCCCACGTTGCCCAAATTTCTCGCTGAGCAATAAGCTCTCTAAAGTTATTCCACCGTTCCAAACATCTTCTAACTCTACCAATCCGTAAGCTCCTCATCACATCTTTTATCTTTCCACACTTTGACTATGGTTGTGTGGCATATGGTGGACTCTCGAACAGGCTCGAGGAGAGGTTGAGGCGGATTATGAACTGTTCGCTTCGATTTGTCTTCGATGCCCCGAGAAGGTCTCATGTGTCCCGTCGTTAAGTTGAGTTAAAGTGGCTTTATCCTTCTATCCGCAGGCTCTATTTCCTTGGTTCTTACTTATATCAAACTATCAACTCACAACATCCATCTTACATCTATAGTCTCCTAAAATTCAAATCCTCTATCCAATCCCAAGGCACAAGATCTCGCCCTTCCGATCTTTATATCCGTTCCCATAGAACCAAAACTTTTGAGCGTTCCTTTCTCGCCCGTTCTATCTCTCTTTGGAACTCACTCCCACCCGATATCCGTCATGCGTCTTCTTTAACCTCATTTAAATCTAAGCTTTTCCAACACCTTCTGAATTCCCAATCAGGTGCTTTATAATCAATAAATAATTGATAGATATTTTCAACTTTATTGATTGATGAACTACTGTAAATATTCCTCACTCACAATGAAATCATTTTTTTTTTTTTTATTTCTGTTACCAGATGCTATCATGTATTTACTGTTTTTTTTCCATAAGCCTAGTTCTTTTTATTGTAAATTTGTCTGTTTTTTTTATTTTAATTTTGCATCACTTTAATAAATAACACTAAACATACCTGTTTAGTTATTTACTTTCAGGATATTTTGTAAATAAGTTTTCACTCAGTTGTAGGCCTTTGGCCAGATAAATATTTTCTTAATTATGTTCATCTCTGTTATTCTAAAGGGACCTGGTCCCAGAATAAAATTATTTTTCTATTTCTATTTCTATATATATTTACAACTGTAATTATATTACTTCAAGTAAATCTGCTTAATGAACAAAGACATGAAAAAAAACTTGTGGTGAAACTACCCATTGATAGCACTCCGATAAAGTTATTTAGTGGATGGTCTCGAGGCCATCTTCTGTTCAGACACCTTGGATGGTTATCGAGAATATTATGGGAAGCAAGTTGAGAGACTAGCGGATTCAAGTGTTAAGCTTTTCGTATAAGGATAGGTATCTAGTTTGGGCCAAATCAGCAACATATGGGATATTAAGATCATGATGGATGAGTCTGTTTGTGACATAATTAGGAGCATTGAGGATTTTACGAAGGATTTTGGATTGTAAGGATTGGATACGAGATGAATTGGATGGCTTAGTAGAGCCCCAAAGCTCAACTCCGTATGGCCAAATAGGTCTGTCATGTAAATGAGTCTTTTGTAATTAATTGGGTCTTTTGTCTTTTGATCGTTTGTCCAGTAAATGTTGAAGTAGGCGAAAACGTCGAGCAGTTTCATGTCTTTTCAGTCTTGTATGAGGAATGATATATTATGATTTTAAACAATAAATACTATCTAGGATATATTTATAAGCATATATAATATACCTTATGTAACCAATACTGAAGGTAAATAAATAGATAAGAGTGGATGTAATGCGAGATAAGAGGCAGCAGCGGAGGGAGGCCGGTGTCGCGTGCAGGCCCAGGCCTCGTAAAAACAGGGCTCTTTAACATCTCCGCCTTGGGCGCCCTTTTTTCCGACATTAAACTCCTTCAATCCTCATAAAACCTAACTGCCTTCAAAGTGGCCCGCCAATTCGAAAACTTTAGCGCCCTATCACTAGCTTCCATATTTATTTTTTTCCATCACTTCCTCCCTATCGTTTAAAAAGGAATTTGTACAAGCCCCCATCGGCTATTCAATAGCTAATAGAAAAGGAGTCGTTATTAAGTCCTTTAAGAGCGGTCGTTCGCTGGGTCACTTCTTCTGAATATAAAATAGCGAGCTGTTGCTCAGTCCAATAATAGTTAAGGTAAAGTAATGACCGGATTTATATGCAACAAAAACTAATGAAATTAACCCCAATAAAAATACGATAAAATTCAGCATCCTATTCAATAAAAGATATAATAATATGTATCCGATTGGGGAAGAGGAAATAATAAATAATTGAACCAAACACGAATAATAATAAACTGAATGGAACGTTTATTACATAAAATAGTTATTATATATTAAGATCTAACGTTTTTTCTAAAGGTTTCCTTCTTTGAATTAGAATCACCTTTTTATACGACAGACAATTCGACAGCTCAGAATTGATATCTAGCTAGTTTGGTTTTCCAATTTATAATAAATAGATACACGCCAGAGCAACGATTACAAATTTTTAATTTTTTTTCTAAGTAAAGGTTCTGCTCAAGAAAGTCACCATGCGCTACATAAATTTAGTACCCCATATAGCACGTCGCATCTGCGCACTGAACAAGCGATTGCCACCTTATAACGTAATTTGAGGAAGACCAAAATTAAACAATTCGATGTCGTTCTCAGCAATCGGAGATATCCATCCACTCTATTGATCATTTTATGTAAGGATCTTGGTTTCATGCTGGCTGATATGTGGCTTCAGAACGAAGCCAAATGCCAAACAGTGTACGATACTCAAAGAATCATTTGATAAACGAATAATTTGTCATAATTATCCTGTTAATTGGCATCCAATATCGTCTGATCTAGCCCCAGTAGATTAATTTATTTACGGATATGCCAAATCATTATAAACATCGATAAACCAAATAACTTGTACCACTTCAACCCGTGAACGGAACCGGGGTACATGGTAGAGACTGTATTGTTTCATGAAAAACGGTTCTGCAAGGAGGTGACTTCCTAGGTCACGCTCACCCACCGATTTGTCTCCCTTATTTTGGGTACCCTATTTTTATAATATTTTATAGAGGCTGGGTGAGGCCCAGAAGGTTTCTAGATCCTATATGATCCAACTCCGGCTGCAAACAAGACCAAATAAAATTCTTGCCCGCAGCGGGATTTGAACCAGGATTTCCGGAATGCCAACTCAGTGCTCTACCACTGAGCCACTCCTATAAATATTTGGAACACAACATTCGGCGAAATATGGCCGCAATTGCTGCGAAATGTGTTTGAAGAATATATATGCAGATTGAGCCATTTAAGCGTATATCGCGGAGGCCACATAGCCGAAATCATATTAAAAAATTAATGGAATGCATAATGTTTCTAATAATGCCTCTTTCATTGACAATAAAAAATGTTTTTTTTTTATCATTTAAAGTTTTTAACCTCTTTAATTTATTTATGTACATATTTTTATAGAGATAAAATTTCTATGATATCGTAACTATCAAAAGATCTAGAATTTTAATATTATATTTTTTGATGATTTAGAACCTATACTAGTAAAACCCACGAAAGGTTTTGGACTGACTACATGGTAAAGATTGTAATGTCTCTAAGGTAATGTTGTTTCAGGGACGTAATTTTTCTATGAACCTGCTCAACCGCCATGTATTTTACCATCCAAGAGAAGTAACTTATTTCTAGAATAAATAGTTTATCTGCCACACTAGATCTTAAATCCGAGTTCCAGTAACTCAGCCTTCCACACACTATTTGGGAGCTATTCCGTTCCCTGAATTATTATAAACATTTATGTATAACTTATAATGGTATTGTAAACAATAAAAAAATAAATATACCTAGCTATATAAAGAATTTATTATCATTAGGTATCGATTTTAGGAAGTGTTTGGAGAACAAAGATAAAAAACTACTAAAATTATACATCTGAAAGCCACAGAAACTATTTTCACAATTTCCGGTAAATTAATAAATAAATATAGTAATGTTAGGAATGCTTGGTGCTTGTCCTGACATGTTGCACTACGTCTGACACGCCATGAAGCATGAGAAGATTTGCATACAACAAATTTTTAATTTGGATGTAAAGTGCCACGAAAATAAGCTAACATCATATTAAGGCCATATGATGTTATATGAGTATCGATTTGATTTACATTATGTTAACCTTCATTGACATTAAAAATGATTTTAATTTATTATAAATTATAGAATTTATTGAATTAATATTAAAATCTCCCACTTGTAGGCAATAAGTAATAGTGCTTAGTACCTATACCGCCATACAAGAGAAACTACCACAAGCATATAAAAAAAATAAATAAATAAATATATATGCGGATAAAAAATAAATAAATAAAAAGAAAATCTAAAAATAAAATAATTGTTCACATTCATACCATAATTGCAATATTTACAATTTGCCTGGTGTTCCCACACTAAGCTTCTTCCCCAGGAATGAGGGCAAAGCAGGAGTTCGGGCGACCTGCGTCCTGCGCCCTTTCTCAGCCGCCTCACATAAACTATCAATGGAAGCTGGTAAAGGGCGCATGACATCAGACACACAGATCGTGAGTGCAGAATCTGGCCAGTGCTAGTACTCCAAATAACATTATTTACAACAGGTCTCAGGGTCATTGACGGTTTAGGTTTGACGATGGTTTTTTATATTAGAAGTTTATTGTCTATTAAAAGATGGGAGGTCCTATATTGTAAACTGTATAGTTGGCTGAATCGTCTGTTAAGTTCTTGTCTTTTGAGTCTGTTTGAGGGTTCCATGTAAGTCTTTTGTCTAGGAGGCAGCCAAGGTATTGAACTATGTCGGAAATAGGTTTGACGATATCATTGAATTGGATGGAAGGACATGTTCAATGCAAAAATCACGTGTTTACATTTCTCCTCGTAGACTTTAATCCGCCATTGTTTACACCAAATTTAAATGAGTGAAAGGAGCCTCTTGAGATTTGAGGAAGCTATTTCAGGGTCTGAGTGAGATTATGTGTCGTCTGCGAACGTTTCAAGGAAGTTATCGGGAGTAGTTGGGATATCAGCGGTGTACAATATGTAAAGGATTGGACCTAAGAGGTTGCATTGGGGGACTCTGGCTTGATTTGGTTAAAGATTGGAGTATTCATTACCACAGCGGAGTTGGAAGAAGCGATCAGAAAGGTAGGATCGAAGGACTAGGAATAAGAATTTGGGTAAATGGGCTTTGCGAACTTTTAAACAGCAAAACGGCATACCTGGTCGAAAGCTTGTGCTACGTCTAGAAATGCGCCTGTGCAGTATTGTTTGCTTTTAAGAGCAGAGGATATGTGATCGACAACTCGGAGACCCTGCTGGACCATCGAGTTCCTGGGGCGGAATCCAAACTAAAGGAAGTGAGTTGTACGAAGGATACAGTTGTAGAGATAGGTAAGGAATATAATCGCTTTTTGAGGAAGGTGTTGAAGGATCTGGGTGGCTAGAAGGTCATGTCAAGAAGATTTGCGAACTTTTGTAAGAGGAATTTGACCTCTGAGGGTTTTACAGCTTCAGGAGGTCAGGACAGAGGAATGGGGATTTTAATTTATTTATTCGAGAAGATGGCCTCGTGATCTTTTAAGTTGAACTTTTTATTCGAGTACTAACACTGGACATTTAAGAATATTAAAATCAAAGAAGACTTTCCATTTGAAGTAAGAAAAATACGGAGAGAAATAATATTTCTATATATTATATATTATAAAGATTTATGTTACAGCAAATTGAAAAAGGGCATAAAGTTATGATGAAATATGATAAATTATTGATCGATGGCACTTATATACATTAGAAGAATTAAATAATAGGGAAACAAGAGATAGAGCTAAAAGACCAATAATTGAAGAATCCACTCCAGAAAATAAGGCCGAATCACCTAGTAAAGATGGAATCGAAGGTTCACATACAAAAAAAAAAAAACAACTAAGAAGAAAAACAATTGTGGTCTCAAAATAAGAAGCAGTAGTCTGGACCGATATTTAAAAAATGATACCAACAACAACAAGTAACAAATACACAGGAGAAACAAATTGAAATTAATAAAGATGAAAAAATATTAGAATCCACTGAGATGGGCTCTGAACCGACTTCTCAGCAGCTAAGAGGCAAAAAAACAGTTATCAGGATATGATCTTGGAAATTCGGATAGGAAAACAAACAAAAAGGAAAGCAATAAATTACTAAAGATAAAAAAGTGGAATATAATCACCTATAATTGCAGAACATTGATGACAGATTCTCACTAATCGAGATAAAAACTGAACTGGAATTTATGAACTTGATTCTCATTGGCCTGTCAGAAATGAGGAGATATGGTATTGGCTGTTTAGATTACCAAGATGGCACCACACTTTATTATAATGGCACAGTGAAAGGACAAGGAGGAACAGGATTCCTTATAAATAGAAATATGGAATTGGAAGTGCTGTTATTCAAAACATACACTCATCGCCTATTACTAAAGTTAAATAAAATCCATAAACAACTTTTGAAGTAATACAAGTTTATGCTCATATTACTGATGCTGAAGATGGTTGAAGAATTTAATTTAAATCTACAAATATCTATAGATGAAGGAAAGTATAATCAACTACTATTAATCGGAAATTTAAATTAAAAAATTGGTAGTAAAGTTAAATCAAAATGCATAGGAAATTTCAGAATAGGAGAAATAAATAATAGGGGTGAAAGGCTTATTGAGTTTGTTGAAGAAAATGGCTTTTATATTATGAACAGCTTCTTTGAAAAAAAAATCCCCAAAGCAAATGGACATGGCCGAGTCCAAATTAAAAGGCAAAAAATGAAATAGATCTTCACAACATTAAAAACTAAAAATGCAAATAGGAAATCCGACAAAACTAAATCAGAAAACTTAATAAAATGGAAATTTGAGGACTACTAGAAATCAATTATGCCAATATTATACTGTAACCTGGACCAGGTAGCTTATGGATTGGTATCCAAGAGAGCACGCAAGGAAGAAAGGACGTCCACCGACAGACTGGGACAAGGAGATGAAGAAGAGCTGCGGAGGGACAGCCTGGAAGAGAGTAGCATTGGATAGGAAAGAGTGGAAACGGATGGGGCAGGTACATTATTTAGTGTGGTTGCAAGAGTGAGAGGTAGAAACAATTGAACTTAAAACCTCAACTAAAGATTGATTTTGTTTATACGTGAATAGGTATAGAAAAGATAGAAAGTTTTTGTAAATGTTTATCATATTTTATGAAGAAATAAAGGTTATTATTATATTATTATTATTATTATTATTATTATTATTACTACTACTGGGCTGTTTCTCTACGTGTCTTTATTCATTCCAATATGAACCATTTATCTTATTTACTTGTTGTCTTGGTACTAGTATAATAGAGTTGTAAATTGCATTGAATAATAAAAAAAAAATATATTCATTATTACTAAATGAACTCAATTATTCTAGAATATATATTTACGTATATTTTTTTTGGTGACGTCGGCGGAATCGGTATGTGGAAAAACTTCGGTAGAGAGGAAAAGATTAAGTAAGGATATTTTTTTTTTATTAAAAAACATTTATATGTTTAATTTATTAATGGTAAAAATTTAATAATTATGAAACTTTCATTATTTTAAGAAGAATTTGTAACTCTTAACCGTTATGGAATATTTTCATTAAAGTAGATAATTAAATGGAATTCAGGATGTGCGTTAGATAAAAAAACGATTCTAAAAATAATGGACAGTATAAATAAATCTTAAGACCAATGTTACCACCCGACGGTTTAGGATTGAGCTGTACCCTCATGTCCCAAAAATATCGGATGTTATGAGAAAAAGGAGATTTTCATTTTATGGCCACTTTTTAAGAATGAAACCCATTACACTGATGAATCGGATTTTTACCTGTTTTAAATAAAATAAGACCAATCCTCTTGAGTTCGAAGAGCTAAAAAAAGATTTACTAGTGATGGAGATTACCAGAGTCTAAAAGTTCTGGAAAGCAGCTGTCAAATTGGATATTCACGTTGGTTTTCAAAAATAACCAAAGCTGAATAAGGAAAAGAAATGGATGGAAGAAAGAAGGGAGCAGCACTGGTGACGAAAGAGGGAGTACTGAGCGAATATCAAGAAGAAACACCAAAAAAACAGTTAAAGATATAGAAAAATACAAAAAAATAGGCGGGATGTTTCGTGGGTGCATTATTCATGTTTGTTTGGCTATTATTCTCTTTCTACCCTGAGGATGCCTGAGTAGGCGAAATATTTGACAGATAATTTCAATTTTTGTTATAGTTTGGAGACTTAAGAGCTTTTCGTTGATATGTTTCCCACGGTCTTAACATTTATGTAAGGTCTCTTTTTACTTTTCAATGTTAATATATTTTGTGGAATAGCCATAAGTCCACTGGTTTCTTGATAATGTTTTTATTTTTTTTTATTGCATTTTTACTTTCATTTTTTCATATGGACTTAAGGGCTTTTCGTTGGAATTTTTTCCTCGGTCTTAACATTTATGTAAGGTCTCTTTTTACGTTTCATTCAATTTTAAGAATTTTTTTTCTATGAAACTGTAAAATTACTTTAATGATTAAATATTTATTAAGTTAATGTATTTTCCATATATTCAGTTGATAAATAATCAATACCTACGCGGCGGAATGACTCTACACTACCGGCAAGACGACCGTTGTGCGGGTTGAGTATCATTAGTATTAGTGTTTTTTAAGGGGTAGCCTTTTTTGAACTAAATGCAGCGGGGAGATCTTTCTATCTCTAAGATATTTGACTGTAAATTATTTCTCTGACGGAGCTCTTACATTATCATAGTAGAGCAATGGCTAATTACAATTTTAAAAATTTGGCACAATACGCTCTAAATCATGTAGAATTTTGCCTGCAGAAGTGAAACTTTAATAAAATCCATTTGGTTCATGAGGCCTTTTGAATCCCAAGTTTCAATCTGATACTAGATCTGGCAATATCTGTTTAAAATTTCTTCCAAAATAATAATGGGTGGAAAAACGGAAATAGGTCGATTGACAAAACAGTTTTTAAATTAAATATATTTGTCATATTACTATTCCAGCTGAAATTATATGCAATATAGTATTATAAATATGGAGCTATAAAGCCGTTTGAGCTATAAATATGGAGGATCGCTAAATAAAGAAACCGATATTATTAAACTTACCTGCAATCACTTATATTATTAACATTATTAATACTGTCTACGAAGTTTCTACAATATTATTGGTTACCTAGATAAAACAAATCTCTAATTCATTATCTTTATAAAAGTGATTAATTTTATGAAACTAGTAAATGCATATATGCTTTATATAGATGCTTGCTTATAGGGATCAATGCGGTATCAATGCGATGCATGATTAATTAATTGGCCAATTGTATACTGATATTAATTATACAAGGTGTATTACAATCACATCAAGTTCCAAAGTTTGAATTTCATACTCAGGTAATCAAAAAGTTGTAACTATGAAATCCCAAAATGTTTTTTATTTGGGACGAAAATTCGTTCACTTTCTTCTTAGTTAAAAAAAAAAAATGATCTTTGAATATAAACCACAATAAAATTAAACGAAAATAAAGTAAAATTTGATCTTGGGTTCGAGTTTTACGTTACATTTAATGTTTACTATAGAAAATCAATGTTTTGGAAAAAGATAATTATTCATTTTAATTAATCGATCAATTTTTTTAAAATGGTTCTTATGGACATATAGTGTGTGACAAAAATCCGATATCATATTTTACTTTAATCTACCAGAAAAAAATTGAAAAAAAATTAATTAATGTAAATTTTCTGGAATGTAAAAACCTATTTCGATTTCATATCGAGTACTGTAGTCTGAAAAAAAGATTATGATTTTTAATACATTAATCAGCTTAATGCTAAGGATAGTCAAATATGTAGGGTTACGACAACATAAATCTGTAGTTATCGACATTCCAGAAATTCTGTCGATGGTTAGTATTAGTGTATATATATATATATATATATATATATATATATATATATATATATATATATATATATATATATATATATGTATATATATACACTAAATTGATTGTCTTCTTATCCTACATTCGTGCCTTGTTTTACTGGTAGATTGTATTTACTATGTAAAATTACTATATCATATGTAAATACGAAATTAATATAACTTATTTATGATCTATTACTTAATACAGTAAAATTTAATATTTTAATGAAAATGCACTAATGGTATAGAATTGGCTTACCGTACAACCTGATGGTACCCTCCGCATCTCCGATGGAGTTCTTGGAAATGCACTTGTATCCACCAAGGTCCGTTCTGTGGATATCCCTGATTGTGAGCCTCATCACCGAGCTGTAGAGCGATTGAACGTCGTCTTCCATTTGGTACTTGGGGCTTCGGACGATCATCTCACCTAAGGAAGAATAAGTCTATTAAATATTAAAATTAGAACGCAGTTAAACCATCGTGACACTCAGAAGTAATTGTAAATGATGAGAGGGACATTTTTTCGGAAGATTTTAACGCCAATGAGAAATTATGGGATTATTGCCTAGATGTTTCAATCTATTCTTACCAGTCCGAAGAGTGTGAAAGTTGAAATTCAAGTCAGCCACAAAATATAATAAATAATTTCAGCTAGCCCTTACATTAAATCAAATGCAGCTAGTCTTAGACATATTTCAGAAATTAAATTTTTTTCACCAATTAATTTTCAACACGGCTAATAAAAAAAATATTTTTAATACAGGTCAACCACATATTCTGCAATAAACAATTCAAATACAGTTTAAATTTAAGTCGCCTGTCTAAGAAATGTTTCATTCAATTTATGTTTGCCAAATAAATCCAGCAGAGCTAATAAAAATAAATTTTCTACTACTGGTGTATAACTCATTTAGCAATAAACTATTAGATTAGGTTTTTCCGGAAAATATTGCAAAACTTTGTGTGTTCTTTAATATAACCCTTCACAAAGTAAAATAAATAAATAAATAAACAAATAATACTAAAATGCTTGTGTCTTTTTTAAAACTTTTTTTTGCTTTACTTTTAACATTTATAATTGCAAACACAAAGAGTTCCTCTTTCAAACAAAAATGTTTGTTTTCGTCTGTAATCATTTTCTCCGTGGAAATAATTCAGATTTTAACAAGATTTAAAAGCGTGATTTTCGCATAATTTCGTTTTACGATTTGAGACACGGATGGAACGAGGGCCAAGCGGCCAGAAATGCCAAGAAAGTTTGTAAGGGCAGTATAAGTAAGAACACTGTTCAACAGTGGTTCCAGAGATTTCGAAAGGGAGACTTGAACCTTAGAGAAGAAATAATTCGATATAGCCTTATATCAAAACATTGAAGAAGTTTTTAATGTTAGAAATAATAAAAAAACAATTATTTAATATGACACTACCTAACATGAAAAACATGGATTACTGTTTGACGGTTCATATAAATTTCATAATCATGCCTTATCTTTGATTTTGATCTAATGTACTTTTTAATTAATTTTGTATAATAAATATTCTGGACAATTACATCAAGTTTAGGTCAAGCTGTTCGTGGAGCAATAATGAATAAAATTCCTCTACCATTATCCGAAGGAACGGAACTGGAAGTTGGCAAATCTGTGATAGGACTCTTTGATGAAACTTTATATTCAGGCTGGGAAGTGAGAATTATCGCGATTCGGGAGGCCGGGGGGGAGCGGGGAGGTGAACACCTGTTGATGCCGGCTAATAAAAGCCTCCCCACTCCTACTTCATTAAGGGCCCTAAGGATCTCTCCCCTCCCTGCCTCTTTCTTATTTACTCCCGGCTTTATCAGCATCTTCCTATTATTCTAACCCTTTTCACCCTTTATACGCCACTTAAGGCCCTATTATGAGTCCTGTTGTACTATAAATTACAATTTTGAAAAGCAAAAAAAAAAAAAGAGGAAACCTACTCTCATGAAAAAACAAATAAATTTGAGAGACAATTATATGTAATTAGTACGTTTTTATAAGTTCGAAGTAAATAATAGAAAACGGTCAAGAAACTTTTTCGGTACAACAGTTTTTAAAAATATGGCTTTCGTGTTCTTATTTATATTATGGTTTTTAAAAGAAATGTAACTTGCGATTCCCATTTTTTTTTCTTCCTCAGACAGCGCTTTAGCCCATGCCTTAGCCTTCTCGAAAATTTTTCTCTACTCTGACCAATCTTCCGCTGCTTCCACATCGTCTAGCCATCGCAGTATAGACCTGCCTCTTCCTCTTTCTCCATCTCGACGTACCTCCATGATTTCATCCTTTCTATGTTCACCGCCTAACCGCCTGATAAACTTGCTCTTTTGATCCTATACACTATATCAGGTTCTCCATTTAGGTTCTTGACCTCTTTATTTTGTTTGATATGAAAACAATCTCCTTCTTTGTTTGGTCCATGTACATTTCTATAGACCTTTCTCTCCCAAGAATTCAATAATTTCTCTTGCTGCTTATTATGGTAAAGTCCATGCCTTCACATCATACATAAAACTGACCAAAGCACCATCATATATACCCTTATTTTGAGGCTCTCGAGATTTAGCTCTATTTTGGAATACGTTTCTGGGGTACCAATAAGAACTGTTACCTTTCTCGATTCTAGCCTTTGTATCGTGTTCCAGTTGGTTATCTTCTGTTACAATGATGCCAAGATAATAAAATGTTTTAGCATCTGCTATCCTCATACCAGACTGAAAAAATCAAGAGACTCCTTAACGTTTCAGGGTACTTCAGCTCTCACTAGACATATGCTCTATGTCCTAATTTTAATTTTTTCTTCATACTATGTTTTGGCAATGAGGATTTATGGTTTTTACGTAATAAAACCGCATTTTATAATGCATCAAGCATTTTCGTCGACGAGTTCCTCTGACGCCAGGATGGATTGAAATCAAAGAATCCGTCCTAAAGGTTTATGTCTACTAGTCTGTGAAATGGGAGAAATGAAATTTTTTTTTTTGAAAGAAATTTTTTCAGTTGGTGTTAAATGATTTCGATTCTGAAAACAGCTCACAAACCATGATCGTATTTGAACCAGAAAAACAGGTAACCATTTGGAAGGTTCTTATTATGTTATTCAGAAGTCATCCTTCTGTTTACGTATTTAATATAGTATCAACAGGCTCTTTTATATTTATTTTATTTTTTTAATGTTAATGATTTGATACTTTTGTAATGATTATAAGTATAATTTTACAGTTTTGATTTTCCTCCCTTTAAATCTAGCTTATAATCTTTTCAGTTATTTCTATTTCGTTATTTCGAACTCGTTAAAAGCAGTTTACATTTTGCGAAAATCAACTATTTTTTTTGCCTAAAATATTCACAATTAAATGCCCTTGTCTCCAATATTTTGATTGAATTTAATTTTTTTTTAAAAGTATTATATAATTCTTTGAATTGATGTTCCCAGATAACTTTAAGCAGTTTAATAAATCTGTTGTAGTGTAAAACCTTTTTATTTTATAGTTTTTTTTTTCCATTTACAGACGTTAACAGCGCATTATTGATTTCTTGATCTGCATCTATGCTCTTAATAAACCTCTCGCGTAATAATATATATTGAAATAATTGTAAAGTCTGAATACAAAACGTTTTATATATTTATTGATGCTATTATGATCAGTTTTACAAATAAAATTAATATGTTCGTACTTAAATTTATGTGTCGAGATTTTCTGGCATCCATTTTTTTTTTACAAAATTTTTACTACAATTTTCGTTTTTTTACAATAAATAGTAACTCAATCCGTTTTAATGTATTAATTATCATTCCAAATATTTCATTTTATATGAGAAAATATTCACATTTTCGTCGAAAATAACATGAGTCGGCGTATGCTGAAAAATTAGCCAGCCAAGCATCTCTTAAATCCTGAACAAACGAGGAAATATTGGCAGTACTTCAGAATTAACTCTCCCGTCCCTTCAACCGTTAAAATATTCATATTTACCACCATTTCCCAAGACTATTTATGTTTACTTTTAACAAGAATAAATCCTGATGAAATAAGTCAAAGTGGATGAACTGGAAGAAAAAAAATCCAGGAAATTCATCTATCTGTCTAGGTTTTAAACTGATAAAAGATAAAATTGGGAGATTTATTATGATAATAGTGTGCCAAGGGTCATTACTGTGTTTTTTGATATAGGGTGCTATCTATGCTGTAGCGCTATACTAAAAATAATTTTATCATTTAATGAGCATGTCAAATGAAGAACGTTTGTCTGTGTGATTTATTTTATTTAAATAAAAATAATTATTTTTAGCTGTAAACGTAGCTGTCGGCTTTACTGTCTACTTTGTTACTTGTTTCTTTTTTAAATGGAATTTCTTACATATTTTATTATATTTGCTACGTAATATTTTAAATCAAATTGCATTTGAATAAGTTTGTATTGATTAATTTGATAGATACGCAAGGAAGGTGATGTAGAAATTTCACTTTTCTAAATAACTACAAAAAACCACGGCTAATTAATTATTGCGTACTATAATAGTGCTTAATATAAAATAATAGTAATTCCTGAATACAAAGCGTTTTATAAATGTATAGAAGACATTATAGTTTATAAAATTTAATTAATAGCTTATTACAAAAATTTATTTATTTATATAAATTTATGTCGAGATGACCACGATATTATATTCTACATACTTATATTTATATGTCTCGAGAGAATACACAAGGGAGGAGGTGTAGGGTTTTCCCACCTCAAAATAACCAATGAGAAAAAGAAAACACGGCTAATTTAAAACTCACAGATATCGGAGACTTGGTCTATGTAACAGCAAGTAAAACCATAATTGGCATTGATTCTTCTTTTTTTTTAAGTGCCCATTTATTATGTTTACTAAATAACTGCTTTCCTGAAATATAGGAATACATCTATCGATTTCTAATACCGAATTCCAAGGGTTTGCACTAAAAATTCTAGTATTTGTACGAAATCTTTTTTACAGATTTTTCATACATATATGTGTGTGTGTGCATACATATTTAGTGCTTAGAAAGTCTAGAATAATCCCGTATTAACGAAGGATAAAGGTGATTTAATAAAATTAACTAAAACCAATTTGCGATGGACCAAAATGATTGGAGGATTGTTCTAGAGACCAAGGTTCACACTGGATAGTAGGATCGGCTTAGAAGAAGAATATGAATGCTTATTTAATACCTAATGCGATACTTGCAGATTTTTATTTGGATTGATTCAGGTCCACTTTTTGTGCACCATACTTTTTTATAGATCAATATGCGTAATAATAAGTCATGTGTTGTCCTGATCAGATCTTTTATTTTCTACATTAAAACAACTTTCTTTCCATTCCCCTTTCTGATTTCAGATCAACATATAGCTAATAATAAATTGTTTTGTATTGGCCGTTACCATATTTATTTCTTCAAATAAACGATCGAGCATACTTATTATTTTGATTTATGTATTATTTAAACCTATTAGGATTATGATGAACATAAATAATAGTTCACTTTAAGAAAAACTGAATTAGATTTAAGGCAATCCTTAAGTGAAGACAGTGAGTCAGCACTCATTCCACGTATTTCTGGCATACTACGTACATGTACGTCCTTATTAAATTTACGTCCTTTGATTAAATTTCTACGATTCTTCAAAAGGATGTAAAATTTGAATATTGTAATTTAAACATAACTTGGCCCACTAAAACGAACCCAGTTAGGGTGGATAATATTTGTGGTTTCTCCGGTTGAATTTCAGACCTTGCTTGAAAACGTCAAGTGTCTCTGAACAGATTGTTTACTTTGAATCAGAATGAACCTAGCAGCGGATATGATGAAATGATATGCGCATATGATTTTCATAATTACGGCTAAATTCTGGGGGCATGGGGGCGTTTACTTCAACATCATTTAGAGGTCTGATTAACTATTTGTGTCTGAATTTTTAGGGGTGATTCGAAATTGAGGGTAAAACAATTCAACAACACTAAGGATCATTCCGTGTAAAATTAACCAATGGGCTCGTGCTTGATATCTCAAAGTCTTAGGATTTTTATTGCATATGCAATTCTGTCATTGAGGAAAACTTATACACATGTACTTTATTATTATTACGCATATATTATTTATTTTTTATTTCTTAAATATTTTGTTTCAGTGTTTTATAAAAAAAAAAAAATGAAATTTTTAATTAAAATGCTATAGCTCTAAAATTATTAAATTGAATTTTTAATTTTTCTCTCTTATATTGTTAGCAATAAAAAGTCCTAATTCTGTCTTTTCACCAGTAAATAATAATTTATTCGAAATCTATCTTAAATTGGTCAAAGTTATCCATAGAGGTATATTTTGACTGCTCGATTTAAATGATTTTTTAATAATTATACAAGTTTTTTATTTTAATAATTAACACGGTTTTTTATTTAAATATAAGTTATATCCATATCCATCAATATTCGAAAATTAAAAATTACAATATTGTGTTTTTGAAAGTTGTGTTGTAAAAATAACAAACATAATACTTTTATTACTCTTATCAGTATTTCGTAATACATTGACATCTGCGCAGTATCACTTCAAAAAATTAGAATTCAATTCCTTTATTTTTTCTCCTCGATTTGCAAGAATATGAAATTTTTTAACTGTAAATGTTTTCCGAGCAATCAAAAGGTCATTTTATTTTCATTTTTGCAATAGAAAGTCCAGGTAACAGTGATTAGGAAAAAGAAAGAACTAGAAGATTTTGGTGATGTTTTGACGAGTGGAATGTTGGGTATTTGCTGTAAATACATGATTTTGCAGTAGGAATGTTAATTGTGTATAGTGTTTACTGCATACAATTTAGATAAAGTATTTTAAACAGTTTAACTATCTTTGATATATCAATATTCAAACTGCGTTTTTAAATTAACTACCATATCAGGGTAAGGAGGAAAATAGTTGACTGGATGATATAATGGAGAAGGGAGATAGTTGGGGGGTGCAGTCAAGAAAACACCAAATAAGTCAAGACTTATTTATATTATTATTATATTTATTTATTATTATTATACTTCCGGATTCATAACATAGTAACTACCATATCATTATTAAGTACATGATGAGCCATTAGTTGATCAGAAAGCTTTCAGAATATTTTTTTTTTTCATGACTTAAATGGGCAGTTCAAGTAAAATTTAATTCACAATTGATTTTAGGATATAATAAAAAATATAATACGAACAAGAACTTAGTTATAATCAGCGATATTATAAAAGAATTAATACATGAATGACGAATTTGTTTTTAATCGATTACGGCAGATAGTGGTTGATAATGATAATGATAATGAAGAAGGATTAAATATATTTTTAATTATGACTTATAAACTGGTAACCGTACCTTAGCGTGACTTGAGGATGTTAAGTACATTATCAAGGATTGCATGGGGATGACATGTTAATTACCTGAATTTCTGGTCCAGTAATTGATAGGTTTCGGAGATGCTTCGACGCTACAGGCAAGAGTGACGTCAGTCCCCTGAGGCGCACCAACCAGCTGGTTCGGAACTTGGATCTGAGGGTGGACTGGAAGAAGAAAAATGGTTTCATTAGAAAGTGTAATTAATAATTGTTATATATAAGTATAATAATTAACTATAATTCATTATAAAATAATCATTTTTATTATTTGTAAGGTAGTTACACTTCTATTATCATGACTGTATTATCCATTATAGCTACATTGGTATACTTCCGGATTCATAACATAGTAATGTGCACTAGTAGTAACATAAAATAATCATTTCAAGGGGGATCTGTGATTTAGTGGTCAGCCAAGATCACGGGTTCGTAACCTTGCAAGTAGCCCTAGGATTTTTTAAAGGGAGTAAAATATCCTTGGTCCTTCGGAAGGGAAGTTAAACCCGGGCATGTACAATGTCAGGCACTCGTTAAAAATTCCTATACTAATTAATTCTGGACAGGCGAAATGCCCCCACTGTAGCATCATCCGATTAAACACAGCAATGCTAAGTCATAAAATTACTTTTAAAACAATTTTTGGAAATTGATTGAATAGAAACAAACTATTTCTATTTCTCTCCCTCTCTAAGCTATTTTCAGTTTTGAAGAACGTTTTTTAATCAATTGATCTAGGATATAGCATAGTTAATTTTAGTAAATAAAATACGACCATTTTATTATTGTTTTGGGATCTTACAAAATTTTTTTTTCTTCTGTTTTGTGAGGGTATTCTTAGAGAGCTTTATGAAGATTTTGCCCTTTGATTCATCTTAGACAGGGTCGGTTAGCTGTTTACAGTATAGATTTTTTATTTATCTCCGGAAGGAAATATTTAAAACCAAGGAAAAATGTTTTTTCTTAACGAGCCCTATTGCTGAAATCTAGATCGACATTCCTTGCTGTTTTCATTGCCACATTTGGAGTAAAACTGAATTAATTATGCTTACTGGGAGCAAAAATAACTAATACAGGATTAGCAATTGTTTTCTACAAATAGAAAATATTTTTTCTATGAATCTCCTGAAATAAATTATAAGCACGTCCCAACTTACCTACAACAGCTTAGGAAGTTTGAAAAATATTCATATATATTAATTAATTTTGATTTTTGCTCAAAACAACCTAATTTTATAAGGTGATCAATACAGTTACTTTTCTTTATACTTTTTTATCCGTGACATATTAACAGCATTTAATAATTTATATATATGGCAAAAATATTCATATTAGTATATAATGTATAATTTAATAATCATATGAGTCGTTTATTTTGAAAGTGGCAATACTCCGTTTTTCAATTTATTGCCGGTTGCCATGGTTACATGTACAACTTCATATTATATATCAGTGAAGCATTTCAGGTTGCTTATATTCCGAGCGAATACTTATACTTTTTGACTCATAAGTTTTCAGAATTCGTTCAATAACTAAACCGTGTAGTTTTAAAGTGGCCTAACTCCATTTATTTTTTACTTACATCAAGATATTTACTATTGATAATGTCTGAAAGCAGTGATGAAGGGCCGGAAAGGTAATAATTTTATTGTAAATGAAATGAGACAAAAAGATCTTGCATCAACAAAATTATTAGAAGACACAATTTTTAAAAGGGTAAAGAATTCTGATGGAGAATCAGTAAACTGGTTACAAATATGTTTGATGCGTTTTGTCAGAAATGAACCGTATAAAATTTTGTATAAAACAAATGAACGAGAATGAAAATTTTAAAGTTCCGAATTTATAACCACGTCGGGGCATACCAAGAAAATTTGAAAATATTGTATTGACACCACTCTATACAAATATCAGACAAATTACAACAGCAAAATTCAAGGATATGATTGACCTATTGCGATATATACCACCGGAACATCACGATTTCTTCAAATCTCTTTCACACGCACAAAATGTAGATGAATAGTAATGAAATTGTTTTGTAATAAATTTATGTTTGTAATTTATATTTTCTGTAATTAAAAAATGTTTTGAATGTTAAACGTTGAAGATATATGGAGATAGGCCACTTTCAAACTAAACGGCTCATATGATAGAACCTGACTGTTAATTATACGAAATTATTATTACCTTTTTAAGAATACAGTCTGCATTGCTTGAAATGAAAATAGTGGATTCCTGAGAGGCATAATAAACTGACCCAGGGGGGGGGGGACCATAATCTACAGAGGTAGCCCAGTCCCATCAACAGGTGTGAGGCCCAACTCTTTCATCATTCTTCCTGTCTTCCAGGAGCACAATCAATCTTGCAATAAAAGGTTAACAAATTTACTTAACACCAAAGTTGATCTCTTATCAGCCCTGATATATTTTAAGTTGTATATCCTGATTTATTTGTGATAAAATTGCAAATAACCCATCTCGTTTAAACAGTAGGTTATCTAAAGGATTCTTTTTTGCTGGTATTATCCCAGTTTCCATGGATAGTGAAATATTTCCTAATGGCACAAGGTTAATTAGAGCAACAGTTGTACTGTATATATAATGAAAATAAAGTAAATTACTAATTTAATAACAAATAAAAAGTACAGCTACAAGCAAAATATGAAATAGTTTTGACCAAACTAATGGTTTCTTTGTATATGTTGCTTTATATTCTACAGACCCTATATAGTTTTAGAATTGATAAGTTGAAATATGAATTGTCGAAAATGACGGTTATAAGAACTAGGTCACTCAGGCAGGTAGCAAGACCCCCTGGACACGAAAGGGGGGTCCAAGATTTTACTTCTTGAAGAGCTATGGGAGAAGATGGTCGAAGGAGGAGTCGATGTTTGCTTCCTAGAAGGAGGTCTAGAAGCGAAACCTGGTAGAGATGAAGATGGGGAGATTTAGGTGCCCATATCAGAGACCTTGATCTACTTGACGAAGTAACCCATCATGTACCAGATAAGTGTAAATTAAACTTATGGATGTATTTCATAGCAATTCTCTATTTTATCTGAATCATTAATCGTAATTTCTCAATATATGTTATAATAGGGTGCAAAATAATATCTACAAATTATATTTGTTTAATGATTTAACTATTTATATAACTGCTTATTCATCATACATTCGTTATTACATTATCAATATAAAGGTATAAGTTGACTGATTAGTAACTCTTTAAACGCACAACCAACCTTTGGAAAATAATTCATTTTAAAATAAATTTAGGACATTAAAATAAATAATAAGCTGAGTAATTATCATCAACAATTTCTCATGGCATCCCAAAATAAACATAATTATTGCAAAACATATTTAAGTCCCTAAAATATAGCAGTATATGTAGTTATTACTAATTTGAAATTAATTACACTTACACTTGATTAGGATGAATTGTAAATACAATAAGCTTAAATATTAAACCGGTTGTAGGTAACTATAAATCATGATTATTAATATTGTTCAAGAATACAATAATTTCACCCTCCAAAACTTGAAAAAAAAAAATGAAAATTTGTATTTTTACTATATTCACTATTCTATGATTTATTTTATTTATATAATTAATTGCAAATGGAATAATGGGTGCTAATTAAAGAAAATGTTATTACGCCACTGATGAACTTAATAACTTCATTGACTTATTCTAATACATTTGGGGACCTTTATATTGATAATGTAATAACGAATGTATGATGAAGTCGATTTATTTGATCTCATAGTTACGTAGCCATAACCATAAGGGATGGTTCACGAAGAGCTTTCGTGTAAGTTGTAGATGTCGAGAACAATGAATAAATCCGGAACCAGTTGATTTTCAGTTAACTAAGTTGTACTTCATATTGCTAGAGAGTAATATGAAGTATATACAGGAACTGTATATACATACATATAAAGAAATGATATACAATATTTTTTATGATTTAGTTTTCTACGAGGACTAGATAATATAGCAATATACGATAAAACTGAATCTTGAATAAAATAATGTTGACCTGGAGGTCTTTTTCTTTAACAAACTTTTATAACACTAAAAATTATCAATTTGTGTTCAAATTCGTTTGACCTTAATGAGTTTAAGTTAGTGACCTACTTTGTTAGGGGACAAAAAAAAAAACAGAACACATGAACATAATTTATTTTTGGCCTTATATTAGTTCCTACTAAGTTGACAAAGACATGTGACGTTGTTTTCAATTAAGATTCAAATTATAATGACCAATTAAAAAAAAGAATGAATGAGAAAGAAGAATAACCATAGTTTTGAACTTATCATATCGGGCAGAGGGCAGACAAAATTTAATAAAATGAAGTAAAATTGACCATAGTTTGTACTGGTTCTGCTATTCATTACTTGTGTTAATTACAAATATTGTCACACCTGTTTTGTTTTCTTAAACGTTATGTGTTTGCTGCATACATCAGCGATTTTACATTCAATAAAAAAGTTTTCTAATGTTAAACTGGGATTTTATAAGGTGAAAGTATCCTAAATATACCTAATATTTTGAATTTTATTTTTATTTTGATTAGTTTAGTAAGTAGCATTGGAAGATTTTTTATTAATAAATATTTCAAAGTAAAACTAAAAGAAGGTAAAATAAATTTAATCATGTCGTTAGTATAATTGGGATTCTGGTGCGTGTTCAAATTGGGAATATAACAGCGTATACACAAAGGATCTACAGTTAAGTTAATATTGAATAGGATATAATTGAATTCACGACGAAAGAGACTGTATTATATTTTATAATAATTATACCAATTTATTTCATTTTGGTACTTTCAGATATTAATTTCAGAACTGATTTAAGTTTCAATTAACTTAAATTTATTATATAATTTTTAATCAAAAGACTAGTGGATTATTTCTATAACCTTCCATGGTTAAAATTATTATCGATAACCACAATTGTAAAGTTTTCACCGTTTTAATCTGGATTGTTAAAAACACTTATTTTAGACGTTTGAGGATTCTTAATTGAATTAAAAACTGTTACTGTAAAATATTTTCCAGTATTTTTTATTTTAATTTAACTGTAATTAACATAATAAATAGATAAAAACAGAGAATCACTACATAAAGAAATATATGTATTAGAATAATTTGTTATAACATATATTGCAGTAATAAATACTAAAGGTGAAATTGGAATAATATGTCATAAAGTATAAATTATAATTACTTTTATGTGTCACTGTAATGATGGAAGTAAATATATGAAATCAGAGGGTATATCGATAAGCAATTTCAAAAGTCTAGCCGGAGGATAAGATTTTCTTCAAAAGCAACTAACTACATAGAACATTGTACACTGAGGACTTAACTGTTTCCAAGCCAACTGTAATGTAAGGTGATTTGGTCGAATTCACGTGCGACCGCCATGTTTCGCCCTAATTATGAGTAAACACTTTAAAGAGGATGGGTGAGCACCTGGAGGGTCTCCAGATCTCAAAGAGCTGATTAAAAAATTAAAAATTCATCAGCCACGACCGGTCTTGATGGAAACCGAAAATACTTTATTTTTTCAACAATAAGTTAAGAGATGAAATAATATTGCTTTTGGGCCCCAGGCTATTCAGCCTCAATTTTCGAAATAACATACATTAATTATTAAAAACTTATTTATAGAAGAAACCAAGAGAAAAAAAGTAGTTTAAGATCAACTTTATAAAAACAAAATGAAAAAAAGTCACTACACAGTCCAAAAGATAAAAGAAAAAAACTAAGCCGGGCTTAAAGAAAAAGTCTAGCGGTAGCATAAACACCTCTATGCCCAAAATGGCGGGTTCGCAACACAACGGTTGGCCTACGATTTTTTACAGGGAGTATAATATCCTTGTTTACGCCGTCCTTCGGAAGGCATTATAATGGGAGTCCCGAGTCTGTACGGTTGGGTATTCGTTAAAGATCCCTATCCTAATTAAACTTGGATAAGAATAGTTTAGGACTCCCATTGTAACATCGCCAGATTGGCCATAGCAGCATAAAATGGCTTTAAACAAAACCAACAACAAAACTTGATGGCTTATATTGGCACCGAAACAATTAAATTTCATGCATGAAACGTATAAACAAAAAGTAAAAATAAGAGTCAGATTATCCAATGTTTTCCATATTTCCATTTGTTAGTTTCGCATCAGTTGCTGCCTCGGTAACAAGTAAATATTAATGAGTATATTGATGAAATCCGTAAAGTATTTAATTCTAAATTTTACAAACTATATTAAATTTCTTTTAAATATTTTATTTGAAAAGAAAAGATATGGCCAGGACCGGGACTCGAACCCAGGTTTTTCACCTTTCCGTGGTATTTATAGGTATAGGATCAGGAAAATGAATTGATAAGGCTGGCCGAGAAACGAAGCCAGGATGGCCGAGAAGGTTGAGGCGTCACCACTGAGAGGTGAAAAACCCTGGTTCGAGTCCCGGTCCTGGCCATATCTTTTCTTTTCAAATAAAATATTTAAAAAAATTATATCATATAACAAGAAAATAAATTAATATTATACTAAATTTCATTCACTTAGTGCTGTAAATTTTACCATTTCAGCCTCTAATAGTTAGAATCGTACATCATCGTCTTTCGCCTAACCTCGGAGAAGCCAAAAACGAGCTACCGTTTCGACGGTGATATTAAACATACGAATTTATAAACTTTTAACGTCGTGAAAATAAGCCTTTGGTTGTTTGGGTATTAAACCTTGTTGAAACTCGTGCTACTTAGAAGAGCACCTCCCCGTTGTCAAAACATTTGACAGGTTCTTCTAGCTTGTAAACTGAATAATTAATCATGACAAAGACCCGACCGAGCCTCTACTAACTACACCCAGTTTCAGACAACTTCAGATTCTTCCTCACTCCAATACAGGTGATGAATTTATTATTAGAAAATAATTGTAAATTCATCATAGTTGTTGATGATTAGATATATGTATATATAGTACGTTGTATAGGTTGGTTAAATATGAAAAAATCTGAGACGACTTTCGACTAGCCTAAGGAATAATATTTATTCTTTTTTTACTTTATATTACTTTTCTTTATTGAAATAACAACTGTATTATAATAATATAACCAGTAAATAGAATGAATGTTAAATTATAACAAGAAATAAAAGCATGTAGGGAAAATACCTTCTTTACTCAAATAGCAAATTCAACTTAGAAGATCAAAAGGCCATCTTCTCAGGTTTGAAACTATTGGGTTTGGGATCGGTCCAAATCAGCAATAAATGGAACATTAAGGCCATTACAGATGACTTTATAAAGTAAGGAGCATTGAGGATTGTGCGAAGGATTTTGGATACGAGAGGAATGCAAATTTTCCTTGAAATAAAACAAAAAATCCAATTCATGAGGAGATTAAGTGTTTATTTTAAGAAGAAAATTTACACCAGATTTTCATAAAAACTCATATAAAGATAAGAATAACTTAAACTTATTAAAGAATTATTTCAAAGAATATGTACAAAAATAAGTTAGATAATTTTCATATCAAGAGAATATCAGCTTACAAGAAATAAGCAGTCTAGGCTTATACATTAAGTTTTAACTTTTAATTTTGCTTCTGCCATATACCGAACTCTGCAGGAACATTACGGAGTTAATTTTTGTTTTTAAAATTTTATTATTTTTTTAGTCGACCTTATAATTCCCAGAAAATGAGTTGGAAAATAATTTTTTTTAAATTAGATTTTTTAGAACTAATATAATAGAACTTATTATATAAGTTATATATCGTCGCTGTCAAAACAATACCACCGATGTAAACTTTGGGAGATTTTACAGGAGAGAAAAAAAACGCGCCGACGGTAGACTTGGCAATTGTTTTTAGAACTATTGAAGAGAATTATAAAAAAATGATACTCTGCCATGTTGCTGATCTTAATACCTTCCTTGCTTAGTGTGGAATCCAACCTGTAGAATGCGTTACCGCTACTAAATAATTTTTATAAAAAGTTTTAGATAGGCGGTATTATTTTGACAGCGACGATATGCTTCTCGTAGCATGATGTTATTATAGTTTTTGAACGTAAACAGTTTGATGAGACAGACAGTCAACGTTTTGTTCGAAAAATAGCTACACGGCTGATTACGTTAAATCTGTAATATATAACATGTTTTTTATAAATGGATTTCGACTAACCGAACTTTAAATTATCTGAATCAAAATCCGAAGGCGTTAGTGCGGATAATAAACGCTCTACTGTATGTACACATTTATGTGGTATAACTTTAAGAAGTTGCAGTAAGGAATTTACAAAAAAATTGAAAATGACATAGACTTATGAGCTAAACGGTCTAGCTATATTGGTTTTTCATTTGTTAATGTAATTTCTGTTCTTTCTTTATTATTTTTTATCAGTAACTCTGTTGAATTGTTTCAGAAGTCGTTTCAATTTTTTAATTGTTTATATTATTAGCGGTTTTATTTGAATATTTTAATAAGCACGTTTTTGGCTCGAAACGTTGTTTGTTTTCGTAAAACAACTTTTTGATTCTTAAGATATATAGTCTTTAACAGCGTTTATCTCAGTGAATTAAATTAAGATACCCATTTAGAGGGATAAGAAAGAAGGACAAATTAATCTTTTGATTTCGGTGGAGAGCAATAAGAGATGGAGTGGGCGTGAGACAGACACCTGTTATCCTGAAGAAGGGACAACATGACAGCGAGGGTCATCCGGGGCGGGACAAATGGACCGCCATTGTCCGCTGCTCCTCTCTCCTCTCTCTAGTTCCGGTAATCAAGCCACTTTATAATATTAATTAATAATGAAATATTAATTGCTAGAATTTTATTACACTATTTAAGACATGTAATAATGTCTTTATGTAAGACCATGACTCAGTACTTGAGGGTTAATATAATTTAGAACTGTAAATAATGTAAAATCAAAAGGACTATATCAGAAATTATTATGACTTAGCACAGATATTGAAATGATAGTGTAAAATTATTCAAAAGATAATAGTTTTTAAAAAATACTGTTTCTACATACAGAAACTATATATAAACTTTCAGAAACTTTAACTAAAATTATTCTCATCGTCAACCTGAAGCAGACCAAATTATCAATCCAGATATTTGAGGCAAATAATCATAAACGGTTAAAAAATGTATCTTTCTTCTATGTATAGAGTTGAGAACGATTTGTATCATAATTATGGCGGGTTGTGGAGAACACAATCTCGCATCCGGTATCCTCTATGAAAAAAAATTCAACGAATTTTTGGTGCTTGATTTACAAAAAATTAATCAATAGTTCAAAATTGTTTAATTTGTCAAACGCTTAAAAAAAAGAAAAAGAAATCAGCAGCTCAATATCATCCATTTCTTCTAAAGCAAATCCAGGACTTCCTGAAAAAACATGCATTAAAAAAAAGAAATCACGTTGAAATAAAACCTGAACACTCGAGGAAATAAAACAACCAGTGTTGAAATAGTATCAATATCAAAGTGTAAGAAGAAGCACCATTGACCGCTTTTACACGGAATAGGGAATACCTTTTTGATTTTTATGAAAGAGAATCGTTTTATTTTTTTTTCACTATTTTAGAAGTCATTTTAAATGGAAGGTTTTTTACATAGATATAGCAAAGCTCACTAGTTATATATGATTTTTCTTCCTTCTTAACTCCATAAAGCGATATTTCAAAGCATAAAGATATAAGAAAATAAAACCATTTTTCCTTATATTCCTGACAATACTTTTCCCTATACCGTTTATTAATCAAATCTCAAATATTCTTCTTGTTAAAAACAAACACTCTATTTTACTTTATTTATACTAAAGAAGTTTTTTTTCACTTTAATAAAAATAAATAATTAAAAGTTTCTTAGATATGAGTATTTTTAATTTAATTTTTCAACACTGTGATATTAATATCCATTTCTGGATTTTTGAAGTTTTTTTTATTACTTATAAAGTTCTATAATTTGTTTTTCTACAGAATTTATCCCTTCTAAATAATCAAATATTAACCTCGAATTTACTGAATACACTTTTAAATCGGAATTTGATCCTGGAGACGCCATATGCAATTCCATTAAGTGTAAGATATCGATGTAGGACATTAATTTTTGAATAATCAGGGAACGGCGTAGTCATCGGCGTAAGAAAGTTCGTTAAAACGCTTCACAAAATGAATAATGAATGTGTAAAGTTCATCAGAGAAGGATCATAAAGTATTTAATAAGCTGCTCATTTACAGATTTAGATGACTTAAGTCACTAAGGCAGGGTGCGTAACACACACTTTTAATGCACGGTACGAAATTTGTATCGACTTCAAAAAGGTTAAGATTTAAAACTTTAAAAGCTGAATTTCATCATCTTAAAACATCTACAACTCCAATGATTAAGTGTTTAAGTTGAATTTTCTCTAATATGAGTTTCTTGTACTTAAGGGAGGGGAACAGTGTCCTTTCCATAGCAAAAATGTTTCTAAGGCAGACATTTGCTCGAAATGGAGTGATTGCTTATATTACAACTCCATTTGAAAACAAAGCTAAGAGAATGACAGGATTCCGCTTCCCTCAGTACACTCAACTCTTTTCAGACAAAATTAGAGTTAACCACTCATTTACCGGGTCTGTAGAAATAATGTTGGATTTTTCTTATAAGTATGTTTTGATGAGAAAATCATGCATTTTCTTGGAATATTACAGTAAGATATGCTGTGGGTCCAACGTAATATTTGAAATAGTAATTAAAATATAACATCAGGAAATGGAAAGATCGTGAAAACAAAATCTGCCCATGTTAAAAAAATATAAAATATGTTTCATTTATGGCTGAAAGTTAAAATAGGATACAACTGAAACACGAGATACTTAAATCTCCACTTTATCTTACCAATGAAGGATCCAGCAGCATTCGTAATAAGGTTAAATATTAGTCTTTTTATGTTTGAACTTTTAAACAGAAGTACAAGGAATAAATAACATACGGATATGGTTTCGTAAATATCCTTTATCAATTGACTAACTATTAACGTGCCTACAATTCTGAACACGGAAATTATAAGACGTTTCTTGTTAATATTTTGTTGGAGAGAGACTCTCGGAAACTTTTTCTCATTGATCATCGAGAGCTTCCGCTTAAATTGTTTCTTTTGATCTTTTATTCAAGACGAACTTAAATCAATAATGTTTAATATTAAAGGAAAAATCTCGGAGATTTTAAAGAAGGAAATTGGGCTGTCAATGATAAATGGCTCCTTTCTCTCGAATGTTCCCTCCCCCGCTTGAAGACAATTAAACAACTCCGTATAATTACATTACTCGGCGATGATAAAGCCGCTCCAGAAAATAATGCAAGAAATTAGATAAATAATGAAGTTTTAATTTAATCATCAGATTATGTCAAATTAATGTTCTGATGAAGATTATTTAATTTGTCAGTTATAAGTAACTGATAATCTTTAAACATTAAAAAAGAGAACTTAAATTTCCTTTATTAAAACATTTATTTTTTATTAAATAGCAACAATGACAATATAATTTATCAAACACACAAGTTACTAAGCGCTACGATTATTATATCAATTACGTCAACATTATACGAGTAATTGTGCACAGTTGTTGAGTCGCTACGCTCTGAAGTTCCAGGGCTCAATTCCGTCTGAGACAGATAAATTATTTAAACTTCTTACCACGTCGTGCAAAATAATTTTAATTATTTCAGCTGACACACTTGTATTAAATTTGCAGATGCCTCCACTCATTTCTGTCTTGCTCCAGGGTCTGCCAAGCTCTGTTGTTGAGGAGCTTCTTTGCGTCAGCTTCGACCTCATCTGCCCATCTCAGTCGTGACCGTCCTCTCCTTCTCCTCCAATCCACATACCCAAAGAGCAGCCTCTTGGTAGGTGTGTCCCCGTCCTTTCTTGCAACATGCCTCGTCCATCGTAGCCTTGAGATCCTTATAAATTTTACCACATCTGGTTCCCGATAAATCTGGTACAACTCTGCATTGTGTCTCTGCCTGTACTGGGCGCCATCCCTTATAGGTCCAAACATTTTTCTTAGAATTTTCCGCTCAAAAACCTGCAAGCTGATGGCATCTGTACGTGATAAAGGCCATGTCTCTGAGGCGTATGTCAGTAAGGGTCTAATTAAAGATTTGTACAGAGCGATCTTAGACTTTCTTGGCAGCAAATGACTTCTTGACTAGGCCAAAATAGCACCTGTTTGCTTTCGTTATTCGTGTCTGAACCTCCTGACAGAGCACATTGTCTGCACACACTAGGAAACCTAGATACACAAAAGTATTTGCGCTTTCAAAGGTGTATCCTTCCAACCTAAGAGTAGGTGTTGGTGGCCTTAGATGGTTAGGAACCATGTATTTGGTCTTTGTTTGGTTGACTTGAAAACCCATTTCCCTCCTGCTGCCTCTATAGCCAAGAAGGCCCTTCCAATTCCCTCAATGATCTTGCTATAACATTTATATAATCTGCGTAGGCTAGAATTTGGACTGACTTGGTGAGAATTGTTTCTTTGCACTTCGGAGTCCCTAATCACCTTCTCTAGTGCTAGGTTAAACAACAAGCATGATAGGACATCTCCCTGTCTCAGGCCCCTTGTGTTAGTGAAAGTCTCTGAATATTCTGATTTTACATCTTGATCCTATCATCAGCAGCTCTGTAAGATAAATCAGCTCAAGGGGGATATTCATTGTCACCATATCCGAGTAAAGTTCTCTCTTATACTATCATATGCACTGCTGAAATCAATAAAGAGGTGGTGCGTGGAGATGTTATATTCGCGCGTTCTTTCAAGTAGGGTCCTCAGAGCAAAGATTAGATCAGTGGTTGATCTCCCTCTCATAAAACCTCTTTGATAGACTCCTACCTCTCTTTCTGCATGATATTAGACAGCACCTTATACGTGCTGTTCAGAAGAGTTATGCCACGGTAATTACTGCAGATTGTCTGATTTCTTTTTTTATGGAGTGGTATGATGATGCTAGTGTACCATTCTTCAGACAGTCTATGTAATCCAAATACTATGAAGAAGGTCACGAATAACCCTAATCACTTCATTCCCACCAGCCTTTAGCAGTTTCGCGGCTATGTTGTCAGATCCTGGGGCTCTATTGGTCTTCAATTTTTCTATGGAGTCTGTGATTTCTTCTTTGTCTGGTGGTTCGGTCAACTCAAAACCATTGCACAAAACAGAAGTTACATTTTCCACAGTGGGACCCTTGGAAGTTTCCAGAATACTTCTAAAGTGTTTAGGCCATATGGCAAGGATGTTTTCTTTACTAGTGATATACATCAAATCATTCAGTATTATTACGTTATTAAAACAGTGCTCGGGTATCACAGCACATTTCCAATATTACCTTCAGCATATGGTTGGTAGGTAATCGCTGTTATTTAATTTAACCTTGTTAGCATCGGTACAAACTGTTATAGCAAAGGAGGGATTTTGTGGGATCTTAAAAGTGGGTGGGCATGATTTCTGACAAATCTTCTCCTTGCACAACCGTTGTCATAGAAACAGTACAATCACAAATATGTACTGATCCCAAGACCATGGGTTGTAGTAGTACAGGTTTTTTTTTTTTTATCGGCTATAGCTTAACAAGTTAGATATTATTGTCACGTATATATTTATCTTTCAAAAGATTCATCAATATAACTTCTTTTAATTCAAAAATATATTTTAAATCCGCAAAAAATGTTCACTATTTATTTCTCTTAATTAATTTAAAAATTCTTTCCTTCTTTATGATTAGTTATTTCATATTATGACATTCAGAGACGGTTAAATATTCAGATAAACAAAATAAAATTACTTTAGAGGAAGCAATTTTGAAAATAAGGAATTAAGGCCTGTCTGAACATTTACAAGAGGATAAAATATTAGCTGGTCAATATATTTATTAGTTGCAAATGGACCTAGGAGGTCTGTCATTCATGTAAAGCATAATGGCGTCATTTTTTTTTAATCTTTCTTTTTATCTTTTCTCCATGTATTTTTTATTTGATCGGTCCATTTTATTTCTGTTTTCAATTCTTCCTTCTCTGATATTACTGTCAAATTTTCTACTTTGTTTCCAAATATTGTTTTGTTTCAGTAAGTTCTATTTTCAATGTCAACTTGGCTAATCGATGTGATGTGGCTGACCTGACATATTGTATGAACGCAAAAAATATATTAGCGAATCTTTTGGTTGGAAGTATAGTAATTAGAGCAGGTTAATTATTATTATAATTAGTATAAAAGCAATTTTTGCTAACAGTTAAGCTATACATTTTCTTAGTTAGACCAGTCGTCTGCTCTATGTTGCAGAAACTGGGACACTAATGGTTGCTGATCAATATACTTCGCTTATTGTTGAAAGAACACTGATACCAAGTATAACTAAAAATACGGCATCCCAAAAATAATAAAGAGATATACGATCTAATAGGTCGGGAAGGAAGGTTGTTAAGTGCAGACTTAAGGAAGTTGGAGAATTGTTTGGTAAACAAAGGTCCACCCTGGATCTTAAGAAGAAGAAGGATAAGATTCATTATATTTGGTTAAATATAACAAGATCGAGCACTTTCATAATATGCAAAAGTGTTCTTAACGATGATAAATCCTGTTAAACAACCATCCTTAAATTCGAATTTCAGTTTTAGCACTTAAAGAACATATATTTGGGTACAGAAAATGAAAATTTGTGGCAACAAAAATTTAACATAGGTTAAACTTTTTTTCCCAATCGCAATATCTTACTAGATATTTTTTTATTGGTAAATATTTAAAAATACGTTTTACATAATCTATACCATAAGGTTCAACAACGGTCTATTTAATGGCCAACGATTATTATTCTTGCAGCAAATCCTGAATTCTGAGCTGCTCATTGTTCTTCTCCATCAGTTATACCCACTCATCAGTTTTAGCTGTTTTTATTTTTATAAAAGTAATTGTTGATTTATTTAGTTTCAACTGATTGTTCAAAACACGTTTTAGATAGTATCTGGTGCTTTATCTTATCAAAGTCGTTACTTTAGTAAAAAATCTTTAGAACTCGTTTAGCCAGATCTAGATAATTTTCCTATTTTCTGGGGACCATATTATTCTAAAGATTACAATCTAGACCCAGGATTTGTTAAGGAAACTTATCACATCGTTAAATAGAACCGATTTTAATTAATTCATTACGGAGTACTACGCTTTAGCATTGTACTTTGTTTTTGTAGATTGCATAAATAGGTCTTTTTTTTTTTTAAAAAAAGGTAATTTGTAGATACTATTTTAATTTAACATGCACGTAGGGCGTAATTCAGGGATAGGATCGCAGATGGATTGAATAACAGCTCATCTATTGGCAGGAATATAGAGGAAAGATGGGCACGCTTTAAAGATGCTCTCAAAGGTGCATCTGAGGACATTCTTGGCGCAGCGCAAAAAAGACAAAGAAATGATTGGTTTGGTAAAATAAAAGCCATAGAGGAAAGAAACAGTGCCAGGCAGAAAATGATCCAATGAAGGACCCGAACTACGGCGGAACACTATAGGACCAAAAGAAGGGAAGCGAAAGGAATATGCAAGCAAAAGAAAAGGCTGCAGGAAACAAAGAAGCTAGATAAGCTTCAAGAAGACTTTTCAGCCAAACAGACGAGAAAGTTCTATAAAAGCACCAGAGAATTCCGAAATGGATATATACCAAGGCTGGAATTCATTAAAGATAGAGAAGGGAACCTGATTGGAGATAGAGGATCTGTCCTGGAAAGATGGAAGCAGTTCTTCATAGAATTATTAAATCCGAATAAAGAAGGACCAACTTACAATAAAAAAGCAGTATTGGAAAACGGAAAAGACTCGTCAAATGTGGATGAAGAGGAAATACCACCAGATAGAGAGGAAATAGCGGAAATAATTGGAGCACTCCATAACAACAGAGCACCTGGAATAGACGGTATCCCGAATGAGGTCCTGAAATGTGGGGGTGAGGTGGTGGTGGAGGAGATATATGGCCTCGTATTTGATGTATGGATGGAGATGAGGATGCCACAGGACTGGAATATGGCAGTGCTGTGCCCAATACATAAGAAGGGAGACAGATTAAACTGCCAAAACTATAGAGGTATCGCTCTATTGCCCACTGTCTACAAGGTACTTTCAGTCGCAATAAATAGGAGAATTATGGCATGGGCTGAAAGAAATATTGGCGAATACCAAAGTGGCTTCCGGCCAACTAGAAGCACAACTGATCATATCTTCTCCATACGGCAGATGCTAGAGAAAGCATATGAGTACAACGTTGACCTCCATCACCGCTTCATAGATTTCTGCCAGGCCTACGATAGTCTTGATAGAAATGAACTGCTCAAAGTAATGAAAACTCTAGGGGTCCCAGAAAAGCTAGTCGGATTAAGTGCGATGACCTTGGAAAACACCAGATGTAGGGTAAAAATCCAAAATATGCTATCAGGAGAGTTTGAGGTGGAGAATGGTCTGCGCCAAGGAGATCCCCTCTCACCTGTATTGTTTAACATAGCACTAGAACAAGCTGCGAGATCAATCAGAACCAACCCAGGAGGAACGATATGCAACAGGATGACCCAACACCTGGCGTATGCTGATGACGTAGTGATATCAGCAAGGTCAAAAGCGGCGCTCTCGGGAGCTCTACAGGAATTTGAAGAAGCGGGGAAAACATTGGGTCTTGTAATAAATAAGGAAAAAACCCAATACATGATTTCCACAAAAAATGATGGGCAGGAAGAGCAGAGTCATGTGCAACTGCTCCACCACACATTTAAGAAAGTGGACAGCTTCAAGTACCTGGGGGCTTTAGAGCCACGAAGGAATGACATCACTGCAGAAATTAAAGCAAGAATTTCAGCAGGCAACAGATGTCTCTTTGCATTGCGAAAAGTATTAAGATTTCAGAACATGTCATGGAGAGCAAAATTGTTGATCTATAAAACAATCTTAAGACTAATTGTCACGTACGCTGGTGAAACGTGGATCCTGACCCAGGAATGCGAGAAGATGCTGCAGATCTGGGAGAGGAAAGTACTTCGACAGATATTTGGGCCAGTATGTAACGAAGGCCAATGGAGGTCAAGAAATAACAGAGCGCTTCGGGAACTGTACAACGAACCAGACCTAGTCACCTATGTCAAGTCAACCCGTGTAAGATGGCTTGGACACGTGGAGAGAATGGGAGAAGATAGGTACCCGAAGAAACTATTATATGGCAAACCAGGAGGCAGAAGAGGAAAGGGAAGGCCCAGGTTGCGATGGCTGGATGATGTGGAAGACGATCTGCGGAGGATGGGAATCGGACAATGGAGAGGTCGAGCTGCTGACAGGGAAGACTGGAGAGGCGTTGTTGTGGAGGCCAGGGCCCTACAAGGGCTGTAGAGCCATGGAAGAAGAAGAAGAAGTAGGACGTAATTATAGAAAATAATGTAAAACTTAAAAAGAGTTTAAGTTATTTCTTTAAATTTAACTGACCTCATGTCTAATTAAGCGGTTCACGGAATTGGTTGAGCATGATCTTGTACAAATCACCTCCTTGCACAACCGTTTTCCTATAAAAGGTGCTGTATATACCACAGACTGGCCCTAAGCCCCATCATGGGTTGTAATGGTACGTTGGTCTGTGTATTTGTGGTATGTTGTGGGTTGCAGACAGTACCGCAGATGGCATAAATTAATTTTAAATTAACTCATTTATTTTATTTTGATTTAATTTCTTATCACAATTCTATAGTGTGAAGGAGACTTAAACCTTTTAACCGTATTGTTTCCAGTACCTCTTAATAATTTTTGAGGTACTTCATAAACTCTGATCGGGAATTATCATTTGTATGCCCGTTTCATCGTCTATAGCCAAACATACCAACCGTTTCCATTATTTAAACAGAAGTAAATAAATTACTTACTATCTGTTGTTTTCTGTTTGATTGTTTTTGTTGTACAACAACAATACTAGCTTGTCTGATTAGGAGTTCTATTAACTAGCTTCAATTCATAGCCACCATGCTCTTCTAAAATATTAATTATTTTTTCAGACGAACCTACAGAGAATAGGGAGAATCTATTGTTCTCAATAGATGAGCAAGTATTCTTGTTTTAAAAACTTTCTAGAAGTAGGTTAGGACAAAATGAGAAAATTGTCTCGGAAGTAATCCTGACATTGCAAAACTTGCTGTCGCCGTTCGCTATTTGGAGAATTTCATGCCATTATCCGTTTCTACTCTATGAGAATTGAATGGAAGATTCATTTGCAGTTAACATTGCTTTAGGGATCGTGGTAGTAAACTCGGTAATGTACAGATTGAGGTTCTGCAAATGAGGACTGAATACAAATACCCGTCAATATCCTCAGTAATCTCCTCCAAGTGTTAATCGACTTCTGAAGGACTGAGTGCACCCGACACAGAGGAGGGTGATAATGGAATATCCTATACTTTAATAAGGACGGACGAGGCCTTATTTGAATAAACAGGGAAAGAGAGGCAGAACTAATTCCCCGGTCCGGGGAGAGAGGGGAAGGATCGGGTGGGGGGAGGAAGCCCTCGCGGAATTCCAATAAGAGATCTGGCGGGGATTGGCAGCCCTGCTCCCGGCAGCGATGTGTCCTCTGTCCCCGGCTCCGCTGATAATTGCGCTCTTCTCGTGTCAGCTTTCTTTTCTAATCTAACCCTTTCTTAAAACATTTTGAACTGAGCAGATTTGGATAAAACTGAAAATCTTATTAACAGTTTTATTGATACGGGAAGAGTTGACCGTGAATGTGACTATACAAAAAACATAAATTATATTGGTTCACCATAAATATGAGAAAAAAAAATGAAGACACCCAAAATGTTATCGATTTTCACAAGAGTTGGTAAATTAAAAATTACTTTAAAGTCTATTTCCAGAAATGGTTTAAGTAGAATATATTGTTACGGTCAGAGAAGGAAGGCGGGCGGAAGGGATTAACTTCTTAAGCCGGTCGCCTGAAGGGATTAAGAAGATGGTTCTCGGAGGTTCGAGAACGGCCTCCCCCCATCACTAGTCTAGAATGTTCGGCCTTGTCTATTTAAATACCCCTTGGCGCAAGTCGTGAAGTCAGTGGTAAACCGGCCAGTGTAATAAGTGAATCAGTGAACTGTGACAGTCTTGTAAGTGTAATAAACCGTTTCTGTTTATTACTGTGTGTCAGTTTGTTATATTTAGAGATTCTTATGGTCGGTGGACTTCAATTACTGAACTGTAAGTGTAAGTGTTAATTTGTAGTTATAAGCTCAAGCGTAATTTTATGGTATTAGTACAAATTTATGTAAATAGTTAAGCTATTTCGTAGTAGTAATATCTTATATTATTCTAGTAATTAAATAGGCCTAGGTTATAATAAATATTTAGAATATTGTTATTGTAAATTTATATCAGTTTAATAATTTAATTGTTTGTAACTTCATTGTATTCTTTTTGTCACTTTGTTAATAAATATTAGTATCTTGAATTTAGGAGTAGTTTAATTCATTTTCACACCCAGTAGCCCGTAACAATATTTAAAAAAAAAATTCCCATTATTACTAACATTTCATGAAGTACTTTTTGTTTATGTTTAAGCACATTATAAGATATCTTGTTTATATGTACTTTTTTTACTCATCGAATAAATTACATATTTGCCAAGGTAAAAATCAATTTATAAATAATTACTTAGATAATTTATGTAATTATTACTTAGAGGGTGGCTTCTACTTCCTTTGCCGTCTGGTTTCTCATGGAACATTTTCATTGGTAACCTGTGTTCTGGCATTCTTTCTATATGTCCCATCCATCTAATTCTGCCTTTCATTATCAACGTGGGAGTGGCTCAGTGGTAGAGCACTGAGTTGCCATGCCGGAAATCCTGGTTCAAATCCCGCTGCAAGGCAGTACTTTTATTTAGTCGGTTTGCAGCCGGAGATGGATCATATAGGATCTAGGGCCTTCCTGGGGCTCACCCAGCCTCTATTAAATATAAAAAAAGGGTACCTAAAATAAGGGGGAAAAATCTGGCGGTTGAACTTGACCTAGGACAACTCACTTCCTTGCAGAACCGTTGTCCATGAAACAGTGCAGTCTCTACCTTGTACTGTACCCCAGACCCTTCACGAGTTGTCGTGGTTTTATCTTTTTTTATCAACGCCACCATGTCCGGCTTCCCATATAAGTCCATGAGCTCCTCATTCCATATTCTTCTCCATATCCAATTTTCGGCAACTCCGCCCTAAATTTATTTAATATTATATGAAATTATCTATTAAATTGTTGCATATACTTACAGTGGACATGAAGCATGAGTCTCTTGGATACCGTGGGAGGGACTCCATTACTGGCGATGCACATGTAGACTCCCATCTCGGAGCGGGTCACCTTGCTCAAGACTAATGTCTCTCCTTCCACTATGCTCACTGAAATATATAAGAAAATAGATTAAATTGAAAATATATAAAAAGATAGTATATTTATGTAAGATTTTTTTCTGGAATTAATAATAAATCATTTTGTAATTAATACAGTTTGATCAAAAATAAGGACAAACAAGGCTAAAACAATTATATGTATTTTTTAAATAAATTTATTTATTGAAATTTACAACTGTATTATATCAATACAACAAGCAAATGGCAGGAATGATAGATATTGGCATGAATAAAGACAGGTCGAGAAACTACCCATTGGTAGTACTCAAATAGCAAGTTAAACTTAGAAGGTCACGAGACCATCTTCTTTTCAGACGTCTCAGAGGATTACCAGGAATTGAAGTAGTAGCTAGGTTTGAAACTAGTGGGTTTGAGTGGGAATGAAGTTTTTCATGAAACATAAAGGTCATTATGGATGACTTTATACGTAACAAAGAAAGGAGAATTAAGGATTTTACGAAGGATTTTGCATTGTAAGGGTTGGATACGAGAGAAATTTGATGGCTTATTGGAGTCCCAAAGCTCTACTCCGTAAGTCAAAATAGGTCTTATAATAATCATGTATAAGAGTCTTTTGTAATTTATTGGGAGCTTAGAGCGTTTTACCAGTTAGTGACAACAATTATATCAATCAAAGATAGTTATTACAAAGTGTAATATGAAAAATGACCTAACAGCTAAGTCCCTGAGTAACCAGTTCGAAACGCTAAGTGTTTGATTCTCACTTAATTCAGTAATTACATATATTTTTAAAACATTTTTCCTACCGCCAAAGCTAAATACTGCTGTTCTTATGGAAAAAACACCTTCGAAAAGAAACAAATGAATCGGTAAATGAGAAATTCTTTCCGATATAACTCATTCCTTCTTTTTCTCGGGGCGTATTGCATGTACTGATAAATGGCTTTTATGTATAAGACAAGTTTCATAATCCCGTTTCGGCGCTACAAACTATGTATTAAATAAATGTTTCTTTAGCTAATGCTTTGCCAATACATGTTCTCGATCTACAACACATTTACGAATAACAAAGTTTGTATAATATGAGAATAAGTAAAACGAATTTATTACAATTTTTGTTTCGTAAATAGACATGTTTTAGAAAGTGAAAATAGTTTTAAACCTTACCTTAAGTATGGTCATTGTTGTAATAAGGTAAATCTTATAATCTTATAAATAAATCTGTAAATGATACATATATTGATTATTGTTTAAGTGTAGTCAAAAGCTGTTGTCGTGACAACGGCAAGTCGCAGATTGTAAGTTGTATTAAATGAATATGTGTTTTGTGAGAATAAAACTAACAGTTTAACAGAAGGATGTTTGTTATTTCGTTCAAACCATTTTAACATGGTAGCAGAGCGTGGTTAAAGAGGCCCGTGGTTAAAGAGGTCCGTGGTTTAAAGAAAAACTCAGTGTGTTAAGTAAAAATAAAGTGCAATGAAGATTTATAATCACGTTTGAGATTCGAGGTTAGGTTGACAGGAGTGCAACGAAAATAACTGTCGTGAAAATACATTTATTATCGTCAAAATGGCTAAACAAGCAAAAATAGAAGATATTACGATACCTATTTTTGATGGTGCAAACTATTCAAGCTGGAAATTAAGGTTGATAACTTTGTTGGAATACAAAAAATGCCACGAGGTCGTCATTGTCAAAAATGAAGATGCAGAAGCGGTATGGAAAAAGAAGGATTTAAAAGCAAGGATTATAATAATGAGTACAATCTCAGATAAACAACTGGAATATATTAGTGAATGCAAAACAGCATATGAAATGTTAAAGAAGTTTGACAAGATGTATTTAACACAGTCTACCGCTATGCAAATAATATGTAGAGGAAAAATTGAAGAGATCAGATTAAAAAATTACAATACAGTAGAAGATTTTTTTGTTGATTTCGAGAAAATAACAAATGAGTTCAAAGTGGCTGGAGGAAAAATAGATGAACAAGAGAAGTTAAGATACCTACTCAGAGCACTTCCACCAAACTATAGTTATATTGGAGATCTTCTTGATGTGATTCAAGAAGAACAAAGAACAGTAGATTATGTATGTTCTAAAATAAAAGAGAAAAATATGGTCACTAATGACTCAGACAAGAAAAATAATGTTAGTACATTTGCAACCAAAACAATAGCTAAATGCTTAATCTGTGGAAAGACTGGTCACCTCAAAAAAGATTGCTGGCACGGTCAGAGATATAATCAAGGACAACAAAGTGTGAGAGGTCAGCAACGACTACACAGAGGTTACAACAGAGGTGGATTCTACAGAGGTCATAGCCGAGGCAGAGGTCTAAATCAGAATCAAGGTCAGTTCAGTGGTGAATCTTCAAACAACTTCTCATCGGAGACATGGACAGCTGAAGTATGTAATCCGGAAGTAAATCAGGTACGGGGGTGTATTAAAACAAAAGAATGTTGTAATAACAGTGAAGTTAATTGGCTTTTAGATAGTGGGTGTACCGACCATATAATAAATAATGATAAATATTTTTATAACTCTATATGTTTGAAAAGTCCTGTCAATGTAAAACTGCCAGATGGCAAAATGTTAAAAGCTACCAAAGTAGGTACTGTCAAGATTTATTTTAAGAACTATTATAACCAAAATCATGTAGATTTAAAAAATGTTTATTTTGTTGAAGGTATGAGGCAAAATTTGTTAAGTTTTTCAAAAATAACTAAAAGTTGCACAATAATAGCTAAAAATGAATATGCAAAAATTTATAATGGTATTAAAGAATTAATAGTGATTGCTGATAAAATAAATAATTTGTATTGCATAAAAAGTTTTGTAACAAAAAATGAAATGTGTGCACATTCAGTAAATTTAACTCAGAAAGAGAAATGGCATAGGGCACTTGGTCATGTAAATTTTCAATATTTAAATAAATTAATAAATAATAAATTAGTAGACGGTTTGCCTGATAAGATTGAAAGCACGGAAATGAAATGTTCAAATTGCATTAAAAGTAAAATGAGTAATGTGTCTTTTGAAAATAATAGAACAAAGACTAGTGAAGTTTTAGAATTAATTCATACTGATTTGAACGGTCCACATAACACAGCTGGTTATGGCGGAGAAAAATACTTTCTCACATTCATTGATGATTATAGTAAATGCACAAGGATATTTTGTATTAAAAGTAAAACTGAAGTTGCTAGTTGTTTTATAGAATTTGTAAATATAATAGAAAACAAATTAAACAAAAGAGTTAAGAAAATCCAGTGTGACAATGGCAAAGAATACTTAAACAAGGATATTTATAATTTTATAAGGCAAAAAGGTATAGAGTTATAACCATGTCCACCCTACGTTCATGAATTAAATGGAGTAGCGGAAAGATATAATAGATCTGCTATAGACATAGGTAGGTGTTTAATGAGAGAAGCTAAAATTCACAGAAGGATATTTGTTATTTCGTTTAAACCATTTCAACATGGTTTTAATAGTAAAACATGGTTTTTGTCAGGGTACCTGAAGTTTTAAGAAAAAGCAAATGGGATGATAAAGCACAAGAAGGAGTTTTAGTAGGATATAATGAAAACAGTTATCGAGTTCTATTAAATAATAAAATAATTAATGCTAGGCACGTACAGGTAGTCGAAGGAAATACTGAACTCATTTGCTTATAAAAACTGGATAATAAGAAAGACACGGATTTAGAAGTTGACCAAACTTCAAATGATATAGTTGAAACAAATTATGAAAGTGATGAAAATTATGTAGATGGAGATGAGAATAATTCTAAAAATGCTTTGAAGGATTTAAATGTAAATGATAGTAATGACAAGGATATAGTAGGATCGCAAAAAAGACAGAGAATTCTAGTTTCAAGATATGGTAATCCAGTTTCACATTTTATATATGTTAACCATATTGATGCAAATGTACCAAACACATTTGAGGAGGCGATAAACTCCAATGATCATAAACAATGGAAAATGGCAATGGACCAGGAAATAAATAGCTTAAATAAAAATAATACTTGGCAAGTTGTTGAAAAGCCAAAAGATAAAAGGATTATTGATGTAAAGTGGATTTTTAGAAGAAAAAACAATAATGATTATAAAGCTAGATTAGTTGTAAGAGGATTCCAGCAAAATGATTACACTGAAAATGTTTACTCACCAGTAGGAAAAATGCAAACATTGAAAATTTTATTTTCATACAGTTGTAAAAGTAATTCATTTGTAGAACAGATGGATGTAGAGGCGGCCTTTTTAAATGCACATATTAAGTCAGAAGTATATGTAAATCAACCGGAAGGTTATTAAACTGACAACCATAAAGTTTACAAATTGCAAAAAGCACTCTATGGTCTCAAAGAAAGTCCTAGAGTGTGGTATGAGTGTTTTAAAAATTTTATTTTAACACTGAATTTTGTTAGAAGTAACTATGATTACTGTTAGAGAAGAATTGGTCGACTGTGTCTTCTAATGTAAGGAAGAAATAGTTGCACCCCCAACTATTTCTTCCTTACATAGAAGCTCCTATTCCTATTACGCTCCTACTTTCACTTCAAAAAAAGACTTGGGTCTGAGAGCTCGCCTAGCTGCCTCGTGTTTTATTCGCCCTGAAGATGGCCTACATTGTAGGCCGAAACGTCGGCACATAATAAATAAGTTACGGTTATTTAGGTGTTTTGATTGACTGCACCCCCAACTATTTCTTCCTTACATTAGAAGATACAGTCGACCAATTCTTCTCTAACATGAATCACATGAACCACAATAAGCGGGGCCATACACAGAACTTCTCTTCTATATCATTACGTCGCAGTACCAGAATGCAGAACCAAAACATTCTTGCTACTCCTTCTACTACATCCCGACCTCCGCATCTAGATCTTTCTCCGTCTAGAAATCACCCGGTCACTACCTCTCCGCCTCAACATCGCTCTTCTAGTCGCTCTTCTTCTAACTTTCATCTGGCTTCGTCGTCCTCATCACTACATCGTTCTGCTTCAAGACCACTTCGAACATCGGCTTCCTCACAACATCATTACGCTCCTACTTTCACTTCAAAAAAAGACTTGGGTCTGAGAGCTCGCCTAGCTGCCTCGTGTTTTATTCGCCCTGAAGATGGCCTACATTGTAGGCCGAAACGTCGGCACATAATAAATAAGTTACGCTTATTTAGGTGTTTTGATTGACTGCACCCCAACTATTTCTTCCTTAACTATGATTACTGTTTATATGTTAATAGAGCAGGCAAAGATCCAATATACATATTAATATTTGTTGATGATCTTTTAATTTGTTGTAAAGATAAATTAAAATTGAAGAAGTAAAAACTAGTTTAATGAAAAGATTTGCAATGAAAGACTTGGGAAAAATTAAAAGCTACATTGGCATAGATATTGATTATAGTGATGATAGAAGTAAAATGACTCTAAACCGAACAAAATATATTGAATCTTTGGCTGCAAAATATGATCTGAAAAATACTAAGTTGTATGATACTCCAATGGAAACAAACTTAAAATTAGAACAAGCTAGAGAAGTAGATGAAAGAATAAAGTACAGAAATATAATAGGTGAATTATTGTATATTAGTACAGGCACAAAGCCAGATGTAGCATATAGTGTTAATTATTTAAGTAGATACCAAAGTTGTTATAACCAAACACATTACAAATATGCAATAAGAATCTTGAAATATTTGTATAAAACTAAGGATCTAAAGTTAACATACCATGATAATGTGGATGCTGAAATATTAGATTATATGGTAGATTCTGACTATGCAGGAGATAATGTGGATAGAAAATCCACAACTGGTTTTATTGTAAAATTATTTGGAAACTTAATTTTTTGGAAAACACGTAAACAAAATACAGTAACTAAATGCTCAACTTTTGCAGAGTATACTGCTATGTCAGAGGCAGTGACTGAAATATTTTTTATTAGGAACTTGCTTAGTGAATCGTTCAATGTAAAATTTTGTGATCCAATAAAATTGTATGTAGATAACTCAGGTGCAATAGCAATCGCTAAATACGGCAATTTTACAAAAAATTCAAAGCACATCGAAGTGCAGTATCATTATATAAATGAGAACTATGAAAATAAAATAATTGATATTGTAAAAACTGATACAAAATGTAATTTGGCAGACTTGTTAACTAAAAGCTTGGATAATTTTTGAAGAACAGATTAGAATTAAGTTTGATTTAGTTATGTAAAAAGGTTATAAGATTATAAATTTAAGGAGGTGTGTTGTAATAAGGTAAATCTTATAATCTTATAAATAAATCTGTAAATGATACATGTATTGATTATTGTTTAAGTGTAGTCAAAAGCTGTTGTCGTGACAATGGTAAGTCGCAGATGTGTTTTGTGAGAATAAAACTAACAGTGTAACAGAAGGATGTTTGTTATTTCGTTCAAACCATTTTAACAGTCATTAATGTTTTCAAGATTATTTATTTTATTTAAATCAGTGTCATGTCTCGTTCGGTGAAGCTAAGCGGGTTAATGCCTACCGGCTGTCTCTGGATTCCTAAATCATACCCCCCCCAACCCTCAGGTATATGAGGCCCGACTAACTACGAGAGGTAATTCTCAGACCGGGCTTTGGAGTGTTGACCATAGGTTGGACGTTCTTCTCAGGGGGAAGAAATAAAGATCCTCGTACTCCTGATGAACTTGAACGGCCATTATCCTTGGATCTAGACCGATTTGTAACTATGCTTGAAACAAAATGTGGGAAGGGCACTGGTGAACAGGCTCCAAGGGGATGGATGGGTTATGGAGCTTCATGCATCCTACCACTACACCTCAGAACTATGGCTTACAGCCATGTCAGGATTGGTAACTCCCTCCAGTTTATTTGTGATCCCGCAAGAAATATCTGCCTGCGAAATAAATATATCGCTCAGCAAAAGATCTACATGTACAGCGACAACCGAAAAAATATATACACACTATGACTTACTATTTAGAGAACGAAATCAAGAGCAGTTACCGCAGATGAATTATTTACTCTGTTAACGGCCGTAAATCGTCTCCAAAGTATCTAAAGAGCCTCATAGGACTCACTCAGCCTCTTTAAAGTTGACACTCTTCATAAGTGGAAAACTTGGCGTTTGAATGTGATCTCGTTGCACAACCTGCCTTGGGAACGAAACTGAATATAATTAATCCAATGCCCTTTATGGATTGTAATAATACGAATATTTTTAAATATTTAGACCCCGTTTGCTTCTTGGAAAATCATGTGTCTACACCTCATTTAATTTTTAAAATTATACTTTTTATATAACGAAAAATTAGTTGTAATTGTATATTATCTTGGTGTGGAGAAGCTATGGAAGGACCTATCAATACCTATCAAATAGCTGGTAAAATGACTGATTAGAAAGAGGGTTAGAGAGCGGTATTAGCGCGCCTAATCCTTTACTAAGTCGGGCAAAGCCTCGGCTCACCAAGTATTATCTCCAAATTATCCCATTCTCTCGCTAACTGCCTAAATGCCCTGTAACGCTTCCTTAGTGCCATTGAAAACACAGCTTTGTCGATTCCCACTTTAAATTAATTTGTGTTGATGTCCGAGCAGATTGGCTCACAAAGGAAACCGTAGACCATATTAATGAGCACGGAGGTTTGCACGCAAAGACAATTTGTTATTCTGTGAAGTTCAATTTGACTCTAATCTATTGGGTTTGGCTATTTACTACCCCTCGTATAAGTAACCCTACTCCGAAACATAACATTATCTACTGTCAAAGCTATTTACGAAATTCGTGCAATGTAATTTCTGATATGGTTTACCATTATGAAGTGAGCTGGATTTAATAATAACATATTTGTTAATAAACATTAAATTGTTATAAATGAATGTACTGTACCATGTAAACCATGATTATACCTTCAGCTCCAGAGGATAAGTGGCTAAGTCAAATTTTCTCATAAAAGGGTTTACTTCACTTACGGAAGCGGAATAGTGTCATTTTCATATTAAATGATGAGGAATTGGCTTGAAATGGAGTTATTGTTTATATTACAACTAATTTTTAAAACCATAAAATCTGAGAATGACACGGTTAGCCTTCTCTCAATACAATTTACTCTCTCTGGACGAACTTCGGCTCGTTCATTTGGGCTGCATATATGTATTTACATGCATTTTTTTATACCTTGCAGGCAATGGCGTTTCTGATTTCCTTGAACATATCTTAGCATTTACTTAAGATATGATAAATAATCTGGAAAGGAGGCTGCAGGTTGTAAAGGCATAAACCATGGTAATAAAGTGAAACAGCAGAATGACCTTATATTGCCACTACTCCTTTAGAGGTCATTAGGGATTACCCTTTCGAGATTCTTCAAGAAGTGTCAATTATAAAAACCAATTTTAACCACACGATAATTATTGATTATAATATTTTCGGATCATCTCGAATTCTTCTTATAAAAAATTAGTGTATTCATACATACATCAGTGTATATACGTGTCGTTGAAAAATCAATGCATGATTTTAGATTGTAGTGAATTATTTAAAATCTGTTGTAAAGTCGTAACCCATTGTAAATTTTTTTTATAGAGTTGATAGTCAAATTTTAATCGTAACTAGATTTCTGGGGCAGTATATGTCCTTGAAAAATAGTTATTGATCCATTAACCACAAGGTAAATTTATTTAAGAAACACATACAGATTTTCACTCGATTTTGGTGGAGCGATTTCAAATATCCTATAACGATATTAAACACATGAAATACTTATTGCAAACTTAAAATACCCATCATTTTAATTTACAACGGATTTAACATTTGGAAAAGTGGCGGATTCATATTATGATTCGAATAGAAATTATTTTTTGTTTTTATTTTTATTTAGTGCGTTAAACATAAAGTCAAAAATAAGTTACGATCAGATATTATTGATCCTAATCAACTAATATTATGTTTTCTGGGTCTGGTACATTCTCTAAAAGAGGTCGACATTCCAACTTAAAGGCATTACCAATTCTTGTAAATACTTCTCTTCTCTTTGATTTATATGAAAAACGTAATGGTGAATGGAAATAAAACATCTTTATAAGATTTTTTGTAAACTTTCTGTTGAAATAAAGTATGTTTTTGTAGTATGAAATAAAAAATATTGATAAAACTAAGATTGTGCTGCTAAGTAATCGAAAGTGTGGATCAATTATATTCTATGTTGCGAAATAATTTTAAGTTATATGAATTATAGCCCGAACGTTGTTAAACAGCAACTGGATCTACCTGAGAATAGGATGAGTGTAGAGTTTTGGGTCTCTCATAGCAACAATATTCTGTTCTTGGTTCCTTCATAAACTGTTTTATATTCCCAATGCATAAGTAATACATAATGAAATTTTCTTAGAGAACCTGCTATTAACAAATTATATTATTAAATTTTTTTTATATCTTGTAACAATTTTATCAAACGTCATAAAACGTCATACTGTGAACAAGAACTTTCCAAACATAATTTTTTAAATTATATACATATAGTTCTGGGGAACCATTAGGGGGCGGTTATTAAATATTTTTGTGAAAGTGAAAACGAACCTAAATACTCTAATTATTTATAAGTGATTTGGAGGTGACAACATTAGGGACTAATATGATTGTTAATATGGTTATTACGGAAAAAATCCAAAACTATATTTCTAAGTACCTATTTTTAAAAATAATGACATTGATAGATAACATTCATTACTTATCATCGATGAAATTTGAATGTAATTGTTTTGTAATTAGTTAGTTAGTACGAATACTAAAAGCAGATAACTTTTTTATTTTATAGTTAGTTAGTTATTATGAATACTTAAAAATAGATATCCTATTTATTTGAAATGAGTTTTAATATAGGGAGAAGGTGGGAATGTGGAACCCCACTTTGTTTTTAATTAATAAATCTTAGTGTATGGACTCGATTCATACCAATTTCGACATATAGCATCTGTAATCTATCTACTTTTGGTCTCTTACTTTATTACTTGGTACACCAATTAGAAAAAATAATATTTAGGTATTTCCGAAAAAGTGCAAAAAATGTCATCTGCTCTAAAGTGTGGGTAATATGGAACCCCAACTTTTTTTCAGAAAAATATAAATAAAACATTCGTAAATGTATAAAATGGTGTTTATTCGCAAAAAAACATTATGATTATAAAATATAAGTGACTTTATTGACAATAATCACACACATACGCCACATTTCTGCGCCAGCACAATCATTGTGGGCCCACATCTCGCACATAGAGACAACCCACAATTCGCCCTTTCTGTCATCTGTAAACTTACCATCGCAGAACAAGCAAGAAGCATCGTCTTTATCAGGCTGAGGCTCGCCGATGGGTAGTTCAAATGGACTATCAGGATGGTCTGATGGAAGGTTTTCAGATTCTTCACTTCCTGAATCATCGCTTCAATTCAACCACGTGGGGAATTTTACTCTGAACGATGCTCCAACCAGTCTCATCTACATTCCATAATCGGTCAGGGGGGCAGTTAAATTGTTCATATTGTGCCTCTAACAAATCGTTAAATTTCCCTACATTCTCACAGTTAAAACCCCTGGAACGTGCATAAGATGTCCCAGTTGGTTTCCTAATGGAAAGCTTTTCAGTGTGACGACGTAAGAAATGGTCGAACCAAGCTCTACTTGCACATTCACCACTAAAAGAATTCTTAATTTTGTTTCTGAATGCTAACTGGTAACCCATTCTACGGACATCCATGCGGGTGAACCCGAAAAACTTAGCTTCCATCAGCAGTATAGAGGGGTTCCATATTGTAAACAACCACGTGTTGCAATCAACACAACCCAGTTTCAAAAATCATGACTAAAACAACGTTTAACCACATTGATGTTATTAACATCCTACTTGACAACCACATACCTTCAAAATCTGACTGAAATATTTTTGGTTCATGCAATAAACAAAACTGCCACACCTCGAAATGTTTCACAAAATTAGGTTATACTAAAGTGCTCCTCATATGTTTTTTCTCACTGAACTGGCGACTCCAGCACTTTTCAAGCACTAATGGGCAACAGTACAACAATTTCCAACTGATACCACTAGAGCGAAGCCCCTGGTTATTTAAATAATTAGGGGTTCCATTTTACCAGCAGGGTTCCACATTACCACCTTCTCCTCTGCTTCTCATATTTTATTCAAAAGTCTTGAAAGAAATCATCAATATGCTATTTATTTTCCTTCCCAGGTTTATCTTTAGCCTAATTCCTTTATGTATCATTAATGTTTCTTGAAATTATCCCCATTAAGGGCATTAACTTTATAGATAATGAGTGAACCCCAGGAGGTTCTATAGATTCCAGAAACTCCTGTTAAATTAAAGCTAACAAAATTGAATAAAAAGTTTCCAGATGATCAGAAACTCAACACCCTACGTATTGAGTAAACACCTTCTTGATCAATGTGACAAAAAAATAATGAAAACAATTTTTCATCACGTTAATCTTTTGAAGAATAGTGATAAATAAGGCACCATTGTGCGATGTGAATCTCAGCAATATTTATTTGGACAGCATCATAAAGGTATAAATGGCGTAGAGTAACGTACATAGTGTGGAAGTAGGATTGATTTTTTCAAATACAACGTAGCTCAATTTATTCCAAAAGATAAATGATATTCGGTAACACTCAGCACTAAACTTCACTGTTTGAAAAATTGGAAGTAAACCAAGGACATTAACTTACGAGACACACTTATGACATTAATTTGAATCAAATTTTCTCACCAATCAGAGTACATGATATTCATTCCTGAGATATCAAGTTAAGTAGTTTGTAAATTAACACTATTAATGGAGAGATGAAGGGGACATTTTTTTTTTCATAATGATCCTGATGTGAAATCTCATATCGTGTTATTGATTTGACTTAATAATGGGTTGTATAAGAAAAATGACCGTTTTTTAACCAAATGTTTGTATTATTATTTCTTTGATGGCGAATAACATTATCTTTCGACAAACCACACTCCCTGGCTAGTTTGCGAGTACTTGTGGACGGATTTGACTCCTCAGCTTCCTTCAGAACCATATCAATATCCATTAATGGTCGCTCGGAGCCCTTCTCCGTTTCCAACGTCGTATCTCCACTGCTAAATTTTTTAAACTAACGCCACGCAGTGCGCTGGTCAAGGACACCTTCCCCTTCATATTTAATAATTTCAAGAATTGCTTCAGCGGCTGTGAAATTTTTTCCACTAATGTCTTAAAATTACGAGAATTTCGTAGTGAACTGTCATGTTTCTTCTTTGAAATAAATTACTAAACTGAGTTTTTTTTTTTTTTTAAGAAGTCCAGTGTTAGTAAACTCCCTAAAGTGATTATTAAGTGTTGGTAAATAATAAATAGCAATAAGAAGTTTACAGACTTTTGAACTTTGGAATTTGATAAAACGGTCATTTTTTGTATACATCCTATTAGAACTATGTACATACTAAATAAAAAATTTAGTTTATCTAAAGTCATTCGTTTTACTGTATTATATTTGTTGTCAGGAATTTGGATCATGCCATTCTGATTGTTTATAATATCCTTTGCGATTTCATATTTTTGAATCATGAATTAATGCCTCTAAAAATAAGTAACGAATAATAGAATGGCTGTGGAATAAAATACCAGAGTTTAAAGAATAAAACCATATAAATAAAAAATATAGAATTAAATTCTCTTGAATATAACTTTTAGGTTTTAGGTTCCTTAAAATGTCCTTAATCAGTGAATTGAATAAATTTAAATCTTTTGTTTTCACGAGAAAGTGAAACCGAACGTTTCTTTAACTAACATCATTTTACTTATAAATTATACATTATAATATATGTAATTATATATTACGGTAAATTAGTATCACAAGTAACATAAAGCGCATTTTTTGTTAAAACAACACCCACATTTTAAAATTATTTGGATTGTAAATAATCATAGATTTCTTAGCTAGATCAAATTCAAATACATGCTGTGTATATTTTAGAAATATTCCATCTCTCGTATGAGAATACCTTTAGCGGTCAGCGCTGCGATGCTCCAACCGTAAATTACCAACAGAGATTGGAAAAGTTTCCGATCAGGCTGGCTACTATTTATATCTCCTGCCTTGGGATTATAAAATTATCAATGCCGTGCGAGGCCCTAAGTCTATGATGAATATCAGTTCCACAGCTTCATACTCGGGCAAGGTTTAACTTTATTCAGGTTCAGAAATACTAAGTTAATAAACCGCTTACTGTATCCTCTAGCTGGATTGGATACAGCTTGCTAAATAAATTAGTATTTTCAATCCTATGATTCAAAAAACATTTATTATCAAGAAAAAAAAATGTAAAATCGAGATTCTTTTTAGTTTACAAGGTCCAAATAACAAATTTATTTTTCTTTTTTTTTCCAATGGGCAAAAATTTAATCGGATTTCAAGCAAATGAAATTGCTTTTGCAAATTTTTTCTTTTGTAGTAAAATATAAACAAAAACAATAAGACTGCAAGCCATGAACGATACTATATTCAGTAAGTTGTAAGGATTGTTGCTTGCTCCAACGAATGCTCGGAAAAGTGATTGGGTCGAGATCACACTCAATAAAGTGACATACCTAAGTAAAGTATCTCCTGAACGTAATCAATTAAAAGGATAAAATGGGACAAAATATTAGCAATATATTCAGTCATATTGAAAGTAATTCTTGTGTTTGTGAATTAGATATTTTTTATTTTATCTCTCCTACTGATGTGCTTAAAGGAGTGAACACAATGTAACTCTTACTTACCAGGAATATACAACTAGCATTGCAATAATAAATATCCGAAAAAAATAAACAATACAAAAATTACTGAAGGAAAAATAAAAACAAACCGTCAGGTTTGTGTTAGAGGTTATGAAAGCAGGGTAGTAAGTTAAAACCTCAAAAAAAAAAAAAAAAGAAAAAGATAATTGACAATAGCTCCTATTCCCACCGAAGACATTACGTATAACAAACAGCAGTGCATTAATTGTAAGTATAAAGATGATATATAGCTAATCTTGGTTCCAATAATTTAACTAATCAGACACACACACACACACACACACACACACACACACACACACATATATATATATATATATATATATATATATATATATATATATATATATATGTATATATATATATATATATATATATATATATATATATATATATATATATATATATATATATATATATATATATATATATATATTTGTGTGTGTGTGTGTGTGTGTGTGTGTGTGTGTGTGTGTGTGGTTAGTTATATATATATATATATATATATATATATATATATATATATATATATATATATATATATATATACCATTTATAACCATATGCCAATCCTGGGACTTGTACAGGGATGTGATTCGTTGGAGATCACGCTCACCAGCCAAGGTTTCCCCCCCAATGAAGGGCTACCACCTTTATGGAGCCTGGTTGAGCCCTAGGAGGGTCCCTGGACCGTATAAAGTCAATTATTGGCAGTTAAAAATTAAATTATTAATTGAGAACATCCGGATTTGAATCCAGGAACTTCTTCACACCTACTCAGCGCTCTATCCCCTTGGCTATCCGCCCACTATCATAATATAATTAAAAGATGTTAATAGATTGATATCTCTGTGCCATGACCAACTGTGCAATGACCGATCTTGGTATGATCAATCATAATTCGGTTCCTACAGGTACCATACGTCATGTTATCTACAACAGTATGTTGTAATATTTGTTGTTCACAATGTATTTCTATACACCAGATCTTGTATATAAATATATTATTGTTGTCATGAGTATCATACACGTATATGCCTTTTTAGTCGATTTTGTGCATAGGTTCAATATGGCTCTATATCTTTTTTTTTATTTTATTTTATTTTATTGATATTTACAACTGTAATAACATTACATCAAGTAAATTGGCTGTATGAACAAAGGATATGAACAAAAAAAAATCACTTGTGGAGAAACTATCCATTGATAGCACTCCAATGAAGTTTTATAGTAGAAGGTCTCGAGGCCATCTTCTTTTCAGACGCCTCGGAGGGTTATCAGGAATAGTATGGGAAGCAAGTCGAGAGACTAGCGGATTTAAGTGTGTATGGAGCTTTTCATGGAAGGATAGGTATCTAGTTTGGGCCAAATCAGCAACATATGGGATATTAAGATCATGATGGATGAGTTTGTTTGTGACATAATAAGGAGCATTGAGGATTTTACGTAGGATTTTGGATTGTAAGGATTGGATGCGAGATGAATTGGATGGTTTAGTAGAGCCCCAAAGCTCAACTCCGTATGTCCAAATAGGTCTGATAACTGTCATGTAAATGAGTCTTTTGTAATTAATTGGTAGCTTTAAACGTTTGTCCAGTAAATGTTGAAGTAGGCGAAATCGTCGAGCAGTTTCTTGTCTTTTCAGTCTTGTATGAGGATTCCAAGTGAGACGTTTGTCCAGATGGAGTCCTAGGTAACGTATCTGTTCGACAGGGATCAGTGGAGTGTTATTAAAGGATAATAAACAATACAAGTAATTTTTGTATTGTTTATTTTTTTCGGATGTTTATTATTGCAATGCTAGTTGTATATTCCTGGTAAGTAAGAGTTACATTGTGTTCACTCCTTTAAGCACATCAGTAGGAGAGATAAAATAAAAAATATCTAATTCACAAACACAAGAATTACTTTCAATATGACTGAATATATTGCTAATATTTTGTACCATTTTATCCTTTTAATTGATTACGTTCAGGAGATACTTTACTTAGGTATGTCACTTTATTGAGTGTGATCTCGACCCAATCACTTTAGGGCAGGAATTCGTAGGTTTACGACGAAGAGTGAAGGTAATTTGGTGGGATTTGTTAGGATTTATTTTAATTCTCCAATTTTGACACCATTCTTGAAGGTTTGAGATATGGGATTGAAGATATTGGGATGCAAAAAATGGATCGTTATTTACTGATAACACACATGTGTCATCAGCGTACGTAGTGAGGACAGTGCTTGGATGGGTTGGGATGTCAGCTGTATATATTGTGTATAGGATGGGACCCAGGATACTACCTTGAGGAACACCAGCTAACTGGGTAAAGAGGCAAGAGTAGGAAAAATTATGGTTTACTTTAAAGGTTCTATTACTGAGGTAGGAACTGATAATAAGGAAGTAAGTAGAAGGTAAGAATTTACGGAGTTTGTACAACAGTCCCGGATACCAGACTCGATCAAAAGCCTGCTCTACATCGAGAAAAGCTCCCGTGCAGTACATTCCGCGCTCTAATGCGGATGAGACAACGTCCACCACTCGATGGCATTGCTGGATTGTGGAGTGCGATGTTCTGAAACCAAATTGGTGATCTGGGATTATTTGGTTGGATTCTATTATAGGATGTAGACGTTTCAGAATGAGTTTTTCAAGCATTTTACCCATTATGGGTAGGAGAGATATAGGACGGTAAGAAGATGGAAGTTCTGGTGGTTTTTTAGGTTTTGGTATCATCTTAACTATGGATAATTTCCAGGAATCAGGAAAGTATGTGGTACGCAATACGGCATTGTATATATATGTAAGGAGTAGGATCGCTTTCCGAGGAAGGCGTTTTAGAATATAAGATGTGATTAGGCTCTATATCTAATTTTAAATGAAATGTGAATCACGAGATCTCTATCAAGATATCTATCTAAATTAAGTAAACAGTTTTTGTTTTTAATATTATATAATTTTATATTTAGTTGTATCTAAATAAATTTGTTAAAAAAGACTTGAGATTCAAGCCATTTATACTAACTTCTCTTAATTAGCCCTTAAGTACTGAGACATGGTCCCTGGGACCTTTTGGTACCAAATTTCTGAAATTTCCAACCCTTTCGATAATGGTAAATCCCCATATAACTATCCTATCTAGCTAGTACCTTATTGAATGTGAAATTTGTTCACAAAATATATGCACAGCCTTGTCCCGCGGACCACACCTCATTACTTGTTCAACTTCTTCGATTTTTTCAAAGTAAGCTTTCATTACAGTTTTCTATTTTTTAGTTAATATTAATCAGTGATACTTTTATGTTTATAAATGCTATCGGCATATTAAATGTTTATCTCATTATTTTTGAATTTATACATTATTTTTTTTTTTAGTTCTGTTACAATTATGGAACCCCAATCTTGCAAATAAAAAATAATTAACAGGACTGATGACCGGATTTTCGTTAATAAACACGCCTCTTGTTATATGTGCGAAAGCATTGTTAGATATATACCCCACACTCACCGCTGCTTAGTAATGCTTTACCTGAGGAGGCATTAGCGGACTTTAAACTGTGCGGTACCTGCAAAAAATTACTGGACTCGTACAAAGTGCACAAGCTGTCACGTTCGAACGAATTTGTGTATCCACCTAAGCAACATGGGGTGGCCGCATTCGATCGGATCAGTGCACATCCAATATCACCGCGACTGCCATTCATGCAGATAAGTAGTATAAGCACCATCGGAAGTCACTAATGTACCCGTGGATGTGGACACAATGATGCAACAGTTTCCGCGTTAATCGGACGACTATCATGTGTTTCATGTTAACATAACGAAGAACATGGTCTACGTTTCAGAGCGGTGTGGTCAAAAAGTCTGTGATTATAGTACAATGGGATTCATTTCATGTCAATACAATAACCAGTTGTGTGCCAGTCCGTGCCACCGATGAAGATCCGATTCGAGCATCAACAGTGTGACAGAAGTGCATCGGAGTCGGAGTTCCTATTTACAAGTCAGCGCACTATGCTGTGGAACGAAGAACATAGTCTCGAAATTGCTCCGGACCAGCATTTAACACCACTAAACAGTATTTACGACGTGTATGCCGAAGAACTATCGTTTCCTTTGATATAATACATAAATAATAATATTGTACATAAAAAAAATATCCGTTACTTAAAAATATAAACGTACAACATACTACCGTGTCCGTGACACAGCCACACCCCGTTTATACCTTCATTAATAGGTTTTTTATTGCTTAAAATCAAAATTAATTAATAGATTCTAATTAATTTGTTATAAATACACAAGTTTTAAAATATCTAAGTTTTTTATTTCCTTCATTGATTTTTACAGAAATTTGAAAAAATATATTTTTTTTATTATTTATTTCTTGTATAATTTGCTAGATTTCACAAAATAAAATGATGTACCAATAGATCAGCCTCAAATTAAAAATAATTGAACAAATTTAAATATATCTGTGGAGAATCATAATTTACAATGAAAAAAAAATGTATAAAAAACAGAGAAAAAAAAATTAACAATAATAAAATAAACAAAATTATAACTATACATTCATAGTAACTTATATACATACATATATATATATATATATATATATATATATATATATATATATATATATATATATATGACAATAACAATGAAATTAAAGAAATTTGGTATCCTACAATAAGAAATGTTTGGTTCGTTTATGTGCACTCTGCTTTGTGCTATTTTTTGTATAGTTCCCAATATTTTTTATAGGTGGATTTTATTGTTTTCACCTTTAAAAAAAATTATTTACATAGTTTGTTGATAGATATATTAATGTAAGGTATACTTAATTCTTTACGCATAATTTTAACTTCAGTGTCATATGCTTAATTTCCAGCAATTCTAAGACATTTGTTTTGGAATATTTGTAATTTTTTGTAATTAGTTTTAGACATATAACTAAATATTGGGAATGCGTATGTTGGTATAGGTTGTAAGCAGGCTTTGTATAATAATAACATATTATCTGTGCTTAATTTAGAATGTCTATTAAAGTAAGGATATATAGTACACAGAGCCCTGTTAGCTTTAGTGCACACATAATCAGTGTGGAAAGTAAAAGTTAACCTTTTGTCCATGTTAAGTCCTAAGTATTTAATATGCGAAGCCCAAGGTACAGAAGTTCTGTGTATCTTCAGTTGGGGGATATTGTCCGGTCGTCTCTCTGTCAATAATATAGCTTGGGTTTCATCCTGATTAATTTAAATTTTCAGAATCTCTCTATTTTTTTAGAGCTTTAGTCAGTCTATTTGTAACTGTATCTGTTCTATAACTGGTAGTATAAAAAGCTGTATCATCTGCAAATAGGGATTTTCGTACTTTGAATGTATTCGGTATATCATTAATATAAATACTGTAGAGCGTTGGCGATAAAACCCCGCCCTGTGGGAGCCCGGCAGTAAGTGTACGTACAGTGGAGTAGTGGCCTTCTATAGATACTTTAATTGTGCGGTTTGCTAAGTATGATTTAATTAATGCTATTAGATATGGGGGGGGGGAATTATACCGAGTCAGTTTAAATATTAGCTCGTTGTACCAGATACTGCCAAAAGATCTTTGCACGTCGAGTAATACCATACCTGTATGTTGTTTATTATTAAACCCCTCTGTAATGTGGTCGGTCAGTCTGCCTAGTTGTGTCTGAAACCTAATTGTTCATTTATAAAGATTTTATTATTTTTTATAAATTTATTTAATCTTTGATATATTATTTTTTCTGCTTTTTTATACTAACGCATAATAAACTGATGGGCCTATAGTTTTCCACAAGATTTTATCCTTGTTAGGTTTGGGAAATGATTTAATTATTGCTTTAATTAAGCCATTTTCCATATCTGTGGGTAGTATTTTAGTTTTAACATTAAATTTACCAAATGACTAGTCTTGTGATTCCTGCCGGTGGTAGCTTTTTTAAATATATTGGAAATATTGCGTCATTACAGGTGTTTTTTTCGTATTATTTTTTTTTAGAATTTTGTATATTTCTGAATAGTTGCACAGTGCATTTTGGGGGGTATGAATATTTTGGTTTAATTTCTTTTTCACTTCTCTATTTATCCTTGTGGTATGCATTTATTATTTACTATTTTGATTGCTTATTTTTAATAAATGGTCCGCTATCAGATTTGCTTTCCCAGAAGGAGAAAATTCAGTACTATTTGAATAAGTGAGAGGTGGATAGTGATGTGCTTTGCCTTTTTTAAAAATTCTGGGTATCCTCCAGTGTTTATCGGTTGTTTTGACTTTACTGAGCTTTTCGTCCCATTGTTTTTCACCTGATTAAACGATATTTTGTTTATTTTATATAATATATTTATTATTTTAGATAAATATCTTTCAATTTTTTTTAATGTTTTGATTAGGTATTGTTGGTGCTTACGTCTGAAATATTCTTTAGTTCAATTAAAAAATGTATGTAGGGATTTTTGGTCAATGGACCTACAATTCCTAAACATAACATTAATTTTACATTTAATTTTCATATTTAAGGGAAAATTTCCAAGAACCCTTCAATTAGGGTACCTACTCTTTTTTTTCTATGGGGTCTCTACATGCTTTTAATTTTCCTATTTTTATTTTATTCGTTTTTATAATATGGGATACGTTGAATGTTTGGAAATACTCTTAAAGTCTTTTATAAAACTGGACTGTCCTATATCTGAATTGTCGCTGTTTTCTGTAGCTATAGAGAAACCTTTAATTTCATTCGTGGCTGGTAGAGAGGGATGTCCTTGAGCCCTATATTCATAATTGGCTGAATTTTTTTTAATCATCCGTTCTCCAAACGCTTCTTGTTCTTTTGGCTTCGATTGTCTTAAACCGAACGGGGCACTCCGGATGATTTGCAGCGTGTTATTGTTTGCAATTGATGCAAGTTAAGTCATCGTCTTGCTTCATACAGTTTTTGCTTCGTGATCTAGGGCGCACTTTAGACATTTTGGAGTTCTGTGGCAGTTTTTTGCTATATGGAAGTAAGACTGACATCTGTAGCACTGAGTTGCTTCTTTTGAATTTCTAAAGCACTGCCACCTTATTTGACATTTGCAAACTTTTTTTACCTTTTCTATTTTGTTGATTTCTTCCATATTTTGAAGTGTAACTACGTAAAATGGGAGTTTAATTCGATCCCCTTCTTCTGTCGATTTTATAAAATGTGTTACTTTAATTGCTGCAACGTTCTGTGATTTCAAATCCTCAATTATATCTCCTACTTTTACTGAAGCAGGCAGTCCTTTTAGTACAAATGTAGGTGTTTTGCCTTCATATAGTGTGTAGGTGTGATATCCACCTTTGCTATTATCTATTAGTTTTTTTCAGAGTGCAAAAGTCTGCTTTAGTTGTTGTGTAAATTAATATTCGGTTTACTTTATTTTTCAATGAAAAATCATTTTTTAGGGTTTTTTGTTTTAATGTTCGACAGAGCTTTTGTAATTTTAAATTTGTTGTAGAAAACCATTGGTGGAATTTTTGATTTTTTTGGAGCTTGTTCTGGGTTTTCTATATCATTTTCTTCATCGTCGGTTAACAGGTCGTAATTTTTTTTCGTTATTATTGGCGTACCTTTTGTTTTTTGGTTAGTGGTTAGCTTTCTTCTTTTAGTTCCCTTTAATCTTTGAAATTCCCATTCGCTTTCACCAACCGAAGCACATAATTCCATTTTTAGATATAGGTGTAAAGAGAAAAAGAAAAGTAAAAAAATAAAAATTATATGTGTAACTAAGTCATTATCGGACGCTGCCAGTTAGGGCAGGATCTGCTCTAATCCGCACTGGACACTGAACTACGCGATGTTGACTGTTCACTATCCTAACACAGAATGAAAAAATATCATATATTCGTTGACCGTGGGGAATGCGAGAAGGTTTATATAAGCATAATATTTAATTAATATATTTAAGGTTTATATAAGCATATATAAGCATTTAATAAAAAGTTAAAATATTTTATTTTGTATTTATTTATGAATTAATTTATATCAGGGGTTCCATGCACCAGGTGTCACATTCATAATGTAAGGAAAAACTATGCCAGTACTTGAGCGTTCATATTAAAATATGGGATAGATATTTTAAAATTTGAAACTATGTATAGGTAGGTTTTATGATTTTTTTTTAGAGAGAGGGAGTCCAAACTGCGGGTGTTCAAATTTAAAAAAAAATTAATTTTATTTTTAGAATTTGAAACTATGTAGGTATTATGTATGTATATATGTAGGTATTATGTACTATGTATGTAGGTTTGTAGGTTTTATGATTTTTTTTTTTTTTTTTTTAGACAGAGAGGGAGTCCAAACTGCGGGTGTTCAAAAAATAGTATTTTAATTTAATATCTGAAAGTTTTTTTATGGCCGCTACCATCGAGCGCATAACCATTTTCCGGAGGTTCGCAATATAAATTACAAAATAATTAATATTTTTTTAACATGTAATATTTTCTAATCATGAAAATAAAAGAATCAATAAATTATTTTTCCCAGTTTGTAAGAATAAGCAGGAAGAACATTTAAGAAAGACAGGAGATAATCCCAGACTTAAGGAGGGGAGTTAAGAGGACTTTGCTGTTACATTACAATGGAAATTAAGAATTAATAAACTTTAGATTATAAAGTTCTGTATTCAAGTTTCGTGTTTTCTTTACCCAAGAAGTAATTCATCCTCTTTAGGTAACAATTATTAACTGATATTGATAGGCATCATGACTTTCTCGTTTTGTTTTGCGGAAAACAAAGGAACAATATGAAATGAATTACTTGCAGACAAATGTATGCCTAAAATTGTTCAAATTGAAATAATATATTCTAACTATTTTAATCCTTAACGTGTTAATACAGAATACAATCAAAATTCTTTGTATTTATGTTCTAATATTTCGAGAAGCATATTTAAGTGATATTCTTAAGTCTTTCTCCACATTTAACTACATTTATTGGAGGGAATACAATGAAAACCCCTAGCTTCGAACACATATTGCTTGTAGGTAATGTTATAGTGAGTCTATCGATCCTTAGATTCGCTTTATAACTTTCGAAGAATTGCTAATATTTTGCATTTTGTGCAGTTTTATGATCGCTTAAAAATAGAACGCTTTTAATCTCCTGAGGACAAATAGTCAACAGCTAAATGGGTAGCGTTGCTATGGCAAGAACCACCACCCTTGTGTTTACCATGAACAATAAGTGCGGTGAATTTAATATGGCGATGACTGCCCCCTGCCACCAGAAGATGAGAGCGCTTCCATGGAGTGCAGTGAAGATAATAGAGGGGAGAAGAGGACAGGAGGGCCCCCGGAAGTCGAATTTCCATTTTCGCCAGTCCCGAAGAAGTTTAGCTCAAGGCCGACGATGAACAAGGGACCTTCTACTACTGCCCAGAATAAGAAGACTAGCAGATTTGGGATGAGACCAAAGGTTTTCAAGGGTGAAACGGCTCCTACCATAGTGAGCAACAAATTTGTGGCTCTCGCGAATAAGAACAGTGAAGATACCACTCCAGCATCTCGGCCATCAAACACCAGGAGGCTCCCACCGATCATAGTAACACCTCCTTGGGGGCAGAAAAAACTGAGGGCCGCTCTCTTAGCTGAGGGGATCACTCAGTTTGCTATGAATTCCACTGAAAGTGAATTAAGATTATATCTGAACAATGAAAAGGACCATGACGCAGCCATAGCCATACTCTGTACTGACAAAGAAACTGAGTTTCACACTTATGCACCCCGCGGAACGAAGAGGAGCAAGAAATTCGTTCTATATGGGTACGATAGTGACGTGGACATCTCAGAACTCATCATGGACTCCCAGGATTCAAATCTGCCAAACAAATGATGAGGAAAGACGGGAAAGGACAGCTTCGGCCCACAGAAGGAGTACTTATTATAACTGACACCACGGTGAATCTGGATAAATTGAAGAAGTTACGAGTCGCCGGACGGGTGTTATTTCGCCCGGTAATTTTCAAAGAGCAACTGGGACCGACCCAATGCTATCAATGTCAGGGGTTCGGGCACACCGCCACTTATTGTGTCCACACCGCGTACTGCGCATGGTGCTGTAATCAACATGTTCTCAGTGAATGTCCTCTGCGTAAGGAACAGAAACCAGCTAAGTGTCAGAACTGTAAGGGCGACCACCCGGCGTTTTCCAAAGAGTGTCCAGTGAGAAAGGAACTTATCGAGCATAGAAGGAAGAAGATGCCTGCTACCCGGGTGAACCAGGAAACGAGCTACTCGTCACTCCTAGGAGGAAGCCCAGCTCAGCCGATCAGACAATCAGGTAAGGGACCGTCACCCCATTCCTCCCATGCCCCCCACCCTACCCCTCACCACCATCCTATTCCTACCGCCCACTCCATACCTCATCCCCACTATAGTATACCCCCTGGAACATAGCCTGCTCAGAGCTCATTCCAGCCTCAGCCATCTCAGGGAACAGATCTCCCAGCTTTCCAGCCACAGCAGTCAGCCTCTACAACTGAAGCCCTACTGACAACGCTCTTAGCCCGTATGGACCAGATGATGCACATGATGTTGAAGATGTTCAACAGGGCCTTCGAGACCAACATACGAAATGACTAAACACCACGTCATCAACTATAATATCAGAGGTCTGCTCTCCAAGCTGGCTGAGGTTGAGATACTCCTGCAGCAACACCGGCCATCGATAGTGGCGCTGACAGACATCATGCTGTCCACCTCGGATCGACTGTACATCCAGGGGTACACTGTGTACCGGGAGGCCTGCACACCGGGGATTAAAGCGAGCGAAGCCATAATAGTCCGAAATGATGTGCCCTCTAGGAGAATTCCTAACCCGGTGTGTCCAACTAATGGTACTCACATAGTCACATTTGACGTACGGTTCAAGAACCGTTTCACGTTCAGCTGTGTCTATAGGAGGCCACAAGCTGTGAAGTTGTTGTTGAAGCACGCCCAGGCAGTGAGCCGATACATAGTCCTAGGAGACTTCAATGCTAAGCACACCGCCTGGCTATGCTCCAACATTGACACACTGGGAACCACCATCACCAAGACTAGGTTGTGCGTCTATCACCCAGAGGTGCATACCTTCAGGCATGCAGCCATACATGGATCGACCTCAACGCTGGACATTCTCCTTACCAGGGATTCGCATACCGTTCCGGATTGCACTGCACTCCCGTACGGACCATCGGATCACCGGCTCGTGTTCTATACTTTTGAAGGTAACCCCGCAGCTCCGCCTGCGAGTAAGTACCTTTTACACAAAGCAGACTGGAAAGGTTATAGGGCCAGCATTGTGGAAGATCTCCCCACAATCACCCATATCAGTACAGTGGACGAGGTGGACAGGACGGTGGGTGTTATCACCACTACCATACAGGCCACGGCAAACCAGCACATCTCAAAGTTCAGTCCTTTACCCAAAGCCATCAGGAAACTTCCGAAACACATCTTAGCTCTCATAAGTCAGCGGAATAACCTGAGGAATATTTTCCAGCGCTCTCGTGACTACGCGCTAAAACCGGCCATCAATGCGATGACTCGGTAGATAGCCGGCCTCATGCGAGACTGGAAAACATCCCTCTGGCACGAGCAGTTGCGTCGGACTCACGATGACCCCCGTCAGTTCTGGCGGCTCGTCAAAACCAACGTAACCAAAAGGAGCTGAGTGTTTCTTTCATCTGGAGGCAACCTGCTGATGCCTGCGGAATAGGCTGAACTTTTGGTGAAGGCTCATGAGGAAAGAGAAGCTGCTCGGCTGTTAGATGCTCCACTAATCCCGGAAGGACCACAACCGTGCCCCAACGGGAAGCGCACATTCTCCACCATCGGTCAGCTCGTGTCAGTACTACGACGCACGAAAGGTAACAGAGCATCAGGACAGGATGATATCCCCTATGTGATGTTGAAAATGCTTCCTAGGAAGGGTAATGCCTTTCTATTGAACATATTCAACACCTGCATGAGGATCTCGTACTTTCCTGGGGTGTGGAAACAAGCCGTCGTAGTGCCACTACTCAAGCCTGGGAATAGTGGGGGACTACCTGAGCACTATAGGCCGATCAGCTTGCTCCCTCACTTGAGCAAAATCTTTGAGAGAATGGTTCACCATCACATGTCGAAGCACTGCAGAGAGAACAACATCATCCCCCCTGAGCAGACTGGTTTCCTAAGAGGAGTTGCCTGTGACCACCACCTGGCTAAGCTGCAGGCGCACACCATAGAGCACATGCAGATGAACAGAGCTACGGCGTTCATTTCACTGGACTGCACCCAGGCTTTTGACTGTGTGTCTCATGAGTTGTTACTCCGACGCTTAGAAGAGTTTAGCTTTCCTGCCATGTCACTCTATGTCGTCTGATCCAAAGCTATCTCAGATCATTCAGGAAGATCATTCGTCGTACGAGTCGGTAGCAGTTACTCGACTTCTAGCACCACCACCTGTGGAGAACCTCTAGGCTCTGTATTGGGGCCACTGATGTTTGTGATTTTCACAGCACCGGTGGTCGCAATGAAGCATCCAGGAGCAATGGTAGCAGCATATGCGGATGATATTGGGATTTACGCCACCAGCATCAGCACCCCTAATGCCCTTAACAAGGCACAAATGGCGACTGAAACCATAGTGAATGAGCTGAAACTGATTGGCATTAGGGTGAATCCGTCTAAGACGGATGCCATCGTAATGTCATTTCAGAGTGTGAGTAGGAAACCTCTACCGAAGACTTTTACGGTGGACTGCGAGGATAGAAGATTATCCACTTCAATCCTCTACCTTGGCGTTACCTTTGCTAGACATCTCACCTTCTCAAAGCACGTTCAGGCAAGATTGAAGTTGGCACGACAGAAATCCCACAGGCTATACCATCTGCTCTTGTCGCCGCAGCTCTCACTGAGGTTGAAATTGCAAATCTAAAAGTCCATCATAAGACCTACGTTGCTCTATGGTGCACCACTACTGAGACACCTCTACAAAACAACGCAGGTCACCTGTGGTCTAGTGGTTAGCGTAACAAACTACTAAGGCCATGATCGCGGGTTCGTAGCCCGGCAGGTGACCCTAGGATTTTTTAAAAGGGAGTAAAAAATCCTTAGTTACGCCGTCCTTCGGAAGGGACGTTAAACGGGGGTCCCGAGCCTGTACGACGTCAGGTACTCGTTAAAAATCCCTATCCTAATTAAACCTGGATAGGCAAAATTTAGAGCTCCCACTGTAGCATCGTCCGATTAGCCATAGCAGCAAAAAGTGACGTTAAATAAACAAACAAAACAACGCTGCAGCATTACCAGAACTTTATTCTTAGAAAGATCGTAAGTGGCACATCGCTCGAGGGAGCACTTAACACCACCATCCGGGAGGAGCTTCGGCTTCCCTCGGTGCCCGAATGCATAGGTCGGAGGCACATCAAAATTTTTGATGGGCTGAATACCTGTGCGGACCCCCTATTTAGGGACTTAAAACCACCCCCCAGACCTGGGAGATGGCAGGGCAGTGTTCCCTTGGTCGATGTGCTTACACTTGATCTAGGGATGGGGTAAGTACTCCCTTGTCCTTATCCTTCCTTCGTTTTCCTTCTTCTTTCCTTCACTTTTTCATTCTACCACTATTTTTGATCCCGCTAAACGGTCCCTTCCTGTTTTGTATTCTATAAAGTCAGCGGCTTTGAGCCGGTTCGAGTAAAAACCGCCTTCAGCGGACTCCCATTGTAACGCCTTAAAATACCGAAAGGTAACAGAAGGCTTTATATATAAGCATTTGCATGTATTCATTGTAAGTTTGTATTATTATATTGTAAATAAAAGTTTAGAGGATGTGGAAAAAAAAAAAAAAAACGCTTTTAATAGTTACATTTTAATCCTTTGAGGGGACTCAGATTTGTTCTAAAATCGACCAATGAAAAACTTTTTTTTAGATTAATTTAATCTATCACAACTGTGATAATATTACAACAAGTAAATTTGCTAATATGAACAAATGATAATGAAAAACTGAAAAAAAGGCAGTTTCAAAAGTCAGAGAAGTATTAATTTTTAGAAAAATAATATTTTTGCTCTTACAAGTAACGTATTCCTACTCGATATTGTTGTTTTTTTTTACAAACAGTATGTACGGTCCTAATGAATTTACCAATTAAAATCTAAAAAGAAAAAATCATCAATATTACTATATTACCATTACTGTTTATAAGGAATGTTAAAATCTAGTACTACATGCATCATGCAAAATTGTTTTCTGAGCTAATTTGAGACACCCCAGGACAAGGACAAGGGTAAGTATAAACTCTCTTGTGTTTTTCAATATATTCCTATTTGAGGAAATGACTATTATAGTAGTTTCTTTCTCTTAATGAAAAAGTGGTTCATTATCTTTGTGAAGTTTTATTACATGCTTTCTTAGTTTTAGTACGCACGGGGAGTAGCAGATTTAAATCACTTAGTGTTGGCACATATATCGTATTTTTATTATTATTTCAAAATATAAATAGTTCCTAAATGTATATTATCTTCCATGTCGGGTCATTCCCTTATTATTCCTTATTTCCTAATCCATAGTAAAAGATGTTCGTTAAGTTTCTTTGAGTCAATATATACTGGTGATAGTTCCAGCTAGGAAGGCCCCGTATCCTCTGGATAACTGGTTGGTCGTACCCTCAGAACTAGAGTCTTCTCAGGGAAGGTTGTTCTGAGATGAGTACAGCAGATCACCTTATGTTGCAAACAGTTCCTGAGTATACTGTACTTTTATCTTAGTAAAAGATGGACTACATTCCTTAGGGTAGAAAACCACAGAGGACAGTAAATAATGTTTTACCTGATATTGAATGTCAATGTACAGGAAAAGCTAAAAAATCAAATAAGTTAGAAATCTAGCTAGAACCAGGGAAATGCGAGTCATGGTTAAACGCGCTCGTCCTGTGAAAGGGAATGAAAGAGTGATACTTGGGGTGCGAATGAAGAAATAAGAATATAAATCGTAATTATTACAAATTATAGTAATTATTAACATAATCCTTTATTAATTAACATATAAGACTTACCTTTGGACTTGTGGCCGGTGGTGCTGGAGCGCAGTATTATGTCACCCCCGTCTTCTCGCCTCCAGGTGACCTTGGGCGGGGGGTACCCTCGGGCCTTGCAGGTCAGCTTGGCTGAACTGCCTTCCGGGACCATCATGTCACCGGAAGTGTCTTCGTAGATGATGTCTGGAGGTATCACTACTTCCAGGTAGGCGCTCTGGAAGGAAGCAAACATAAAAATATTGGTTGTATAAATGTTAAGATTATTATTTCATTTTAAAAGAATTAAAAAATACTGTGGTGGGAGTATCATTGTTCTTAGAACTGATTCAAGAAAAGTTTGTCGAGAGAGAAGAAAATTCCTTTCTTCTCCTGTCATTCTACCAACTTTCTCTCCAAATATTTTACAATATTGAGTTCAATGTTTTTATAAAATAAACAAGAAAACAAATGTCATCCTCATTACATACATTATTATATTTTCTATATAACATTAGATAAGATAACTTTTTATAAAAATGTCATTGAAAATATATATATATAATATATAGATATGTTAAAATATGAAGTTCAGTGCGCCAGCTTGTGCACATAGGCACTGAGTAGCAATGGAGCTTAACATATGCACCAGGTGCATTTTTAGAGAGGATTGTACATTGAATTTTCTTAAGATTAATTAGATGGTAGGAGTAGGAGATCTAGTGATGGGGCTCACTAGTTCTGTCTGATTGGAGTTTGTTAGTAGTTTACTCAGTCCATGTTGAGTGTCTGTACATGTGTTTGCCAGCGCTGAGGTCGGCCTGTCGGTGTAAGTGTGTTGAATAGTGGGTTCGTGCAGTGTTGGAGGCTATCGAAGAATTTGATATGCCTCCATGTGATGAAGTCCGTTGCATACTCCTGTAAACTATGTTACTTGATTTGTTTTGTTCAGCAAAAAGTATGTAGAATTTGCGAGTAAGAAACACGCGAATGAGCTACTCAGGGGGGAGCCCTGTGGTGATGCTAACAATATTTAACAATTAAATTAAATAATCGCAATTACCTATTGACCATATCGTCCCTGTCAAATCCAACTATCGAATGTGAAAAACTTTTGAGGAGAATTAAAAAATGAGCAGTTTCAAGGTTCAATAAAAATTATATGTCAGCCTACGAACTTTTCAGCCGACCTAATATATTTAGAGCGGTTTCCCAATTTTCTTACTTTCGATGAACTATGCATAAGATCATCCCTATTTTCTCTTTTCAAATCTAATAAACTTTCCAATTACAATCGGGTAGGTGTGTGTTATAACTATGGGGAAAAGCCCTATTTAAAAAATAAATAAAAGAAACTTGTTATCATACAAACTTGTTGTAAATTATTGTAACTTGTAAGCATATCAATGTAGGTGACTTATAGTCTTACTTCAGTCATTATTGACTTTGTGACAATGGTATAATGAAGCAGGTCAAAGGTAAATAAATACATTATGCCACATTTTATAGAAATGTGGCATAAAACTGAATGATTTTAACGAAAAAAACTGATTGATTTTAAAACGAGTGGGTTGAGTAAATATTTTGGGCAGTGAGTAAATATCGTGGTTCTGAGTTCGATACCGTTGGAGGTAAAATATAGATATATATATATATATATATATATATATATATATATATATATATATATATTTATTTATATTGAGTACCCTTAAAGGGAAAAAACCTGGAGTTTAATTGCGATGTTGGCAAATCATTTCCTTCACAAGTTAGGGCTTAACCAATCTCATGGCAATTGAAAGATTGTGAAAGTACAGGTTTTAATATAAGTCATTCTGATCAAATTTGATATAATTTGTATTGACAGCATAAAATACTACGCCATTGTTTTGTTTCATACCTATTCCTATACAGCTCTGTGGGTTTCAGAGCCAATAGACTATCAGCTGCTTGCCATTATTCCAACCACATCAGATCTTATAAGAGTGAATTCGGGTATTACGTTAATATCTAGTTGATTTTGAGTTTCGTTTCAGGTTATTTCAACAGTTGCTCGACTATCACTCTAAGTTCCCAGTTAATTACTGAATACTCATATTTGTGTGAATATGACCTATTTGGATTTATGGAGTAGACCATTGGGGATTCATTAACCCGTGGAATTCCTTTCATTTCAAATCTTTACAATAAAAAATTCTTTCTAAAATGCTCGTAAACTTTGTTATTAACAATAGCATCAATAATGTCCCATTTTTGTAGGTTTAGCCTAAACTTGATATGACAAACTTTATTTCCACTCAAACCGACCAGATTAAAAGCTAGCTGCATCAATTCCCGATAATCTTCCGAGTGTTCAGTTCTGAAAAAAATGGCCTCGTAACCTTCTAAATTGACTTTATCATTTGAGTAGTACCAGTCAGTATTGTCTCTACTTCCCTTTGTCTATGCCAATATGTATTTTCCATTGTACTTACATAGTGTATTATAGTAATACAGTTCAAATATGAGGGAAACAGAAGATTTTCGTTGTATTGTAGGTTTTAACCGATTATTACAATCGGCGAATGCTAAATTTCATAGATACGGAACGAAATGGGAATTTCAATGAAAATCAAATGCTTAAAAGGATATGATAATAGAAATATATCTATCTTTAGGTAATAGTTTAAGCGTTTGACTAGTACATGAAAAAAAACCCCAGAGTTTACACTCATTTTTAATATACAAATATTTTTTTTTCGAAAATCTCGTTAAGAGATTTCAGGAAATGCAGCTATTAAGGTAAACAGGATTCGTTAATCAGCGATAAATGGTAAATTATTAAAATATTCTCAAAAATAAAGGACAGGGTATAGTGAGTTTGCTAACAGCTACGATTGTTTCAGTTTTGTTATCTCTCTTTATATATTTAAGCACAATATGTTGCGAGGCTTGTAGAAGAATAAGGAAAAATCAGTTTTAATATGTTAGTATGTGTTCGTCAATCTTAGGTATTTTCATGTTTTACTATTAATATACCATGGTGCTTTTGTTATTTCTATTCTCTTTTAGATTCTTGTGCTATTATGTTTCCATTATTATTTGTTATTCTCTATTTTCTTCCTGTTGAGGTCAACAGTTGGTACAGAGAGAGGTGACCATGGTAAGAAATAGATGGAGAAAACAGGGCTCGTTATATTATTCTCTCTGTCCTCCGCAGGAAGATACTCTACTTTTTCACTAGGACCGATGGAGATTAAGAGAAGGCTAAGAAAGTAGATGAGGAGAAGGTAAGGAAGGGGACGGGGCCTGAGGTCTAACAGAGTGTATAATAAATTCCGGGAATGCTTCTCAGCTGACTCCTGACTCGCCCAGAGTATGTTTATAAGGTAGCAGCCGGAATTTTGATCAGGATAAAAGTAAAGTTGCCTCAGGGCGGAGGTAACTTGTTTTACATTTATACACCTCTGGCATTCCGTGGACAGCTACGGATCCCCTGGGAATTCTGGATTTACCCCTGCCCCTCCCGCTCATCCGGCTTTTAAAATACCGATCCCCTTATTCGGAATAAATATTTATTCATTTCGACTTGACCATCGACTGAATCCATGGTCTGATTTGGACCGAGATTCCCTCATGCGTCTGGATTAAGCTTAAATATATCTTTTGAACTCTGCATTATCTAAAGCTACACTTTTGTATGGTATAATTGTTAAAATATTTATCAGCTACATTATTTTTTGCATTTTTCCTATGATTACTTAGCATATGGCATACACAAGGTTTCGTAGATATTTTTTACCATTTATCATAACCTTTAAGAAGACAGTGAATATTTACTTTTACTTGGGTGAAAGTAATAGAAGATAATAACCATAAATTATTGTTATTAATTAATTAAGAATTCTTGCATTATGCTCGTAACAGTTCTAAATATCCATCTTTATGCTGTCCAATGTCCTTTGCCTGTTCGGTGTCAAGGTTTCACCCCATTGTAGCATCGTTTGATTATGCATGCTGAATTTAAATAATAACAATTGTTTATATAGTACATATGGCATGACCATGAAACCATTCGCATTATTTATAGCATAAAAAAGTATATTTATATACAATGAAATTAAGATCATGGATGAGGGTGGTTAATAAGAATATAGGGTGCTTCGTCAGGAACATAAATTAAACTCTACCATATCTCATCTTCGGTATGTATATATCTGCCCTATCTCCTGAATCCGATTCTCCTATCTCCAGCGTCTTCATGAGCCTATTCCACAGGTCCTCCGTTCTACTTTCCATGAGTGTTGGGGAAGTAAGTCTCTCTTTTTTGGCTACAAAATGTTTTGGATAAATTTCCCTATAGAATTTTCTAAAAATCACTTTCAATTAATATATCTCTTTTATGGATTCGATAATTTTAATTCAATGTTCCATTTGAGTTACTATCCTACTTTCAGAATTGAATTCACTTCTCTATGTTCACCAGCACAATAACAGTTCCCGAATGTTCACTATCTTTTTGCCATTGAGAAGTATGTAATTAATAAGTCATTCACAGGTATGTTACCACCCAGGGCTAAACAGATTAGATAATAATTAATATTAGTAATAAGTTCATTATTCTTTGTGGTTGCCATTATGAAATAGATACAATACTTTTATATGTTTCTTATTTCACTACTCTTTCACTCATTAAACATTCTTATAATTAAATACAATGCGTGGCTTTATTGGGAGGCTCCTTGGCGTATGGCAGAAATGTGCTTGCATCGGATAAATAAAAATATTAAAGAAATAGTGAATAAAGTCCTGGGAATACATTATTAAATACCAGACTGGGAATACACCATAAAATGGGATAGTATATATCCTCTATGGCAGCGTGATTTTTCTATCTGTGATTTATTTATTGTTAAAATATGCCTTTTAATAAACGGTTTATGTTTATCGGACTGGACATTTTTAGTATAAACACGTTCAAACAAATATAATTTTGCATATTAATATTGTAAACCAAACTCAATATGTATATTTACACCACTATTGATATCTGTTACCATTCAGAGACAGTCTAATCGAATGTGATATCCTCCTACCTGGAGGGATATCAGACAGTTGTAAGGAGGATATAAAATAAATTGTAAAGGAACTGGGCATGTTAAAATATTCATAGTAGCGTAACAAGGCTAGGATCGGTTATTAATGACCTTCTTCTCCTGGGCTTCAATCAAACCGAGCTAAACTCAACCTGAATTATTCAGAAAGTCGTGACGAAGAGGATTGTTAGCCGCCCCCCTCGTCAAATTAATTTTACAAGGCCTCATTTCGCTGAAAAGAAGAAGGCCTTCGTCGCTACTTTTCTCGGTAAACTGTTGAAGCCTCTGAGGTGGGGAGAAGATCCCTCTATTGTTAGTAGCACTCTGTTTTCCTTCCTCTTATAATTGTTTCCTCAGCCACTTAACTACACCTAATTACTAAGCTGCTCCCTCCAAACTGGATTAAAATCCTTTTCCATTCTTAAGAGCTTCTTTCATACGCACTCTTTAACTTTATGGAATTGTTTTTTGTATATTTATATTTATTTTAAATATAATTTTTTTTGTTTTTACAAGTGCTTATTACTTGAAAGGATTATTGAGTCTTTTTTTTTTATGTATAAATTTATTTATTGATATTTACAACTGTATTACAATAATACAACAAGTAATTAGGATAAGTGCTACATATTGACATGCTAATGACAAGTAGAGAAACTACCCACTGGTAGTACTCAAATCAAAGTTCAACTAAGAAGGTCACGTGGCCAACTTCTTTTCAGACGCCTCGGAGTATTATTGGGAATGGAAGAGCAAGCTAGGTTTGAAACTAGAGGGTTTGAGTGGTAATGAAGTTTGTTATGAAAGGATAGATACCGGATTCGGGCCAAATCAGCAACAAAAGGGACATTAAGGTCGTTATGGATGACTTTATTCTTAACAAAATAAGGAGCATTGAGGATTTTACGAAGGATTTTGGATTGTAATGATTGGGTACGATAGGAATTCGATGGCTTAGTGGAGATTGGACCCATAGCTCTACTCCGTAAGTCCAAATAGGTCGTATGATGGTCATGTAGATGAGTCTTTTGTAGTTAATTGGGAGCTTAGAGCGTTTGTCTAGTAAGTATTGAAGTAGCCTGAAACGTCGAGCGGTTTCTTGTCTTTTCAGTCTTGTATGAGTATTCCAGGTCAATCGTTTGTCAAGGTGCAACCCTAAGTATCGGATCTGTTCTACAGGCACCAGTGGGATATTATTAAAGGATACTGAAGGGCAGGAAGTCATTGGTTTACGACGTCAGGTAAAAGTGATTTGATGCGATTTTTGAGAATTTATTTTAATCCTCCAGTTTTGACACCATTCTTCAAGATAAATGATATGGGATTGGAGGCTATGGGATGCAATAACTCGATTGGTGTTGACTGATAATACACATGTATCATCAGCATACGTGGTAAGGATAGTATTAGGATGAGTCGGGATGTCAGCTGTATAAACTGTATAAAGGATTGGACCAAGGATACTATCTTGAGGAACACCGGCAGATTGGGAAAAGAGGGATGAATAGACATTGTTATGGTTTACTTGGAAAGTTCTATTTGTGAGATAGGATTGGAGAATGAGAAAGTATGTAGGGGGTAGGAATTTACGGAGTTTGTAGAGCAAGCCCGGATGCCAGACTCGGTCAAAAGCCTGTTCCACTTCACGAAAGACTCTCGAACAATAAGATCGACGTTCTAATGCAGAGGAGACTACATCCACCACACGATGGCATTGCTGAATGGTGGAGTGGGATGCTCGGAATCCAAACTGGTGATCTGGTATTATGAGATTTGCATCAAGGATGGGGTACAATCGTTTGAGGATGAGTTTTTCTAGGATTTTACCCATGCAAGGTAAAAGAGAGATAGGACGGTATGAGGATGGGTGTTTCAGTTTTTTTTTAGGTTTGGGTATCATTTTTACAATGGAGAATTTCCAGAGGTCAGGAAGACATGTGGAGCGGAGTACAGCGTTATATATATATATATATATATATATATATATATATATATATATATATATATATATGTGTAAGGAATAGAATGGCTTTTCTAGGAAGGTGTTTTAAGATATGAATTGTGATGAGGTCGTGCCCAGGAGCTTTGCGTGAAGGTGATCTGTGAATAATGTTGGATATTTCTGAAGGATGGAACGCTTTGGGTGGAAGGGACATTTGGAGGGGAACATCTAACTCTTCTCTTACATACTCATGTGAGTTGGGTTAATGATATCAGGATGTGGATGAAAGATTTTGGACCAAATAACTTTGATTTTTCTCCGTCAGATCTTGTCCAGTTATTTGATTCAGTAAGGAGTGGATGATTAAATTCTTTGAACTTAAGGAGTTTTTTGGTGGTCATCCATAATGTTTTGTCGGTGGTTGTAAGATTTTCAGTCCAGGTAATTAAATTTTGAATTTTGAACTTCTTGATTTCTGCTTTTAGTTAGTTAATTTTGTATAGATAGTTTTATCTGCTGGATATCCAGTTCTATGACACTTCGATCTGCGTTTTTCTCTTAATAAGATACGAATATGCTGTGGCAAATCATTCTGTTTATAGTTATTAATTGTATGTTTTGTGATGTTATCATGTAAACTGCTTCTGATTGATGTTGTAAGTTTTTCTATGGCTGTATCAATGTCTTGTTTTGTCTTAGGTGAAATTTTTAAGTCCAGTTTGTCCTCCAAGTCATAACAGAAATCGTCCCAGTTAATACGTCCTGTAATCAATGTGGGAGGGAAAGGCTTGGGAGTGAAACTTGAGTGCAAGAAAAGGAGGACTGGACTATGATCTGATGAAAGGTCATCCAAGGATTCAATATTGGCTTGTGCGGAGGAAATCTAGGATGCAACAAATATGCCAAGGATATCGGGACGTTTTTTGAGGAATGTACGCCAATAGGTAGGATTTTTTGGGGCAAGGATTGAGTAGTTCTTTGAGGATTTAAGGGAATTGAAAGTCTTAAAAATAATATTAAAACAGCTCTTGGGTAATTAAAAAAATAAATATATTTTTCATTCGAAAATTTTGTGCAAGCCACAAACTTCTTTAGCTCTTTCCAGAATACATCATTTTAAACAACACCATCATTGCTCTTCATCACCCTTGTGATTCAGGAATCACATTTTTCTTTCCAGTTTTCTTGTGTATGAGGTTCTCTCTCTAAGCTCGTATACCCAACACTTGATAGCTGTTTTGTTTAATTTTTCGTTTCCCATATAATTTTTTTAAATTTTATTTGGCCAATCATGTGAAATGACTGTTTTGAAAGGATATTTATAAAAACAACTTTATTTTTATTTATTTATCGGGGGAGATGCTATCCCGGATGACCTAATGGCTGGGTGCTTATCGCCTATATACAAGAAGGGTGATAGGAAAGTTTGCCAAAACTACCGTGGAATCTGCGTACAAGTTCTGTTGCCAGAACTATTGGTAGGCTGCTCGGGAACAAATTAGAGGAAGCGTACTCTACCCCTCAGGAACAAAGAGGTTTTACGGTGGGACGGACAACATACTTGTTGTTCGTCAAATCATTGAGAAGTCTCAGGAAAGGAAGCAGGATCTACATATGGCCTTTATAGACCTGGAAGAAACATATGACAATGTGCCTAGAAAGAGGTTGTGGGTGGCACTTAAAAAAGCAGGCATTGGTGGGGCTCTGATAAAGTGATAAATGTGAGACACCTATACAGCGACGACGTGTATCAGAAAAGATGCGGGAACCACCTTTCGGACCCTTTTCATGGTACTAAGGGATTGAAGTAAGGCTGTAACATGTCACCCATTTTTTTCAAGATCTACCTTCACGAGGCTATGTAACCCACAGTCAGTGTGGGGATGTTGGACCGTTCATTGATGGCGAACAACTACTGTCCTTGTTCTTCCCTCACGACCAGGTCGTGTTTGCGAGGCGGAAGGTCTGCATTGAAATGATGGTGTATGCCCTAAAGATGAACTACGAAACAGTGGTCTTAAAAATTAACTTCGATAAGACAGAGTATATGGCAATCGGAGATACTGATACTAGACCGCTTTGGAGTGACAGGGCGGCCTGTAAAAAAGTAAATGTATTCAAATACCTGGGTTCTTGTTTAGATGCTACCGGGTCATTATGACGTCAGAAGAAGGTGGAAAGTCTGAAAGGCTACTAGAGTGCTGCATCTGTGGATGCGAGACGTGGACTGCCCTGAAACCGGTGGATAGAGTGAGTCCAGGAGGAGAGGGCTGGTCGAGGACTCCTGGAGGATGATTGGATGGATTCCATGGGAGACATGGAACTCTGCTCTGACCAGCTGAGGCAACCCTTGTCGGAACGCCTGTAAAGTTAAGTAAGTATTTTATTTTACATGTGTTGCCTCAACTTGTAAGAGCAGAGCTCCGTGCCCCTCGATCCATCTAATCCTCTTCCTGGAGACCTCGACCAACCATCTTCTCCTGGACTCCCTCCATCCACCTGCTTCTGAGCCATCAGCCTCCTCTCCTCCATGACTCGGTTCGGCCAACATTGGAACGAAATTCTGGCTCTCTGTTGACAGTATTTAACAAAGCAGACTTTACATCGTTGATCACCTAACCCTAGCGAAAACCCCAACCTGGATGGCCAGGGTTTTCTTTCAGGGTTTTCCTTCCCTTAGACCGACTGCCATCCCCTGGTTTACGAGTTTTATCCACTTGGGTTTTTTCCGGAGTTGTCCTTTTCCTATGCAGAGTCCCTCATTAGGGGATTTATTTAGTGGCGGCGCTCCTCGCCACGTTACCGAAGTCGTCACAGGGTCCGCTGGGGTATTTGATAAACATGGCCAAGCCACGAACCATTTCCCCCCGCCCTAGACTCGGCCGCTCATGATCCGGATTCCATCATATTTCCATCTATCCTGTTGGCGAAACAGGATATTGCGACCCGTCTGTAACCTAGAGCTATAGGTTCACATTAGGAGGGCAGGGAAACAACTTTATGAAATCCAAAAATTTTTATTCAAAATCTTTACCTTAATTTGTATCCATTTTTTCCCAATGTGTTATCAAATTCAGCGTTTATGATGAAATAAAGTCTGAAAATGACTTTGACTTTGAATCATTTTCAGAAACTTTACCCACAGGAAGTTATTCATAACAAGATGGACTTCTTAATTCAGCTCGATTAGAATAGTTTATTATTAATTTTCGTGGAACCAAAAGTCTGGCGTTGTCGTGTAAGAGTAAAGGTACCTTCAGATTAACCAATTCCGGTTGTTTTTGTTGTATTATTTCAATACCACTTAAGTGCGATGTGGATGTATTGATTCTCCTCTAGGTAGGTAGGGAAAAATGAATTATTTATGAGTTAAGTTGTGTCACCTGGTAAAAATTTGTCCAACTAATCTTCGTTACAACACCCTTCCCTCAACGCGGTGGTTATGCTTCTTTCAACTTGAGCTGCCGAGTGTTCAAGTTTAAACCCTAAAGCAAAAATCTGTGCTCCATGGTTATATTTGATGGCAAAATTCAATGTTCAATGTCAAATCAAAAATATTTTCAAAAAAGAGACAACAGCTTATTAATGTAAAAGTAACAACAGAATTTCAGTAATAATAAAAACGGACATTTTTATGTTTATGTTATTTTTATATTTTTATTAATATGAAACCACCTAATATTATTTTATTCGGTCAATTGTGATGTAAATTTGATAGATAACTCTTTTGGATAAATAATATGTCAAAATCGTGAAATGATACGTTTTAAGTTATAAACAAAGTGTTAATTATGTTGAAGAGGAAAATAGTTAGTTGACTGGAAGTTCTAATGAAAGATGGAAATAGTTGGGGGGTGCAGTCATAAATTAACACCAAATAAGTGAAGACTTATTTTTTATTTGTGCCGGCGTTTCGACCTACTTTGTAGGTCATCTTCAGGGCTATGAAAGAAAAAACAAATAAAACAAAAATAACTATAAAAAAAAATTACAGTACCAAGAATATAATAACATATAGACTAATAGAAAAGTAAAAAATTATGGATGGATATATTATTAATGATAATGAATAAAAAAATTACAGAATAATTGTACAGAAGGGTGATAATGCAAACAAAATACAAAGAGAAAGAAAAATGAGGTGGTAAAACGAAAGATACTGTTGGCAACGTATAAACGAATATATATAAAAAGGTGAGATATAAAGTTATGGAAAACCTACTTTAATTACAGATAAAATATAAAATGTATGATAGTAAAGTGTTAATTACTTAGTTAGGTATTGGAACAAATCATTTATCACAATGAATGGGATATTATACATTTAGGCTCAATTTAACTTGGCTAACAATAACGGCGAAATACATTATAGCAACTTCAAAATATAAATTAAACGATAGGAACACGCTTGCACATATTCCGTTTCTGTCTGATTGTGGATACTGTCAGGACTGTTTATTAAACAATCAGAATTAATTAGCTTACTGGTGAGTGTTTAGCTAGAAACGGTAGTCATCGGATAAATTGACCAATCAATGCTTTATTTTGGGAAATAGCTTTCGCCTAATTTCCGCTCAGTAATTCACTGACATTCGACACAGGATTGTTATTTCGCGGCTTCTATTTTTATATTAATTCTGTTCATAGCTTCGGATGTCTACTACTTTGGCGAAGCTTAACATCGCAATTACTAAATAGTTGTATTTGTCTTCATTAAAAATTAATAGTACCATGCCGTGGTAACATAACCAGTTATAAATGGTACAGTGTTTTGATATCTAATCGTTCCAATTTTAGTGTATGTACCGTCGAAGCGAGTACAATAAACTGGACTCAGCAAACCAGCATATCCCCAAGCTAAGTCCGCAAACCAACGCCATCAGGAAACCTCCTAAGCACATTCTTGCCCTCATTGGCTAACATAATCATCTGAGGAACATTTTCCAGCACTCTCATGACTATGGGTTAAAACCGGCCATCAATGCGATGACCCGGCAGATAGCCAGCCTCATGCGAGTCTGGAAAACTTCCCTCAGGCACGAACAGTTGCTTAGGACTCATGATGACCACCGCCAGTTCTGGCGACTCGTCAAAACCTACGTAATTAAAAAGAGGACAGTGCACCTGAATTCCGGAGAACTGATGACGCCGGGGGAACAGGCTGAACGTTTGGCGAAGGCATACGAGGCGAGCGATGCTGCTGCTGGTAAATGCTCCACCAATCCCTGAGGGACCACTTCCCTGCCCCAATGAGAAACCCAATTTTTCTACCTCAAAGGTCTTGAATCGGTACTACGGCGCACTAAAGGTAAAAAATCCACTGGGCTAGACAACATCCCTTATGTCATGTTGAAGATGCTCCCTAGAAAATGTAAAGCCTTCCTATTGAACATCTTCAACACATGTATGAGAATCTCATACTTTCCTGAAGCATGGAAAATAGCCGTTGTAGTACCGCTACTTAAGCCGGGGAAGTCTGGTAAACTACCTGATCACTACCGGCCGATCAGGTTGCTCTCTCATATCAGTAAAATTTTCGAGAGGCTGGTCCACCACCATTTTACTGGTTGTGGTACAGTGCTGACCCACTGTAGAGAGGAAAACATTATCCCCCCAGAACAGACTGGTTTCCTAGTGGTGTTCCCTGTGACCATCACCTGGCAAAGCTCCAAGCGCACACCATAGAGCAGATGAACATGAACAAAGCCACGGCCTTTATATCCCTTGATTGCACTCAGGCATTTGACAGTGTGTCTCACACACTGTTACTCCGACGCTTGGAAGAGTTTAACTTCCCAGACTCGTTATGCCGTCTAATCCGAAGCTATCTTAGCCGAAGATCCTTCGACGTGCGAGTCGGGGAAAGTTACTCGACTACTAGCAACACCACCTGTGGAGTAACACAAGGGTTTGTACTGGGGCCACTGTTGTTTGTGATATTCACAGCACCCACGGACTCGGTTAGCCATGAAGGAGCGGTAGTAGCGGCCTATGCCTGGGGTTTAGAGAACCCGCCTTCAGCGGACTCTTACTATCTATTGCTTAAAATACCTCCGGGTAGGAAAAGTATTATAATTATTTCCATATATATATATATATATATATATATATATATCTTACTTTTAAAATACTTTTCCGTATTTTTAAATATGGAAATAATTATAATACTTTTCCTACCCGGAGGTATTTTAAGCAATATATAGTAAGAGTCCGCTGTGTAAATATATATATATTTATATTGTAAATTTTTTTTAATATAAATAAATGGAGATTTGAAACAAAAAAAAAAGATGTCTTAAGATGTAAAACATATTTTTCAGATGGACGCAAACCATACATCGTGTGACCATATTCTTTTCAGACGCATCGGAGGATTATAGGGATTTGAAGGGGTGTTTTGAACCTAATAGAAGGCTTTGTGGATTTTTCATAGTATTTTGGATTTTAAAGACTGGAATCGAGAGGGATAGGATTGCTTAGTACAGCCCCAAAGCTCAAAAAGGGCTTATAACAGTTTTTAGCCTGAAAGGGTGATTAATTTCAATCATACATCATTTATTAGTTTCTTATGGGATACATTAATTAATAAAAAAGAATTAGAAGCAATCGATAAGAGTATAACAAAATACTAGAAGAAAGATTAAGTGATTCCAACAGAAGAAAGATTCCATTGACTTGGATTTGGGATTTAACGAACTCTGGAGAGAGTTTAAGTCAACAATTCAGACAGCTTAAGCAAATATATGTGGTTTGAAAAAGCTTAACAAAAATGGAATACACACTAAGTGGTGGACCAGTAAGTTAGAATATCTGTGAATAATAAGAACGAACCAACGAAAAGAACCAACGAAACAACAATAGAATATTGCCAGGACAATGAGGAAGCTATCTGGGAAGAGGAAGTGGAGAGAGTTAAAGAAAAAATCAAGACCGGCAAAGATGCAGGATATGATCGCAATTCACCAGAAATTATTAAATATGGAGGACAGGAAATGGTAAAATTACTACAGGCTCTACTTCAAAATATATATGACAATAAATAGGTGCCGAAAGATTGGACGTCATAGTCCCAATACACAATAAAGGGAAGCAAAGTGAATGTAGCAACTATATACCAAATTGTCTCTTTTTAGTAGTGTAATGTTCACATCAATCCTTCAATATAGGCTCAAAGAACTGGATGAGAATCAGTTGGAAGAGTAACAGGCTGGTTTCCGTCTTGGGAGACAAACTCATGATAACATCTTCATTCTAAGAAATATGTAGGAAAAGTCTTGGGAGAGAGGTAAGACCATGTACCTTTGATTCTTAGACCTGCGATCCGCTTTTGATTCCGTTCCTAGGAAAAATATATGGGAAGCCCTGCAAGCAAAGAAAGTCCCAAAAAAACTTTATAGATGCCTTAAAATAGACATACCAAGACCCAAAAGGAGTAGTAGGAATAAATGGGCAAACAACTAAGCCATTACCTATGGAACAGGGAGTGAAGAAAGGAGATAGCCTTAGCCAACTGCTCTTCATTGCACTAATAGATGAAGTCCATAAAATTAGCAAAAGGGGGACAGCATGGAAAATCGTTGGGAAAGTGGAATCTCAAGTCAATCCTCACAATATGTTACCTGTTCACTGATGGCATTGTCCTTCTTGCCGATACTAAAGAAATGTTGCAACAAGCAATAGTTGAGTGGCAGGAGGAACTTCTGCTTAAAGGAATGAAAATTAGCTCTACCAAGAGTAAAGTACACGTAGTCTCGAGAGAGGAGGAAGCAGACGTGCATTTTTACTGCAATTGAGAAAAGTTAGAAAGCACTAATGACTTTACTTAAGTAAAGTAAAGTCAGGAAGGATAGACCAAGAACTTTCCAACAGAATAATAAAAGCTAACCAGGTCTGTTATCAGATTTGCAACACAATTGTGGGCAAAAGAGAGGTAAGTGTAAAAGTAAAACTCCATACTTATAAAGCGTTATTTCTCTCAACTTTAATGTACATATGTGAGAGTTGGGTCACAACGGAGAAGCATATAAGCCGAATTACCGCGATAGAAATGAAATACCTCCGCAGAGTCGCTGGCAAAATCGAAGAATAAGGGAAGGTTTGGGAATCTCTGCACTAAAAGATTCCTTGCAGAAACGGCAGCTGAGGTAGTTTGGACACATTTGCCGAATGACTCACGATCGAGACCCAAGGAAGGTGTTCGAAGCTAGACTTACAGGCACAAGACCGCGAGGAAGACCACGAACTTCGTATAGAAAATATTTTCGCGAGTTGGGAGAGGAAAAAGGTAAAACCCTGGAGCAGATGATGATGTTGGAAAGAGACCAACAGGACTGGCAATGTTGGTTAGAATCTCGTCCACACTGAAAGGTGTACGGAGGAAGGGTAAGAAGAAGAAAATGTCTCCCATTATCTATTATTTTTTTCTCTTTAACTACTATAAATGTAAGATAATATTAGCATCATTTAATCATTTGTTGCTTACCAATATTCTAATATAGTTACTTTGCTTTTATGATTTCAAGAGAAGTACCCTGCTCCCTTTAATTTTAATTTTCATTTAATTAAATCCTTAAAAGTTTAATGATGTAAATTTTATAAGACTAGTTTGGTTGATATTTTATTTTTATGATAAAAGGGAACAGTATACAAGTTTTTGCATTGTTTTTTGGTATGTTTTAGTAAGTATATCGATTTTTAAATAATATATTGTATCATTGGGCAATGTATAAAGGAAAGAGGAAGCCAGAGGTTAGGATATGTCAATGCAAATTAGTCACTTTGAGAGGTCCCTGTACCGTGGAGGGAGAGATAAAAATATCATTAGAAGAAGGGAGAAGTGGCAACATTGCATATAGTAGGGACCATGCAGCGATAGTACGGGGATTCTATCGCGTGACTTGCTCGGGAAACTAGGGGCAAAACTCCGTAATTCAGGGGGTCAATGGACAATTAGGATTGGGAAAAAAGAGTATAAAATGATGGAAGACGCGAAAAGGGGCGTGAGGTGTGTTGGCGTAATCCAATCAAAAGAGCAAAGATTGGAGAGCAAGCGTAACGGAGAAATTTAGGGACATTTTTCTAATGAAGGGAAAACTCAAAGCGCGATAGGGGAAACTGAACGAAATGCACATTAAAACAACCTAATGTTTCGTTATTTATATTATTTAAATAGGGTTGTGTGTTGAAAATGAGTTGTTATTTTAAAGAATAACAACTCATAAGTCTTCTCATAACTCATTATTTTAAACCGGTACCTTAATATCCGAGCCTTGTATTGAGTTTATAGTATATATGTAGAATATACTCTTACCTTCAGTTATCGAAGCTCATCGAATTCTTGGTGAGCTATTTTTGAAAAAGCTAACGTAATTGCGTGGTCATTCCATATTTTGTACCGTTTCTTGTTATTTTTCAGTATTTAAAGTTCCTAAAATGATTTATTCTATGGGAAAAATATTCTAAAGATAAGTAATAATTAAAAGATATTTAGGGTGGTGAAGGATATTAAACAAATTAATTTATGATTTCATTGTTTTACGTAAGATTTTAGGTCACTAGGGGGGCAGTAAAAAGAGGATTTCTTTTACCATAGGGGTTCAAACTGATTTCTTATAAGTTTTGCATGGGTACTCATGTTATAAATATGGGATAATATTATTTATAAAAATTTATAAAGATAAGTTCATGTACCTGACTCTTCATAGGGTCCGTGTTGACTTGGCACATGTACGTGCCCCTGTCTTCCCTCTTCACTCCTCGCATGTTGAGCGTCCAGGTGTTGTCGTCGTTGTGGGTCACTGAGAGCCGAGCATTGTTGGTTATTACATGTTCGTGGATCGCCAGGATAGCCTTCGTATCTGCCTTGATCCATGCCACCTGAAGGATCGACAAATGATTATAACACGACATCATAAACAATGATGGACATATAGATTAGTTACCATAGGATCAAACTGGTTCAATGTGCAGGTGCAGTTGTGAAGAAGTGCTTTGATACATGTCAGGCAACTTTAGGTGCAAATACTAATGTGATCTAGAAAGGTGACTAAAAATGTAATTAAAAGAAAATATATTTTGCATAAGAAAAATACATAGAATTAAAAAAAGTAATATATCAGTAAATATCAGAAAAGTATTTCTCAATAACTACGTAGATGCAGTTGGATCAGGAGTAAGGAAGTTCTCAAACGATTCGATACAAATCGACTTCGATTTATTTCACACAGACGATGTCTTTCCTTCATATGTTCTGATTGTTACCGAAGTCGAATCCTATATTTTCTCTTAACCGATACCTGGCAGTAGGAACAATGGAAAAATATGGAGGATTTTTCTACTAAAGCTAAGTAGAGTTGCTTTATAAATTATAGTTTTATGGTAAACTGTTATTCAGTACCAGTATTTTAATACTTTAATAAAGAAATACACACACACACAGATATATATATATATATATATATATATATATATATATATATATATATATATATATATATAATGATGATATAACTACAGCACATTGAAACAAAAATAGTTCATAACCACTAAAAACATTTATATAAAAAAAAAGGAGAAATATATAGATTTTCTGAACTCCCATACATAACTTAATTATTTCTTCAACTATAATACATTAACTAAAATGCCTCCATAACTATGAAAGTATAAAAACAAGACAAGAAAGTTTAAATATACCTTACTCAGTTAAAACATATCTCTGTAAGATGTAAGAAATTACTTAAGTATATAAGTTTAATATGTTAAAATCTTTTTCAATTATTTCTTTTTTTCTGCTCTTATGTTATCTGTAATAATAATTTAAGTCACTTTTATAGATTTGAATAGTGTAATCAGTTTGTCTCCAATCTTTAGCAGTATGTTGTTTAATTAAAAAATATTAATAAAGTTTTTGATCAGTTTAATGCCGTTTGTTCGAATTGATTTTATTCGGTATTTGTTTTATGTTTTCTAGTATTTAATGGTAATTAATTTAAAAAAAATTAATTTATATTATAAAATGCAACAATAAATATGTTGACCACATCAGGGATCTTAATGAAGGATTAGTTTAAATCCTTTTGGAAAATTTAGACATTATCACAATAGGTAGATTTACATTTGGGTATATTAATATTTATCTTAAAAACTAAAAGATAATAATAGACTACCTTTCCGTAGTTACACCCTAAAGATATTTCTATCCGTGAATGTTTTGCTAAACTCCTAGGCAATCTCTCTCGACGAGCCACTACCAGGTGTTTTTTTCAAACCCTTGTGGCTTCTGTTCTATTTCTTATTCCTGTCTGTTTTATTTCCCCTATTTCTTTCTTTTTGCAAATGATAAAAATATAAGTGCACGACCTTCGCCCATTCATTTTTCGTTTTCGCTTTTCATGTTGATGTGTACATCATCTGCATTTTAATGGAGAATATATTTATATCGATGAGGAAATGGCTGATAAGATTTCTAGATATTTCGTTACTCTTTAGAAATCGTTTAGTTTGTTTTTATTATTAAAAACTATTTCATTTAAGGTAACTGTGGAGATCATCTATGAACACTAGTATCTCTCTGTTCCCTCCGGGGCTAGTAAATTTTCATCCATTCACTCATACATTACCTACAAAGCACCTCTGAGTTTAAGTATATATTAGTCGACTCCTTTCTTTTTGATAGTTCATGTCTTTATGACGTATGTGATTACAGGTTTCAGCATTATATTGTACTGTATTATACTTGAGGTTGCGTCTCACAATTCAGTTTTTGTAAATTTGAAATGGAGAAATAGGCTTTGTTCCCTAGTGCGATTCTTTTTCTTTCAACTTTTCTTCATCATTTATGTTCTCAGTAATTAAAGAGCCGAGATATGAGATAGTTGTTATCATTTCGAAGCTGTAGGAACCTATTTGGTTAATTCATCCTCAATAACCTTTGTCTTTCTCCAAAAACAATAACCTTGGTTTTCTCTTCAGTTATGATCAAGCCAATCACCTCATATACTTCTACTATAGATAAATAAAACAGTAAAATTATATAGCTGTGAAAACACTGATTGTCTTTTTCACAATTGCAAAAATACATCCCATGTATCAGTTCACTACATGGTAGAGGCTCAGGTTCAGTACACAGGATTTCCAAGATTACGCTTAACTGCCAGGTTTTCCCCAATTAAAGGTAACTACTTTATAGAGGCTGGGTGTGCCTCAGGAGGGCTTGAATATCCTACAGGACCCATTCCCGACTGTTAACATATTAGATAAATATCTGGCACAGCCGGATTTGAACCCGAAACCGTCGGCATGTCAACTCAGCGCTCTACCACTGAGCTACCCAGCTTCCTTTTTTCTTACACGTTTATTAATTAAAAAAAAATCTTAAAACAGTGAAATCGTACTATATTGTAAAAATAACGAGTCCTAACCCAGATTAGCTATACATATACCATTATAGAAACTGATATATAATTCAATCAGTCATGATAAGGATATAGGCAGATCCACAAGGAGGCTTACTCTATTGGAGACGGCAGGAGAAAAGGAGACTGAGATTATTGGCGGTGATTGCTGAAGGAGGATATGGGAGCGATCGCAGTGTAAAATGTTGTGAATTACGAGTCTTCCCTTTTCCGAAAAGCGGGCTCTCTCCAGCCATCCATTGTTCCAATATCTTATTACACCCGGCCCTAATAACTCCTCCTCAACTTATGTAATTCATATTCCTCCTTACCCTCCTCTATCACCTTCTCCTCTCTCTCTCTCTCTCTCTCTCTCTCTCTCTCTCTCTCTCTCTCTATCTATCTATCTATCTCTCTCTCTCTCTCACTCTCTCTCACACTCTCTCTCTCTCTCTCCCTCTCCCTCCTCTCTCTCTCTCTCTCTCTCTCTCTCTCTCTCTCTCTCTCTCTCTCTCTCTCTCTCTCTCTCTCTCTCTCTCTCTCTCTCTCTCTCTCTCTCTCCCTCTCCCCCCCCCCCCTCTCTCTCTCTCTCTCTCACTCTCTCTCACTCTCTCTCTCACACTCTCTCTCTCTTTCTCTCCTCCTTCGGTTATATTACTACCCAGCCATTCCTTTGACAGTCGCATTGCCTGCCATATATCGCTAAGTTAAAATGTAATTCTGACTATGAAATCTGAAATTCAATACTTCATTTGCTAGTTAAATTTAATTAAACAGTTTTAATTTAAAAGTATCGCACTTGAGAACAGATTTAAATAATTAATAACATAAATTAATAATTTGTGTGTGTCAATTATTTACACATACATTATTTACATTTATATTATTATTTCTTCAGTTTTGATGGATGAATGATGTATTTGATATATATATATATATATATATATATATATATATATATATATATATATATATATATATATACATATATACACAGGATGTCCCGAATTTAAATGGCAAAACTTCAGGAACTTATAGGGGACCAAAAAACTAAGACAAAAAGTCCTTTAGAGATTTGCTCGTTTTTGCTTAGTTTTAGAGAAAATCGCAAAAAAAGAAACAAAACAAGTTTTTAGTTTTATACTTATTTGCGTGTAAATTTCATCTTCAAAAAAAAACCTGCATTCCAGTCAATATATTTTTTATTCTTTTATAAACGAGACGTTTCGGCAAAATCTAATGCCATTTTCAATATTAAAATACATCAACAATACTAAAATTAACTTTTAAAAAAAGTCATAAGTCAAAAATCTGCAAAAAAATAACAAAATCATAAATACGTTATACAATCCAAAATAAAAGCTGTCCCAAAACAGTTAGCAAAAACAAGCTTAGATACCTCATAAAGAAATATTTAAAAATTATTTTTATTTTTCCTCATTATCTTGGGAATTCACTATTCTCCCATGGTCAATTGTCCACTACTGGCTTGAACTTTGATATGTATGGTAATGTGATTTATTATGATTATATTATTTGTACCTTACTGGTATTTAAAAATCTTTATGTATTAAATTATTTTTATTTTTAATATATATATATATATATATATATATTTTAGATTTTTTATTTTAAAAAAAAAACAACAACAAAATTCAAAATACATAATTATTAAATTAATTTATTTTAGATTTAAAATTGTCTAATCACAATAAGAAAATTTACAAGTATTATATGGAAAACAGTCAAAAGATATATGAAAAAATATATTGGTAGGTTATTGGGTAAGGTTATAAGTATGTATATACATATATACACAGGATGTCCCGAATTTAAATGGCAAAACTTCAGGAACTTATAGGGGACCAAAAAACTAAGACAAAAAGTCCTTTAGAGATTTGCTCGTTTTTGCTTAGTTTTAGAGAAAATCGCAAAAAAAGAAACAAAACAAGTTTTTAGTTTTATACTTATTTGCTTACATTTATATTTATGTTATGTTCTTTTTAATGTAAATATTGCTCAAAATGTTATCCTCTTGCACCAATGCAAGCATTACATCTAGCACTCACTTGATAAATTGCAGCTAAACATTGTTCTGATGATATTTGGTGAACTGCATCTATGATTCGGTCTCTTAATTTCTCTCTTGAGTTGATTGACACCGAATAAACTTTCTGTTTCAAGGTTCCACATAAGAAGAAATCCATGGGTGTCATATCAGGTGATCTGGGTGGCCAAGGTACTACTCCTCCACGTCCAATCCATCGTTGTGGATAATTTAAATACAGCCAAGCTCGAACAACTCTACTATAAATAGCTGGACATCCATCGAGTTGGAACCACATTTCAATCCGCTGTTGTAAGGGAATGTCATCTAAATAATTAGAAAAGTCGTTCTCCAAAAAATGTGTAAATGTGCCATTCAATCTTCCATGTAAAAAATATGGCCCCACCAGTAATCCTTTCCAAATAGCTCTGGGATTCTCAAGAGCCCATACATAATTTCTTTGATTAACAATTCCTCCTCTTGTAAAGGTAGCTTCATCGGTCCATATAATTTTTAATGGAAATAAATTATCATCGCGAATTTTTTCAAGAAACCAGTTACTAAAATTCAAACTCTTGACATAATCTTGAGGTAATAAATTCTAAACTTTTTGAAGATGGTATGGGTAGCGATTATCACCTTTCAAAGTTCGCCATATTGCTTGCCGCGATATTGCTAATGCAGCAGATGCTCTTCGGATGCTAGTCTCAGGATTGTTATCGAAGTGGCATTGGACACAATTTCTTCTCCGATAATCTGCTCTTACTGCTGCCTGGAATTGGTCGCCTTCCTTACGTATTAAGAATGATCCAGTCTCTCGTAGTCTATTAAAAGTTAACGAAAAGACTCGTCGATTAGGCACTCTTCTATTTGGAAATCTGCTCGCATACTCCCGCACCGCTTCTAAAGCATTACCGTTACAGAAACCATACACAAAAATCATATCAGCGTATTCAACATTACAATATGTATGCGCCATTGTGGCTGATCCTATTCACACAATAATATCTGAGTAACTGACTGAAGACTGATTTAGGAATTATAATCCTAGAAGGAAGCCAAAATGTAAAAAAATAAAAAAATGTAAAGGATAACATTAAGTGTTTACAAATCTCACTGCCTAGCCTGACGAACTTTGAAAGGTGATAATCGCTACCTGTAACATTTTTGTTTTGTTTCTTTTTTTGCGATTTTCTCTGATACTTAGCAAAAACGAGCAAATCTCTAAAGGACTTTTTGTCTTAGTTTTTCGGTCCCCCATAAGTTCCTGAAGTTTTGCCATTTAAATTCGGGACACCCTGTATATATATATATATATATATATATATATATATATATATATATATATATATATATAAATATATATATATATACAGAAATAGAAATAGAAATAGAAAAATAATTTTATTCTGGGACCAGGTCCCTTTAGAATAACAGAGATGAACATAATTAAGAAAATATTTATCTGGCCAAAGGCCTACAACTGAGTAAAAACTTATTTACAAAATATCCTGAAAGTAAATAACTAAACAGGTACGTTTAGTGTTATTTATTAAAGTGATGCAAAAATAAAAATAAAAAAAAAGACAAATTTACAATAAAAAGAACTAGGCTTATGGAAAAAAACAAACAGTAAATACATGATAGCATCTGGTAACAGAAATAAAAAAAAAAAAAATGATTTCATTGTGAGTGAGGAATATTTACAGTAGTTCATCAATCAATAAAGTTGAAAATATCTATCAATTATTTATTGGTTATAAAGCACCTGATTGGGAATTTAGAAGATGTTGGAAAAGTTTAGATTTAAATGAGGTTAAAGAAGACGCATGACGGATATCGGGTGGGAGTGAGTTCCAAAGAGAGATAGAACGGGCGAGAAAAGAACGCTCAAAAGTTTTGGTTCTATGGGAACGGATATAAAGATCGGAAGGACGAGATCTTGTTCCTTGGGATTGGATAGAGGAATTGAATTGTAGGAGACTATAGATGTAAGATGGATGTTGTGAGTTGATAGTTTGATATAAGTAAGAACCAAGGAAATAGAGCCTGCGGATAGAAGGAAAAAGCCACTTTAACTCAACGTAACGACGGGACACATGAGACCTTCTCGGGGCATCGAAGACAAATCGAAGCGAACAGTTCATAATCCGCCTCAACCTCTCCTCGAGCCTGTTCGAGAGTCCACCATATGCCACACAACCATAGTCAAAGTGTGGAAAGATAAAAGATGTGATGAGGAGCTTACGGATTGGTAAAGTTAGAAGATGTTTGGAACGGTGGAATAACTTTAGAGAGCTTATTGCTCGACGAGAAATTTGAGCAATGTGGGGTTTCCATGAGAGGGATTGGTCGAAAATGACTCCGAGATTTCTAACAGAGGAGCTGAAGGCAATAGGGTGATCATTTAAGGTTAATCGGGGAAGTGATTTGATAGATTTAAGAAGGATGTTGGAACCAATTAGGATGGCCTGAGTTTTCGCAGCATTCAACGACAGTTTATTCAAGTTTGCCCAGGCACTTATCCTATCTAGGTCCCCTTGAATGTTGGCAAATGCTGCTATTATCTCAGACGGAGGAAAGGACAAATAGATCTGGGAATCATCGGCGTACAAATGGTGGGAACAGTGAAGGATTGATTTGGGAAGGTCATTAATGTAACAGTTGAAAAGGAGTGGGGAAATACTAGAACCCTGTGCCACTCCTGTGTTCAGCGGTAGGAAAGAGGATAGGGGTTGATTAGGGATGGAGACTGCTTGAGTCCTATCCGAGAGGAAAGCTTGGACCCAGAGTATGGAACTGTTGGACAATGAAAGAGATTTTAGTTTAGAGAAGAGGATGGAATGGTTCAGTGAATCGAACGCTTTTGAAAAGTCAAGTAGGATTAGTACTGTCAATTTTTTTTCGTCCATAGCAGTATGTATGTCAGTGGTGATTTTAACGAGGGCAGATTGTGTGGAAAGGCCAGGACGGAAGCCTGATTGAAGTGGATCAAGGAGTTGGGACTGTTCCAGAAAATTTGACATTTGGGATTGAACTATTCTTTCGAGGGGTTTGGAAAGGTTAGAGAGTATAGAAATAGGCCGGAAATCATTTGGGTTTGATGGATTGGGTGATTTGTTAATAGGATGGACTATTACTTTTTTCCAGGAGGAAGGGAAAACTGCATTTTGTAGGGAAAAATTGTAAATGTACAGAAGGGCAGGTAGAATTTCGGGGATGCATGTTTTTAACAGTTTGACGGGAATGCCGTCAGAACCGATGGAATTGGAGTGGGATTTCAATAGGGAGGAAAGAAGGTCAGTGGGTGAAATGTCGGAGAAATAAAAGTTGTTGTGGTTTAATGATGGTGCTAATGGGAAAGTAGGAGAAGTATATCGTGAGTTAGAAGAGAAAGACAAAAAATGGGTGTTCAATTCATCAGGTGAGACCGGAAAGACTACTGGGGAAGGGGATTTATAAAGTCAGAGTTTCCGAAGGATTAGCCATTTGGATTTAGGATCGGGCGCGGAGGAAAGGGCTTCATGGAAGTACTTGGATTTCGCCTGCCTTATTGTAGATTGCGTTAAGTTGCGAAGAGTCCTAAACGCTTGTAAATCGTCGGTCCGTTTTGTCCGTCTGTACCGTCTTCGAGCTGCGTCGCGCTTCCTCTGCAGTTCTTTTATATTTTGATCCATCCAAGGAGCTGGTAATCGACTGAGGGTTGTAGTTTTGAGAGGAGCATGGGTAGCCAGGATACTAAGAAGATAGGAAGTGAGTGTGTCAACCATTGAATCAATGGTGGGACAGGAATAGATATCACCCCAATTCAGGGATTCAAGGGAAGGCAAGATGTTTTCACGACTAATAGCATCAAGGTTGCGGAAGGTAATGGTTTTAGATTGTTTGTACGGAGTTTGGATATTATATGTGATTTGGATTAGGTCATGGGAAGAAAGAAATGGGACGGGCAATTGAGAAGAAGAGAATAGATTCTGTGGAGAATCGATGACATACAGATCTAACCATGTGTCTGATCGGTGGGTATGATGGGTAGGAGAAAACGGAACAATGGAGAGATTTAGGGAGTGGAAGAAATTTTCCAGGTATAGGGTGTCATTTGTTTTAACAAGGAGATTGGTGTTGAAATCGCCAGAAATAATTATATGGTTATAGAAGGGAATATAGTTGTAAAGGATAGATTCAAGGGAAGAGTCAAGAGGCACTAAAGGAGGTCGGTATACAACTACGTATAGGAGCGGTTGTCCATTACAGGAAATTTCGGAGAGAAGGAATTCAATATGAGGGACTTCGGATGGAAGAGAGGATTCGAGGATTCGGGCTTTTAGGGTTTGATGGACATAAAGACCTACTCCTCCACCAGTCCGGTTATCTCGGTCATGGCGGAGAAACGTATAGTCAGGTAGGGTGATGCAGGAGGAAGGAATATGTGGTTTAAGCCAAGTTTCAGATACTGCGATAATATGATAAAAATTGTGGGTGAAATATTCTTGAAATTCGTCAAAATGGGCCGGCAGGGATAGGGAATTAACTTGACAGGAGATCAGGAGATTAGACATTTGGATATGGTAATCGATGAATTATCAGAATGAGATGGAAAGATGCTGAAATAAAGAGTATTTTAATGGATGAACTTATTTAAAAATTAAAAATTACAGTTTGGGTATTTAAAATTACAATAAGTCCAAAGTTCGCCGATTTGTTGTAAAATTTGAAGTATTAAAAGGAAAAAATATAGCATCATCTAAAAAAAAATAAATATTAGTAGATAAAGAAACAAAAAAAGTAAATTTGTAATTGAGAACCAGTGGAAGATCCAACGAGAAGCCAATAAACAGCGGACGGGTGCCACAGGGTCAGCAGTACACATCTAAGTCGGATGGATGGTCGATATAAATGACAGGATGACCGTCATCCTTCCGGCACCGCACTCTACCTCCGGCGAACCAGACGTACTTCAGCTACCCAGCCGCTCTCTTCTGTCGGGCCAACCAGTACAGACGTCTTTTGGCTGGAGACATTTCTTCCCCCAGGTAAATCCGGTGGAAATCGGGTTGACAAGTCCCTTTTTACCTTTTTTACCTTTATCTCTAAGGACCTGCATAAAAGGCCTTGCTCCGCCTTATTAAGGCGGACCTCCAAGTCACCCACCTTAGTTTTGAGGGCCTTGTTTTCTGATGTCAGGTCCTCGATGAATTTGGCCTGTCCTTCGAGGTGGTTCTCAATTTTAGAAAGCCGGTCATTGAGCTCGAAACTGAGCTCACCATATTTGTCTAATGATGCTTTTAGTGATGTGAACTCTGTATTCATTTTGTTTACCGCCGCTAGAATATCACTTGCGGAGGGCTCCGATACTTACTTCACAGAACTTCTGGTGGGGCTGGTTTTTTTTTCCTGAAGGCCAGATTTTTTCAATTGGTCACAATTATTGCAGACCCAATTTTTTTTTATTTTTCGCGGCCTCTAATTCCTTATTGTCGATATTGACGCATCGACCGTGAAAAATCATGCGACATTTAAAACATGATAAATTATTTTTGTCATCTCTAGTCACATTTGATTTGCAGATTGAACATTGGGCCATTTTAATTTATTTATTTGATAAAATGAAAAAATATAATAATGACTCACGCTTGTATGATTCTATTATTTTTAGGTCCTAGCGTACTATAATCCTCTGTAGCTCTAGGATTAGCTCTGTATCTACTCCCGACTCACTTGTAAACAGTTAGTTCAATGATATTTAAACACTTTAACACTTTTAACCAATTTTACCGCTTAATTGAAGAGAAAAAAGGTGGAGAGAAAATGAAAGAGCAAATGAAGTAAGGAGAGAGGTGTTGACTGCGTGCCGTCTCTGGCCAGACTGATATATATATATATATATATATATATATATATATATATATATATATATATATATATATATATATATACATTGTTAAATTTTTTTTTTTCATTACACAATTTAGGATTACAAATTTAATTTTAATTTTATTCTCACGTGTAAATTATCAATTGAGTCAAACTATAAATTTTAATTTCTTGTATTGTTAAATTATACTTAAATGTATTCTGTAATCATTATACCAAACTGATCTGTAATTATTAAAATCCCATTTAATGACATGTAATATGCTTACTTAAGTATGGAGCATGTCCTAATATTAATAAACAGTCCCTCCATGGGGTTACCATGGGGGGAACAAATTAAAAAAAAAATATATCTATTTACTGTCTACTGCTAATTTGGCTGTTCAAACTTTACTTATTTATAATAGTTTTAATTTATTTTTTATTTATCATAGTCAGTATTGTTTATATTTTTTCTTTCATTATTTTATTTCTTGTTTTGTTATTTTGTTATTAAAAAAATTTGTATATGTATATATAAGTTAAGACAAGACCGATAATCCCATAGTCGCTAAGATCAAGGTGGCCATTGTGACAGCTGGTAATATGTAAACACTATATGCAGAGGTTCAATATGGCAATAGTGAGTGTTAACTCAGTTATGGTACGAGTCATTTCATCCCAAATTTACCTTTTTTTTTATGTTTTGCTCCCGGATGTATATAAGTGGTGCCGAAACCCGGGACTTTAAAGATCTCTTTTTTTTTGTTGGTTTATGCCCCCCAAAAAATAAATAAATAATAAAAAAAATTCCTTTATAATTTTTTTCTATTTCTTCTCTCTTATTGCCATAAATAATAATGACAGAACCGAGACAGAGAGACATTCTTAGGCCAGCTACATTAACGCTTGTGCCACCACCGCAATCACCGATACAGGCGGAACCGGTGGACCCTGAGTTCCCGCCTTTGCCGACGACTACGCTCACAATGACACGTGCGGAACTAGCAGCGAGGGAGGCTAACAGGATTGCAGAGGAGACCAATGCATTTGAACAGATGAAGTTAAAAAAGGCTAACGCACAGGATGTAAGAAGAGAGATCTCGGATCTGGAAAAATTCAATGGCGATATGAGGGACCTGAACCATTTCCTCAAAGGCGGTGATGGTATTATGCTCAGTATCGATTCCCAGGTTGCTGCAGATCTCACAGACGTGCTGGATGCTAAAAGGCTACGGGTAGCTTTAGTAGCCGGGTCAAAAGAAGCGTGCTGAACCTAATATAGGCGGATGAGGATACCCAGTGGAGGATTATAAAAAAAAATTGAAAAAGCATACGGAGGGGGGCGATGGACCACCGAAGAAGACATGCTGCAAGTGTTTAGGGAAATGAAGAGACCTAACCAGTCGAACGGACAATATGCGGCAAGTCTAATCGCAAAATTAAATAGGATTAATGAGAAACTGCGAGAAGTGGTGGATAGAGACGCAGTGGAAGCATGAATGATTCTCATGACCATAAAGTTCAATTGGCCAGAGACACAGGAAAGAAGGTTTGCGTGCCTTGAGATAAGTTTTTCTTGGAATACGCCCAAGAAATGGTAGATTCGAGTGCTCGGGAGGAAGAAGCACGCGACGAGCAAGAACCCGGATGGAGCAGGGTGAATTTTAGGAGAACGCAAATAGGTAGGACTCGGTCAAGACAGGAAATTGGAAGACGGAGAGAAGTCGAGATCAATAGGAGAGAGAGACCGCAACTCCGGGAAAAGATACAGGCACCGGATAGAAGGAACTGGCGCAGGGAGGAAAGGAAATGCCACGGGTGCGGCAAAGTGGGACATCTGGTGGCTGAATGCCCCCGCTCCAGGTGCCATGAATGCGGAACGGAAGGACACTTTGCCCAGAAATGCAATATAAGACAGAGGGGAACCCATGGAAGTAAATGCACAGAGGGTGTGAAAAAGGAGGCAACCGTCCGAGTCAATTATTTCCTAAGCAGTGTCGGAAACTGAAGGAGAGAAGAGCGGACCAGGAGCCAGGGGTACCGCAGTAGGAAGATGTTTCAAGAGGATTGAGGGGTAGTTGAGCCGCCGAGATAGGAGGAAGAAGAGTTGAGAATGAGGAGAGTGTCGGCAGAGAGGCAACCGCACAGTGATCAATTACATCGAAGGTGTCTATGGTGCGTTGCCTATCATAAGAGTCGGCGGAGGAGTGGAATGTTTCCTGGATTCAGGCAATTCAAGCACTGTGATTTGTCGGAGCATGGTGAAGGCCCTGCGTACAGGAGAAATGGTACAGGTAAGTGATTGTAAGTTAATCACTCTGAGTGGTCCCTGTAAAGTATAAGGGGAGGCCGTGATTGAACTTGGGAGATGGGGTTCCGAGGTGCGTATGACCGTTCATGTGGTGGAAAATATGCTTCGAGAGTATGGAGGTATAATCGGATGCGATTTAACGGGGCGAGTGGGAGCCAGGATAAGGTGTAAAAACGAGCGGTGGATAGTGAAAATAGGGAAAATGGTGTATAAAGGCTTAAGGGTACTGAAGAATTGGCAGGGAAAGATGGGGGTGATTAATCAAAGGGGAGATTGGCGCCACGCCATCAAGAAGGAATTCGGGGATATATTTTTTAATGAAGAGGTAATCCTCAGTGTTACAGGGCAGACATTACACGAAATCCCGTTAAAACAAGACCGCGTGACATATGTTAAAGAACGGTACCCGCAAGCCCTACGGCAACACATACGGGAAGAGTAACAAAACCTTAAAATGCAAGGGATCATAGTGGACAGTACGTCACCATACCATAGCCCCCTATGGGCTGTAAGGAAAAAGAGTGCGGACGGCGAGAAGTACGGGTCGCAGTAGATTTCCGGAAGCTTAATTAGAACACGTTGGACGAACGCTATCCCATTCCGAGGTTCGATGACATTTTAGACCGACTTGGGGGGGGGGGGAGGCGATAATTTTTAGCACCCTCGATCTAAAGGCAGGATACCATCAAATTTGGATGCACCCACGAGACCAGCACAAGACAGCCTTCACCTTTGAGTGGGGTCATTTCAAATTTACACGGATGCCCTTCGGTCTGAGAAACGCGCCGATCACCTTCCAAAAACTCATGGATGAGTTTTTGCGTGGACTGGACGAATCGTTTTAGATAATCTCCATGCCGTCAACCAAATCATTGAGAAATCGAATGAATACCAAATCTCAATAAATGCAAATATTGACTTCAGTAAAGCATTTGATACAGTAAAGCACTCATTTCTTATCAACAGTCTAAAACGCCAAGGCATTAATAAACATATTTTGGATACTCTTCAATGTTTGTATACCAACACTCAAACGAGAGTAGTTCTGGACTTACATGGAGAGGATTTTCCAATCGAAAGAGGGATTCGTCAGGGCGATCCTTTATCACCTGATCTATTCAACAAGGTCTTGGAAGATGTTTTCAGAAACCTTCACTAGGAGAATTTTGGGATAGACATTATTTACAATATTTATATACAACATTTTGTATTTACATATAGACCTTCCCTTTAGGAAGATTAGAGTCTTTGGACGGAGACTTCCAATGAATGAAAAAAGTGAATTTTTTTTTCCCTCAATGCAATTCCCAGCATTATTCTTTCCATCTAGCGTTGACAGGTAGTTAGCTACATTCCTCTCTAAGGCTTTAGTAAGTGACCGCGTCTGGCAACCATAGCTCAGGACAGGGATTATGCAGCTGTTGAATACGGTCGTTTTATGTATTATTTCTAAACGGCCTTTAAATATACTTCTAAGGCTCCAAAATCTCTTCCATGCCTTGCCGACTCTTGATTCGATTTCTATTTGACTTCTCTTTTCGAATGAGATGATTTGTCGCAGGTATCTAACTTCTTTAGCGATCTTCATTTCTGGGAGTTTCTAGCTGATATTATTGGAGGGTCCGCTGGTCATGATTGCTGTTTTTTGTGGGTTCAATATCAACCCGTGGTCCGAACTCTTCTCTTTCAGCTGGTTGATCATTGTAATGAGTTCATCCTAAGAACTTGCAATCAAAACTGCGTCATCCGAAAATTTCAATTGGTTAATTTTTGTTTCGTCGAGAGAAATCTCTTTGTCATGCTAGTCTAGAGCTTGGAAAATTCTTTCTAATCTGCGATGAATATTGTTGGTGATAGGGAATCGTCTTGCCTGACTCCTTTCCTGATCGCAAACATTTTTCCTCTTCTTTCTGTTTCTACGTATTCCTTGTTTTCGATGTACATATTTTCTATTATTTGAACGTATGCCTTGTCTACTCCTAGCTGTTCTAATGTCGGTCGTATATTGACGTGGTATATGCTGTCGAACGCTTTCTTAAAATCGTTGAATCCCAGGTAGAGTTTGAAGTAGTATTCTTGTGATTTCTCTATTAGTGTGACCAGGTGATCAATCACCGATTTATTTTTTCTAAATCCTGCTTGACCTTTAGGTATGCTTTCGTCAATTGTTCTTGATATTATTGCGTTTATTATTTTGGAGAATAGCTTGCATAAGGTGGACCCGATTGAGATGGTACGGTAGTTGTTAATATTATGTCTGTCACCATTCTTGTGGATGAGGACTATTTTTGAAGTTTTCCATTCATTAGGTATTTCTTTGTTCTTTAAAATTTTGTGAAAGCATAGTATTGCATGTAATCCGTCTCCTCCAGATTTTAAAATTTCATTTGTTATTCCATCTTCTCCGGGGCATTTATTATTTTTTAGATTCTTTATCGCTGCTTCCACTTCAGATTTCAAGATGGGAGGTGCTATAAGATTTGTTTCGTCATAAGCTTCTATATTTTTGAGAGAGTAATCATTTGTGCAATCGTATAATTCTTGAAAAAAATCTGTAGCAGTTCTCACAATATCCTATCGGCTATTTTCCGTCCTACCTTTCTTATTAGTTAATTTAGTTGTCCATAGTTTTCCTTCGCTTTGTTCCATTTTGATTTTTTTTATTGATAGACTGCTATTAAGTATGTCAGCCATTCTTTGTTCCCTATGTATTCTTAACACATGTTTTATATTTTGTCTAATTCTTCTGTTCCAAGGAGGTCGTTAGGAACATTCTTCTATTATCGCCGATTTGTATCGGAAATGGCAGAGTATCTTGTGCCGCTTAGCAATATGCTGAGGAAAGGACGGATGATAGTGATCACCCCTGAAATCGAAAATAACATTCGTACATGCATGAGGAAACTGCAGGAAGAACCGATCCTCACCTTTCCTGATTTTACACTGAAATTTCACATCACCACAGCTTAATTTATACTTATTCTATCTAATCTTAAGACAGTCGCAGGATTTACCAAGCCTCCATACATTTTCTATATGATTGAGAAGAAAATCTGAAGGCTAAGCGTGATTGTCTCCAAATCAACTCCTTCTACCTTTGGCATTGAAACAAGTCTCTAACAAACGCTGAAACCCTGGGTCTCTACTGTAGTGGTAGAGGTTTTATATGAATCACTTACTTCAGAAAGACAACTAGTACACCTTTTGAGATTTTTTCTTAAATCTTTTAACATTTACCAGAGATAGAAGGGATTGTGTACCATAGAAAGGATATTTGTCAGCAAGATGACATAGTATTCAAAATGCCTTCAATATTTTTTTTACTGCAGATGGAGAGCTTGTCAAGGTCAAGATCCCATTTTTGTCTTTGTTATAAAGTTTAGAAAAGTGGACTAGTTGATTTTCAGCAGTTGGTGATTCTGGCGAACTTAATACACGTTTAACAGATTAAAGTTGACCGCATCAATGTTCATGTATGATAGGTTACCACTTTGATTCGAAATAGGTACCTAACCTTCCATTGAAATATTTCTAATGAAGCGCATATGAATGACAGAGAGAATAAATTTAGATAAATATTAAAATTTACTTTATTAGTTTGTTTATTTAGTTTTTTGATTAGTTCTTGTTATTTTAGGTTGTGTTAGTTATTGGTTTCATTTACTTTTCAAGTACTTATGTAAATAGCATATGGTTTTATTATGTTGCTACCTGGCCATGCATATCAACAGTGAATAAGTGGTTAAGTCGAATTTTCTCCAAAATGAGTTCTTGCACTTCGGGTCGTGTTCTATCCGAAGTTAATAAGGGACTGAGACAGGCATAGGCTTGAAAAGCAGTTATTGCTTATATGATAACATGATATCAAGCCAAAAAAAAGAATGACACGACTCAACATCCATCAATACAGTTATCTCTTATTTTATTAACCTGGGTTGCAGATAAATTCTTAATGGATTTAGTTACAGGATAAATTTATTTTCCATTTCCATTTTATTCTAAATTAGTTGATATATTCAATTGGAGTGATGTCGAATTAGGAAATCAAACCAAATTTAATTGTATTGTTTTAAATTAAAAAAAGATTGAACTATTGAAACCTGAGAAAGTTTACATCCTGTAATGTTTCTAGCCAACGGTTTTGTATGGATTATGCCTCCAGTTTTCCCATCCAATAAGTTACCCCTTCATAAAGGCTTAATGAGCCTCAGGAGGGTCTCTAGATCCCACAAGGTCGATCCATTTTTTTTTACTTATCGCTGTTCACCTCATCCGACGAACAATAGAACATTTGGCCGTTTGTTTTAAACCCCATTTTAAGTTGATTTATATCTGAAACAATATTGACCGAAGAAATAGAGTTATTTTATTCATTTTCTAAATTAGATATCTTAGACTAATGGGAAATGCCTGTTATAAGTTTTCTTTTATCGCTTACTTGTTGTCCTTAGAGGTAAAAGGAATTCATTGTTCAGTTAAGTGCTTTTTACAGCTAAGAAAAAAAGTATTGCTTGGCTAAACCTCGTGCGGTGGGGAAACAAACTGTCCGACCTCCATTAGGACTAAATTGCTTGGATTAGGGAGAGTTGCCGAATACAGCTGGATTTATCTGACACGTTAATGTAGCTCGCTGATAACGGTTGACTTGAGAACAAAAATAGATCGCCCGGATCAGATGCCTCGATAAATCAATGCTCGCGCCGAATAAATTAGCCCTTCCTCGAGCCCTCTCCTCTCAGGTGATTTATCATTTATAGCCAATTTAATCTTGGAATTTTTGTATCTTGGACCTGATAGATAATGTATTTAGGACCTGTAGAATCTGTGTAGGATCTGTAATAAAATATATATACTAGATGTTACAAAAGATACAACATAACATATTTCCCAGTTTGAGATAGAAGAGTATAAAATATTTTATAATATCTCATACATTTATGATATAATACTTAATCACGACAAAAAAAACAAAAGATAATGCAATTGTATAATGTAACTACTATTATAAATTCAAATCAAAAAAAGGAATTTTTATTCTTCTTACTTCTGCTACTTTACAATCCATAAATCCATGATACATATTTCATAAGTAAAGGCATTGTGATGATATTAGAGGTATTTATCTAATACATATATTATAGGCACTGTCATTAGCTTGGTTTTATTGTATTTTTCTCTAAACGCAGTTGTAGTTTTCTTTTGATAACAAACCGATACTTATGTGGGAGCAGTGCGATTACGAAAGAAGAGTTGAAATGACCTGGTCCTCACTAGGACTAAAAAAAAAACAATTAAAGAGGTACTAAATTATGAGTAAATTATTTCAAATGACAGAAAATAATTATTTCTATTTCGTAAAAGTTACCCCCGTGAAGTGTGAGAATCGTGAAATATTTAAATTGATAATTAATCAAAAGACGCGGCTGATTTTCGAATGATCTTTTTTTATTCTTGATATTTTTTTTTCTAAATTTTTATTACTATTAACTCTTTTTACTAAAAAAAAAAACCTATACCACTACAACCCAAGAAGGGTCTTGGGTTCAGTACGTGATAGAGACTTTACTGTTTTCAAGACAAAATTTTTTTCAGGAAGGTCATTGTTCTAGATCACGCTCAACTGAAAGTTTTCCCCTTATTTCGGGTACCCACATGATAGTTGCGATTGAACCATAGAAGGGTTCTAGATCCTTAGGATTCTACTTCAGCTGCTAATACGAGATCGTAGATTAAATAAGTCTATCAGCTAGCGGGATTTGAACCCAAGACATTTGGCACGGCAACTCAGTGCTCAACTAATGAGAAACTATTATTTAAGAGTATTTATCTAATAAAATATTTTGTACGTATTCATAAATAATAGGTCCACATTATGGATCGAATGGAGTTTTACCGCGTTAACACTCGGTTTTCAAATTTCGATCATTTCTTTTCAAACAGACTATGCGAAATGTGAAGGTGAAATGCTATAGAGTGGAAAATGGAGATAGTTGGGGGGTGAAGTCAAAAAAACAACACCAAATAATTACAAGACTTATATTTAATATGTATAATATAAGTCTTGTACATATTTGGTGTTGTTTTTTTTTATTCCACCCCCCCAACTATCTTCATTCTCCATTGTATCATCCAGTCAACTATTTTCCTCTCATACGTGGAATGCTATATTTTGCATCGACCCAGTATATCTCTTAATTTAAGTTAAAATATTGAATCTATGTGTAAAAATGTATTCATAACTTTTTTAACGCTTTATTGAATAATGATAATGTTTAAAATATTATGTAAACATAACAAACATGTGTATTTAGTAATAATTGAATTATGAGAAATTTATATTTGTATTTTATTCCAATATAAAAATACACTCATAACAGTTCTGACGAAGGAGAAAGAATAAAACAAAACTTTTAAAACTGTTCGGTATAATCGAGTATAATCTATTGGATTTATTCCAATTATCTCAAAGAGATCATTGAGAGGGACGGATGCCTGCTCTGGAAAGGCCTGTTCTAGACTTGTTTATTTATCTACTAGGCTGCAGTTGGTCCCGTTCCACCTCTTAGGCCTTTATTCATTCTTAATGCTATTCATTATGGGCCGAACGCAACTCCACAACGGTGTGAATGTTTTATTGCGGTGATGTATTTTATGTAATAGGAACCGCGCCATCCTTAATACCCCGCTTATAAAAATGCAGAAAGGAAACAGAAAAAAAAACTAGGTAAATCCCCTAGGTAGGCTCTGGATTAGGGGGCTTTGATATAGAACCCTGGTTCCAACACCTCTTCTAGAATAATCCTCTCAATTGGCGATTCCTACGCTCTAATGGCCTTTAGCATCTCTTATGCTTTCCTCAACGCTCTTCCACCCTTTTAACTCCCTGCTTTTTAATTTTTTTTTCCTCAGATAAACTTATTTTTTACCCCTTTTCCTCCACGAATCTCAACAAAGGAAAAATAATTTAGTAGCTCTCAGGGAACTGGCATTCAAACTAACTAAAAAGATTCCGTTAGAGATCATTTGCGTCTCCCCGCTGATCCCTAAGACGCTGCCTGGAATGGAAATTGCATTTTTATAAGTGTTGTTTCAAGTTCCCGTTAGTTGAGGTTTAGGGGAAGGCTAAGGAATTTCTAATGATTTATTTTTGCGATTCTTAATCATTTTTCTTTTGAAAATAAATAAATTTAGAGTTATGAGAGTTATTATTTTATTTTAATTTAATTTTTTCTAGCATATGTTTTGTTTTTAATAAACTATATTTTGAATTGTGTCATGTTTTAACAGGAAGTTTTATGAGAATAATGACATACGTTAACATCACAAAAAGTTTTAAACTGCTATAATTTTCTAATGGTTAATTAAAGAGTTTCAATTCCGTCATTATAATAGCTTTACTTTGCCAATACCAAAATTTTTATTTTTTTTTTAATCACATGGAACTTTCAAATACCTTAAATAGAATATTATTACATTTTTTAAAATTTAAAACTACCGAAGTAGTTTAACAATCAAGTTAACAGATAAATGGAATAGGAACTGCAAATATCCAAAAGATTAATCATAAGAAAATAATAAAAGTGATCATCAGTAAAAAGAAGCATATCGATGCCGAATTCCGTGCGAATTTTAACCTCCTGAAAAAAACTTAAACAATCTTATACCGAATACTTATTTAAATGTAACATAACTGACACATAAAAGAAATCTCGATATCGTATAGAAAAGGCAAGAAGATACAATCTTAAATTATCGCTTTGTTACTGTTATTATTTTCGCCATAAAGGCCTATAAGAGGAATACTCATCAAGTTCGTGACCAACCGATCCAGTTGCTGAGGATAACATGACACCTGAAGAGCGTTATGAATTAACTCTTGGTCACATTTTTTCTTGGACTTATCACTAGTTAGTTTAAATATTAAGATTGATTGTTTTTGCAATACATGATATTCATTGTGAAAAAATAAACATTGATTGATTGATTCTGGATGAAATATTTGAAATCACTGACCTATTCACTTCGTTGGTTATTATTTACGAATACTTACACTTTCTGGATCAATCAAATTTTATGAATACGCTGAAAAGTTGGTATCCGGCACGGCAGTAGAACTTGGACCCCGGTTTGACGGCCATGATATGTTTTAAATTATATATTTGTTATTAATGTCGAATAAAAATACTTGGAAGTTGAGTCAAATAAAATATTATAATCTTGAAAAATATTTGTTTGTCGCTTTTGATTTTTTCCCGTCCTGGAATGAAGAGCATTTCTTAAGAACGGATTGTTTGTGTAATATCTCCAATGTAAAAAATTTATATTTTTATTAACAATGATGATTCCGAAAAAAATATATCCATTATTAATTTACTTCTTTTCTTTTTTGACATCATTGTTATTATATTCCGATCATAATTGAAAAAAAAAACATTTTCCTTATTCCTGAGAATTAATAAAGTATAAAGCTCTAAAGGGCAGTATATATGAGTGCAGAAAGAATCGATTCATACAATATTCTTATATATATATATATATATATATATATATATATATAAAACTAAAACTAAAAAAAATTAAAAAGGTAGATAATAAAATTATTCAAAATTAAGCCACTACAGATTCATGAGATAAGGAAAATTTATATAAGTAAAAATAAAATGATATATTCTTGAATACACCAATGTGTGAACAAAAACATTAGATGGAAAGAGGGGTCTAGGAGATCTCCCCGCTCCAGATCCAACTCAACAGTATTAAAAGCCAGAAGTGAACGAGTAACAGCAATAAACAAACTCTCATGACGTGAGTGAAGAAGTTGGCAATCACCAATATGAATCCAATAGCATAATGACAAAGGTGGTTGTGAACGATTAATTTTTAATAGAGAAATAATTAAATTACTAAAGATTGGTATCTTTATACGGTACCGGCACTTTTCCTATAAGGCAGAATTTAGGGGATGAAATTTCGAGGGTTATTTTCTTAAATATATAATTTATTTTTTTATTTATGCTTAGTTTTAAATGATACAAAATAACACGATTCGAACTCTGATATTGGAAGCTATGTTTTAGTGTTTTAATGTTATTATACTTTTAATGGCTAAAATCGTCACATCTCTTATAAGTATAACATTAGGTAATATTAAAAACATTCTATATGTTACATCATGACATTAAATATGTATCTCTATCATCCATATAATGTTTCAGTAATAGCTGGAAGACGAGAATCCAAAAATCTTAAAGCTGCCTTAACAATTTTCGTTACCTTAAAAAATATATTTTAGTCTACTTATATCAATTTCGTGTTATTCGAGGAGCTAAATAAAAGTTCAGGAAATTATTCAATAAAAGTTTAGGGATCTTATTATAATTTGAAGAGCTAAGCTCCTTCCATAAACCATGACGAGGTCATTAACATAATTTCTTAAAAACAGTATAGGAAGTAAATTTTAATATGATTATAATAATTGTATATTTGTAATGATATAATTCATCGGTAAAAAACTCGGAAGACAGGAAAATAACAACATTGGAGTGATTCAAGTAATACTAGAGAAAACGCAAGGAAGCGTTTAAATATCCCAGTCAAACTAATTTATTTAACGTACCCCGAAGTGTTGAAAAAAAAATAATAATGATCACCGATTTATGATAATTTTTATTTTCATTTATTTTTTTATTTTTTTAGGCTCATCTTTTATTCAGTCATGATATTATATTTATTTCTACTTATAAATATACGATATATAACGAACAACAACGCAATTATAAAACCTTTCACTTTTATCGAGGAGGAGGTTTAAAGATACAAGATATTAATTTTGTTTTGGCCATCAACCATTTAGTAACAAAAAGTAAAACACAAGCGAATAAAATATTTATCATTGTAGATGCTAATCTGATATTGAGTCAGTATTATACAATCGATAAGTGAGATAGTTGATAGTGTAGAATTAGTCAAGTATTCGGATAGTCATTTATTTGTGCTTCAGAGACTAATTTCCGGGTTTTATTTTTTTACACCATTATTTATATATTTTTTCCATTACATCATTATCATGTTTTACTAATATTTTTCCTTTTATTTTAACGGTTGTCTCCCTGGACAACCATTGACTTATAAACAGTGACTAACCCCAAGACCCTTCTTAGGTTCCATAAAAGAATAGAACTCGAAATGATCAATAAATTATTATAAATATTGTTGATTAATTGGTACGCTTAATGTTTTTTTTTTAATTCATCAAACGAATTTCCTCTCTTTCCGATTAGTGTATATATATATATATATATATATATATATATATATATATATATATATATATATATATATATATATATATATATATATATATTAATAATTAATTAATAATAATAAAATAATAATTAATATTAATAATTATTCATAGCAATATGGTTGGTTATCCAACGATATTTCCAAACTCGTAGAAAAACGGAAGTTTATGAAACAGTTCTGGCTTATGATTTTAATTTCATTTTGTTCAAGTTTAATAAGTAAATTAAAATGCCTGCATTGGATTTTCAAATGACCTACTTCATTAAATTATCTGAATAAAGTTGCTTAGTTCAAATCGATAAGTGCTCGAGTGTTCGAGCGTGGGCGCTGCTTAAAATATCTTTCCAATTAATTAAGTAATGTGAAATGAATTGATGTATATAACTAATTTTGCACGTCTTCCTTTCCCAGTAGCTGTTTCTACAGACTTTTAATCAGTTACATAATGCAGAGAAGGAGAAACCAACGCACAGTGGAACGAATCAACGCATTCGTTGTACATTGGGCCAATTCTCTAATAACTAAATTTGTCCTTTATTTTGATCTTAAATTATACTTTATACTTCTTCTCAACAAAATCCAAAGATAAATTAATTGTGAAATCAAATCAAATGACAAAATCTGAACTGAAATTTAAATTTTTCTAAAAAGTCTCATATCTTTAAAGAAATCCACTGTTTGAAGTAATGCTTTAAATTAATCGTGCACCTACTGGAAAACAACTCACCCATAATAAGATATTTTAGGCAAATAAAACTTGGATTATTTCAAACGTCTGGGATTTTTCGGTGAAAATTGGGGGATAAAACTAAAAAACTTAATTACGAAAATCACTTAAAATCGCCCGAACAACTACCTTCACAGTAAATAACTAGAATGTTTGAAGTTTTTTTCCATTAGTCGGATTCTGCTACTAGGTGCTATTTTCCGAGAAAATGATTTTTTCTTTCCTTTTCTGGGCCTTGAGAATTAATTTAAAATAACTTCTGTTGATATTGGCGTCTACTTTACGCAAGTTTTCTTTTGTTTACCAATGTTTGTTTACATTTATTTATCCGAATAATCATTAACTAACTTAATAGTACTATTAACAATGAAACTCAGTTTGTGTGTGTTATTTGAACGACATAGGTGCAATGGTCCTACAACAAATCTTCAGGTTTTTCAATTTAATTATATGAGTTTTAAAGATTATGACCTGGCATTGGAAGCATGGATTAATTCGTTTGGACTGGAACAAATTTCAAATAAGAAAATTCAGTGATAGCTTATACTCTCTCTGGATTTCGTCCCACAGGAATATCAATTATTTTCTGGAGAAGCATGAAAACTTGAATTTCGATTTCATTGTTCCTGAAGATGTTAGCCAGGACCTACCTTCATCGTCATCATCAACAGCCGCAAGTATACCATCTCGTTCTCAGTCATTCAAACAATTAACCGATTGACAAAGACGGAGACGAACGGAAAGTTTTAGAAAATGTTCAGAGGATATGTTCGCTTTTTTCATGAAAAAAAGATTCAAATCTGAGGACAATTCGGATCCTTTAATTTCGACTCTTAGACCGAAAATAATAAACATTAAACGTGATTTATTACCAGAAGCACAATCACTTATTGCTTCTTAGAATATAGAAAAACAAATCCTTAGTAAAATTAAGTTGTTAATTTTGGTTTAATTGTGTTGGTTATTTAAATAAAACAATTTTATATAGGCGCCTACATTTATTATAATTTTGATGTATCAATTATACCTAGTATATTGACTAACAGAAGTAATTATCAATTATTATATTAATTTTGTTCAATGATTAATTTTTTTGGTTTGTTACTTTTTCCTTTGTATAACTTTATTTATTACCTATGTATCTGTCTTTCCATAGAATACTTTATTGTACCTATTCTCGTAGTATATAGGTACAATAAATGGTACAATGATCGATAATAAATTATCTAACATCGAAATATCAAATCGAGAATTTTTATATGTTTCCCCTAAATGATCTGATCCTGTTTATCATACAATTAAATAGTCCATTCAAAAAGCTTTAAAACCGTACCAATAGCCTTATTCTAGGAGAACCAGAAGCGGAGATAATAATGAATGTCCAGTCCTCCCTAACGCTCGTTCCAATGTGCAACGTTGAAAGATACGTTCAGCTGTTTCTAACGATTTACTAATACCAAGCATGTGACTATTTGAGATATTTCGTGCTGTCTTCTATCCTTTAGTTGATCGCATGTCCCTAGAAAAGAAGGAATATTGCACAGCAGCCTTCTTGGACGTTTCACAAGCTTTCGATAAAGTTTGGCACGGTGGTCTCCTGTGCAAACTGAAATTAGTCCTAGCGCAGGGATATTTTTTAGTCATAAAATCTTATTTTGAGGACAGGCTTTATATCGTTAATCAGTATGGTAAACATTACGACTATTGTCACCTCAGGACAGTATTCTAGGTCCAGTTCTATACTCAATATACGACATCCCACAGACGCCATAAACATTACTTGCAACATATGCCGAATTTCAGAACCTACCGACACATTTAAAATCATTACAAAATTTGCTCGATAAATGACGCATCAAAATTAACATAAAAAATCTAACCAAGTGACATTTACACTTAGACATTCAGATTGCCCCACTCTAACACTTTACAATACAACATTGCCCAGACAAAAACAGACAAAATACTTAGGCCTTACCATGGACAGAAGAGTGACTTGGAAATCACACGTAATTAATTTGAAGAAAAAATTGAATCACCGACTCTCACTCCTAAGACGACTACTTCACTACAAAAATAAACTATCACTAACAAAAAAAATTATGGACATGCCTAGCATTCAAATATTTAAATCAAAATACCTTCGTAATATTACATATTGTCCCTTTTACATTACTTAATAAATCATTACACAAAGATCTCTAGGTACCACTCGTGACTAACACAATGAAGAAAAACTACAAAAAATTGTACGACTCACTTGCTGGACTGCGATTTAATTACTACGATACATACTATACTATACTTGTTCGTTGAATAAATTAAAATTATGGAATTTAAATCTATCATGCTTCCTAGTTCCAAATAAGACTTGTCCTTCACTATACAGGCTGTTTTGAAATCGCACGGCACTATTTTAGGTACGTGTTCTCTAACACAAAATAAACAAAAAAGTACATATTAACATATATCTCAAGCCCAATTATTAAACAGATATCATAGGTTAAAGATTTATTATTACAACATTTGGGGTAACTATTCCGCTTTGTTGAATGCAACATTCAGTATGATGAATCCATGCTTCTCTGGCTCTTCGTATAGCCTCAGGATGGTGCTTGATAGTTACTGTGGCTTCCACGATCCGATTTCTTACCTCTTCTTGCGTGCCAACTGCCGCAGAATAAACCATAGACTTCATTTAGCCCCACACAAAATAATCATAATAATAGGTGGTGGCCATTTGACAGGTCCGTTTCGACCAAACCATCGGTCTCCATAAGTTGCATTTAAATAATTATTGACCCTATGAGAAAAGTGAGCTGGAGCACCGTCATGCATAAACCACAGCCTTTGCCTAATGCCTAGCGGAGTATCTTCTAGGAGTTCATGAAGATTATTTTGCAAAAAATGCAAGTAAGATATACCTGCCAGCCTAGGTGGCAAAAAGAAGGGGCCGATGATGTTGTCGCCTAGAAGACCACACCAGACATTTGAAGAAAAGCTTTAATGTACAACAGCAGTCCTTGGTTTCCTTCAGCCCAAGTATGGGTATTTCGAAAATTAAGAATCCAGTTTCTTGTAAAGCAAGATTCATCAGTAACCAAAATGCAGTTGAGGAAGTTAGGATCTAGTGTGCATTGTCGAATTAATCACTGGGAGAAATTTCTGCGCTTGTTATAATCTTGTGGTAGTAAATCTCGCCTACTCAATACGTGAAATGGACACAATTGTTGTTCGCGTAAAGTTTGCCATAAGCTGGTAGAGGAAACATCGAAACGACGTGACAATCTTCTGGTACTACTGGTAGAAGATGACTGAACAGCATCTCTTCAACGTTTGCAGTCAAAATCTTTGTCGCACGGCGTTTACTCGTATAGGTTTTAGAGTGCCATTATCCCTTAGGCGTCTTTCATTGTGGTATTCTTCGGTTCGGAAATTTTTCACGATGTCTTCCAACAGCAGCAGCACCGTTTCTATGTACCTCGCTATAAGGAAAAGCATGGCACTTTTGTTTTGCAAAAGTGAATACATTTGTGGTGTCTCCCATGACAATCATAAATTGAACTGTCTCACAGTATTCTCTTACACTAAAACACACAGAACTAGACAAACAGATGAGCAACTACTGTCATTGCTCATCCTTCATTTGATTATCAGGTGATTAAAACCGGTAATAGTATTAAAACGCTAAACTTTGTACAGTCTGTCTTAATGCAGTAAATTAACAATAAATATTTAACCTTTGATATTTGATCTTTAACCTTTTTAATAAATGAATTTGAGATATATGTAAATATGAACGTTTTTGATTATTTTGCGTTAGAGAATACATACCTAAATAGTGCCGTGCAATTCCGAAACAACCTGTATAATGTAGATTATGATAGGGATCTTTAGAGTTATTGCAAGAATTGTTTTCACTTCATCTTTATTTAACGACAGGAACGACTTCACGCACGAAAAGGCTTAGCCGTTTCAGTAACTTTCTCATTACCCCTCATGCGTCAGTACGTAGAACTACACTGTAAATCAAATTTCTTGATAATTTGATTTAGTATCCCTAGTCCTGAAGGCGATTCACATTGACTTTTGCCCCAATTCGCAACGAACGATCCAAAACTAATCCTGCCGTCATCAGGAACACTGTTTTCGATAGAATTCGTATCAGGAAATTCAATGTAAATTCCAGCGCCTCCAACTTCCGCCTCTATTGATGAACCATCCGTGTGTATTCAGGCCATTATAGCTTGGTTCAAATTTATGTGGTCCAGGAGTGAGCATACCATCTGATGAAATAACATAATTGTATCAGAAGAAGATTTTTGACCACTAGTAATATAATAATATTTAATTTTAATCCTATATATAAACATTATTTAGATTTAAACGAACGAAATCATTTTCTTAGTGCTTGATCCGAATATAAAACATGAAATAGTTTCATTGCACAACATAAAATACCTCTTGATGCAGTATGTGCGTTAGATCGAAGTAGTCCAACGAAATCAGAAATTAGATTTATATTTTTTAATTTATTTATGATACTATGGCTAATCAGACTATTGAACAGTGAGGGTTTTGCATATCCCAGTATAATTAGTATATGGATGTTTAAAGATTACCTGAAACTCCGGACAGGACCCCATATTATGTCCCACCCGGAATGCAGCATAAGCAAGATTGTTATACTCCCTTTAAAAAAAAAAAATTATAAGTCCACCTGTCAGGCTGCGTTAATAAGCAAACCATTAAATTGCAGGTTCGTTTAGTTCTAACTTAAACTGTCAATTTTTTTTTTTTTGGTTTTGACACACTACTCATATTCCATTATTTAAAAAAAAAAATTAAATTATTTAGATGTTCGAAATCAATTTAATTCAAACACGGTTAGATCTTTTGATTTAATTAATATTGGTACTTTAATTATTCCCTTTAGTACATTCTGTATTTACTCGTTGTATTATAATACTGTTATAAATAAATTGAAAAAAAATAATCCAGAAAAAAGTTAACTATATTATTTATTATAACAATTAATAATGGCTTCTACACTACTGTGTTTAAAAATGACTCGTGCTCATTTAGCCTGACAGGCAGCATATATTGTTTTTCTGTATATTATTAGTAATTGCATTAAGATACTATGTATTTACGAGCAGGAAGTAGTCCCCAGTTTATTATTTTTTTATTATTAGCCATGTAATAATACCCATGGTATTTATGTTTTGGTATGGTTATCATATTATTGGTATTATTTATTCACGTATTGTTCTTTCGAGGATTTGTTGAAGATTAAGCGATGCGGAATATGATCAATCCTCCTATACTCTGAAAGTTATGAGTATAAGGGATTTAATTTGGCTTTATGATGCTACGATGTAATATTTTAATAATTAATTAATTGAAGCCAGAAAGTAAAAAATATATATCCATGTTTATTCTTTCAAGTTAATTACACAAGTAAAGTTAAACGTAGTGATCATGTCGAACAGCAGTTAGTTCACTAAAGAAGAACATTTAAAAAAAATCTAAATATATTTTTGATTCTATTATTCCATAAAAACAGTCTCTATGAATTATTATGCATGTGCACCCATTAAATTTATTTTATAAATATAATAATTAATTATGGTTATAGAAATGGAAATAATGTTAAGGATAACTTACTCAATTTAAGCATAAGGTAGTGATCATGTTGAATATAATAGTGTACATATTTAAAAAAAAAACATATTTTTAAGCCGAGAAATACATTCTTTTTTTAGACACATTTATGCATGGATATATGGTTTACACCTGTATCACTTAAACCTGTATTAATTGAATGGGGCTTGTGATTCCTGCTTCTGTAGCTGTCTTCAATATTTCATGTGCACTAATTCAACATCCCTCCCTTCCGGAAAGTTACATTAAATTTATCTTTTTAATGAGCTCAAGTAGTCTTGTCTTTTTATCTTATCATCAATATCTTCATGACACACAATAAATATTATCTACTATGATGTTGGAGGTTTTCTCCCTTTTTTAAAAATATTCCCTCTGTTTATGTAACTATGCATATAACAATGCGCGACTTGTAATGTAAAATGGTGCAGAAGAAGCAAGATGGGGAATCTCCTTTCCTAAATGAACCACTACTAATCACTAAACTAATCAAGACATGACGTGTTACTGGATCAATAAATTCTCTCAGTAAAGGTCAAGCGACAACATCATTGATAAATCTCAAAAGTTCACAGCTCGTCTTTGTTCAGTTACAGAAACCAAGAAAAAATAATGTGGATTTTCAAGATATTTTATACCGTAAAATCCTTTTATACCCTAATTGGTAAGATGTATGATACAAAGAGTGGAAAAAAACAAGAAGCCGGCTGCTCCAAGACGTGGATAAGGACCTTACAGAACTCGGTGTCCGATATTGGAGAACCTGAGCACTGTGCAGAGGGGACTGGCATAATGTAGTCAGAGAAGCTGAGACCCACCCCGTAACTGTACAAGAATTACGGAATAAAATAGAATATTTTAAAATTTGTATCACACTGCCACTGTCTGTCTTATTCCTTATTGTTCACGAGCATCACATCTTACTCTAGTAATTTCTTGGGTAGACGCTCAATAATTAGTCTATACTGAAAAATCAGACTAAGTGATATCAGATAATGTTTAAAATTGTGAGAAAAAATAAAAATCATCATTGCCTCACAAATGTTATGATGATTTCAGCTTTTAGAGGAAAATAGTTGAGAGAAGTCCACTCTAGTCAACTGTCAGTAAGGCTGTCAGCAGAGATCATTCCCGGGGTGAAATAGAAATAAGCTAAACAAGAATGGTGGAGTGGCGGGTGTCCATCAATTAGAGGATGTAGAGGAGAGGTGTGTAAGGGAGTGGTGGTAGGGGATGTGGTAGGGATAGAGAGGGAGAGGGAGGCAGAGGTGCCCTGACGGCTTTGATTGCAATCTCTCTAACAGCTCGCCTCGACCCATTACGCGATGGCCTCCTTCCACAATTATTTTGATTGCCGCCTCAAAAAGTTTTTTTCATTTTCTTTCTTTCCCGAAAGTCTGTTTCGGGTTTTCCCCCTCTATCACTAACCTCAACCCCGTGCCTTTATGTCGGTGTTTCTATATTAACCTCAAAAGTCCACCTTTCGCGGGAGGTTTTTCGAGTCAACGCACCACCTGGTTTTATTGTCAGCTTGCTATATTTCCCCGTAAAGCTCCCTCTGAAATATCTTCAATCATTGAACATTTCATTGATGTTCACTATGGATGATATATTATACTTGGCTCATTTAAAAACATAAAAATAGTATTTTGCACATTAACAGTATATATATTATTACATAAGTGATATATTTATGTTGATGATATATTTATATAGAAACTAACGTGACAATTTATTTATGAATTGATTTTTTGACGTGATCTGCCTTTAACCTTCCATAAGTCGCAGCTCTAAAACGCATCAGATTGGTTGCGGCTATCTGACAGATCTTGTTGAAATTTGAAGTTATGTACTCAAACTTATGGGGTTTGGGAGGTAGAAATTTATGTTTAAATAGCATTTGCATTAATTTTATTTAAGATTCAAGCGAAAGAACTATAGGAACCATAAATTTGCTTTCTTCTTGGTAAACTCTATTTTTTTTCATTTATCAATATTTATTCTTATAATGAATAATATAATATAATATTAACATAACTAAGACTAGAAAGATATAACCATAAAAACAGACCTGGATCACAGCCACATAAAAAATTTGACTAAACGCTTTCAGTTCTACTATTGGCCAAGAAATGTGTTTTGAATTTTTAAAATATATTTACTGGTATATTCCACAGTTATAGCCAACATTTGCCCATCAATCAATAGGTTCCATTCATCCTAAACAGTTTTCACATTTCTCGTAGCACCTTACACCCCAGGAAGATTTCTGAGAGATCGTATACGTCAGTTCTACCAACGTAGCATTGTGTATGAAAAAAGGAGACGCGAAATGGTACACCTAATGTAATAATACGAAAGAACAAAAAAAAGTTGATGTTGGCTAAACTTTCGATCTTGGTAGCGGCGATCTATCAGATTATTGCTTTATATGGGCCATCCAGAACAGTTGTTCACTGGTCACTAAACTCACCCGGGTCATCCACAAAACAGCTAATGGGAGCTTGAAAGAATTGTTGCCACATTACAAAGAGAAGGAGAAAGAAAAATATACCAGTGCGATCTGTCAGATCGGTCGTGACAAACCGAGGGTTAACTCTTACGTAGGAACATATGTTTTTATGGCGTATAGACGAACATCCGTCGAATGGACGTCAGTGCATCAGTTATAAATTTTTCTCACTGAGTTATTACGGCATAATACTTATAATAATATCAATTAATCCCTATTTTGAGTGGAAAACCAGTATTGTTAGAAAAAATTTGATTGCACATTATAAAAATTATATCTACAACTGATTGTTTGGAAATATTACTTTTCTCCCACTCAAACGTTCAATTATGTTATTATTCATTGTTCAAGATTTGCAAAAAGTAAAATAACAAAACAATAATTGAATGGATAAATTATTTATTGTTTTATAATATTTACATAAAATTTAATCCTAAAAATTGCACATAATAATTTTGGTTAATAACAGCCACGTGTTTGTTTTGACTTTGAGTAATTTCTTTTATTTAGATGGGCACATTTTCAATACACAGTCATTGGACAACTTTTTGAGCATTCTAGATAAGCTGGTATTTGGCATTTTATGTATTTATATGGTATGCTGTTCTTCTGTTTTTTAGGTTGTTTCTTAGTTAAAAAGCCTCTAATTAATATTTATGAAGTAATTTTTAATTTATAAATGTATAAAATTTAGAAAAAAAAAACTAACTTGGAATATTCGTCCAAGAAGCGGATATATTAAAATATTGAATGTATTGGAATATCCGTCAATGAGCTAGGCAACAATTTTCGTTAACGTGGAATATCCGTCGGACGTAGTGACTTGGAGTTGAATGGCTGTAAAAGGCAAAATCGTTGTAGAAAAGTTTTGTTAACGTTGAATGGTCAAAGATGCCTTCCCGACTGAGATTCTTTTAGTCGCACAGACTCCGGAGTTGACTTCCAGCCCTACTAGCGACAAAAAGGTAAAGTGCATCCGTCTATTAGATGGATGTTTCGATCTAAGTGATAAAATTGATTCAATAGTGGAATCAATTTAAAAAAACTAATGATAACAAAGTCGGGGGATTGAGTTTAGTGTTACAACTTCATATCTATCATCTCCATCCTAAAGGATTCATATCACAGACCACTGGATAGCTAAAGGATCAAAGAATTCTTTACGATCAGTGAGGACTGTGTTGCATCGTGCGCCGAGGATGAGGAGGGGGAAGTACAACCATTTTTTTTTTTCATTTTGCTACGTATCGAGATTTCCATTCACTATAACTTTTGACTCGGAGAAGCTTCGAGGTTCGTTTAACTTTCCTTGTCAGCAGTCGTCAAAATCTACCGATTGTATATAAAAAAATAGTGTAAAATAGCGACAGTGAATATAATAAGTTGTTAAAATAAAAATACGTGCAGAAAAGCCAAATCCAAATACAGAGATCGTATACAGTTGAAAAGGGCTTCTCAAGAGCGATCGAATGGTAACAATAAAACATAAAATGACCGAGTCAAGCAGTACTGGGAACATAAAAGAATAAATGCGGCCGATATATTTCGGAAATTTATTTGGAAGAGAAAGACGCAAACGCTGGTGATATCTGACTAGTGAACTTAAAGGCCAATGGCATTTTCAAACTCATACTCGGGTATGTGTATCCATCTATCCATCCGGCCACAGCTTTAGCAGATATTACATTCTTTATGTTACGATCGCTATAAAAATATTAATATTATAAAAACATCGCTAAAATTATATCCAATTACGAGACTGATCCTACTTCACCAATTATGATAGTCGGATACTTTAATGTTAATGTCTCACACGACCGCTCATTGCCCGGCTTCATGCTCAGCAAGTTCAATTTGTCTTATGTCGAAATATTTCCAACAATGTTAAGTAATGCCTGCATTGATTTAACGTTTACCATGCATCTCGATGTATCGTGTATGCCATTTGTGTCGTACTCAGATCTATAATTAATAAAGTTATACTGTAACATGGAAATTATGCGTTTAATTGTTTTTTTCCTAAATACATAAATAATAATATTTTATATAAATAATATTACCCGTCACGTAAACATATTCAGGTACAAAACACGGCCGTGTACATGACACGGCCACACCTCATGTTTTATCTTGAATGTTGAATCGTGATATTTAAAAAATGTCATTCTTTGTGAGGCCTATCTTTTTCCCCGCCATTTCAAGGAACCAGTCTTACCACGGGATCAGTAACTAACATGATGCAATAAATTGATCTGTGCAATAAATATTTTTATTAGGAATTATATCCTTAATCTTGAAGCAGGATGCCCCTTCCAAATACTAAGTAACTCTATATTCCCCAAGAGAAATAATAACCGGTAAAATCGAGTACTTAACCACGGTTTAAACATTTTGAATTAGCTTTGGGATAGTAACTTTTTTTTTTTTTTTTTAAATTTAATTTATTGATATTTACAACTATAATAACATTACAATAAGTAAATCTGCTATATGTACAATACGACTTGAAAAGCACTTGTGGAGAAACTACCCATCGGTAGCACTCCAAAAAGTTCTATAGTAGATGGTCTCGAGGCCATCTTCTTTTCAGACGCCTCGGAGGGTTATCAGGAATAGTATGGGATGCAAGTTGAGAGACTAGCGGATTCAAGTGTGTATGAAGCTTGTCATGGAAGGATAGGTATCTAGTTTGGGACAAATCAGTAACATATGGGATATTAAGATCATGATGGATGAATTTGTTTGTGATATAATAAGGAGCATTGAGGATTTTACGAAGGATTTTGGATTGCAAGGATTGGATACGAGATGAATTGGATGGCTTAGTAGAGCCCCAAAGCTCAACTCTGTATGTCCAAATAGGCCTGATAACTGTCATGTAAATGAGTCTTTTGTAATTAATTGGGAGCTTAGAGCGTTTGTCCAGTAAATGTTGAAGTAGGCGAAAACGACAAGCAGTTTCTTTTCTTTTCAGTCTTGTATGAGGATTCCAAGTGAGACGTTTGTCCAGATGGAGTCCTTGGTAACGTACCTGTTCGACAGGGTTCAGAGGAATATTATTAAAGGATACAGCAGGGCAGGAATTTGTAGGTTTACGACGAAGGGTGAAGGTAATTTGATGGGATTTGTTAGGATTAATTTTAATTCTCCAATTTTGACACCATTCTTGAAGGTTTGAGATATGGTATTGAAGAGTTTGGGATGCAACGAATGGATCATTATTTACTGATAGCACACATGTGTCATCAGCGTACGTAGTGAGGACAGTGCTTGGATGGGTTGGGATGTCAGCTGTATATATCGTGTAAAGGATGGGACCCATAATACTACCTTGAGGAACTCCGGCAGACTGGGTAAAGAGGGAAGAGTAGGAAAAATTATGGTTTACTTTAAAGGCTCTATTACTGAGGTAGGAACTGATAATAAGGAAGTAAGTAGAAGGTAAGAATTTACGGAGTTTGTACAACAGTCCCGGATGCCAGACTCGATCAAAAGCCTGCTCTACATCGAGAAAAGCTCCCGCGCAGTACATTCCGCGCTCTAATGCGGATGAGACAACGTCCACCACACGATGGCATTGCTGGATAGTGGAGTGTGATGTTCGGAAACCAAATTGGTGATCTGGGATTATTTGATTGGATTTTATGATAGGATGAAGACGTTTCAGAATGAGTTTTTCAAGTATTTTGCCCATTATGGGCAGGAGAGATATAGGACGGTAAGAGGATGAGAGTTCTGGTGGTTTTTTAGGTTTTGGTATCATCTTAACTATGGATAACTTCCAGGAATCAGGAAAGTACGTGGTGCAGAGTACGGCTTTGTATATATATGTAAGGAGTAGGATCGCTTTCCGAGGAAGGCGTTTTAGAATATGGGATGTGATTAGGTCATGGCCAAGGGCTTTGTTGACGGGTAATCTGTGAATAATGTTTGATATTTCGGAAGGATGGAATGCTTTTGGAGGAGGGGACAACTGAAGAGGAATACTTAATTCTGCTTCAATGCATTCAGAGTGGGTTGGATTAAGGATACCTGGATGAGGGTTAAATGTGTTGAATAGGTGCTGGCCGAAAATTTGTGATTTTTCTTCATCAGATCTTGACCAGGTTTGGGATCCGGTTAAAAGTGGATGGTTGGAATGTTTATATTTTAGGAGTTTGTTAGTGGTATTCCATAAGGATTTGTCAGTAGTACTCAGATTTTCTGTACGGTAATACAAATTTTGAATTTTGAATGTTCTGTTATCTGATTTTAATTTGTTGGTTAGTTTGGTATAATGACTCCTGTCCGATGGATATCTGGTGCGGTGCCACTTCGCTCTTGCCCGTCGTTTTTCTTTTAATAACTCGCGAATATGAAGTGGCCAGTTATTCTGTTGATAATGATTTTTCCTTGGTAAGGTGCTATCTATATTGGTTTGTATTGCGTTTGTTAGTTTGTCTATTGCAGAATTGATGTCAACTTTTGTTTTAAGCGGAATTTTGAGGTCTAAATTATTTTCCAGATTCGATCGAAATTTATCCCAGTCTACACGTCCAGTAATCAGTCTGAGATGAGAGGGCTTAGGAATAGGAATTGAATGTACTTGAAGTAGTACTGGACTGTGATCAGAGGAAAGGTCATCCAGGGATTTTATAGTTGTTTGATTGCAGGAAATCTGTGAGGAAACAAATATGTCAAGAATATCTGGACGTTTTTTGAGCGATGTAGGCCAATAAGTAGGGTTTATGGGTGCGAGGATAGAGAAACTATTAGAGGTTGGAATTCGGATTAAGATGCTACCACGGGAATTGGATGTTCGACAATCCCATCGTTAATGTTTGGCGTTGTAGTCTCCTCCGGCAATAAAACGCGGTCCCAGGGATCGGAATAAGGATTCGAGGAGGTTATAAGAAAGGAAGTTACCAGGAGGACAGTATACAGCTGAGAATGTCATATGGAAAGGACTAGTTGAAATGGTTACTGAAGTTGATTGAATGGCATCAGTTGAAGTAGAAGGAATAAGAGAATGAGGGATGGATTTGTGGATAAGGATACAAGAACCGGCATGTGCTGTATTGTCAGGATGATCTGATCTATAAGTAATGTAGTCACGTATGTAAAAATATGATCGTTTTGTGAAGTGTGTTTCAGTTAATAGGGCAATGTCTATGTGATTGTCATGAAGAAATAAGTCAAGTTCGTCTCGATGGTTATGTAGGCCATTTGCATTCCACAGTATGATTGATAGGGGCTTAGTGTTCATCGTGGGGTAGTAAATGGCATTTCGGAAAGGAGTCGGGTTAGAAGGGAAATGAGTGGTTTGATGGTATTATTAAGTTCAAATAAGAAGGTCGAAAGGATTGTGTTGATGTCTACTGGATTTTGACTGGGAATAGGATATTGGACAGATGGTTGAGGTGGAGGAGGGATAGTAACTAACGGGACATAAGCTTGAATTGACTTTTCTCACCAATCAGCTGAGAGCAATTTGTGCACATGTTACTTATGCCTCATATACGTAGTTTATTAAGCAATTTAGTTGTTTTGAAATAAGCACTATTAAAGGAAAAATAACGAAAAGGAAAAAGAAATAGGTTATGGACAGCGCTAGTGACAATTGTTTTTGATTATGGCCCATTCTTAAATTAGTCGAAGTTGGTATCTCCATATTATTAAAGGATTCTAACTAACTAACTAGCACTTAGTTAGTTAAAAAATCCTAAAAACCAAAAGATTAAAAACAAAAAAAGATATATTTTTCGCTGATATTCCATCTGTTTCATGATTGTTATTTCCACAGATGAAATTCTGTTTTGTATATTTTACACATAATAATTTATATCAAAACAGTCAATCATTATAACCGAAACAAATCATATAATATAATCATTTAATAAAAATAAATTTATAACGATCATGTTTGTTTTACAGTAAAACTGTAAGAACGATGAAAGCGATGAACAAGATATAACTTATGAGACCAGAAATGTAAATATTTTCACTATCTTTTTTTTTAAATTATTTTAAAAAAAACACGAAGGATTTTAGGTTAAGTACGTGGTTGAGATTGCACTCTTCCTAGGACAACGGTTGTGCAGTAGGTGATTTACCCTAAATCACACTCAACCACCAGGTTTTCCCCCAAATTAAGAATACTCACATTATAGAGCCTGGTTGAATTGCAGGAGGGTCTACAGATCCCACAAGTTCCAATTCCAACTGCTAACAGATTAAATAAATTATCTGCCACAGTCGGATTTGAACACGAGAATTTAGAAACGGCAACTTTAATGTTTGGCCACTCTATCTCCGAGCTAGCCCGCTATAAATTGTAAAGCAAGTAAAGTATATATTTTTTCTAATTTTCTTATGATTTTTATATCTCATTTATTCCTTGGTCCTATTTACTGAAAAAAAAAATAAATTAAAATTAAAAAGCATTAGTAATTGAAAGATTAAAGGAAATGTGTATATTTCGGTAATCACTTCCCATGATAACATTCTTTTTTCCCAACTAAAACTCACGATTAATCTTATTTTTGAGAATGTTAAATAGAAAACGAGTGAAAAGGTGAATCTTTTCGTGCCTGAAGACGAACCGTCACCCTGAGGAACTGACTACTTATTTTGAAAGCAATGTTTAAGGTTTAATCTTCACTTCCTCTATTATTTTTTATTATTATATTCCCATTTATTGGCACCATCTAAACATGGATAATAGTTGTGATAGGTGATATTGAAGCTCACTAGTTTTAGCTAACCGATTTATAAATAATTAACAAATATTCCTCATTTTTAAATTTAAAATATATACGCAGATAAAAAGAAAACCATTTTTTAATAGCTTTTATTGTAATGAAAATAAATTCTGAGAGTTTTTATCATTTAAATAAAGCTATTCAAAGGGAGAAAAGAGGATAAGAGGAGCGACAGGCCAGTAAATCTAAATATATGAGGCCGTAAATTGGCACTGGCATTGAGAATACAAGGTTTGCTCGTGTAGAAGGGAAAAGGGCGGAGATACAAAGAAGGGCAGTAAATATGTAAAGGATCGAGTGGGCACTAAGACACTGCCCATTGTCGCCCCGAGGCTGCTTTGCATCTGAAAGAGTCTCCTCGTCCTCGCTATCTCCGCGCTCACTCACCGCCACCGATAGCACTACCGCTCTCAATATTCACTCCGCTCTTCTGCACCAACGAGCCTACTTTCCGTCCTACTTTCCGAGAATAAATTTTTAAAGAAATGTCGAACAGTCTTGGTTAAAAAGTAAGATCAGAGCAGTCCTTATAAATCTAAGGAGCTTATTAGAACGAGTGAGATCCTAGCTCAGATCACTGTGAGGAGGTGGCTCAGAGTGCAGATCCCAGAGTTTTTCAGCAGAAGGTTATTCAGGATGCAAAGGAATAAATAATTTCAACTATAAACCGCTGTAGATCAAAGTACTAACATTTGTAGACCCTTCCAGGGCAAACTCGACCTCTCTCGGGGTCACCTGCGTATTTGTTGTTACCATATCAATTTTCTATCCCCAACATCGTGGGTTCGCCACCGAGCAGGTGGCCTAATATTTAAGATTTAAGATTCAATAGTTTCCTCAAGGTAGTACCCTATCCCAATCCTTTATACAATTTATACAACTGACATCCCGACTCATCCTAATACTATCCTTACCACGTATTCTGATGATACATGTGCGTTGTCAGTTACACTAATCTAGTTATTGCATCCCTAAGTCTCCAATCCCATATCACAGATACCGAAGAATGGTTCCAAAACTGGAGAATTAAAATAAATTCTCAAAAGTCTCATCAAATCACTTTTACCTTACGTCGTAAACCAATGACTTCCTGCCCTACAGTATCCTTTAATAATATCCCACTGGTGCCTGTAGATCCGATACTTAGGGTTGCATCTCGATAAATGGTTCACATGGAATCCTCATCCAGGACTGAAAAGACAAGAAACCGCAAGGCATTTCAGGCTACTTCAACACTTACAAGACAAACGCTCTAAGCTCCCGATTAACTACAAAAGACTCATCTACATGACCATCATAGGACCTATTAGGACTTACGGATCAGAGCTTTGGGGTTCCACTAAGCAATCAAATTCCTCTCGTATCCAATCCCTACTATAAAAAATCCTTTGTAAAATCCTCAATGCTACTTATTTTATTAAAAATAAGGTCATCCATAATGACCTTAATGTTCCATTTGTTGCTGATTTAACCCGAACCCGGTATCTATCATTTCATAACAAACTTCATTCCCATTAAAATCCTAAAGTTTCAAACCTATCTTCCTCTTCAATTGCCAATAATTCTCCGAGGCGTCTGAAAAGAAGATGACCACGTGAGCTTCTTAGTTGAACTTGTGATTTGAGTACTACCAGTGGATAGTTTCTCTACTTGTCATTATGTATCAATTTGCCTATTTACTTGTTTTATTATTGTAATTATCAATAAAGAAATAAAAAATATACAAAAGATTTAATAGTATAGTATCCTCCGGGATACAGAATTAGTAGTTTGAGAGGGCGAGGGTTCCTTGAAGAGTTCTTTGAAAAGTCAATCATCTTCCCTCTCCATAAAAAACGTGAAATGACAAATTACAGGGGTATTTCTTTTTTAGATTTCATTTTATGATATATTCTGGCATGCTGGCAGTATACTTACAAACTGGTTGGAAGAAAGAAAAGTATTGATAGAAGACTAAGCCAGATTCAGAAAGGGTCGCTCAGTTGTTGACAATTTCTATATTTAAAGCAATTTAAAAGAGTACATTTGGAAATTAGGGGAAAATAAAATCTATTGTTTTTTTTTGTCACCTTCAAGGCAGCGTTTGACTCTGTGTACAGTTAGTTTATAAAATGTACGAAATGGGTTTCTCAACTGAGTTCATTAACTATATACAAAGTCTTTACGGAACACGGAGGCAGTGGTCTGGACAAAAGATAGAGTTACGGAGTCATTCAAGAGAGAGATGGGAGACAAGCAGGTTTGTGCACTGAGTCTCTACCTGTTTTGTCTTTTCATAAACGAATTAGTGGAGAATCGCGGGGGAGGAGTCATAGTAGGGCATAAGAAAGTGAACACGTTGGCCTATGCTGACGATATTGTCCTAGCTCATATCAGATAATCTGGTTGGTTTGCAGTACATGACAGGCAAGTTAGAAATCTACTGTAAAACATAGAATTTGTAAATCTCGATAAATCAAAAATTGTAGTATTAAGGAAGAATGATAGAGGCAAAATGTGCACAATAAAGAGAAATGGTTCCTAAATAATGAGCGAATTGAATGTGTGAAATCATAAAAACATCTAGGGGGTGGTGGTGTGCAATAACTTAAAAATGAATTATGAATTAAAAATGAGTTTAAGAACCTGATGTGGAGAGAACTGTTCAGCACTCCAGTGCCATTAGAGTCAAAATTCAAAGCATTCGAGTCTCAAATACAAATGTCTACGGGTGACAAGTTTGGGGCCACAAATACTGTGAGGAGATCGAAAAGGTGGAACGATATTTCATTTGAATAAAATGTATATGTTAGGGAAAAAGAAAACATTTTTTTTTTAAATTTTATAAGAATAAAAAAAAATAAATTACCGGTTAATACCCCAAATTACTATTTATTTTATTTTAAAAATATTAGATTATAATGAAAATAGATTAAGTACAGTTACAGCAAGAGAAATAATAAAACAAAACATGTCATGGTTTATAGAGAGAGGGGGGATTGCACACAAAATAAATTATGAATTAAATTTAAGTTTAAACTCCTTGGGTACTTGGGAGGGAGAAATGTCCAAAATGTTAGATCTGTACAATGATTATTTTATTTAAGTTTGCAATACAAAACCATCAGAGGGCACACACCACGGCCTCTATAACTCTTTAGATAAAACAATAGATTACCTTAGCCATTTGAAAGTATAAAAAAAAATTAGCTTAGTTATGAAATGTAGAAGGGAGCTCCTGAATCTAAATTACAAACCATTTGATTTGCAAATTATACAGCTATGCTCACTGTAATATAGTGTGTAATATGAACGAAGTTGAAAATAGTTTTCACTTCCTGGCAGTATGTCCCGTCTTAAAATCGTATAGATAAAAATACTAGTACATGAGTTGATCTCAAAACCAAATAACTAGAGAATGTGCCACCAAACACCAAACCAAAACTAAAGAACTAATAGATATTCTGAATGAGAAGAATTTAATAGGCTTATATAATTTTGTAAGAAATGCAGGTCGATATAGAATTTAAAAAATATAAAAATATTTATTGAAAATTACAGCCGTATACAGAATACATCAATTAAATATAATGAAAGATAGATCATGTCCAGAGACACAGACAAGTAGAGCAACTACGCAGTGGTAGTATTCAAATAAAAAGTTCAGCTAAGAAGGTCACGAGACCATCTTCTTTTCAGACGCGTCGGAGGATTATCAGAAATTGAAAGATTGCGAGGTTTGAAACTAGTGGATTTGAGTGGAAATAAAGTTTGTCATGAAAAGATTGATATCGGATTCGGGGCAATTTAGCAATAAAAGGGACATTAAGATAATTATGGATTTCTTTGTTCGTAACAAATTAAGGAGCATTAAGGATTTTACGAAAGATGGCTTAGTGGAGCCCCAAAGCTCTAAGTCCAGATAGGTCTGATGATTGTCATGTATATGAGTGTTTTGTAATTGATTGGGAGCTTAGAGCGTTTGTCTAGTAAATGTTGAAGTAGCCTGAAACGGCGATCTGTTTCTTGTCGCTTCAGTCTAGTATAAGAATTTCAAGTTAAGCGTTTGTCAAAGTGAAGTCTTAAGTACCGGACCTGTTCTACAGGAATCAGTGGGATGTTATTAAACAATACAGGAGGGCAGAAAGTCGTTAGAAAATTTTTAATTTCAGAATTTAATTATTAATGTCAAAACAAATTTAATTTATTTTTAGTTTTGTTATTATTTATTAGTTCAATCAAACTCCTGGCAGACGGTATAAAGTACTGTGCTGTGGTTACTACAGTTGTAAAGATGATTAAAAAGAAAAACACTGTAAAAAATGTGTTAATAAAAGAGAATTTATATTTATCTATCTATCTACAGAATTAGTATACATCTATCAACATGTACTGATTTCAAAGAAGTGGAATTCAAAAGAGGAAATTTCAAAGTGATATCACTAAATATGCTAGTACCTGCCAACATAAAGCTTTTTTGGTACTTTTTTTTATAATTTTAACAATAACTACTAATAAAATTATTATGCATATCCTTAAAAATCATCCCTCAGTATGCGTATGTTTGTGTACATGCGCAAAAGGTCTTAAGTTCAGTACACGGGAGAGACCGTAATGCTACAAACAAACAGTGGAGATTTGGCCGGTATAACGCTAAACTGTCAGGTTTCCTCCAATTATGCGTGGTTTCTCCATTTTATAGAGACTTGACGAGCATTGGACGACTCCACAGATTCCAAAGGATAGATCCACTGATAGTATTAGAATAAATAACATTTTTGCCAACATCGGGAACTACTGAGAGTTAACTGATGAAACTGGAATATCATATACCATGTTCAAAATCATAAATTTATATTAAAAATAAGTTATTTTGATAATCATTCTTTCTCGTTTACACAATGCAATTAATAACTTTATTAATACGCAGTAATGGTCGAAAGTTTCCAACATTAAACTATAGACAAAACAATACTAGTCAGATTTTATAAAACTTTCTATTTACATCATAATTATTATTTTATCCGATAATTTTTCAAATCATAGTTTGTACATGAAAATACGGAAAGTCAATCTTTGCCGTATTAACTATAAAAATGAAAAAAGTGGCTATGTCAGGAACAGGCTGTCAGTGTTAAACGATAGTATGGAAATATTAAACTGATTTTTTATTCATTGAGATTATGTCATATATATTCTTTATGCAAATACTTATTTTTTTCAATGAAAGTCAAACGAAGCCTAAGGATATTACAAATAGTGTACTTGAAGTACCTGCTTAACATTCTATCTTTATAATCTTGAGGTTGGAATAATTAAAGACTTTATTTCAAGCATAAAATACTCTGAGATTTTTTTATATTATTTAAATCTTTGAACATGAAGTCATGAAGGAGCGATTACATCCTAAATTTGCTTGAGATTAATCGAATAATTGACAGTTATTCCAATTAAAACAGCTCCGTGACATATTTGACACTTGACATGTTTATAGTTCCATAATGAAATTATAGTTGATATGCAGGCATCATTAGATTTATTTTGAGCTATTCGTTCTTGTTGTATATGGTTAGTATATTTCTAATTGTACTAGGTGACGTGATGAATAATAAATTAAACTCAACTAAAATTCAAAGTTAGTAGTAGAGCATTTATTTACAAAATAGATCAAACTAACACTAAAAATTTTCTTTAGATTACAGGAGAAACCTATCCCCCCTGTTAGTTGTAAATTTATAAAGGTTAGAGAAACAAGGATTGAGGAGTATTTCCCGGAACATCATTCAATATATTTCAATCCTCACGAAGGGTAATAAATCCTTTAATTATTTTGTTAGCGAGAGGTTAAATATTTTGTTCTATATTTATTGTTTTTTATGTCTAATTAACAACTAAGTAATAAATGTATAGATGTATTTAACATTAGAATATGCGTTACGAAAGTGTATCACATCTATATTTATAAATTTTACTATATTTAAACAATTGATATTTCAAATAAGTATTTAAATTATTGTATTTTTAACTAATTAATTAGCAACAATTGTTAAATAACGGTATTAAATTAGGAGCGAGATAACTTAGTGTATAGAGCGATGAGTTGCTGTAAACCTGAAGATCGAAATTCGAATCCGGCTGTGTAACAGATAATTATTTAATTTTTGAACAGCCATAGAAGGACTCAGCTGTATCTTTAGCCCCTTCTTGTGCTCAACGAGTTTTTATACGGTGGGTACTAGAAAAAAACTGGCGGTTAAGCTTGATTTTTGTGGAAATGATAAGTACTCCTAAATGAAAAATATATTACGCATTAGATAGTGTTGAGAATTTACAAAGTAATGAGAAATCAAACATAGACGTGACCTAATATTATATACCATGACTTCATATTCTAAATAAATGATTGAGCTTTTATTTCTGAAAGAGGTAAAAGTCCATTGGAATTTAAAAAATCGTTTATTATTTTAGATAATTTTAATCTATCTATCTCCGTGGCGCTAAAACCCTGGGTGGGTCCTGGCCACCTCAATGAGCCGCCGCCATTCGGCCCGATTTCGTGCTGCCGCTCTCCAGCTTCTGATCATTCGATTCAGGCTCCGTGCATCCGCTGCCACTCCATCAACCCATCGAGCCTTGGCCTACCAGTCCGTCGTGTATTGTGAAGGGTTGTGTCCGCTACTTTTCTAGGATTTTCTTTCACTTCCATCCTTGCGACATGGCCAGCCCAACAGAGCCTCTCCAGTTTAATAAACTTCACAATGTCCACATCTCCGTAAAGGTCACAAAGCTCCCTGTTCCTCCTAATCCTGCACCCACCTCCATCTCTTACCGAGCCAACTATACGCCGTAATATTTTTCTTTTGAAAATTAAAAGACTATTTTCATTATTTCTTGATATAGTCCAGGTTTGGGAAGCATAGGTAACAACAGGGCGTATAAGAGTCTTGTATATGACCAGTTAAGTGCCCCCTGATAGGGGATCTGCTGCGAGGTGTTTTCAGTAAGGCAAAATATGGCCTATTTGCCGCCACTATCCTTTTTCATATCTCAGAAGACATCGTTTATTGTTGTCACTAAGGATCCCAAATACGCTGACATATGCATACAAATACATTTTAAAATATTAAAGATAATTTTAATACAAAATTTAAAAGGTGTATAGTTTTAAAAACATGATGTTTTATATATCTATATGAATAAAAGTTTTATACTTTTAAATTTATTTAAACGGAAATCTTAAATATCTCGATACATGATGGAATAGTTTTATACCGATTTAAAAATAACAGATAAATTATCAGGTATAAGATAAATATATGAATGAATTCTAAGTATAGGAATGTATGGAATGTGATTAAAAATAAACGGTTTTTTCAATGGCGGCAGAATTGAAATTTATTTCTCACATTGCAGGCCTTCTTCAGGGCTAGATATGCAAGATACAAACAAATCAAAACTATACATACAAATTTCCAAGAATAGAAGTAGATGCAATAAAATATAGAAATAATTATATTGGAGGAAACCAGATACAAAATTGGTAACGATTTAAGTTATAAAATGAAATAAAGGAATTTTTTGAAATATATGAACTAAAACAAGGTGATATGAGTAGCAGCAATAATGAGGGGGAAACAATGTGAATAAATATAAAAACAGAAGTTATTAATAGGTACTAATCTAATAAGTGGTTCTTTCAAATAAATAGTTGAACCCTATATAAGAAATAAATTTTCTGATCTTCACCCGGACCATTTTCTTTCCCATATAATAATGGTCAAAAATATATCCAATATTATTCATGATGAATCTAGATACTTACTTCACAGATACAAGGTAATAAATAATATCATAATTATACGAATATTAGTATATATAAATTACCAATACTCTCATTACCCGCAATTGAATGCATAACATTATGAAATGGTTTGAAAACAATTATACTAGCTGGCTACTGTTATTGTTCTATATGACAACTAATATAACCATAGACCTGGGATAAAATATCGTTTCAATTAAGGTTCTTTGAGAGGCATCCATTTAGCTAAGAGGAGGGCTAATCATTTTATTAGGTTCCGAATTGGCCGGGTCCCAGGACGGATATCGATTACAATGGAACGGGTGTTAAAAGCAACTTAGCTACTTAAGCTTAGGCTCATTTCAACTGTGTGAACCCCCACCCCCACCCGGCACTTCCCCCACCATCCGACAAATCTCCTCTAAATTTATTTCATTACTTAGTGTTAGTCTGGCAAAATTCCATACCTGTTTCAAGCGCCCATTATTTTAAAATAAAAACTTCATACTTTAAATATAGTAGAAATATATATTATTACTGGTATTCTATATCTTTAGTTAATTTAGTAGATATTTTACTAGTTTTAGTGCAAAATGGTTAATATATTTGGTATTATCTATCTATCTATTATCGATCGTATAGAATCAAAAGTAACAATTAATAATTATAGATTTTTCTCCTATATTTGTTTCTAAAGCTCAATTTATTTTTTAAAATGTTATTTGTTCCGATAGTGATGATAATAATAATAATGTGGCAACTACACCGGATAAATCTCGACAATTCTCGTTAACGCTAGAATCAATCCAATATATCAATGATGGATGTAGAATTTTAACTAGTACCGAATATCTCCCGAGGCATATCAATTTTTGCATTTTGGTTTTGCATTGAAACACAGCCTACTTTATGATATACAGCCATATTATCATCAAATAGCTTCGTATCCATTTGTTATACTGTATAGTTTCATAAGTTTTGGAGCAGATTCGAAATTTATTCCTGATCAGATCCTCTTTAAGAATGTGTCTCTTATAGGATCTTTACCAAAAAACAAATCTAGGCCAAATGGGCTTTGCCAAAAACATCAAATTAAGCTCTCTTGGGAATAACGGACCATACTGTGCGTTATTATAGACCAGACATTATACAGAGAGGGGAAAGCAAATATTATTAACCTTGCTATAATATTTAATGGCACTTAATGGGACTTTCGCTTGATGTTGTATAGGAGGCTCAACAAGCAGTTCTATTGACACAGCTAGGATTGTAGGAAAATTTCAGAATGTTTGGAAATGTTAATGATCGCAGATGGTTGGACTTGCACATCTGTTTTTAACCTGCCAATTACACTACCCTTAATCTTCAAGCCCTAATTCTTCATGCCATTAACAATGCATATCACTACGAGACAAACGTGGAAGGTGAAGGAACGAAAGATTTCTCTAGCAACTATATGAGCCAGAGATTTCATTGTGTGCATTTATCCTAAATTCCTAAAGCTGTAAACCCCTCTGAGGTCAAATTCCTCTTACAAAAGTTAGAAGTCCGCAAACTCCTAGACATGACCTTTTAACCATCCAGATGCTTCAACACCTTCCTCAAAAAGCGATTATTTCCCTTGCCTCTCTATACAACTGTATTCTTTGTACAACTCACATCCCTTTGTTGTGGAAACAATCTATCATCATCCTATCCCTAAATCTGGCAAAACACCCAATGACACTTCCATCAAACCGCCTTATCAGCCTGGTTCCTATTCTTTCCAAAAATTTTGAAAAATCCTCCTGAAACGAAGCCTACCTATAATCTAATCCAATGATATTCCTTCACATTAATTCGGATCCTGTCCCAGGCACTCGACGCTCCAGCAGAATCTCCGAGTTTTCAATCACATATCCTCTGCTCTTGAAAGCAAACAATACTGCACAGGCGCATTTCTGGACTTAGCACAAGCTTTTGACCGGGTAAGACACGTCGGTTTGTTCTGTTCAAGCTCAAAACCCAGTTACTTTAATCCTTATTCCTAGTCCTTCGATCCTACCTTTCTGATCGATTCTTCTAAGTACGCTGGGGTAACGAATACTCCAATCTTTACCCATTTCAAGCTGGAGTCCCCCAAGGCAGCGTCTTTGGTCCTATATCCTATACATATAAATATACACCACTGATATCAAAACTACTCCTGAAACCTTCCTTGGAAGGTTCGCGGACGTGACAACCATTCTATCATCTCATCCAGACCCTGACATGGCTTCCTCGACCATCCAAAGGCCTTTCGCTGATTGAAATTTGGTGTAACCAATGGCGGATCAAAGTCAACGAAGGAAAATGTAAAAAAAAAAAGTCAAACACGAGACTTTTGCACTTTGCCGGGGAACATGTCCTTCTGTCCAATTCAATGAAACCGTCCTACCTATTTCCGACACAGTACGATACCTTGGTTCCCCCTAGACAAAGGACTTACATGGAACCCTCATACCAGACTCAAAATACAAGAACTTAAAAAACGATTAAGCCAACTATACAGATTACTACGTAGGACTTCCCATCTTTCAATAGAAAATAAACTTATAATATACAAGACGATCATCAAACCTATTTGGACCTATGGACTGGTACTGTGGGGAACCGCGAAAAAATCGAATATCAGACGTATTCAATTCTTTCAATCTAAAGTCTTGAGAACTTATTATTATATATTAACTTATATTACTTATTAACTTATTATGTCTCCAACAAAACCCTGCTTAATGATCTCAACACTCCTCTCGTCCTCGACCTCATCCCTACTAAATTTTCAAACTTTCATCACCTGGCTCAGTAATTATCCAGTTCCACACATCCTTATAATCCAATCTTCCGTCTAAACCGTCAATGGTGTGTCTAAACCGCAGTCTAGACTTGTTGTAGTAATGTTATTTGGAGTACTGGCACTGGCCAGATTCTCCACTCATGACCTTTGTGTGTGATGTCATGCGCCCTTAACCAGCTTCCATTACAGGCGATTAATGCCAGTGACACGGCTGGGAAAGTGGGCAGGAGCCTCCCAGACTTCTGACTTCGTCCTCATACCTGGGGGAGAAGCTTAGTTCAGGGACCCCAGGAAAATTGTAAAAAGTGTAATTATGGTATGAATGTAAGCGATTATTTTATTTTTATACTTCATGTTTATTATCGTTTTCGCATTTGTTTATTTTTCTTATTACCACATTTATATATTTTTATTACATTTATTTATTTTATTTTAGGTTTATTTTCATGGAATAATTTTATAGCTACTTAGCTCTTTTACTTATTTCTCACAAGTGGCAGATTTTAATAATTCAATAATGTATTAAAAAAAAAATCCATGAGGAAGGTCGGAGTTCTGCAAGAAATCAATATTCTTCTAAATTTCATTCTAATTAATGTATTTCGTCACCGTTTTGATAACTATTTCAAGTCATATTTTAATGAATATCTCTCAATTCAATAAAATTATTGGAGAAATCTACGATTTATATTTGAGCCATTTATTAAATTAATATATGAGAGGAAAATAGTTGACTGGATGATAAATTGTAGAAAGGAGATAGTTGGGGGGTGCAGTCAAACAAAACACTGAATAAGTGCTAGACTTATATTTATGTGCCGACGTTTCAACCTACAGTGTAGGTCATCTTCAGGGCTATGAGAGAGAAACAAACAGAACAAAAAATATATAAACAAACGTTCATTCCAAAGAATGAATCAGTTTTTCATTCTTTGGAACTTGTAAGTACACCCTATCTATTACAACTTATACAGGTCATTTTACATCTATTTTAGTGTGCTGTTTGATGTTTTTACTAAAAGCTCATTTGTTCACTGTCAGGGCATGAATATGAGACTAACCTAGTCTCGAAACGTTGCCTAAGAAGTTAATAAAGAAATAAAAGACTGAAACGCAAGATCTAAATATTATATTATTTCCATAACAGTCAAGATAAGTAGAAACCAATATATATATATATATATATATATATATATATATATATATATATATATATGACCCTTTATTAGAGAAAAACTGGTTTTGAGTTAGATTTCCACCAAACCAACTTCCTGCGCAATTGTTGGCTTAAAACCAGTAATGCCTTATACTGAACCCATGGTTTATAATGAGGCGTATTTTAAAATAAATTTATTTATTGGTTTCCTTAATAAATTTATGTTGATATGCAATGACAAGAATACAGTGGCGAATTTCGTTAGTGTCCAATATCTAAATCGTAAATTGTAATTTAACCATAAATAAAAAGATAAAAATTAAAGTGGAAGAGTAAATACATAGCAGGATATATTAACTGCAGGATTACTGCACTGCGGAACGCAGAGAAAACATAGATTAACTTTAACTAGATTTTTATTGGCAATAAAATATGAGATCTTATTTTAATAATAATAATAATCTCAAACTTTTTTTTTTGGTTTCAAAGCAAAATGTTCAATAATATTTGTACACTGAATAACGTCATAAAATATTTTTAGTTTTGGCCAAAAATGTTGGTTTTTTCATTCATAATGCATCAGATAGACATTAGTAGATATTTTACGCATTGATGTAGAAAAAGCCTCCTGTGTGTGCAATGTTAACAAATTTCACGTGTTTAATCTGAGTTGGATTTTATCCTCCATCTTTGAATATGAAGAACAAAAAGATTAATAGCATCAATTAATTAATAACAAGGGAACTTCCTGCGGACGAGAGATAAGGGTTTTTCTTTCCACGGGGCAGCCAGGGGTTAATTATCGCCTAATTTAGTTCAAATACAAGCTAACAAGTACAAAGAGATAGCGCCCCTGATATAAATCCAATTTTTGTTTGAACAATGAAACGGTCTCAGTTGGGAATATCGCTTTTGACGATTTAAAAAAAAAATAATACGTTTAATATCTCTGAAAGATTAACTTATCACTTAATTAAAATAAAAATAAAATAGTAACCTTTGTTATCAGAATTATGTTAAATGAGGTTGTTGTTTTTTTATTGTTAGGCAAAAAAACCTACGATTCTTTTTCTCTATGTTTCGATGGAATTAATATTTGTAATATAATAATGATGCTCCAAACTTATTACTCGAGGTCAATTTTGTTTTTCTTACGGTTACCTAAGTCTTTGTCCGAGCTATGCTATCATCTTGTAGACATATATTGCTCGCAAGACTAATCACACTCAACTTCACGTTGCTGTTAACCATGGTTTCCATTCCATTCAACTATGTTCTTCCCGCCGATGTACACTCGGGTTCGAGGACATAGAGGAACTGCTCTAGTTCCAAGGATTATGGCTGTTAGGAGTCAGCAGGCGCACGAAGACCTATATGCCTTTCCAGGAAGCATGGATGAAATCTCTATACGGCTTATGGTATCCTGAAAAACACAGCACTATTCCCAACAGATATACACGGAGCAGGGTTAAAACTTCTAGGCCCGGTTTTTATAAGTTGCCTCCAGTAGGCTGAAAGGCCTCATGCATCCCTGATGAATAGATATAATACCCGTTATATATTGCACGCATTATTTTCAAATATTTATTATTACTTGAAATTAAATTATTAAAAAATTAAAAAGTATATAATTTGTCTTCATTTACAAAACATATGTAATAAATTAAAAATAAATGATATTGCAATTTAGAATATTGGTAAGGTTCTCATCTGTAGTCGAGACGTGTGCTTACAAATCATTTCCCACGCCCAGTTCGTTTAACGTCGCCGGAAATTAGTCATGGATTTCTCAATTCTTCTCACTGGTGAGCAAGAAACTAGCCAACTATGTCCGCTAGGGAGCAGCACGTTACAGAAACGAGATTGTAAATGTTGATGCTAGCAGGAATCAACGTTTTTAAAGGTATTTTTTTTCCCACACGTCAGAGCCGAGGACTGGTACTCCCGGCGAGAAGGTTCGTGGTCGACCGGAAGTAAGATGAACTGTTAAGGTAGGAGTCTCTATTTTTCTGTGGTCGACTAGATTTGGGGTGTAGCCTGATAGTAGTTTAGTTGATGATAGAGCCAACCAAGTATGACACTTAAATATATTATGTATCTTATATTTTCTTTTCTCTTTTGTAACGTTTCGATCACTAAACCGATGAGATGGTGAATCTTATTTTAAATTATAGTCATTATTTTTTATGGCGAATTTCGGATTAGAATTTTAGTTATTATTTTATTAATGCCTTTAGAATTTTTCCTTTTTATATTAGTTGAGTGTAATTTTATTTTAATGTAGCAGAGTTTTATTTTTGATATAAGGATGTTTTGTGTTCATTTCTTTTCCAAGATTTTCCTATGTGCCCTGGACTATTCCTGGTATCCATCCAGCCCTTTTCAGACATCCACGAACTCTAAGAGAGGAGCTGCAGGTAGCACATAATTTTTATTCCGAGAAATTAAAAAAAAAGATTAATACAGTGTATTAAAAGGAAGCTACTTAAATAATACCTACATGTATATCGACATTAGGAAGGCCTTACATTTAATTAAATCTGAATTTTATTCTTCATTTCTTTGTTGTAAGTAACCTTTAATGCATTCCAGTTTTTGAAATAACATTCTAATAATCAGTATTATTATTATTACACGTGATGTAAACCATTATCATTCTAGCGAATGTTCTGATAAGAAAAGTGACAAGGAATAGAAGCAATAAAAGGGAACCGAGACTGGAGTGAACCAATTTCGACGAAGATGATCTTGTGAACAATATCAGAAACGGGGAGCCAGATGGGCGGATATCGCTCCACGTACTCCCTCCGACCTAATGGAAACTTCTGAGATCAAAATTCTTATCTCATTCCCTTCTCTTAACAACATATTACTAATTTTGAGCTTTCTTCTAAGTTTTTTTTTTTTATGAATCATCAAAAAATATTCGCAACATAAAAAAAATCTAAAATTGTAGTAACTGTATAATGTGCATAATTGTCTACGCCTAGAATGTTATGACAGAAGATTATAAAAAAGTCTTGATTTGTCACGAATTTTTAATATATTTTATGTTTATAACTATGCAACTCTAAATAGTACCTTAATCGTACGAATTCACCTTTACTCAGAAAAATCTCATAGGCTTCACCCCGTTTCTGTTAACTGAAGGAGGGAACTGAAATTTGGCCAAAACACCGCTCTGCAAATCAGTTGTCTAAGAAACTGTAAAGTACCTACCATTCAACGAACTGACTAATATTTGTGAGCTTTAGTGGTATAGGATTTTGCTATGTATTGTACCGGACGTTATTATAATGAGAAAATGACCGTTTTAAAGAAATAGGTCACTGAGGTAGTATGTTCAAGGGGGTCAAGATACCAAACAGAAATAATGATTTGAGTGATCATCTTAATTGATTACTGTGGCATTCCGAAATTAATGGAATATTTAATACAAAACAGCAGTTTTTTTTTTAGAATAAATTAAGATATAATACATTTATTAGATTTGAACATACTAATATAAAATCAATCGCTCTTGGTCTTTTGTAGAACTTTTTCCCGAGTGCGGAGATTGAGATGTAAGACCAATTTTCAAACGACAAGGAGAATTTTTATTTGAATATATTTAAATAGAATATTGCCATTTAATTCTTTCTGAAAAAAAAATCTGCAACAGTGTAGTCCACAAAACATTGAGTTTACGTATATGTCTTGTGTGGGTGGAATGAGTTGCCGATAATAAGATAGTTATCGACACTTAAGTAGGTGAGTCGTTCTTCTGGCCATTCTCGTTCTTGGTGCTCTCTCTACCGTATCTTCCTATAGCTCCATGCCCTGTTCTGTAGTTCCATCCAATTCCATCAATTTAGGTCCCCACTCAGAATTATGGACCTTTGGCTGGCCCTGCACCTGTCAACGGGGTTTTCTAGCTCCGATTAGAATAATTCCTTGTCCAAGACTGAATAATTTTCTGTTGGTTTATGGACTTGGATGCCTAGGTTTAGGACAGCCAGTATTATTCTAGAGGTTAATGGCTCCCACTCTTCTAGCTTACAATATGCTGCAAAGGACATAACGATTTAGCGCACTATTTAGCGAATCAGGCACACCGGAGTACAAAAGCATGTAATCCAACCTCATCTCTCCGTTTCCTTTTTTCTTATCCGCAGCTATTCTGAGTATGTCCAGTCTGAACTTCTTCATTTCCAACGCAAGTTCGGCTTCTTTCCTCGTCATTTTCCCGATGTTCCATGTTGCGATTCTTAAGTCCTTTTACGCTCCATGTCGTTGCCGTTGAGGCAGTTCGTTTCCGAGGCCATTTTGATTTCTTTGAATCAGTTTTACTCTCGCGTGGGTGATTGGCCCTAAGCGAGAGGCCCCGTAACCTCAGGACAACAGGCTCCTTTAGTCAGTCGCCTTTTACGACATGCTGAGATTCCGTGGGTAAATTCTGTCCCCTACCAACAGGGGTGATTAAAATTTCAATATAATTAAATTGGGAGGGCATTAAGGAAGAGTTGTGAATATGGTCATTTAGTAATTATTCAAGATAAATTTTTATAGCTATCTTTAGACTAAACGAGCTCTGAAACAGGTGATCTCTAGTGGGATAGTGAAACTTTTTTCACCAATCCCCTGTCATACTTCCTCTAAATGACTGTTTCTTGTTGATTCGGATGCTGCGAACAGTTGGAACAAACATTATATTATCAAAGAAGCCTACCAATGCAAGCTAGTTAGCATTGGTAGCATTGACAGAGGTAGACTACTAATGCCGATGGAGAAGGAATCGATAAGGATATTCCTTTTCATAAGTGATGAACAATCTTAGGAGGCACTCATGGTCCCTGTTTGCCATGCATCACTATATCGCTATCTGAATAAACCATCCAGTCCGCAGATGAGCTGCCGTCGAGCCGGTATTTCATCTACCGATTCTCGAGTCTGCAATATCCCATGTATTCACTGCTGAAATATACTTCACAAGTATCAACATGATTTTCCGTCAAATCATAGAAATTATTTCTTAACACATTTATAAATATGAGTAAAGAATTTTTTTTAATTTAATAGAGATCATACATACTATTGAAACCAAGAAAACAGTTAGGTCGTTGTATATACATGCAACATTAACTTTATATTTATAATTTGTACTTCACGACTGTTTACGAGTATTTATATTTCATGTTTCATAGTATAAAAATAATTATGATAAAATTGACGGCACGGTAGATGAGTATTATACCTATAAACTCTAATCAATATTACTTATCTTACAGTATTGTATATTAGTTTTGCTAAACCGGGCATGTATCCCTATGGAAGTAAGAGGGACATGAAATGAATCATGCAGGCTAAATCATTACAATCAGAGAATATTTTCTCAAAAAGATAAAAAAAACTCAATTGCTGCTACACTGAAGTAAACAATTATAACAAACACATACCCACGTAATAAATAATAAAACAAGTAATAATAATACTCATACGTAAGTATGAACAGTTGAAAAATAAGTAGTCCGCACTGGTTCAGTTGAGAAAAAAAAAACACAGTGCAAGAAAGTGGTTTCTTTCTGCACCAGAGAGAGCTATTTAATTATTTCGTTTAATTTTTTCCAATGTTTTTTGAAACATTGACTTTTTTTTCGTTTTGATATTCGATACCTCGATATATAAGCATATTCCGTTAAATTTTGTTTATAACTGTCAGGCTACAATCAGTTTCAACAAACATGTAAAAATAATCATTTACGGCTCATTTTCTTTTTGATTTTCATAAAGGAAACAGAGCAAAGAGATCCGTGAAGTTTCTGGTGATGATTATTAAACAGACCGCACGCGTCAGAATTGGTTTAAAAAAAAATCGTTCTAGACATATTTGGCTAAAAGATTTGTTCGAGTCGACCTTCTGAAGTAAATTATGCAAAAATAAAAGTTATAATTGAATGATATCTTCGAGTAACTGTACAAAAAATTGGAAAATCGTTAATGATGATGCTGTAAAACTTAGTTTCCACACAAATTGAAAGAGATTCGCCTAATACAACGAATCAATATTTGTGATATTGATGTAAAAATCGAACCTCTTTTAAAACGAATTATCCCTGGCGATGAGAAATGTATCGCCTACATAATCGAAAAAGATCCTGATCCAAGCATAATTGATCAGCACGAACCATATCGAAACAGATCTGGATCAGAAAAAAATAGTTTTCTATTTGGTGGGATTCCAAAGGTCTTGTGTATTTTGAGCTGCTTGCTAACTACAGAACTCAAGGTCACGTGTGGTCTAGTGGTTAGCATAACAAACTACTAAACCCAAGATCACAGCCCGGCAAGTGGCCCTAGGATTTTTTTAAGGGAGTAAAAAATCCATAGTTACGCCGAAGGGAAGTTAAACGGGGGTCCCGAGCCTGTACGATGTCAGGTACTCGTTAAAAATCCCTATCCTAATTAAACTTGGACAGGAACAATTTAGAGCTCCCACTGTAGCATCGTCCGATTAGCCATAGCAGCATAAAGTGACGTTAAGTGAACTAACAACAAACTACAGAACTCGGATGTTTATAATTATCGGACCACTTATGAAATTGGACTGAAAGATTTTAGACTGGTTAAAATTCATTTTTGTTAAGAAAAAATTAGATTTATTTAAAATAAAAAAAACAAATTAATGTCCTATCAATTATCAGGGTAATTTATAATTATTAGTTTAGTTAGATAAGCATCATCTGGAATTACCACTCTTAAAATTCTTATCGATAATAAAAACATTTAAAGGTTTTCAAAACTTCGCATTTCTGGCCTAATTATAGACTAAACGTTGGAAGGCACCAGTTTTATATTTTTTTATGTTTACCACCCACAAAATATTCTTCCTATCCTTTTCACACGTGAATCGCTAACTCAACTTTTAGAAATTAAACGAGATAAACAAAAAATGGGATCTTGCCCTGGACTGGTTTCCTACCTGCAGTTTGTTTGTTTGTTTGGGTTTGTAAGGCATAAAACCATACGGTCATCAATGCCTGTGATAATTTGTTTATACAGTCTTATATCTATGTGTATTCCAATATTTGATTATTGCAATAATAAGATTTTCAGTTTTAATTTAACTACCTGCAGTAAATAAAATATTGAAAAATTTGCCATGACTGAACTATCTTTTGGATAAGTGTCCTTGCTGAAAAGTAAGTGGTGCTTTCTTTCTATTCCCATAGCTAAAACTTGGATTAGTTTTAACAATGACAGTTTAAATTTTAACATTAATTGGATTAGTAAGAACATTAACACATTTTATTTAAATTTTATCTGAAAATCCCCAGGTTCGATAATTAATGTCACACCGCATGGGGTGAACTGTGTCAAAATTAAAGGATTAGGAAGAATGCCAGCGAATGGCATTTAAACTTCATTAAGAACCAATTAAAATCAGTCATTATTCCGTCAGCAATTATTAATATATCTAAAATATGATACACGTAATTTAATTTAAAGTTTTAAACTAACTAAAAATAAAATATTAACTAAATAAAGTCAAATATTTATACTATAACCAAGCTCATGATAAATAATAGTAAACCACTAAGCAATAAGCTAAAAAAATAATTAATCCAATAATCACATATTTCTCACAGGAATTTTTCACCAAACGAAGCACACTCTTGTAACAATCATTACTTATCAAATCATAAAATACAATAATTATTACATTTGCTACCGGATAATAACAGTCACTTCCATAAATCCGACTATTGAAGATCTTTTCGAATCTCAAAAAATCGTTTCATGGCGATGTAGACGTTATAATTTATTAGTTCTTTACTAAATGATTTATTTATTTTGTAAAAAAAAAAGGTTTAAATGAATGTAGAAATGATTGTATTTTTGTCTGAAACCCGTACCAGACAGAAAATAATTACACACTGAAATGACCCCCTATTTCATTTCTTGTCCTTATTATTTTTGTTTTTAATATTGATTTTGTCGAATACATCAATTTTCCAATGTTTACTTTTTTCCAATGTAGTTATTTTTCCTTTCCAATTAAACATTCTCTGTTTATAAAATTCTTGATACTCATTTTCTATAAAAGATTTAACAAAACAAATATGAGAAAATATTATAACTGAACTATAAAAACAAAAAAATATATAATGTATTGCGATATTGCAATACGGAGTAATAAGATATTTTGAATAGAGTGAGTTTGCTCCTTTCAGTCAGCTTATTTTATGTTTTACCGACAGAATGGTGTGGTAATTTTGGTACGATAACGGTTATTGTTTATTGATTATGATGAGTTTATATGACACCTCATCTCAATATATATTTGATTTTGAACAAATTTCATATGTGTCCTAGTTCTTTAAAAATGTTATTAGATGATTTATAACCAACTCAATGCAAGGAGTCTGTACTCCTTAATGCTACCCGAAAGGAACCAGTTTTTTCTTTCAGGTCGACCGTTGAAAACAGGTCATTGAAGTCAATTCAGGTCCTGGCTTAGGACTCTATTCAGCCTCCGACCAAACTTGGCCCAACTGTTGCAAACTCAGTCAGGCAACACTTAAAGTTGCCTCCATTGATTTATAAATCCATCCCTTTTCTCTAAGTTTACTAATTATCTAATTATTCTTTACTTACTTTATTCTATTTTTAAAAGAGAAAAGCAACGCAACTTAAAAGGTATAATGGCTACGTTTAAATATTAGATTATTTATTTAATTAAGGAAGTACTGTAGCTCAGCAGGGTGCTGTGTTATTAAACACTAGTTCTCGGTTCCATATATTAATTATGTATTACATTCTCTGTTATCAATCGAGAAATATTCCTGTGATTTGGAGATCCTCCTGGGGTTCACTCAGTTTCTTTTGAGTGGAAATTCTGGCGGTTGAGCTTAGTCTCGACCAATTCCCTTCCATGCATAAGTGTTGGCCTTTAAATACCGTAGTGTCCGTACCACGCACTGAACCCAATATCCTTCATGTAAATTAAAATATTTTACTAAAGTGGATCCTGTTTAAGGATGTGGTAGCAAATTATAATCTCTATATTGATAGTGAAAATTCTTTTTCATATTTACTTTCTTGATCCTAATATAATCCCTAAAGAAGACATAGAATGTGGGTTGAAATGTATGCTTTCAAATAAACATTCCCAACCTGAATGTTTCAAATTGAACATTCTCAATTGGTCAACCCTATTTAGAAATTATTTCTCTGACCTCTACCTGGACCATTTTCTTTCCTATATCTTGATGAGAAAACTAAAAAATTTAATAAACATTTTTTTTTGTAACTAACAAATTCATAAATATGTTAAAAAAATGGTTTTCTTTTGATTGTTGTTTGTTATTTGTTCGTTTAACGTCACTATATGCTGCTATGGCTAATCGGACGATGCTACAGTGGGAGCTCTAAATTTTGCCTATCCAGGTTTAATTAGGATAGGGATTTTTAACGAGTACCTGACATTATTATGGTTTTCTTTTGATTTTAACTACTGATTGATATTGACCGGAATAATTAATGTAATTATCAGCAATCACAATAATTGAAATACTATTTTAATTTTACTATCAAATAATAAGTTAGAAATTTAGTTATAGAGTTTTCATTTCTAACTTGAGTTTATGCAGTATAATATGCAGTATAATGCACACTGCACACATTTGTGCTAATTGGTTACACAGACTGGTTACCAAATAACATATAACAATATTTTGTATATAAAAAGTAGGCTAAATAGTGAAGCATTGAATTTAGCAAGGCACTAAATCCCTACCACTGCAGCTAAACGAACCTCTAACCCCCACGGCACTTCAGTCATTAGTGGGTCCACGGCTCAGTTGCCTCAGGAGCAATCCGGCAACCCCAGCTACTAGATGTCATCATTTTTTATTTTTCAAGATCCAATATTCCACTTTCCAGTTAGCGGCATACAGATTTATCTCCTTAATAACTCATCAAAGCGATTATTACTGCATGTATAAGTCAGAAAATGTTTTAGAAAATTCATTAAAAAAATAAACTGTCACTTTGTTCTACATAAAAATCTATTTAAAAAAGTTATTTTTCTTAATGAGTCTGCTATTTGTTTTAAGACTTGGCAAATTTCCTGGATGAGAGGATTGTCTGAGAAAGTGTTTATTATTGGTAAGAGGGCACTCCATGATTCGGAATAAAATATTTTTGCCTGATCTATTGTTGTAAGGGTCATTAAGAGAGCGTTAAGAATAGTCGTCAATCAGCTCTGAATATACTGTTACGGGCGCCGGCAGGAAGACGGGAGCAAGAGGATTAGCGGCTTAAATCCGTCGGCGGGAGAAGTTAAAATAGGATTAGGACGGTTCTAGATCGTCTCCTTTTGTCGGCAAAGGATTAAGAATATTCCAGAATTGTCTGGTCCCTCCGTGTTCTAGAATGTTCGGCTTTGCCTATAAAAAGACTTCCCTCACCTCGAGTCAGTCAGTCTTAGCCTGAGAGTAGACCAGTGAAGATCAGTGATAAGTGTAATAAGTGAGTGTCAGTGTGATAAACTAGTCAGTGTTGAACCGGCCCGTGTGCTAAGTGTATCAGTGAACTGTGACAGTCTCGCGAGTGTAATAAACTGTTTTTGTGTGTCAGTTTGTCATACTTGGAGAATCTTACGGTCGGTGTACTAGTGAACTGTAAGTGATAACTATTAGTTATAAATTGTAGTGTAATTTTATAATATTCATAGAAACTATTGTAACTAGTTAAGCTATCTAGAATTAGTAACATCTTATATTATTGTAATAATTAAATAGGAGTTAGGTCTAGATTATAATATTTAGAATATTGTCATTATAAATTTATATTAGTTTAATAATTTAATTGTTAATACTTTACTTGTATCCTGTTTATCACTTTTGTTAATAAATATTAGCATCTTTAAATAAGGAATTGTTTAATTCTTTTTAATACCCAGTAGCCCGTAACAATACTGTTACATTTATACTTAAAAGTTTTAACTCGCCGGTATACACATCATATCATGTAGAGCCGTTGGTACGAGAACCATCTGTGAATAGGATTTTGTTAAATTGGTACTTACTCAGTTAACCAAGAAAGGTTTGTGTGATCTTTTGTGGGGAACATTGAACACGGAGTTTCAACATTTTGCAGTTGATGTGTGGAGATATTTGAGTCCACGGAGCTAACATTGTTCTATGGGGATTTGTTCACTGGTGTTGTAATAATTCGGAAATAACATTTCACATTCTGTACCACATTGGGAGGGAGGGATTTTTCAATCTCCTATACTTGTTGTCTTTTATTTTTTGGAATAATCAAAAGTAAACTGGGTTTTTTGGTTGCGTGTATATTTTTGTTATATACTTGGCTCTTTGTTTTTGGTGACGATATGACAGGGGTAGGATTCCGACTTCGACGCAGAGATTGTATACTGGGCTTGTTCTGAAGGCTCCAGTAGAAATCCGCATACCAGCATGATGGAGTGCATGTAGTCTTTTAACCCTATTATGGGAGGCAGGTGAATATATTAAGCTGCCATAATCTATTTTACTTAGGATCAGTGCCTCATAAAGCGGACCATGGTTTTCCTGTCTGATCCCCATCTGGTGTTCCCTAGTTCTGTCAGTAGTTTCATTGTATTTATGGTTTTGATTTGTATTTGCTCTATATGAGTTGGCCAGGTTAGTTTGCTGTCCATTTGGAGACCTAGGTATCGAACGTACTTGGTGTAGACCAACGGAATATTGCTTAGAACTATTTGTGGTGGAATCCGGAGGTTTCTGCGTCGCCTAAAATGTACACAGAGTGTCATACTTGTTGAGAACTTAAAGCCATTCCTCTGATCATAGTGCTAATATTCACAGTGTTTTGCTGGCTAATCTTAATGAGCTGGAGATCGGGCGATTTACATAAAATGGCAACAACATCGGCAAATAAATAGGTTGAGCTTGTTCTGGACCAATTCACTTTCATGCTTAAGCGTTGGGCTTATAACACTGTAGTATCCTTACCATGCACTGAGCCCAATAACCTCCATGTATTGAAATGGCACAGGCTTAGTTTTAGTGATCCCAGCAAAGAATAAGAAAAAAATAATATTTAATTATATTTTTAAAAAAACTGTTTTTTTATACCACTAAAATACATGAATGATCTTTTGTTCAATTCATGGTAGAGACTTTACTGTTTCTAGAACTGCAGTTGTACAAGGAGGCGATTCGCCCGTAATCTCTATATTAATGGTACTCATTTTATAGCGGTCGTTGACAGATTCTATTCAAGAAATAAAAATAGAATGTATAAGAATATTTTTTTCGTTCGTCTTATATTTTATATTATTGATTATTGATTATTATTGTATATTAGAGATTTATTAGTCTAATTAATGACCAGATTGTTTAGCCAATCAAAGAACTTTCAATGTACATCATTTAAGGCACAGCAAAAGAAGATATATAAGATATAAGTCTAAGAACGATAAATACTTGTATTAAGAATTCCTATTTGGAAATTTTCTATTACTCAAGTGCTAACTATGGTTTTTTCGAGCTTTTGCTTTTCTATAAAATTATTTTGTTAACGATAACGGCCTATCTATCTTTTATTTTTATCTTTATTTTCTATTTGTTCTATATATTTTATATGTTATAATTTGCATTAAATATCCTTTGTACTTATTTTGAATTTATTGTGATATTTTATATATATATATATATATATATATATATATATTTTATATATATATATATATATATATATATATATATATATATTTATTTATTTATTGCTATAATTTTTAAACCTTTTCTCTTGATATATATGTATATATATATAATTGTTAAAGTCGTCTATCTGTTTTTATTTAACTCAGCTGTTATCCTTCGAAATTCTTCATGATTCCTCAGTTGTATTAGGGCTTTGGTGGTGTCTTTGTGTACTGCGACTTTGGTGTGCGCTTTTCTTTTTTGTTTTATTAATTTGTAAGGTGTGTACGTTTACTTTTGTTTACTTTCGTCCTTGAAGCTCCTGGATTAGCTAAATATTGACAAGTATTCCGATTACTATTATTTTTAGATAGAACTCTTGTAGGTGGAATTTTTTCGATTCATGTCCTAATAATTATGTTACCACTCTTTCAATTCGCTTTTGCTTTTTTACATGTTTATGAGCTCGAAACTAAATTTCATTTTTTCTCCGTTAGTAAAGGTCATTTAATTTTTCAGGCCGACATTTCATGGTGCACTAGGTTTTTACTCGAATTAAGCAACTAGGAGTAAAATAAAAGAAAAGTAAAGAGAAAATAAAAGGTGAAGAAGGATTGGGATGGACGGTCTCATCAGACGGAGCTGAAGCGTACGTGGCCTTTCAGGTCTTAGTCAATATTTACCCTGCCCTGGACACTACACCATCTAGCCACTTTTATCTTATAAGCTCAATAATTTAATGTTCTCTGCCTCTTGCCTCATGGCTTAAAGCAGCTATATCATCTGGAACAACTTTATTCCACCTAACCTTTTCATGATTTTGTAAATTTTGAAACACATTATTTGGCATTTGACCGATCCAATTAATTTGGTGATAGAGAAATTGTCTGAAGTCTTTCAGATTCTCAAGCTAAGAGTGTCTTCTATTACCTGTATTTCTCTTTCCAATCGTTCTTCCTTCAATTGTGAGATTAAGTAGTTTAAATTCATTTTCTGTCACGTTCAACATCAAACCAATTCAAAATGATTATATAGTAGTTATTAAGGAACTTAAGCTACTACAGAAACTAGCAAGATATAAGATGCAGTTCTTGCTTCACTGTGAAAAGCTGAAAATCAGCTTTCAATACGAAAAATATGAGGTTTTTTTTGCTGTTGAGTTTATTTCGAATATTCTTGACTGATTTTGGGATGCCAGAGTATCATTTAGGATGATTACTCAAATTATTATTTCTATGCCTTAGTCTTTTCGCCCGCATTTCGTTCACCGGTCTTCCGACTTCCGCTTCCTCCTCGCTCCTCGGGGTCTCTTCCTAGAGTCTCCCTCCTGGCGATCTGTGTAGAGAGTACTTTCTTAAGTGGAGTCTTCGACCCCCCGTTTTCTTATCTTTTCAGCCACCTTGACCATAAGGGGACCATACTTGCTACCTGCCTGACCTACTTCTCCCAAACCAACATTGTTCTTTGTCCCGATAGCATTCGTTTTCATGTTGCCACCGCGGGAGTGCAATACATACATAGCAGTATTGTATCAACAGAAATATAGATAAATAACAATAAGTAAAATCTGGAGAGAAATAAATTCTATTTCTAATTAGATTTTGTTGACAATTTTATTACACCACCCGTACTATTCACTGTAATATTGAGAACTGGGTTTTATTTTTATAAGAGACAAATAGTAGATAGAATAATTATAACCAAATTTGTAATTGAGTCTGTTTGGGGCTGATTCACGAGTATTCCAAGAGAGTGATAAATAAATCAAGATTCAAAGATTATGACTGCTAGGAGTCATTAGGCGCACGAGAATGTACATTTGTTTCCCTAAAGTAGAGCGACCTAAAACTAAACCTATTTGGCATCCTGGAAAGTAACGATTCGATTCCCGATAGATTTAAATAGGGTAATGCCATCTCTCCAACCTCTTGTGAGGGGCCTCATTTACCTGACAGATTCGAACCCACAACCTTTGGGTTTGTAAGCTGGTTCACTTTTGCATACCTACAAAGACCATTAATCTCCTCGACTACCCCAAGTATATATGTGTATATTTAAATATATACTCCGGTATTACTGTATCCTCTAAAGGTGCACGTCTCGGCGTTAAACTACCTCCAAACAAAAGGTTTTAGTTGTTTTTGGCTAAACATCTCTGAGTTTCCAAGTGACGTACCAACTATGTTGAAATGCACACATTAAAATGAGTTCAGGAGTTGTAAAAGATAAAGACCTCAACCAAGTCAGTTTTCTTAATCGAGTTGAAACAATCATTATTGTTACTAATCTTTACTAAATAGAGAACGGCATATTCTAATTTATAGGTCTCAGTTTCGAATTTGGATGTGACAGATATGTAGTTTATTCTGTTAACAGCCTCGTTTAGACTTTGTGGGATCTGCAGACCTGCCAGGAGCCTACTCAGCCATAAACCGGGCACTCCTAATGGAAGAAAAACTGACTGTTGAGCGTGATTTCGGAGTTATCGTTAGTTTAAAAACAGTGGTCTCCATCATGTAATGAATCGATTGCCCTTCATGGTTCGTTGTGATAAATATTTTTATATATAGCTGTTTTGCTTGATGTATCAAATCAAATGACCGTTTCTTCAAATTCATGATTTCGAAGGACTGGCATTCGAAGGACATTTTAATTCTATTTAATACTTACTAACACTTAATAATTCCTTTAGCTCATTCTATAAGCTTGTTTAATCCCATTCGACCTCTTCGAAAAAAGCCTCAGTTTAGTTACTTTTTTCAAAGAAGAAACATGACAGTGTCCTACAAAATTCTCGTAATTTTGGGAATTACTGGAAAAAAAAAAGCACATACACTGAATCAACTCGAGAAATTATAAATATGAAGGAAAAAGCGTTCTTGACTTGCCCACATCGGCTTTGTTTTGAAAAAAAATAGTAATGTAGATAGGACGTTGGAAAGAAAGAAGGGGTCCGGGCGACCATTAATGGATATGGATGAGGTTCTGCAGGAAGACTTTGTGACAAATCCTTCTACATGTACTGGCGAACTTGCCAGGGAGTGTGGTATGTAGAAAAATAGGTCCCCGTCCTCACCTTCCCGTCGAACCAAAAAAAAGTTTATAGAACATCATGGGACCGAACTTCCTTTGTTTTTAGTTTCTTATTATTAAGTACTTATTTCAATTCGACCTTTATTTCCTGGCACTTTGTTTTTACTATCTTCCTAATAAGACTACAATCAATATTTATTGAATATATTCATATTATAGAAGAAGGACTAAGTCCTTTGAGGTGATCCGGCGAAGTACTTGATTAAATCCATTCAGTGGAAATTTGTAATTAGGCGAGTTAGTTTGAGCCTAAAGGGCGAGAGTAGAAAAACTAACGAGACAGGGGGGGGCAAAGGGCTCCTTAATGTTATAGCTTCCTGATGTATAGCCTCAGCTATAGCCCCGGCCCCAGCCCTAGCTTAGCCTCGCCCGATGAGAGCAACTTAAACCTAATTAGCCTCCTCCTTCCACTCCACTGTCTTTTCACGGTACAAAATTATTAACCATCTTCTAGTCCTTTCGTCTTCAATGGAGATTTTTTCTTCTTCTTTTTATTTTTTTTTTTAAATATATCTAATTATCTAGTCAAAAGATGCAAGATAATTATCAAATTATCCTATTCATCACAAATGAAGCATAAGGAAGAAAACGTTTTGACTCAACTTACTATTGAATTAATATAAATAAAGTATTAAGATATGTCTCTTCAGTGAGGGTGAAGCCCTTAGGTATAACAGCAGTTCAATTTTTTTTTTTATTTCTTTTGTCCGGGCGAAGTATGGTTGTGGATATTTAATTAAAAATATTTAAGGGAGCGGAGTGGCTCAGTGGTTGAGCGCTGAGTCGCCGTGTCGAAGGTCCTGAGTTCAAATCCCACTTGCGGTGCAGACTTTTGTTTAATATGTTAGCGGCCGGACATGGATCCTTTGGGATTTAGTAACCTCCTGGATCACCCGGTCCCTATAAAGTGGGTAGGGGGGGAGGAATCTGGCGGTTGAGCGTGATCAAAGTCAAACCACCTCCCTGCAAACCGTTGTCGAATAAACAGTACAGTCTCTACTATGTAGTGGACCCCAGAACCTTCAAGGGTTGTTGTGGTACAGGTTTCATTAATATTTAAAAGACACTAATTTTTTTTTTGTAGAACTGTTAAAAATTGTCAGGTGGATCAGTCAATTAACATTACAAAACAAGTACTATTATTCGTGCCAATGATTGATTCGGTCTGGTTTTTATTTTCTCTAAATTAGGCTGAAACGATGACACAAATAAAATAACTTATTGACTGCAATAAGATATTATTAACGATTATTTTAAACGTTTCTCAAGATATATCCAATCGATATCGATATTTTCTATGAATATAACCCAAAACATTGGTGAAGAAGTAGCAATATGGTAAGACCTGCACACTGTACAATGTATGTATCCAGTAGTGTTTATTTAAAATGTCACCAGTTTTGATTTGTGAACAGTGGGCACATAATAAAAGTAGTAACGAAATAAATGTTTTTTTTTTATTGTGGAACGTCACTTGAGATCAGTGTGACAGAAAATAAAACTTGAACTTACATGCCATATTATGATTGAATTAAAAATATGAGTTATTTTTCTCATAATAAATTAAATAAGGGTAAATAAGAGAAATGTGAATAGTTAACAGTAATTATAAAGATGGAAAAACAATTAAATATTTATATGTATTAAAATTTGGTGGGAATGGGGTTTACTCAGTGATTGTAGAGTGCTTCGTTGCTATACTGAAGGTTTAAAGTTAAAATCCGGTTGTATAATATAAATTATTTAATCTGTTAATAGCCAAGGATAGACCATGTGGGATCTGAAGATCCTCCAGAATCTCACCTAGCCTCTACAATATGGCTACCATTAGGGGGGAAACCTGGAAGTTGAGCATGATCTCGGACAATTCACGTAAGTCACAGCTTTGTTCCAGAAAAAATATAGTCTCTACCACGTACTGAACCCAAGACCCTTCATGGGCTGTAGTGGTACAGTTTTTATTTATGTAAATTTTATGGATAAAAACAAAAAAGAGAAAACGTACATCTATTTATACTGGTTTTTAATACGATAGCACAAAATGCGTCAATGGCCGCATTAAGAATAATTACAATGATTCAATCCATCTATTTTAATTTTGAACGTTAACTGAAGACTTATTTCACATTTTTTTTTTAAATTTGGAAGTTAGGGGAGTGAAAAATGAGATCGGATAAGGAAAGATCTGTCAAAAAACTGTGGGGCGGGTATGTTGTATTCAGATCGTCGTACCGTAAATTCGTACCTTGTATAAACATTTTTGTTTTAATCTTAACTACTACTGTCTCATATTAGGCAATCATAAGTTGTTGTTAAATAATAGGAATTAAATTAATCATGTTAAATAAAAGGAATTAAAAATCACATTGTACTTTATTCTTCAAAGCGATTTATTAAATGGAATACATAGATAATACTTAATAGCTAATAAGCCATGAGAATTAGAGTAAGGACTTACAACTCAACTCATAAGTCACACTTTATATCAACTCTATTTTTATATCAGTTATACATGAAAAGCCATATTATAAAATATTACAGAGTTAAATAATCCTTTTCTTGACAATATTAATATTTTAACTTATACCTCGTAAAAGTTAATGGAAATAGATATAATTAAGGTATTTTAGTTTAGATCAAATTGAAGAATAGTTTTCCAAGTATTTCTAGTTTCTTTTCTAAATTATTAACTAAACAGCTACATTTGCAAAAAATGTTAATCACTTACTAAACAACAACTTTATTAATTTTCTTAAAAACTTTAAAAATATGAATTCTGGCCAGAATTAAGTAGCAGTAATTAATTCTAATTTGGTCGGAGAATATATTTTCAATTCTCTTAGCACGAGGATAAAATGTTATAAAGTTTAAACTGTTTAAGTTCATTGCTGAAGAGAAGTATAACCCTCAGATACATCCTACGTCTCATACTCGGATTATGAGGTGTTTCTGCTTTCCAGAAGTTTTGCACAAGTTTTCCACTATATTAAGATTTTACTGGAATTTGCTCATAAGACTTGAGATTCAGAAAAATATATTCTTATCCATTAAATAATAAAAATACGTTAATATAATTAACACATTTTTGTATTAATATAATATATTAATAACGACAATGCTAGAGCATTCGCTTTTATATGGTTCTGACACGATGTATTCATGTGCATTACGCCTTATACCTTATAATCACTACTAATACCGTGACTCCAATACTTGGGAGTACTATTTCATTACTACATATTTGTATTTATAAAATGTTATAAGTAGGGCTGTGAATTATATGCAATAAAAATAGTCAAATATACACATAGATATGTAAATATATTTGGTAAAATATGCGAAAACTTCATATAAAAATATAAGAAAAGCGTAATATATACAAGTATAAACAAAAATTTAAGCACATGATTATATAGTAATTAGAAGCGCAAGAGGAACGTACTAAAAAAGAAAAGCACAAACGAAAAATTTAATGTTTTTAATTTAGAACATTGTACAATATTATAGAAAACACTAGTCTATTGATCCAAAGAGCTGTTGAAATTGCGAATAACCATTTTTTTAAAGTTTTCAAACAAAAAAGAGCGTCTCTTTGGTCTCAAAATAGATTTGAAACGGCTAAACGACCGCTCGACGTCAACCGATCTTACCGAGGCATATTTGAAGACTCCAATTTCTGTTGGGCTGAGTATAGCTCTAGGATCATTCTCCTCGAATTCTACCATTTTCCCGCACAAAGTTTCAGCTATATTCTGCATGTGCTCCAACCTGGATTTTTCTCCAAAACATCTATGAATTTCTTCTTCATTTTGTTGCTATTTTCCCCTTGTGCTTCATCCAGTTTTTTGATAACACTATTAACTACAGCAATACTCTCTACTAATGACATATTTCGTGTTTCTAGTGCTGTAATTTTATCTTCTAAAAATATGACATTAGAATACAAGTAAGTCAAATCATGTTTTAAATTCGGGTTATCTATTAAAGTTTTGGCTTTTTCTATTGCAGCAGAATCGCTAGATAGTTTAGACAAAATATCTTTAATTTCATTAAAGTTTGTACAGTAGTACTCAGCTGCACTTAGCCAAGTCCCCCAACCTAGTGATGATTGGTTGGGGAGGCAGTGGGAGATGAGGGTAGCTTGTCTTGAAAATCTCCACACGACTTGGAGCCTTTAAAAATACTACTTTGACAGTTGCTATCAATTGATCAATATCTGGAAACATATATATAACAGTTTCTGCAACACGGTGGATAGCGTGAGCAAGGCAGGTCAGATGGATTAGTTTAAGATAAAAAACTTATATTGCACATCCTGCTTTTATCATATAAGGAGCACCATCTGACAGAAAAAGTAAAACATTTTCATTTAGAACTCCATTCAGCCAAACCATAAAGAAGATACATACATTCATTAAAATACCTGGCAATGTTAGCATGATTGCATTTTTCAAGTACCTCACAGTTCAGCAAAAAAGGTTGTGATGGTGAATCCACAGAGAGTTTTCCGACAATGAAGATGACAACATTTCTGTCTTCAACATCTGTTGTCTCATCCATCGAGACCAAGATCGGACCAGTTTTTATCAAGTCTCTGATTTAATGGAGTGTTTAATTGTATATAAGATCTAGATGAGATTTTCTGAGGGTACTTTCGTGAGGTCTCGTTTTCCGCGTGTACTTCTCCAAAAAACATTTAATTCAGGGTGGCTTATTTTATGGAATGGTATATCAGCTCGAAGTAAAGATCGACATAAATCGGTATCGAAATCAGATTTTCCAGACCCACTTGTAGAAGCTTGCGTCAAAAAAGTTTGTTGAAATTTTGATTTCTTACCTTTGTTATCCTGATGTTTTGCCGTCTTTATTTGATGTGTTACCAAAAATCGTGAAGCAGTTGAGACAGGTTTATCACAACAAACACAGTATAGAACGTCTCCACCCACAAAAGTTAAAAGTCACACTTGAAAATTCACGTATATACTTCTGCACAAGAACGTTTGTCTTTTCCGTAACTTTCGGCATTAAAGATGTAAACAGTTAAAGAGACACAAATAATGTTTCACTGTGAAAAACCCGTGAGAGACTATCATAAAAGAGCCGATGTTCATTTATGAAATGAAGGAGATATAGCACCTGTATATTTGATTTTTTGTTTGAAAATATTCCATGATAGTAAAAATATAAAACTATGTATACAGTTAGTATAGATACACACGTAAACAGTTTCAATGGGATGAGTTTATAGTTGTACAATTTGGTAGAATAAGAATATCATATAGCAATAGTGGCAAACTAATATAGGTTAGTCCAGTTGCGTCAAGCAATACTAATGAATAATGTTGCATAAAAATGCCTTATTGTAAGAAGTTAGTTGAAAAAAAATTGATTTATTTATAGCTGGTATATTTTAAAAGATATACATTAGGGTGAATTTAAATATAGCTGATCTATCGGATTTTAAAATGTATTGCTGCTTTATAGCCTTAAATATATTTTAAATATTCTGATTGATTTTGGGATGCCAGAGTAATCATTTAAGATGATTAGTCAAATCATTACTTCTTTAAACGTCTTAATTTTATTCTCAATTAGATTCTTTTCCAGAGGTTGTTTGCATGCTTACCAATTTACTAATTAATTAAAACATATTCGATAGATTTTCGGCGTAGCCGCCTTCGAATACTCCTGCGCCAGCATCGTTCGCCGGTCTCCTTCTTTTTCGGGATCTGTTCAGAGTGTCTTTACAAGGTGGAGTCTTGGACCCTCCACTCTTTGGTATCTCTTGACCCACCTTGAACCAGTCTACCTACCTGAGCGACCTATTTCTTGCAAACGGTCATTAGTTCATTTTGCAAAAATATATTTATTATTTATTTTTACAATAAATATAATATACCGCCCGGTACGATACAAAGCACTACAGTAACTTCCATTTCATAATGGAACGTTACAGTTAAATAATAGAGAAATAATTTAACAGAGAACATATTTAATAATATAACAGAGAACATAATTTGAATTGCATCCAGGAATAAATAATAAACAGAATCTAATAAACTAAAACTAAATCCTTCGTAATCAATAAACTAAATAAAGTAATTTTGATTTAATATTTGACGAAAACCACTGAAAAAATTAATAGTTACAACAAATTTACATAAAGTAAAGGCATTTCGAATCGGAGGGGACTGAGTTAACAATACTACAAATACAACAGTGTTCAGATAATCCTGATTGATTATTAAATTATGAGTTATTACATTACAGATATGATGTTTTTTACAGTTATCAATAAAAATTTTTTACGCATAACGATAGCGATTTTTTTGCCCTTTCCAATTTCTAATAACAAGCCTGTAAATCTTCGAAGATGAAAAAAGAAAAGTCAAAACATTTACAATAGATATAAAAAGACTTTATTTTGTATAAGCGGATAAGTTTCTTAGTTTACTTCCTTGTTTTATAAACGAGGAAAAGATTACCATAGTTAATGAATCATTAACTATTAGTCTACTTTACAGCAATTTTCTTAACAAAAAGGTTTCTGAAAGGGGATCTTTTTGATCATCTAAAAGACGATTCTTTATATATGTGCTGGGCCGGATAGAATTTATGTAAAATTGCAGTTCAATTCTACTGTGAAAATAAGCAGTACAACATCTAACTTGAAGATTTTTATTTTCGCGTCTTTCGTATTTATGATTTTAATACCTCGGCTAATAAATAATACACGGACCTTTAATGTGATCATAAAGTTTGGGTGAAATATTGTGAGAAACAAGTTTCGACATCTTTACGTTGACAAGATACAGTGACCGGAACTAACTCATCGTCGTTTTTTTCTCTACAAATGGTTTTTACAATAAATCGGAGATGAACTATCTAATTTTATGTCAGAGTGGTAGAACGGAGTTAATCAACCTTATGTTTGACAGTATTTCAATGTAAATGCACGACTTTATCTGACCTCTTATGTTATGAATTTTTCGGTAATTTGTTATTTCAATGGATAACTATTGGTCAAATTATAAGCATTAATGAAGGAAATGACAAAGTGAAATCGATTTTTTTTCTTCTTTTTTTTCACATCCTCAAATATTTTATTTACAATATAATACAATTTACAGCAAATACATGCAAATGCTTCTATATAAATAAAAGGCTTCTGTTACCTTTCGGTATTGTAAGGCGTTACAATGAGAAAGAAACAACTTCTTTAAGGAAGGAGTACTTATTATAACAGACAGCACGGTAAACCTGGGCAAATTGAAGAAGTTCTGGGTCGCCAAACCTTGTGAAATCGATTCTATATAGTAGTTTCATCTGAGTGAATGCATACGTCTGAGAGACTCGTAAAAATGTCAACAAATTTTAATTTTATTTAATGATGAATTTGGGACGATACGAACCAGTCGTTTAAAACGAAAAAAATAACTTTGAAAGGACTGACAATAATTTTCCCAAAGGCTTTTTAAATTTTAAGATAAAAAAAATTAGTGCAAAGCTTAAAAAAAAAAGGAAAGGCTTCCTTTGTAGTAAAGGAGCTTGGAAGCTTGGTAATCCAAATGACAAAAATAATTTAACAAAATAAAACTTATTTTTACAATTTATAGAGTGGGAATAGACTGAAACTTTTGAATGAAAATAAATATGCATCTTTTTGTTCGAGTTGAAAATAGTTGACTGGATAACTCAACTGGTTATGTGGCAATCAGCGAGAGTCGGATAGACGATTCCATGCCAGTGAATGTTTCTGGATTTGATCTGAGAGCCTATTGTGCATACAAATTGTAAGTACATCATCGGTAGTGGTATCATCATCATCAAATCGCAAAGCCGGCGGAGTCCCCACATATCGCAACATCAATAGCTTCACTGATTGTAATAGAGTTAACAATGACATTTCGGATATTTGTTTGGAAATGTAAGACATTAAAGCTGGTGGTATCTGTCTAGTAAACGTTAAGGCCAATGGCATCTTCAAATTCATACTCGGGTTTGTGTACATCTTGTATGTTCTATCCCAGACCTATAATTAGTAAAGTTATATTCTAACACAATAATTATTTGTTTACTTGATTTTTCTAGAATACATAGTTAATGATATTTTATATAAAAATCACGTAAACGTATTTACGTACAACACACGGTCGTAGCCATGACATAGCAACACCCCGTTTTAGTTGCGTAGTTTTTCTTGATTGTGTCAGTAACAAGTTGTGTGTTACGATCTTTGTATAATGATTTATTAGTCATGTAAAATTTGTAATATAACGAATAAATTTTGACTGAAAGATTCGAATTGCCTGTAAGTGAGATTTTTTTGCATGAGCCCTACTACCTGCATAAGTAACACGCGAATAATAATTTTGTTAGATAGCGATAGTTTAATTTATTTTTTTTTGGTAAAAGAGTTACCTTCGCAATAAGGGTCGGTGATTCAATTGACCAAATATTATGAAAAAAAACTGTTATAAAATTCCTACAGTTCGGTTTTTGTATAAAATCTTGTATTCCATCTTAATGGTTCTTACAATAAGTAAGAGTAAGTTTGTGATTTATTGGTTTACTTGGATTTATATATATCTCCTTCTATTCTGCTACGTTAGAATGGAACGAGAGTCAGGTTTATAGTTTTGTAGATTAGGTGGGTAACAATAGCAACTCCTCTTAGCGTGATTTTTGAAATAGTAAAAAGAGGAGTTCTTGCATTCGGTTACTTTTGATCTTTCTAGGAGTACTAGATACTACAGCTTTCTGGTCATTTTAGCGAATGGAATCGTTTGTAGAGCCTCTGTTCATTAAAATAGGGTTTATATCTACATTGTAAGTGAAGGCTAATATCTAAATGTTTTGAATATTTTTTACGTGCTTTTGTTAGTTGTTTTATACCATCATCGGTATGCAAGTTTAAACTTAAATTTAAATCGAATAAATATATTTTGAACAAATAAAGTAAAATCTAATATAAATGTAATATCGAATTCTACCATACGATTAAAAACCTGGAAATCTTCTTAGATCAAAGCCATTAGCCCATTTACGGCAAAGGCTAGAATAAGTTCAAAGTTTTGATTTTTTTTCCAAAGAAATATTTGTAGGGTAGTTTAATTAAAATAAAAAATAATTTTTTTTTTGTTCAGCCATAATGGTGGTAGAAACTGTTGCGCTTGGCCGGTAGAGTATAATGTATATATACTTTTATTTATTTTTTTAGAGATAGGTAAGGTGATATGTTTATAAATGATGCAATAATACTGTTTCATGAAAACTTTTATTACGATCGTTTGAATAATAAACTCCTTCAACGAAATAAAAAATTACAATTTGCACACTATTTTCACAAAAAAAAATCACTATTTTAATATTTTATTCGTGGTATGATTTAAAACAACCTCGGTGTAATTTAACATTACATCTCTCACACCTATAAATAGTTTGGCTTTTACACACTCTACATCTTTTCCTTGTCTCATCCCTGACGATCAAATGTCCGATTTTGTCCTTTCTCACTCCATCTAACACCGTCAGCTGGTCATCCTCTTCTCGTTTTTTTTTTTTTTTTATAGATCTGGCTATCGGGCCTTCGTTGACCCATCGAAGGGCCGGTTGGTTTCGAACAATGTTGGTTTGCAAGAAGTAGTTCACGCAGGTAGAAGGGTGTCCCCTATGGTCAAGGTGACTGGAGAGATACGAAAAGTCGGGGGTCGCTGACTCCCATATATCATATATTATTTATGATTAATATTCCGTCACTTGGGCTGTTTCTGCACGCTTAACCTTCGAGATTCCGGAAGAAACTTCTGTCACCAGATTCTTTGAAGAGTTGAAATAGCTTTTCCCTTCCTAACGTAAGTAATACCTTACATACTTCCTTTACCGTGTTATCAAATACAGTTTCGATCTCCTTTGAGTTTAGATTTAATACCTCGGTCCATTCCTGAACCGCCTGTTTCCTGTTCTCTGATCTATATCCAAGGCTCCATCGAACAGCATTTGACAGATCTTACCTTATACGAATCTCGTTCCTGTGGAACTCGATGCACTCTTCCATTCATCTCTCTTATAAACTTACAACCATTTAAATAAATCCCGTATATTAAATAAACGTATAGCCATACATTTTACAAAAATTGGATCTGATTGTTCAGTTTTATGTTCAAAACTTGCAAATAAATGGATGAAACAAACGTTTAATTGCTTTTTCACCTTCCGCAAATTCAAATGCACTGTTTAAAGAACATTTAATACATTGATGCCCGGGAACAAGATTTCTCGTTTTCAGTAGACATTTGTTGGTGACCGGGAACGAGAAATGTTTTGTTTGGTGAGAAATCTCGTTTAGGTGATAAGCTCCGGTCACATAGTAAATTGATATTATAATATTTATGATAAAAATTATATTGACATATGATAAAATCACCGGCCTTATAGTAAATTTCAGCAAAACAGCGGGCGGCAATGTGTTGAGACAGCCGTTATTGTACATTTGTCTTGTTTTTTCTTCTTCTAAACATTCTTAACTATTTCTTTCTTTCTTTTGTTTATCATTATGTGTTATTCACAATTTATTTTAATTTAATTAGATAGCTAAATTCTAATTTCATCATATATTATATTTTCATACAATTAGATATTATACACCATATTATAATATTTTACTCTAACACCCTATTGTTAATATATTTTATACTAATATTTCAAAGGCACTTTATGAGTTAGCTGCATACAAAAGGTTAATTATTAATCACATCTGATTTGTTGATGTTAACCATAAAATAAATGATAAATAAATACTAAAATGTTGAAATAAAATATTTTATAAATGCCAAACAAAGCAGAGAGTGGATAAGAAAAGGAATGGTTGTCCCGAGCGTGGGTGGAGAATAAGCGGAAAACAGAACTTTTCAAATTGCGTTCAAGTTGGTTAATTATATTTTCTACAGAAGGATTCTCTTTTAGTCATTCATCCGGATACAGGGAATCCTTTGCTGGATCTTTATCTTTATGGCGCATAGTCTTGTTAAAATCAGGAGCAGAGCGATCCTTCAGAGGATTTCTTCATATGAGACGCCCTTTGATCCGAGGTAACCTCCCCATTCAAAGGCTCACAACAACAATGGCATCTATTACGTGCCACAATTAATTTGCCTACTTAATTAGTCCTGTCATTATTTCTACAGTGGCTTCTAAGCAATTAAAATTAATATATTGTTGAGGCAGCTTTTATTCATAACATTTTAATTTATTTATTTTATAATTCTAATTAATTTATAATATGTAAAAACAATAATACTAGCATGATAGGAAGGTACTAAGTCATACGGGGATTTCCCGTAATCGGAAGGGTGGGAAATTCTAGAAAATTGGTACAAAAGGTCCAACGAACCATTTATCAGTAAATGTGGATTGTCAAATGAATGTTTATAATTAGATTTTCTTTAATAGCATCAGTTCGTACGTTTCAATTCAATGCGTTGGGTTTTTTTTAAAAAAAGGTGTTGGTTATTTCGGTTAGTTTAACTTTCAACGATCCAAATGTTAATCGAATATTGGAATATAATTGTTTTTTAAATAAAATTCCCCATTATCGGCTTGTGCAGCGAAAAAAGAGTACTTTTTAATTAGCCAGTCAATTATTTTCAGTCCAAAGGGTTTACAAAATTTACTTTAATTTTTATACAAATACTTCTTACAATACAATATCCCATTCTTTAGTACATTCTTCATGCATATTCAAAAATAATACTAACGCATCTCAACTGCTGGACTTTCTGATATGGCTCCTTGCACTCTTGATTAGATGTTTTCATCAATGAAAAAAAAAATTCATTTTCTAGCACATCAAACTAACAATAAATCTGGTAAACCTTAAAACTGCTACTATGTAGCTGTACAAAGTGTTTTGTTTTTTTTTGCCATTGTTCTTACAGATGTTATTTTTTTTAAATAATGGATTTTCTTAAGATGGGATATTAGGTATCTTATTAATAGATTAAAAATCTATATACTATATCTCTAAAGATAGTTATTTCTCAACATTTAGAATCTGAAGATTGATTTACAAGGAATAGAACATAATGTTCATAAGTTTATTATTGAATTTCTAGAAATAAATCATAGGCATTAAAAATATCTTTTTAAAGATAATATAATAAATAGAAATTATGAGAAAAAAACAGTAAAGAATTAGAAAATGGTGAGTTTACTTGGAGTATAAAAAAATATGAATATTGCAGTTATAAAACATCCGATGAACCCGTAGGTTTTCTGGTTTTGACCACCATCCTGAGATTACACCTATCCGTAAGACCAGTAATAAAGTAATCCACGGTTTAATCCTCTTATCCCAGCAATCCATTCTTCACTAGGTGCAATAACTTTTCGAGAATATTTCTTTCGTTATGGTTTTATCCCTTCAATTTTATTAATAAGGCCGCATTTTCGGACCTATCATTTTAAGTAATACTTTTTCGAAGATCTTGAGGATTTCGAAGTTTTTAAAATTATTCACGTAAAAAATTACTAGTTAAAACAACAGCATCGATAGACAATATATCCTTCTTTTGTCAAGTTTCTTAGATGGAATAATATTTTTTACAAATACAATAAGTGAGACAGTTAAAAATACATTATTTAAATTTAATATTACTAAATTATTTCAAAACCATGCTCATGCTAGAGATATATAATTAACATTGAAACATCATGCAACATTGACAAATGATTAAATTAGTTTTGTTGTGTTTTTTTTTAAATTCACATTTACAATTCGCAAAAGGGAAACTAACATTTATAAAAATAAGGTTTAGCTATTATAGTATGCGACTAAATATGCCACAAAAATCTTCAATAAGAATAAAAATATAGTCGTGATACATACAAATTATGTATATTTTCCATTTATTACAACGAATAATAAGAAAAAATAAAAATTACATGAAGTTGTGTACAATATTGAATAGCACTTGTTTGAAAAAAAAAATGAATTCATTGGGCTTTAATATTGGGTGATCATGTTCTTATTTATGGATTTATGTAAAGTTATATTGTAAAAATGACTAGTGAAATATATTTTGTTTAACATTTCCTAAAGTATAATATACCTCCAAGATACTATAATATTTGTGCAATATCGTGCCTACGTATTTCATTCTAAAATTAAATGCAGAAGTGGACTGTGATGAAGGAAATGTGCGGATAAAAAAACATTTGTTAGTATTTGTACTTACTTTATGTATGTACTTATGTTAAATTTTTAATGTGGAGATGGATTAATAAATAAATAAAATAAATAAATAAATAAAATTTGTATAAGTGATTCAGCTTTGCCAAACTATTGTTGTTGAATTAATTTTCTGTTAATTATGTATACATATCAAATTTTATTGTAAAACATTAAGGAACAATATCTTCATTTCTAGTTCTGTATGTTATTATTTTATTATCAACCTACAACTGATCCAGATATGTACCATCAGAAATATAGGAATACTTTATGAAAACATTGATAAGGTCAGAAACAAGTAGCTTAATCGTATGCAGAGATGTTAGCATTTCTTGTTATTAATGTGCATTTAAATTAATTCTATAATAATTAAATACTAAATAAGCAAAGTACTTCTTTGCTAAGGGAGATCATTGGTGGTGTGGAAAGATATTTTTTTAAATTATGGAACTATCTTCTTTTTTTTAAAATCAACATGTAACCAAAAATTTATTTATTGCTATACATCTCAGTAAAATATTTAAAGTTTTTGGTGAAGTAATATAATCATGGATCTAAGAACTAATTTTTGCTTAGTCTTTTTTCGTTTTCGATCAGCTAAATTACAAATATATATATTTTTAATAGATTAATTTATTGATATTTACAAATATATTAATATAACAACAAGTAAATCTACTAATATGAACAATATGACATGAAAAAAAAAACACTCGTGGAGAAACTACCTATCGGTAGCACGCCAATAAAGTTCTATAGTAGGTCTATAAGGTCTCGAGGTCATCTCCTATTCAGACGCCTCGGAGGTTTATCAGGAATAGTGTGGGAAGCAAGTTGAGAGACTAGCGGATTCAAGTGTGTATGGAGCTTGTCATGGAAGAATAGGTATCTAGTTTCGGCCAAATCAGCAACATGTGGGATATTAGGATCATGATGGATGAGTTTGTTTGTGACATAATAATGAGCATTGAGGTTTTTAGGAAGGATTTAGGATTGTAAGGATTTGGTAGGAGATGAATTGGATGGTTGAGAAGAGCCCAAAAGCTCAACTACGTATGTCCAAATAGGTCTAATAATTGTCATGTAAATGAGTCTTTTTTTAATTAATTGGGAGCTTAGAGCGTTTGTCCAGTAAATGTTGAAGTAGGCGAAAACGTCGAGCAGTTTCTGGTCTTTTCAGTCTTGTATGAGGATTCCAAGTGAGACTTTTGTCCAGATGGAGTCCTAGGTAACGTATCTGTTAGACAGGGATCAGTGGGATATTATTAAAGGATACAGAAGGGCAAGAATTCGTAGGTTTATGACGAAGGGTGAAGGTAATTTGATAGGATTTGTTAGGATTTATTTTAATTCTCAAATTTTGACACCATTCTTGATGGTTTGAGATATGGAATTGAAGAGATTGGGATGCAGCAAATAGATCCTTATTTACAGATAACAAACAGGTGTCATCAGCGTACGTTGTGAGGACAGTGCTTGGATGGGTTTGGATGTCAGCTGTTTATATCGTGTATAGGATGGGATCCAGGATACTACCTTGAGAAAGGAACACCGGCAGACTAGGTAGAGGAATAGTAGGAAAAATTATGGGTTACTTTAAAGGTTCTTTTACTGAGGTAAGTATTGACAATATGGAAGTGAGTAGAAGGTAAGAATTTGCGGAGTTTGTACAGCAGACCCAGATGCCAGACTCGATCAAATCAAATATATTTTTGATACAAACACAAAACAATTTAAATTAAAAAAAAAAACATGGAATTTAAATCATAAAACAAGTTACATCTTATTCTAACATTTCGATTTTAGGACTTTTATATCAATACTGAGATCCCAGGGAAATAAGATTTGAACTTTTTCTTATAAAATGTAAATTTTTGTATTTATTTATAAAACCAAAATAAAAAATAATTAATGTTTAATTAATGCAACGTACACATTATTTTAGTGCTAAGTGAGTACTCACCTTTTAATAGGCTCACTAGGTGTAAAAAGTTAATACTGAAGTGAATTTCAATTTCTAGAGAAATATCGGTGTACTACGTTAAGTGCCTACTCTTGTTCAATCAAAAAAATAGCTGTGAAATTTGTATAAACGTGGTTCTACAAATTATAACCACCCTCCTAGTTAATATACAGTCGTTGTCATTATCGAGGTCATTGAAATTGCATCACCTATGATTGTTATCTTTTTGATCCTGAATGTGTAAACAAATAGTTAGTAGGATTGTATTTGTTTACCTAGTATTATTAGAGTGAGATGGAATCAGTGACTCATAGTTTAGTTGTGCCCAAGGTATCCAATATTAAACTCGTATTTCTTATTATTATGTCCAATAAACTGAGTCTCAAACAAATGTCTGATGAGGAAATAGTTAAAATAGTGACGTTTGCTGAAGTTGAACTTTCTTCGAGTGAGATAGCAAAGAGGGTGAGGTGCAACCATTCCACTGTGGTGAGAATAATAAACAAAAATCTTTCCCAGGGATCTACCGAGCGAAAGTATGGGGCTGGAAGGAAAAAGAAGACAGATGACGTTTAGATCGCATGATGATGAGATTATCCCTTGAAAATTCAAACCTTCAATATTCAAAACTGCTAAAGAAATATCTAGAGATCAAGTAGATAGCAATTTAGAAGAAGTAAGTGGAGAAACAGTTTGCAGAAGATTAAGTCAAAAAGGTTAATGGACAAGAAAACCAGACAAAAAACTATTTCTTAACAAAAATGAAACAATCTCGCCTAAATTGGGCGCAGAATTTTAAAAATTGGACATCTGATGACTGGAGGAAAGTGATGCTTTCAGATGAGAGTAAATTCAATATCTTCAATTCTGACGGTGCTCCATACGTAAGACGTCGGCCCAATGAAAGATTTGACGAATCCTGTACTATAAAACAGTGAAACATCCGGCAAGTGTGATGGTCTGGGAATATTTTTCCTATTTTGGAAATGGCAAAACAAACTTCATCGATAGGACGGTTAATGCAGAAAAATATAAAAAAATTTGGAAGAGAGTTTGATTCCCTCAATGAATTCTAAATCTTATACACAGCGGCTGATGACATCATTTTTCAAGATGATTCTGATCCATGCCATAGAGCCAAATCGGTAAGTTAATTATTTATTTAATTAAGAAAATGTATCAGCTGTAAGATAGTAGTTATATTTAGGGGTTTGTGCCAATTCGCACAAGGTCAATCTCACACTAAGGCGAGGGGAAAAGCAAGGGGGGGCGTCCTTGAGGTGTTGGAGCTGTGAGTCTGCCCCATTTGGCAACGTTGCAAGGAATGTAGATTTGGCAAAATCGCATTGTTTACATTTGATGGATTTGTTTACATTTGAGCAGTAGTAGAGGTGTAGGTGACCTTGTGACGGGGACATTGACCTTGTGACGTGGGCATTGACCTTTTGACGTCAGAGTGTTCGCTGGTTTTCTCATCATTGTTTACATTTGATCGGTTTTTTTTACATTTGAGGACACCCCTACTACTTGGTCATTGACCTCGTCAGAGTCATTCCGGGGCCATCGTTGTTTGTATTTGAGCTGTAGATCGTAAAAATGACCTTGTGACGGGGGCATTGACCTTGTGACGTCAGAGTCATCGCGGGGTCATCTTGATTTATATTTGAGCTGTAAATCGTAAAAATGACGTCACGGGGGCATTGACCTCGTCAGAGTCATCGCGGAGCCAGCTTATCGGTATGATGCTGTGGTCAGCATAACTTCATATTTTATCTCACGGATGATAAGACGCTTGTAGTAGTGCGTTAAAATGACCTTGTGACGTCCAGAGCATGAGTCATCGCGGGACCGTCTCCTACTTGCTCAGCTCACGGATGATAAGGTTGATATTGAACTATAGCATATGACAGGGCAAACTAAGAAAAAGTGAGATTGTCTTACGGATGCAATATATATGTAAATAATCACCCTTGTCTGTGAGTCACATTTGCATAGTTGCATTTTCGGTTCTCTATATTTCCATTCCCATATATGGGCATTGTTTAGTCGCGGACCTGGACTGCCCGCCAGATGGAACGGACAGATCATTGCCTCTAAAATCGAAAAATGTACTGTACCGCCAAAACCTAGGGGAGGGGAGCGACGCTATTGAGTCACTTCACTTGCTATTAGATCGCCGAACGGAACGGTTCTACCAGGCCTTCGCAGCTACGACCATCGCACAGTCCGCTCTCAAGCCGTTATTCGTATGAGAACGTCAAGAGGTCTTCAAGCTTGTCATTCGCCAGAAGCTATGCTGACATGCTAATCGGGTTTACATCACACAAATTGTAAGTCCCATTTCATTATCATAAGGCCTCAAATTGTCAACTAATTCTTCTCCGGATGATCAACGTATCACATGGTATCAACCGGACAGTTCAAGTTAATTAATGATATTATACTCATTGTTCCGTCATGCCGTGATCACTGGCGAAGATAATAATTATTCGCACATCTTCGCGCCTTATTGAAATCTGCATTACAACGTTCAATTTCATTTCGTTGTTTATATATTTGGCCATTATGCTAGCATGGAGCGTTATTGTTAATTATCGCTCCAATTCATGTTAATCATTTGTTCTTCTTTTTTTGTTTAAAATTAATTTGTTCATTAGATCGCTAAGTTACATGTTTAGTTTTAAGTTAATTTTGTAGACGCTATTACTAATTTGTATCTTCTTTTACATGCATATTTAATAGTATTTAAGAAATCTCGCATGTTATTTAAATTAATAAATCAAACGCTTTGTTAACATCTGAGACTTCATTCAAATTCCCGTGGTACTTCCATTTGCTTCCTATCAAAATTATTCAGTCTAATCACGCCTAAACAGGCATGATACCTCCTATTCCTAGTATGCCTAGCTCATCAGTCCATACTGCCTTTATAAGCGTTCCCTCTTCAGCCACTGGCACTTAGACACTGTGTCTAGCCTACGTGTTATGCTGTCCGCTGTCGCTAGTCACTGCTTATACGTAAGTTGTTATAACTACTCGTTTTAACTAATCTTAACATTATAATAACAATCTGATTGTTATAAACATTGCAGATGACTCTTTTGAATAGATTAAACGGTCTTACAGCCGATAAGACAATAGGAGAATTAGAAGAGGGAGCGGAATATAAAATACTTAAAATGAAGTTAAAAAATACTGAATACGGCCAATTACTGCAGGCCATCATAGAGGGAGAGGAAGGAGAACTCATCCGAACCTTTCTTCCAAAGAGATACCGCAAATGTTTCACCGACGAGGAGATAGAGCAGTATGATGGTGAGGTTTCATATCATTAATTGTCATTGCGATCAATGTTATTAATGCTGGGTATTAATAATGAATTAAACAATTCCTTAACTAAAGATACTGATATTTATTAACAAAAGTTATAAAAAGGATACAAGTAAATTATTAACAATTAAATTATTAAATATTTAGTATCTAGGCCTAACTCCAATTTAATTATTACAATAATATAAGATATTACTAATTCTAGATAGCTTAACTAGTTACAATAGTTTCCATGAATATTATAAAATTACACTACAATTTATAACTAATAGTTAACACTTACAGTTCACTAGTTCACCGACCGTAAGATTCTCCAAGTATGACAAACTGACACACAGAAACAAACAGAAGCAGTTTATTACACTCGCGAGACTGTCACAGTTCACTGATAGACTTAGTACACGGGCCGGTTCAACACTGACTAGTTTATCACACTGACACTCACTTATCACAGATCTTCACCGTGCGTGGTCAACTCTTGGGCTAAGACTGACTCGCTCGAGACGAGGGAAGTATTTAAATAGGCAAGGCCGAACATTCTAGAACAGTCTCCACTCTTCCGGGTTCTAGAATCTTCTTAATCTCTTTCCGAAAAAGCAGAGGCGGATCTACTATGCTAAGAAGGTCCTAATCCTATTTTAACGTCTCCCGCTGACGGATTTAAGCCGCTAAGCCCTTGCTTTCGTCCTCCTGTCTGCGACCGTAACAATACTTAATTTTCAGAACTGAAAAAAACAAGATTTTTTTTATTTTTAGGATTATTGAAGTGCAAAATACATACATCATAAATTTTAGTAAATAAGAAAAGCGAAGTGAACAGGTTGGAGCCTGAGGTATGTGCATGATCGTCTATCTACATTTGTTGGATGGTCTTCACCAGTGAGTGCCGTCAAGCTTACATCAGCAGGATTTTATTGTTTGAAAAAATCAGACCGAACAAGGTGTCCTTTTTGTGGGGTAATATTACACGAATGGATGGTACATGATGACCCTTTTGTAGATCACAAGAAATGGTCTAAATTTGTCCGTTTATCGAGTACTTGGAACAACTAGAGAAGCTACCATTAATAATAATAGATGAAGTTGATAATAAAAAAGAACAGGCACACGGCTGTGGATGCTGCTAACATGCGTAAGACGTTTAAACGTTTTATTCAACAACTTTCTCATTTAAAAAAACAAATAGTTTTATATGAAATAAAAAGAAACGAAATAAATCAACTAGTAAAAAGAATAGAAAAACTTCATCTATCCCCACCGCTCTGTTAAATCATTTAGTCTCAACGTTGAAGCCTTGCAAGATGGAGGGACCACGACGATTGGAACTAGTGACTGATTACCCCATCACTAATAGCAAACTAGTCCGAGTCGGTCTTTGTGATTTTGTCCCCACTGTCGCTGTCATCGATAAGAAAACTACAGTGTATATGGATACAAAAGAATGGAAATTCATTGTCGACCAAGTTCCAAGGATGTTGTCTCTTTTGCAAAGGAGGCCCAAGAAAGTGGAGATTGAAGACCGAGTAGGATGTAAAAATGTATATTGCATATTTTCCAAGAGAGGGAGGAACAGAGTAATGAAAATAGAACAGGTTGTTCTTTATTTCACAATGTTTAACCAGAGTCCATCAACCCTTCAGCTGAATACACCTTCGCCATGTTTTAACAAAAATGATGTGACAAAGCTTTGTAGAGACATTAAGAAAATCAACGACTCTCTGGACTTGATAACCAAGATGGCTGAACTCTATAAGAAAAATGAAGAATGTCAATCCATCGAACCTGTGGATTGTGTTCCGATTGATTTCGGCATCATTACTAATACCCTCTTTTATAATCTTAAAGAATTCAATGATATATGTAATAATAATTAAAAAACCAGTTTTTATTGTACTGATATGTAAAAATATATAATTGTTTTCTATATTTCGTTGCATTTACTTTTATCCCAACACCATCTCTATATTTAAAATAAAATCAAAAAAGGAATAATATTTTTTTTAAATATGCATTGTTTTATTTTTAACAATAAAATAATGTGAAAATAATAAAACAAATTTCAAAAATACATATAGTACAATTAATTCTAAGTAGAGTCTTCATCAATGTAGGAAAGTCTTCGTTTCTGGATAGATTCCTCATCATTTTGCCATTCCTCAGGTAAGTTGTCCCAGATATAATCCAATGTACAGTCCAAAACGTACAAAAGCAACGAGCGAGGTAAAATTCTCAATTCTTCAGTAGTTAAAGTTTCTATGCCTTCCTCTCCCATGCGACGGATTATCGCCCCCATTCTGTCCATTATCAAAGTGTTGATGTCAGATCCTTCCAATTATTTTATAAATAATACTCCTCCTCAAACCACAAGCACTGAGGATGACTCTTCCTATGGTACTTGAGAGGGTTGATTAGTGATTTGGAGTCATAGACCAGTCCGCAGTATACACATTTAACATTATCCTTGACTCCACGTATAAATCCTGCAAACGACAGCAGATGATGAGGCAAGTCGATGTTTCAAAATGATTGCTTACGTACCTCTTCTTTTTTAAAATTTATGGTCTCAGAATTTTTCTGATCCATGTAGCCAATCGATGGGCTTGATTTAACGAGCAAACAAAGGAAGTGTTCAAATGAAAATCACATGCAATCTTATCATTTTCTAAAATTTTCAAGTTTGGACAGTCGAAATCATGAAGATCATAGACTGGTTTATCGATAAGTTCTTCTATGAAATGACACTTTTCCCCTCCTTTTCCCCATAATGTGTCAAAGTCTTTCGTGGTGGATAGTAAGAAATATTTCATATCCTCATATGGTACATCACGATAGTTCCATTCCAGTCCCTGATTATGTTTCTTTACCCAAAGATTTGTTTTCGACTCTCCCACTTCTCCAACATCTCGAGGTGGTTTGAAAAACCAATGCCATGATGAACCATGGCTGATGGAGATTACAGATAGTTCTTCAACGATCAATGAGTTAGAAGCTGAACGATAGCCCTGAAAATCGATGACCGCCGAACGCATTATATGCCTGAGTCAATGTCCTACGGTGAACTGATATTTTCGCAGTCGACTTAATCTCTATCTACAGATGTATGTGATGTTTCAGTACATTTTACGGACCAAACCGGTTCTCACCTCATATTCTACAATTTTATCGTGAAGAATAAGGCAGTATGCCTTAGTATTTGGCGGAAAGTTCTCACTCGCCTCTAGTAATACACGAATATCAATAGTCGTACTTTTTATTGCCTCGGATTGTTTAGAACAATCTATGATGACTATAGGCGCGAAGGTCTCAAAATCGGATCGTGACAACAGAGGTTGCGAATGTCTATTACCATAATAACTCGTTTGAAACTCGTTATACATTTCAAAGAGGAGAGCCACTTTTCCTTGTGCAAAATCCAGATTCAAATCGTCATAAGGATATTGTTCGCTATTCAGATAGAGTTTCAATTTTTTTCAATTTGCAACTATCAAACTGACTGCTGTCTTTGGGAGCGTTTCTCGTTCGATCAGTCTGGAATGCGATAATAACATACCGTGGCTTTTCTAAATTTGTCGATGTTTTGACAGTCCAATTTTCTTGCTGTGATGCTGGTAAATTAGGGTATTCGTAAAGATTCCACGATCTGAATGGAATAGAAATGACCTAGTTTTTATCTACCATTTTTAACAACTTATACGTTCTTGATCAGACACACGAACATGAGACATCCTCCAAACCACTTTATCCAATTTTATTTGTACAACATCACTACTCTTTACACAGTTCAAGTCAGTACTCGATCTGATCAAAACGAGTTCTTGTTTAAGATTAATTAAAATTTTTCGATAGTCCTCACATATCCCTAAGAGAGTATCCAATGGCAGACACACGCTAAAAAAAACATTTTTATCTCTTGAAACAATTTTATCGACACCTGGGATTATCCACCCCGCATTTTTTAGTCCTTTGACTTGATTGGGTGAAAACGATGTATGACCTTTAAGCGTTGTAGTTATTCCAGGATTTCTCACTCTATCGACTTCAATACCATTCAATTCATATCTTATCTCATCAAACAAAAACGCAAACGCGTTATTAGTGAATTTTGAAGTTGTTCCATCAGTCCCATCCTTTTTTGAAATTCGTCCTTCAAGATAAATATAACTTAATGAAGGAAACGTGTAGACATCTTGTTAATGGATTGGTATTCTGACTTCGTCGGAAGTGTTAAAGGTGTTCTCCGCATACGGCTGATGCGAATGATACTGGAATTGTGTAAGGGAATCATCAAATTTTATATCTGATGTAACGTTTAGTATGCTATTCATTTTTTCTTATTTTTTTAATCGATACCCGCACTGTTTCAAAATGTTAGCGTTTGCAGTTGTTAACTGTCTGGTCGATTTAGGATTACTAATTCTAAACATGGCTTGCTCTCTCCTTTTATAACGAGCTACACTATTATTCTGCACACCATCCAAAGTAAAATGAATCCCCATTTTTCTTCAAATGTATTCTCAATGTAACAGTTTCCCCCCTAAAATCAATAAGTTCTCCGTCTTGATCCACTAACCGAACGGTGATATTGTCAACAGTCCTCACGTTAGTAGGAAAGTAAATGACAGGATTCGGGGTTTCTATTATTTTATATCCAGGTTCTACAGCCGGAAAGAATTGATGTATGCTATGATCCAGATCCCCATTCATATAAGACCCTGGTGCGATGTTACAATGAATCGAAATAATGTTTACAGAAAGAATTTTCACAATGCCATCCGATTCGCTGTACTGATGCAATGGGTTAATGACATGATTGGGCGATGAAAACCCAATCACCAATAGTGGACCAATAGAATGGGGCTTGTAGGGGAAGTTGAAGTAGACCGGCTTCGTTGTTCTAAGTTCGGCCTTTAAAGTACTCTCATTTCCTCGCAGTATAAACCCCCCACCAGGTTCCTGGTGAGCAATTTCTTCGCGAAGAAAAGAATTTAGTGCATCGATATCATACGATCCATCAGGTATCTGAATCGTCAGATTTCCAAAATAAAACTTATCGTTAACATATTTCCTGATATTAGGAATAGTATTATATGAGTCAAAAGATAATAACCCAATGGTATAACTTGAGCCTAATTCCAGCGGAGGTAAAAAGTTAGCATGGAGAACACTAGAATTGCCTGTAAACGTTACTGTGTAGCTCATGATTATGAATGATCAACATTTACGAGAAACATCTGCTAAATACGCTAAGCAGAGATGTCCACAAATCGGTGTATTCCACTTCTGATAACGACGTCTGTTGTAAGTTATTTTTGAACCCTTGAAATAGTCAAGTAGCTGTGGTGGTGGTTTTAAATTTCCAAAGGAATCAAAGTATTTCACAAGGTTACCTTTTTTCACATATGAGAACCAACACATCAACACACCCAATGAGAACCAGGTTCTGAACTTGTTTGCAAGTTTATAATAGCTGTCTCATATTTATTCGGATATTTAGAGAGATTATCGATCATAAATACTCCACGAAAATTTTGAATATTTAAAACTTTAGCCATATAATTTAATTCAAGATAGGTCAACGGTTTATTCGGTAGTCATATTTTTCTAGGTCTTTTTTGTCGGTTTATAAACAAACCGTAACAATCCCTGTGGGGCTTCAAATAAAGTCCATCACCAACTTTCTGTCCTTCCATAGCCATGTTGTGTCTCTTTTGCTCGTCTAATTTAAGTTTCGCCTCTTTCGCCTCATTGATCGCTTTCGCAACACGCGCGGCTCCTCCTGCCAAAGATCCAACAGCGGAAAGTCCTGCCATCAACGGTACAAGAAATTGAAGGAAGCCTCCCTCCTTTGGCAGTGGGAGAACTCTAGGCGGTGAAGGTTTCGTCTTACCGCGCAAATGCATTTTAGCCTTCTTATCTACCTTTGACGATTTAACCAAGTCAATAAAACTAATATTCCCTTTCTTCTTTTGGATACCTGAGCCGATTTTTCCTTTCGCTTTCATGACATTTGTAATTAACCAAGCAGCGGCTTTTTCTCCCCATGACGAATCTGAAGCTTTAACTCGTTTCCAAGCATTATCAGCTAGGATCTTGTCCGCTTGTTTACGACTATCCATATCCATTTTTTGACTATAAGCTATATCATGTTCCTTACAAGCTTTGTCAATCTGGTTTATTCCTCTATCGCCCGCAATTAATAGTTTTTCTAATTTCGTGCCCGGTCCGCAATACTGATATCCTGGTATGTGTAATTCAATTGGTAACTTGTTTATAAGACTGTTTACCAAACCTCTTCCTTTTCGAATCCTGCGAGTCATACTGTACTTGGAAAATGAAGAACTGAGATATATATATATATATATATATATATATATATATATTAGTTAAACAAGGACAACATTTCTCTACAACAGACGTTTCACCTGTCAAGTGTGATTCAGAGGGGAGGCACAGTTCATTATTACCGAGCACCATAAGGTCATCAATTTGTGGACCGAGCGGATGTGGAAAGACTAATATTATGATTGGTCTTTTATTAAATCCGAATGGTTTAAAATTTAAAAATGTGTATCTTTTCGGAAAAACATTGCATCAACGGAAATACCAGTATTTAAAAATCTTGTTCCTGAATTAGGATTATATGAATTTGAAGATGCGAAAGAATTGCCACAAGAAGTTGAATCCAATTCGGTCTGTATATTTGATGACGTCACAATGGAAGACAAGGACATAATTAAACGATACTTTAGTTATAGTCGCCATATGAATCTTGATTGTTTCTATTTAACACAGAGTTATGTTTGTATCCCGAGACATCTTATCAGATGTAACTTTAACTTTTTAATAGTATTTCCTCAAAATGAATTAAATTTGAAACATATTTACGAGGAACCTGTAAGCACTCCAGATTTAAGTTTTGCAGTTTTTAAAGAGATGTGTTCTTTATGTTGGAAAGAACCATTTAGTTATCTCGTCGTTGACAAAAGTAGAGACCTGAATAATGGTTGAATTAGAAAAAGAATTGATACATTCATTTTAGATATATAAAGAACAGTCATGACAATAATTGAGCATTAATAACGATCATGAACCCAAAAGTCACTCGCGAGATTATAAAAACTAGTGAGATTTTGAAAAACAAATTTCAATCGTTGAAACGCAGTCTCCAGGATATTGAGGAAGGTCGAAAAGCGTATTTGACACCCGTGCTAAAACCTCTCGAGGACATTAAACAATCTGTACAATTAAGAAATAAAGAGACCAAATCGGAACCCGCAGTGATGTCTAGAAAAGTAAAAAGAATTGACACTACTAACGTTTGGGACAAATCGCCTGATAAAAGCGAGTTAGAGTCTGCTAGTATTTACAGAAAATCAACATTAATGCCGAAAACAACACCTCATCACAAAACAGTTACACAAATTACATCTGATGATCCAAGTACTGTGTTAACACCATTATCTCACTTAACAAATCCCCTTCATGAGTTCATGTCACCAGAAGTAGAAATGGATGAGTATGTGACAGATGATCCAATTTCAGAACAATTCAAAGAATATGCTAAAACGCCAAAGGGAGAAGCCGAAGTTATGGAGCATCTCGCAGCATTTGGAAACCAACAAAGGGAATACTTGGAATACTTGGATGAGATGTTGAAAAGTGATAAGGCACATGACTCTCGTTACGGTATTCGAGTAATGCCTTCTGGAGGATTGACTATTGGTGACTCGACCGATGTTCAGCTTTTTGAGAACAGTGATGATATGTCTATAAACAGTGTGGTTAATGAAGGAACTCCGGGATTGTTGGAGCTACTCTACTTGAAAAATCCTAAATATTATACCCAGTCCGACTTGGATAATTATAAGAATATTTTACTCACGACCAATGCACACTAGAGAGGCTATAGTGAGGAGCAAGGGATGTCCGGAAATAGATCTGATAAATATAGAAATATAATGTTGAAGTTATTCCCAACACAATCTTTAAAACCCCGCCCTCCTTCCTCAGCATCAGCAGGTCCGAGCAGGCTAACTTAACTCCGTTCCCACTCTTACAAACGGGGCACTGGACTTATGAGAGCAAATAAACCTCTGTATGAGTATTGGAATGACCCAAACCAACTAGTCGATCGTCTTAGGCTGTTAATGTTTTCAACTCATGCAGGACATGAAGGACACCAAAACGAAATAGAATCGATAATTGAAGAGCTACGAGAAGAAAATATAATATATTAACATCTACATTTAGAGATTCAGTATAATCTTGACGATTAACAAGTTCGGAACACTAGCAGGTGATACACTAGCAGGCACCTACACCGATTTAAAAATTGGCCTGGTAATTATATAGATGGAAAAGGAAAAAGACTCGTGAACTTCGCACAACCTAAAGATGGATCTGATGTTGTTACCAAAACATATTTAAACAGCGTTGCTTTAACTTTGGTTTCATATATGTATGACTGTGCAGGCAAGAGAATAACAAACGTAGGTGAGCCTGTAGAGGGAGCTGATGCGGTCACGCTCGGTTATCTTAACAAATTACTCGAAAAGAGATCATTATAGATGGATTCATCAATAATAAAAAGAACTGTTGTAAATGAATTACATAAGCCTACTCGCAAGATATACCCCAGACGAAAAACAGTTTTGAAAGGAATAAATGACTTGTGGCAAATAGATCTAATAGAAATGATACCTTATGCTCGAGAAAATAAAGTATACAAATATTTATTAACAGTTATAGACTGCTTTACTAATGGACAGTACCAATAAAGAAGAAATCTGCGGATGATGTGACTAATGCGATGGAGAGCGTGTTTCGTTCCAGCGAACAAACACAGAGAAATATTCAAAGCGATCAAGGAAAGGAATTTTATAATTCCAAGTTTAAATCTCTAATATCACAGTACTGTATTAATCATTATTCCACCTTTTCAAATATGAAAGCTTCCATTGTAGAAAGGTTTAATAGGACATTAAAAGAGAAAATGTGGAAAGCATTCAGTTTGCGTGGAAATTACAAGTTTTTAGACATTTTACTTCAGATTCTACATGATTATAACTCATTATTCCATACAACAATATGTATGAAACCAATTGATGAACCGTATAAAAAATCAGAAAAATACTTGCTAAACAATGTTTATTCTTCTGTTCGTTCCAAATCAACAGTGCGAAAGCAGAAATTTGAAGAGGAAGATTTTGTGCGAATATCTAAACAAAAAACAGCATTTTCAAAAGGCTACTAGCCAAATTGTTCAAGCGAAATATTTAAAGTAATCAAGATTCAGAAAACTGATACATATATATATTTACTTGAAGATATAAAAGGTCAACCTATCAGTGGCTCTTTTTATGCCGAAGAGCTTCAAAAAGTAAAATATCCAGATGTTTATCTTATCGAAAATATTTTGAAAAGGGAAGGAAATAAGTTGTATGTGAAATGGTGGGGGCTAAAAGAAAACAGCTGGATTGACAAGAAGGATATCGCGTAGTGGTGTAAAAAGAATAATGCACTCTTATAATGCAAATTTATTTGTAACTTTATTACACACATATTTATACATGACATTGATGAAATTAGACATTAAGTTGTTATTACTTGTTGTTTCAAATAAAAAATTTGTGTTTACTATTGTTCATAATTTGTTTTTTAACCTCAAATATAATTAGTTCGTAAAATAAACAATCTCATTATAGTACGAAACATTTGATTTAATTATGTTGCGACAATGACGTAATGAACAGTATTTCTTGTGTTATCTAAGGTATGCCGTTTATCATCAAGTTCAATGTCAACCTTATCATCCGTGAGCTGAGCAAGTAAAAGGCCCCGCGATGACTCATACTCTGGTCGTCACAAGGTCATTTTTACGCACTACTACAAGCGTCTTATCATCCGTGAGATAAAATATGAAGTTATGCTGACCACAGCATAATACCGATAAGCTGGCTCCGCGATGACTCTGACGAGGTCAATGCCCCCGTGACGTCATTTTTACGATCTACAGCTTCAATATAAACAAAGATGACCCCGCGATGACTCTGACGTCACAAGGTCAATGCCCCCGTCACAAGGTCATTTTAACGATCTACAGCTCAAATATAAACAAAGATGGCCCCGGAATGACTCTGACGAGGTCAATGCCCAAGTAGTTGGGGTGTCCTCAAATGTAAAAACCCCGATCAAATGTAAACAATGACGAGAAAACCAGCGAACAATCTGACGTCAAAAGGTCAATGCCCACGTCACAAGGTCAATGTCCCCGTCACAAGGTCACCTACACCTCTACTACTGCTCAAATGTAAACAAATCCATCAAATGTAAACAATGCGATGTTGCCAAATCTACATCATTCCTTGCGACGTTGCCAAATGGGGCAGGCTCACAGCTCCAACACCTCAAGGACGCCCTCTCGCCTTTCCCCTCGCCCTAGTGTGAGATTGACCTTGTGCAAATTTGCAAAAACCCCTAAATATAACTACTTAAGATATATAATAATAATAATTTTATTTTATAGTGAGCTATATAATTTATTTTTAATGCCTTTACCATTGTCTTTTTGGATAGATAAAGCAGTTTCTAACAGAATACGAGATCTTCACACTGCCATAGCCAAGCAATAGCCCTGATTTAAATAATATAGAAAACTTACGAAAAAACAAATTAATATTACAAAGCCTAAGAATAAAGATGAGCCAAAACAGGCAATCGAAAAGGTGGAATGAGGAAATTAGTGACGAAATTATAAACAATTTGATCGACTCGATGACAAACAGGATCCGCGCAGTTACCAGGGCTAATGGAGGTTCGACAAAGCACTAGTTTATATTAATATTTATATAAATATATTTTTAATGTTTTTATACAATTTTTTCAAATTAATTCCAAAACAAATTTTTTTCTTAAATTACTCGTTAACACAAATCATTTAGTTTATCATTTTATGAATATTATTTTTTGTTTGGGTTGTAACCATTTTTCATGCCTAATAACATACTCTTTTCCTTTGCAAAACATTTTATAATTATCAAAAGTATAACTTGGTAAAGTATAAGTTAAAAGTATCACTTGGTTGAAGAAGATCCTGCATTATTTTTAAGTGATTTCTATGACCACGACCTTAATACATATATTGTTGTATACCGTCTGTTTGTGTAATATGTTTAATGAAATACAATATTTATGTTATTAAGTTTTATTTTAAATTTAAATTTCAATTTTACAAGGGAACTATAGGGAACTATATTTTATTATATTTTAAATATATAAATATATAGACCAACAATATTCACTTTAATCCTATAGTACTCCTATGTAAACAAACCAAAGATATATAAGTAGGATTACGAGAACAATAATGTCAGTTATTAATCAGAGTTCGTCGCGTTCATTTCCAACCTTTCTTTTTTTTACTTTTTCCTCTCGATACTTGTTAAGTTATACATATATAATTAATAAATAAACTATTATTACATTATGAACTTTATATTATTTTTTATAAGTAAAAAATATTTTTTTAAGCCCTTTTTGTGTTATTGTTTTATATTTTTTACTACTTTCCATAACTAAAAGTATATTTTTTTAAAATTATTAATTAAATATCTGCAAATGAAGTACATTTACAAAGTTACAGATAATTTAAAGTATCCCATTTCAAAATTAAAAAATCATGACGGATTTATTATATTTTCTCCCCCGGTTTTCATCGTAGGGTCACCTCAATGTAAAGAAAATCAGTTGTATTCGTTATTCACAAAGAGTATTAACATGAAACAAAAAAAAAAAACTAAACATAAAACTTAACTAATAGGTAATATAGATATTAAATTTACAAATGTTAAACTAAACTGGGTATCCTTGACTATAAGATTGGCTATATGGTAGTTATGATGATTCGGTTCAGCGAAGTCAATCAATTGCGGTGCAACATTACTGCTAATTGGAAACTTAGAAATTGTCCTAATATCGATTAATCGAATCATTATCTGAAACCCAATCGACTGTACTGATTCCAGGTCGTCAATAGCTGACTAAATGCCAGATCATTAATTGAAATAATCCTTTTTGATTAGATGTAATCAAATCTTTATTGGAACATGTCAAAAGAATGGGAATAAGGGAACGTGCTGTCGAAGCTAATCATGGATATCCAGACGGATAGTAACCAACAGCACTTCTCCATGGTCCTGAATACGTCCATTAATTCTGGAAATATCAATCACCTGGCTTCCATTTAGACTTCTACTAATAGTCATGTCAGTCATAGTGATATCGTCTATCATTCTGTAGTGATATCTAGAAACATTATTATTATAACGGGGGAAAGAAACGGTTAGTATCCGTCCACAGATGGTTTTTGTAAAACAGTCAGTAGTGTATTTGTTGACGTACCAAGAAGCATATTTATATATTCGTTTTTATCAAACTAATAACTACGCTAAAATAACTAAATTTTCTTTTGTTTTCAAAACGAGATTGTTTCTTCTCCTCTGATATTTTGGTTCCAGATCTTTTGTTGGTTGAATTTTCTTTAAAACCTTAAAATTTCTTAACACCCGCTATAAGATTATCTCTCTTGTTTATTGTTTCGTGATTGAAATCGGGGTTCAACTTAATTTCTCCCTCTTTTTCGCTTTCGACGTTTTGGATTTATGGTAATTTTTTTAATAGAATGAAAACTTATGGTTAAACTTATACTTCGATAGAATATTACTTCTATGATATATATGTAGGTTTTATAGCAGTATAGTTTATATTTTTCTGCCTCAGTAATTTGATAGTCTACGTTCTAGACGAGTGGATTCAAAAAAGGAGGTTACAAATTTTGTATATGTTTAAACAGTAATTGTTTTAAATATTGAAAAATAAAAAGAGACCTTACATAAATCTTAAAACCGTGGAAAAATTTCAACGAAAAGCCCTTAGTCTCCAAACTGAAACAGAAATTTTAATTTGCAGGCTAACTTCACTACTTCCAGGGTCTTAACAGTAATTGTTTTAGTTTATAACCTGAAATTAAGGGAAATAGCGGGAAATAGGGAAATATAGGGAAATCTGTCCTGTGGGAGCTGAAAGGTGTGAAAATCTGCGCCTTCACTTCTTAGGCTCGCATATAATTTCTGTAAGTGTCAGGTGTATCAGGATAAACTGTTATACCTTTAAGTGTGGTTTTCACCGTAAATTTGTTTGGTCCGGCTTTTTCTTTTAGGAATGCAATTAATGCAGAGTAATTTTCTACTCCATTTATATAAAGTGGGGGCGGTTTTTGATTTATCACGTATCTCGTAGTATTTTCTAGTTGTTCGTCAGGTATTGAGGTTAGTATTTGAAAACTGTTGTGTGTTTGAATTGGCGCTTGTCGTTTCTGTCTAATGTGATCTTGTTCAATTAGTAAAGGTCGTTTACGGCCAGTTACTAGCTCCCAGGAACCATTATTATTACTATTAGTTCTTAAATTAATACTGTCCGCTTCCATATCACTTACCGCCTGCGAAGAAGTAGACGCTTCGCCCATGGCTGGCGGAAAAACCCGCACTTTTATTATTTAGGTCTTAAAGCTAACCTGTCTGATCAGAATAAAACACTTTTTAAGAAGAAAAAGGGAATATTAAAACATTAACCAAAGTTATATTTATAACACATAAAACTAACCTATTTTCACTTTCACTTCGATCATATCCTTTCTTTAGTTAAAAAACATTTCATTATCCTGAATAAAACTAGTCTACCTTAGTTCCATAGGAACCACTTACTAAAATGCTTCTATTTATTTACAACATTCTTACAGCAGCTTCTCCTTTAATTAAAAATCGTGAAACTTAACTCAGTTAAACTATTTAAATTTAACTTAATTTCCATTAATACAAATAGTAGTTGATTCGAATTGGACAGAAAATATGATACACAATTTAATATTTTTGTGGTTTCGAGTTAAGTAAGATAAACTACATTTTTAGCATTTCTCACCTCAGTTTTCTGTATGACCTACATACTACAGTCAGGATACTTGGGACCTTGTACATTAAAAAGGTTGTTTATTTTCTACGCACCTCTCCACATTTTCTTAGAATCTTTTCCTTCTGATTAATTTATCCATTGTAAATTAGTTAAAACTATTTTTATGAATAAATAGTCACATAAAACCAACTCAAGCCCTGACTATATGTGACTATTTATTCATAAAAATAGTTTTAACTAATTTACAATGGATAAATTAATCAGAAGGAAAAGATTCTAAGAAAATGTGGAGAGGTGAGAGAAAATAAACAACCTTTTTTTTTTGAGAAACAAGGAAGACCCCCCTGCGGTAGTAGTTTCTATTAAAATAGAAAATGACTCACTGGCTTTTCAGAATCTAGCATTAGCCGACATAAACAAGCAGATAGCCAAAATTCGACCTTCTTTGTTAACAGTTTTCATTTAATTGTCATGTGAAAAATTCAAGCCATTAACAATAGCTTATTGCTTCAGTCCTTTTTTAATTTAAAAATTGTCCGTTCATGCTGTTCTAAAGGATACATGCAACCGATTATCTATTACCAAAATATTTACAATCGCAAAAACAATAACATGGGGATTAAGTAAAAGACATGGGAGAATTAGATATGTAAAGAAAATATGGTTAATATGGCACCATATGGTTGGTTCACCTTCTGCTAGGCCGTAAAAAGAGTCTTTGCGTTCTTTACCTTTATATTTAAAAAAAAAGTGATGGGTTATTTCCTAACGGAATTTACTCCTTGAATTATCGGTCAAGAGTATATATTTATAAACTCTTTATTATGTTAATAGATTAGTGGATAATTATCTAGCTATCATAAACATTATGTAAAGTTTTCGTTCATTTAAAGATTATAATTACTGCTAATTTATTCAACGAAACAGACATACATACAGTCTCGTTTTTCTTGTATGGATTATGCAATAAAATTAAGTTATTACGAATTATTCACCAAAAAAAATATACTCCAAGTTAAAATCGGACAAACTGTTAAGGAAATATAGATCTGTCAGAGAAATAGGTTTACCTATCAGTTAGTGGTAGCAGTTAATTTAATTTAATAAAAATTTAAAAAGACCAAATAGACACCAATCAGTAGAATTCGTTGAAAATTGAACGACAGTTGATGGCATATCAACGACAATATTTTTGATTGACAAGGATTTTTTTAGTCCTCTTAAAAATAACAAGAAATACTCATATTTCTTTAGCTCTATAACTAAATACATTTATTTGTTGAAAATTACAATCGTTTTTCTGCAGGACCAATTAATAATCTAAATTAAACTATTTTCAAGAAATGAAATTCCACTTTTCCCTCAAGTCCTTCCGTTCAATTTAAATTCCGCCTACCGAGGAGAATATTTTAATCTCGAGGTATGGTTAATTGTAATATCTTTCGATGCTATTATCAAGGCTGAAATCCGCATATAAAAGCAGAGTAGATTGGTTGTTAGAAGACCTTGAGTGTTGGCGACGTTTCTTTGATGGGGTTTAAATAGATTCCATTTTAATACAGGTGTATTAAGGCGGTAATGCCAAAATCCATGTGTTTTTATTTATCAACGTTTTGTTGTAAGATAAATCATTTAACCATCGTCCACACTGAGTTTCTGATCTATATCTATGTTCGTGTAATGAGAAATAATTATAATTTTTTATAATTATTGGTCATTTTTTATGAGTTATAAATATTTTTATTTTTTAAAGAGAAAAGATAGGCCCTCGACCGGGATTTGAACCCGGAACCTTTGTCTCACCGTGACATCGCTCTGCCAATTGAGCTATCCAAGGCCCCTCCCGGTCGAGGACAAACCTTCTCTCTTATAGATCCTAAAGCCCCAGTGTGCTCCCGCCATTTTTGCGATGAATATACTAGAACGAAGTTCTTTGAACATTAATTTTAATTTAGGATCTTATTGACTTACGTCATATTATTATTTATAATTTTTTATAATTATTGGTCATTTTTTATGAGTTATAAATATTTTTATTTTTTATTTAAAGAGAAAAGATAGGCCCTCGACAGGGATTTGAACCCGGAACCTTTGTCTCACCGTGACATCGCTCTGCCAATTGAGCTATCCCCGGCCCCTCTCGATGTGTGCTACCATGTGTAATTTTATGTGCTAAAACGGTAATTTTTAAAAAAAATATATACATCTTTAATAAATGAGAGAAAAAACTGTAAAAAACAATATTATTTTGGACTAATTAAGACAGGCACCTAATCTAAATGATTGTACGTGATTATATTTTAAAAAGCACTGTTCATTCAATATTTAGATGTCAGTGATCCGCTTTAAAATAATTCTTGTACATTAGAAGATGAAGGAATAAAAAGAAATGGTTTTAGTTATTCATGTCTTAAAGAAACTGGAGGATTTCAATTTAAAGTTTCACATAAATATACATGCGAATGGCATATTTTAAAGAACCATTAACTATGAATATTTGAAATATTGCAAGTAGTAATAAGTTTTAAATAATAATAAAGCAAAATAAATAAATAACAAACTAAAAATAAAGTAAAGGAGAAAAATAAAAAAATAAATGTTTTGAATTTGTGGGAACTTAATTTTCTCTTTTCTGTTCTGTTTTCTAGGTATGTTATCAGTTATTAGTTGGGTGGTATGTTAAAGTGAAGTCCGTAATTTTTTTCATGACATTTTATATATATATATATATATATATATATATATATATGGGATCTATGGTTTGATGGTGAATATGAGAGGGCCTTATAAGAACGGAATGAAGCTCGGATGAAGATGCTCCGAAGGAAAACCCCTAGCACATACGACGCATATTCTGAAAAAAGAAGAAGATGTAAAAGAACAATGCGAGATAAGAAAAGAGCATACGAAACAAGAAAACTCGATGAGATGCAGGGAATGTTTCAGATGCATGGGTCAAGCACATCCGAGCCGAAAGATCTATAAGGGCGTCAAATGGGTAAGGTAGAGCTTTAGACAACATACAGAATTCTGTTTGGACCAAAACGGGAACTTTCTCACAGACCGTGAACAAATCAAAGGAAGATGGACCCAATATTTCAAAGAAATGTTGAATATAGAGAGAAGCGTCATGTACCCCGCCCCGAATTATCAAACGGACAGTGAGAATATAGAGGAGGATGTACCACCAGATAGAGAAGAAATGTCAGAGAAAATCCGGTCATTTAAAAATAACAAGACCCCAGGGTCTGATGAAACTCCATCAGAACTACTAAAACATGCGGGAGAAGACATCTGGAATGAGATGTACAAAGTGATCTGGGATGTATGGACTGAAGAAAAAATGCCAACTGAATGGGGAGAGGCTATCATAGTTCCTATATACAAAAAGGAAAATAAGCTGAAAAGTGAGAACTACAGGGAGTAGCGCTTTTACGCACAGTCTAATGTCTGTGGCAATATGCCGAAGGATAGAGGAGTGGAGTGAATACTAAACCAAAGATCACGGGTTCGTAGCCCGGCGGGTGGCCCTAGGATTTTTTCAAGGGAGTAAAAAATCCTTAGTTACGCCCTCCTTCGGAAGGGACATTAAACGGGGGTCCCGAGCCTGTACGATGTCAGGTACTCGTTAAAAATCCCTATCCTAATTAAACCTGGATAGGCAAAATTTAGAGCTCCCACTGTAGCATCGTCCGATTAGCCATAGCAGCATAAAGTGACGTTAAATGAACAAACAAGGAGTGGAGTGAAAGATTACTGGGAGAGTATCAGAGCGGCTTTCTATTGACTACCTATTCTCTATCAGGCAGATGTTGGAGAAGGTATTCGAATACAATATAGATCTACATCTGTTCATTGACTTTCGGCGTATGATAGTCTAAAAAGGGGAAAGCTATTGAAGGCGATGCGGTCACTTGACTGCGGTCAGATTGACGAGGATGTCACTGGAAGGGACAAGTTGCCGAATCAAAACCAGAGTGGGTATCTTTGACGCTAACATTCGCTTAAGACAGAGGGACCCATTATCGCCGCTGCTGATTAACCATGTCTTAGAACTGGGAATCAGAAAAATAAAGACGAACCCTGGAGGCATTATCTATAATAGGCTAACACAACACATGGCGTATGCGGATGATGTTGTCATCACTGGCAGGTCCAAGGCAGCACTAGCAGTCGCAGTTGAAGACTTCAAGAATGCCGTATATGATTTAGGACTCATGATCAGTTATGAAAAGGCTATATATATGAAAACATCTCGCCAGATCAGGGAGAGGGTAGAAACTGTTGTATCGGGAGAAGAGGCATACCGGAGCTGCGATACATTAAGTACCTGGGAGGAGTAGTGACGGATAATAACAGCGTGAAAAGCCGAAATAAAAGGCAGAATGGTTGCAGGAACGAGGTGTTTTTACGCCCTGCAAAAGGCACTCCGATACAAAAGTCTTTCCAGGAAAGGAAATATATTTATATACAAAACAGTGATTAGACCAGTTGTTGTTAATGGCAGCGAGACGTGGAATATAACCAAGGAAAACAGAAAAGCCCTGCTGGTCTGGGAGAGAAGAGTCCTGAGAAGGATTTTCGGAGCGGTCAGAGAACAGCTTAGATGGAGAATTAGAAGCAATGCCGAGCTAGAGGAACTATATGGTGAGCCAGATATCACCACAGTTATTACGAAGAGCAAAATCAGATGGTTGGGTCATGTTCAGATAATGAGTCCCTGCAGATTGCCAAAAATTATGCTGAGTGGTACACCAGAAGGTAAAAGAAAGAGAGGGAGACCCAGGAACCGTATCACAAAGAAATTAGACAGTCGATTATATCTCAAGGAGTAACACAAGATGATCTACCTCTTACAGATTCCGAAATAGCTGATACGATTTATAACATAACACAAGGATAACTCCAGGTTTAGACGGCATAACTACCGAAATATTTCAATATACCTTTAAAATATTTCCCAACTTTCTCACTAAGTTGTACAAAGAGTGTTTCTCTAATGGAATTTTTCAACAGAGTGGAAGAAATCTGAACTTATATTGTTTCCTAAGCCAGGACGAAAAGATAATAGTATATCAGCCATACGACCGATATCACTACTTCCGACGGGAAGCAAAGTTTTCGAGAAACTAATAAATCGAAGATAGTCACACTATCTGTATACTAATGATCACATTCATAAAAATCAGTTTGGTTTCACCCCCCAAACTTCTACAGCAGATGCACTAAAAAATGCAACTGATTTTATTCAATATGGCTTGAGTAGAAAACTACATGTTGTTCTAATATCCATTGATATTAAGGGAGCGTTTGACAATGCCTGGATGCCATCAATTCTACATACCTTACAGACAATGGACTGTCCACGGAACATTTACAAATCGATTTCAGACTATTTCAAAGACAGAGAGGCTTGTATTGTAACATCTCATTGTCAACTACGAAAAACACAGACTCTAGGAACTCCGCAGGGGTCTGCACTATCTCCGTTATTGTGGAATTTAATCGTAAATGGATTATTAATGAGAGAATATCCGGAGAGCGTGGTTGTGCAGGCATTTGCGGATGACATAATTTTACTTACACAAGCTGACAATGCTGGAACACTACAAGAATTAATAGATCAATACACGCAAAAAATTGACAATTGGGCACACGAAAACAAACTAACTTTCAATACTATAAAATCTACGTACATGATTTTCACCAGATCAAGGAATTTACCAACTTTACAGGTAAAAATTCAAGGACAGCTTCTACAACAAACAAATAAACTAAAATATTTAGGAGTAACATTTGACCCAAAATTAAGATGGAACGTACATATTGAATTACTGGAGACTAAACTACTCAGACTTACCAACAACTTAACGATAGCAGCTAGGGATACATGGGGACTAAAAACTGAAGCATTAAGGATACTGTACAAAGGAGCCATATTACCAATACTAACGTACGCTATTAACATCTGGCACACAGGACTGCAGAGAAAATACAATTTACGGAAACTTCGACGTGTACAGAGATTGATGGCAATCAAAATGGTAAAAGGTTTCAAGACATTATCTTATGAGGCAGCCTGTGTACTTGCAAAACTAATCCCCATCGACTTGATCGCTCAACAGTACACTACATTATATACCTTACTTCGGACTAACCAAGATTGTGACGGGATACTTGCCGATGACGTTGAACGACCTATTAACTATAAAAATTGGAAGCATCCTGCACATTTCCCAGAAATCAAACAACTTACAAAAGAAGATCATGCTGAAACAGAAATTTATACAGACGGTAGCAAAGATTGTGGAAATGTGGGATGTGCAGCGGTATTGTTTGAAGACGGTGTTCTGACTGATGTAAAGAAATACAGACTTGGACCTAATTGTACAAACAATCAAGCTGAACAATACGCTATACTGAAAACACTAGAATATATACAGACATTTAATTTCCGCAGGACATCGATTTGCATACTAACTGACAGCCAAAGTACGTTATACAAACTCATTAATCGCAAAATTCATGAACCACTGATTGAAGAAACCAGACTTACTTTACTCCACTTACAAAAAGCAGGATACAACATCAACTTCAGGTGGGTGAGAGCGCACTCTGGCAACGTCGGTAACGAATTAGCTGACAAGGCTGCTAAGTCAGCTGCCAAAGACGGCTCACTTCAATACTCTACAGTAAATTGACTAAGACTTACTTGAAACATAGACAAACAGTTACAAATATGGATAAGTGGCAAAACACATGGGATACGACAACTAAAGGACAACATCTTAAACTATACATAAATGACTTACATGAATATTTTAGGAATAACAAATTAACAACTGACTTCTACCTCACACAAATACTGACAGGACATGGACCCACAAAATCCTACTTGTATAAATTTAAACTTACAGACAATAAGACATGCCCTTGTGACTTTGCCATCGAACAAACTTACTTACACTTAATATATATGACTGCAGACTAACCGACGAACCAAGGACTACACTTATCAAACATGTGACGCAGAAGGACAGCTGGCCAATCAGTGTTAAGGACTTATACTGGAAGTATTTTCAGCAATTCAAGGTGTTTGCTAAAGCAGTGTGGTTAATCATCACTACACGAAATCAATATTATAGGTGAACAAGAATTTTAGTTTTGCTTTCCATTACTTTGTGTTTTTTCATATTTCTTTTTTTTATTTGTTCAACTGGCTTAATATTTACTATGATCAATATTTTTATGCTTAAGTTTTGTTTTTTAATGATGTATTTTCGATTTAGCCTTTAGTTTTGTATATGAATAATAAAAAAAAAAAATGTAAACAACATGTAAGTACAATTGTATGTAATGTACTATAAATGTACGGAACATGCAGAACAATAAACGTCCTTCGCGTAGGGGTACTGCGTGAAGTGAAAAATAAAATATATATATACTAGCTTATGCCCGCGACTTTGCTCGCGTGGAATTTCGTCTGCCACATAAAGTTTTGTGAAAGATCATTTTAAATAAATAATTTAATTATTTTTTTTAAATATAAGTTACTCATACATCCAAAATTTCATATGTCTAACTTCAAAACTGACTGATTCTATACAACCTTTGAACCCCTATTATATTAAAGGAGAAACCATTCGGGTGGAATTATCCAAATTTCTTTCTTAAACTATACAAAGAACCTATCAACAAATTTCAAGATGCTAAGTTCCTGATTTGCCTTTAATTATGTATTATAACAGGGGGGGGGAGCATGCCCCCGTACCCCCACATAAATTTGGCCTTGCTGTAGCCTATGATGTATAACCTATTTTACTCAATAGGTTCAGTAGTTTTTGCGTGAATGAGTAACAAACATAAATACAAACATTCGCATTTATAATATTAGTAGGACATCAAAACAATAGTTTCACTCATGTTCTTTCTGTTATATTAACAACTATTATCATGTGATTTACCTTTAATTATGTACTATAATGGATTCTCCACAGTACCTAAAAAACTGTCGGGGGGGGCACGTGCACCCGAGCGCCCCCCTCCATAAATCCGCGCTTGCTATAGCCTATGTGTTATTCTGATGTATAACCTATATAACTGTAAAGTTTCATTCAAATCCGTTCAGTAGTTTTTGCGTGAAAGAGAGACAAACTTAATTGATGTTTTAATTATTGATTTATAAAAGTTTTTTCTTTAATTAAAATTTCCATCTAAACTAAATTGGTACTATTTAAACTTCACTCAGCGTATGATGTCTATTGATGAGCTAAGGTTATGTGATCTCAAAAGACTTAAAACTCGTATTTACACCTTACTATGGTAATGTAAGCATTTTATCTATCAATAAAATATATTAAAGACAAATGTAATAGACAAAGAGATATAAAGCGCGCGGCCGTGATTAGTTCCACATCTACGCCTTAATAGTTGAAACCTCCAATGATACTCAACCCGCAAGACAAACCAGTATTACCGGTAATATAGAGCCATTGCGCCGGGTAGGTTTGTTTGTTTGTTTGGGCTTGTAAGGCATAAAACCATACGGTCATCAACGCCTGTGATAATTTGTTTATAGAGTCTTATATCTATGTGTATTCTAATATTTGATTATTCCAATAATAAGATTTTCAGTTTTAATTTAATTTCTCCTTTATTCATCTACGTTCTTTTAAATGTTTAATAATTGTGAATTATGAGTTATCTATATTATGAATTAAACATTTGGAATTTCTAAGAGTGGAAAAATAAATAAATAAAAGATAAACAGATAGATACAAAATAAATAAATAAAAGATAAATAAATAAATAAAAAATTTATATTTGTCTTAATATGTCCACTTCCTTTAAGAATTTCAATAATAATCTTATTTTATCTTGATTAACACCAAGCGTATTCGAGATATTATTTGTAAGACCTAGTTTGTTTAACCTAGAGGTGTAAAAAGAACATTCTTGAAAAATATGATGGACTGTAAGGATGCTATTGCAATGCTGACATTTCGGGGGTGGCTTTTTTAGGATAATATGGACGTGAGTAAGGTTTGTGTGCCCTATTCTTAGCCTAAATTAAGAAAAAAGGTTAAGGCAACTTCCTCCCTGCAATTGGAGCGATTTGAGGTGAACCAAGGTTTCACCGATTTTTTAATTATTAGCCGGGTAGGTTTTTATTATCTGAAAAATTGAAAAATGAACTAAATTGGCCACTCCCTAATTATTATTTAGACGATATAATATAAACATATTATTTATCTATTTGTTAATTTATATTTAGTGTAAGTACAAAATATTAATTAAAATTTTATAATATGAAACATTCTTCAAATAAATCGTAAATGATATAATTTATGAGTTAAAGTTATACCTTCTTTAAATAATATTGAAATTAAATTATTATCAATACTTTTTACTTATACCTTAAAATTTAATTTTAATTTTAAATTTTATATGCAAAATGCATATAGTGATTAAAGGACATCCGATATTGTATTTATTTTCCAAGACAAAAACAGTTAGCTCACACTAGTTATTCGATAATTTACTTATTCTGCTACATATGGGTTAAGAAAGAATTATCTGAATGAGATAACTAACTGAGCTATAGAAAAAAAAATCTAGGTCTTTATAGAAGATGAAGTAGGAGAAAATAAAATTGGTTTGAAACATATTTTGAAACTTAATAATAAATTAAAAATCAATCACTCATTCAATCAGATATAAATTTAAATAGTCGTTTTTGAAATTTTGATGAGTTGATAATCGAATCCTATATTAATGAATACTTCAATCGTTGAAGTAAATCAATATGCCCAAACAAAGCCCAAAGCCAAATCTAAAAAAACTCACAAAAAAAACATTTATCTAATATGTTAAACTATCTCTAAAGAATTTTTTAAAACAAGGAAACATTAAAAACTTTTTCCTTTTTTCTTTCTTTGTCTTAATTATTAATAGTGTAGATAAATATAATGCTGAATTTATTTGTATAATATTCAACATAAAATTTATAGTCAATGTAAAATTTAAGTAGGCATTAGTAAAACATAGTCTCTCTTTTTAAATTTATGCAGGTTAAAATGTAATCAATACTATTTTTTCCTTAATTGGTCTAAGAAGGACTACGACATTTCAATTGTCTTCTCTTAGCTTTGATCTTTGCTCAGTCAGTGATGCTTCAGATGGAGCTTGGATTGACATGACTGGAGGAAATCGGGAACTCCAAGAAAGATCAAACACAAAACTATTGCATTTTTAAATATTAGGAATATTTTATTTTTAAATACGTACCAGAAGTGAAAGATGTAGCCGATATAAACGTATATCTAGTAAAGTTTAATGTGTCCGTCGTCTTGAAATTATAATGTATCGTTTTCTACGTATTAAATATAATAAATTGCTGACTAATGAATAATGTGAGTAGATAAGTGGTGCTAAAGGTGCATCCAAAGGTGCTGAGAGTGGAAGAGAGAAAATAGTATATAATATGTTTGATGACGCACCCTCGGTCCGGACTCCCCACTCACCCTGTATCCTCCGAGGTTGTTGACGACGCAGGTGAACATTGCGTCCCTGCCCTGCGCGATGGTGACGTTCTCCAGGGGGAATAGGAAGTCCGGCTCCAGCCCTTCCGCTGCAACAGAAACAATAACATCAATGTCATATTAAATATAATAGAGGGATAATAAGAATATAATAAAAATAGAGAGAGGGAGAGAGAGCGAAAGTGTTGATTATTACGTATGTACTTAGTTGATATATTAAATTAGGAAAAAATAATATCTAAATCATATGAATATAAATGTTAACAGGTAAATATTAACTATATAAACATGTGTAATGTTAGTAGTTAGTAACGCTTTTTCCTTCTTTGCCCTTTTATTATATAAAAATACGTAAATTGTATGAAATATACTGTAAATATATGAGTATATATAAGTTAACTGGATTGACACAAAATTATATAAAAGAAAAGAAAGGGTTTAGATAGTAACGCAACAATTGCTAGAAATATACTGACTCTATTGAAGTAATATTCCACCTTATATAAACAGTATCATTGTTTACATGCTGAAATAGGTTTAAGATCTAACTTTACCCAAGTCTGATCCTTAATTTATATATATAACTTAAGTACTTCGCCACACAAAACATTAAAAAAAGAATAAGTAGGGGGATAAATAACACACTTGACGGCTGAACCTCTATTTAAAGATTCTAATAGCTGTTTACAATGCCAGCTTGATATTAGCGACTATGCGATCATCAGTCTTGTCTTAAATTTTATATATATGTATATATATATATATATATATATATATATATATATATATATATATATATCTTACTAATATTATAAATGTGAATGTTTGTATGTTTGTCTCTCTTTCACGCAAAAACTACTGGACGGATTTGGATGAAACTTTACAGTAATATAGGTTATACATCAGAATAACAAATAGGCTATAGCAAGCGCGGATTTATGGGAGGGTACTAGGGGGCACGTGCCCCCCCCGACAGCATTTTAGGTACTGTGGAGAATCCATTATTGTACATAAATAAAGGCAAATCACATGATGATCTATGTGGGGCACGGGGGCATGTGCCCCCCCCCCGTTACAGTACATAATTAAAGGTAAATCAGGAACTTAGCATCTTGAAATTTGTAGTTAGGTTCTGTGTATAGTTTAAGAAAGAAATTCGGATAATTCCACTCCAAGGATTTCCCCTTTAATATAATAGGGGCTCAAAGGTTGTATAGTATCCGTTAGTTTTGAAGTTAGACATCTGAAATTTCGGATGTTCGAGTAACTTTTATTTAAAAAAAATAATTAAATTATTTATTCAAATTCCAATCAAATTCCACGCGTGCGAAGCCGCGGGCATAAGCTAGTATATATATAAACTATGTATAAAGGCAATAAGCCATGTTGACAGTTACTCATGTCCTCATCTTGTGTAATATTATATGAAAAAGAATAAAACTTAGATTATGAATATTAATTTTTATAATTGATAAATATGTTTTACATTTTTTTCGCGTGTTTCTTTTTAATTTTTTTATAGGAGGTCCGAGTAACAGAGAATAAAAATAATGATTTCAGTGATGTTATGTTGACGAGTGGAATGTTGTGTATTTTCTGTGAATGAAAGATTTTAATGTGAGAAAATTCATGTCGTGTATAGTGTGATTCCAAATAGACCAAGGAGCATTAAAAATTTATCTTAGAATTTTAGTTTTTTGTTTCTTGGATCTTGTGTATAAGAAGTGTGTTGCTGAACCCCAATGTTCTGCTCTATATGTCGTATTTTATTTAATGTTTTTAAATCTGATTGTTCAAAAGATGTAATGTTAGTTTGGAGGGTCTTGCCTTTTTAATTTCTTATGTATGTTCCATACCTTTTCTTGTCCAAGTATAGTCTGAGAAAACATACATAGATTTGGGAGATACATTGTCATTGTCAATGTTCATTGCTTGACCCAAAGATTTCCGTAGGAAGAAACTAACGTGGGCCGATTATGTGGCGGTTATTTTGCTTAGTCATTTGTAGAACCATTTTTCTAAACCAAATAGGTGATTTTTGTGGTAGCTGTGTTAGAAGAAGAAATGACTATCTCGCCAGTGAAGGTGCTAGTTACAACGGCATATCAGAGGTAAAATGTAAATAGACCTATTATTCAAAGAATATAAAATCAGCAATTATAAACTTGAAATCACAAATTATTTAAAACTTATTGGCAAAAAAAGAAAATTTATTGGCATTGTATAACTTACAACTGATAACAAAATAACAGCTTTATAAGGTTTCATAACAGTTGATAAGGTTAGTGGCGTGTGAACTTTGGTAGCAATTATTACATTACGGGGACTTGTATCCTATTGTGTTGAGATTCTACTGATGTTGCAGTTGACTATTGGAGCAAATGGTTATATCCAGCGTGAAAGAGATACAACGTTATATTTCCTAAGTTAAAAACTTTGTAATTGGACTCCTCTCAATAGCTATACTAAGCATGGTTGATCAGCCAGAAACATGGGTTAAAGGAACGCAGTTTAGATTTATCAACATAATAGGTATATATTAAGCACATTTACAAAAACGAATTTTGTGTTTTGTACCTTTCATTCTGATCGTCTAATGAAATAGTCTTCATGTCCATGATAGTGTTAGAATCCAATGAGTAATATTAATTGAGCTCCTAGTAAGCACTTTTATTTGTGTATGTAAAGGAACATTAGTCTGTATGATTTAACTTATTCATAATGAATATGAAAAGAATACATTGACCCACCCACCAGAATATCGGAGTGCTTTTTCTTGTTATTAGCAGTGTCTTTTTATAACAGTGTCATTAAACGTTCATGATTCAGAGATATTTATATTTTGATCGGTAATGCTAAAACAAGCAATGAAAGAACCTTTTCATAACATCCAACTCAAAGAGACAAAGTTGTCGATAACCATTAGGAAGTAGACTTAAGGTATTCAGGAGAGCACCTCTCTCAATCGAATAACGCAGGCGAGCTTGAGTGGTCCAACTGGATTATCTTATCATAACAGTTATTTGTAATGGAGCTTTTAAAACAAGAAATGAATTATGACTTCGAAAAGTGTAATTCAATGGGGAAAATATAAACAAATATATTATTTATTTATTTACCAAATGCAATACTAGTAAACTTACGTTAAATAAAGCCGTTATGTTTTATGTTTTAATTTTCCTTGATGAATGATATTTTCAATGGTATCTAATATTCATTAGTGTTGTATGTAGTATGGTATTGAAAACAACTGATGAAGCTATGTTGTATAATTTTTTTTCAGACTTTTATACGAAGATGTAAGAAGAATATAATTATACTTTGGCACTAAAGCTCTTTTACAAAGCATTGACCTCCCTAAAACTCTTTTTATAGTCGTCCCTATCCAGAGGATGAACGCTGCATGCTTTCGTTTACTAACATGGAGAAGGGTTCTAGCGCTCCCTGCCACACCACCCATTCTGGCCTCAGGTCCAGCTCATCGTAGCCCAGCTATTATTATATGCTGCACCACTTTGAATTGATTGTCAACTCTTACAGATCCAGTTATACTATTATAGTGATATATTTACCTTTGGAAGAACAGCTAACTGTTAAAACAGGCATGATAATTGTTTTATATAGCATGACCTTGGACTATTTTCAATATCAACGACTTCTTAAAAATGTTTGCCATCCCCAATGTTATTTATCAGCAGCCATAATTCTTCTTTGAACTTCCACGCCGGTTGAGTAATCCGCTTTGACCACATATTCATGGTAATTTGTTCAAACCTGGTTCACTTGAAGACCCAAACTCTTTCCAGACTTCTCCAAAGCAAGATACTTTGAACAACCGAAACAAAATATCTTAGAAGTCATGTTAGAGAAGAAATAGTTGACTGGAACTTCTAATGTAAGAAAGAAATAGTTGGAGGTGCAGTCAATGAGCACCATAATAAGTATGCACTTATGGTGTTTTCATTGACTGCACCCCCAACTATTTCTTCCTTACATTATCTTAGAAGTCTTTTTCATAAAAATTTAGAAAGCCTACGAAACAATTATACACGACATATTACGTTTTAGATTGGAACTGAGTTACATTAAAAGTAATAAACGACTTATAACAATTCGATCACAAAAAAATAATAATAAAACAATGCTGGTAAAAAGTTGAATGAAACGTCCACTCCGGTTTCCTGTGATTTTTTTATTTTATTATTTCTCTTTTTTTCGCCGGCACCATAACAGAGGAAACGACGTTAGCCGCCCTGGGGTAGGGGGAATTGTTCCCGAGTTATAATTTCCGGTGCGGCCCTGTGGGGGAGGGAGGGGGCTGATTCGATTTCGCCGACAGCAACAACTGAGCGGTGCCACTCTTGTCACCCCCTCCATAATACAATGCCGTGTATATTTTTATTTTTATTGTTTTTTTTGTGTACAGACATTATAGGTTAATTTCCATATCCCCTCTGTGGGGGTGTATGGCTATTTTCAACTCATTAAATCTCTTACAAGCCGATTTTCAATGGAAAAGGCAGTAAAATATCACAATATTTGTATGACAATTTTATAAATTGGATCGTTTCATATGAAATGTATTTCTAACATCCGATGTCAATTTGTAGACTTCTGTTTTAACGATTGTTGTTGACCCTTCCTTTTGTTTGTTATTATTTCCTGGATTACCCCCCATCATTATAATTATACAAACATTGTTTAGTACGAAATGAAAACACGTGATTTTCATGTAATTTTTTTATGACTTTAAGCTTGGAAACGTGGCATCCTGTAAGAAAGGCCAAGCTGTAAGAAACATAACCACCGCGTTCGGGAAAGGTGTTCGAACGGACCAGTTGCCTATGTTTTGAGAATTTTTCAGCAAGTGACACAGATTCATTCATAAAAAAATCTGTCGGTTGAGCATGACCTAGGACAAGTCACCTCCTTACAGAACCATTTTCCATGAAACAGTATAGTCTCTACTATGTACTGATCCCCAGACCCGTTCACGGGTAGTAGTAGTATAGGATTTCTTCCATAAGTGTTAGTTATCCATGCTTGTTACAATTATGAAAGAAATGAATTTAATTAATAAACTCATACGAAAGAAATGGCTAAACTTATTGTCCGTTGAAAATATAAACAAAATGTGTGAAGTTATTAAATTAAGTGGCATTTCCGATAAATTTTGGCTATAACATGGTTCAAAACTATCTTAGTCACGTAAACAAATTATGATAGCATTTTTACAACGTTTATAAGACACATGTGTATACATGCGCAAAACGATTTTTGATTATGGTTCTTCGGAAACAAATTTTAATATTTTGATTGTTATGACGGATTCGAATTTTTTCATGACCATAGTAAAGTACTTCAATAATAAGATTCTTAAATGAATATGTTTTAATCAATTCGTTGGATTATTAAACTTAAGATCATATTTTTTGTTTCACGGGATAATTCAGTCCTCCCTAATTTTCAAAGACAGGGGTCGACATTCAATGATCTATAACCCATTTAGTACTTGGAAGTGACTCACTCACTCACTCACTCACTCACTCCTTGGAGCAACGGTCCTACAAGGAACTTGGCCTCATCCACCACTGCCTGCCAATCACTCCGGTCCATAACAAGTCTTCTCCAATGTCTGATTCCCAGCTGGTGAAGATCGGCCTCCACATCATCTAGCCATCTAGTACGTAGTAAGTAGGGGCCTTACTTTGGGTCTTCTATCACCGAGCTTCCCAAACAACAGTCTTCTGGGCATTCTTGTTTCGGCATCTTCATGATATGGCCCAACCATCTCAATCGAGCTCTTTTTACGAAAGACATTATGTTTGGTTCTCCGTAAAGGTGTCGGAGTTCTGCGTTATTACGGATCCTCCATGCTCCTTGGTGTTTGATGGGTCCAAAAAATCCGCCGCAGTATTTTTCTCTCCCTGACATTCACCATTCTTTCTGCTTTTTTACTGAAGACCCAACTTTCACAACCATATGCCGCTATTGGCCTGACAATGGTTTTATATAATGTGATCTTGGCCCTTATTGACATTAGCCCAGTTTTAAGAACCTTTTATATTGCATAGTAACAACAATTACCAGCGGCAAGTCCTCCTCTATCTGATTGTTGTGCGTTACTATTGCTCCCAGATATTTAAAAATGTTGTGTTTGCTTAAAGCTCAACTCCAAAAATAGGGTTTGTTCTTCTACCAGTTCTTTCGTTCTTGAGGTACACATGTACATGTTCTTAGCTTCGTTTATATGCAAACCCATTTTTTCTCCTGTTTTTTTGAATTTCTGGAAGCCTCCTGCGAGTGCTGCTTTACTCCTGCTAGTTAGAACAACATCATCCGCATAGGCTAAATTTTGCGTCATCAAATTGCATATTGTCCCACCTTGGTTTGTTCGAATTGCACGCGCTGCTGTTTCAAGGGCTAAATTGAAAAGCACTGGTGACAGTGGGTCACCAACCACCACGGATTGCTCAGAGAGTGTGTTCCCTATTTTAATCTGCATATCGTGATTGTGAGGGTAATGCGAACAAGTTTTCTTGGTAGTCCTAGCTTCAGCATGGCATGTAACAGTTTGCTACGGTTTATGCTATCGTAGGCCTGCTTTTAAAGTGAATAAAGAGATGATGCAGGTCAAGATTATATTCTTAGCCTTACTCCAATACTGTCGTAGAGCGAATATCTAGTAATTTGTTGATCGGCCTGGCCTAAACCCATATTGATAGTCTCCAATTGTTAACCTAGACCACACTGGCAGCCTTCTATTCAAAAGTATTGCAAACACTTTGTACACAGTGCTTTAATTACAGTCGGTTTCGTTACCTTTTTTGTGTATCGGTACAATAGTCGCCTGGTTCCATTCATCTGGGATTTTTTCTTCCGTCCAAACATCCCATATTAGCTGATACAATTCTTCTCGAAGTTTTTCACCACCATATTTCAGGAATTCAGCACTTCTTTCATCTGTCCCTAAAGACTTATACCTTCTTAGGCTGCCTATAAAATCCTCCACTTTCTCTTTTTCAGGGAGCTCTTCAACTTCTCCATCTGTTTCATCTTTGCCAACAATTTTATCCTTGGCATCTGGACCTATTACATGGCACACCTTACCTGAATTTTAGAGATTGCAGAAATGCTGCCTCCACCTTTCCAAGACGGCGGAAGCTGGGAGCTCACCATTTTCCTGTTTGCATGTATTTGTTCTGGCCTGAAAACCCTGCTTTAGTTCTTTTATACCCCTGTAAAACTTTATAGTTTGCTTCGTTTCATGTTGTTCTTGTAGTTTCTTTATTTGGTCATTTTCATAATCTCTTTTTTTCCTTTTACAGAGAAGCTTTGCCCTTCTTCGTTTTGTCACATACTCCTCTCTACTTGCTCTTGTTTTTTGATTAAGCATTTTTAATCTGGCCTCATGTCTTGCTTCAATGACTTTAACACATTCCTTATCAAACCAATTGTTTCGTGCCGGGTTTTCATATTTCCCTAGGCCCTCTTCTGCCGCACTTTTAACTGCCTATTCGAAAATATCCTATTTCTTACTTAGACATTCGTGATTTCCGCGCTCTCTCTGATTTTTCTCTGAAGAGAGCTGCCGAATCTTCCTCTTTTAGCTCATGCAAGCTTCAGATGCAAATCTTGCCGTGTTCATCCTTTTTCCGTGACGTTTTACGGCAACTTTGAATCGATAATTTACTTTAACTAGAAAGCGATCAGAGGCACAATCAGCACCTCGGCAAGATCGTACATTTGTCACGTCTGAGGAGTGTCTTCTGTCAATCATCGCATGATCAATCTGATTTCTAAATGAGCCATCTGGGGATATCCATGTTTCTTCTTTCTAGGAAACATAGTCAACTGTTCTGCTTTCTGCTGCAAAATCAATTACTCTTAGCCCATTTTCATTGCTTATTTCGTGTTTACTGTGATTGTCTGTTATTGATCTGAATTGGGGCTCTTTTCAAATTTTTTCATTTGTTTTCAATTACCATCTTTACGTCATATTAGTCTGATCATAAGAGGCCTGATCATAAGTTGCTGATAGGAGTTCATTAACAGGGTTCTTCTCTTGTTCATTCCGTCTTCAGTCGCCGCATGCACACTAATAATCGTCATGTTAAAGAATCGACTTTTCATACTAATTGCACATATTCTTTCATTCATTCATTAACTGGCTTTATTTCCATTATAGCGTGTTTTAACGTCTTTCTAATCATAAATCCTGCTCCACGAGTATTAGCCTAGTGCCTACTATTAATGAGTGTATATTCTGTCTGGCCAAGTATCTCAGCTTTCCTAAATTTTGTCTCCTGTATTGCTGCAGTATCTATTTGGCACTTCGATAATTGCTGCTCTAGGTATCTTGCTAGCTCCAGCCTGCGTAAGTCTTCTTACATTCTATTCAAAGTGACCGTTACTCCGTGTTTAAAAGTCGTGGTCAATTTAATGTTAAGGCAATCCAATCCGAGGCATGGTTTTGTTTCTGAACTAGTTATTGTTTTTATAGAGGGAGGGAAGTTAGCCCTCCGCCCTACTCCCCTCCTTTATCCGGGCTTGGGACCGGCAACTGCCCTAAGATAGCAGGCGGAGTTTTGAAGTGACTCACTTTACTTTAAAGAAGTATAATAAAAACAATTATACAAAACAATTTTAAAACACAACCATTGATATCAAAATGCTCGTTTATAAATAATGTTCATCCAAATATGTATGTAATTTTTTTATTAATAGAATAGTTCTTATTATTAACAATATTAATACTCACATATGGTTAATATTGAACTGCGTCCAAAAAATTAGACTTGCAAGCAAATGCTTCTCTGATGGAAAAAGTCTTTGACTGCTCTGAGATTACAATATTTAAAATAAAATATACAATTTTGTAATTATATTCGGTCTCTAAAGCTGTAATGAACAAGTTCAACGGATAATTTAAAATCATATACACCGTTAATTTAATAACGATCTTTACCTTTTTGAGGAGCGAATATTGATTTTAGTTACTATTAATCTCAATTCTAGCTCTTTAAAAGGAATCTTGAATCACTGTAATGAGTAACAAATCTTTTCCCGGATCAATTGATCACTCACTGAGCAGAAAGTGCTGCCTAGGCCCGTCAATCTGTTGGTTAGGAGGCTAGCCATCTCCACCAGCTGTCCATCAACCAGCGGATATTGATATGATTCTATAAAGGCGGCCTAGCAGTATATCATTTCCGGTGTAGATAGAATATTGAAAGGACATTTTAATAGGCTCTGCTAATTACACATATTTTACAATGACTGTCAAGTATGCATACAAGTCATTTCGTTTTCATTTAATTTTATTGCCATAAATTACATTAAAAAATTCTTCGTATTTTCTCCCAGCATAACCCTATATAACTTATAATCTATACTAACCTATCCCGTATATATGATTGTTCTTGATTGCGCGGGCTTCAATTTGTAACAAATTATCAATATATCGAAATAAGAGAACTACCTAAATGCAAACATACATCCACCAAACTATACGTTTAGCTTTACGGGAAACCCTAGAATTGACGATCTTCTGATATTGTTTTCGTTTTACATTTTAATTAAAATTCTGTTTGTTACATCTTATCAATTTAGAAGTATTTGAGTTCTGAAATATTTTTTGAACCAAGGCAGATTTTTGTAATATGCATAAAATATAAATAAACCTGCAATAAGAGATGAATTTTTTCTTTAATAGTTCTTCTAATGTTTTCTCTAGAATGTAAAAATTAATTAAATATTGTGCTTACTACATAAAATGTGTTAATTAGTCTTTACTCATTTAACAAAGTGAAACAATGATATTTTTTTTTAATTTATATTTTTTTATGATATTACTATGGTGAATTTAATAAAAATGATTATTCACTCCACGGAGCTAAAGTTAATGCGTTTATTAAGTTTTTAAGTAGAAAAAAATTAGCAATATCAAGTATTACATTATTAACCATCAACATAATGACATTCTAGATAAAAACCTATTTGAATAAATCGTAACTAATGTTACAATTCCATTATTTTCCTGCGTATAGTTCGAAGAAGATACATATTAAATAACTCACAAAAACAAATACTTGAATGTAACAAATTTAGAATAAAAACTTCCGTCTTTGTCTAGCTTAAGCGTTTCAGCATAAACTTTTTGCGAATACCAGTCATAATAAAATATTTTTACTAACTGGCAAACTTTTAAAACCACGATATATTGATTTGCTATTGTTATAATAACTGAAATTGAACCTTAAGTCAATGAAAATATTTTTTGTAATTATTTATTATTATCGAAATTTTTTTTAATGATTACATTAAGAAGTTATCATGATTTAAATAATTATATATAATATATATTAATTGGTTTTTAATAATATATATAAATTGGATTTAGTACACCATGAGCTGATTTAAAGTTTAAAATAGTTATGAATATTATCCCTAATCAAAGGCTAAATGGGACAAAAATCAGTTTTTTGAAAACTTTTCAGAATTTAAATTATAATGTACAGTGTCATTTATGATCTATGTAGAAACACGTTATTGTTAATCCTGGAATATAAATTAATATTATCGCCTATAACTATATCGTAGATATTCGCATACGAAATTCGATTTACTGGCTGTTTGAATTCTTCGAGTTGACGCTTTCCAGTTTATTAATTGAATATTTCCGAAAGTTCAGTGAAAACCAGCAAGAGAAGTATTTAGAAGGACGCTAGATTAATTAAGAGAATGATACATAAACAGAAAGGCTTTTCTTAGTTGATTAACTTTTCGAATCTTGAACTCAATACAATTAGGCCAGGCTTCGAGCCGTTCTCAAGGAGTTGTAATTTAAGTTATAAAAGGATTTTTTTGATTTTTTAATCAGCTGTTTTTCCAATTGATGTCTGGTAGCCTTTCTTATGATTCAGTAGTTGCATGTGTGCCTTGTAAGTGGTGGGATGTTGCCTCTGATTGGTGCCAAGTTGCATTTTGATGTTAGGTTGTTCTTCATATTTTTTTTTCTTTTGATAATATTCTATTTGTATCTTGAAGATTCCCGAATAGATATTTTTGTTTCCTGTTTTTATATTACAGACTCAAGGATTTTTGGTAGAAAATTATCAACCTGCGTCTTTATTAATTAACACTAACTAAAATTTAAAAAAAAATACAATAATTACCACTGGGAAATCAAAAGAACCAGGTAATAGAGGAGATTTAAGCTCTGAATCATTGAGCTATCAATTCGTCGATGATTGATGTTCTAATTGAAAATAAACAACACAGTAGTATGTATTTACTGATAAATATTGGCTGTTTCTCAATTAAATATGTTTGGGTGGATGCATGTATATTTTCAGAATTTTCGTTCTCTGTGTATTTGCCTTAGCATTTATAGAATTTATTTTTTTACTAAGAAATCTAACTGCGGTGTATGTTTGAGACATTTGGGTTCAAAAGCGGATAACTCCTAAATTGCGAAATCGAATTTTCACATTTTCCCCTACTAATAATGTATTTATTTTTTATTAATTCAATAAGAACAATTTTATAACACGGTACTCTGCAACATTACATATATTGGTTTTAATCCAGATCTAGACCCGGGAGTATAAAATTGTACCGAAAATACGAACAAGCCAATCTTAAATTTAGGAATCATCTGCTTTTTATGTATTATTTGCCTAAATAATGGAGATGGTACGCACAGAAATGCAATCTGGATTAATTATATATTGTATTCCTAATTAGAAAATATGAGTATGTAATAAAAGTAAAAGTAATAAATTTAAAGCTGTTTATCCATAACTTAGTTCACATATGTGTTAAGTGTCGAAAATAAGATTTGACAGGAGTCAACTTTTATAATAATTTAACACAAGAAATACAGTTCAAGTTTAAGCACGCAATATATTTTTGTAACCTTCACAGCTTCTCTCTTAATTTTACATCAACATATGATCTATGACTTCCTGATCACAGCTTTAAAATATTATTTATATAACAAAAGTTTTGTTACAAAAACCATTTTAGAAAAATTTGCACTTAACACATTTATGAACTAAGACATCGATATATTAGTAAGATGGATATATTGAATACATAAAATAAAAAATATGCTATAAAAGCAGCATGGTTGATCTGGTCCACTACATGCAATAAACTTCTCTACGATATTACTTTTAAGAGCTCAGTTCATTAAAAACAACTTAAAGTTCATTTTATTCTGTGGTGATTTTAATTACATCCCCTGAGGACAGAGCTATTAAATGTTCAGGTACGAACTTTCAATGACACTTGTAATGACTTCTGTCATGTCCGTCCATTCCAAACTCCTGTTCCAGATAGACCGTGTATGTTTAAATGTTTTAAACTTTCTAAAAAGTCCTTATAAAACGAGTCTCATGGACATCAAAATTTATAGTAAACTCCAATTTATAAATAAATGCTTAATCCATTTTTAGAAAAAAAATTAAAATATTTTGATTATGGAAAAAATTCATTAATCCTCAAACATATGTTACCCTGTATTGTTTTTGATGTTTTGGACACATGATATAAATGCATCCTATAATATATAATATATAAGTTAAGACAAGTTCGCATAGTCGCTAAGATCAAGGCCATTGCTGTTAATATGTAATCACTATATATAGAGATTCAACATGACAATACAGTGAGTGTTAACCCAGTTATTTTGCGAGTCATTTCATTCTAAATTTTCCTTTTTTTTATTTATTGTTCCAAGAAGAATATAAGTGGAGCCGAAACCTGGGAACTTTAAAGATAAATTTTTTTGTTGGTGTAAACACAAAAAAATTAATAAAAAACTGTTTTATCATTTTTTTTCTATTTTTTCTTTCTCTTGTTGCCATAAATAATAATGACAGAACGGAGACAGGGAGACCTTCTTAGGCCAGCTACATTAATTCTTGCGCCACCACCGCAACCACCGACACAGACGGAACCGGTGGAGTTCCCGCCTTTGCCGACGACAACGCTTGCTATGGCACGTGCGGCCCTAGCAGCGAGAAAGGCGAAGAGGGTCGCAGAAGAGACCAACGCGGTCGAACGGACGAAGTTAACAAGGGCTAACTCTCAGTAAGTAAGAAGAGAGATCTCGGATCTGGAAAAATCAATGGCGATGTGAGGGAGCTGAACCATTTCCTCAAAGGCAGTAATGGTATCATGTTTAGTATCGAATCCCAGGTTGCTGCGGATCTCATAGACGAGTTAGATGCTAAAAGGCTACAGGTGGCTTTAGCATGCCGGGTCAAAAGAAGCGTGCTGAACCTAATACAGGAAGATGAATATACCCCGTGGAGAGTTATAAAAGAAAGATTGAAAAAAGCATACTAAGGAGGGTGATGGACCCCCGTAGAAGACATGCTGCAAATGTTTAGGGAAATGAAGAGACCTAACCAGTCGAACGGGCAATATGCGGCAAGTCTAATCGCAAAATAAAATAGGATCAATGATAAATTGCGAGAAGTGATGGATAGAGGCGCAGTGGAAGCATGAATGATTTTCATGACCACGGTCCTTAAACAGCATTTGGCAAGAGACACAGGAAAGAAGGATTGTGAATCTTGAGATAAGTCTTTCTTGGAATACGCCCAAGAAATGATAGATTCGAGTGTTCGGGAGGAAGAAGCACGCGACGATCATGAACCAGGATGGAGCAGGGTTCCATTTAGAAAAACCCAAATAGGCAGGACTCGGTCAAGACCGGAAATCGGAAGACGGAGAGAAGTAGAGTTCAATAGGAGATAGAGACCGCAACTCCGGGAAAAGAGACAGGCACCGGATAGAAAGAACTGACGTAGCGAGGAAAGGAAATGTCACGGGTCCGGCAAAGTGGGACACCTTGTGGCTGAATGCCCTCGCTCCAGGTGCTATGAATGCGGAACGGAAGGGCACTTTGCACGACAATGCCCATATATAAGACAGAGAGAGGTGGACAGAAGGGAACCCATGGAAGTTAATGCGCAGAGGATGTGGAAAAGGAGGCGACCGTCCGAATCAACTATTTCATCAGCAGTGTCGGAAACAGAAGGAAGGGAGAGTGAACCAGGAGCCATGGAAGCCGTTTCAAGAGGATTGAGGGAAAGGCGAGCCGCCGAGATAGGAGGATAAAGAGTGAAGAATGAGGAGAGTGTCGGCAGAGAGGCAACAGCACAGTAATTAATAACATCGATGGTGTCGGCACTGTTATTTGTCGGATTATGGTGAAGGCCCTGGGTACAGGAGAAAGGATACAGGAATGCGATTGTAAAAAAGTCACTCTGAGTGGTCCCTGTAATGTAGAAGGAGAGGCCATAATTGAACTTAGGAGATAGGGTTCCGAGAGGTGCATGCCCGTTCATGTGGTGGAAAATATGCCTCGAGAATATTGGGGTATAATCGGAAGCGATTTAACCCTGACAGTAACACCCTTAATTTTAACCGCTAAGGGACATGCTAGGCTTTTCAGGCCCATTGAGATTAAGATTCCAAAAATAATTTACTTTCTACACATGACACGCTTTTCACATTGATCAAGGTTTTTATTTGCTTGTTATTACTATTATTATTATTACTAGACAAGGAAAATAAACAAAATCATTTTACAAATTAACATTTTATTTGATAAAAAATTTCAGTCCTTTGATATTTAAAAATTAGTCGTAAATATAAAATTTATTTACATTTATTTTAAATTTATGTACAATTAGGGCACGTTTTTTTGTGATGCTCTCCACAAATAGGTTCCCCGCAACCGCCACACACCATTTTGGATTTTTTTTTAGTTTATAACTACAGAATGAGCAGTAAGATCTTCTTCTCTCATTTTTTTTTAACCTGATTACTTGTCTTTGTTACTTTCTGTATTTTTAGACATTTATATATATTGCTACTCAATACTTTCGACAGCGGCGCCGTTTGTGCGTCAAGGCTTCTGATTATTCGTCAATGAGTTTTATCATGAAGTCTAGTACAGAAATTAATTTTTATAAATTGTGTTCGTTGATAGCGTTGTCATCGTAGATGGTTGATACCAAAGATACAAGTTTGTTTTTCTTCGGCATATACGAAACTGAAGGTTAGATTATTTCTAAAAATAAACAACGAGCACCCAACTTGACGATTTTGGTATTTCATATCAGTAAACTTAATTGGTAGCTGTGACTTGTTTTTTTTGTTTTTATCGTTCCAATGTACGTGAGATACGTCCAATGATATGTCCAATGTACGTCTTCTAAAAGTTCTTCGGCGAGAGGAATGCTTGTGAACCAGTTGTCTCAAGTTAAGTTTCGATGACTTCCTTTAACTGGTTCTATTATTTTTTTGGTGAAATAAGGAGCCGCAGGATTTGTTAGAGTTAACCCCAATTTGAGAACAAACATTATTTTATTATGAAATGGACAGTCAGTAGACTTAAAAACAGAAAAATGGATTATATATTAAAATGATGAAGTTATAATAAAAAAAAATATTGTAGACTTTTCAGACCTAGCATACTGTTAAGTAACATTATAGGCCTGCCAGGCCTATACAAAATTTACGTAGCAGGTACATCATAGGATTCTGAAGCCTGGTACTTTACAAAAAAAGAGGAGAAACTCAGCTTTCAATGACGAATCTTGCGTTGGTGACGGGCCAGAACACTACTAGCATATCTCCTCGAGGAATTGGTGGTGGAAGCCGGCTCCGGAACTCAAAGGGGCGATCTGGAGGGGTATATACTTCTGTAAACAGGCCTCTCGGACCTATCATGTTACTGTGAGGGTTAATGGGGTGAGTGGGAGCCAGAATAAGGAGTAAAAACGGGCGGCGGATAGTAAAAATATGGGAAATGATGTATAAAGGATTAAGGGTACTGAATAACGGGCAGGGAAAGATTGGGGCAAGTAATCAAAAGGAAGATTGGCGCCACCCCATTAAGAAGAAATTCGGAGATATATTTTTTAATGAAGTGGAAATCCACAGTGTTACAGGGCAGACGGTACACGAAATCCCTTTAAAACAAGACCGCGTGACATATGTTAAAGAACATCGGTACCCGCAAGCACTACGGCAACACATACGGGAAGAGTAAAATAACCTTAAAATGGAAGGGATCATTGTAGACAGTTCGTCACCATGCAATAGCCCCATATGGTCAGTAAGGAAAAAAAGTGCGGACGGCGAGAAGTACCGGATCTTAGTGGATTTTCGGAAGCTTGATGAGAAAACTTTGGACGAACGTTATCCTATTACGTGGTTCGATGACATTTAAGACCGACTTTGGGGGGGCGACGATTTTGCCTTGATCTGAAGGCCGGATACTATCAAATTTGGATGTACCCACGAGACTAGCACAAGATAGCGTTCTCCTTTGAGTGGGGTCATTTCGAATTTTCACGGAAGCCCTTCGGTCTGAAAAACAATCCAATCACCTCCCAAAAACTCATCCATGAGTGGACTGGACAAATCGTTTTGCCAGGTATACATGGACGATTTACTCGCATTTAGCAAATCAGAAGACATTATGTTGAAGATCTTCGTAAGGTGTTTAGGATCTTCGGAGGTTGCGCCAGTTCGGGTTAAAATTATACGGAGAAAAATCTGTTATGGGTCAGGGTCAGCTTAATTTTTTGGGGCATACTATATCCAAGGAGGGAGTGCGGCCAGATATGCGGAAGGTCGAGGCGATAAGACAAATGGCGATTCCAACAGATGTCAAAGGAATAAGAAGGGTATTAGGAACATTCAACTATTATTGCCGATTCGTGCCGGAAATGGCGGAGTATCTTGTGCCACTCAACAACATGCTGAAGAAAGGACGGAGCATCGTGATCACCCCTGAATTTCAAAATATCATTCGGACATGCATGAGGAAACTGCAGGAAGAACCAATCCTCGCCTTTCCGGACTTTACGCTGAAATTTCACATCACCACAGATGCGATTGAGTACGCCTTAGGAGCTGTATTATCTCAGGAACAGTGGTAACAGGTAACAGTGGTCAGAGTCTCGTAGCCTACACCAGCTGACGGAATCCCGTTATAGCGCACTAGAAAGGGAGTTGCTTGGGATCGTGTGGGCGATAGAGCATTTCCGACCATATGTGTTCGGGCGAAAGTTTGTGGTCCACACTGACCATAGGCCATTGTTATGGGTCGTGAAATTGAAGGACTTGTCAGCATGTGTCACCCGCTGAAAAGAGCAGCTCAGTCAATATAACATGGAAGTAGTGTACAAGCCGGGAAGAGAAAATATTGTATTGGATTGGCTATCGCGAGCTCTTCAAATTAACGCATTAGAGTCGAGTACAGTGGAACATTCTAGAGACATCCAAACATTCGAGCGCGAATGGACACCGGACGAAAAAGGAGAAGGCGGTGCAGATCACTACCACGACGGGGCCTCATCTGATGAATCGGGAGACGAGAGACCAACAGAGATGGAGGAGTTAACAGACGCAGTCATTTACAACAAGCCTCGTCAGATTATTTGAAGACGAAGACCACGGGACTTCTGAAAATGGTAAAGTCAAAATATGAAAAACATGATATCGTCACTATTGGGTCCCAACCAGGAATTAAAGAAGAACAAATGTGCTTGAACAATGCACGCGGATCTTATCAGCGAGTGCTGAAGGACGCATCGAGAGTAGACACGACCCACTATCTCTACTTCGGAAACGCAACGGTCTGGGATAAGATCCGAAACTTGAGGCCCGAGAAAATAGGTTTAGATAGATAATTTATCCGGTGCTGTCTTATGGTCGAAACGATTCGTGATCCCGATCAACAAAAAGATTTGACACTCGCATATCACCAGGGAAAGACCTGAGCTTAACCGAGCTCCAGATCGACAGTTTTACGTTGCGGGGATTCAAATGGGTGAGAGTGGTGGACATCTTCAGCAAGATAGCCATGACCCACACGGTGAAGGAGAAATCAGTGGTCAGTAGAGCCCTCCAAACTTGGTTCCAGTTTTATGGAGTGCCTGATAAGATCTCCTGAGATGGGAATAGGGAATTAGACAATGTGCAATTTAGGAAAGAGATGAAAGATATAGGTGTCGCTTGGCATTGGAATACGCCGGGACATCCCCAAAAAAGGCGGGGGGATCGAAAGGCTTCAGAAAACTCTGGGTGAACATCGGTAGTACAGTATAACCACTCCATCCACGTGGCTACGGGTTTTCCCCTTTCGAGACCCTTTTTAATAAATAAAAAAAAGTGAAATAAAAATAAAGTAATAGGTAAAAAACTTATGTAAATATTTTGAATAAAAACTGAACATTTTTTCAATGCTTTTATGAACTGTTTTTATTTAGACGATCTATTATGCTGAGGAATATATTATACATGACATCAATACACAAAACGTTTATGTTGGAGTAGAGAACATGCATAGCGTTCATTATCATTTCGAAGCAAAATGACAAGGTGACGTATCACCGATTCGGTGGCGTGACGCCGCCTCGTTGCCGACCAGCCAATCAGATTTCTGCTAAGCGCAGTTCATTTATCCCGCTACCTTTTTATTGGTTGATAGATCTCTGTCCTTCCCCTTCTATACTAGCCTATAACAAGAAAATTTCCTGGCTTCGGGGTCAATTATCGAGTTAGCAGTTTAGGAAATTCGTTCTTGGAGAACATTCTGAATGAAAAAATAAAAAGATAATAACCATAGCACTACAATATTATTCATTTATAATTATTTCATTTGTCCACTTACTTTATTTTTAATTTAAATTCTTACTTACATAGCGTGCTAGCCCAAGATATAATATGTGGTTGTATTAAGTATTACTGTGTAGACTGTGATTTTGTTATACCCAACCCGCGCAGCACATCAGCCTTATAAATTCATTACACTTCTTCAATAAATAATTGAGAGAAAATAAGGTTACAAAGCCGGTAAGGTTACCGTGTGGGATATTTTTTCAGTTGGTACTTCTCACTTGTCAACAATTTCCTACCGATCAAAACAAATCACGGAATGTCCTTGTCAGTTACCAGAACAATACCACAGCATCCAAATGAGTTAACCAGTTCGTCTTCTGTTCACCCTACAAACAGCTAGAGATAGATTCGAGAAATGCTTAAAAGTTATGAAACGGAGGATGAATTTTATTTGACTCAGTTGACGACTACTGGGAAAAAACGAGTTACCTTTTATTGAAATTCGGTACCATAGGTTTCTGATATATCCTTCGCTGGAAGACAAGATGGTATGATTTAGAGAAAGAGAAAAGATATGACTACCGGATTACCATATTTTCAATAAATTGAAGTAGTTTTTTAGGAGGAAATTAACTTGAAAATGACGAGGATGTCCAATAAGCTGTAGAAAATTGGTTTCGGTAGATGACGCGGAATGCGTACGACGAGGGTTGACAAAAGTTAAAATTGCCTCTGGCCTTAGAAAATGTTTTGACCACAAAGGGTATTATTAAGAATAATAATGACATGTTATTACTCATATCCTGCAAATTGGTCTTATATATATAAATATATATATAAACTCCCCGTCAAAAGTATTGCAACACCCATAATTCTCGAGATTTTCTTGGTTTCCATCTGAATCCGAACTTTGTTTATATTTACAGTAATATTATTTACTAAATGTGATACATTAGTGACTAGACACTTCATTCTTATTCACTGTTTACCAACAAACGATTGGTTTTTGGATTATTCATTTCAAATTTCCTTTCAGTCCAAGTTTATCTTTCATGTGTCTCAAGTCTGTTTCCTCTTTTCTCTTTAGTCTAGTTGAAACAATTAATTTTATCCACAATGAATCGTTTAAGCCGCGATGATTCGGTCAGAATCATCATTCTCTCTGAAGAAGGCAAATCATTGCGTTACATCGCTAATCGCCTTGGGATTCACTATTCTTTCGTTTCAGGGACCATAAGAAGGTACAGGGAGACTGGTAGTCAATCGAGGCGACCAACGTCAGGGCGTCCTAGGATTACTAATCCCATAGATTGCCGCTTCATTAAAATGCAAGCTCTTCGGTAGTGTAATTCTACAGCTTCTTCCATTAAAAACTTGATCGCTGGTGTTTGAGGGATATCAATCTCGGATTCAACGGTCATTAGAAGACTGAGTGAGTCAAACCTCAGCTCAAGAAGGCCAGTGAATGGTCCTCTTCTCTCCACAGAACACCACGTGAAGAGATTGAGTTTCGTAAGACAAAACCAATCTTGGACTGTGGAGGAATGGAAAAAAGTTGTATTCACGATGAGACGAGAGTGGCCCTTAACAGACTGGATGGACGTGAAAAAGTTTGGAGAAGGCCTGGAGAACGGTTTAGTCAATGCTGCACGTTAGAAACTGAGCCATTCGGAGGGGGGTCTATCATGTTCTGGGGCGGCATATTTTAGGAGGCACGTACAGAGTTAGTGCCAATCCAAGGAGGGGCCCTGATTGCTTTGAGGTATGTAGAAATGATTCTTCAAGATCATATAGTACCTTTTATTCCTTTCATAGGCTCTGGATCGTTGATCATGCATGATAATGCCCGCCCTTACAAGGCAAGATGTGTTTCTGAGTACCTGAACACCAAAAATATCCATACCATTGATTGGCCAGCAAGAAGTCCTGACCTTAACCCAATCGAGCACGTTTGGGATTATCTCAAAGGATCGGTTCAGTCACGAGATTCACCTCCTACTACCCTTGAAATGCTAAAGGCAGCTGTATTGGAGGAGTGGGACAATATACCCCAAGATTTTCTTCAAAACCTTTTTATTGGTATGCCAAGACGAGTGGAAGCAGTCATTCAAGCCAGAGGGGGCAATGCGTCTTATTAAATGTAAATTGAAAATTTTATTTGTGATTTAAAAGTTAAAATTGTCAGAAATTAAAAGTTCAGAAAGTAAGTTTTCTAACTTTTTTGTTTATTGGAAGAGATATTGTAATTTATTTTAATAAAACTTGTTTATGTCCAGTTTAAAAATGCTTAATACAGACTTCAGAACCTTTCTTTGTTATGAAAAGACAGAAGTTTTTGTAAAATTCAAATATTTCAAAGTGTTGCGATACTTTTGACGGGGAGTTTATATATATATATCTACACATACTGCAAATAAATGCATTTTTAGCACGTGTTGCAACTATACTTTCTGGAGGTCCATTAAAAGGTCAATGGATTCTTTATAAAACTTATCTCCTTGATCCTTGATCCTAGACAAGAAGACATTAATACGCTCCTGCGTCCTGTTTCTTAGCCCGCAGCTAGGAGGAAGACCTCTTTCCCTTTCCACCCCTTGCCTCTCTCGAACAGTGCCTGAGGCTGTTCAAACAGAATCGATAAAACAAACAGTTGTCTCCGCGTTGGGATTGTAATCGCTACCTTACTCACCTACTATAGCTACTCTCTGTATGTTTTGTCTTGTTTACAGAGTAAAGCACAAAAAGTTAATTCACATTATTTTGTAAAATATAAATTGATGAATGGTAAATAATTACACGTTGGAAACAAAGTTTAAATTTAAAATGTGTGAACAATCAAACCCTTCTTTTTTGATCTTCCCAGAGGAGTATTCCGGGTAATAGAGAAAAGGAACGTGAAGAGGATTTTAGTGATTTGTTTACTAGTGAAATGTAATTTATTTGCTGTGACAATACATGATTTTACAGTGACAACGTTCATGTCGTATAAAGTGAGATCCGGAATAAACCAAAGAGCATTTACTCTTTTTCTAAGAATTTTTGATTGTGTTGTTTTTACCTTGTGTATATGGACGAGTTTTACTGTACACCAAAGTTCTGCTCCATAGATCAAAACAGGTCATATTATAAAGGGTCTTTCATTAAGAATGATAGGATTTTAATTTTGAATACAACAACAAAGGTTTGACTTATCCACTTAATTCCTGCTTTATTTTGAAGCTTGGACAATGCAGTTATGTTTGAAATAAGATATCGTTCAAATGTTCACCACTGGCTCGTAGACTCCGACGCACCCGATCGCTTCAAATTTCTGATCACTCGGTGCAATAATTCCGGCGGCAAATAACTTGACGAATATTCTCTTCTAAATGATCCAAAGACTATGGCTTGTTGGCATAGACTTTTTGTGTTCTAATACTAGTTTTAAAGGACGTGTAATTTAATTCCTTAATAAATATAGAATAAAATCACGTCAAAACAATCTTACACATATATATATATATATATATATATATATATATATATATATATATATATAAATTTAGTGGAAGAGAAAGGATCGAGTTTTTTTAATGTGGAATTAGCAAATGGCTTGGCAGCTCCCTCATTCAGTTTCATTTAGTGGACACATGTGGAGCATAAAACCAGTTAGTTGAGCGATGTTTAATATGACGGAAAAGTGGCTCTCTAAGAGTATATGGAGATTTGTTATTTGTTTATATACATTGATTTATGATATTAAAGTTTTTCTTTTCTAACGTACTATACTTAAAATAGAATTTATTACTCTAATATTGATGATTTTAACACACTAGTTGAAAAAACTATAAAACATTTTAAAGAACAATAATGGATTGAATAACAGATTTTTGAAAAAAATTACAAACTGTTATAAGTAGCACTTGTAAGAAGGAAAGCCTACAAAATTCATTTAAAACTCTTTATTATTTTTCTTAAAGTACATTAGAATCTCTTTAAAAAATTTACTGTATACATTTATTATATTATTATAATGCAATTGGAAAAACCCCAATGCAAAGCCTTAGGTTTCGAAATTCTCCACTAAAACACAAACGTTGAATATTTTAAAAGATAAATTTTGCTAATCTGTATACATTTGTATAGGTTAGTATTACTAGACATGTTTTGTGGATCAGCTGATTCTATAACCTTCCCAGCTGGTTGCGCATTACCTACCTTTCAGTTGTATGTTGAACGTCTTGGTGGTGGGATGCTGTCTCAGGTTTGGAGCCTGTTTGGGCTGTGATTGTGAGATGTATTGCACCTTCTTCGAGATGTGGTTTTTATAACCTTTTTTTTTGTGTCTTGATTGAAACGTCGACTGGTAAGTGTGTGTATATGTAATTTATTAAATCATAATAACATCTATTGTGAGATATCTACCCAAACAAGATGAATACCCTAACTGTTTGAAAAATTCATATATCTATATTACAGCAATTTTTTGTACTTGTATGTTTTTTTACAAACAATTATGCAATTAGATAAATCCCCCAAATATGCCTACAAAGTACGCCACAGGAGAATTTTTACTTTTTCTTTAAATAAAAAATTTCCCACAGTTTCATAAAATTTCTTAACATCTTAGCACTTTTATGCTTAAAAGAGAGTCCAGAAAGAAAAATATGAATTTTAACTCTCCAAAGCCGAGAACTATTTTTTCGGAAAAACATTTGATTTGTTTTTATATTTTTCTAATCTTATAGTTATACAGAATTCAAGTAAAATAATTTTAAAAATTTGCATTAAACTGACTGTCAGAGCCCCTTGCAGGTAAATGCAACGGTATTCAACCTTAACAATACCAAAAGAGACCCGGGAAACCCCGGGCTTCTTTGTACTGTGACATCTCTTCCTCTTCTGTCTCCCTATGAGTTAATTCTTGTTCTGATTCGCTGTCATGAACTTCATAATTTATAACTCCTTATTCATCGCCATCTGAATCAGACAAAATAGCCTTTTCATCAAGAGGTTCATTCAGTAATTTTGTAATTTGTTCGTCAGAGAAATATTGCTTTCAATCCATAACAACAATAAAAAGGCATATAAACCTAAATATCAACGAATTTTTTTTTCTCTCTTTATATTTCCATCCATACCTGTCAAATACAAATTGACAATCAGCAGATTGGCTGACTGAAGAAAAAAATACAAAATGACATGGAAGGCATGACGAAGAACAGTACCCAGCGGCACCTCTCAATTGGCTTTCTTTTATTTCCTACTGTAATTGATCCCTCATCCACGTCCTTTTTAGTCTCCTCCTAGTGTTCTCAGGCATGAGAGTCGGGGCCATTTATTGTATCAATGGGTTTGGGTGTCCGTATAGTTTTTCTTGAAAGCGTTTGTAGTACGTTCGTATGTGTTCGTCAACCGTTTTTATTTTTAAGTCAGTATGCAGAGTTTTGTTATTGACGTACCATGGTGCATTAGTGATAAGTCTAAGTACTTTTAACTGAAAAGTTTGTAGTCGTTTTCTGTGAGTCTGTTTAGTGATGCCGTAGATTAGTAAAGCATATGTCCAAACTGGTTTTAGTAAGTGTACGTATTTAATTTCTGTCTTAAATCTAATTTGGAGTTTTTCCTGAATAGCGAGTACATTAATTTGAGTTTGTGATTTAGTGATTGGCGTTTCATCTTAACGTGAGGACCCCATGTCATTCTCCTATCAAATGTGAGTCCTAGGTATTTTACTTTGTCTCTCAGTGGGATGGGTTCGTTATTAAGGAAAATGGGAGCGCATGTTTCGCGTCTAAGAGTAAAAGTGATGTGTTGTGACTTTTCGTGGTTCAGTCTGATTTTCCACAGTTGGCACCACTCATTAACCTTTTGTAAGTTGTGTTGTAAGTTGTGTTGTAAGTTTTGGGAGGCCTGTGTCGCGTCTTGATGTTTGGTGATCATGGCAGTGTCGTCAGCGTAGGTTGCGATCAGTGTGTTAGGACTTTGAGGAATGTCGTATGTATATGTTATGTACAGTAGCGGTGCAAGTATTGATCCCTGATGTACACCGGCTAACATGGGTCTTATTGAAGATAGCTCTGAGCCCTGTCGCACTGAGAAAAATCTGTCTGTAAGGAATGAGAGAAGAATCAGATAATAAGTGTGTGGTAGTACAGTCTTGAGCTTAAAGAGAAGCCCCTTGTGCCAGACCTTGTCGAATGCTTGGGCGACATCCAGAAATACTCCAGTTGCATATAACTTCTTCTCTAGTGCTGTCGATATGAAGTCAGTTACTCTGTGTAATTGCTGAGTAGTCGAGTGTGATTTTCTAAAACCGAATTGATGGTGAGGGATTGTAATTTTGTCAGTCAGTAACTTTAATAGGTGGGGATAAAGTAATTTTTCAAAAATTTTAGAACAAATAGGCAGTAAACTAATAGGTCTGTAGGATGAAGGGTTGGTAATGTCTCTATCTTGTTTTTTGATCACTGTATAAGGAATTTCGTAGTTCTAAGTATTGAGTTGTAGATTTTCGTAAGAAGCACTAGAGCTTTCCTGGGCATTTGCTGGAGCACCTCGGCATTTATTAAGTCATAGCTCGGGGCTTTTCTTTTTGGTAAATGTCTAATTAGTTCTGCTACTTCTGTTGGAGTGAATGCAGGCGGTGGTAATGATAGTTGTAATGGGGCGTCAAGTGTGTTATTTACAATTATTTCTTGTTCTGTGTTTGTGAAGTCAGTATGTGGTGTAAATACGGAAAAAAGATGGTCGGCAAAAAGCTCAGATTTTTCCTCGTCCGACACTGCCCAAGAGCCGTCTTCTTTTCTAAGAGGTGCCGACATCTCTCGGTGTTTTAAGAGTCTTTTGGTATGCTTCCATAAACCTCCATCGTCTGTCGAGAGGGATTTAATATAATTCTCATAGTTTGATCTGTTAAATTTGGTAATTTGACGTTTTAGTTCATTATTCAGTTTGTTAAATGTTCGTCTATCTGATGGTTGGCTGTTAGTTTGCCATATTTCACGAGCTCTTCTCTTGGCCCTGATCAAATCTCTAATACACTGCGGGTAGCTTGGTAAACTATCCGCTTTTCTATCCCTGGGTTTTGATGATAACCACGCTGCGTCTTGAATGCTTGTAGTGAACTTTTCCACTGCCTTCTCTAGTTCTTCATCATTCTTTATAGAAATAGGGATTGAGAGGTGAGAATTGAGATAACTTCTGTATAAATCCCAATCTATTATACCCTGTGTTAGGGAAGGTCTTTTTTGTGCCTCAGAAGGCTCTTCGCAGAGGATCATTTTAACTACAGAATGATCAGAGCAAAGATCAGAGCTCGTATTTACAGTCTTGTTTACTGTTCTTAAGCCTTTTGTAACAAAAAAGTCCAGTAAGTCCGGGGTTTCGCGTCGAGAATTAGGCCAGTAAGTAGGAGAATTTGGAGTTGATGTGTCTAATGAAAGTTCATGAAGAGCATACCGCTAGTTCCTACCTCTTCCTACCTCTCGATGGTAGACGAAGAAGTCATCCTTCTACATCTACGCACAAGTGCGCTTACTAGAAGACACCACTTTACCTGCACGGAGCCAAATCATAACGCACGGGACGGTTGAAGGACATCTATTTGAGGGTCAATGTGTGCTACTTGAACCTGGAAGGCAAGAAGAACAGGAGATCGGACGCGGCGTAATGGTTGCAAGGTCTCTCATCATGGTCGGAGGTACCACTCCAATTCGGCTAATGTATCTGAACAGGTTCCCAGTAACGCTGAAGAAAGGAACACCGGTTGGGGAGTGTACAACCGCTACCTCAGTGGTTCGTCAGCTGCAACGTCATCCCACCGAGCTGCGAGGACTGCCGGAAGAACTAACAGGATTTGTGGACGAATCATGCCGGGACCTCTCGACTGAACAGAGCGAGGAAGCGAAGAAGATGATTACCCGATGGCAGGACGTTTTCGAGATCAGCCCAGGGCCACGTGGTAGAACGGATATCGTCCAGCATAGGATTAACACCGGGGATGCTAAGCCCATTCGACAGGTCCCGCGGAGGCTGCCGTTAGCCAAACGGGAGGACGCCGAGAAGATTATTAAGGAGATGCCGGCTGATGGTGTCTTTGAGCCTTCGAGTAGCCCCTGGATGTCTCCTGTTGTATTGGTGAAGAAGAAGGACGGCACAACGAGATTCTGCGTAGACTACCGCCTTCTGAACAACGTCACCAAGAAAGACAGTTATTCGCTCTCCAGGATTGACGATACGCTGGACACCCTAGAGGGGTGTAAACTTTTCTCTACCTTGGATCTCCGTAGTGGATATTGGCAGGTTGGATTGAAACCTGAAGATAAAGAGAAGACAGCGTTCTAGATTGGAACTGGATTATGGCAATTTACAGTAATGCCATTCGGGCTTTGCAATGCTCCTGCAATATTTGAGAGACTGATGGAAAGCGTGCTAAGAGGCCTCTCTTAGGAAATTTTCCTGGTATACTTAGATGACATCATTGTGCTGGGAAAGTCCTTCACTCACCATCTGAAGAATCTGGAGAAGGTCTTCGAACGACTGCGTGCAGCGGAGCTTAAATTGAACCCGAAGAAGTGTCATCTCTTCCGAAGGCAAGTCAACTACCTGGGACATGTTGTGTCAGACAACGGAGTTGCCGTAGACCCAGAGAAGATTGCAGCGATCACCGATCGGCCAGTACCTCGAGATAAGCACCAAGTAAGAAGTTTTTACACCTACTACAGGAGGTACGTGAAAGGATTTGCTAACATCGCTAAACCTCTTACCAGGCTTACCGAAGAAAAACAGACTTTCCTTTGGGATCACGAGTGTCAGGCATCCTTCGAGGAGTTGAAGAACAAATTTAGTAGTGCGCCTATTCTGATGCTATCCACGTCCCGAGGGCAAGTTCATACTCGACACAGATGCCAGCAACACCGCTATTGGATGTGTCCTCTCTCAGCTCCAAGATGGAGAAGAAAGGGTTATTGGATACTTCAGTAAAGCACTCTCAGCTCCGGAACGCAACTACTGTGTCACAAGGAAAGAGCTTCTGGCAGTAGTAAAATATCGAACATTTCCATAAGTATTTATATGGAAGAAGGTTCCTCCTGAGAACGGACCACGCGGCTCTAATGCGGCTGCTGCGATTCCAGTCACCAGAACGTCAAGTGGCGACGTGGATAGAGCGCATTCAAGAATATGACTTTGAATCTGCTCATCGTGCTGAAACGAGTCAAAGAAATGCGGATGCGCTCTCAAGGAGGCCTTGTGACGAAGAATGCAAGCATTGTTCTCAACAAGAAGAGAAGCAGGCAACAGTGTTGAGGACAACGGTGGTCATGGACAGTTGGCAGGGTGCAGAGGTTTCAAAGTTCCATCAACGAGGACCTGGACTTAAAACAAATAAAGCAATGAAAATTATAGGGTAAAGAAGACCAACCTGGCAGGATGTTGCTCCAATGTCAAAAAATGTGAAGACGTACTGGGCCCAATGGGACTGCATTCTGGTGGACAATGGGCTGCTGAAACGGACATTGGAAAACACGGAAGGAGATCGGCGCAGACTACAGCTCATCGTTCCAAAGGTTAAAGTGCCAGAAGTACTCAGGGAACTCCATGACGGAGTATCTGGCGGCCACCTTGGAGTTCACCGTACATTGGAAAAGGTTCGTGAACACTTGTGCGGCTTCTAACGGACCCATAAGGAGAAAGAAGGCCCCAATGAAGAAGTACAACGTGGGAGCACCGTTCGAGAGAATAGCGATCGACATCGCTGGCCCTTTCCCTGTGACGGACGAAGGTAACCGGTATATTCTCGTGGGCATGGACTTCTTTTCCATGGATGGATAATATCCACGCGAAGGTTCGCACAAACATCCAGGGAGCAAGTGACAGAATGAAGGATCATTACGACATCAGGGCTGAAAAAGGTGGCTACCAACCTGGAGACTTGGTCTGGCTACATGATCCTCGAAGAAGGCGAGGCTACTCTCCTAAACTGTAGAACTCCTGGGACGGCCCGTTTGAGATCGTCAAAAGGATCAATGACGTAATTTATAGGATCAGGAAGCAGCCTAAAGGAAAACCCAAGGTAGTCCATTTCAATAGACTGCCCCGTACAAAGGAGACCATGGCCCGACAGAAGACGAGCAGGTCAGGTACCTAAACAACGTGGAGACAAATAATGACCCAGTTGCACATACCTCCGGAGTAACTCAGATAATCTACAGGGATATCTTCTCGTTACCAGTGGACTATTCTCTGGCCCATTGCGTTGCTGAGGATCTGAGGACTTCTCGGGGGATTGCAACGGTCTTCAGGAAGAAGTTCGGCGAAACTGAGCAGCTGGAACGCTAAGGACCAAGTGTTGGCACTCCACCACACGCACGAAGGACGAAATTTGTTTTACTTGGTTACCAAGCGTGCCACTGATCAGAAGCCAACATATGATCAGAAGCCTCGACCACTTACGGAGTAAGCTTCTGAGACTGCGTGTCACCAAGCTCACCATTCCGAAGTTGGACTGTGGGTACGACGGCCTGAAGTGGAAGGTTGTCAGGGATATGATCGAACGGACATTCGCCGACTCTGGATTTGCCATATTGGTGTGCGCGTTCAACCCCAGGAAAGAAAAAGCGTCTCCATCAGTAGAAGCTCATAACTGCCCGATTTCTCCTGACTATGCTCTGGGGTAGAGCACTTTTAAGGAGGGGGCAGTGTTACGGTCGCAGAGAGGGAGACGGAAGCAACGGATTAGCGGCTTAAGTCTGTCGGCGGGAGAAGTTGAAATAGGATTAGAACCTTCTTAATGCCTTCCGACGAAGGAGATGTTCGAGAATGTTCTCGACATCCCCGGAATATTCTTTCCCCACTTCCGTGTTCTAGAATGTTCGGCCTTGCCCATTTAAATACCTCCCTCGCCTCGAGCGAGTCAGTCTGAGAGTAGACCACGCACGGTGAAGATCTGTAATAAGTGAGTGTCAGTGTGATAAACTAGTGAGTGTTGAACCGGCCAGTGTAATAAGTGTATCAGTGAACTGTGACAGTCTCGCTAGTGTAATAAACTGTTTCTGTTTGTTACTGTGTGTCAGTTTGTCATACTTGGAGAATCTTACGGTCGGTGGACTAGTGAACTGTAAGTGTTAATAAGTAGTAATAAATTGTAGTGTAATTTTATAATATTCATACAAATTGATGTAAATAGTTAAGTTATTTAGAATTAGTTATACCTTAGATTATTGTAATAATTAAATAGGAGTTAGGCCTAGATAATAAAAATTTAGAATATTGTTATTGTATAGTTATATTAGTTTAATAATTATATTGTTAATAATTTACTTGTATCCTTTTTGTTAATTTTGTTAATAAATATTAGTATCTTTGATTTAGCAGTAGTTTAATTAATTTTAATAACCAGTAACCCGTAACAATATAATTTATTTTCGTCACAGAAAATAAGCTTGAATATAAGTTTGAATTTTCGTTAAAATAGTTTTTTTTTTGGTCATTAACCTTCTTTATAGAATCTTAGTATATAAACGCCAATAAGTAAAATAGATAAATATACTTACACTTAGATATCTCACAATTTTTTATTTTGAGGCGGATGGAACTATTAAAGCAAACCTCCTATTACTTGAGATATCAAGTTCAACAATTAGTCGTGGTATACATTTCATCGAGAGTTATAGAATGTTAAACACATAATTAGGAATAAGATTACTATCTGAAAAATAGCAGCTAAATTTAAAAAATGATGTAAGTATAGTTTTATAGAATGATCATACAGTTTTTTTGCATTTGATATTAACATCATTACCATTATAAAAGTATCTTTAAAAATAGACAAAAGTGATTCATCATTATTGCTAAATATAGAAAATATTTTTTGAAATAGCAGGTAGAATTTGTGCAAGAATAAAACATACAAATGAGAGCCATTTCTCATTCTGACATAGTTCCTCATCAATTAGAGAATAACTCTACTTTTTTCATTGTTTTTCTTTGATTTCATTCCAATCCATTGGTACTGCACTCTTGATACTGTTATTCTACTATTATCACCCCTGATGGCCTCAAAATTAGGACAAAACTCCCGCACTACCCCGACCATTTCCGCTTAAGTAACCATTTTAAACAGAAGTAGTACTTTTATTTAACACATACATTTAATACAACGTCGCTTTTTGAAATACATACTTATTTATATATTTAATTATTAGCCTACAAGGTGTTAAATTGCTTCATATCTAACGATTTATAGTAAAGAATGCACTTGAAATACATAAATCTACATTGAAAAAAACTGTACCACTACAACACATGGAGGGTCTTGGGTTCAATACACAGTTGAAACTGGATATAGGTGATTTTTGCTAGATCACGCTCGACCATATTTGCCTCCCTTATTTTCGGTACCCAGTTTATAGAGGCCGGGTGAGCCCCAGAAGGGTCCTAGATCCCATTGGGTCTATCTCCGGCTGCTAATTTAACAAATAAAAGTCTGCCAGCGAGCGGTATTTTATCTATTGATATTGAAATCATTTCCTTATTATTCATTTTGCTTGAATATTATACTTTATCTCGATGAATGTTTTCAACGATTATATTATCGTCAGTCATGTGCTTACTTACATTCAGTTTCCATTAGATTTGATCACCAGTTATGTGGCAAGGTTTTCCTCTGCTAGTATTATTAATTATATATTAAGTTTCACACTTATTTTCTATTACTTTTAATATACATATTTTTTGAATCGTATCACTGCTTATTCATATTACACTTATGCTCACAGATATTGTAGTACTTGCATTTTTCGATAGAGCTTATCATATTTTAAGTAATTATAGAATAACTGAGCGTAACATGTTATTATATAACTACTGTATACAGAATGAGGACGAATGACTGGTAGCCCGGGCCTCTGTCAGGCTCAACAATATGAGAGATAAAGCACTCTCCTGTCATTAGCAGCCTGATGCTATCATTTTCATTTACACCACTTAGTGTTCCCACCAGTTATAGTGCCTCTGCATCCTTGTCTTATTGGTAATAAATCGTCGAATGTTATTTATAAACAAAAAATTGTAGGGTAAGTACTAAAAAATACGGCTTCTATTTATTCGTAAGGATGTCGGTCTAAAAAGGGAATGCCATTTGTAACTCAAATCCTTTAAGCAATCCAAATAAAAATATCCATAACCCTTGGAATTTCTAGGCTGGAAAGAATATATTTTGAAAGTGTGAAATATTGAATATATTTATACAAAAAACTTCAGTTGTTTCTTCAGGTTTAGACCGTGTTGGTGAATATAGTCTAAACCAGAAAAAACAACTGAAGTATTTTGTATAGTGGCCGTGGAAACTTGAAAGAGTATTGAATATATTTTTTAAACTTCTTTCTACTAAAAGTAAAATTTTATTTTTCGAAATATCAAGCATAATTTACAATTCCCTTGCCAAAATTTCAAATTAATGAAATAATTAGTCAAGTGTATGCTGTTTTTTTGTATTTCGTTTACTGATAAATACTATAATTTGTCGCTATGTAATAAAGATGACTAAAAAAATTTTCTTATTGAATGTTAATATTACATTATGAATTTACAAATTAAAAAATATCTGTACCACGACGACCAATTAAGGGTCTTAGGTCCAGTACGGGGTAGAGACTTTTGACAGACTCTTGACAGATGTTTCTAGAACAACGGTTGTACTAGGATTAGACTTTTCTGAGATCATGCTCAACCGCTAAGTTTTTCCCAAAATTGGAATACCCACTTTATAGAGGTTGGGTGAGCCCCAGTAGCGTCATTAGAACACACAGGTTCCATCATCACTGCATAGAGGCTTTCGATTAGGTAAGCAAGAAAATAAATAAAACAAATAATATTTTATTATTTAATTAGTTAACTTTTTCTTTATGCTTTACAGAAATACAGACTTTGTTTAAGAACATTGATAATGTACATTATAGACATAATCATGAACATTTATTAGTTATGAAAAATATTAGCTATGCAATAAAATACAAATATACAATTAAATAAGATGTATCCAGAGAATACATTAGCAGGTAGGTCTGTCGAAGAAAATCTACCAGACAGATCTCGTCATCTTCAGTGAGTCTAAAGGGTGGTTAAAAGCGCCTACCACTTTCAGTGTTTTCAAGTGTCCATCTCTCCTGAAAACTCCCTCTTTTATCCTTTTTTTCTCCTTTCCAATTTCCTTGATCGTCTGCAATTTTAGCTTTCTCTCCTGGCTGGAGTTCGGTATAAATGAAGCCTTCCAAAGTGTTTTCTAAAAATTACTTTAAGTTTATTTATTCCTTCTCGGATTCTTTTATTCGTTGCTATATATGCAAGTGAATGGTCGACCTAATGAATTGTATTAAGGCTTATTCAGAGAGACCAACGAAATCTTCCTTATATATCTCTGTTTGGGTTTCCTTGAAGTTACTAATTCCCTTGCTAATATTTTGAAAGCTTCCAACTTTCAATTGGATTTATGATTAGTCTTTTCCTTTATTTTGCCACCTCGGAGAACAGATTATCTTTTCTTATTAAATAAAATCTAAATCAGTCGTTCAAGTGGTTTAATTTACAAATAGCCAGTGTTTTATTGCTTATATAATTGTAATATGAATCATTGTGATAGTTCTCAGGACTTAGGATCGGAACGGATTGGGTTGTTCGGAAAATAATGCAAGATTTTATTTTTTCTTTAATATATCCCCCAACGAATTAGCTGATAAGGCTGCTAAGTCGGCTGCAAAAAACGCCTCACTACCGATAGTTTACAATAAAGTGACTAAGATTTACTTGAAAAAAAAACATTAATAAATTAGCACACGATTACTACAATTAAGGTAATTGAAGAAGAAAACAAAAGCAATGAAATATTGTACCTATCATACATTAAACTAGTTCAAACATAAATATATATATATATATATATATATATTATTTCAATCAAAAATACTATCTATAGATTGTATTAGGTTAACGATTTTCCATTGTACTTTTCCCTTATTCACCACAATATAATCATGATCAAAATATTGATTGTTCGATTATTGAATTAAGTTGTAAAACGGTAAGCACATAAAGCTCGTATGGAACAGAAACATATCTGAAACATTTATATACACTAAATATTACGTATAAATAAATAATAAGTAAATGAGTAATAATAATAAATAATAAATGATTGAGCAAATAATTTCAATAATTATTCATTGCATCCCAAAATAACTAGATAAGATTAAATAGCCTAGAAGGGAGAGAAAATAGCACAGGTATAATTAGGATTTAGTTCAATAACGAGTACATGACATCTCATAGACCCTAGACCACCATCTTATGTCCTACCTGGATGGCATTGTCAAAGATATTTACTTCCTTAAAAAATTCTAAGGCCTCCTGCCAAGCAGAGAACTATATAAAAAGAAGTATTAGTATTATTAGCTATTTTATATTGTTTTATCACAAAAATAATGAAGTAAAGTGAAGAACTGGACCTTCCTTGTCTTCTAGGCTCAGGTCTCCCTATCGAACATATACACATATATATCCTGCCTTCACCCAAACTAATTTTATATTTCTGGCCTTTTGAGACTCGTTTCGGTTGAGTTTTTACTCGTAAAACAAAATAATGCAAAAATCACTCTATAGTAAAAACTTATTTATTTCAAGTAGCAAAATGTTGCAGACCAACATTAATAAATGTTAATGTTAATGTTTCTTCGAGATGCGATTCACATAACCCCCTTTTTGATTTTGGTGTCTTGATAATGCCTGAATAGGCGAAACGTCGACTGGTAAGTGGGTGTATTTTTTGAAACATAAGGCTTTGCATTGTGGTTTTTCCCAATTGCATTATAATAAATAATAGTGTTTCTTTTTGAATTTTTGGCTCTATTTTAGTGATTTGCTTTGTGGTATAGCCGTTGTTCCACTTCAATTCTTAATGGATCGATTATATTTTAATTTTATTCAGGACTTAAAGTCATTAGTAAATAAAGAAAGTTTCCAATTAGTGAATAGTTATGCTAATTATTTTAAAAGACATATCTCTGCACTTGGTAAGAAATTTTACTTACTCGAACATAAAAAGGCAGGTATGATTCCTAAGCATTTTCTTGATGCACTAATAAAAGTAGATAATGCATTTAATAATAATTTTTGCAATCCAATAAACACCTGAATGTATTAAATAATATTGGAATTAGACTTGTAAACCTAGATATAAAACAGGCATACTGGTTGTGCAAAAAAACTAAAGTGAACCTTGTAAATGCGGAAAATTTACTTTTTAAAGCTAACAAAGAGCACAAATCAGAAATTAAGACCGTGAAAGATAGATTTTTTGAATTAATTACTGGGAAATTATATCATAATTTGGAATTAAAAGTTAAGAAAATGCATTTTTACAAAATGAACAAACCATATAACCACATGAATGGATGCAATACTAAAACCACTCTTGATAGTCCGAATATTGATAAATACATTAGACTAAAAAAACATACTAGTAATGATATTTTAACTAAATATAATAATTTACATAAGCAGCAATTGGTAGAGAACTTAATTAACTTATACATTCCTCGCAATATACTTAATTTGTTGAGCTTAAGTGATAGTGCTAATATGTTTCCTAAAAACCTAAATAGTGACATCTTGAGCATGATTGCTGACACAGAAACGTTTTTGGAACGCATAGATACTTCAGATAGCCAAAAAAATGGAATTAGGAATAGTATAGCTAGAAAAATTAACAATTTTATGAAAGGCAAGAATAGGCATGGTGATATTATAGATAAAACTATAAGGAGAGATTTGGAGGATTTTATAAGATTTAAAAACAGGAATCGTGATGTATATGTTGTTAAATCTGATAAATCGAAAAAAGTAGTTTTCATCACTAAGGAAATGTATAATGACAAGATGCATGGGCTGCTCAATGATCCCGAAATTTATAGAATGCTTAATAAAGACCCACTTGTTAATGTAACCAATAAAATTAATAAGTATGTTGATAAATTATACATAAATAAATATATTGATAGGGTTTCAAAAACTAAATTAACTACTTATGCCCCGCAGCATCCTAGAATATATGGATTTATTAAGTTGCATAAAGAAAACAAACCTCTCAGACCGATTGTAAATAGCATTAAGGGACCTTCTTATAAACTGGAAAAATACTTAAACCGTTCTTAAATGGGCTGTACAATAATAAACCGTTCGATGTTAAAAATGCATTTGATGCTAAAAATAAGATTGATGATTTGAAAACTTTAGAAGAAAATGAACGACTTATAAGCTTTGATGTAGTCTCTCTGTTTACCTCGGTGCCACTTGAAATGGTATTTGAAATAATTTCGGAGCAATGGGAGCAAGTTGAGCCTTATACATGCATTAAAGATAAGGTTATGTTTATAGAAGGGCTGAAAATAATTTGCGAGAATGGTTTTGTGAAATATGATAATAAGATTTACCGACAATTAACAGGGTTGCCTATGGGTGGTGTATTGTCCGTTACGCTTAGTGGGATCCTTATGAACAAATTGCTGGATGATGTTATCAATACTACTAATATCAAACCTAGATTGATCATGAAATATGTGGATGACCTTTTGCTTGTGTTGAAAGAGGATGAGATTGACAGGTTTTATGAGGGTCTTAATGGTTTTCATAATAATATCAAATTCACTTATGAACTGGAAACTAATAATAGGATTAGATTCTTAGATATGTATGTTAACAACGATAGTGCAATTTTGAGAACCATGTGGACGAGAAATGAAAACAGTAGTCAACGTATATTGAGTTTTATATCTAATCACCCCAGACATATGTGAATAAATAACCTTAAAAACAGCATATTTAAAGCCATTAAACTGACTGATATAAAATATATAAGCTCCGTGAAAGAGACCATCTGCACGATGTTCGAAATTAACTTGTACCCTTCATTCCTCATTAAAAAATATTGGAATTTGAACTACAACAAGATTCACAATAATATGAACTGTACTTCTAGTGGTGAGGATCTTGCATTGTCGGATAGTGGTGGTGCCGAGAGAAATAATATGAATGGTGTCTTTTTTGCGTGCACTTATATTAAGGGCCTGTCAGAATGTGTTAGAGATATATTTAAAGAGTATGATGTTTACGAGATTAGGCTTGCGAATAAGATTACAAACAAGATGAGTAAATTTTACACTCCATTGAAAGATAAAATACTTACACAGCAACAATCAGATGTAGTGTATGAGATTAGCTGTTTGCAATGCCCTAAAATATACATTGATGAAACATCACAATTGTTGCACAAAAGAATGTATCAGCATCAATATGATTGTAAAAATATTGGTGGCAAGGAACCTAACACAGCATTGGCCCAGCATACCAAAACTTGTAAGCATCAATTTGATTTTGAGAATGCTAAAGTTATTTACAAAGAGAGTGATGGCTCTAGAAGGAAGTTGTTCGAGGCCATGCAGATTGCACAAAAGATTGACATTTCGGTAAATTATAAAACAGATTGCAGAAATTTGAACCAATATAATTCGGAAACGTTGAATATTTTAAAAGAAAAATTTGGCTAACTTAGCTAATATGTATAAAAAAATTTTATAGGCTAATATTAGTTGATATGGTTTGTGGATCAGCTGATTCTATAACCTTCCCAGCTGGTTGCGTATTACTTTCGTTCAGTTGTATGTTGAACGTCTTGGTGGCGGGGTGCTGTCTCATGTTTGGAGCCTGTTTGGGCTGTTGATCGTTGGGATGTTTTGCACCTTTTTCTTCGAGATGCGATTCACATAACCCCCTTTTTGATTTTGGTGTCTTGATAATGCCTGAATAGGCGAAACGTCGACTGGTAAGTGGGTGTATTTTTTGAAACATAAGGCTTTGCATTGTGGTTTTTCCCAATTGCATTATAATAAATGTTTACATTTATAAAAGTGAAAAGTCCAACAAACATAAAAAGTTTATTTTGGAGGATTTGTTTCTCCCTTCACACAGTACCCCTAGGTAAAGGACGGCTATTGTTCTGCATGTTCCGTACATTTATAGTACATTACATACAATTGTACTTTCATGTTTTTTCCTTGTGTTTTACATTTGTTAACGCGAAATTGAAAGTACGACATTAAAATAAAACTTGTTTGTTTTGTTTGTTCATTTATCGTCACTTTATGCTGCTATGGCTAATCGGACGATGCTACAGTGGGAGCTCTAAATTTTGCTTATCCAGGTTTAATCAGGATAGGGATTTTTAACGAGTACCTGACATCGTACAGGCTCGGGACCCCCGTTTAACGTCCCTTCTGAAGGACGGCGTAACTAAGGATTTTTTACTCCCTTAAAAAAATCCTAGGGCCACCTGCCGGGCTACGAACCCGTGATCTTGGGTTTAATAGTTTGTTACACTAACCACTAAACCACAGGTGACCGTTTTAAAATAAAACTTAAACTACAAAACATTAAACCAGTTGAAACAAAAATATAGCTATAGTACTATAGTACATTATAATCATTTGTAAAGTGGCTTTTATGATACATAGCACCTGGATAGAAAAAAAATTGGAACATTCACTATAGCATGGTTCGATTAGTCACAGCAACAAAAAGTGACTTTTAATCAGTAAACAGTAAAACATTTATGTGGAATTATCATCCTTCCAAAAAAGGCATCGAATTTATTTACACAAGTTATCAACTATATCAAAATTGGGCACTTTAAGATATTATTTTCTTTTTTTTTAAAGGTAGAGAAGTGGAGGACTCGTTTGTTAATGGTTCATGGCGTTAACAGAAATTGGAAGCGGTGGCAATTTACATGTGGAAGAGGAAGAGCGCTTTGATGTGGTAATCAAATTCCTTATTTCCTGACGGCGGCCCCGACCTCCACCGGCCGCCCTCGTCCGCCTCCCTCCCCCTCCCACCATCCCCGACCACCCCTCAAGCAGCCCCCTTCCACGTCAGATAGTAATTAAGGCGGCTCCTAGCTCTGCCACTATGTTTGACCGTCTGTGTCGTATTCTGGCTCTCCGCCCGTCCTTCGGCCCTTCCAATAATTTTGTACTTAAGTATCCTCTACTACCATCTCATATACCTAATATATAGTGAACTTGGAACAAAATATTCGAATACATTAATACTCTACAACTTTATACATTTCAAAAAATAGATTAAAAACAAACAAATGCGTTTAAAGGAAACAAAACTAAAACCCAGTCTCTATTAATTGGTTACTCCAAATCAGGAGGGCCAGCCGTAACGTAGAGGGCCAGCCGGGTCTTCGTGACCCCCTCCTTAATTATGTAGATTATTTTGTTTACTTATAAAATGATGGTAAACATATTAAACCAATCAGAGCGACATTTTTCGATAAATATGCACGCTTTACCTCAGTAACAATTTTACTCATACGGAATAAACGAACTAAATTCTCTAAACAGATGCTTGAATTTTTTCCAGTCTATTCGACTTTATTTAATCAACTCGAAGTCTACAAAACAAGCATGTTGAATCACTGAGGTATACGGTTTGCCCGTGCGTCATGAGATCGGTACTACAATAAACTTAGTAGTGCTTGAAATATAATGCAAATGTAGTTTACATTCTGGAAAACACTTATTTTTCTTATAGACAACGTGATTAGCTTCTTAAACTAATTTAAATTTTTAGACTGTTGCTGGCCAGTTTCCTCCCATTTTTTCACCATTTCGAGAGATGCGCTCAATGGCTGAAAAACTTATTTAATAACCTCAGTTTTTGACTGAATAACTCTTTGGTGAATACTATTTTATACAGATTTACAAATGTTACACGTTTTTAAACGCAACTTATCAGGCAGGTCATCATTAATTAAGATAATATGATTTAGTTAGAGTTAGATAAACCAGTTCAAAGCTTTTAAATTAGATTTCAATTAGGTAAAGTAGCCGAAAACATTTTTATAAAATTTGCTTGGTTTGTTTACAAACATTTATATATCGTAATTTCGTCAATTTAAAGTTTAATATTTTTTTAAATTATTAATTTGCCCCTACCGATGATAATTATAAAATGTTTAAAACACATATTAACGATTCCATGGTAACGTAGTGCCCACAGCACCTCAACGCGCTCTGGAGCTTGATCCAGACACTTTGGTGATTAGTTAAGGGAAGATATCTCTCAGCCAGTATCTCAAACTCCTCTCCGCCTATTCACGGGCATGTCAGATGTAGCCCATATCTCTTAACAGTTTGTTGGTATTATTAAGTATATTGTTCAGCCCTCGGTTTATGGCCGGATTTTAGTCATTGTAAACCTGTATGTAGTGTAGTGTTACGTTAACAACATGCTACATTAACTAATGTTTAAAGTCATGATATAATGATGGAATTTTTTCAGGCTATGCAGTAAAAGGTAAAGAATAATTCAATAATCTTTAAGAAGGAATATCTATGTTATTCTTTAGGTTAAATTTAGAAGAAAAAAATATAGATGAGGCCTGTATTGTTTTATCATGTCTGTTTCTATTTATATGTCCATGATGTAAGAAGTTCTATGTCATTTTTGGAAATTTGGTTGTTTTTGATATTTACTTTTTTTAAAACTACACCACTTTAATCATTCAGAGATATTGGATTCAGTATCTAGTAAAGGCTGTTATGTTTCTAACTAACCGTTGTTTAGGGAAGTTACTTGGCTGAGGCTATGTTCAGTCTCCACGCATTTCCTCTAATTGAACATCCCCACTGTACAGAGGTTGGGTGTAAGGGGGATTTGTAGACTTCACAGGGTCCATCTACAGCTATTTACATATGAAATTTAATAGTATATTGCTATGCTGGGTACTCTTACATATATTTTGAATATGTTGGTTGGTATTTGGGATGTCAGAGTCTCATTTAGGATGAGTACTCAAATTATTATTTATATGCCTTAATCATAATTTGGTTTCTTTCCAAAGGTCTGTTCTTGTGTTTACCAGTTTACTCATCTGTTATACCTTCAATATATTATTTATAAATAAACAGTGTATCTGGGGTATGTAAGCACCAAAAAATTACAGTAAGGATCGTTTATTTATTCAATTTTAAACAATGTTAATGATTCATATGTTAATAGATAAAAGGATTGCCATAAATTTTTTTATAGGAAATAAATTAAACTTATCTGTGAACAGGGGTAGATTGGGTTACTGGTCGGTCTTAGCTTTGCCGCCTCCGGGACTCTCTATCTTCTGCCGCGATCTGTGTAGCCAGTCCTCCTTGCTGCTCCCGCCTCGTCTCAAGAATACCTCTTCCTTCTCTGTCTCTATCCCCAAAGTTTTCCTGCCCCTCCTCCCCTCAATTTGACTATAAGGTTCCAAAAGGGGAGCAAAAAGGTATGTTCTTTGTCCAAAACATATTCCCTTTCATGTGTCCCGACATGACACATTTCCCGCACTCCGCAATACCTAGCAGACCACACACAGTTGAACCCAAGATATTTAGCACAGTAATTCGTTCTAAAAGATCTCGTTCGTGAATACAGCTGTTAAATATTGCTAAATAAAGCTGTTGCACATAAATTCAGTGTAATGATGTAGCTTCAGTGTTAAGATGATAACACAAATCCACTATTGATGTAACATGCTGTTTTAATGTGCTAATTCTGATTCGATTGTCAAATAAGGGCTAGATTTTTAAGAAACTCGAAGCATATGAGGACAAGAGACCCTTTTAAATCTTATTGAGCCTCTATAATATCGCAATTTGTTGGTTCACTTTTTATTCCGGATTGACCTACTAAGGACCACCTCATTTCAACTGTTTTTTCTTTTTGACATTGGCCCAGTACTTCCTCATCCGTCGCCGTCTGCTCCCTTCTTTCTTCTGTCAATCTCTTTCCCATCCACAATTTGGGCTTTTCTTGGAAGCTCACATGGGTATCTAGTTTTATCCTAAGACGGATTTTTTTCCAATACATCCTCCCAGTCAATCCCCATCTCCTGTAAATCTGTTTCCACCTTTTCGAACCAGGCAGGTTTGGTCTTCTTTTCCTTTAAATATTTAAACATAAGCCAGTCTTGTGAGTTCATTATTAAAAGGTGGCCATAGAATTATATTCTCCTTTTCCTCATAACATCCGATATTTTCAGAACAAGAGTGTATAGCTCACTTGTTATGTCGTCGTCTACATTCACCTTGGTTTTTACTTGGGCCAAAAATTTTCCTTACGATATTTCTTTCTTCGATCTCCAATTTTTCTACCAGGCCTTTCTTGTTCATAATCAGGCATTCCGCAGCACATAAGGAGCATGTAAGACCTCGTCGTACAACATTGCAATAGTGCCTGAGTTTTGCATTCAAGGACATTGATCTTTTGTTATAAATATCCTTGGTGAATTAGTAAGCCATGTCCATTTCATTCAAACGCGAATAAAAGGCTTCTTGTTGTTTCATTTATTTTTATTTATTAGTTTTTGTTCACTCCCAGGGGCTAGTCTATTGCCAGTCTAGTGGGGTATAACTCCTCCGGGCTCCCGAGTTCGGTACACGGTACACTCTCACCCAGAACAGTACACTATACAATTACTCAATTGTAGGTTGTTATACAGTACTAACCTAAGGACCACCTTCCCTGGCAAGACCCAAGGTTGGGGGTACACCTAACTACCACTGTTCTTACTAGGCCAATCACCCGTAAGAACATACAAACAAACATACAAAAGATTAAAAGAATATTAGCGAATAGCCTCGGATCTGGACAGACTAAATCATGGTTAGACGCTCCCCTACGCTGAAAGATACTACCCCTACGCAAAAGAAGAAGAAGGTGTTTTTATTGGCACCACTTAGATGTAAATTTTGATAGACTCAGATGGATTCACATTTATCACATTTTTAATAATGAAATGGGTATCATGGGTATGGCTTCTTTAATACAGCTTTATTTTTCAATTAACTTCTAACTTTGATGCATAATAAAGCTTGCTTGTTTTGTTCAATGAGACAGGTTATTTATTTATGTTACTTATTTATAATTTTATAGTAATTTATACCCGAGTTACAGGCTTTTCTTAAATGTTTAAATAGGTTAAAGTTGTCTACCTCAAAAACATAATTAAAAAACAATTTTATATCATTCTACTGTATAATCGACTGTAATTGACTTATTATAGAACGTTTAATCAGTTTAATACCTTGCATCCAGTGCTCATTTAGCCTTTTTTTACCGTTCATTATTTACATATTAATTTTGTCGATTAATAACAGAATTATTTACCACAATGTACTAAATTTTCCTACAAGTAGAAATGAATACTGATGATCCAAACGAAACAGATGGGAGTTACAGTATGTCTATAATGTTTAGGACCAAAATTCTGCAGCATACAATGCCTCTGGATGGATTACTGTTGATTACTGCCTAAGTTTAGCATTACAGGTTATGAGCATCTTGTAAATATCTTTGGCGAGGTAAAATACTACTTTCTACGCTTGCCGATTAGTACAGATGCCCGAGAAAAATCTTGCAATTTTTTCTGAGTATATTGAATAATATAGAAATATATGATGTTTTTAATGAATAAAACATTGACAATAATATAAGAAGAAGCGACGGCTGGAAGAGAGAGAAGGATTTATTAACTTTTTTAAGAGACGAGACAGAGGGGTTATAGAGCGGGGCCAATAGCTATGATTGAAAGTGGAGCGACGAGGGCCCAGCTCTCGAACTGGCCAGTCTCGGGGGTGCCCTGCCTCTTTATGACCCCTAGGATTGCGACCCCTGTCCAGCTCTCTGCCCCTCTGTCCCGGTTATAGTTAACTCTTCATGTTGTTCATTATTTATTTATTTTTTTAAATTTTATAAAAAGTTACAACATAAAAGTAAAGTCCTTAAAATAATATTCGGTCGTTTCATATGAAATATCAAAGGAAAGGTTATTTAGTAAAATAATTTTATGAGTTAAAAACACTTTTATTCAATATACTTAACCTCAGTTTCTATATATTTTGCCCAATCGCAGAATTTTGATAACTACAAATAACATTAAGGAAATTGTCTGAATTTTTAACACAAATAGAAACATCTTGGAGATAGGTTTGGAAAATAAAGTGCTTAGTGCCGATCAAACAGGGCTGTGGGGATTGTGGCCGATCAGCCACATAGAGCTGGTGGAGTATAATGAGCTAAAATTTCAGTCGAATCCCATTTTATTTCTAATTTTACACCCATCGGTCTCTAGAAGCTGGATACAGACTTGGCAGGTATTGATTATGAAGGCACATAATTTTCCGATATACCTAAGTATTGTAAATAGAGTATGGATGTGTACAGTATATTTCTTTTATTTATTATTTATTCTTTTATTTTTATGTATTATTATTATATTTTTTTATTGTATATATATATATATATATATATATATATTTTTACTTTATTTTTGTATATAGTTTTTCACTTGTATATATTTATTTATGCATTTATTTCGTTTATATCATTGATTTTTTTATGGAATGATTGTAAGCTACATAGCACCATTACTTATTGCCCACAACAGGCAGATTGTAATGCTTCAATAAAGTGTTTTCTTCTTCTAAAAAAAAAAATAAATAAAAAATACCTAAGTATTTTTGGAATCCATTATTGCTTGAATGAATAACTTTCCTTAAAGGAATACTTTGATGAAGGATTCGAAAACCATCTTCATCCTACTTTATCTTTAGTTTTAAAGACTCATTCAAGAAACTCTACTTATTTAGGTGTACTTATATTATTAAATATTGTGTTTAATCATAGTGCCTTTTATGACATATGTTCGATTCTCCATATCATCAATTCTTTCATCAAACAAGGGATTGGTTCTGGGTAAATAACAAAATCAAATATCAAACGGAATTCAAGTCTGTTGTTTACACATCGAATATCGAAATATTTTGGTACTGGTAAAGCAAAACATTCATATTGTAGTGATAGTATTGAAATTCTTTTATTAGCCGTTAGAAAATTTTCAAAAGCTTGAACATTTTTTTATTCTTCTAGGGTACTGGACTTTACAGATATATTTTATTCTAAGGGTGCATAATAATACAAAAAAACCTTTAGTCCAAATTCATATATTGTATCATTTTCTGACGAAATGTCTATAGAAAATGATACAATATATGAATTTGGACTAAAGGTTTTTTTGTATTATTATACACCCTTAGAATAAAATATATCTGTAAAGTCCAGTACCCTAGAAGATTGATATTGAGAAAACTACAGGTGAAACCCTCAGCACTTAATAATTATGACACAGAATAGAGTTGAAGATCACATCAGGCACTTCAGGAAAGAATTAATCTGCAACAGGGACCATTTGAATACAGAGTTTTTATAATGTTGATCACAAAACCTATATATTGAAAATGACCATTTAGGTCGAAACGTCTATAAAAAATGATAAAATCCATGAATTTGGACTAAAGGTTTTTTATTTGTATTATTATACACCCTTAGACATTTTTTTATTTTAAATTTATTTATTTCCTTAAAACTTCATGTTTCAATATGATACAACATAAAATATGACTATAAAGAAAAACAAGTTGGAAATAGAATATCATTCGTTTCAGAATGAAAAGGCGTCAACCAATACAATTCCTGCTGAAGGCATAATTTTAAACTTCCAGGAGCTGAATTTTTATAATTTTAAAAAATTAAATTTACAACTGTCTTACAGTGCAACAAGTAAATAGAATGAATGATACATAAGGACATGAGATAAAAGCTAGTAGAGAAAATACTTACTGTTAGTACTAAAATAACAAATTTCACTCAGAATGATACGTACACGGTATTCCTTCAGACGCCTCAAAGTTCTAATCGTATGTCCAAATGGGTCAAATGCTAGTCATGTATGTGAGTGTTTTTTAATTGGTCCGGTAAGTGTGGGAGAAGCTGCTTGTCGTTTCAATTTATTATGAGGACTCCAAGTTAAACGTAAAAATGTATACCCTTAAGATATCCCGATACTTACTCGGATCGGTTTTCTCGAATCAGAGGAATCTTACTAATATTATAAATCTGAAAGTTTGTATGTTTGTCTCTCTTTCACGCAAAAACTAACGAACGGAAACTTTACAGTAATATAGGGTATATATCACAATAACACATAGGCTATAGCAAGCGCAGATTTAGGGGGGGGGAGTCCACGGGGGCACGTGCCCCTCCCGACAGTATTTTAGCTAACGTGGAGAATCCAGTATAGTACATATTTAAAGGCAAATCACATGATAATAGTTGTTAAAATAACACGAAGAACATGAGTGTAACTTTTTGTTTTGATATCCTACTAATATTATAAATGCGAATGTTTGTATTTATGTTTGTTAATCATTCACGCAAAAACTTTTGAACGGATTTGGATGAAACTTTTTGAGTAAAATAGGCTATACATCACAGGCTACAGCAAGGGCAGATTTATGTGGGGGCATGTGCCTCCCCCCTTTTATAGTACATAATTAAAGGCAAATCAGGAACTTAGCGTCTTGAAATTTGTAGATAGGTTCTTTGTATAGTTTAAGAAAGAAATTTGGATAATTCCACCCCAAGGGATTACCCTTTAAAATAATAAGGGTTCAAAGGTTGTATAGAATCCGTCAGTTTTAAAGTTAGACATCTTAAATTTTTGATGTATGAGTAACTTATGTATTTTTATTTTTTTATTTATTGAAATTTATAACTATAATAATATTATAATAAGTAAATCTGCTAATATGCACAATATGACATGAAAAACACTTGTGGAGAAACTACCCATCGGTAGCACTCCAATAAAGTTCTATAGTAGAATGTCTCGAGGCCATCTTCTTTTGAGACGCCTCGGAGGGTTATCAGGAATAGTATGGGAAGCAAGTTGAGAGACTAGCGGATTCAAGTGTGTATGGAGCTTGTCATGAAAGGTTGGGTATCTAGTATGGGCCAAATCCGTAACATATGGAATATTAAAATCATGATGGATGAGTTTGTTTGTGACATAATAAGGAGCATTGAGGATAACTTATATTAAAAAAAAATTATATTATTTATTTAAAATGATATTTCTCGAAACTTTATGTGGCAGACCAAATTCCACGCGAGCGAAGCCGCGGGCATAAGCTAGTAATATTATATGGGAGGATAGGAAGTCATTCAGGTTTAGCATGGACGATACATTTGAAGGTGATTTAACGGGATTTGTGGGAATTCATTTTAATCTTACCTCCAAATTTTCCAGTTATAGTTTTATTCCTGAAGAAGGTAGGTTCGTCAACTATTCTAGGTGTAAAAAAAAGGTTCTCCCCAATAGTTTGTTATTTATTTTTTTATTCGACAAAAAGTGCGAGGTATAAATTGAAATTCTAAATTAGCGTGAATAAATAAATCCAGATAGATTTCAAACCAGATGTAAAGCATTACTATTGCTGTTAAATTGTTCTTAGAAAAGTTTTTCTCATTTTTTTCTTTTCCTCTCGGGTCATAATGATTAACACCTCAGTACGCCGATTTTCCCAATTAAACCTTAGACCTGAAGTTGGAGGGTTGTAAAACAGTTTAGCAGAAGAGACGTAAGGTCGTTAGGAGGTGATGATAGAATGCAAATGTTCGATCAGCGACAATCGTGTAGGAGTCCCAGCTGCAGAGGGGTGAGGTGGTCAGCGGATTCCAATCAGAGCATATGGGTAATGAATCTGCTCCGAAATTTAATTACTTGTTGGAAGGGGTGGGAATGCGGTGGAGTTGGGAGGGTCCGAGATGGCCTCGCTGTTAATTCCAAGAGACTGGGTGAGGTCCAGGGTCCTTTCGTGCTCTCTCCACTGCTCTCATACAAATTGGAATAGTTTTTGGACAAACTGTCCGCTCGTCTGCTTTCTCCATGTTTATAGATGGGTACTTAGTAAGTCCTTACTACACCGATCTTATAACTTAGGTTTATATATATATATATATATATATATATATATATATATATATATATATATACGAAACTAGGGAGTATTTGCTATATTCTGTCCCTTGTATAACAACTGAAATTCTGACTTCTTGCATTAGAGCTCCAATACGACCTGGGACAACATTATCATATTATAATTGCTGGAAGGCCTATAAGATAATAAAGCAAATTGAAGGCATGAGGTATAAACACTACGTTGTTGACCATTCAAAAAATTTCGTTGTTGACTTTGACGTTGACTTTCGTTGACAGGTGCTCATGCCCAGAGGGTGGAATCACTTTGGGCTTCAGTGAAACGAAGAAACAAAAAAGAATGTGGAACGAATAGAAATATGTTTGATTTATAATAAATAGTGATGGAGGAGAAGGTACGAGAAACAATTTTAATTTATTAAGATTTTAGAAAGCAATACTGATTTTAATCCACATATTTAATTTCAATTGAAGTCAGTATATTTCTGGCTATCGTGGTGTTTCTATCTAAATACTTTGTTTATTCCTTTTTTTATATCATTTTAGTCGATTCAGTTAATTTAAAAAAAAAAAAAAACATGTTTTTTAGACAGTTAATTTTTAAAAAAATAATAGAAAAATAAATGATAAGAAATTTTTCATCGCAAATATCGATCATAATTTTGGAAATATTCGTCAGCAATTAAGAAATTTAAAAAATAGGCAGTCATTAGAACTGTCGACAGAAGTGAAAACTCAACACTTTGGAATAACTGTGTTCTTTCTTGAATTTCTAAATCAATCATTGTATCATTTTAATTTGAAGAACTTTAAATTGTAATTACTAATATTATTCCGTTTTTCTCAACTATTTTGGCCCTCTGAGCAATATTATATACGATTTTAAGTAGTTTGTTTGTTACATATGACGGGCTACACAAGCACAATAAATAATATCAATGCAGCTTAATTGAAATTAGTATAAAGCTGGAATTCTCTTTCATCAAGCAAGTAAGATAACTATTATGCCGCTATGAAAAATTTATTGCACGATGTAATGAAGGTGTTAAATAATAGAAAAATAAATGATAAGAAATTTTTCATCACAAATATCGATAATAATTTTGGAAATATTCGTCAATGAATACTTTGTTTTAGTTATTAATATATTTTTTTAAATATCAGTCCATTTTTATTTAAGAAAGAAAGCTCGGAAAAATTTAGTATTATAATATAATATTCCATTTATTAATGATAATGGTTAGTCAGAGATTAATATTTTTCCTTTTGATAAAGATTAAAAATCTCTACTTACATCATTCATGAGAATGGTTCTCTCGATAACCAAAATAAGTTAACTTAAAGTGTATCACACTATTGTTATTACTTTTTGGATTCTGTCTATTTCTTGCCTCAGAAAAATATTCATGGGATTTAAATGACCTAGTACCATTAATGTAATACAATAGGTACACGAAAATGATGTTTGAAAAAATACTGGAAAAGTAATCCACATAACAATAACATTTTTATAAGTTATAAGTATATTTTTTCGTTAATGATAAAACACCGTAAATTAAAAAAAAAAATAGCGTAAACATCCAGTAATAATATTCTTATAAAGCCCATGTTAACAGAATTTTTCATTCTGAACTCTTAGGGCCAGAAATTCAAGTTTAGCAATAAATACAAACTTCAAGAACATTGTGTGATGAAGGGAACCTGCTTAAGTGTCAAATACTTTCAATAATAAAAATAGAGTCAGGGCTGATTTTTCTTATAAAATGAGTTCTTCCACTGACAAAATGATACTTATGAATTTATCCTATATAATAAATAAAACAAAAAAATAATTAAAGAAATTGGTTAAAAAAATTATCTAAATAAACATATCAAGTACTCACTATTGTACAGTGATTTTAAAATTGAAACAATTCAAATAATGATTATCTAAAACACAATTAAAATAGTATCTTCTAGGAAAAACGTAACGTTCAACTAGATTTTGTTTTTAGTTTAAAGTTATCATGAGTGTCAATTGCACAACTAATAAATGACCTATAAGTTAAATATAATTATTCTTATATCTAATTTCTTTAATATAATTTTGATAAAAAGAAATCGTATAACTAACGTACAGGCTAGGCATCGCTGAAATCAGCATGTTCCTGACGCGACATTGCCAGTTAATTCTCTACTGCATTTGGCAACTTTTGGTAGAGAGCTAAGAAATTTTCACTTAACAATTAAGTTTTATGCCATATAAAATCAAAATACATCATCTTTAGTCAATTTTTGCCTCAGCCTTACCTATTGCTACGTAGTGCTATTAATTAAATTAAGGTTCAATTAAAAAGTATCATAATAGAATATAATATAATTGAAATTTCCAGCTGTGTAAGACAAAATCGTAATACTTATGTTAGTGCGAAAATTAAACTCTAATGTTTACAAAATTAGAGCAATGAATAAAGCCGAGATGGTTGAAATGTGTTATAAAATTATTTTCTAGAATGCAATTGAAATGATTTTATCTGATTAGAAATAAATGATGGTATAAAAACTCAACAAAAACAACTAATATAAGAGGCGTTTGGTTTCAAAACTGGTTTAATCCATTTTCAAAGAAGCTAGGATGTAAACACTTGGATAGGAAATGGAATATTTTGAAGGATCTAGACGGTTTTATTATTTTTTTATTTAATATTTAATTTTTATTTGCACCTGCGCAATTGCGCATCCAGCAAATTTGATCGAAGTGACTTTCTCTTCTCTTTTCTACATGATCATCGAGTTATTTTGGAAAAAAAACAAAAATATCAATTGTTGAGTACGTCTCTTGGCCAATGTCTTTTTAATCTTTTCTTATCAAGTCCAGGTAACAGGTAGTAGGGAAGTGGAAGAACGAGTGGATTTGGATGATGTATCGATGAGTGAAATGTAATGTTTTTGTTATGAATATATGATTTCATAGTGGGAATGCTCATGTCGTTGTGTATAGTGTGATTCGAAATATACCATGGTGCATTAATAATTTTTCTGAGAATTTCGGATTGTGTTGTTTGTACCTTGTGTATGTGAACTTTTTTTGCTGAACCCCAAAGTTCTGCTCCATTTGTCCAAATAGGTTTTAGTATACTATTATAGAGAAGTCGTTTGTTCCTCAAGTCAAATGAAGATCTGTAGTCCAGAAGATATAGAAGTGATAGTTGTTTGTACCGTCTAGTCAGTTCTTGTCTTTTTTATTTTGTATGTACGTTCCATGTAAGTCTTTTGTCCAAGTATAGTTTGACTGCTGGACACGAAGCTTTGCGTAGAGAGAAGCTTACTTGGCTCGATTTTGAGGCGTTTATTCTGATTTGCCATTTATAGAACCACTTTTCTAAAGACGGTTTTGAAACAAACTTATCTAATAAATCATTTCTGGCATTAAACAATTATAACAAAAAAATGATGTACCTGATTATTAATGCCTCGATTCATTAGCCAGTCTCTTAGCCAGGTAGGATTGTGAATATTGTTTCTTGAGTGTTGTTTTTTTGTTATTGTTATTGACTGCTCTAGTCTAAATCTTTGCCAATATAGTATTATATTTGGAGATTTGATGATGTTTGGAGTTTATTTCCTTCATAAGCGTCTCATATGGGCCCTTGAGCGTACCCTATCGCAAAGTCAGCCCTTTCCAGGTGTCCACGAGGTCTAAGGGAGGAGCGGCAGATTACATAGTTATTAATTAGTATCTAGTTATTTTACTTGCCGATATCTAATACAATATCTTGCTACACCGGATAGGGAATAACCTTAATTTGATTAACCTTTTTTTATCTTAAGATGATATTTAAATATTGAAAGGATAATCAGACTTTGCCTTTGGGATTGAGTTATAATGACAATAGCGGTGAACATAAGGGCTGTATTACTAATTCCCCGGGGTACAAAAAGTGAGATGGAGGTGAGAGGAGTCCATTATCCTGATTTGATTATCCCAACTGGCGGCTTACTGGGCCTTTCGATGGGCTCCTTTCTAATTTTATTATCTGTAATAAACTAAACTTATCCAGCCTCGTTTCAATAACTCCCACTGTCTCTTCTAATAAGGTCGTTCCGTTGCCTAACCAGAATGTTTAATTAGTTAATTATCCTTTTAGTTAATTGTTTCAAAAGTAATATAGGAATAAAGTTGAACCTCCTCCATGTCTTATAATAAAAGCTAAAGGCGAAGTTTTCATGATTTACTTCGGGACTAGTTTGTCTTTACATTTGTTAATTCCCAATGCTACCTAGTTGTACAACAAACTAGATATTGTCTAGCTAAGATTTAATTAATACGGTGGTGATACATTAGATGTTTTAGAGGACTTTGATACGTTCTCATAATATGCATAAAATCTAGGCATTGATAACACAGTTCTGCAACTAAGTAAATACTAATTTGGTTCCACCTGAAAAGATTTTATTACCACCTCTTTTTGCCTAAAACTGACTGAAGCTGAAAGGGAGTTTCACTGATATCAATTTCAAGGTTGCCAATATGAGCATAAATGTTCATCTAGTTCACAATCTAATATGGACTATCTTACAGATAAATAGGAGCCCTACAATGAAAAGAAGGATGAACGAATTCACCAGCATATCCGTGATATCGAAAGATATTACCGAGGAAGACGGAATAAAAATATGCTATTTGGCTACTGTTGGGTGATCAGGAGGGAAGCAGAAAATGGAAAGCGATAGCGTGTTCGAAGAAATCGAAGAAAAGAAGATACGAGTATATTGGCTTCACAGCCAAAAATACATGAGGTGTTATTTTTGAAAGTGGTATAAGCCCATTAGGACCTGAAAATTCGTTTATAATATTAAATAATTTCAATGACTATTATATTATTTTAAAATTTAAAAGGTGCATTGGATTAAAAACACCACCCTTTTCTTGTGATAAAAACATTTGCCCTTTCATCCATATTTTTAAACTAATTTAAATTGAGACCCTTAGTATAAATGGACTGATTCCAATTTCAAAAATAACAGCTCCTATCATAATGGCATTTTCTGTTTAATAAATAATATAATATATTTAACTATGTAAACAATTTTTATCATTTTTATGATTTTTTTTTAGTTCAAGCCTGTAATTTTGAAAAAACTATACATTTGGGGAAGATGGTTGATATTTTTGGATTCAGTATCCTAAAAAAAAAATAAGTTTACCAAAAATATTCCGTGCGGTTGAAAAAAAAATTATTATTGCAGACATTTGTAATTATTTAATGAAAAAGATAATATCTATTTTACAGCTCGGTTTGAACATTAATATTTGCTCTTAAAATGGTCAGGTGCGAAAAACTGGAGGAAGACGATTGAGAGGGTGTTGTTTGACAAATCGAAGCCCTTCTGTAGAAGCCAAGTCAGCACGAGGTAAAGGGCTCACTCAGTTGGGGCCCTAAATAAATATGGATCGATGGATGGATAGATAGCAGTTGTCTCTGGGACAATACATCAACCACTATCCTCCAGTTCTGGGGGAGCTTAATTCGGGCAGCACTCGTTGTAGCTAGAGCACACTCGCCTAATTCCGGGCATCCTCTCGGCGTCTTGATTTACGGCCGGGTTAGGGCAGAGTTATGGATGGCTGAATTAACATTTTTAATTAATTTCCATCCCCACTTCTGCCGAACCCATCTGCCATTTCGATGTTATCCGATATTCTGTCTTACCTCGGTACCTCATGCGGATTTGTTCCGCTGCGTCTTTATGCATCGAAACCAAATTAAAGCCACTCTAGATTAGGATTATTTCATGTCCATAAAAGTTGCATATTATTCGTTCGCAACGGATGAAATTTCAGTTTCTTTCATTTACATTTTTCTTTTCATTAGAGGTTAGATTATTTGTACACAAACAATTATATTATGTATTCCGTTTGAAAGATCATTCAATCCTTTTTCATAATCAGTCTTACTTTTCCATTTGAAGGTGAAGCAATGTTTTAAAAATAAATAAGAGTAAAATTATTTCTTCCACGGAAATTTGTATAATTTTTCTCTACGAATTTAAACTTGGTTAGCGTCACGTAGGCGTTCCGCAACATTAATATCGTTTACGGTGAAGATACAGTGAGCAAAAGAACAATCTTCCATTGGTTTGAAAAATTTCGGTCTGTGGATTATGACCATATCAACAAAGAACGTAGTAGGCCGAAGACTAAGTTGGACAATGAAAAGTTAAAAGAGCTGGTCGAAGCCCTTCCCAAACCACTCGTGAATTAGGTTCGCAACTTGGAGCAAGTGTCATGGCTGTTTACAGGCACTTTGAGGAGCTTGTTAAGACAAAAAAGCTGGAAATATGGGTACCGCATGAATTAACGGAGGTCCAGCAGCTCACCCGATTTTTTTTTAGGAGCTGAATATAGAGCTCCTTCCTCACCCACCATATTCTCCGGACTTTTTTCCAACTGACTTTTACTTCTTCTATTATTTAAGAAATGAAATATTTTACAACCAAGCCTTCCAAGACTTTGCTTCTTCCTTGACACCTAATTTCAACAGAGCGGGGATAGAAAGGCTTGTTTCACGTTGGGAGAAATGTATTGAAAGTGAAGGATCCTATTTCGATTAATAAAAGCATTGTTTAATAATTTTTTTTCTTATAATTTTTTCCTTTTTTTAAAACTGGATTTATTTGAATTTCATCTTCAAGAAAAAAAAATCGGCTTCCAGTCAACTCCTTTATTGTTTTATATGACAATACGTTTCGACACTATGGTGTCATTTTCAATTATTTATTTTTCTGCATTCCTTAACTTTAAATAAAATAACAATAATTACAATAATATAAAATTTTTTTACATAAATGTCCAAAAGATAACATACTATAAGTATAAATACCTGGAAAGTCAATATTTTTTTTAAAAATCATTTTTAAGGAGATCTTGTGTCCTCCATAGTCAAACTTATATTCCATTACACAAAAAACCAAACCCTGATCCTTGAACCATCTAATCCTTTTTCTTATTTTTATTAGTCATTAGACTTTAGTATAAATATAACTAATTATGTTCTAAAAGGTACATTAATAAAGTAAAATTAAATTTTTTTTTTTTTATTTATGAATTTAATTTATTTATTTATTTTACTATATAATTTTTAAATAATATTTTATCAAAACAATTAATTAATTTTGAAAATATATGGAAACATTTTTTTTTTTTTTTTTTTTTTTTTGTTTTCAAAGTATAAGTATTGTTATGATCTATTATTTTTTAATTTCAAAATTATGGATGAATATAATTTACTAATTTCTCCTGCCTCTTTTCTATCGTTACAGCATTTTCTAATTTATCATTTATAAATAAAGCCTCTAAATTTTTTCTTTTTATAGTATTATCTTCTCTATGTAGAATTTTAGGCTTATCGAAGTCAAAAGTGTGCAATTCCTTTTTACAATGTGCTGAAAATGCTGTACTTGTTTTAGCTTTAGGTTTAATGTTATTTTGATGGTGATATATTCTGTTTTTTAAGTGTGTACTTGTTTGTCCAATGTATATTCCATCACAATTATTACAAGTAAGTTGGTATATTAAATTTTTGTTTTCCATAATTGGTATCTTATCCTTTTGACTTGTTATAATGTTTTTGATTGGGTTTCTTGTTTTGTGTGCTATCCTCATTTCTGGTATGTCATAAATTTTAAAGGTTGGCTCGATTTTTTCTGATAAGTCTCTGATATAGGTTATACTATTATATTTAATTTTATTATGTTTTAATTCTATATCTTGTGCTTCTGTTACTATATTAATTTTATCATTGTCTATAAGTGGATCTATGTTATTAGTTTCTTTTACAAAAAAATTAGTTATTTTAGATTGAGAAGGTTTAATTTTTATTGCATTATTTTGGCTATGTATTTTTGAAAAGTTAGTAGATTCTTTTGTATTTAATTTATTTTTTATATTTATAGGTAAGTGATTATCTTTTATATTTAAATTGATTTGTTTATGCCATAAATCTTTTATTAGTTTGATTGGAAAAGCGTTGTTAAGAAGGATTTTGAATATTTTGTTTTTCGTTTCTTTTAAAAATTCTACATCTGTTAATTTTATTGATCTATTAATTAGATTTAATGCTATGTTTTTTATTTGATGTCTCGGGTGATTTGAATAATAATTAAGTAATTTACTGGAGGTGATATCCTTTTTATACCATTTTGTTTTAAGGTTATTATTTTGTTTTCTTATGATAGTAAGGTCTAAAAAAATAATGTAATAAAATAGTGAATTTAGACAAAAAACAGGCATTCTGGTTAACCAATTCAATAAGAAAAAAATTGAAACTAACTATAGAAAAATTTCAGATAAAAATTTGCAAGTTTTAATTACAAATATATGTGAAAGATGGAATAAAAATATTAAAGAAATTAAGTTAAAAGACATTAATATCAAAACAAATAAACCTAATAGGATGAAATTCAAAAACCCATATAATAATAGCGAAATTTTAGATAAACACAAAACAACTATATACTCTAATAATATCCAAGGAAATAATCAATATACCAAAAAAAACAATTTAATATTTTTTATTATTATAATAACTTATACTTAGACAATAGAGTAATCAACCTAACTTCTAGAGAAATACCTATCAATATTATAAATTTATTAAGTTTAGGCGATAATTTCAATTATGAACCAAAAAATAAAAAAATAATTATATATCAAATGATAGCAGATGTAGAAGCAATAATAACTTTCATAGACACTCCAGAAAACCATAAAAATGGCTTACGGAATACCATTAGTAAAAACATATTAAATTATTTAAATAAAGAAAAAAATAAACCTAAAAATACACTAAATAGATTCACTCAAATTATAAATAAAGATATCCTAACTACAAAGATCTTCTTTAAAAATAATGAAGATCTATGCATAATTAAAAGTGATAAAACTAAAAAATTAGCTATAATAACTAAATCAGACTACAAGAGAAAGATTTTAGACATTTTGAATGATAAAGACACTTACAAAAGTATAAGATACAACCCGATGAATGAACTGAACATTAAAATAAATAAATATTTAGAAAAGTTAGTTAGATACAGATATATAGATAAAAATTTTAAAAATAAACTATCAAATAAATACTACAGTAACCCTAGAATTCACGGTTTAATCAAATTACATAAGGAAGGATATCCTTGCAGACCTATTGTAGAAGGAACAAACAATCCAACAGATAACCTTTCAAAATTTTTAAATAAATCCTTAGATTATTTAAATAACAGTAACGAATATGACATTAAAAATGCAATTGAATTAAAAAATAAATTAGACAATATGAAATTAGAGCAAGAACAGATAATAAGTAGTTTGGATGTGGTATCTATGTTTCCAAATATACCATTAAAATTAGCTTACAAACTTATAAATGATAATTGGGAAAACATCGAACCATATACTAGTATAAAATGTAAATCCATTTTTTTGGAAGGTATTAAACTATGTACAGAAAATGGATTTTTTACTTTCGAAAACCAATTTTTTAAACAAACAAAAGGATTACCAATGGGAGGCAGATTATCTGTAAATATATCTGGTATAGTACTAAACTACATTATTAAAGATAGCCTACAAAAATTAAACAACCCCCCTATGTTATTAGTAAAGTACATAGATGACATTTTAATTATCACAAATAAAAATAATTTAGAAAATTTTAGTAAAATCCTAAATAAACAAAATAAAAATATAAAATTTACACAAGAATTGGAAAATAATAACTCAATAAATTTTTTAGACCTTACTATCATAAGAAAACAAAATAATAACCTTAAAACAAAATGGTATAAAAAGGATATCACCTCCAGTAAATTACTTAATTATTATTCAAATCACCCGAGACATCAAATAAAAAACATAGCATTAAATCTAATTAATAGATCAATAAAATTAACAGATGTAGAATTTTTAAAAGAAACGAAAAACAAAATATTCAAAATCCTTCTTAACAACGCTTTTCCAATCAAACTAATAAAAGATTTATGGCATAAACAAATCAATTTAAATATAAAAGATAATCACTTACCTATAAATATAAAAAATAAATTAAATACAAAAGAATCTACTAACTTTTCAAAAATGCATAGCCAAAATAATGCAATAAAAATTAAACCTTCTCAATCTAAAATAACTAATTTTTTTGTAAAAGAAACTAATAACATAGATCCACTTATAGACAATGATAAAATTAATATAGTAACAGAAGCACAAGATATAGAATTAAAACATAATAAAATTAAATATAATAGTATAACCTATATCAGAGACTTATCAGAAAAAATCGAACCAACCTTTAAAATTTATGACATACCAGAAATGAGGATAGCACACAAAACAAGAAACCCAATCAAAAACATTATAACAAGTCAAAAGGATAAGATACCAATTATGGAAAACAAAAATTTAATATACCAACTTACTTGTAATAATTGTGATGGAATATACATTGGACAAACAAGTACACACTTAAAAAACAGAATATATCACCATCAAAATAACATTAAACCTAAAGCTAAAACAAGTACAGCATTGTCAGCACATTGTAAAAAGGAATTGCACACTTTTGACTTCGATAAGCCTAAAATTCTACATAGAGAAGATAATACTATAAAAAGAAAAAAATTAGAGGCTTTATTTATAAATGATAAATTAGAAAATGCTGTAAACGATAGAAAAGAGGCAGGAGAAATTAGTAAATTATATTCATCCATAATTTTGAAATTAAAAAATAATAGATCATAACAATACTTATACTTTGAAAACAAAAAAAAAAAAAAAAAAAAAAAATTTTCCATATATTTTCAAAATTAATTAATTGTTTTGATAAAATATTATTTAAAAATTATATAGTAAAATAAATAAATAAATTAAATTCATAAATAAAAAAAAAAAAAAATTTAATTTTACTTTATTAATGTACCTTTTAGAACATAATTAGTTATATTTATACTAAAGTCTAATGACTAATAAAAATAAGAAAAAGGATTAGATGGTTCAAGGATCAGGGTTTGGTTTTTTGTGTAATGGAATATAAGTTTGACTATGGAGGACAAAAGATCTCCTTAAAAATGATTTTTAAAAAAAATATTGACTTTCCAGGTATTTATACTTATAGTATGTTATCTTTTGGACATTTATGTAAAAAAATTTTATATTATTGTAATTATTGTTATTTTATTTAAAGTTAAGGAATGCAGAAAAATAAATAATTGAAAATGACACCATAGTGTCGAAACGTATTGTCATATAAAACAATAAAGGAGTTGACTGGAAGCCGATTTTTTTTTTCTTGAAGATATAATTTTTTTTTTAATAATTTAAATTTAAACCTTCACTGACTTTTGATACGTTACAACCGGGTGGAAGTAAACAAATGTTTATTATAATTTAATAACAAGAATTAATATTATTATTCTCCCAACTTAAGAGAAATTTTTGACCCGGACCATTTTCTATCATATATATATGTATTGCTATGTTTTATAGTCTTAAGTATGTGTTAACTATTTTGATTGATTCTGAGATGCCTAAGTAATGATTTATGATAGTTGCTCAAATTTTATTTCTTTAAACGTCCTACATTATTCTAAATTGGATTCTTTTCCAGAGGTGTTGTGGGTTTACCAATTTACTAATTATTTAAACCATCTCTACCATCTCGGTCAGACAAATCTGACAGTGAAGAGAATGGATTTGTCTGGCCGAGATACGAACCAAGATATCTCATGGTGGTGGGGCACCATGACGGAAACACTGGAGACCCGGGTTCGAATCCCGGCCCTGGACATATCTTTGCTCTTCAAAATAAAAATATTTAAAATTATAACAATTTATAAAAAATAAAATAAAATAAATAATAAAATGAACATACTTAATTAATACAATTTTAAATAAGATTAATGATTTAATATATACATTGAGAAGTACGCTTAATGATTCAGATGTAATAGAGGATTGCCATAAAATACACATAGAACTTAAATTACGACTTATCTGTGAAAGAGAGGTAGATTACATCTATAGGTAGTTATTCGACCCGGCCGCCTCCGGATCTTCTGTGCCCAGCATCGTTCCCCGGCCTCCTTCTTCGTCTCCTTGCTCCTTCTTCCTCGGGATCTTTTCAGAGAGTGCCTTTACAAAGGTGGAGTTTTGGGGACCCCCCTTTCGGTATTTCCTCACCCACATTGACCAGGAGGCAAACCATTCCACCTGAGTGACCTATGTTTTGCAAATGGCCAGTTTTTGTTGTTAAATTTACTTACAATTATAAATGTTATCTGCCGAAATTAGTTTAAACATTATATTTTAAACAATAGCTATTAATCAAATTTATTAAAATAATGATTATCATATATCTTTATAATGTTTTTAATATTGAAAAATCAAAGCCTGGAATAGTTGTCTTTTATTAGTTATTTACTCTAAATATTAAAAAAAAAATTAACTCTCCGGTGGGGAATCGGAACTGGATATATTTCCTGTTTTGATGCACGGCACAGGGTCATTAGAATAGAAGGAAACACCAACAAAAAGGCTGAAGGCGTTAGAGACACATTCTCAAAATATCGTATATATATCACATCAACGTGGAAAGGAAAAATAAATAGCATTTTCAATTGAAGAAAACATTTGTGACTACAATATACGCGAGTGGTGTGGGCTGATTTAAAAACATTTATTTAGAGATGTGGCCAACAGAATTAAAATTTATGTGATGATAGGCAACGTTTGTAACGGGCAGGGCACGTGAAGAAGAAGAAGGTACCAAAAGTCCTTTTTGTTTCGAATATAGTATACCATCTAGGACTTTAAAAAATAAGTTTCACAGTATAATAGGTTTTACGTCAGATGGAAACAGGTGGAATGCGGGTATTAGCTTTTATTAAGTGAATCAAAATATATTAAAGGTGTGGAAAGAAAATAAATGTCAACACTGCCAATGAATAAATTTTAAAAGGTCTTGGGGTTTAATTGGCACTCTTACAGGCCACTGGTATAGACACCTCTCACGTGCCTTACGGTCTTTCAACGAATAAATGAATTTGTATTGTAATGAGCACATTTCCCGAAGAAATAATGTTCTATCCCTTTGAATCTTGGTTATGCATTTCATTTAGTTTTATCTATCCGTTTGATTGAAGAGAGGTAGAAGTAGATAGGTTCTGTAGGTTTAATATGTGGAGGATGCAAGAGTAAGGTGTAGGCAGCGTGGAATATAGGAACACTTCCAGTTGGCTGCGAACACTGGTCACGTATACGGGCCCTTGTATCATCCTTTCGGAAAAAAAACTTTTTCTTGTGTTCGTCTGCCCAGCGTTTACAAGAAAAATGCTCCGCCGAGTTGTGCGATATAGTATGCAAAGATAGTGGTTACAACCCATTACTTTTATTTCTTATGTACCCTTAAGCAAATAGGATTCGGAGGCAGAAAAACATTTGTTAGCATATATGCATATAGTGATTATATAAATATAAATTTATATATATGCTTTTACTGATTGAGACAGGATGAGAGGTCGTGGACAGTAGTTAAATTGTATTTCACTAAAATATCTTTCATATTTTCACTGGTCTAATGATCGAATTAACAAGATGGAATTATTGAAGTTATGAATTTTAATATATAGTTTTTTATTAATCTATTAGTGTTCTATACATATACAGGGTGTTTCAGGGTTAAATGGCCAAATAGAAAATTTGAACTAAGTACCTCAGAACAAGAAAAGGTATGTCCTATAGCTATGAAGGTATGCCCGCAAACGCTTTGTTTAGGAGATATTCACATCGAAAGATTTCATTGTTACGAATTATTTAGGTATAGTAAATAAATAAAACTTATTTTATTTGTTCCAACTAATTTATTTATTAAATATAAACCATTAACATTCATATTAAATTTAAACCATTAACATTCAAATTAAATGTTCAAAGTGATTTCCTTGAGCATTCAGACAGGCTCGGCATCGTTCTTCAACAGCAGCAGTAGCAGAACGGCACTGGATATGTGTTATTGTTTCAGAAGATTCAATTATCCTTCTTCGTAAAGAAATAAGGTCATTCACTGGCCTTGCATAGACTATTTTTTTTAATGTCACCTCAAATTAAAAAAAATCCAGTGGTGTCAGGTCTGGAAAGCGAGCAGTCCAAGCTACTGGTCCTGCACGGCCAATCCACTGATTAGGATAATTAGCATTTAGCCATTGTCGTATAACTCTTCCGTAATGTGCAGGATAACCATCTACTTGAAACAACATGTTCCTTTTCAGTTATAGTGGAATATCTTCAACTAAATCGTGGTAATCATTATTAAGAAATTCCAAAAATGTGTCTACATCGAGTCGAGATGGTAAGAAATGCGGGCCTATTATAATATATCGTCCATTATCCCGAACCATAAATTGCACTAAAACTCGTCCTGAAAATGATGTTGATGAATCGCATGGGAATTTTCATGCAACCAGAGATGATTATTTTTCTGATTGAAAATACCTCTTCTTGTGAAAGTAGCTTTATCTGTCCATAAAATTTCTCCTGAAAAGTGTGGATTATGATTAGCTTGATTTAAATATCAATATAAAAAATTTCTTTTTTGCTGTAAACCTTGCAGTAATAAATTTTGTACCCGTTGATAATGGTATGAGTGAGGTCCATCTACAATGAGAGTTCTCCATACTATAGTTGGCGTAACGTTAAATTCGGCTCCAGCTCTTCGTACACTGGCAGATGGATTTTCATCAAAATATTGTAATACGGTCGCACTCCTTGCTTCATTTCGTAAAGGGGCTAAAATACCATCAGCATGTGGTACGACAGCAAGTGTACCAGTTTCTCTAAGACGTTGACACGTAGAGTTAAAGGTAGACTTACTAGGTAATCTTCTGTTTAAAAATCGCGTGGAATATTCACGACGGGGAGCATGGGCATTACCATTGAAAAAACCGTACACAAAATCCATATCGGCATATTTAGCATTAGTATAAATGGAAGGCATAATGAGTACTCTGCGAAAGGCTCAAACAAACTGATAAATGTTATTGATATTTCTATTCTTATTAATATTTGTTATTGATGTTCTATTCCAAACAGTATTAATCCTAAAGTCCATAGTTTATGTACAGTTAGGGATACAAGGTCATATTAGTATTCTATCTAAACTTATCTCCTAAACAAAGCGTTTGCAAATATACCTTCGTACAAAATATTTTTTTCTTGTTTTAAGGTACTTAGTTCATATTATCAATTTGGTCACTGCTGCTGTTGAAGAAAGATACCGAGCCTGTCTGAATGCTCAAGGAAATCACTTTGAACATTTAATAGGAATGCCAATGGTTTACATTTAATCAATAAAGTAGTTGGAACAAATAAAATAAGTTTTATTTATTTACTATGCCTAAATAATTCGTAACAATGAAATCTTTAGATGTGAATAGTTTAGTCCTTAGTTCAAATTTTCAGTTTGACCATTTAACCCTGAAACACCTATATATATACATACATATATACCAATTAATATATATATATATATATATATATATATATATATATATATATATATATATATATATACACATATATTAATTGGAATAAAATTAATTCAGATATGGGCAATCGATTTTTTTATAGAGCTTGTTCGGTATTCATTTATTTCAAGAATATTAATAATCCAGGTTAAGAAAGAGCGTTGTATAAATGGTGTACACTAAAAACACAATAACAAATTATACATATAAAATGCTTTGTACTGAATGACTCACGGATCAACGCACAGACTATGCCGCTGATCGTAGAGACCTGAAACTTGGAGGGTATGTTCTTTATATGACATAGGCATTTTCTGAAATTCTACCCCTAAGTGTGATTTTTTATAGATAAATGTAATTTGCGGGAACATATCGAAATATGGAAAAGAGAGATGCATATATATATATATATATATATATATATATATATATATATATATATATAGAGAGAGAGAGAGAGAGAGAGAGAGAGAGAGAGAGAGAGAGAGAGAGAGTGAGAGAGAGAGAGAGAGAGAGAGAGAGAGAGAGAGAGAGAGAGAGAGAGAGAGAGAGAGAGAGAGAGAGAGAGAGAGAGAGAGAGAGAGAGAGAGAGAGAGAGAGAGAGAGAGAGAGAGAGAGTAAGTGAGTGAGTGTGTGGGCAGTGTTTTCAGTAGAGAGGGTTCCAGAAATGGAGTAGTGTGAGATAAGTGGGGTGAAAAGGTGTGTCAGTGTATGTTACAAGAGCACACGTTGAGAGAATACAGAGTCTTGTTATCTGTGTTTGTGTGTGTTTATAATTGTGTGTATATATTCACACTTTACACTGTAGTTATTAAGCTTATAGTTTTTCTTCAGCTAGGTAAGTCGTTTTTCTACTATTACTTTTTCACAGATCAAATGTGTAAGGTGTTCACCCTTATGTTCTGTATTCATTTTTTTAATGTTCGGTAACGTGGAGATCCAAAACAAACAACTCATGTCTCCATTGGCGTAACTAGAGCTGACTCATGGGGGGGTTATCCCCCACCAGTCAACCACTCCAACATATTACTCCCTTCAAAAAAAGATGTCTCGTAATATAGGTGTAATATGTATTATACTATAAATCATGTAGCTTCAAATTAAATAAATAGTTATAATTTTTATAAATGTTATTTTTGGAAGGGCAATTAAGAAGAAGCTTTTTAAATACAAGTAACCCTATTTATTGGTTACAATAACTTACTATACTCAATTTATAAAATCATGTCATTATTATTATTTACCAATCTTAAAACTAACATTCGTCCAATCCGTGTCAGATACCGACACCAGACAGAATCAGATGCTAAATTCATAGATTGTGAGGTACAGAAGCTAATCAGGGAGGGCATCATTGAAGAAAGTTATTCGCCATGGGGAACCAAGGTTTTAGTTGTTTCCGGCGAAAACCATGGAAGGCCTATGTCTATCGACTACTCCCAAACAATAAACCTTTTCACTGAACTCGATTCCTTTCCTCGCCCCCTTATTGATGAATTAGTGAACGAAGTATCCAAATATGAAGTTTTCACCACAATTGACCTCCACAGTGCATACCATCAAATACCAATCAGAGATGAGGATGGGCCTTATACCGCGTTCGAGGCCTCCGGTCAGCTCAATTCGCATCCATCCCGTATGGCGTCACTAATGCTGTGGCTGCTTTCCAACGCCCGATACAGAAGATAATCGATACTGAGCAGCTACAGGTGACTTTTGTTTGATGTCGTAACAGTATGTTTAAAGACTCAGGAAGAACACGACATCAATTTAAATAAATTCACGGTAGCGGCAAAGAAGTACAATTTAACTATTGAAGAGGAAAAATCAACGTTTTCCAATCTTGAAATCCATAACCTTGGATATGTTATTGAGAATGGAACCTTGGGCCCGAATCCTGAGCGTCTTAGACCTCTACTAGAACTAGCGATCCCCAATAACATGCCTTCCTAGGTCGGGCCTTAGGGATGTTCTACATTTTCACTCATTATCTCTCAGCTACGTTCACAGTGGAAACTGATGCATCAGATCACGCACTAGCTGCAACCTTATCTCAGAATGGCTGCCCTGTCGCCTTTTTTCTCCAGAACACTCTCACCTTCGGAGGAACGTCATTCTGCTGTGGAGAAAGAAGCTCACGCGAAAAACGAAGCCGTAAGGAAGTGGAGGCATTACCTCTAGAGCAATCGTTTTAGGCTAATAACGGAGCTTTTTTTTTTCTCCCTTCCCTGCCTGTGAGGCATACAGGGTTCACCTGTGGTGAACCTCCACTGGAGGTACTATTTTCAGGATTTTATACTGTTTTTTTTTTCCGTTTATTTAATAAAAACATCTCTGGAACTATGGTGTAGCCCAGTGCACGGTTGTACACCTTAGAGCTACACCTTGTCCTCAGCCCTCGTCTACTTCCTTCGACTTAATTGTTTTCCTCTTGTTCAGTAGTCCTCAATTGGTTGGTCCGGCAGACTTCCCGGTGCTCGTCCTCTCCGTGTAATCGTAAAGTGGGCCGGGCCCATGGCCTCCTTCCATCCGTATACGTATTCCCTGAAACTTGCGTAGTTCGCCTCCTCCACAGTTCAGGGAAAACGTCCTCGTTGATGTTGTAGAAACGCCGTATGTGGTGCAAATACATGCTCGGCAGTTTTCGAACTCCACAGGTGGGGCAGTTGGGGTCCAGATCATATCCGTGCTGACTTAACTTCCATCTGAACCCCGATGCCCCGTGAGGATCTGTGACATCCAGTATGCAGGAAGGACCTACCTGACCATTAATCTTGATTCGACGGTGGGGAAGTATTTCCTAAGGGTGCTCCCTTTTCAGGATGTCCACCCACCGTCCATTCCACGCATTCAGTGAGTCCCTCCTGAGCTCGTCATTCCACCTGTTCGGGTTCGTCCGGATCCTCTCCTGGATTCGCTTCGGAAGAGCTGACAAGCCTCTTCTCTTTACCTCATGCTTAGGAGCATCTTCACCCAGCAGGAGGTCTACAGGCATAACTCCCGCCCGGATCTGCACCGCCTCGTGGGACGTTGTCCTGTACGCCCTGGGCGCTCGCAGCAGAGCCGTTCTCTGTGCCATTGCCAGCTTTCTTCCTTGCCGCTGTGAGAGGTTTGTGCCCCAGACGCGTGCCTCAGGAAACCCAGAGTGACTCCTTTGTAGATCGTCATGCTGACTGGGTACCTGGGGCCCCAAAAGGTTCCGCCAATCCGACTAAGGCCGTTCATCGTCTGGCTCACCCTCGTTGCCAGGTGGTCCAATTGGGGTCAAGTCCAATTTTCTTCCTATCCTGACTCTGAGGTAAGTGACAACCTCACTTTCACTGATTCTATTCTGATTTGCTTTAAAACTGATAGGCTGAGCCCTATCCGTTCTTCCTCGCAATAAAACGGCCCTTGTCTTGGCGGCTGTCATCCTTAACATCTTCCTCTCATACCAGTCACCTACCAAGCTGGCACATCTCTCGGCCTCCACCGAGATTACGGCTATTCGAGTAGACTATCTCAGCAAGGTCATTCACGTACGGCGTCCGGGAGGAAGAGGGAACCGCTCTTCATCCAGGACGCCGAGCAACTCGTCGTAGACCAGCTTCCACAAGGCTGGTCCTAAGACCGAACCCTGTGGGCATCCTCTCTCCACCCTGTCCTCGTGCCTGTAGTAGCTACTCCGGACCGTGACTCGACTGTCCTCGAGATAGCTCTTCACCAAGGCGAAGATATGGCTCGGCTCCTCGTGCCTCTGGAGCTGCTGCAGGACGCTCGTCCACCATACAATATTTAAGGCGGGATGATATGTCAAAGATGAATAACATGACATACTTCTCCGCCCTCGCTACAGCGTTATTACGTATCTGCAGCAGCGCGTCAGCGGTTCCCCTGCCTTTGGTTGATCCGTACTGCCGTTGGTGCCCAGCCTTGCTGAGTGTGGGTCGCATGCTGGTCATCATGAGGCCAGGACTTTATTCATCACAGGGAGAAGGCAGATAGGCCAGTAGGAGCTTGGTAGCTCCTTGTCATTCCCCCCTCCCTTGTAGAGCAATCTCAGGTCTGCATTCCTCCATTGCCTCGGGAAGTATCCCTTATCCAAGCAGGCGTTGTTTATCCTGAGGAGCCGTTCCTCGATGAAAGGGATAGTTTTCTTATCCACTTTGTCCACCTTATCCATTCCTGGAGCGTCACGTGCGTTGTTTTCCCACGGCCGGACGGAGGTCCCAGATGTCCCATGGTGGGCACAGGTCAGTACCCTATACCAAAAATGCTCAACGCTCTTCTTACTTTTTACGAATAAAATTCACTATGACCACACTAATGTCAAATTGGTCGCTAATTTGGCCCGAACCCAATAATAATCCTATCATGACAAGTTTATATAAGTATCCAACTCAAACTCACTACTTTCAACCCTAACTTTGTAGAGAATCTAGGAATCTAGCTTTCTAATTCCCGATAATCCTCAGAGGCGTCTGGAAGGAGAGCATCTTCCGTGAATTTCTAATTTAAATCTGTTATTTGAGTACTATCAGTGGTTAGTTTCTCTATTTGGTTTTATTTAGTTGTCAGTTGATAAATGCCATTTATATACATTGTGTTATTTAGTGCTTTTTTAAACTTTTTAAAAAGTTACTCCAAAATTATTCCATAATTAAATCCATTTCCATTCCATAATTAATAATAGCTCTAAGATGAGGTGCTCTCATTTGGAGGCCAAAAAGTGCTGCTTTCTTTCTATTTTATCCGTCATTGATTCCATTTCCTAATATAATAATGTATTTATGACAGATACGATCCTCTTCTCTTTATAAAATGTATATGCATTATTGCCTACTCTATCTTTTCGTTCCTTTGATTTATCTAAATAATGTTTCTTTTGTTGTCCGTTAGGCTTACTCATTACCTATAATTATTTAAAGTATATTTTCACTCTCATTAACGCAGTTTAATAATTATGATTTCCATAAGCTTAACTTATTGTTGCTTTGATCTAGATTTGTAGAGAAGTACTGAGGATTTTACTTTATGCTCCTCATGTTTCCTTTGTGGATGATAGGCTACAAAGAGTGCGCTCTTCTGTATCAGCGAACATAGCTTCTTCTCATCCAATTATGGATTGGATTCCTATTCTCCACTTTTCTCCACTTCTTGCGAGGGATTTCTAAATATGGACGATTTATTTTCCTTCTTCTTTCGTGTGTTTTGGGATATAGCAAGCTGTGTAACTGGGTTCGAATTCAATAATAGACAATTCAGCGAAATTTATGCTATAAAAAGAATATTAATTTGTTTTCTATTATAGTCCGTAATATACAGTTGCTGCGGATTTAATGAATAATAAAGAATTTGTTGACTCTGTTGACATTGATACAACAATCTTCACCTATCTCTATTAGAGAGAGAGAAGAGAGAGAGAGAGAGAGAGAGAGATGAGAGAGAGAGAGAGAAGAGAGAGAGAGAGAGAGAGAGAGGTGAGAGAGAGGCGAGTGAGGAGAGAGAGAGAGAGAAGGAGAGAGAGAGAGAGAGAGAGAGAGAGAGAGAGAGAGAACGAAGAGAGAGAAGAGAGAGAGGAGAGAGAGAGGAGAGAGAGAGAGTTAGATATGTTTAATTTAAATGTTTAGAACAATTGTATTTAAATTTCAATTGGTAAAATATAAAAAAAGACAAATAAATAAATTAAATCGAAATAACCATGAACAGAAAATGTGTGTTAAATTTTAGTTGAATGAAATAAATAAATTTAATAAACAATGTAGTCTGAATATAAAACGAAATAAACAATAATTTTAAAACGAGTTCATATTAGCTGAATTATTTAATTGCGCATTCAACCAATTAAAAATGTCTAAATACTCTGGATAATTAATAGAGGATGCACTTCTTGCGTGTTCCTTAATGATGGGTCGTGAAGTTCTCCGCTGCCTTTAGTAGACGATCCCGTTGAATCTTTACATGCCGATTCGTAAACTATCTGTTGCCGTGTAGACATAGATGAGTTTGAGCGAAGTCGACACGACACGACAGTAATAATGACGCAAATGTAGACCTTATAGGTGAGACACTCAAACAAAAACGAAAAATAAAAGTTTGAAGTATGGAACGCAATGGCCCCCACTAAGGACAATGATGACTGCTGTATGGAAGATCTGTAAGATACGGTTGCCGAGACAACAATAAAGTAATTCGCTACTTTAGCTAAAAAATATAGTGATGCATATTGGCATGAATAAATAATACAAGTAGAGAAATTACCCAGTGACAGTACTCAAATAACAAGTGCAACTTTGAAGGTCACGAGACCATCTTATTTTTCAGACTTCTCGGAAGATTATCAGGAATTGAATAGGTTGCTGGTTTTGAAACAATTGGGTTTGAGTGGGAATAAAGTTTGTCATGAAAAGATTGATATAGGATTTGGGCCAAACCAGCAAAAAATGGGACGTTAAGGTCATTATGGATTACATTGTTCGTAACAAAGTTAAGAGCATTGAGGATTCTTACGAAGGATTTTGGAACTAAAGCTCTACTCCGTAAGTCCAGATGGGCCAAATGACTGCCATGTATATGAATCTTTATTAATTAATTGGAGCTTAGAGCATTAAGAGAGTTAAAAATGATTTTATGGAATTTGTGTGAATTTATTTTAATCCTCCAGTTTTGACACTATTTTTCAAGGTGATATGTGATAAGGGATTGCAGAGTATGGGATACTATAACTGGATCAGTGTTGACTGATAATAGACATGTGTCATCCGTCTATGTGGTAAGAATAGTATTGGGGTGGGTCGGGATGCCATCTGTATAAACTTTGTAGAGGATTGGGCCGAGAACACTTTCCTGAGAAACACCAACATATTGAGGAATCTACCAATTCTTCTCTAACATAATATTGAGGAATCGTGGATGAATAGACATTATTATGATTTAATGTGAATGAAATGTTGGAGAGATAGGTTTGGATAATGAGAAGTTATGTTGGAGGTAGGAATCTACGGAACAGTTATAATTTTAAAAAATTTTGAATAATAGGGATCATGGGGCTAATTAATGTTAAGTAGAATAAGCCAAATGATCACCAAAAGCAGTACTAATCCATATTTTATTCATCTGTGTTATTTATATTTCAGCTTCGTTATTTCCTGTTTAGTTAACATAAAAAAGTATTTCCAGATAATAATGAAAATTGTTAAATTCTTTAAACAATTGTGTATTTCTCTTTCTATCAATCCAAACGACACTGTTTTCAGATATATCAAACCAACAATTTGTACTAATGGCGTGGAGAACTATGAGCAACACCCACATCCCAACCACTATTCGCTATATAACGAATATGCTGATATGAACATTTAGTCGAATGTGAGATGATGAATATATGGATGCCTTAGTTCACAAGTGTGTTAAGTGTACATTTTTCAAAAATGGGTTTTGTTATATAAATAATATTGTAAACTTGTGATCAGGAAATTATAGATCATATGTTGATATAATAATAATAGAGAAGCGTGAAGGTTAAAAAACTATATTGTGTGCTTAAACTTGAACTGTATTTCTTGGGTTAAATTATTATCAGATTTGACTCCTGTAAAATCTTGTTTTCGGCACTTAACGCAAAAGTGAACTAAGGCATCGATATACTCTATTTGTCGCAATTAAATTATTTTTCTCTTTTAGTTAAGTATATTTCAGCTGTAACCTGAGTTTATAATTTGAAATGTTACTATCTGCTGAAAATAATTATTTTCATTCGATAAGTGATTATAATGAGTAAAGTATTTAAACTCAGGACAATAAAAAATTACCCGAAAAATATATATATATGTTTATTTTTAATTATATTGAGTCCATTTAGAAGAAGATACTAACAATATAATTTGTTTAAGCCTCTATGATGGAATTTCATTTGTGGATCGAAAATAGATACACGCTAGAATCAAAGGATAGAACTGCAGGTGAGTGTTAAGACTGAACGACCTTGAAGAAGTACTTCTAGTGAAAAGGGAAGTGGGCCCTATGGGATCACTAGATCGATCAGTTTTGGGGTTTTTAAACCTTTGAAGTATATCGTACTACCAATACTGATCTCTGGAATGGTTGAAGACAATGTATATTGCATAATTTTGAGGTAATGATTAATAAATATAATAATGAGAATGAATAATTTTGGAGCAAACCGTTAAGGGGACCGAAGTTCTTCGGTAAAGATATAAAAATTAAACTAATAGGGTTTCGTTTAAATGTAGAAAAAAACATATCCACCTCACTTCATTCTTCGGTGGTGAATGCCCACTCCTTATTTTGAATTATATATTTATTTCTGTTAGAGTCCATCGTGGATTTCATGTATCATTTTAAAAGAGAGAATAAGTATAATTATAATGATGTAGCTGATACAGATAACGAATCATGTCAATCAATCAAAATAAATAGTTTCATAAGAATAATTAGACAGAAAAAATTCCTCATTGAGGAAGTAAGGTGAATAAAGTTTACTTGTTTAACTGTTTAGTGCCCAATAGATTATCGAAGATAAAGAAGTTGGTTTTATTTAGTGCGTTTGGGAAATTTTTTTTATTAAATTAGAATTTTATTTAACCATGGACATCAAGCTATCTCCATCTATGATAGGAATAGACGAAGAAGAAGGAATGAGAAAGTGATGAAGCTGGTTGGAGGATACTACATGGTGGCATTGTTAAATTGGAGAGGACATGATGAATAAATACCAGACCTCAGGATACCGCAGAAATGCTCTAAGGAAAATGGGACGTTTAAAGCTTGAATTAGATGGCTGGATGATATGGAGGAGAACTTAAAGCTGCTGGATGTACAAGAATGGAGGAGAATAGCACACAATTGCGGAGATTGGATAGCTGCAATGGAAGAGGAGGTTTGGGATCTTGCAGGACCATAATGCCAGTTAAATGATAATAATAAACAGAATATTATATTAAATTCCCAACATACATTCTTTTATATCACTTCAAGGAAAATTTTTCACTGCGTATTCGGGGAAAACTACGTAATCCCCTAACAGACAAATGGAGAGTCAATAGCCGATTCGAACCTATACCTTACTTGTGCTCATTTATTAATGTCAATTAATATTAAAGAAATGTGCGTTAGTGTTGAATTTAAAGTGTAAATCTAGAGAGCGGCCAGGACGGGGTCACAGTTGAGGCTGTAGCCGGAACAATAGGGATACAGCCGCACCTATCTGAAATACGAGTCGACTTAATTATAGCTGAGCTGTAGCACAGCCGCGAGGACCAATTGAATTGTTTCTGTTTCCGAGCGAGATTACTAGCTGGAGTGGGGGTAATCAAACATCCGCTATTGATAAACCAATGCCCATATCAGCCATGTTTCCATCTAATTATTAAAGATTTCCTTTGATTACTCTCGAAAGCAGAATAGCTAATCATCTACATGTATCTTTATTAATTTCATATGTAGATTATGATAATAAAATCACTTCCTTTCATCTTCATTGAGTTCATATGTTCAAAATTATTTAATAATCCTTAAGGATATTATTAACTTAAATTATAACAAAACTATGTTGCATGTTATTGTTATCATTGTTATTGTAATCTTTTAACAGCTAGGGATGGAGCCTATGTGATTTACAGACCCTCATGGGTTTATCCAGGCTCTATTATTTGGGGTCAAGTCTGGCGGTTGAACGTGTTCTTAGACAAATCATCTTCCTACACAACTTTTGTCACAGAAACAGTAGAATCATTACCTAGTACTATAACTCAAGACACTTCAATAGTTGTAGTGGTTCAGTTTTTTTCTTATAGTAATTGTTATACACTCATTAGAATGTCGGGTCTATTTTCGACGAATCTGCTTCTTAAATTGAAATCAATATTCATTCTAAATTAAAATGTATTTTATTTTATTGTTTGATTATAACTATAAAATAGATTGATGCTATTTTACAGAAAAATGTGTCTTATGATAAGGGGTATTTTCTCTGAAACACGATCATAGTTTTGATAAAAGTGATGTTCGAACATTAGTTTTAATCTTATCTCAAGTGTGGAGGAAGTTTTAATTAAAAAAGATCAAGGCTAAACAAAAACCTCAAAGTGTCTTTGTATCGTTTTAAGCACTTTAAAATATAGTATGTATAATAAATAATGGCATTAGTAATGCTAAATACATTTTAATATTAATTTTTCCGCTAGATCTTATTGAACTCTATTTAAAATAAATATTAGCACCTCTGGGAGGGAAATGCAACGGCTTTCAAGATGGAAGGATATATTTATCTGTGGCTGAGAAGGGTTGCGGAGCGAGTGACAGGCGTTAGTGGATTTTGATTTCTAACATTAATCTCCCGAGCGTGAGGGAGCAATATCTTTTGATGTAGGCCCCGCTTTGTGTGACCAAGGTCCTTATTGAAGACACACAGGGCTTGTAGGATTAATTAAATCTCCTGTCGGAATATCCACGGCCAATTATATCCAGGTCTGGAACATTGTGTATTCTTGTTCTGTCCGGCTCCTGTCACTCCTACCCAGAGTAGAATTTCCATGTCAGCATCTCAATTCTGTCACAAGAATTTTGAAAAATCGTCGAGTTTTGTCATGTTAATTGTTTATTTTCATTATTACTCTTTCCCCAACTCCAACTTTATACTACTAACTAGTGACTGCAAGTATTAATCACTATAAAGTCAACCCTGATTCATCTAAATATTAATTATAATAATACCATGTGCTTCAATCTTGTACATCAACATTTTTTCTGTGATCGAATTTTCAACAGGATGTTTTAGGGTTAAGTGAAAATTTGAATTAAAGACCTTAAAGCGAGTGATTTCCTTAATAGACAGGCTCGGCATCTTTCTTCTACAGCAGCAGTGGCATAATCGCATTAGATATATGTTATTTTTTGACACGACGAAGCCTTGTATAGACTTTTTGCTTGAATCCAGTAGCGTCAGGTCTGGAGACCATGCAGGCCAACCAAATGGTCCTGCACGGCCTATTGATTGGGCTAACTACTATTCAGCAATTGTCGTGGACCTCTTCCGTTATATGCAGGCTATATCCCCATACGGTGCTATAACGTCACTTATGCAAATGATGTAATTTTTCAGGAGAAGCATTTGAAAATTCAACATCTTCTTACAACGTATAGTTCTTCTCGACTAAACAAATAAAATGATAATACATATTTCAACTTCATTTTAAAGTAAAAACAGACATCTCACTAATTACTATTAAAAAAATATAAACCTGCTAAGTTCAGTTTTGATACAAATTGCAAAAGTGGCGTTATAGCACCGTATGTGCGATATGAACGGTAATGCTTACATTTAATGAATAAAATAGTTGCAACAAATAAAAGAATTTTTATTTATTTACCATGTCAAAATAGTTCATAACAGTGGAAATATAATATCTCATAAACAAAGCTTTTGGGAAAATACCTCCATCGGAAATTTTTTTCTTGTGTAGAGGTCGTTAAATTTTCAGTTTCACTACTTCGTGTATGTTAATTAACGATATATACTTGTAGTTTGGTCATACACTCATGAGTAGTCATAATGTTTTAACAATGAAAATGGTCATCGGGTACAGTTATTAAACAGTTTTTAGAAATTTAATTATGTTTCTTTTTCAATAATATCTATATCTATCGTTAGAATATTAAACTTTAAGTAGATAAATTATTTAAATCTGAGATAACACTAAAGTTCTCAAGAATGATTGACAGGAACCAAAACCAATGCTTAGATTATTAGGTAAACTAGCCTAAGAGAATTTTACAGTCGAAAAATATGACAGAATTTTGTTTAGCCTTTTGGTTGAAAATCAAATTAAAAAATAAATAATTTTGTTTTACAGAGGCCAGCATATTTTATTTATATAATTTTTTTTCCAAAAGTATTTAAAGGGAAAAATAATTAATTCTTAATTATTTGACTAAGAATTTTTTCTAAGATCAAATGTAATTAAAAATATTTTTTATATTATTGATTAAACTAGCCTTATAGAGGCTGAAACTTGTGATTCATTGTGCAGATTGTGATTCATCACACCAAAAACCTTAAAGTTCAAAGTATAAAAAAAAAAAAAAAATTGTGTTACAGTTCCTAGTAGGGTCAACATTTTTAAACCACAAAATTACAATTTGAAGCTCTGCATCTCATTTTCAGCTCATCCAATTTTGATTTTATAGGACTTGCTAGAAAGAGAAAAGTTTCTTTACATAGATTTGCTGCCTTACCTAAAAGTTAAATTTAGAGAAACTGTGATTACAAAATAAAGGCATTTTAGTAAATAATTTTAGTTTTAAAAATAGTTGTTGAAGAGGACACGGTTAAAAAAAGTAATGTAGATTAAAGAGCCTTACCCAGCCCACCGATAAAGTTCGTATAAGTCAAAACGTTACTTAATAAGATACAGTGTCTTTAATTTTTAAACAAATTTCCAATAAGGATTAGCCAAAAAATAAGGATTTTTTCTCTGGTTTCAAATCCAGATCCTTGTTATCTGCAATCAGGTAACCATAAACATTTAATTTAAAAAAAAAATTGAAAAACATGTACTACATACAGAGTTTTGTCAGAAATTCTAAAACAAACAAAAAGTGCTTGTGGAAATGTACAGAATATATACAGGATATAGGATTACGGATTTTTTTTTTTAATTTAACAATTTTGAAAAGTAACAAAACAATAATTTATCTTTTCAGATTTGAATGTATAAGTGATCCCCTCTTTTGTTCTAACAGATTATTAAAACAGTGATATTTTTCATCGATGAAAAACAATATAGTATTAATTATAATGAAATTGGGAAAAACCACAATGCAAAGCCTTATGTTTCAAATCCAGTAATACACCCACTTACCATTCGACGTTTCACCTATTCAGGCATTATCAAGACACAAAAACAAAAAAGGGTTATGTGAATCACACCTCGAAGAAAAAGGTGCAATACATCCCAACGATCAACAGCCCAAACAGGCTCCAAACATGAGACAGCACTCCACAACCAAGACGTTCAATATACAACTGAAAGGAAGGTAATACGCCATCAGCTATTGGGATGTATTGAACCTTTTTCTTCGAGATGTGATTCACATAACCCTTCTTTGTTTTTTTGTCTTGATAATGCCTGAATAGGCGAAACGTCGAATGGTAAGTGGGTGTATTACTGGATTTGAAACCAAAAAAAAAAAAAACATTAGGCTTTCCATTGTGGTTTTTCCCAATAGCATTATAATAAATAATAGTGTTTCTTTTTGAGTTGTTGGCTCTATTTTATTGATATACTATTAAATAGTAAAAAGAACTACACAATAATTTTTAACAATATTATATGGTTTAATGTAAAACATAAAAGAAATCAAATAAGGTTTTGATAATTCATTTGAAACTTCTATTTTTATATATATATATATATATATATATATATATATATATATATATATATATATATATATATAGTTAAATGGCGTCTTTCCTGGAACGATACATAAGCTGGTAGGTATCCTTCTCAGAACCTACATCAGCGCAATTATTCCTATTTATTCCCCTCATCTAATAGATGTAGATCATTACATTAGAATTATCTTTAGTTAGCGATTAGGCTAGTTACTGTGTCTATGTCATTTTCAATAAAGTTCTTTTTAAAAAGTGATTTAGGGTTGGAGATTATTTAATTGGCGCCCAAATAGGGACTTGAGGGCTTATTGTAGAAGATTTTCAGACTTAGAACTTCAATCAAGAATTCATCCAGGAATCTCTAGCACCAGTAGACTAAGGTATAAAAACACTTGCTTTTTAGTAACTGTTCCTGAATTTCTTCAAACTTATTTCGAGTTGTCACTGTAGAACTTGTTCATCAAACTCTCGAAAACTTAGAAGAATTTGCTGATCTCTTAAGATTTAACTCGAGTCGAAGAATCATTGATAATCAACCAGCCTAAATAAATCTTAGAAGGGAAATCTCAGGCGAAGAAGACAAGACACAAGGTTAGATTTAATTAATATAAATTTATTTTATAATTTTAAAATTATTATTTGTCTCTTAGTGATAGAATAAATAAGTTAAGAAATATTTCTGATTTACCAAACAATTCCGACATGAATCTCAATATTAAAATTAACGCTAGTGACTTTAAAATCGTCCCAGTTTATGACGGACATCCACAAAAGTTAATGAAATATATTTCAAATTTAGAATACTTATCAGAAGAATTTTGTCAATCAGCTAATGCTTAAGACTTTCTAATGAAAAATCTATTTTAATACAAGCGTTATCGAAATTAACCGGTGAGCCAGAAGATCTTTGTTACGACAAAGAATTCGATGATGTAAACCAATTAATTACTTATTTAAAGAAACAATTTTATGACTCGCGTAGTACAGAATTAATTTTAAAAGAAATCTTAGATACAAAATCTTCACATAGCGAACACCCAGTCGACTATATTAATCGTTCAATAGAAAAACGGAGAGAATTAGTTAGAAAATTATATACGGAAAACGAATCAGACAATCTCAAATTTTACGATAAGACAATTGCGACAACCGCTGTTCTCAATTCGCCTCAAGTTTTAACTTGTCAATTCACTCATATTATTTATAATAGTTTAGAAGACATTAAAAACTCTCTCAAAAATACATTATCTACTGTAGTTTATCAATTATACAGTGTCAGAAAAACACAACAGACTAACTTCAATCAAAAACCTAAGCAACAAAATAACTTTAATAAACACTCACAATATCAGAAACCAAGACAAGAACATTATCATCATCATTATCAACATGTCTGTGTCCAACACAGACAAAATTATTATCCTTCACATAATTTTCAACCTCAACATAATTTTCGACCTCAAAATAATTATCAGCATCAAAATAATTATCAAAGACATAATACTCAATGGAATCAACATGATCAAAATAGATTCTTTAATAAACCTAGTTCGGGACAATTCCGTCAACAACATAATTTTGAAAAAGTAGAAAAACCTGAAACAGTTTCTATGCGGACAGTATCCGACAAAGCTCATCATATTGAAGATGATGAAATCTCACAACTTAAAAAAGAAAATCAATCTCTTAAAGACGAAATACATAATTAAACTTCGCGGTTCAATCATTTTTTTAGTCGACGGCTTGCATAGCAACGATCCGCCACCGTTAGACCAAACGTACGAGGAGGAGATGCAAATTTAAAAACTAATACTAATAAAGATACTAATTTTAATTCTAAAAATAATATTAATGATAGTTATAAACCCATTTATAATTTAAACGATACAACAAACTTACCTAGCATAAAAGATTTTACTCATAAAATATGGCTTATAGATACGGGAGCATCAAATAACTATATTCACCCTTGAATAATTAAACAATATAATTTAAAATTAATAGAACAACCATTCTCGATTTCTACACCAACAGGTATAGACAATGGACAATATTAAGTAGATTTAAATATACTCTTTAGGTATTAAGACTAAAATAGAATACCTAGTTTACCCGGTAAACGATAAATATGATTTTCTCTTAGGTTATGAAACTATGAATGATTAAAACATCTCATTAAATTGCAAAGATAATCACATAGTGATCGGCGATACTGTGTTTAAATTTAATCACACTAATTATAAAAAAACTAATGAATGCCACCTAATGAATAATAAATTAGAAATTAAAAATGGTATTAGACATGAGCATCTAAATAACGAAATTAGAGATAAGTTAATTCAAGTTATAGCTGAAAACGGTGAAATAATAAAAAAGGACAATGAAAAGTTAAAAGCCACCGATTTAATAAAGCATAAAATAATAACCCATAACGAAAATCCGATCTATACTAGAAACTACAGATATCCAGAACAATTCAAGGGACAAAATAATAAAGAAGTCTCGAATTTATTAAAATACGAAATAATTCGTCCGAGCAACTCTCCTTATAATTCGCCACTATGGATAGTGCCGAAAAAAGACTGATGCAAGCGGGATAAAAAAGGTGCGCATGGTCATAGACTATCGCAAATTAAATCAAGAGACGATTAAAGACAGATTCCCTTTACCAAATATCGAAGATGTATTGAAAAGACTTAAAGGAGCGAAATATATCAGCACAATAGATCTAACATCGGGGTTCCACCAGATATTAATGGATGAAGATTCAATAAGCAAAACAGCTTTTAGTACTGATAACGGTCATTGCGAATTCTTACGCGTCCCCTTTGGTTTATGTAATGCCCCCCGACATTTCAAGGAATGATCAATATGGCCATTACTAATTTAACTAGGACTATGGCGTACGTTGATGACATTATTATCTATTCAAAAAATGAAGAAGAACATTTAAAAGATATAGAGACAGTTCTACAAAGATTAAAACAACATAACTTAAGTATACAACTTGATAAAACAGAATTTTTCAAGACAGAATTAAAATTTTTAGGCTATATGGCTAAATGGATTGATAAATGATCCTAAAAAAATAAGATATTTTAGTAATGAAACTTCCTATTGATGAAATATCTTTACGAAGATTCTTAGGTATGACTGGATACTATAGGAAATTTATAAAAAATTATGCGAAAATAACAAGACCCTTATCCGCCGCTATAAAAAATAAAAAATAAGATACTATAGAATTTAAGGAAGCGTTTGATGTTCTCATTAAAATGATGTCTAATACTCCAATATTAGCATATCCAGATTGGAACAAACTATTCATATTAACAACCATAATAATGTTAGTAATCAAGCTATAGGCGCAGTCCTTAGTCAAATTATTGATGGAATAGATCACCCTATTGCTTACGGATCTCGAGTATTATCTAAAACTGAAGACAATTATTCGACCATAGAAAAAGAACTTTTGAGTATTGTTTATTTCAAACAATTGTTTAAGCCTTATTTATATGGATCAATATTTCTTTTGCAAACCGATCATAAACCCCTTACTTTTGTATTTTCAATGAAAAATAGTAATTCGCGTATAATGAAATGGATTTGGAAACTCCGAGAATTTGAATCGAGCACAAAGAAGGAATAGAACAGTAAAGAATTGAGCACATCGAAGGAAAAATAAATTATGTAGCGGATACATTATCAAGAAGAAATGAACTTAATGCAATAGAGAATGTGGAGACGGAGTCAACAACCATTCATATACCAGACCCTTCATCAGCGGAATATGAGACTTTCGTAGAAGAACTGTTACAAGAAGGAACAAATGATGAGATCTCGCCAGACGTAGTAATAGATATAGAATTTCCAGAAGAATAGGAAAATCAAGAAGAAGATAATCACAGTATAATGACACAACACTCACAATTAACCAATAATGAACGCTTTTGGATAGTAGAGAAAGACAAATGTATTAATGTAGAAAAACCCCAAATAATAGTAAAGAAAGGATCAACGAACAAAGTTGAGACAAGTAGAATATTTGAAAAATTCAGATATACTCTTCATATTAAAGGTATTAATGAAATCAATCAATTATTATTAGAAATATTAGAACCAGAAAAAACTTATGGAATTTATTGTGAATCTATCTTTTCAGCAACAAAAGACATTTTAGAAAATTATTTTAAACATATTAGAGATATAATCGAAAGGGAATATAGAACAGTAAAATTAAAAAGATATTATTTATTATGTAAAGATATAACCAACTTAGATGAACAAAGACAAGAAATAATAAATTATCATCCAGGAAAAACTTGCCATCGTGGAATATTAGAAACTAACAAACATCTAAAACGAGAAATATATTTTCCAAACATGAAAGACAAAATAACTGAACTTATAAACCTGTGCGATATTTGTAAAACAAGTAAATATGATAGGAGACCTATTAAAGCTAAATTTCAACTAACTAACTAACTAACACACCTGAAAGACCTTTTCAAGAAATAATGATAGACTTATTCTTTTACATAAGAAATGATATTTATGATATTTTATTAAATAACATACAAACTATAGAAAATCAATCAAGAATTTTAAAATATACACCAAAAAATATCCATGGATATTTTTATAAATTCATATAAATGGACTCGGTTCAGCTATATCATGGCTAACAGGGAACATGGATGCCGACGATAAAGCATACTACGACAATATGATTCAAAAGACACTGAGTAACACAATTCAAAACAATATTAATGAGAAAAACATAATTGATATGAAAAAACAATTGATTAATAAATATGAAAAAGATGTAAAAACTATTAATAACAATTATAACAAGATTCAAGATTCTATTAATGAACTAAATTGAGAAGACAAAGCTTACTATTTTTATATGCATACACAGTTATTAGAACAAAAATTAAATGCACTATTACTTTCAATGGAATTCTGTAAATCAGATATAATTCATACTAATTTAATGATTGATGTTATAAACAACATCCCCTCTAATGTTATTTTAATTTCTAGAAACATTGAAATAATATGGGAAAATTCTAAAATCTATTGTTCTTATTATAATTCCACATTTCATGTATTTATACATTTGCCTACTCATGAGCAATCTTACGATGGATTTTTAATAATTCCAGTACCAATGTACATTAATGATACTTTTAAACAATAAGAATTAGATCAACAACTAGTTATAAAGAAAAATGATAAGTATTTTCATGCAGATTGCATGTTTAATAATGAATATTATTGTAAAAATATAAAAGAAACATCAAATAAATGTATTCTAAATATTATTAATAATTCTAGTTTTACTTATTGTAATTATGTAAATTCTGATACTAATATTACATTTAATGATTTTATCATATCATTTCTTGTTACATTGTTTTTCTTTTCCCACCACATCGATGGCTCAAATGCAACTAATTGATTAGTTGCATTATTCATGTTTTGTTTTTGTTGTCATTCTCTTTCTACCTTGAGGATGCCTGAATGGGCGAAATGTTGGAGAGATAACTTCTATTTCTGTTTTAGATGGGAGACTTAAGGGCTTTTCGTTGGAATTTTTCCACGGTCTTAAAATAAACTTAATTGTTTTATTAATTGTTTTAATTTTTAAATATTTTTATTTTGAAGAGAAAAGATTTGCCCTGGCCGGAATTCGAACCCGGGTCATCCGCCTCTCCGTGGCAACGCTCTTACCAATTGAGCTACCAGGGGCCACCTCACAGTCGCCTCTATTCTCTTCAAAATAAAAAATATTTAAAAATTAAAACAATTAATATAAAATTATAAACAATGTGATGACGTAAATCAACAAAATCCAATTTCAAAGTAATGTTAAATGAATATTCTTTCACGTGTATACATCGCAAAATTGCAAGAACACGGGGATATGGGATCGCATGGGGGTGAAGAGAACGCATTTGTCCTGACTGTGAGGCGATCCCTAGTAGCTCAATTGGTTAGAGCGCTGTCACAGAGAGCGGACGACCCGGATTCGAATCCCGGTGCCTTCCCTCCTAAGGGCAAACTCAAAAAAAAAAGTAATAATAATAATAAATTGCTACGAGTATAGCACAAGAACGCCTTGACCGATTTCAAATTTTCTTCGTTATTCTTCTTTTTTGGCCGGAGACCAGTTCTAATTGGTGCGAATCATCGAAACCGGTCCAGACGTTCTAAAGTTATTAGGTCAGTAACTAACGCCACTCTCTCTTATATATATACTAGCTTATGCCCACAGCTTCGCTCGCGTGGAATTTGGTCTGCCACATAAAGTTTCGTGAAAGATCATTTTAAATAAATATTTTAATTACTTTTTTTAAAATATAAGTTACTCGTACATCAAAAATTTCAGATTTCTAACTTCAAAACTGACGGATTCTATACAACCTTTGAACCCCTATTATATTAAAGGGGAAACCCTTGGGGTGAAATTATCCGAATTTCTTTCTTAAACTATACAACGAACCTATCTATAAATTTCAAAATGCTAAGTTCCTGATTTGCCTTTAATTATGTACTATAACGGGGGGGGGGGCACATGCCTCCGTGTCCTCACATAAATCTGTCCATGCTGTAGCCTATGATGTATAACCAATTTTACTCAATAAGTTTCATCCAAATCAGTTCAGTAGTTTTTGCGTGAATGAGTAACAAACATAAATACAAACATTCACATTTATAATATTAGTAGGATATCAAAACTATAGTTTCACTCATGTTCTTTCTGTTATTTTAAGCACTATTAATCATGTGATTTGCCTTTAATTATGTACTATAATGGATTCTCCACAGTACCTAAAAAACTGTCGGGGGGAAGCACGTGCCCCGTACCACCCCCCCCCCATAAATCCGCTCTTGCTGTAGCCTATGTGTTATTCTGATGTATAACTTATATTACTGTAAAGTTTCATCCAAATCCGTTCAGTAGTTTTTTGTGTGAAAGAGAGACAAACTTTCACATTTATAATATTAGTAAGATATAGATTTTCAATTAGTTTAAAAATACGGAGTTAAATTGGATATATGTGATGTAGAATGATTCTTTTTAGAAAGCCTTAAAAAAAGATGGGTTGCTTAGAGTAGAGCGCTGAGTTACTGCACTGTAGGTTCTGCGTTCGAAACCGTCAATTGCAGAATATCTATTTATTGTGCTGTGGATTGAGCGTGATCTTGTTAAGCTAATTTTGTAAAAAAACTAGTCAGCTCGACCAAATAACCGCCTACACAATCTTTAGCTTCTATACAGTACGATCGCTAACATGTATTGAAAGTTTTGAGAAATTTTTGTTGGAGGTTTACTTCGTTTAGTATTCCTTGGTTAATTCATTCATAAAGTCCTTCCGCTACTTATAACTTTTACTGAATTAAAATTGTCCAAACAATAGATATTTACAGCTGCCAATAAGCTTAAACAAAGTCGAACAGAATGGACATAATAGGAGATTCGCACACAATCCTATCATGGCTTGCCTGGAATCGCCTCGATATCCTAAAGTAATTACCACTGGGCAATAAACTCGCCCTAATTTGGAATCTGGAACACAAAGGAGTCAAAGCCAACCAGATAATTACAACTGAATGTCTCTTAGAATTATTATGACTTAACACGGTTAACAATTGGTCGATGATGAAGCTGATTCTAAACATCACCTAATAAGATTAAAATTATTTATGTTAGAGAGGAAAATAGTTGACTGGATGATATAATGGAGATTGGAGATAGTTGTGGGGTGCCGTCAAACATCTAAATTGTTAATTAAAATTTAACTCTCTCTGTAACATATAAGTAACGTTTTATTGGCGTTGCATAGCATCAGTTCAAAAAAATACTCATTTTTAGTCGTTTGTCGTGCTCGATCAGTTAATTTATGAAAATTTTTAAGAATTGGAAAATCAGAAAGCAACTGTCTCTAACTTGTTTCAGTCACAAAAAAAAAATATAGCATTGTATTTTTTAAAGAAAAAGAAAAAAAATGAATGCGTCGATTTAAAAATTAATCTTATTTATTACATCTTATTTCAATCTAACATTTTAAAACTGTCGTTTCAGTATGGTGAATGCAGTAAAATAAGATTGGCACATTTTTCTATAAAATTTAAATTTTATCTATAATTTATAGACGTTGGGTGAGTCCATAGGGTCAGCAGGTCACCCAGGGCCATTCTTGACTTGTTGACACATTAAGATATATCTGAATAGCGACTCACTGCTCTACACACTCCGCTCCTTTATCTTATTAAAAGTTATCATTTTTATGATATGGAAATGTGGATAATCCTTAAATAAATTCTTCTATTTTTTTCTTAGTTAACCAAAATAGGATTGCAAATATAAACAATTTGAATAGCTTTAACAAGACGTGAAACACAGTTCCGCCTACAGTATTAAACAGATCGATTGAAGTAAAAGCATTTCATTACTTTAGCTGGCAGGATTCCACGGACATGACATGATAACATTTGATTTATCCCATCTGATGGGATTGCCTCGTCCGATTTGATACGGCATTCAACATTTATTCCACCTTTCGGAGTGGGTGAAGGATTGTTGGAGAGGGGCGAGAGGGGAGGTAAAAGAGGGGGTAAGTCGGAAGTAGTGGGGGGAATAATTCGCATGAAGGGAAGTGAGCGAGGATAATGTTATTTCACGAATAGTATTTTGAAAGGGCTAGATGAACCCGAACCGGGGTCTACCGAGATCGAGCTTATGCTAATAGTGCCCTTCATCAGATTTACAATATTTCAATTAGCGCCCCCTCAAGCGGCCCTAAGCTATTCATCAGTATCTTAGTTCCCTCACTGATATTAAGCAGATAACTTCCACGTTTATATTATATTTATTTAAGTATACAAAATACAAATATATGTAACAATACCGTTCCTAACATATGGTCCATAAACATTTATTACAACAATTTTCTTACCTTAGGTACTGAATGCTATACATCGTAAGGGTGAATTATTTATACAATTATTGAATTGAAGTAGTTGAATTTATATGGTTAAATTACTTTTCGACTCCAAGCTCAAAAACAAAATTACAAAATAAACTCATTCTTCAACAGCTGTTTGAATATTTTGTATTATTCTTGTTATTCTGGCTCTACGGTCCTGCAAGAACCTGGGCCTCCACCACCACCGCCAGCCAATCTCCGCGATCCTGCGCTATTCTTCTCCATTCTTGTACACTTAGCAGCTCCTCCACATCGTCCAGCAATCTGATCTGAGGGCGTCCTCTACTTCGTTTGTCGTTTGGTTTCCCATAGAGTATTCTCACAAGTACCCTATCTTCTGGAATTCTTTTCTATTTTATCAATTATTCATTTTATCAATGTCACCATGTCAGGCTCTCCATTCAGCCTCATCACCTCCTCATTCTTTCTTTTTCTCATACTCCATTTTCGGGCAATCCACCCCATATTATTCTTTCCCAGGATTTGACAGGATTTGAAGTTCTGATTTTTTGGTCAGAGGCCATGTATCTCACCCATACATGACTACCGGGCTTACAATGGTTTTAAATATTTATATTTGCATTATTTTTGTATAAATTTTCTAAAATATTTAAACTAAAGTAAAATTGTTATTGATACCATTGTTGAAAAATATATAAATGTAAAAGTGCCAATAGTATACATAAATACTTATTAAAAAAAGTAACTCCTTCAAACTATTCTATCTTTCAGTATTATTTGTGTTAACAAGGTGTATTAAGGTTTCACTTCAGCAAGGAAAGGTTTACATGTATTTGAGTGATGCGCGTATTACACCAGACTATTAAAATTATTTGTACGCATTGGTCTATTACGATATTGTGAGAATTCTATCATTCAGTGAAATTAATTACAGTTAAATATATTCTACCCCTAAAGAGTTAAAATCTCGAATGATACTCAACACCAATAGTGTAGAGTCTTTGCGTCGCGTTGCTTTTAGTGATCTTTCAACAGAATAAATAGAAAACTAAATTAACATGACAACTACCTTTTTAATACTGTATTTATACAGTATAAAGAAAAAAATTCATCAATATATAATTAATTATATTAACATTAGGTATATATTAAGTTTCATAAAATTTTAAAGTCTAAATTCTATATAAGAGGCTGTGATTTCCATAGAAAGTAATGATCAGTAACGATCCTGACATTTTTTGACCGCACATTTATATATGTTGGTAAGGAGTGAGAGAGAATGGGAGAGAGGGAGGGAGAGGGGGGTGAGAAGGGGAGGGAGTTCGTATTGGAACCGCAATAATCTGGCGGGTTAGCCCCTTATTAATATAGATTATAAGGCTCACCGCACGAGGATTGTGATAGCGGCCCGAGTCATCAACAGATTATATCTAAGTCTCCTTCAGTCTACTCCCTCCCTCGGTAATGAATTCCTCGTAGTCTGGCTAATAAAGGTCATCTCAGTATCAGCCAAAGCATTAAAGTTTATTTTGAGTTCTGAAAGTAATGGCTGTTTATAATCCTTTAAAAGGTTATTAATACATAAAAGCAGAACACAGAGACGCTGGTTGACATTATGAGTCGGCTGGCCAATTCACTTTTCGAAGATATGGAAAAGCATTTATCATATACCCTTCGAGGATTTCAACATTTTTCTTTTCTTATTAGAATAGAAATGTAACTTTATTCTGCCTCTATAATTGACGACATGAAATTAGGCGGCTCAAAGAAAATGCGGTGTTGCCAAATCGACCTACACTAGCGTACCAAGGGTAAAAACCAAATAACTGAAACCGGGAGAAATGGCAACATTGCTAGCACATTGTTGTCAAATATTGGCAGTTTTGACTAAAACCTAATTTTCTTTGAGCCGCCTAATTTCATGTCGTCGACTAGTTCTGTTTAGAATAGCAAACATGAATACAAACCGAAAAATGATAACACTCAGGCTGAAGGCTACATTGTACAAATCAACAAATCTTTACTAAACCGCCAAAAAAGTGTATAAAAAAAGGAAAAAGTTTTGAGACTAACTATTAAAAAACAATAACAGAATAAATTACATCAAATAAAGACGGAAGCTAAGATGTAAAAAGTTACTAAAAAGACTAAACAACAGAAGAAATTATTTAATTCTGACCCATTTAAGCAAATAACAAAACCTATGTAGAGAGGTTATATTTGGGAAGTGAGGATATGTTGGGAAAGATTTCTGGGGAAGAAGAATGGCAGATATTAGGAAGGATTGAGTTACAGATGTTAGTGGAATGGGCAAGAAAAGAACGCTCGAATGTTTTAGAATTAGAGAATTTTGTGATTGGATTGACGAGATCATGTCTCGTGAGTAGATGTTGACTGCAGAAATATGTCTGTTTTTTGATGTTGATGTATTGGTGTAAGGATGAACCAAGGCAATATTGTTGTACGGATAGGCAGGAAGAGCCATTTTAACTCGTTTTTGTTTTAATTGGAATTTTTAGAAATCATTCCTTTCATTACCACAAGTTCGGCATCTTTTATTAACTATTCTAGCGTGCATATAAAATATTGGCATGAATTTCAAATATATGTGGTAAGTACTGTTGTAAATAAAAATACTTTACCATAACATGCAGAATAAATTTTAAAATTAGAATAAACGATAGTGAAATAGGTGTAGCCTTTCTATTGCTATTAAAAAACTACAGCTGTTTTTTATTGAATTTATTCAATGTCTGTATCGCTGACCATTGTTTTTATTTTAATAAAATAAAAACTTACTAACAGTTTTCATTCAATATATATATATATATATATATATATATATATATATATATATATATATATATATATATATATATAGGGAATCGATCCTGATAAAATTGATACAGTTATGACGCCTCTTATTTGGTCACGAATTTGCAAGAACCAGCATTTTTTTTAGTAGAAATGTTTGAAAAAATAACAACCGGAAACAGTTTGTCCTGATTTTGGCATTTTATCAAAAACAATATTTTCTCTTTCAAAAACAAACTTCTGCCCATGCATTAATTTCGGCTGATAAAACAGGCTTGCATTACAACGGAAAATTTATAATAATTTTCAGTCCGGAAATTAGAAATACTATTTTGTTTGTAAAATTTTGTTGTTTCATACTGTTAAAATAATTTGTTTTCACTAGTTCTAATTTATTTTCAACCACAATATACGCTCAAATCCTAAATAAATAATAAAAAAAAGGTGTTGAAATTATTCGATTGACGATTACATTTTTATTATAAAAAAGTAATAACGATATTTAAGGCTAATATAAAATGAATATTAAAATTTATTACCCTTTTAGTGACTAATAAGTCCTTATGTCGATTAATATTTTATGTTAGTCCTAGACAAATAAAAAAAGATAGTAAAACTAATATCTTTATTACTAACTAAAAGAGGTTTCTAGCCTATAATAGTCTAGAAGTCTATAATAAAAGTCTAGTCTATACTTCATAAATAAACATGTTAAAACATTTAATTTTTATTAAAGACTCAATCACATATATAAAAAAACATATGTTTTTTAATAACAACTGGCAAACAGGTCATATTTGTGATTATCATCTGATCAGCATGTCGCCTCCAAACTTCACCATGGTCGGTCTTAAGGTTTCCTTTTCTTGCTGTTACGGTTCCAAAACTCCACTTTTCTCCACGATGCTTGTTATTCCTCACTTGAACGCATTCTCCGGGTTTAAACTGTTTTAATATTTTTATTTTTTTATCACCTTTCAACTCCGGTGGCGTTTGACTAATTTGTAAGGATGGGTTTTTGAATAAAACATCTAACTTTGTTCTTATGTCCCTTTCAAACATTAATCTATATGGTGAACTTTCTGTGGAATTAGGTGCTGTTCTCAGTTGGGTAAGAGGGGTAAATATTTTCATTTTTATGTCTCCTCTTTAATCTTTCATTGCTTTCAGAGAATTTTTCACGGTCTGAACCAACCTTTCAGCTTGCCCGTTAGTTGAGGGGTGGAACGGGGCATTTCTCTTATGTAAAATTCCATTTTCTTTCAAGAATTTGGAAAATTATTGGGACCTAAACTGCAAGCCATTATCAGATACCAACATGTTGGGAAAACCGAAAATTGTAAATTATCACATTAATTCTTTTATGCACAAGCATGAAGTAGCAAGTACTTTTGTTGGTACAACCTCTACTTATTTACTATATACATCGACAACAATGAAAAATAATTGTTACCAAGGAAAGGCCCTCTTTTTTACCTTGAATTGTCTTAACTGCTCTACGGTTTCTGCTTCCATAATTTAATTTAATTTTTATTCTGGTCACCAATATTGTATACTTAATAAATAAACATGTTAACACTTTTAATGTTTATTAAAGACTGAATCACCAATAGACAGAATCCTATGTTTTAATAACAATTAATAAACCCGTCATAGCCAGTTCCTGTTTTTTTGATTTCTTATTGGGTTAGTTATTTTGCTGTCCATCTGTTGCTTTAATATTACTAATTAAATACAAGTACTTCATTATGACAACTCCTCATAAACTTTTTCCTTTAAAATTTTAAACTTTCTCCTCATAAAATTTTACATTAAAATATGAAAGATCAGAATTTATATTTTTCTCTTTGCTTTGTCATTTATAAGAAGAACAAATAAAAATGTATTTCCGTCAGTGATTTGCCGGTTGTTTTGTATATAACCTTTTTAAAAACTCCTTTTAAATTTATTCTTCCTTATGCCTTTAACATTAATGCAGTTTTGCAATGAGAAATCATTTCGAGTGAATTAATGTCTAGGTGAACTATAATTATATCTGTATAAAACCCTCATCCGCCTTGTGTGTCATACAGTTCCGAAATTTGGACAACCGCAAATTTAGGTGATTAAAAGGAACAGATTATAAAAGGAAAAGTTCCTAGACAAATCTTCGACTAAGTCATTATTACAGAGGAATGACGATGAAAGACAGACAAATTAATTGCCTTCGTTAGGCAGGCTATGTCAACAGAATGCCAATAAATGCAACTAAGGATGCTAATAAAAAAGTAGTTATGGATTTTGTAGCAAATTATTCCAAAGAAAAAAAGAGTGAACGGCCGGATAACTTCAGCCAGCGACTGTAGACCGTTTCTGATTGGTGGAGCTAAGGGCTCGCTTGCGGGCTATATTTACAAATGTAGTAACAATACATTTGAATAAATTTCTACGGGTAATGAATCATAAACAAAATACGGAACAAAACTGGAAATAAATATGGTTAGATGCATCCTCCGTAGATAATGCTGAAATATAATCTTTTAATTTAAACAAAATTTGTTAAATTGGATGATAAGGGGTGGCTTGTTCTTACTATTGATATATTAGATCGTCACGGAGTGAGGTTTAATTTTTATTAAATGTTGATTTGAGGTGGGCTGCATTTGATTTTGATAGATCTGAACTATTCGGTTTATGCTCTGATAATGGCTGAATAGATATTAATGGAAATTTTTATTACTGTAAATATTTGTTTTTTTGCGTTTGTATTATTGAAATAATTGTATGCCTCTTTTATGAATGCTCTCCCATTTCTATTGACGTACATTATCATACCAGGAGGTAATATAACACACGTAATGGTGAATGATTCTCGAAACAGTATTATCAGTTTTCAACGACTCTCTATAACAAATCGTTCATTGTATAAAAATAAATTAATTGTATTTTTAAATCAAATTAAATTATAAAACCTTTAAGGTCAAACTGAAAGTGGATGATAAAGCTTGTAACATAATTTATTACCAATGAACAAAAAATGAGTATTTAAGTATTTTTGACGTTCCTGAACGTGGCATGAGTAAGTGGGTAGAGCGTCCCTAAAGCATCAAAACATTTTATAAAATGATTAATTTTTATAATTGAACCTGGAGGCAGAATTTTCGTTGAGATATAAATATTTAGTAAAGCCACTATGGAATACTAAAAACTCATGATTCAAATATGTTTCAGATCTCCTTGATTAGTATAGCAAATCGACAGAAGCATATCCTTAGACAAGTTCCGTATTGTATACTCCGTGATCTGCCCTGGTAAGTTGGTCTTGCCGGGGGGGGAGAGGAGTGAGGGGGGGGGATAGGTCAGGTTACCTGGCCAGCGAGGCAGCAAACTCCTACTGAGGATTAGTTGGACATTGATTGGCAGGTGAACCTATTAGATAATCCGATTATTCAACACAGACATACCATTCGCTAATATCTTGCACTCCAAATCACATCAAGCCTGACCCTAATTAATGACTAATTATGATTAAAAGGTATCTTTATTCCTCATAATAATTATAAATACAAGTGCTATAAAAAGTTATAAAAACATCTTCAACTATTTCACAACTGATGGAAAATATAAGGCAAGGGAAATATGGTAGGTACCAAACATACGAATAAATCTTTACTCCTAAGTGACGACCAATAAAAACTAACAATAGACACTTTCCTAGATATCACAAGGCAATTCACTACGTCTTACTGAAACGTTATTAATTAATTATTATAATGATTAATACTGTATTTAAAATGGACTTTCCATTAGATACAATTATGACAAGTAGGTGACATTTAAGTGTTGGTTAAAACTATAACGAAAAAAAAAATTTAGTTAAGCCTTAGTCTTTTACGAACACAATATGGTGGACTAAGAGGAATGAACATCACATTGGTCCTGAACAGTCATAATGCACAATATTATATTGGAAATGGACTATATTCACTCTAAATATTAAACTGAATTCTGCAGGATTGACAGGACACGACACAATTAAATGCCTATTAATACTGTTTGATAGACGTCACTCATTCAAGCCAATTAAGGGACTTTCAATAGCAACAAGAGTGAGTGCTCGTGAATGCTGTGGATCATTTACGAAACCGCTATAATAATCAGAATACTGAATGGTGTACTCTTTCAATATCAAGCAGAAAGAGAAATTTAGATAACCTAAAGCGGCGGGGAGGCTATGCTGATTGCTGACAGATTAGGAAACCAGGATATTCTTGATTCCATGGTAATGAGGAAGACTTCTTACATCTTCCACAAAAATATAATGAACATTTGTTAACATTAATGCAGATCTGATATTTCATCAATAACCCTAAATAAAAAAAAACAAAAAACAATCCAGCCTAATCATATTTTCATTAGAACCTCGATTCTAAGCGGGCCAACAATGAAACAAATGAAATTAGTCGGATAGCTAGCGGGAATAATGACCAGACTAGCTATGAAACAGAACCACCAGGGAACATAAAATAAAGAAAGACTTCCAAAAAAGAGGACTTCAAAATGGAATAGACGAAGAAACTAGTGGAAAGCCGACAGAACTGGTGAACTAATGATGGAAGATTATAGGAGGATCGATTAGGATGATGAATATACATATAAATATATTCACTATTAATATTCTGTTTTTCCACTATATTTCCTTTTCAAGTTTATGTTATTGCTAATTAAGAGGTTGTATTTTGGAATAATTTATTTCTATGTAGTTATTCCTTAAGATTCTTCAAGATTAAAAGAATTTTTATTGAGCTATGATTTTAGATAAAAGTTAAAAGACTATAGATATTTAATATTTTATGTATCCTTAGCAGAAAATGTAAACTTCATTGTTTTAAAAAAGAACAGATAATTTTGGAATATATAGAAATTCCGAATTAAATACTGTTTCTATTATGTAATTGTATAACATATTATTTACAATGAATATAAAATTCTAGAAGATGCTACTTATATACAACTTGTTCCAGTTTGATCCTGGGCAAATTATACCCTTCAGAAGTTAAAGACCATCCTCGAACAAGGTGTTCGGAGTACTTAGCCTTTAAGTACGAGTAGGAGAGGGACTTAGCTCAGATTTTCACTCAAGTCTTGCTCAAGATGTTCATAGCAACGAGGGAGGAAGTGCGTCAGGGCTTTGCGCTTCTCTGAAATAATCCGATCCTAAACTATCGAGTCTCAATTTTCCTAAGACGCAAATTGATTTTCTTTCGTGGCTACATTTTATATTTATATATTACATTTTGCGTTATTTGTATAAAATTGTAATAATTAAAATTCATATTTTTTTATCTTTATATTTTAGAAATTGAATTATACATGGTGAAATTTAGATCGATTATTAGTTATTAGCAAGAGGTCTCCATTATCTATCATTGGCTAAATTTATCTTTTGGTATATTTCATTATTATATTTTTTAACTATAATATTGTTAATGTTCTTTTTTTGTTTATTTTTTCATGGATGGTCACCATATTTATTTACACAATTTACAATGTATAAAGACATGCATTTGAAATCATGTAAATAAATATGGAGGGTCAGAATAAAATAAATATAAATGCTTATTTTATTAACAGTTAATTTGTCCTTACATTTTTTAACTGTCGGATCCGATCCTATATTTTTTTGTTCAAATAGTAAGAAGTTTCTTGGAGTTCTTTATTATGGTATGAAATAACACTACAACACGATTCTTTCATACATTAATTAGCAATCCCAAAATGTTACTCAAAGAAGACAAATAAAAGTAGGGCTTATCATTGCACCTGTTGAAGAGGCTGTAAATAGAAAAAAAAGGCCACTTCAGTAGGAAGATGTTAATACAGTCCAGGCAAAAAAGATCGAAAAATGCCAAATGGTGGAAATCATTCATGTATCCAATTTTGGCACGCTTGTAGGGAACGGTGTCCTGAACAACATACTAAAAATACTGAGGGGTGGGGATGAAGCTTAAGGTGGGGGGCCTCTAAAGGTCCCTTTTTTCAGTTTTTTGTTTTCTCTAGCGAGGCAATATTATATAATGTTCGTATATTAAATTAATCTACATAAAATAAAAGGCAAGGCGTGTGTCGGTTATACAATGCGGCAATGTCGAAATGTAATAGCATTTTCATGGTAATCACATTATATATTAGCAGATTACATGTTATATGCTTATGATTATATTATATATGCTGTAGTAATGCACAGAGTTACTCGTCTCTTTGCCTTAATTATTAATATAAAAACTATTTGAAAGAAAAATGGCTCAAGCTAAAAAAATAAAAATAGTTAAAAAGAGGTAAAATGCAAGGAAAGTTGTCTCTAGACCTTGAAAAATGACTTACATTAATAGGATTGAATGCCGAACAATCAAGACTCGATTCCATGGCTAATTCTTTCAATATTTAAAATATATTAAATAGTTATAAATACAAAATTAAACACTTTGTAAAACAATGCAAACAAGATAATGTAAAATGATGCAATGAATGTATTTAAGTTTGCGAAACATAAAGAAATATAAGTATTAGTTGCAAAGTATTAAAAAGTGCACGAAAATGTGCAATAAATCACTAAAAATGAACGACTACTCAAACTGAGGCATAGAAAATTATTTTAATTCATTCAGAAAAATTCAAAAACATAAAGCCAAGAAACCGGAAAAACACCGAAAATCACAACAATAATATCAAATATTGTAATAACTCATATCGATCGTCCAACGAGACGCATCGAACTAGTATAGCAGTATTACTCATGTGCCCATACAGCCCCACTCCCTATCACTATTTTTATATAGATTTTTCTAAGTATCCTGCCTTCTCTAAATTAAATTTTTCCTGTAATAAAGCCATTGATACAACTTAAATTTTGTCACACTAGAATTGATCTTATGTTCTTCTAAATGCTTAATTAACTTGTCAACAGTTTACTCTTTATTTAAAATAAAATGAACTGTTTCTAAAAAAATAAATTTTTTATTTAAGTACATAATGTATTTCATGTGAAGTTTTATTACAACAATCAAATTTAAAAAAAGGGTTAACAAACAGTCTACAGGAATATATAACAATGTTAACATGTTTTCGACAAATGCTGCTATTACAGAAAGCTAAAAAAAGTTCAATGCAAAATACCAGTAGGCCTTTTCGAAATATATATATGAACGATAAACTATATTACCTGAGAGTATTGCCTTTATTGCCTTATTTCATTTCTGCCACTGATACATATAATCTAGGTACTTATAATTTATATAGTTTAGCACATAAAAGTGCCCCGCATTATATACTATATGTTAAATAGTGTTTCAAGTTGACTTTTTTAGTTTATAAAGTTTATTAATAGGCATAAACACCAAAAATAAAAAGAGTATTCTGAGCATTTATGTTTTTTTTGTAATCAAGGTAATTGAGTTCTGCTCATTATAAGAAATGCAATCCTTTTTGAATTAAAAAAATTTCAAAGGTTTCACCAGGGCTGGTCCTTGACCAAACTTTAAGAGGCTGGCTCGAGAGGGTCACTTTTTATCTTCTATTTTGAATTGAAAACGCGGGATGAATAATTTGTTTTCAAGACTTTAAGAATGATGAATAAGGCTATTAATTCTTTTATTTTAAAATTAACTATTATATTTTTATACCTCTTGAAACTAATTATGAATGAGATTATTAGATATTATACAGAAAAGAATGTGGTATTAACAAAACGTGATATTGTATTCAACTAACTAAATATAAAAAGGTTTTTTTTTTTTTTTTTTTTATTATTTTATTGAGTTGTACAACTGTAATACATACATCTAGTACAATTGCTATGAGAGACAATAATACATGATAGGACATGTAGAGATACAACCCACTGGCAGCACTCTAATAAAGTTCTATAATAGAAGGTCCCGAGGCCATCTTCTCTTCAGAGGCCTAGGAGGATTGTCCGGGATGGAATTGGATGCAAGGATGGAAACTAGTGGGTTTGGATGGGTTTGAAGTTTATTGTGGAATGATAGGTAACTGGAATGGGCTAAATCGGTAACATATGGAACGTTAAGGTCATTATGGATGGTTTTATTTGTGACAAAATAAGGAGCGTTTAGGATTTTGCGAAGGATTTTGGATTGCAAGGATTGGATACGAGAGGAATTCGATGGTTTGGTGGAGCCCCATAGTTCAATTCCATAAGTCCATATAGGCCTTATAACAGTCACATAAATAAGTCTTTTGTAATTGATCTGAAGCTTTGAGCGCTTATCCAGTATGTGTTGAAGTAGTCGGAAACGTCTAGCTGTTTCTTGTCTTTTCAATCTTGTGTGAGGGTTCCAAGTAAGACGCTTGTCTAAGTAGAGTCCCAGGTAGCGAATCTGTTCAACAGGGATAAGTGGAGTACTATTAAAGAATACAGTAGGACAGGAAGTCATGGGTTTTCGACGAAGGGTAAAGGTAATTTGATGGGACTTGGTGGGATTGATTTTAATTCTCCAATTCCGACACCATTCTTCGAGGCTTGATAGGTGTAATTGAAGGGATTGGGATGCAATATATGGGTCGTTGTTAACTGATAACACACATGTGTCATCAGCATACGAAATATAAAAAGGTAAAAAAAAAAGAATGAAAAAAATTAATAACAAGAGGCCACATTGAATGAGTCTATTTATTCTTTTTTATTTCATGATCTAACGCGAATTATTAATGATTCAATAATTAAGTCATTCCTAGTATAATCAACGAACTATGGATTAGCAGAATTTATTAACGTGTTATTAATTTATCATCAAACATAATAGGTGAGTGACTGTCTAATTTTTAAATAGATAAGTAATTTAAACTTATCTAATCCTTTATTTAAATGGAATAATGCTGTTCTTTCATTAATATGAACTTACTACATATACTTTTATTGAAAAAATTACTTCTTAATAATACATTGTATAAAATATACTGCATTACAAGGTAAAATACCCCTACCCTTTTCCTCATGAAAACAATTTTAGGTTTAGAATTAGTTTAATTATTTAGGCCAGAATGAAAAACAATATTGAATTTAAACGGCAGCATGTATGGGACGAACCTCTGAAATATAGAAAATCGCATGGAGAATATTACATTACTTCGCAAATTGGTTTACACATATTACATAGTGGCTTTGTAAAACATTTAAATTCTTTAAAAGTTTGCTAACAACCTTGTATAATTTAACTGAACAATTAGCAAGAATGAATAGATTAGAACAAAGAAGCTGATAATCTGAAAATATCTAGTAGTTAATGGTAAAAAAAGATAATAATACTTCATGAAGCATTTTATGAAAAATTAAACTAAATCAAAATTAATAATTTGGAATCAGGATAATTCTCTACTTATTGGAAACAATTGATATGAGTGTTATACGACAAGCTATACAAGTTACACGACAAGCTAGCTTTCTCCAAAAAAAAAAAAATACCCACTTGATTAATTGAAGTTACGTCACCAGGAAAATCGTGATTGCCTTGTGGAGCAGCTTGAATTAATGAAGTATGAATCTTTGACAAGTATATAAGGGCTGAAAGGAACAGTACATGTCTGAAGCATAATTAGTGAATGAATAAATTGTATAAACATAGAAAGGTATAAACAACGATTTATGATATCGTAATTGAAGTTTACATTTCACTTTTCCTTTTAGTTTTATTATTTATCCCTGTTGAACAGATTCGCTACCTGGGACTGAACTTAGACAAGCGTCTTACTTGGAACCCTCACACAAGACTGAAAAGACAAGAAACAGCTAGACGCTTCCGACTACTTCAACACATACTAGATAAACGCTCAAAGCTTCAGATCAATTACAAAAGACTTATTTATGTGAATGTTATAAGGCCTATATGGACTTATGGAATTGAACTATGGGGCTCCACCAAACCATTGAATTCCTCTCGTATATAATCCTTGCAATCCAAAATCCTCCGCAAAATCCTAAACGCTCCTTATTTTGTCACAAATAAAACCATCCATAATGATCTTAACGTTCCATATGTTACCGATTTAGCCCATTCCAGATGCCTATCATTCCACAATAAACTTCAAACCCGTCCAAACCCACTAGTTTCCATCCTTGTATCCAATTCCATCCCGGACAATCCTCCTAGGCGTCTGAAGAGAAGATGGCCTCGGGACCTTCTATTATAGTACTTTTATTAGAGTGCTGCCAGTGGGTAGTGTCTCTACATGTCCTATCATGTATTATTTATTCTTATAGCAATTGTACTAGATGTATATATTACAGTTGTACAACTCAATAAAATAATTTAAAAAAATAAAAAAATTTTTTATTATTTTATATTTATGGTATGAGTGTAAGCAATTATTTAATTTTTATTATCATTGTCGCATTTATTTTGTTTTTAAAAAGTTATTATTGCATGTATGTATTTTTATCACATTTATTTATTTTATTTTTGTTTCGTATTTATGGAATGATTGTATAGCTACGTAGCACTGTTACTTATTGCCCAAAAGTGGCAGATTGTAATATTTCACTAAAGTGTAAAAATATATATATATATATATATATATATATATATATATATATATATATATATATATATATATTTTATATAATGTGTTAATATAATTTATTTGGTTTAGATACATATATAATACGTTTGCTACATTACAAACACTCTACCAGATTAAGAAAAACTTCTTCAAAAAGCAGCTTATAAAATAAAAACATAAGGATATACCTACCGCTGTGTCGCTAAAATTGTTATTATTGCTGTTACCGTGTGTTTCATATGAACATGCTTGTTACTAACGGAGTTTGTAAAATTCATTTCTGTTTTCAGTAAGAATTTGTATTAAATATTATAGGAAAAAAATAATAAGTAGCTAATGAAGCTTCTAGTAGAAGAAGGTATATAATTTATTTTTCATAACTGGTAGTGAACTCTAGTACAATTATCGAACTTATAACAGGGGTTATTAATTGTTGTAACATATAATGTAATTCCGTTTGCCGTTAAAGAAAGCTAAGAAATAATTACGTACCACACGATAAAAAAATAAATCACCAATAAACTGAATATTTTAAGTAAGTTTTGGGGTTGGAATCTTTCCAATTACGGTTTCATTAAAATGATAAATTATGGAGTGTAGAGTCTTTCTTTTGAAAACATACAAGCCAATAAAATATATGTCTTTTTAAATACATCATATACATATGCATCAACATCATATGACGCTATAGTCAATATATATATGACTAAATAATATATATATAATATATATAGTAAAGGCTAAACATTGACATGACCAACTCGCTGTATAATCAATTCGCACATGCCTTAGATTTGAGTTAGAGTAGGTTGGAGACGGGTAGCGTACAGTTAGTTTAAGCCTTTAAAAGAGTATTAGCATGAGGAATGGAGGAGGAAATAGCTTCCTTTGACCTATTCCAAAGTTTGATCATTACTCTGTCTAAATCTAAGAGCTATTTTATAAAAGACATCAAAGAAGAAAGTGATTAGTAATATGAAGTGACAGATAAACTGAATTCTCAATTGCGACTTTCACAAACGTTGAGGATAATCTATTAAGAAATAACTGCAGACCTCCATGACAGAGGATTGATAGTTAATGAAACAGAACTAATAATTGAGGTTTGAAAGGCAGTTTCTAAGCAAGTTAGTATAAATAGATTTATATAAACACGGAAAAAGCATGCATAATTAGACTAAAATATTAATAGCTCATTTTATATCTATTATCTGATGAAATAGTCATCATTTGATATCATCATCAACTACTAGCATTAGTAATATTTTTAATGATATTTATTCAGGGCATATATTGAAGTAATATTAATTTATAATTTCGTATTAATGTTATAATTATTTCGATGACGTCATTTGTGATTGCAACATCATAAAGATGCATTTTCTTACTGGTAAAATAATCAGTTTCCGTAAGTAACTTTATTTTTTCAAAGTTCCGCAAATATCTGAAAGCCAACTTTTCTGTTGTTTTCTTATCTTAAAATTAGATAGAGTATTCTGACATATCTCTGTTCCTGTAAGAGGGAGTCCAACAGAATGTCCTAGAACAGGAAGCGATCAAACTCAGGATCTACGAATCGAACCTAGCATATCACCTCACAAAGAACTTCTATAATGAGAAGTATTTTAGGCAAGTTAGGATACTAGGTGATCAAGTAGTCAAAGGAGAACGGAGGACACTAAGGAAGATTTTAGGGGAGAATTATAAAGAAAAGGTTTGTCTATGGATATAGGGAAGTCGAAAATGAATCTGTACTCGACGAATAATATGATCTAAGAAGTGCTGAACTAACTTTAAAGTTGTTTTAAATCCCCTGTGTTCATGAAAAGTTAAAGGAAGAAATAAAAATTAATAAGAGATCCATTGAAGACTCGGATATTGGACACAAGAAGAATGAAAGGGCAGTAAGGGCTTTGGCTTTTGTTTGGATAGATCTGATTGACTTCCACCCAAGGACCTGATAATATATTCTCTATCATATATATATATATATATATATATATATATATATATATATATATATATATATATATATATGAATAAAGGATTAATAATAAAAGTCAGGTATTGATCTTTAGTATAATCAGAAAATTTGTGGACCCTCATGAGGTTCATCCATCCTCTATAAAGGGTATCTTTAATAGGAGGAAAACCAATTGGTTGAGCTCAATCTCAGACAAATCACCTTTCTGTGTAAACTATGTCCTCAAAAATGAGATTAAAGATTCTAGTAATACTATTTGAATAATAAAAGCTTATTTAATAATGTCTTATTATTTTGTTCAATGTACAACGGCCTTTCTCATTACCCCTGGTAACAGAGGTGTAGCCTTTTATTGCCTAACTAGGCCTACAACTAGGACACAATGGCCTTCAATTAGAGAACAGCTAGAGCTCAGCACGTGTGTCTATGTCTCTACATATTGCCAATTTGTATCACCTTAACATGGAGTAGAAAACTCAACCAGACGCCAGCATAGTTGAGAGCAAACCTGTACCCCGCCATAAAGAAGAATGCAATTCACATATGTGTCACCACCAAGTTGTTAATAATCAACATAAATATATTTCTGTTATCAACATTATAAGTTTAAATTTATATGATACATTTTATTTACTCGTACAATACCAATCTAGAACATGCAATGTATATTCTACAATACTAGAGCGGGAACATACCATTTAAAGGAATTTTATAATGAGATATTAGAGTTGCGATCAAAATACAACAGAAAAAATAACAACATGTAACAGGCAAGTTGCAATCAGAAATAAGAAACTTTTAAGTACGAAGGAACTGGAGTTTTTTCTATAGGAATTGATTCTTATAAAACATTACTCCTGTTCGTTTACTGTATTTTATTCGTCTTAAATCATTCAGAAAAACAAGAACATGGATCTCGGGAGGAGGATAGCTGGAAGCGGAACAGAAAACTTCTGAAAGATAAAACAAAAACAAACAAAAAACTTTTAAAGAGGCAAAACTTGGAAATGTTTTACTTAAAAGGAGTATCAAGTAATTATAGAAGAGGGAGGAAGAGAGAGGAAGAGGGATGGAGAGAGGGAGAGAAAGAGAGAGAGAGAGAGAGAGAGAGAGAGAGAGAGAGAGAGAGAGAGAGAGAGAGAGAGAGAGAGAGAGAGAGAGAGAGAGAGAGAGAGACAGTAGGTCCGGTGAGTTAGAAGAGAGCGGGAATGTGATGTTGGAACAGCGTGCAATGAGTGTTTGTTGCATTCCGAGCCCCCGCCGGGCCTAATGACTTTACTCCGGAATGGTCCTTCTTAATTACTCGCCTCTTTACGACTTCCCCTCTGACTCCGCACACAGCCTGTATTTTCTCTTAATTCTCTGTCAGGGCTGTCTTCAGTTGTCTTCCCTTTACGTTCCTTGCGTGTTTGAAGGATAATGAAGGGATTTTATTACATTCGAGAAAAAATAATTATTTAAAATATGTCCAGAAACTCAGAAATATATAACCAAACTGATTCCAAGACTTGTTGAATGGGTGAACGTCCCTGGAAATAATAGCACATCATTGTCATGCACCACTCAGCCATCAAGCCATCAGCAAAAAGCTTTCCCATTTTATGTGTGGACATAACCACAAATAATAAATGAAACTTGGGGCGACATGTGGTCCAGTGGTTTCCTGTGGCCCGGCAGGTGGCTCTAGAATTTTTTTAAAGGAACTAAAAATGGTGTCCTTCGGAAGGGACATTAAACAAGCCTGTACGATATCAGGTTCTCTTTAAAAATCCCTATTCTAATTTAACGTGGATAGGCAAAACTTAGAGCTCCTGATGTAGCTTCGTCCGATTACCCATAGCAGCATAAAGTGACGTTAAATCACTGCCTTGGGACAAAGTGATCATCTAGCCCCTCTCCTCTTTGATCAAACCCTTGGAGAAGCTATCCGTAAAGTGAACACAAATCCTGGAGGAACCATTTATATTGTCATGTTCCAACATCGAACATATGGAGATGATGAAGCTGCCATTGAATTGTTTTTTTAGGTTAATGAAGGTTAGACTGTATACATGAAAAAATAAAAATTGGAAAGGATAGTGAATTGAAAAGTGAGTTTCAGAGAGCAAAGTTTTAGCTGTAACTCAATTATTTAGAAAAAACACAGAAACCTCGATGGGAAACCAGACCTCTACTTAAAACGTAGTAGAGGACGTCCTCGCACTAGATGGCTGGACGATGTGGAGGATCGCGGAGATTGGTTTGCTGTGGTAGAGGAGGCCCGGGTTCTTACTAGATGGTAGAGCCAAAATAATAATAGTAATTAGTAAATTTGTAAACACACATCACATCCACCTATAGTAAGGAACTTTAGTGGAAGTAGAAATGAATTTTATAATTTGATTATGATATTACAATTAATTAATAAATACAATGTGTATGAATAAAAAGTTATGGTGTGTTCAAATACATGAAACGTTGTATCATAGAACAATAAAGATACCTAATCTTTGATGAAATGTATTGAAAACCTTGAATACAATATTTAATCATCCAAGGTTTGTATCGCTTTATGACTGAACCTGTAAAATATAAAAAACTATACTGCTACAACCTGAAGGGAATTTGGGTTCAGTACACTGTTGAGGCTTTAATGGCCAACTGGGTTTCCCCCCAATTTCTATTAATTGCAGCAGAGATTAGTATCCCAGCACCCTGCATACTCCGCACCTCTACACTTCTTATATGTAACCTGAAAATGAATTATAATCAACACTGTCCTTAAGTAATTTAATAGGGATCTGTCCCTCAGGTTGCCACTTCGAGTTGAGTCACTACAAGTTTTAAATTTTCCTTCTCCTTAAGGAAGTATCCTTGGCCCAATTCTTTATACAGTTTATACAGCTGACATCCCAACTCATCCTAATACTATCCTTACCACGTATGCTGATGATACATGTGTATTATCAGTCGACACCAATCCAGTTAATGCTTCCCAAAGCCTCCAATCCCATATCACTGATTTTGAAGAATGGTGTCAAAACTGGAGAATTAAAATAAATTCTCAAAAATCGCATCAAATCACTTTTACCTTACGTCGTAAACTAATGAATTCCTGAACTTCAGTATCCTTTAATAATATCCCACTGGTGCCTGTAGAACAGATCCGATACTTATGGTTGTATCTTGGCAAACGATTAACCTGGAATCCCCATACAAGACTGAAAAGCGAAGAAACTGCTCGACGTTTCAGGCTACATCAACACTTACTAGACAAACGCTCTAAGCTCCCAATTAACTACAAAAGACTCATCTACATGACCATTATACGACCTATTTGGACTTGCGGAGTAGAGCTTTGGGGCTCCGCTAAGCCTCTTGTATCCAACCCTTACAATCCACAATCCTTCTTAAAATACTCAATGCTCCTTATTTTGTTAAGAATAAAGTCATCCATAACGACCTTAATGTCCCATTTGTTGCTGATTTGGCCCGAACCCGGTATCTATCCTTTCATAACAAACTTCATTACTACTCAAACCCTCTAGTTTCAAACCTAGCTTCCTCTTCAATTCTAGATAATCCTCCGAGGCGTCTGAAAAGAAGATGGCTACGTGACGTTCTTAGTTGAACTTCAATTTGAGTACTACCAGTGGGTAGTTTCTCTACTTGTCATTCTCATACCATTATGTATCTACTTAGCCTATTTACTTGTTGTATTATTGTAATACCGTTGTAAATTTCAATAAATAAATTTTTTAAAAAATTTTCATTCGTTTCCTTTTTATTTTTTTCCAATGATACAAATAATTAGTGTAGGAGAAAGAGTGAAATTATGAAAAATGTGTATATTTCCGTAATGATTTCATCAATTAATGAACGTTTCAACAAACGTCATCCACAATGTTTGCAAATGTTAGTTTAAAAGTGAATTTCTTCATGAAATGATTACCGAAATATACACGTGCACATTAATACACTCATTATTTCATACTAAATCTCACGATTATTTTTATTTTCGAGAATATTAAAAATGTTACGAATGGAAAGTTGAAACTTCTTTTGACTTATGTCGAAGTGACAACCTGCGGAACTGATACCATTTAATGTTGCACACGCTCCCTAGTGGCTATAGGTAATCCACACTCAACCGCTCATATACCATAAACCCATTAAACGAGTCAAACCGAATCTAGGACATTGGAAGAAGTTCCTGATCTACGCGATACGACTTAATTGCTTCTACCAGCTTTAAAAGCTACGTTTTTCGAGAGAAAAAAACTGCAAATATGTTTTTATTTAGTTATTATATTATTTTCTACAGTCCTTGTTATTTTTAAATAAATTTAGGTAGTATATATGCACGATAAGTAAAAGGATTCTTATTTTTGATCCGTTCATATTTCATGTAATAACCCGAATTTCTTTCGGTTTCTCTATTGTGACAGTATTTCAGGCTACTGAAACTATCACATAAACGTCTCTTTTATATCTCGCGTTTTGAGGGTCTACCTTTGCCAAATATTTGACCTCGATTTTTTACCTGAGTTTTCTAAAACTCTCCATTATTATACCTTTAAACGGTTCTTAAACATTTAATCTCTTTGCAGTTTTTGAACTCAGAGGATATCCCAGCAATTATTAAACAAGGAATACGATCAATATTATCCAATTTAGAAACAAAATGTATCCTAAGTTTAACGGTGTTAACTAAAGTCTAAATCTGAAAGTCAAAGAGGAAAGAAAAAGTTTGTCCTAAAATATTTGCTACAGATGCACTACGATACAACAAAATATTTGTCGTTTAATTTATAAATTAACTTCTCAGTTCACACATGCGTTCTAGAATCGGATATAATCAAATAAAAAAACTTTACCACTATAACTCGTGAAGCGTCTAAGGTTCAGTAAACAGTAACGATTAGTATAAGTAGTGCGATGATATGATAAATCTGTCAACTTTTACCACCAATAATGGGTATCCACTAAGAAACTTTAAAAAAAAAAAATTGATTTCCATGAGGGTCTAAAAATCCCACAGGCTCCATTTTTGGATTAAATAGTTTATCTTTTTTTAAGCCACCACATTCCAAGCAATTAAGATTCATGTGTAAGTAAATCTTAATAAAATGTAAAAGGTCGAGTGAACAAAAAAAAATGGCTCAGTTTTTTCCACAACTATGCAATATAATATAAAACAATGCAAAGAAAATAGCATGAAACTAGCGTCTCAGTTGTATTGTGACAAAGGTAAATGGAAAAATAATGATTTAATCTGATTATTTTTGTATTTATTCTTTCCTTATTGATCTTTTACCATTTCTCTTGTGTCTATTTAAAGTATTTTACAAGATAAACAAATATTAGATAAGGAGTGATATAAAATTCTCCTGTTTGAAAGTTTTAAAGAATCTTATTTGAAATGACAGATGAAGTATTTAACCTTTTTCCAACTGACAGCTATGAAATATATATAAACCTTAGAGGAAGGGAAAAAAGCTTTTCTTAACAAAACTAAATTAAATATTTATTGACCTCTCACAGAGCTCACTCTATTTAGATTCACCTTAGAAGTGACGACATTTGTCAGTCCTTTTTCGATTGTCCCTTCCCTTTTTATATATATATATATATATATATATATATATATATATATATATATATATATATGTATATTTTACCATCATTGGCAATCAATTTTGCTATCTTAAACAATAGTGAAAAGTCTAAGCTGGAGAAAAAATGCAAGCCGAGGATAGCTTTAAGTATTTAAGAACAGTTATTACAAATATTGAAGCCATTACATACATACATGTATCAGAGGCAAGCCACGAACCGAAATATTTTTTGTAAAATCTTAAAATTAGAGGTATAATACTTAATTTAAGATTATTTTTACTAAACAAATGTCAGAATAATTTATTTTTCTAGTAATTTCTATAATGGATTATGATCTGAATACTAATGTATTTATATTTCTATAGAATTGTTGAAAATATTCTGTAATATTTGAGAAGACGATGATTTTGTAAATTATTTCTTTTTCAGAGACCCAAAAATCTTCAAAATAATATGTCTGGAAAGAGTGAATCCATATTATTTAAAATGATTCAACTTGAATCATTTCTTCATCTCTTTTATAGACTACAACCAATAATCAGTTGTTTTGTTTATCTACTGTATAAAGCAGATATCTTAGGTATAACACATTGGGAAGATATTAACGAACTTTGTAAATTTTTTACATTGACATTTCCAACACTATCACGAAAATTTAAAAATTTCAACTCAATTGTCTCTTTTTGAGATGTTGGAAATAAAGAGTACGTCATTTCACCTATTTCATAAGAATCAGTTGTTTTGTTTTCCTATTGTATAAAGCAGTTATCTTAGGTATAACACATTGGGAAGATATTAACGAACTTTGTAAATTTTTTACATTGACATTCCCAACACTATCACGAAAATTTAAAAATTTCAACTCAATTGTCTCTTTTTGACAAGTTGGAAATAAACAATACGTCATTTCACTTATTTGCAGACGTTGTGATTTCTAATTAATATGTATTATGTATTATGTATTAATTAATGTGTGCTTTTTTCATAAGAATTATAGTATTCCATCTAGCTTAATACTTGAGATAATAAATAAATTGTGTGGTACCATTTGTATTTTTAATTAAATCCTATAATATTTCTGTAAACTATATATCAATTTAATTTCAGTATGATAAGGGATACTATTAATCCATTACATCAATAAATGTATTTTTTAGTACTGAACTATCTCTATAAACTCAATTTATTATTTTCTTGAATTATTAATAATAACGGTGATGAAATAGAAATGACCAGGGACTATAGGATGATAGAGTCAATAAAGATATGTAAGTTAGGACAGATTACAAACTGTACCTGTAATGGTTTATTGACACGGTTACCAGTTTACGGGGATAATCACTTTTTCCGTATAATTCTGGTATAATATTGAAGCCAGTTCGATAGTCGAAGAAAAGCAAAATGTATTAGATTGTAGAAATCAGGTCATTGGAATGAAGTTTTTAATATTTGAAAAATAATTTAAATCATTTTTAGTTAACCTTCCGGTAGAATCGCGCACCTCACAGGTGCATTCCTACTACACATCCCTTCCTCTGCCATCAATGGTCACTTCCGGGGGAGGAGCCTAATGTTATCTTCCTATCTTCGGGTACTTCCGAGTTTCGAACATGCCGGTGGAGAGTTGCAGCAGCTCCGTTTGACGTTGCCCGTGTTAGTTATTTCGCCCTACTCAATGAAGCAGAATTAACATTACTCATTTGAGCGTTGGTATCTTGTGAAATATAGTTTTGCCATCTACATGATGGGGGAAGCTTGGTTTGCGTTCCAAGGGCAGTTCGGTATAAGTACCGAATATAGGCGTAGATAAGCTGAATACATTTTATTTTATTCATTTTTACTTAACATCAAATTTCTTTGCATCCTTGCTCACTTTTCTATTATTTTAATTTTCTTTCAAAACGTAAATACATTTCTCTGGGGACAGACCCTTTAGGAATAACAAATAACAAGTACCTAAATTTCTTCCATATGGAATAAATAATTAAAACGAATACATCTAATCAAATATAAAACTATATTCACAACACAATATTGAGAATTTTGAAGCGAAAATGTAATATCTGAAGAAAAAAAAATACAACGAAGCAAAACAAAAATAAAACTAACAACAAAAATAACAATGTTTAAAAATAATAATAATAAATAAAGAATCCATTTCCTTATTAAGGAACGAGAAAGGATTAAAATAGTGTTTGATAGTTAGAGAGTATCTGATTTGAGTGTTAGAAGAAAAAGGTTTTTGAATGATGGCAGGTTATAAGCGTGGTGGATATTCATTGGAATAGAATTCCAGAGAGGAAGAGTGCATCTAAGAAAGGGAAGTTTAAATGTAAGGTGAAAAGAATACGAGACTGTAGCTTGTTTCTTGAAAGTGGTACGATATCTGAATAGTAGCAGGTTGTAACCATAAGAATTGGTTGTTTGGTAAAAGAACGATTCCAGTACATATTATCTACGGATCAAGATAAAAATCAACTTGGATTCGCAGGACAGTTATACAGTGTGGTACTGGGTCTTTTTTTTTAATAATGGTTATATTAATTGCAAAACTACGTCAAATAAATGCTTCTAAATACAATAAGACTGGAATTCGATATTAGTCATTCATTGTGAATAACGTGTTAGCTTTGATAAATCACAAATGATCTAGAGTGTCAACGTGCTCTTGCTGGCCTCATACCACTCAAAATACGATACATAATGATCTTAGTTACGATATTTTTGACGGCGCTAGGAGTACTATCTTCAATTTTTCAAATATATGACTCTTGTATTACAGAAACAGGCGTTCATTTGGACCTACTTATAGTGTAATCTACATATTTTATACACTCTTATACTTTTATTACTATCTACGATGCAAGTCTAACCATAGGTATAATGCTTGATTTACAAAAAAATTGATAATCTTAGGAAGTTGTTATTAATTCATAATCATATGATTAAATCGTGTCAAGCTAAATCTTAAATCGTTCACATCAATAAGTTATGTGTATTTAGGTTTATTTAGGACAATACAGGATTCTATGGACTGAGAAAGTATGTTATCTATGAAAAATATTCGACAAGAGGCCCGTTCTTGGAAATTCAACTAATACTTGGCTACTAATACTAATTCAATATAATATATGCAAATTAAAATATAAACTGACTTATCTTCCAAATGAAGGCAGAATATTATTATAATAATTATAAACACGAAAACTGGGATATAAACGTTAATAATCTTAATTGGTATCTTGTGGGCTTATTAAATTTAAATGGGGTGCAAAAATATGTAGGTACCATATTCACATATGATTTTCTGTTAATATGTAATTAACGTGTAGTGATGAAAAACTTTCTAATCAAACTGAATTCGAGGGATGAGATGTATTTGGTTTTCCGTTAAAAATGTAAGTATAGAGTTATTACAGGATTGTTAATGGAAGGATAATACTGGTCTGCAAAAAAAAACTTGTTTGAAAATTGTTTTGATTTAGTTATTGTTCATTATGTCGTTTTTTGCGCTGATTTAAAAAATGACATTGTTTCTTTTCTATCACGTAAGGCGTGCCTACAAAATACAAGTTTTTGGAAAAAAGTACAAACCACGAAACACTTGGACTTGTTTTTATTATTTTAACGTGAATTAAAAGAAAAAAATAACAACGATACCTAGCTAAAATGAGCATAAAAGTTATGCTCATGCGTTGTAAAGTTATTATAAATCTTTGTAAAAACGTTTTATTTTTCCATTCACAATTTTTTAATGATTTTGCACACTTGTAACTGTGTCTGAAAGTTCTGAGAAGCTATGTTGGGGTTATTACTGGTCGAAAGTATGACAGTGTCGTCCGCATATGTAGCAAGTAGTGTTTATGGTGGTGTCTGTGGGATGTCGAAGGTGTATATAGAGTACAGATCTGGACCTAGAATACTGGCCTGCGGTACTCCTGTATTAATTCGGCAATAGTCGGAATGTTTACCATCCTGATTAACAATAAAGAACCTGTCCTCTAGATTTGATTTTATGATTAGGTGATATGCCAGCGGTAGAACTAATTTTAGTTGGCACAGGAGACCATCGTGTCAAACTTTGTCGAAATATTATAACAAACTAAAAATATAATCGATCAAAAAAGCAATAATGGATAAAGGCGATTTTTTAACGATGAAATACTTCTTAAAGCGAGCCGGGGTTGTTAGGAGTGCCTACGAAAAAAAGTAATATTAATATAATAATAAAAATTAAGTGATATTATCCTTAAAAGATTTGATGCGTTTGATTTTTGGCCATGTAATTATGGAAAAAGTTATCGGAAAAACTTTAAAGGTGAAAAGCTAAATAATTTATGATTTAGAAAAATTGGTTTTTTATTTATATAAATGCATTATTTAGCGAGAAAGATTGACTACAGTATCTAGCATCTCGAGATCACCCGAGGCTCAGGATACTCTCTATAAAAGTTGGTACCCTATTGCAGCAAATCAGAGAGTTGGACATGCTGCAACTCAAACTGCACAAAAATTGATTTGGAAGCTGTTACGGCCCTTACTATGTACTAAGCTCCAATGTGTTACAGTGGTACATTATATTTTTTAATTATTTATAAATTGTAGTTGTTGCGTGGCTTAGGGGCTCAGTATAACCTTTATTTTTGCCCAAAGTAAATATGTTATGGCTGTTGGTGTTTTAATAATAAAATGAGACTTTACAGAAAAAAAATGACATAAAATATTTATTTTAGAAATTAAAGATAAGAATTTCTTCAAGATAAAAAATAATAATTTTTATTCAGAAAAAAGGAATAATTAAAAATAATTAAGATGAAAAATGCATTGTAATATGCTATTACATATTGTCAATACGAATAAAATTGTTTACAAAAAATAATTAATATTAATTGAGTTAATTGACTAATTAATGTATAAATTGATTAACTCCATAAAATATAAAGTGGAGAAATCCGATGAAATAATGTGCATTGGTTTTAAAATTCCCTTTATAATATAAATTCAAATAACTTATGTAGAATAAATGTGTAATTTTTATTGAAAAGTATATATAACTAATAAAAAGGACTAGACAAAAAGCTATCGTCAGTAATGTTATAATTTTTATGTGGCAGGTGGAGTTAATCGATTTGGCAAGTGAAAACAAGTAATAAATTTAAATTCAGTGTTTAAACTTTTAAGTTTCTTATTAAAAAAAATTTAAAAATAATTAAATATTTGTATTACAAATTTTCCATAAAAAAGTAATGTTAACAGTTCTGGTGTATTAAATTATTATTCGTAATTAATTAATTAGCAGAATAAATGATGTATTCTTCATCATATGTATGTACGGATTCGTTATTTCGATTTCTTCACAATTCTTTTAAGTAATCATGTTTAACAAGAATAATGAATTTCAGCATGTTTGCTGTAACATGCATTTTCCATGTTACAGATCTATTTTTAGGATGTAATAAAGGCTGATCTACATTTTTCAAACTTTGTGCTCTACCTGCCAAAGATTTTCTTATTTTGTTGGCATTAAATTCCGAATCTTCATGATTCCGTACTGTCACTTATACAAACAGCATTTTAAGCCAATTTTTTCACTGACTATTTTGAACATCCACATTGTTATTAGTCTCACTCATCTTGATTATAAAAGTATGATTTTATTTTGTTAAAACTGATGATAAACTGAAATAACTATTATGATTCAAAACCAAATACGATCCGGGAGTGAAGATGAAAAGATTGAAAAATATACGTAGTTCCTGTACGACTGGCAAACAGCACGGTTAGTAATAATGATCAATTAGACTTCACGACTACATGATTCTTCGGCAATTATACTGTAAATGACTAATATCTTTTACTTTATTCTTGGTAAGAGGACATTAAAAAATTCACCGTTATCATTTAGTGCTTAATAGTGCCTTTAAATTGTATTATTGCAACGATTTGCATTAGAGTACGGAGTCAATCAAAATGGCCTCTGAAATAAATTATTTATTATTCGGTGGTATTAACCTTTATTGGTTGGGAATGTTTTTATAAATATAAAACGTTATGACTATACCAAGCGCTTTTACACTTAAATTTAAGATTTTTCAAAAAGAGGAGTTAGTCAATTTGTGCAGTGAACGCCTCAATTATTGACACGAGTAACGACTGGTCCATGCGGAGAGATGCATCTTCTAGTTTTTTTTTTGTTTTTTTTTTTAATTGTCACTGAGACGTTAATTTTGTGGGAAGCTCGAAGAACACAGGTCCCGATGTAGCCTTGGCGTGTGCACGATGCCTGGTCGAGTTATATTTGTTGGCCTAGTGCTCTACTTTGGTGATAAGTGATAATTACACTTTGTAAACAAAAGATTGGATTAACAGTCCTTTTCCTTTTCTCAAATATTTTTTTTTATATTGCCTCTAACGTGTAAAAAAATACAATCTATCACCAGGTATTAAACACATTTTTACAAAAAAAAAACCAATCTTACTAATATTATAAATGTGAAAGTTTGTCTCACTTTCACGCAAAAACTACTGAACGGATTTGGATGAAACATTACAGTAATATAGGTTATACATCAGAACAACACATAGGCTATAGCAATCGCGGATTTAGGGGGGAGGCGCACGGGTCACGTGCCCCCCCCCCGACAGTTTTTTAGGCAATGTGGAGAATCCATTATAGTAAATAATTAAAGACAAATCACACGATCATATTTGTTAAAGTAACAGAAAAAACATGAGTGAAAGTATTTGTTTTGATATCCTACTAATATTATAAATGTGAAAGTTTGTATGTTTGTCTCTCTTTCACGCAAAAACAACTGAACGGATATGGATGAAACTTTACAGTAATATAGGTTATACATCAGAACAAGACATAGGCTATAGCAATCGCGGATTTAGGGGAGTGGCACACGGGGGCATATGTCTCCCGACAGCTTTTTATAATTAAATAATTTATTTAAAATGATCTTTCAAGAAAATTTATGTGGCAGACCAAAATCCACGCGAGCGAAGCCGCGGGCATAAGCTAGTACTTCAATAAAATTTATTTAAAAAATAAAAATTAAAGTAACAATAATATTTTATGTGTCGCCTTAACAGTAGTAGTTATTAATTTGAATTTAATGTGTAGTAAATTTTTCCCTGGATTGCTAGATCCCTTTACTCTTTTTATTATACCTGTAAATACTTGATAGTGTTGTTATGGAAGGAACGCATAATATTTATAAAGACTTGTAATATAAGTGGGACGATACCTGGTGCGTGCCCTCTCATATTTTGTATTTGCGTTTTATACTTTTATGCGAGTTGTACGTCAAAAGTTGTGAGGGCAATTTCTTTCTAAAATTCATGGTGGCTGTAGAGTTACGAATGATGAATTTTTATGCCGGTGTGGGGAGAAGCAACTGTCACATATACTCCACTCCCTGCCCCTACCGGGTGCGCACACACTCTCTCTTCAAGATTATGCGAAGCATTATAAAAACGAAAGAACCGAAGAACTAATGTACTATATTTTTGGTATCTTTGTACCCCAAGATGCCAAAATATCACTTCAAAATAAGTTGGCATTATATCATCGGAGCCAGCAGAATATGTTATATTAACGATTAGCTTTTTTTTTTCGAATAATATGGATCACTGGAAAAAATATATCGAAATAACTTTGATTGTATTTTAATATTAATATCCTTTGTTAATGACATTTTCTTTTTTGCTATTATATTTGTGCAATGAAGCTGTATCAGCTATATTATGTAAATATTTCAATTCATTGACTCCTACTATTTGTTACATTTTCCTTCGTGTAAAAATACAAATATCGAATTTACAAGCAAGAGAACTGAAATACTTGGTATAAAATCTCTATATAGACTATATTGAATATATTATATAAATTCAATTAAACAAAATTTATAGGACTTATTGAGTCATCCGGGATGAAAAGTGGATAATTTCAAACTTGAATTGACAATTTTTGCTAGTTTAGTCAAGCAGTTTTATGCTACCAAAACTTGAGGTTCAGAACCGATCTAAAATCTTGAGCAATAATGGTCAATTTTTGACTACAGTGTTTGGCTAAACTACCGAAAAATGTGAAAAGTCAAGTTTTGAGTTATCCGCTTTTGATCTTAACTCCTCAATGCTGACTAGACGATGCACTGCCGTATATCTGAGGCTACATGTTCTCATTTAGCTTACGAAACAAACTACTAAGACCTGGGATCAGGAATGTGATTGCGAAAAGTTGATTAGTGTGCGATAAAAGATGAATGCGATGGTTTTGTAAAATTTTCTTGATGGGTTCAACTTGCCTCCTTTATTAATGCAATTTAAAATAGTGTACTATGAACTTTAAATTTTTGAAAAGTTATGGATTCAATTGTTCGTATCTTACGTGTGTGAATATTTTTGTTCTTATTTTAATATTCTATTCGTATCGGTATATTATTCTAACAGCTATATTTGTAATCATGTAGAAACTAAATAATAATTCTTTAGAGTGCTCTTTTGATTTTAATATTATATTGAAATATTAGTGTTGAATTTCGTTCATAAATTATGGTCTGTCTCCTGTTATCTAAGTATTATCTTACATTTTTGGAAAAAGAGGAAACCATTAGTGAGCTTAGGGAGCGGCAGTGGTGGAGTTGCATTTATATAAATAAAAATAAAAAATAAAACAATTTCTCTAGATAATAAATTATTTACCTGTTCACCTTTAAAGTTTTTTTCTGATAATTCTTTCCATGATTACATGGCCAAAAAGTTAATCAAACGCATCAAATCTTTTAACGATAATACCTTAAGTTTTACTATTACATTAAAATTAATTTTTTTTTCCGTAGGCATTCCTAACAAATCCGTCTCGCTTCAAAAAGTATTTCACCGATAAATAGTAAATAAATAAATCAGAGTACTGATTTAAATGCCGAAAATCCTGGTTCAAATCCCGCTGCAGGCTAGGCTTTTATTTAGTCTGTTAGCAACTTGAGATGGATCATATGGGATCTTGGACCAACCCAGGGCTCACCCAGCCTTTATAAAGTGGGTACCCAAAATAAGGAGGCAATCTGACGGTTGAGCGTGACCAAGGACAAATCATCTCCCCTTAATACCGTTGTCCTTCAAACAGTACACTCTCTACCATGTACTGAACCCAGCTTGATACAGTTTTGAAGAGCAATAGATATTTACCCATTTCTTTCATGATCATATTATTTATGTATGACTCTTGATTACCTTGCACGTCGGCCTAAAAAGGCCCATTGTGCTTGAGTCCTAGTGCCCTTGTGCCCTAATGCCCAAGCGATGCATGTGTTTCCTGAGTTTACAGTGCCCAGTGATGGTTTCAAGATCAGCAAGATTATCATTGGGATCCTTTTTAAAAAGTTTAGTATGCCTTTTCTTGGCTCTATTCCAACGTGTTTTTATCTTCCTCTTGGCTAGTTTGTTAATTGTGTTAATGGTACCCTGCACCATGGTTCTGATCCAATTGGAGCGATAACTGCTTTCTTCTTTCTGCTTTCTTCGCCAATCTGTCGGCCCTTTCATTTCCTGGAATATTACTGTGCCCAGGGATCCAAAATATGTTAACTCTGTTATGTACAGCTAGTTCATCAAGTCTTAGACAGCATTCCTCCACTAGTCTAGAGTTTGTTACTGCATTTTGTAATGCATTGCATGCTGCCTGACTGTCAGTGAGGAAATTGATTACTTTATTCTCGTGGTCCTTCATAGCGAAGGTCCTTCATGCTTGTCGTGCCCAGAGCTAATTAATGACCCATGCCTTGACAACCCCTGAACCAGAATCCCGAGCCGGCACCATACTCCCCTTTGGATCCATCCGTATACATATTTAGACCATTGGGTGGATTAAAGCAATCATTCTTGCTTTTACAAATCACCTGTGTATTAACGTGAAATCTTTTATCAAAGTTATATTTGTTCAGCATTAAATCTGAATGCTTTTTTAAATCTGCATTTCGCTCGATTGTATCAAAGACACTTCTGTGTCCAAAGTCGTTGGTGGGTTTCTTAATCCCTCCTATTTTCACTAGCTTGTTGGCTGTCTTCAATGCCTCTGCTTCAATTAGAATGTCAAGAGGAGTTAAATCAATTATAGTTTCCAGTGAAGCGGTAGGGGTGGTTCTCATGGCCCCAGTGATCATGATACAACCAAGGCGCTCCCTGAATATTCTTTTGTTTATAAAAGGTACAATTACAGTTGTATTAGGATTGATGTTCAATCCTACTTTCGAGCACCATCTCACCACCATTCTTAATGCAATTGTCATCAGCTCTGAAATAGTTTGCTGATCAAAGCCCTTGATGATAACTGCTATGTCATCTGCATGGTCATAACTCACCGCCGAAAAAACACAGATTTTTTTTTTTGTTTAGAAATATTAGTGGGATATTGAAGTTAACACATTGGAATTTAGAAATTAAGTTAGAAGTTTCCAGAGCCAAAATATCTTGTTTTATTTTAAAGTAACGGGTAATTTCCTTAAGATGTAACAATTATAAAATATAACAGGCAAGATTTACAACCGAAGACCCGAAAATGATTTCATATGCGAAAATATATTAACAAGTGGATTCATTCGAGTTATGATTATGATTATGATCCCCTGGTAAAGAGAGTTCTATTTGAAGACAGATATGAGATTGATGGAAGAGGCACTACAACAAGCGACAAGGTACCCTCATTGCACCTCAAATTAACCTCTCCACAATACCTCACAGATTACGAACTTATGGGAAGAGGAGTGGAGTCCAAACATCATCATTGTTCCCTCCGTATCTCGAGTGCTGAGGAAACCCATATCCGGCCCGCTCCATCTGTCGGTGATAAGTGGAGCTGAGGATTCGCTTGATAACGAGCTGGGTTATTGTTCAAAGGAGTATGCTAATAATGGATGGACCCCCATGGTCCGATATTAAACGTCACTGATTGCGAAGTTGAAGAATCGGAAATTAACCCTTCAGTTGAATACAGAGTGAACCCCCCTTCAAATAGTTCAGGAGCTCCCTATATCGTATACGTGTACAGTGTCTTCATTGGGCGCAAGTTTTACTTTATTTCATCATAAAATGAGATATATTTCAGAAAATGATTATTCCTTAGTAAATGATAGCAATAATATTTCTGATTGAATCAAGTATTATTCTACATTATTTTCTACTTTACGCTTTCAACGTAATATTGTGGCTCAGTAAAAGATGAATTAAATAGCTTCACTTTTCGAAAGAAAACAGTCTAAAAGCCAAGTTTTTAGAACAGAAAATAATTACAGATGAAACAAACTTAGAGGTATGTATTTAAACGACTTAGCCTGCCTTGAAGAGGAGCTGAAATGTAGGTCGAAATGTCTTTGTTGTAAATAGTTTACCAGCAATTAATGAATTTTTTTTTTTTACCCGGATCATTTCCTCACGTTTTACAAGGTCGACAATTATTCTAGAATTAAATGAAATTATTTTATTAAATAATCCTGATAGAAAATATATAAACAATAAGACGTGGTATACCGTCAAGCGAGTCCATTACATAAAAGTTGATATAAGGAAGAATAGGAAACCCAAGGGAGGAGATAAACCTAAACGAAAACATTCAGGAGCGAGAAGTTAGGGTCGTGCAGCGGTAAATTAAAGGGGATCTGGATTGCCCGGCAACTGATAACAGCGATAGCGGGAAATCCTTTTTCCTACCTCACTCTTCCCATTTCCAAGGAATTTGATCTCTCTCACATCTTATTATGTCTCATACTTTTTGGATTTTCCCTAGTCTCTAACAGAGATTAAGCAGTGATATTAATTAATTATCTTTTTAGAAATTAATTCTTTTAATAGCATAAATATTGTTAAATCAGTTAATTCAGTGAAATATTGGTTATATAAAACTATTGTAACTAAAGCATTGAAAGACTCTAGCCACAGGTTTCGGAAAGAGTTTCCCTAATCGAAAAGGGGGAAAATAGTTTTAAAGCGATTGACAATAATAATTTGGATTATACCACGCCGTTTCAGGCTACTTTGAAACAAACCAGGTAAGCTCTCTAAGCTTCTAATTAATTACGAAAGACTTATGAACATGAGTACAATAAGAACTGTTTGGACTTGAGTAGCGCTTTGGTCTCTATCAAATTTCTCTCGTATCCAATCAGTACATTTCAAAATCCTTCATAAATGTTCCTAACAATTTTTAGTAAACATTGCTAATAGAATTATCAATAATGTAATACGATCATGCTTTTTTGGTATATTATGTTTGATAATATGTCTATTTCATGAAATGTATCCGTTCATATGAGCATAATAAAAACAATGTGGAAAAACAAGCTAAATAATTCGACAAAGTACTCATTCTCACTAACAAAAATATAGCCTGCCACATTCTTCATCAAATGCTTATACCGATATATTTAATATATTTAGTCGACTAGCCACTAGAATGCATGATATGTCTTTTCTTATTAGTAAAAAGAAACTATACTACAATAAGAGATTTTTAATAATCTTTTTCATATGGTTTTAACACTTATTTAAATTATAACTATAAAAAAATATGTAACTTAATATATGTGGCGGAAATACATAAGTCAAAAATATTATTCTACAATATATTCCACAAATTACAATTTGAAGATAGAGAATATCTCGAACCGTAATTGTTTTGATATTTTAAAAGCACTTTAAACAAAGTTGGCACGAGGAACGTGCTTTGAACAAAGTCACTCCTAAGCGAAGTCCTAGTTGGCGGCACAACACGTGGTGCAACAAGTAGCTCACAGAACAAACTTTAGGCGAGTGTGTGTTCTTTGTACATAATAACTTCTTGATCAACTTAGTTACTCCTAATAATTTGACTCCTTTACAACTTTCTCTCAACAATAAATTTTATGATTCTCTGCTTTTGAAAAATTATATTTCATTTAAAATAAAAAGATCATTTAAAATTTTTCGATTTTTTTTTTAAATTAGACCAATAAAGCTCTATCCATTCAAAGACTTTTGAGTCTCCCTCATTTTCGTTAAGCTTTAAACGGTGGTGATTTTGTAATATATTCTTTTTAATGTTGGATTTATCATCATGGGTGTGATTTCATATTGATTAAATAGCAAAAGAAAACGATTAAAGAAAGAAATCTTACTTGACTTAGTGAAAATTATATTCAAATACTCTCACTTCCTAGCTTTATTGAGCTCATTCTGAATTTGACCGTTCTTTATTTAACCAAATAATTGCTTGGAGTTTTGATTTTGCCAGCTTTCCATATGTTTGACAATTATTGTTAAAGACCAGAAGTACATAAAACATTAAACAACTTCAGAGCAAAATTTCGACAATAACACTGATAAGAACCCGATAGGCTATCGATTAAGAAAGCCGGTTTGTTTTGTCTTCGTTCATTATAAAAATACTTTAATTATTCTTCAAATAGAGGCTGGTATAACCAAGGTCACAATTTTTAAAAAATTACGTTAGGTAGGATTCTGAATGCATGGTACGAGTCAGGTTCTTGGTAGGTTTGACTTATAAAATATAAAGGAAATTTAATTAACTTAAAAATTAACTCGGGGATTTAAGCTAATAAACATTTTGTTAAGGTATTTAGCAAGTCCTCTTAAGGACGAATGCTGAATAATATGTTGAAACAAACTAAAGTGAGCTGCATTAATAATTCGTAAGAATATTCTAGGTAATGCTATAGTTAACCTTTTCTATGTTATTTATTATTTTACTTTAAAGTATGGTTAGAAAAAAAAAAATATTTCACATACTTTAGAGTTAGTTGCATAGAAAATATTGTAGAAATATAATATACTAAAATTATTAACATTACAATATTATAAATTTTATAACACCTGACCATCAATTAACATTTAAGTTACTCGTATAAAAATAATAGTTGGTTAAAAAAATATAACTTATCTTTTATTTACAGTGCCGAATTGAAAAAAAATTCTAAATTTTTATTTATTAAATTTGATATTTTTAACTGGTATGCATTTTATAGTTTTCAATGTAATTATGATAATTTATTTTTATAAGGAATGTTTATTGAGCAGTTTAACATAGCGAGGAAAGAGGTAGGTGTGAAAATATTTGTGAAAGTTAGGTGTGAACTGAGAGGCGTGGAACCCTTGTAGAGAATGTGCCCCACGGGAGCAACCGCATCAAAGCACCAGCCTCTGTAACAGCATCGGTTGCGGGCAAAAATTAAAACTTCACTGCAAGATCAGTTATCTTTGATGGGCTTATCTGATTCCCTTCAGCTTAGTACTTACTGATTTACATTTTTATAAAATGAATTGTTAAAACAGTAAAAAATGCAAAAATATATTATAATTATTATTATCTTGGCGCTATAACCCGCAAGCCAGTCATGGCCTCCTCCAACACAAATAATAAAATTATTTAAATGTTATTAATCGGAGGTCGTGATAAAATGGATGATTTGATAAAACAAATAATGGGTGCATAAATAGTTAAAATAACTGTTGTCAATTTCTTTTCAAATGATCATCAATTTAATCTACAGAGGTATCCCTGCATGATTTTACAGATAAGAGGAAAAATTAACTGTTCATTTTTTTTTTATATTAACACTTTATTGAAATATTACAATCTGCCACTTGTGGGCAATAAGTAATAGTGCTGTGTAGCTTACAGTCATTCCATAACAAAACAATAATATAAACAAAATAAAATAAATAAATATATAAATGCGGTAACAGAAAGAAATTAATGCGGTAATAATAATAAAGTAAAATAAATAATAAAGTAAAGTAAACAATAATAATAATACTAATAATAAAATAAAATAAAATGTACACATTCATACCCTATTTACAATTTGTCTGGGGTCCCCGAACTGAGCTTCTTCCCCAGGAATTAGGGCAAAGCAGGAGTCCGGGAAGCCCCAGCCCCCTTTCCCAGCCGCGTCACTGGCATTAAACGCCAATGGAAGCTGGTTTAGGGCGCTTCACACACACACACAGGTCGTGAGTGAAGAATCTGGCCAGTGCCAGTACTCCAAATAACATTATTACAACAGATCTCGGGGCCATTGCCGGTTTAGACGGCGGGGTGGATTATATGGATGTGTGGAACTGGATAATGACTGAGCCAGGGGGTTGGGATGACAGGCAAGGTTTTGGTGAAAGTTTGAAAATTTAGTAGGGATGAGGTCGAGGACGAAAGGGATGTTGAGATCTTTATGGAGGGTTTTGTTGGAAACATAATAAGGAGCATCGACAATAGTTCTCAGGATTTTGGATTGAAAGGATTGAATGCGTCTGACATTCGATTGTTTTGCGGTCCCCCACAGTTCCAGTCCATAGGTCCAAATAGGTTTGATGATGGTCTTGTATATTAGTAATTTATTGTCTATTGAAAGATCGGAGGTCCGACATAGTAATCTGTATAGTTGGCTAAATCGTCTGTTAAGTTCTTGTCTTTTGAGTCTGGTATGAGGATTCCATGTAAGTCTTTTGTCTAGGAGGAAGGCAAGGTATCGTACTGTGTCGGAAATAGGTAGGATGGTTTCATTGAATTGGATAGAAGGACATGTTCCCTGCGAAGGATAAAAGTCACGTGTTTGCATTTTTCCTCGTTGTCTTTGATCCGCCATTGGTTACACCAAATTTCAATGAGTGAAAGGTGGCTTTGTAGGTTCGAGGAAGCTATTTCGGGATCTGGATGAGATGATAGGATAGCTGTGTCGTCTGCGAACGTTGCAAGGAAGGTTTCAGGAGTTGGGATATCAGCGGTGTACAATATGTATAGGATAGGACCCAAGACGCTGCCTTGGGGAACTCCAGCTTGAATTGGGTAAAGATTGGAGTATTCGTTACCACAGCGTACTTGGAAGTAGCGATCAGAGAGGTAGGATCGAAGAACTAGGAATAAGGATTGAGGTAACTGGGTTTTGAGCTTGAACAGCAAACCGGCATGCCATACCCGGTCGATAGCTTGTGCTACGTCCAGAAATTCGCCTTGCAGTATTGTTTGCTTTCAAGAGCAGAGGATATGTGATCGATAACTCGGAGTCCCTGCTGGACCGTCGAGTGCCTGGGACGGAATCCAAACTGACGTGAAGGAATATTATTGGATTCGATGATGGGTAGGATTCGTTTCAGGAGGATTTTTTCAAAAATTTTGGAAAGAATAGGGAGCAGGCTGATGGGTCGGTATGATGAAGTGACATTGGGTGGTTTGCCAGGTTTAGGGAATAGGATGATGACGGAGTGTTTCCACAGCAAAGGGAAGTGAGTTATACGAAGGATACAGTTGTATAGATAGGTAAGGAAAATAATCGCTTTTTGAGGAAGACGTTGAAGGATCTGGGTGGTAAGAAGGTCATGTCCAGGAGATTTGCGGACTTTTAACTTTTGTAAGAGAAATTTGACCTCAGAGGGATTTACAGCTTTAGGAGGTAAGGATAGAGGAATGGGTTAAGAAAGGAATTCATTAATATTGGAAACGTGGTTAGGGTGGATTTCAGGATGTGGGATAAATGTATTTGAAAGGTGTTTGGCAAATTCCTCTGCTTTGTCCTCTTCTGATGCAGCCCAAGAACCGTCTTTACGTCGGAAAGGATGGGAAATAGAGTGGCATTTGAGTATTTTTTTGGTGGCATTCCAAAGGGAATTATCTGAAGCAGATAGTGTGGAAAGGTAGGATTTGGAGGATTCGAATCTATAGGTTGTCAGGTTCTTTTTGACTCATTTGGTGAAGTGGTTATACAGTCTCCGATCGTGAGGATGCCTGGTTCTTTGCCAAAGGGTAACGGCGTTTGTTAAGGATAAGATCCCTAAGATCATGCGGTAATGGATTTTTCTTGCGGACTTTGAAGGAAGGACGGGGTGAAGATGCAGTCCAAACTGCTTGCTGGATCATGTTGGTAAAGGAATTTACGGCATCATCTAACTCCTGAGGTGTTTTTAGGGAAACTCTGAGGTCAATGGTGTCGGATACAAGCTGGTGAAATAGGTTCCAGTCAATTGGTCCCCTAATAAATGATGGCGGAGAAAGTTTGGATATTGGGACTAAAGAAAGGTTAAGGATCAAAAGACTGTGATCTGAGGACAGTTCATCAAGGCGTTCTATGGAATAGTTTAAGGGACCTAAGCCAGCATGGATGAAGAAGTCAAGGAGATCAGGATTTCGGTTTGGGTCAGTGGGCCAATATGTAGGGGTGCCTGGAGAAATAAAACTGGAATTATGGGAGTTAAGTGCAGAGAGGAGGATGCGACCTTGGGTATTAGTAGTTCTTGAGCCCCATTGTTGATGTTTCGCATTAAAGTCTGCACCTAAAAGGAAATGAATCCCTAAGGAGTTCAGGAGAGATCTGAATACGGAATGGGAAATGGATTTATTAGGAGGGCAGTACACCGATGCTAATGTGATGGGAAAGGAAAAGGTTTTGATTGTAACAGCTGTAGCCTGAAGGAGATCGTTTGATGGGAGTGGAAATGAGTGATGGGAGAGGGATTGATGGACTATGACAGCAGTACCACCGTGAGCTTTTCCATCAGGATGGTCGGTCCGGTAGTTTTGGTACTGTGTTATGTTGAGCTTCCGTTTACTGGCCAGTCGAGTTTCTGTAATTAAAGCTACATCAATTTTTTATCATACAGTAAAGATGTTAGTTCGTCAGTGTGGTTTCGAATACCATTCGCATTCCGAAGGAGAATGGATAAGCTAGATGTCATTTAAGGATTTTGTTGGACAGGAAAGAGATGGGAAACAAGATTATTAGGAGAGATATTAGTGGTGTGACCATGTTCATTTTTTTTATGATTATATATTGTTATCCCTATACTTTGAATGTGGTGTAATGCTACTGAAAACCATTTTTAATGATTACTGAGAAGAATTTTTATTCCTCACAATGAGACCCCAACTAGAACTTATAAATGAGAAAAAGTTTGAGATAGGTTGATGAGAAAAAAAAAATTAGGTAGATATTAAATGATATGAAAAAAATTAGTAGATTATGTAGAATGGCAACCCCAGACGCCTGGTGCCAAACAGCATCTTGTTAAATAAAATATTAAATATAGTATTTACTATTTAGTCCTCACTCTGTACCTGACAATTATTAACTGTTACTCCTTTGAAAGAGACGAGTCCAACGTAATGTAATTAATAAAATGATCTGTTGAATTTAACTTAGTTGTGGGGATGTGGTGATCCTATCAACCAGTCTTAGTACTGCAATCAATCTCTGGCCCTCCTGGTTGGGGGAACATTTATACTATCATACACACAGTACACGAATTCAGCACACTGTACACAAGGTCAAAAATAGTACACATTCTAGAGTCACCTCTCCTAGGTAGCCTCCCCCTGTGTCTGGAGACACAAAGGTGCAGTACCACCAGCAGACTAGGCTACGTAGTTTGGGTTGATAGCCCCACTATCAGGTAGTGAATTAACTTATCAAGAAACCTAAAACAGCCTCGGAATCAAACAGTCTTAAACGGAAACGACCGGACAACTCCAGGATTAACTTCAACTTAGGATGTTTGGATGTCCTAACTCTCTACAGACCCGGAGCACTAAAATTGCTCCTAGGAGAAATATGAAAATACCGTTTGGACATAACCTCCATCTAGGAAATCCGATGGACCGGCATGGATTTGTGAAGAAGAAGCACTACACTATTTACTATAGTTGCGGTGATAAGGCACATGAATATAGCACAGGATTTGTTGTAACAGGAAGATACCGTCAACAAGTAATTGGATTCAGGGCTGTGAGTCCGAGAACATGTGTAATAAGGATCGAAAGAACTTTTTATAGTTATTCCAATTAAAGTGTGCATGCTCCCACCGAACGAAGCTTATAAAGCCAAAGTACAGCAAGAGACAAGGAGAAATGTCGCAATATATAGGCCGAAGAGGCGTTTGGAAAAGCATCCTATCCAATAAAAGAAAAAGACAGTGGATAAAAAACGAACTAGAAAAGATTGAGCTCCTGAAAAGAAATAAGAAATATAGAAAATTCTTCAAACCGGTTAATTGGAATAGAAAACCTTAAGGAAAAAAAACTTCCTACTGCTTGAGTGAAGATGAAGATATATATTCTTACAAATAGAACGGATATACTTGAAGAATGGAAACGACACGTCTCTTGGTTATTTAACAATATCCCGGAGGAAGTTGAGAGTGAGAATCACGAAGATCTTCCTAATATCCACTCAATGGAACCTTAAGATGAAGAGGAAATTCTGGATTCATTGACAAAACTTTAAATTTTAAAATAAGTTTTTATTATAAGAAGCCTGGTCCAGACGAATTGCCTGCAGAGTTATTAATGTGTGGAGGAAATGAACTTGTAAAATTCCTTCAGAATATTATTCATTGGATATGGACTGATGAATTATTGCCAGAATCTTGGAACCAGTCCATGATTTCCAATGGAACAAGACGCATTGGAAGACCTCGGCTTTGATGGAGCGATGGTATGGCTGGTGATGCTAGGTCTGGGTGTGAGGGTTAGGGCGGCACAGGATCCAGAAAATCGGTGGAAGCTGGTACAGGAGGCCAAGATTCGAAATCGAGTTGTAGCGTCGAATGAATGAATTGAACACTATAGATCAAATTAAAAACTATCTTTTAGGTAAATAAATGTTATATAGTTGTCATGATACATTAAGCCCAAGGCTGCTATGAGAGAATTTACATTGTTCAAAAACAAAAGAGAAGCCATGTGATTTACCAAAGACGTATTAAGGAGTACAGTCCGATTCATTTTCTTCACTTATTTTTAATTTTTCGTAGGCGGGAAAAGAAGTATTTAAATCAAGGAAAAATGGAATAAAGGTTTCATCAGAAATATCCATTTAGACAGTCTCAAAATATATTTGAGAAGTGGTGTGACTACATCCTACGATTAGATCTTTCACAACTCAATACTAGACTTATATAGTCTTAAATAATTGGAATTCTGAATAAAAGCGAAACCCAAGTTATTAAGATTAAGGTTAATTTTTTACCACCGAAATTTGGTATCTGAATGTTAATGTATTTAAAAAGTAATGTTTTGGCTTTACTCTGAACCGGAAATGGTACTTACTTGAGGCATTAAACTGTGTATTTGATAAATATATATACATCAAAATATTCTGTAATAGTTTTAAATATAAACTATTTACAAATTGGTATTTAACTGTTTCATATCAATGAAAACAGCATCTTTAATTATAGATTGAATTAATAACACGGGAGTGATATGTTACTTGAACTGTAAACTCTATCGGCTACTTTCCGTTATATTAAGATATTTACCTTAGTAGATATACCTTATATTTTTGAAACATTATTATTATTGTGTTTACACAACTATCACTTAAAAATTTTAAAGGAAGCCTTTTGGTGTTCCATTACAAATTATTTTTAAAAAATATTATACCTTATAAAAATAATATATTATTATTCTGCAGACGTTATTAAGTGACAGCAGTCCAATAAATGTCTGGAATTTGTATTTGCTAACTTATCTGAGGCTTACGTGTCAAAAAAACTAAAAGGACGTTTACCAAGCATTATAGCATAAATCATCTACTAGAGTATGAGAAGACATAATAAACTAAAAATTTATCAAAGCAAACTTAACTACACCTTCATTAGTGCGCGGTAGATTCATAATGATGTACAATGCTGTATTTTATAACTGAAAAAAATTTCGCATATTATATCTCCAGAAACAAACTGCATGGAAGACTATTTAACATACCTCATCCACTTTAGAACACAGCCTTTAGGCCTACTATGGTAGAAAGTCAGGATAGTTAAAAAAAAAAAAAACGGAATAAAACTTGACCGGTAACAGATCATTTCTAAGGCAAGGGGGCAGCAGTTGATAATATTAAATTTATTTCTCCAGATATTCGTACTAATTCTCTTATATTGCTCGTGTTTCTCATCTTGTAATTATAAATAACTATTTATATAAATATTATTCAGGTCATCCGTAGTGTAGTTGTAACCAGAACAACCTTCTATCCCCAAGATTACTGGTTTGCATCCCGGAAGGTACCCTTAAGACTTATTAAAGTGAGAAGAAACTCCTTCGTCATAAAATCTTTTGGAACGAACGTAAAATGAAGTTCCTTAGCTTTTACGGTGTGAGGTTCTCCTTAAAGATCCCTATCCTATATGTGGAAAGGAAAAACTAAGGACTCCCAATGTAGCATAGATTATGAATAGTAGCATAAATTGACGTTTAATAAATTACCAATCAAATGTTCTTCTCAATAAACCTTCAATTTCACATTTCTGATCATATTTCTATATTCTATATTATATATCATATATATACAATCGTAGCAGTGCTACCAACTGTTCTACAGGACAATCAGTTTAATTAACTGCTTACTAAATAATGGGTGCTCACTTCGCTACCTTCGATAACTACCTGTTCCAATATGGTAGTTCAGGGACCATAAATATGGCATCCAGCCCATCCTTTTTGTTTAACCCTTTCTAGGATACGGTTATTTTGGTTCAAATAAAAAAAAAAAAATCTGAAACAGTTTCTAAAGTTCTAAAATGAAGTATAAATACAATTTTTGTTCATAAAACTGATATGCTAGTGTGCTAACTAATTGTGAGTTATTTAACTATATGCCCCGGTATGGCTGATTGTACTATTTTTTTCTGATAAAGAATAAAGTAGGGGGTCACCTGTGGTCTAGTGGTTACAAAGTGATCAGAACCATCTATGCGCAAGGTTGCGGATTCGCAGCCTGGCCATAGGGTTTTAAAAGGGAGTAAAAAATCCTTAGTTATGATGTCTTTCGGAAGGAACATAAAACTGAGGTACCGAGCCTGTACGATGACAGGTACTAGTTACAGATCCCTTTCCAAATTATACCTGGAAAGTTAAAATTTAGAACCCCTACTGTAGCATTATCTGATTAGGCATAGTAGCACTAAATGAATGAATGAATTAAGATTTTATTATAAAGTGAAATATAATCAAGAAACATAAAACTACTAATATTTTACAAAAATATATACAAATTTGATCTTGATAGGCCTTCCCTTATAGGAGTTAGGTCTAACTTTGTGGAGTTGAGCTCTATTGGGAAGTGAAGCTCGACATTCCTGCCAATTAACTTTATTACATATATTAAGTAAATTAAATTTAACATATATATTCTTTCTTGAACTTCTTAGGCTTATTGTTATTAATACTGAACTTTGGGAACTAAAACACAATATATTTTCCATAGCATCCATAACAGTCAAGATAAGTAGAAACCAATATATATATATACACATTCCTAAATTATCAATAATTAATGTTAGATATTGATATATCTAACATTCATATATATAAATTATCAATAATAATAATCAAATATAAGATATCTAACATTAATATTCACTTATTTGGGTAAATTAAATTTTACATATATGTCTCTATAGTATCAAAATTTAGTTTTTGATATGGATATATTTAACATTCACATTTATCAATTATCGATAAATAACATTCTGAAATCCCTATTATGTCCCAATTTATTTTATTTATTTCATTTTATAGAAGCACTAAATTACGTTAAACGAATAAAACAACAAGAATAATATAATAAAAAAAGTAAGTAGAATTTATAGATGTTACGCAACAATGTGAGTTATAGGATCAGTCCGTTGGTGTATAATGTGAGTTATAGGACCAGTCCTTTGGTGTATAATGTGAGTTATAGGATCAGTCCGTTGGTGTATAATGTGAGTTATAGGATCAGTCCGTTGGTGTATAATGTGAGTTATAGGATCAGTCCGTTTGTGTATAATGTGAGTTATAGGATCAGTCCTTTGGTGTATAATGTGAGTTATAGGATCAGTCCGTTGGTGTCTAATGTGAGTTATAGGATCAGTCCGTTGGTGTCTAATGTGAGTTATAGGATCAGTCCGTTGGTGTATAATGTGAGTTATAGGATCAGTCCGTTGGTGTACAATGTGAGTTATAGGATCAGTCCGTTAGTTTATATATTATAATTATACGCTTTAAAGATCGTAGAGTTCTTCCTGTACTTATGGCTTGGCTCCGTTTCGATCATTTGGGCCTTGTGATAAATCTTCGTAGCATTATTATGCCACTGGGGATACTCAATCCCGTCATCCCGCTGTAATTTGCTGTATACTTTCAAGTGTCGCTGAACATAGTCGACATTTATTTGTTTTTGCTGTATCTTATTGAAGCTGTTTTCTATATGACCTTGTTGCTAGGATTTGATTTGGAATAGAAACTATAAAGCTGATTCGGAGAATAGCCATCCTGCTGATAATTATTCAACTAATTTTCCACTATTTATTCATGCATTTAGTTTAGGAATGAACCTTTAATTTTAATGTGGAATCTTACATAAAGGTTTACTTATCTTACTTGCCTTTCCATTATTATGGGCAACCAGTTTATGAAATATCATATTGTCATCAATATTTTTTAACATTAAGTGATAAATCCCAGTTGTTTTTGAAAGAAAAACTCGACATATTGCTGATTCCTATTATTAATGTAGATAGGTTTAAGCACTTCCGACATTAACCTTAAAAATTTTGGATTTACCTATTTTAACGTAGCCATTTAAAATTTTCTTGGAGCGAAGTGTGCAATATATTTCCTCAAAGAGCTGTTCTACGTGTAAACAAGTGAATTTCTTTTGTCCTCCGTGAGAGGCTGAAGAATGGGTGATCTTTCACCTCTTCTTCCGTATGTGGAAGTATCGTGAAGCATTACGTCGTTATGCATTATTCTTGAATTAAAAGAGGGTCTTATTTCATGCATCTCTTTATTGTTTCTGACTCATTCTACAATTACTAATTGCATTCTTGGCTTGTTTATTTATTTTTTAAAGTGATTAATCGATTTATTCAATAGCGGATTCTATTCAGAGCATTTCTTGGTCACACATCTGTCACTTAATTCCTAAAGAATTGGCTTGGCATCTAATGCAACTCAATTAAAGCTTTAAATTAATTATAAATACAATTAAATTTGAATTAATTAATATATTTCTCTATATATGCAGCTCGCGATCCCGTTTTGATCGCTTCTTATTGAGCAAGTCATGTCGTATTTACGAACTTAATTTATTCCATATTTTTTTCAGAGCGAGTTAACCAATATTTTATGACCCTTACTGGGGGTTCATAACAAAAATTTAAAAGAGGTCGTTTGAGGGTACCTCGTAAGATACTTTAATAACGTAAAATATATATGAATGAAATTTAATTTTCTTTAAAATTGTTTATGGAAAAAAAATGTGACTTCTATTAATACTTTTTATCAGCAAGTTGTTCGTTGGATGTTTGGTATTATTTGAATAAAAAATATATACATCTCAATACATATTAAACACATTAATGTACTATACAGGGTGTCCCGAATTTAAATGGCAAAACTTCAGGAACTTATAGGGGACCAAAAGACTAAGACAAAAAGTCCTTTAGAGATTTGCTCGTTTTTGCTTAGTTTTAGAGAAAATCGTAAAAAAAGAAACAAAACAAGTTTTCATTTTTATACTTATTTATTTATATTTATATTTATGTTATATTCTTTTTAATGTAAATATTGCTCAAAATGTTGTCCTCTTGCACCAATCCAAGCATTACATCTAACACTCACTTGATAAATTGCAGCTAAACATTGTTCTGATGATATTTGGTGCACTGCATCTGTTAAGGCCCTTAACATTAAAATATTAGTTATTTTTAAGTTTACTTAAATTCCCTTGTTTTGTTTTTCATTACGATTTAATTAACCATTCTTGAAGTAAATTTTTTTTTTCTTTCTTTTGTTTATTTCGTATATTAATTATTGAAAGCAAAAAGGTATTGTATTTATTTCAAAAGATAATTATCAGTTAAGCCTAGCCGAATATTATTTGTGTAAATAACATATGGTGTAAGTGAACAAACAAGTGCCTGTTGCCTACAGTGAACAACTGAAGTACGCGCTGTGATCATCAGTCAGTTAGTTAAAGATAGTCAAGCTGGATGTACGCCTATCGCTATCACCTATCGATTATCGCCACATCGATCACCTATCGATTGTTGTCACATCGATCATCCATCGATTATCGCCACATCGATCACCCATCGATTTTCGCCACATCGATCACATCGTTGATTTCGACTCCACCAGCTGGATTTGTTGACGCTCCAGGTACAAGACGTCGTTATTTTCGCAATACACCTGCAGGTGACTAACATTGAACATTAATATTTTTCTTTATTTGGAATTTTAGATTCACTAATTAATATATTTAAAATTGTTACTTATAAACAGGCTCTGCATTTTTTTTTTTATTCAACCAAAAGAAATTGTTAATTATCCGGATTTTCTCAAATACTAGCATATAGAGAAATATTTAAATCATAACCTTTATGGTATATTTTATAAAGATTTATTTACTTATTTATAATTAAGGTGTTTCATTTATTTTGTATTTTGTTTGTTTAATTATTAAACCATTTGTTTATTGTGATTGAATTAATTGTGATTTGCTTTCAATAATTTCCTTAATATTTTTTTTTTTTACATTTAACTTTTTCAGCTAGTGATTCGGATCAGCTTGAAACGGGGTTTGAGATTTGTAATTTTGTATCCAATATTGCCGCTCTCCCCATCAGCATCTATGATTCGGTCTCTTTATTGCTCTCTTGAGTTGATTGACACCGAATAAACTTTCTGCTTCAAGGTTCCCCATACGAAAAAATCCTTGGGTGTCATATCAGGTGATCTGGGTGGCCAAGGTACTACTCCTCCACGTCCAATCCATCGTTGTGGATAATTTATATCCAGCCAAGCTAGAGCAACTCTGCTATAATGAGCTGGACATCCATCGAGTTGGAACCACATTTCAATCCGTTGTTGTAAGGGAATGTCATCTAAATAATTAGAAAAGTCGTTCTCCAAAAAATGTGTAACTGTGATACCATTCAATCTTCCAGGTAAAAAATATGGTCCCACCAGTAATCCGTTCCAAATTCCAAGCCAAACGTTAATAGCAGATTCATGCTGAAACCTATCCTATCTAATAGCTCTGGGATTTTCAAGATCCAATACATGATAATTTCTTTGATTAACAATTCCTCCTCTTGTAAAGGTAGCTTCATCGTTCCATATAATTTTTAATGGAAATAAATTATCATCGCGAATTTTTTCAAGAAACCAGTTACTAAAATTCAATCTCTTGACGTAATCTTGAAGTAATAAATTATGAACTTTTTGAAGATGGTATGGGTAGCGATTATCACCTTTCAAAGTTCGCCATATTGCTTGCCGCGATATTGCCAATGCTACAGATGCTCTTCGGATGCTAGTCTCAGGATTGTTATGAAGTGCCGTTGGACACAATTTCTTTTCCGATAATCTGCTCTTACTGCTGCCTGGAATTGGTCACCTTCATTACGTATTAAGAATGACCCAGTCTCTCGTAGTCTATTAAAAGTAACGAAAAGACTCGCTGATTAGGCACTCTTCTATTTGGAAATCGGCGCGCATACTCCCGCACCGCTTCTAAAGCATTACCGTTACAGAAACCATACACAAAAATCATATCAGCGTATTCATCAGTAGAATATGTATGCGGCATTGTGGCTGATGCTATTCACACAAAAATATCTGAGTAACTGACAGAAGACTGATTTAGGAATTATAATCCTAGATGGAAGCCAAAATGTAAACAAATAAAAGAATTTAAAGGATAACATTAAGCGTTTACATATCTCACTGCCTAGCCTGACGAACTTTGAAAGGTGATAATCGCTACCTGTAACATTTTTGTTTTGTTTCTTTTTTCTCTAAAACTAAGCAAAAACGAGCAAATCTCTAAAGGACTTTTTGTCTTAGTTTTTCGGTCCCCTATAAGTTCCTGAAATTTTGCCATTCAAATTCAGGACTCTCTACTGATGATTGCATTGTATTATTTATGAATGCATTGATAATCATAATTAATTCGATGAATATCCTGATTAACTACAAAAAGACAAGCCATTGTACGAATGAAAATTAATTAATTCAACGATGAAATTATATAAAAACAGCTTATATTCATTGAAATCATGCTCTCTCTGAATAATATAAATGCACAATTCATGTGAAATACAAAAAGATTTGACGGGAGCTTATTTTCATGTAATATTGACAATTCAGAAAAGTATTTTTTTTTTTAATATTTGATACTTAGTCATTTCATCAGTTCATTTCGTCCGTGATTCTGAAATTTCACATCACTAAACTCAACAGTATTCGATTTTGAAACTTCAACTATGATAAAATAATGAATTATTTAAAGAGTATGTTTGCTTACAACAGGCAAATAGATAAATTTATGTTTCTACTTAAAAAAATACACTCATTCAGTCATAGTTCATGAAAACCTAGAGCCACACTAGTAATATGTAATACGGCCTTACGCCTTAATTGTGGATCACTGTGTTGTATTATATTCAATAAATAAATCGTATGTAATAATCTAATAGGAAAAGAGGTTCAAATAAAAGGTTAAATGCTAAAAAAACTTTTTTTAAAAGAAAAAACGCCATAAAGGATTAAAGAAGAGCTTGATAAACATTATGGTGACTCTGCACCAGCGATGAGAACAGTTTATAAGAGGTTTCAATATTTTTGGAATGGCCCATTGACGCTGAACGTTCTGGACCCCCATTGAAACCACTTTTCCAGAAACCATCGCTAAAATCCATACGGTTATGGAAGATATTGCGTTGCATCCATTCATCTATTGTATAAGCTAAAAAGCAGACTATGTTGAAAAAAAGGTTGTCCCAAAAAATTAAGTTGGCTTTCATTTTTGCGCGAACTTCAAACGGCCCTCGATATAATTACACACACACACATGAAACTATTGGTACTAGTTATGAAAATCGGACTCTGTTATAATCCTTCTCTTAATAACATTAGGACCTTGAATAGAACTTGAATTAGAAAAAAATATATGTATCAGAAAAAAATCTCCTGAATTTCCTAACAACTAGTAGAGGCAGGAGACGATTCCTTGCAGATATTGTCTCGTTCCAAATGTTACAAGTGACCTTATCTCATTTAAAATTTTGCCCCAATTGAGCATTCAAAAGTCGAAGCTTACTTAAAGAAACTGCTGGCGTAATATGAAGGGTTGGTAGGTATTGCTGTAAATCAAATGCAAATGCGGCTTTTCTGGCTGATCTTATGCAAAACTTTTATCTTTTTTCTTTTGCACATTGGCAGGTTTTACAATTGCATGTTGTGCATCTCTTTAATCCGAAAATTCAATGTTCTTTATTTCATATCTTTCTATTTAGCATCAAAGAGGTAGCATTAATGACACATATTTTTGTTGCTGTATGTCGTTGGGGTTCTTTAAATGATAAAAATAACCCATGTAAACATTGGGTACACGTGGTCACAAAAACAGGATTTTTATGTTTCTCCATATACATCTGAGAAATAGTGAAACTTGGATCCAGGAACTTTTTGTTTTTGGTTATTCCTGTGTTTTAAATATTTTGATTATGCTCACCAAAGATGAGAATTATACTGAAACTATCGTGATTTTGAATGAATATTCCAATTGTTCTATGGATTCGATCAAATAGAAAATTCCAGAAATGAACTCAGGCAGAGAAAAGAAAACGTCAGAAGAAGTCAATACGCAGGTTCTGGTAAGTCATAGTTGTGATGTTTATTAAAAACTTCTAAAACATTAGGACAAATACTCCTAACCGAAGATATACCTACCGAAATCGAGAATAGTCTATGTGTAAGTAGTAATCTAGGTTTAAACAACTAATTTTAAAGGCATAATTTTGTAGAAAACTAGTTTTAAAGGCATAACAGTTTTGTTTGTTTGATGAATTGTTTGTCCATAAATGGGTTACTAGAATTGAACAGGTTGGATTTTTCTGTGAACAATTGTCTAAGTAAAGTTAACATAAACATCCGTGCATATTCAGTTAACTCGACTTAACCATCTAAGGTCATCAAAATATAAGGTGGATAAAAACGCACATCACTATAACTCCGGTTTTAGCCACTTTCTGACTTAACCACCTTTATACTACAGGGATAACATTATTAACTATTTCTCAGTACCTCTCATTTTGGCCCAAAAATCGACTTAACCACTTATTCATCGGGATTGGTATATGTGTGTGTGTGTGTGTGTCCTTACACTATGTGTTTATACTACTTTATGATTATGTTATAAAAACTCACCTGCATGCTTAATGCCGAACAGAGGAAGGAGGAGAGTCGCAATGAGGAGATGATGCATCTTACAGCTGGATCACCCTGCTCCGGTCCATCTCATCTGAGGAAAATATAATATTTTAATATTATATAACGTAATATACCGAGTTATAATATATTAATAATCACAATGTTAGAGAAACTAATTTTAATTATTTTGTTGTAGAGTGCTGTGAGAAATAACAGTAGTTTCGAGAACTGTTACATCTTATTCCTACAGAATTACATGTGCTTGAGGATATTATTGAAGATAATTTCACAATATTTACTTACTTACTTAATCTTTTCCTCTCTACCGCTTTAAGCAGTGTGAGGAGCCTGCTTATAGAGCTTGATCCATATATCTCGATCCTAAGCCAAGAACTTTCTCCTTCTCCAGTCCAGGCCTCTCCTGTCAAAGGCTTCCTTAACCCCGTTCTCCCAGGTTCTTGTAGGCCTTCCCTGAGGTCTTCTACCGTCTACATTAGTCTCGTACGTGGCTTTAGCCAAACGATCCTCAGTCATACGGGAGACATGTCCGAACCATCTCGTCCTATGTTCCTCAACGATGTCTGCTGCCGGTTGTATGCTCAAATTGGTTCTTATCGTCGCGTTCCTCACCCTATCTCTTCTCGTTTTTCCCTCAACTCTTCTTAGATACCTCATTTCCATTGCTTGGAGTTGACTTTTATGCTTGCTGGTGAGGGTCCACCACTTTCCGAGGGTACCTTTCTCCCAATCCTGACATACAAGATTCACTTGTATGTCAGGATTGCGAGAAAGGTATTTTTAAACACTGTTTCTTGGTGCCTTTTGTATTTTCTATTTTTCCAATAAAACCTTTCTTTTTTATTTTCCTGCACATTTTATTCTCTCTTGTACGTCTCTATCAATCTAACCATACTCATTTAGATGGGCGCCAAGATTTTTAAAGTCTGCGACTTGTTCCACAGAGACACCGTCTAAGCGGACTATTCTGTCTCCTCGCTCTGCTCTCTTTCCTATTCTCATTATCTTGGTTTTATCAACATTTATCTTCATGTTGATTTTTCTTCTTTCCTACTGAAGGACTCGGAGGTTGAACTGTAGGTTACTACGTGTATTGCCGAATACTACAAAATCTTCGGCGAAAGCGAGCAGAGTGAAGAAAGTGGGTCTTAAGTTTCTATAACGCAGATGGTAAGGCATCATTTTCAGTTGTGCTCTTCTAAGAGAAGAATCCAATACTATGATGTAAAGCAATGGGCTGAGAGTGCACCCATTCTAATACCTTGGGTGGTCAGGAATTCCTTTGACATGTGATTGCATGTCCTGACGATATTCCTCTGTTCCCTACACAGACTTAAAATTTCCGTTCTTAGACCCATTCCAATTCATTTTTCCTCTAATGCATATATTATTAGGTCTTGCTTTTTGATTCTGTCAAAGGCTTTAATTAATTCCACGAAGCAGGTATAGAGTTCTTCATCCTTCTCTATTATCTTCTCGGATATCTGCCTCAATGTGAAGATTAGGTCCTGTGGGCTTCTGTTCCTTCTAAAGCCATATTGCTCCTCACCCAGCACTGCTTCCACGATTGCCCTAAGCCGCCTTTCTAGGATACTGGTGTAAATCTTGCATGGTACGCTAAGGAGGGTAACGCCACGGTGGTTTTTACATTCCCTTTGTCGCATTTTTAAAAAATGGAGACTAAACTGACACCTCCCATTCTTTCGGAATTTCCTTTCTCTCCCATATCAGATTCAACAGGTGCTTTAGGATTTCTATTCCCTTCTGCCCCATATATTTAACCATTTCCGGGGGAATTACTAGCTTTACCTGCTGCTTTCTCTATTTTAAGAGAGGTAATTTCATCTTCAATTTTCTCCTCCAAATTATCTGCAGGTTCTAGTGTCATTTCCATTTCTGTTCCTTCCATTTGAGCGTCATCCAGTAGCTCCTTAAAATATTCTGCCCATCTATCCATTATGTCTTCACTCATTATAAGGACTTTTCAGCTTTTGTCTTTAACATACTTTAATCTTGGGTCTTTATCTTTACGCATGCTTCTAATAGTCCTGTAAAAAATCTTCTGGTTTGTCCTCACATTCTCTTCTAATTCCCTCCCAAAGACCTCCTATGTTCCTTTTGGAAATGAGAACAACATTTCTAACAATTGTTCTCTGCTTTCTATATCTGGCACAGTCCTTTTCTGAACCTGCTTTCAAGTATTGTTTCCAACTTGTTTTCTTCATTTGGACCTGGGTCTTTACCTCGTCGTTCCACCAAGCTGTTCTTTGGGCCCTTTGTCCCACAGGAGTTTTTTCCCATATACCGATTCCGCCGACGTTACCAAGATACGCTTGAATGCACTCCAGCAGATCTCAATATCGTCCCATCGATATGTTCCTGTTCTAGCCTTTTCTTCTATTGCTTCTTGATAGGCTTGGAAAATTTCCGTGTTCTTCACCTTGTTTGTTTTATATGTTCGGATGGGTTTAGTTTTAGTGTTTTCATTGATGATCTCCTTCACCGCCAAATCTATCTTTAGTAGCAGGTGGTCACTACGTCTTTCATATCCTCTACTGACTCTAACATATCTCTTAATGTTTCCCTAGTTATGAGGAAATAGTCTATTATGGACTTCCAGGTTCTACCCTAGTATATTTATGGACCTCTTTATGGGGGAATAAGCTATTTGCTACAACCATTCCATTGGCCAGACAGAGCCATAATAATTCTTTCTTCATTGTCATTGACAGTCCGCACTCCACACCTTCCAATTGCTCCTTGCCATTCCCCCACATTATTTCCGACTCTGCCGTTCAGGTCTCCCATAATGATCGGAATTCCCTCATTATCACCTAATTCCTTCTGTAGAGTCTCGAAAAAGGTGTCCTTCTCTAATGTCGGAGCATTATCATTAGGGCCATACACAACGAATATTGTAAAGAGTTTATTTCCCGACATCAGCTCTATATTCATGATCCTGTCACTAATGCCTTTCCACTCCTGTAATATGTGAACAGCATCTTTATGCAATAAACATGCTACATCACTCTTGGCATGTGTCTTGGCATGTGTACATCAGCAGATAGTCTCCAATTAATTTCTGATTCTCCTTTGCCCTTCCTTTTAGTTTCGGTGAGTCCCAGTATGCTAATCTTTGCTTTCCCGATTTCCTCAACAAGTTGCACCTCCTTTCCGTTCAAGCCCTTGACATTCCTAGTTCCCAGTTGTATAATCCACGCCATGTCTTGCACCATAATAACTGATCAGCTCTTTCGCTTTCTTCTCTTTTCATAATTTTTATCTCATGTGTGCAGGGTATGGGCCTACCTCACCCAAATCCTGGTGGGGCTGCCCCCTCAGAGCATCCAGGCATGCAGACCCAACCGAGTAGGCTACCTAGGGTGTCATTTATATGCCTTCGTCTGTGATGTGGAGGTAAGTGTAGTGTGCTGTTTGGGTATTTATGAGTGTGTGTTCGTATTGATGTTCCCCCTACTTGGAGGGCCAGAGACTGTTTGCGTTCTTTAAACCGGGCGATGGGGTCGCCACATCCCTGCGCTGTTATTATTATATAATATTACATGGTTATACGTCGTTAATTACACTTTATTTTTAATTTATTATTTATTTATTATGTACTTATTTATATGTAGTCAGTTACTCTGTGTAATTGTTAAGTAGTCGAGTGTGATTTTCTAAAACCGAATTGATGGTGAGGGATTGTATTTTCGTCAGTCAGTAACTTTAATAAGCGGGGATAAAGTAATTTTTTAAAAATTTTAGAACAAATAGGGAGTAAACTAATAGGTCTGTAGGATGAAGGGTTGGTAATATCTCTATCTTGTTTTTTGATCATTGAAACAATAGAGTATTTCCGCTGTATAGGGGAATTTCGTAGTCCTAAGTATTGAGTTGTAGATTGTCGTAAGAAGCACTAGAGCTTTCCTAGGCATTTGCTGGAGCACCTTGGCATTTATTAAGTCATAGCCCGGGGCTGTTCTTTTTGGCAAATGTCTAATTAGTTCTGCAACTTCTGTTGGAGTGAATGAAGGCGGTGGTAGTGTTAGTTGTAATAGAGCGTCAAGTGTTTTATTTACAGTTATTTCGAGTTCTGTGTTAGTGAAGTCAGAATGTGGTGTAAACACGGAAGAAAGATGGTCGGCAAAAAGGTCAGATTTTTCCTCGTCCGACACAGCCCAAGAGCCGTCTCCTTTTCTAAGAGGTGCCGACATCTCTAGATGTTTTAAGAGTCTTTTGGTATGCTTCCATAGTCTGTCGAGGGATTTAATATAATTCTCATAGTTTGATCTGTTAAATTTGGTAATTTGACGTTTTAGTTCATTATTAAGTTTGTTAAATCTCCGCCTATCTGATGGTTATCTGTTAGTTTGCCATATTTTACGAGCTCTTCTCTTGGCCCTGATCAAATCTCTAGTATACTCCAGGTAGCTTGGTAAACTATCCGCTTTTCTATCCCTGGGTTTGATGATAATCTACAAGTCTTGAATACTTGTAGTGAACTTTTCTACTGCCTTCTATAGTTCTTCTTCATTCTTTATAGAAATAGGGATTGAGAGGTGAGAATTGAAATAACTTCGTATAAATCCCCCAATCCATTATACTCTGTGTTAGGGAAGGACTTTTTTGTGCCTCAGAAGGCTCTTCGCACAGGATCATTTAAACTAGAGAATGATCAGAGCAAAGATCAGAGCTCGTATTTACAATCTTGTTTACTGTTCTTAAGCCTTTTGTAACAAAAAAGTCCAGTAATTCCGGGGTTTTGCGTCTAGAAGTAGGCCAGTAAGTAGGAGAATTTGGAGTTGATGTGTCTAATGATAGTTCATGAAGAGCATACCACAAGTTCCTACCTCTTGGGGTCACAATTTTGAACCCCAGCTTTGGTAATTCGCGTTGAAATCACCTCCTGCGATAAAACATCTACATAACCGTTTCAAAAACTCAGAAACATTATCGAAAAAACATCGAAGATGTAAGCTTGTACCTAGGGGGACAATTAACTGTAGCGAACGTGATATTTTTCTGTTTTGTATGTAATGTGATTCCAGTTGGCTGTATGTGCGTTGTGATGGGTAAATGAACTGTGTTTTAATGACGATTTGATAATAATGGCGGTGCCACCGTGTGTCGTTTTGTCAGGATTATCAGTTCTGTAAATAAAATAGTCTGAAATATAGATTTTTGATCGAGATGTAAGATGTGTTTCAGTGACGAGTGCTATGTCTGTCCTTTTTTCATGTAAATGTAAATCAAGTTCAGTCATGTGTTGCATCAGTCCACTAGCATTCCATAGGAGAATTGACAAGGAGCCAGCTGTTCAAAACTAGGGGCATGGCTGAGGCTCTAGGCCTGTGTAACCTGAGTTAACTGTTCGAGAAGATTAAAAAGAGGGTGGATAAGGTTGTTAATATCCGTTAGTATTTGAAATAGTTGGAGAGGGGCAGTATCATAAGGGGGCACCGGCAGGGTACTGTTATTCATCATACCTGTTTGAATATTATACTGCTGAGGTGTTGACTTCGTTACTGGTGGACTTCTTGGCTTCTGCTGAGAATTCCACGCTGTTCTCCGGATGTCCTAGTAGATGGTGCTGTACAGGTCTGAGATTTGGGAATTCTTGCGAATCTGGTGACAAATGAAAAGTTTGAGCTGGTGTAGGCCGCTGGTTGTAATGTCTTGAGCTACGCTGAATTCTTAAGTTCCTCAATGTTTGGCAGCCTTTGTAGTTGGCAGGATGTTGGCCACCACAATTGGCACAAGTAGCAGGAGTTTCTCTTGTTTTACTTCAAGATTTGTTGTCATGGTGCCCGCCACACCTTACACACCTTGGTGGGTGGTTACAGTAGCCTCGAGTGTGACCATATTGTTGGCACCTCAAACACTGAGGAATGTCTTTTCTCTTCCGCGGTTCTTCGATGCTTATTTTAGTGTAATAGATACATTTTAAATCAAAGACGTCTTCTTTGAAAGTTTCTTTTGTAATGTTTACAAAGAACATTTGTAAGGGCTTCTGAAATCTTGAAATAACATTGGTTACATTACAAGCTTCGGAACATTTCTCTTTCAATTCCTCTTTTATAATACTAATCGGTGTAGAGTAATGGAGGCCCTTAATCACTATCCTGGGGCATCTGTCCTGTGGAAGCTGAAAGGTGTGAAAATCTGCGCCTTCACTTCTTGGGCTCGCATTTAAATTTCTGTAAGTGTCAGGTATATCTGGATAAACTGTTATACCTTTAAATGTGGTTTTCACTGTAAATTTGTTTGGACCGACTTTTTCTTTTAGGAATGCAATTAATGCAGAGTAATTTTCTACTCCATTTATATAAAGTGGGGGCGGTTTTTGATTTAGCACGTGTCTCGTAGTATTTTCTAGTTGTTCATCTGGTGTTGAGGTTAGTATTTGAAAACTGTTGTGTGTTTGAATTGGCGCTTGTCATTTCTGTCTAATGTGATCTTGTTCAATTAGTAAAGGTCGTTTACGACCAGTAACTAGCTCCCAGGAACCAGTATTATTACCATTAGTACTTAAATTAATACTGTCCGCTTCCATATCACTTACCGCCTGCGAAGAGGTAGACGCTTCACCCATGGCTGGCGGAAAAAACCCGCACTTTTATTATTTAAGTCTTAAATCTGACTGATCAGAATAAAACACTTTTTAAAAATAAAAATCAGAATATTAAAACATTAACCGAAGTTATATTTATAGCAAATAAAACTAACCTCATATAGGACATTTCGATAGGTTTATCGAGTAAGGTTATCATGCTAATCACGCCATGTTCTGTGTGTGTGTTTGTTTTTCCATGATAATTTTCCACTTTCCATGAGCGTGGTAGTAGTAATGTTTACAACTATCTTGATCTTGCAATAGTTAAGGCTGTGAAGTATATTATATTGAGAAGTAAACGAATCCTTGACTTGAATGAAAGCGATGTAGTTATTATGCAGATACAAAACCCCGCTCGAATGATAATAATCATTTGGAGAGTATTAAATACATAAAAATGAATAATAAAATGCTAAAGACCCACGTAATTAATAAGCGACGCCTTAAGACTTTAACATAGGCAGTTTACTGCTGTTCCATATTTGATACGGATCCCAATTATTTATGACAGTAATCCCAAACTGAGGAAACTGTTCATCGACTAAATGCCACTTTACTAACTTGATTAGCAATTTAAATAGGTTCCTACTGGGGTGAAAGGAGGACCAGCTCTCGTGTAGTCGAACTAAACCTATCGTTATTCTTTAATACATTTCTCTTTTTTGCTTATCGGATGCAGCTTTGGGCTTAATAGATCATTAAAACAATGAATTAAAGAATAACGGCAGAATTCATAAATATACGTAAAAAACGAATGGTAAGTTAGAGAGATATAAAGTTTCAGTTACTTCACCAGGAGTAAATTACAAACTCAAAGTTTCCAGACACTGGTACATGTGATTTGCTTTTTTCTATCGCTTTATGCTATTGTATCCAACTACATCAAGCTTGGGGTAAACTCCTGGCTAAAAGTGATTGTAAAAAATATGACGACGCTCGAGTGAAGGTCCTAAAATTATAAATAAAAGATGATCTGAAATTACCCCACAAGGTCCATCTCTAAGCGTTAAATAGTTTAGAAGGCACTGCCGTATTTGAATCCAGTACCTTCATCCCATAAGCTCAACGCTTTACACACTGATGTATCCCACTCCTTGTTCGAATTCATTCTGAAATCTAAAATTATTTTAGCTGCTAATCTCCAGTTACGGATGTGTAAGGTTGTCCGAGCGTCCGCTGCCACACTATCCTGTTGATTGAGAAGTTATATTTAGTCTTAAATATAACTTCCTACTCCCATAAGAGCCTCTGTATTCCAACCCTTCTGGTTCCATGAACTTTTTCGTCTTGGTGTTTTTAGGGACTTAATTAGAACCCACGCGGGCAATGTGCCCTTGCCACCATTGCCTGTTTACTTTGATAACCCTAATAGCGTCGGCATGTTTATTTAGTCTTATTATTTCTATCTTCGACCGTTGCCTCCACGAGTTATTGTGAAAAACTGCTCTAAAGATTCTCCGTGCTTCTGTTAGAACGTTAGAACGGGCCTTATCAAGGTTTTATATACTCTTATCTTTGTGGACCGGAATAGGGCTAGATGAGAGATAGGACTTTTGAGGTGCTTTTGCAACCTAAAGAAGTATTTATTTGCGCCCATCATTCTTCATTGGATTTCCGGTTTCATTTCATTTATAACATTTATCTAGGTACCAAGATATAAAGATTCTTTCACGTTCTGGAAGGTGTAGTCCTACTTTGATGGTTGTTTAACTGTATTCTTCTTGCTGATTCCTTTGCCTCGTACACATGTATTTTGTTTTCGATTCGTGGAAAACTAGTCCCCACACCTCCCTTAAAAAAGTTTTCAATAAATCATCAAAAGGTGGTCATTTTACTATAGCTTCAATAAATTTTAATTAAGCTGTAACCAGGCTATATGAAGTTTTTAATCAACCAGGTCTGAATTAATCATAGTATAAAATTTGTTAGTTTTTAAAAGCTATGGAACTCGAGAAAGAAAAACCGCCTTTTTAAAAGGACTTATTATTAAAGTTGGTTAAAAAAAAAAAAAAAAAAACTGAGAAAGCTGCAAAGGTGACCGGCAAAACTGATTACCTCCTGTTCTTTGTTCCTGGACCTTGGTTAGAGGTCCTTTGCTGGGCCTATGCTTTTTACCCCTCCTTTTTTCGTCCTTTATTTTATTTTCTCCGGAGGACATGAAGGATCAGAGTTTAATTTTAACTCTGGGGTTCCGTTTGACAAGAGATCTGGAACATGGGTTGAGTAATAAATACGATAAAATTGGATTTGGCAGGTGAGATCCACCTTTGAAGGCCTGTCACTGACCATATATATCCCCACTCCTCAAGTGCCCTCTACTCTCCAAATATTAAAATCCCCAATAACTTATTTTCGATTTGATGTCATTTATACCAATTATAGATATTTAAATCAACTAGATCAGAAATTTTTGTTGAATATATTAAAATATAAAGGTTGATTACAACTAAATTCGGCGATTTCTTCATTTTATCAATCTATGTCTGAGGCTTTTACATGAGGCATTAGAAATTTCATCATCTAATGCTGTTAATAGTTAAATAGGTTAATATTACTACCTAAGTATATAAATTTTCCCTTATAACTCAATCCCTTTTTCAATTCTTACCGCTAAAAAAAAGAAAGATAATAATAATGAAATAAACCTTTTTGTTATTGGTCTAATGTTGAACGATTGATGCGATTGATTTAGAGCTCCTTGGGCTAACCCAGCCTCTATAAAGTGGATACACAAAACAGGGGGAGAATCTTGTGGTTGAACAAATTCGGCTTAATTGTCTTGAACAGTTTTTCGTTAATTACTTTCTTCATACAAAACTTGAATTTCTGATTTTTGTTGGGAAATCGGAAGGTAGTTGATAGATATAACGCATTCGAGGTGTATGATTTGCTATGTTTCTACTCGTAAGTATATTTTGAATCTTCTAATTTATTATTTGGGAATGATTATTATCATTTAGAATGATTACTCAAATTATTATTTCTATGCCATAGTCTTAATTGGATTCTTTTCCTGAGGTCTGTTCTTGTGTTTACCAATTTACTCATCTATTATATCTTCAATATATTATTCATAAATAAATAGTGCATCTGGGGTAGGTAAGCACGAAAAGAATTATAATGGTTATAGTTTATTAATTTAAATGTAAATTTTAAACAAGAGTAATGATTCAATACATATATTTTTAGAGGTTCATAACATAGGTTTCAAGGTGAATTGCCATAAAACATATTACAGGAATTAAATTTAGCCACCTTGACCGTAAGGGGACCATAAGGGACACCCTTCTACCTGCGTGATCTACTTCTCGTAAACCAACCTTGTTCTTTGTGCATAACACATTCCCTTTAATGACGCCGCCCCACCATAATACATAGCATATTGATTCATGAATTCACTCTAATTTCCTGTTGTACGTTCTTTATTCACGAGTGAGTTTCGGTTTCTTGATCGTGTTTATGTATTGAGTCACAGGAGGTGAAAATTATCAAAGAGTTGTATCGGCTTCGATCCCTTTAGGGTTTCTAGATACTAAAACCACCTCTTTACGTATTATTTAGAGTGAGTAAGGATGATTGGATGGATCGGGAGGCAAGGAACTCTGTTCTAACCATTTGAGGCAACCCTGGTCGGGACGCCTATTGAGTAAAGTAAGTAAGGTCTGATCCATTGCTTTTTTGAAATTATTCCTTCTCTTCCCGAAAGCCACAGCAGCAAAACAATGTGTGAACACCTCACTTCAGCAGTAATTTAAAACTTCCCGAAAACGATATGTTCAGATTTACACTACTGCTTTCGATGTTAGGTTAGTAAGGCTTTAGCAGCACACTCAGTAACAATTCTTTCATCTGGTTCCGGTTCCTTGATGATAATCTGGCGCTATTCTTCGAAATCTTCGTGGGAATCTTGTTAAACCTTTCTTATTGATATGATCCAACCTCTTCATCGCTTGTTACTTCTGGCGATAGCTCGCGGAAGTTAAAATTTCGCAGCTTTAAACATGTGTGTTTCGTCCACCTTTTTAATCCAACACAAGTTCTTCGAGGTGGATTAAGAGAGGTCAAAGTAATTATTTTAAAGAAGTAATATGAATATAAGGAGAGGTTTATATGAACATACATTATAATAAAGTATAAAATATATTAATAATGTACATATAAAAAATATATATGAACTAAAAAGCTAAAAACAACGTTCTTAATATATCCTTAATGATGCAAACCAAGCTTAATGATCTCTTCGAGTCCCTACCATTAATTTTTAATTGGTAATGACCTGCCCGAAATACCAGCATTCAGGGCGCCCAGGGCTTGGGATATTCGATCTTGATATTGATATTTTTACCACTTTTTAAAAAAGTTTTATTAAGCTTAATTATTTGCACCCGTTTGAACTAATGACTAGTGTAAAAAGAATGCAGTCAGTTTTATACTGACTTACCTAAATGTTATTTCTATACTGTAAGATGGTGGAAGAATCTTGTTCCTAGGTCTTTACAGAAATGAAGGTTTTCAGATACTCGTGTCCAAATAACCAACCCTCGCAAGATGGCGATGTTGAACGAGAGACGCTCTCCATGAGAATTTCCCTCACATTGTAATTTCTATCTCTATTTCTTTTTAATTTTAATTTATAGTCATTCAGAACACATGACCAGAAAATAAATAGGGTATAAATATCATTAGAAAAGTAAATTTTTGTTTCAAATCTCCATTTATTCATATTAAAAAAAAATATTTACAATATATATATATATATATATATATATATATATATATATATATATATATATATATATATATATACATATAAAACCTGTACCATTACAACCCATGAAGGGTCTGGGGTTCAGTACAGTACATGGTAGACTGTACTATTTCATGGACAACGGTTCTGCAAGGAGGTGACTTGTCCTAGGTCACGCTCAACCGCCAGATTTTCCCCCTTCTTTTGGGTACCCTATTTTTATAATATTTTATAGAGGCTGGGTGGGACCCAGGTGGGTTCTGCATCCCATATGATCCATATCCCGCTGCAAACAGACTAAATAAAAATCATGGCCTGCAGCGAGATTTGAACCAGGATTTCCGGCATGGCAACTCAATGCTCTACCACTGAGCCACTCCGCTCCCTATTTTCATCCTCCTATTATCCTATATATATATATATATATATATATATATATATATATATATATATATATATATATATATATGAGCCGTTTATTTTGAAATTGGCCTACCTCCATTTATCTTCAAATATTTAAGGGTTTGCGTTTCGATGAATTTAAAAATATACGTATAGGATACTAATGAGTCATACTGCTTAAGTGTATCTAAGGCTGTTAAATTTATGGTTCCAATTAAAATGTTAACAATTATTAAGTGAATAATGTATGTTTTCTTATCAAGAATGGAGTTAGGCAAAAATTTTAAAAACGGAGTTAGGTCACTTTCAAAATAAACGGCTCATATATAAGCGGAAATAATTATAATACTTTTCCTACCAGGAGGTATTTTAAATAAATACTCAAAAGTCAGATCGCCGCGAGCGAAATCGTAAGTCATATAAACATCAACTTTGCTCATTCGTATTATGATAATAATTAATTATTAGTAGTAATAATACAGTAAACTAATAATTACATTAGCTTTACCATTTCCCGTTGCCTGTTTTTGTTTAAGGATTACAATATTGGTAGAATTTACCTCTACGATTTCTCAAATCGCTGCAACTAAGGTTATTTTGATTCTTTTTTCCCAGCCAACATTTACTGTAATATTGATTTCCTTGATAATGAGAATGGCCTTAACGAAATGGTCCACATTCTTCAAGATCATAATGGTGATGAAAGTGGATACTTGATGAAGACAGATAGATTTAATGATGTCCACAAGAAATGTGAAAAATGTCAGGATGCATGGCACCTATGGTTTTATGAGCATATGTTGGCTATGATTGTGGAATATACCAGTAAATATATTTTAAAAACTCATAACACATTCTCTAGACCAAGGGATGCGAAGGTCACTGATATAGTAGAGCTGATAGCTTTTATTAAAAGTTTTTTGTGACTGTGATCCTTGTCTGTTTTCATGGTGAAACCTTTCTAGTCTCAGTTATAAAATGTTTTAGATTACATTAGAATCGATAATTAGAACGACATTAGAATCCATAATAGAGTTTTATGAGGCGATTTATTGCTTTTAAAAACTAGAATCAGTTCGCTGTCGGTACTTTGTTTATTTCATTGAAATAATCAATTAGGTAATCCTAAAATAGCTCTTTTAAAAATCTTGTTGAGTAAGACCGCCTTATGATTACTAACTCAAAGTTTCTTTTATTTACAGGTAGATAACTGATAGGATTTATTATTTATTATTAGGATTTATTATCTCCAGGGAAGTTAGACCATCACTCCCTAAGGGGAAGGCCTACAAGAAATTAACAAGCAAAAATTGTATATAGTATCTGTAGTAAAATTGTTTTAATTTTTCTTATAATTCCTGTTAATTTTTTTGTAATAAAGGCTTTATTCAACTGATAGGAAACATGGCTGAATCTAAGAAGAAATGTCGACAGTATAGTGTTTAAGATTTAAAATTTGCTTTTCTTCCATCATTGTCGAAATGTGCATGTTTAACAAAATTTTACTCACTTTTTGAATCAGTTTTAGAGGTGCTGGAAAGTAAAGATCCAGATTTAAAAGAAACCCTGATCAATTTGAAAACACACATTTGGCAGATTTGTTCAAAACAATTAATGACATTAACTTACAATTACATGGGAGCAGCCTCAATTTAATAAAAACAAAGTAATTTCAACAACAAAGGTGTCATTTTAGCTTTTCTTGGAATATTGAAATTTGTGAATCTAAACATTGGCGCGAATTTCCACAGTTGTCAATCTTGCCACAGGCAGAATGCCTTGATGAGGATATTCAGACATGCATTCAACATTTAATTGCCCTACATGATGACTTCAAAATCAGATTTGAAGATATTTTGACGACGGAAATACCACGATGCATCTTAAATCCATTTGTTGAAACGGAAGTGGAGAATGAGGAGCTACTCCAGCTTAGCACTAATGATGAACTGAAGGTGAAATTTAAAAGACGGTATCAAACATTTTGAATGCAGGCAGAAATACCCGAGGAATGTCCTGACTGTGGGGAATTACGAGAAAGCTTTTGATAGCGTTTCCCTCATTTTATCTTCTCGAAAATAGTTTAAGTGTCCTTACTAACCTTTAAAAAAAAGGAAAAAAAGGGAGCAGATTGAATATCATGGAACGAGGAGATTTGCGGTTATTCCGAACAAATCTGTAGCCAAATATTTATAATTTGCTGTAAATCCATCAATCCCATCCCTCCCATTAAAAGTATGACTATTTTGTAATTGTCGTTGTAGAAGTTACATTACGTTATTAATGCTTAATTTTAATTATATTACGACTTTAATTATATTACAATGTAATATGATAACAATAATAATTAATAGTGTAATTATTATATATTTCAATAAATACTACACAAAAAAAAACTATTTTTATTTTTATTTATAACACTCTGAATGGGGAGTGAATAAAATAAGTGAGAATTGATTGGTGCTTTGTGCTGTGAGTAGATGTCAAAAAGGTAAAGTTGGATGAAATCACTTTTTTGATTTACTTGGACATCCACTCATAGCACAATCAATTAATCGATTGACCAATCAATTCTCACTTTTCTTCGAAAATTATTAATTCGTGGTTGTAACTCAGCCGCAACGCACATTTCCATAGTTAAATCTAATCTTCACATTTTTTTTTTTCGAGTTTTGGGAATATGGTAGAAATTAAGCTGTTGGGGGTCCCCCGGAACCAACTAAATTTTGAAAGTGGTCTATGAGAAAAAAAGTCTGGGAACCTCTGAATTAGACTAAAAAAATATATGAACATTTTTAATTAAGTACTTTAACTTTAAATTTTACATATTCCAAGTAGAGTTTTTATTTTTATAAAGAATTATCAGATGTATTGCCTCAACTTTTCCCTTCTATCGATTTTCTGACAAAATCGACTGACTTTAATCGTTTGTAGGTTAATTTGAGATCAGAAAATAAGCTGAAAGTTAAAAATTGATAAAATTACATTAAAAATAAACCTCGTATAAAGGGATAGTTTAACACTAAGATTTAATGGTTTGACGACTATGTACCACTAATATAAGTATAAGATCAAACTGAAGAATATTATATATACGTACATTAAATATGATGTATATACATATATATATATATATATATATATATATATATATATATATATATATATATATATATATATATATATTTACATATATATATATTATATATTATATATATATATATACATATATATATATATATATATATATATATATATATATATATATATATATATATATACATATATATATTTATATATATACATATATTATATATAATATAATATATACATATATTTTGTATACTACTATGAATCAAATAGTCGGGGATGTATAATTTAGATAGAGGGGTCAAATGCTGTTATTAGGGAAAATTATGTTATTTCCTCCAGTGAGAAGCAAGCTTGGATTGATTAACCCAATCCTCGTTTAATGGAATGTTAGACAAACTGTCTACAGTACCCGAATGTTGACTCGCCCACAGTAACATGAGCCAATAATTAACTATATGTATTACTGTTTCATCTGATTTCTTCTTCTTTATAGATTCTTTACTTTTATTCTCTCAGTATCAACACATTCCGACAATAGAAGAAATCCTAGTAAATGGTCCGGTTCAAATCCAGCTGTGCTAGGTAAATTATTTAATATGTTAACTACAGGTGGACACGAAGGGAACTGCAGATCCTCCTGGGGCTCACCCAGTTTCTATGAAGTGGCTACCCTTGATTGAGAAAAAAACCATAATCTCGAACAAATCTCCTCCCTTCACAACCGTTGTCCTAGATGGAATATAGTATCCACCATGTACTAAGTCCAAGATCCTGCATGGGTTGGAGTTTTCTTTTGTATCTTTAGAGGTGACCTTAAGAATTAAAAAAAGCATCACCACTTCATCACTCATCTTCACCATCAATGAAGCCATACTGATTTTCGTTTATTTTTTTACTTTTACTTGTCTATATACTTTAACTTGGAATACGTTTCTTAAAAAAAACAAAAACAAGATGTCCTATAGTTCCCTGAATACAAAATACTATGCCTCAAAAAATATTTTCTGTGCGTGAATGCGGTGTCTACGAAAGTAAAAAGGAACTACGCTTACTTCTTTTAGGCGCATTGCCTTGAATAGAAACTTTTCATCAAAGTTATAAATTTTTCGATTTTGTAAAAAATATATTTTAAGATCGTGATTAGTCTCGTAAGCCTATATATTTTTCTACATATCTGCCATGTTTTATCAATTAAAATATCTTTTAAGATCTTAAATATCAAATTACTAAAATTTCTTATGAATTAAATTTGACGATTTGCCATCCATATTGGCCATCAATATTTTTTGTAGAAATAAAAGCATATATATCTGGGACAGATATTAAATTATTTAACTTTAGGCATATAAAAATAGAAAGAATAAGTATTATTTAGTATTAGTCAGTTTAAGTTTTGTTAACTGAGAGTAAAAATATACCATTGTACAGACAATAATTTGAAAAATATTGAATATAATATTTAGTTGAATAATGAAATTTAGAATCACAAAAATAAATGCTTAGTAATTGTAAATAATAAATTATTTTAGTACACTTTTTTCCATGTACATCAATTGTAATTTCCATGAGAAGTATACATTTGAATTGTACACCCAATACAGTTTTGATAAAAGTTATTCGATCAGCGCACCCATATTTTTTTTAAGAATACAAAGATTTGTTCCGACCGAACTATGTATGACATATACAAAATACATCATGGATAGATAGAAATATGACTGAGATTAAACATGCAAATTGTCCTAAACAAGTTAGAATGTTCGTAAACGATAATAAAAATATTGCCTACAATAAAAACAATAAATAAGAAAGAAAGTGATCCGGGTAGAGGTCAATGAATTTCTCTTAGAATTGGAGCAATGTTTATTAAGTAGCCAACGTTTCAACATTATTACTTTGTAGGTCTTCTTCAGGGTTATCGCGGGGGAGGGTGGTAAGCTGTTGGCTTGATATGGCTTAATTAAAATACTATCTAACATAGACGTAACATAGATACTATAGTATGTGAATTAAGCTTCTGAAGGGCCTATCAAGCCCCCCATCCTCTTCAGCAACAGCCCTGAAGAAGACCAACAAAGTAGGTCGAAACGTTGGCTACTTAATAAACATTTCTCCAATTCTAAGAGAAATTCATTGACCTCTACCCGGACCACTTTCTTCCACATATATTATCAAGATCAACTATTATCATTCAATATAAAAACAATAAAATTAGATATTGAAAATGATCCTAAAATATAAATGACCGGGTTTCATTGGAATCATGTCACTATATTATAACTGTCTGTGCTAAATTTTAAGGTGATTTATGTAAAAGCACCACATGCATTTATTTGTCGTATAAATGCATTATGCAACAAGCGTGAACACTTGCGATTATCACACGTGCTTATTAAAACCAAGCATGACAGCCTATTCCTAATAATATCACATCCCATTGGCCTGGTATTAGTATTTGTATGAAATGCAAACTAGAGGTTCCTAACCCGGTCTATATATTAAATGTAAAAACAAGCAACTAGACAACCTCACTGCTCGTGGTGCATTTAATGGAATATATAATTTTAAAAAATTCTATAATCATCGTTATCTACAGGTAGTATATGGGCTAAGAGTAGATAATTCGAATTGGCTATTCAAAACTTTAATAATTTCAGTGTATACAATACTATTTATTAACCAGTAAACAATAATAGTAATTAAAATAGAATAGCTTAAGTTCAAAAGAGACATAAAATACTTGATACTAAAAACACTACAACTCATGAAGAATTTTGGGTTCAGTACAATCTATGCTGTGTCAAGGTAAACGATAGTGAAGGGAGGTGATTCGTTCGAGATCACGGACAACCGGGTTTTCCACCGATTTTTGAGTAGTGTCGTTGTTCTTTTTAAGGTGATGTTTTTCAAATGTAATAAGAAATCTAATTGACTCTATGAAACATTATTATCCTTGAAAATACTTCACATATAAGGAAAAGTTGAAAAAGAAGTTAAAATAAGTCACAGAATATATGAGAGGGTATGAAAGCGGAAAAAATCTGGGAATGCACCTGCCAGCCAAAAAAGTTCAAAGCTTTCATGTTGATTAATTTTCTGAAGTCCTTTTGTAAGCCTTTTGTAAAAATGGAATTTCAAGCTGATCCGTAGAAGGCAGATAGACATTAATGGGTGCAATTAGCAATGCTCTAGAGAGAATGGGCTACCCAAGAACAAATTGAGTATTGCTGAAAGGAGTCGGGAGCTTGAGGTGGCGGTGGCTAGATTAATTGACCCGACTGAGAGAAGTGACAGAACCGCAGTGATCTGTTTCTGTTATTGATGGCGCGGATCCTTCAGTTCAACAATCTACATATAGGCTTCTCCCCCCAAGCATCCCCTTCTCTCAGAGGCAACATATCTTCATTTCTGTCCGTCTGGGCTTCCTCTGCTTCTTAATGGGCTATTGCACTTTCCGCTTGATAGAGATATCGGATTGCACCTTAAGCGTTATGTTCATTGAATATAATTTATTAATATATCTGTTCATTCCAAAACAAAACAAAACATAAGCATGAATGATTCGAAGTCTTGCTATAATAAGCTCATTCATTAATTCCTATCTGTATTTAATAGGAGTTCTTCGTCAGGTATTCTGTAATTAAGGACAGCTCCCAGACCGGGTCATCTTACGTCTTAATTCTTCGGTTTTACCTGAAGGACTATCTCTTCTGCAAGTATGTCCCCCCTCCTAGGTTTTATTGCTTCCTGCATTCGTCATTGTATGGAACCTGGTTTTTGTAACCGTCGTTTCTTTAATTGTTTATTCTTGAAATGATCATATAGCTTGAACGATCCAAAACATAGTATTACTTTGACAATAGTAGTGTTTTTCTTAGTCGATAACTTTAGGTTGTTAGAGAAACAAAGTCAGTGGAATTTTATTTACAAATGTCATGTACGTGTAAGCTCTAACATATATAGCAAATATGAGAATTATACTATTATAGTGCAATGAAAAACATGTTTGACTCATTTTTATTTTTTATTTTCATTAGGGCATGAAAGCATCTAAGACACAAAAAGGGGTATATAAAGTTGTATATGCACTTGTCAGAATCGGTTAAATTCTGGAAATTCTACCCTGAAAGATTACTAATGTTCTACTTACTACATTTTCTGAAGTTGATGACAAAAGAATCCATGAATGTATCGAGTCGTTTTATGAGTGTGCGAAAGATAGTATCATGATGAATTGAATTGAATCATGTAAGACGTTTTAAACATGTTAAGTAGGCCGGTATTTAAGTTTCGCTCAAATTGAAAGAAATTCACCTACATTAATCAACACAATTAATCAAGGCATGTTTAATGGTACAATATACATTTCTCATAAAACTTAATATCGATTTAAACTTTTTATAACTGATTTTATTGTGATGAACAATAATAATGATAAGTACCAGTTAACTAATCACAAAAAGACGGGTTTCTTAAACTTTCGCATATAATTGTAAATAACAAGAAGCTCATAATAAAAAATAATTTAAAATAAACATATTAAACTTGATTCAGTGCATTTGCTTTAAGAAAATATTAGTGTCTTTTAAATGTCTGCCTTCATTTATCAAAACAAGTTAACAATGATTAGAATGTGTAATACATTTTATCATACTAAATATTATTATCATTGGATTGATTACATAACATGCTGATTCCACTTCAGGAGAATATGATATACGCGAAATCCTAAAGGATAAACAAATAAAATATAACCATTGATGTTAAAAAATAGGTGCAAATCTTCAATTCTACCAATTCCCTTTAAATTCGATATGTTTTAACTAAAACTTTTTATTTTCATGAATTTTATTAGTCGATCGTAAAAATATGTATAAAAGTTTCCTCAAATAGTAAAACTATTGATTAATAACTGAAATTTCGACACATGTCGGAGGTCTTCTTCAGAGCTGAATAAACAAGATACAAAAGTATATAAAACTATAATAATTTTAATAAACAACAACAAAATAGTACTTACAAACAAAATAATTGGAACTGTGAAGATATGAAACAGAAATAGAATGTAAAATAAAAATATTTATTTTATTTTTAAAACTTAAAGGATAGGATATAAGTTAACAGCAATAAAGATAAAAACATTTAGTAGGTATAGTAATTAGAACAACATATTAATTAGGAGTTAAAATAAAAAAATTACAGTTAATATAATATCATAATATAAAGTGGTCACTAGCATGGGAGGGGGGGGGATGATTAAGCAAAAACTAAGAAAGAACAGAATATGTAAAAGGCGGTGATGATTCAAAAGTCATTTATATTAAATTTTGAAGTCAATCAATTTTATTATTCTTCACTTTTAACATTCAGGAAAATATATAAGATTGGCACGAAGCCTAAATTCGTACTTTAATATTTCTTTATTATATTATAAAATTTCTCTTGAAGGGAACTTGAATTGAAATATTAAAGTATAAATAATAAAAATTTAATAAAGTATAAATAATAAAATCTTGAATAAAAATTTAAAGTATAAAAGCATAAAATTAAAAATTACAAAATAAAATCCAATTATGAATATTTTATAATATCATTATACTCTATATAATAACTTTTAAAAGTTTGAGAAACGATATGCATCCTCTTCGTCAAATATTCCATAGCTGTTTCACGGTTCACTTTGTATTACATTATTTACAAGGCTTACTAATGAATGGTTTATGAATTTAATGGTTTTGATGAAACTCCGATTTCGATGGGACATGCTCGAAATGCCCTAGGGTTTCAAAGTATATTTGATGGGAAATTCATTTCATTTGTGAACAGTTACATTTCAATTAGAGCATGTTGATTTTTATTAATGACGGACTCAGGTGATTAAAAAAATGACAATTAAATATATCACAAATATTCATTTTCCCCTAAAAATAACCAAATGCTTTTTAGACTGAGATAAATCTGATTCAATGTATACTATTTTATTTACACACGGAAAAAAAAGATTCATGCTAGAGATTTATGCTTTAATGATTAATGATCCGATGTGGACGTTAATGTGTTTCCTTGTACCTTTAAATACAATTCTCAAAAACATCAAATTGACAAAATGTATAAACGCTATTAAGTATTAATATATTATCAATCATTGCATACTACCACTTGAATTACATAACTTTAAATATAATTCAATACTTTATTTTATTTAACATGAAAACTTTAATACTAAATTTAAAACGATTGGTTAAAATTATTTTTGATGCTTGTAGTAAAGTATCTATTCCGGTTTATTTCATGTTTCCGATATTATAAACCCTATTTTTATCAACATAAAACAAATAAATACCAAATTTAAAACTTTTTTTTCTACCATAATTCTGTTCACATGTTCACTTTTAGTTTGCCAATTTTAACAATGATCTAGTATATTAAATATATGCTATGAGGTTCAATCTATATTTATCCGCAATTTAGGTTTATTTTTGTTTATGTTGGTAGTATGGTTGTTTTGCGTTGATGACTCATGCTTTATTTATATATTGTTATGTCTATGCAAGTTTCAAGCTACTAGATTAGTTTCGTTATCGCTGTCGTGCTGTTAATCATGGCTGCTCCGCTTTCTATTTGCACCAAAGAAGAGCTACGTTCAGTGATAATTTTTTTGTGTTCGAAAGGGGTATCAGGGGCCAAAATTCATCGAAGATATACGGATTGTCTACGAGTGGATTGAAAAATTCAAAAATGGTCGTAAAGTATTGGGCACGATGAAGGAGCCGGACGACCTTTTACCACAACAAATAAAGAAAACACTGTTCCCGTACCGAATGTCTTCGATGAATTTCGGCCCACAAACTCATCGGATACGCCTTTCGGCCAATAAAAACCATGTCTCTGAACGTTGCTCTTCTTTGGAGCCAATAAAAAGCGATGAAGCCATGATTAACAGCACGACAGTGATAACGAAACTAACCTAGCAGCTTGAAACTTGCGTAGACATAACACAAATAAACAACGCATAAGCTATCAACGCAAAACAACAGTACTACCAAAATAATCAAAATTGTTTTTCACCAATTTTCTTTTACATCTGTTTACATACCAGATTATTTTAACTAAAAGCTGTTGTTTCCAACGGTGATACATTTATGCAGCATAGTCTATTTTTTATATTATTTACTAGTGTGTTATATAGCATTTCGATAATATACTATCAACAAGTTTTTTTTTAAAATAACAAAACGGAAGTATAATTTCGAACATTTAAAATGATATTTTTATTTTGAATAGAAAAAATTTGTCCTGGGCAGGATATAGGATCGGTGAAGAGACAGGATTTGTCTGGCCTTATGACCCATGGTAGCTCAGTTGGGAAAGTGCCGCACTAGAGATGCAGAATCCCTGCCAGGACAAATTTTTTCTATTCAAAATAAAAATTTTCAAATAATCACCATCAAATGAAAATAAATAAAATATAATTTAAAATGATGATGTTTTTGAATATAGTTTGGTCGAAGTTTTATCTAACAAAAGAGGGTTATGAATATGTCAAACAAGTAATACCACTTTTATATAATTATTCATTTCGATGCTTGATTTCGCACTTTTAGCGCAATCAAGAATTATGTTAACCAAGAATTCCTAATTTATATAAAAAATGACTACGCTACTAAAGCTTATTAAATAAAGTAAAGGTTACGTTATTAAAATTTAAAAAAAAAAATCATGATCTAACTAATGTGTTCAATATACTCACCATTCTAAATACCTTAATATCTTTTTTTAAATAGAATAGAATTGAAAAATAATTTTATTCTTGGACCAGGTCTTAGAAATCAATAGAAATATTTCTGCCCAAACGACTACATTATTGGAATGATACAATTAAATATGAACTAAAACTTATGTTCTCATAGCGAAAAAAAATATATACCAACATAAGACAAAAAAAATAATAGAAAAAAAATTAGAATAAATAAAAATTGGCTAATGGAAAAAATAATAAAGTAGATAAGAGCATCTAATAATATGAAAAATAGTATCATAATGAGTGTGGCATATTTTCACACATACATACATACAAATATATAATCTTTTCCTATTAATTTCTATTATGATATTAAATTTAAAAATGTATATTGTGATATTGCTAAACGGAAATTCTACTTCTATCTATCAAAGATGAGGAAGTTGATAGGTACAGAAGGCTTCTAACCAGAAGGGTTTAACTGAGCTATAAATATACAGTGACCTTTATCGTGACTTTCAAAATTTCAAATATCTGAATAAATCATACGTCTTTGTCATAAGATGTTTTATTTTTAAGTATATTGATTTAATGCGTTTCACGCCATCATCATTATTTTTTAAGTAGAATAATGTCAAGTTCTTTATTTGTTTTTGTTTTTTTTCTTCAGGATGCAAGTATAAGCACATTTTCAGTTGAGCACTTTTCATTGGTTTGACGTTTATTTCACGATATGTTAGCAGTCCAATAATTAAGTCCAACACAAACCAAGATATTTTGAATTATTAGTATTTAATCTTAATTAATATCATGGAAGAGAAAATGGTCAGAGTGGAATTCATAAATAAATCATAAATAATGAATATCCATTTATTAAAAGCCAACGTTTCGATCTATACCGCAGGTCTTCAACAGAGCTAAATATAAATGTATACAAAATTAAATGAAATTAATAAACAACAAAATTGTTTGAGCAACCTCGAAATAGTTAATGGACCTTTCGATGAGAGCTCCGCAATGGATATATATACATATATATATATATAAAAATACCAGATCACATGTCTTTTTAATGCAACCATTTATGCAATTAAAACTCATTATATTAAATGAAATAGCAAAACACTTTGATGTTAAAAAAACTAATTGAATTAAATTAAGGACTTAATCGTTTATATAAAGAAATTACTTAGACTGAAATTACAATGAACAAAATAGAGAAATAAAACAAAAATTGCAATAACCATTAATAGAAAAAGAAGTACAGCACAATTTTAAATAAGTTAATGTTTTTAATAAAGATACTAGTAAATGTCTGTTGATTATCATAAATCTGGTTAGCCTGGCGAAATATTGAAAACAAATAGTGAAAACTGTCTTATCTGTCGCCTCGGTGGGGCGTGCGACGATGTCCATGACTTTTCCTCAGCAGGGCGACCGAGAATGACGCTGTGGCCAAATCGACGGCGACACTTTGACTGTACTTGAACTAATTCCCAACTGCAGTGGGGCAGCGAATTAGTCTAGTTCAAGTCCATCAAAACAACTGCACTATTTATACACAAAACTTCACTGGTTTCTGGTTTAGACCATGTTGTTGAATTTTTCTTCGCCAACGTTTCTCCAGACATACTGCTAGCTTCTTCAAGGCTGGATCGAGAATGAAGACGCTACGGTAACTCGCGGCTTTATATAGTCGTCGCTCGAGTTCACTCGGGTCCACTCGTAGTTCGTCGGGTCTTTTCGCTAGTCCATCGGGTTCTTTCGTGTCCGTGGTCGGAGTCTGCTCTTCCATGACTGCGATTGAGTTGTTTCTGTTTTTTCGGGCTCTGCTGCTTGGCTGGAATTAGGTTTTTAAGATTCATCTTGGTTGACTTGTTGTTTTTTCTTTTCCTTTATGGGTGTGTTAGGAAGCCATAGTTTGCTTAATCTGTTACCGGAGCGTCTTCATTCTCGATCCAGCCTTGAAGAAGCTAGCAGTATGTCTGGCGATACGTTGGCGAAGAAAAATTCAACAACATGGTCTAAACCAGAAACCAGTGAAGTTTTGTGCATAAATAATGGCCGTGGAAACCTGAAAGAGTATTTAATTAGCCTCTATGGGGAGGACATAACTCGAAGAGTGAAGATATTGGAGAGGTCCAGAAGAAAGAAAACGAGTCTAATTTGCAGGCATGCCTTTTTAAAAAGATGTAGGGATCATAAGATTATCCCTAATTGAGCAAGAATTGGCATAACAAGCTCGTCTAATAGAGTCCAAAACGCAAAAAGTCGATGTTATGTAATAATAATAAAAGCTATGATCGCTGATACCAGGAAGGAACTGGCTTTGTTGGAAAATAAGTTATATCAAGAACATCTGTTCCTCAGCAGAAATATCAAAAAGGAAGATTGGAATAAGGTAGACGAAATCACCTGGTTAAGAACCTACCAAGAGGAACAGACGATAAAAACAAAACAAAACAAGAAATTCAACAAGCTACAGATGAAGCAAAGACCTAAGAATCCCCTGTCTGTTGGAACACTAAAAAAAACAAGTAGAGAACCTCACAGGAGAGGTATTATCTGAAGATACTTTGAAAGTGTTAGAAAAGGGACATAACTTCGCTATCGCTCCGGAGAGAATACCGATAGAGAAAATCATAAGTGGTGTAGAAGCTACAGTGAGCCGATTAGAAGAGAAAATGGCGGAAGGGATTCGGGGAGAGGTTTCTAGGGTTCTGAGGAAAACTAAGCCACCGAAATCAAATCTCACTATTAAAGAGGAAAAAGCCTTAAGGGCATTGAAGCAACGGGATGACATTTTAGTATTACCTGCGGATAAGGGCAACATTACAGTCGTAATGAAAAAGATAGATTACATTAATAAAATAAAAGACGTGCTGAATGATGATTCCTGCGAGGAACTAAAATAAGACCCTACTGGAAAGATAAACCGGAGGATTACCCAGTTTCTGAAAGACAATAAAATTGAAACAGTCAGAAGTTTGATCAGGTCTGACCCGATACCGCCAAGGATATACGGTCTCCCGAAAATCCATAAAGAGGGAATACCTCTACGTCCTATTGTGGATTGCAGTGGCTCAGTGACGTATGAAGCGGCCAAATACTTAAGCAAGAAAATAAAACCACATATCGGCAACACTGAACACCACATCAGGGACTCTAACGCATTTGTGAATAAAATCGCAGCAATAAGAATCAATCACCAAGATATACTGGTCAGCTTCGATGTGAAATCCCTTTTCACCAAAATACCTATAAAGAATACTATATCACTAATGAATAAACGCTCAGTAAAGCAGATACAGACTTGGCTGAACTGTGTTTAATATCATCGTACTTTTTATTTGATGGCAAATACTACAAACAAATTGAAGGCGCAAGTATGGAATCACCATTAAGCCCACTAGTCGCGGAACTTTTTATGGAAAATTTCGAACGAGAAGCATTAAAAGCTTCAGGTTTGAAGCCATCACACTGGTTCCGATACGTGGATGACACATTCGTTATTTGGCCGCATGGGAAAGAAACATTAAACGATTTCCCCAACCACTTGAACGGGAGACACAAAAACATCCAATTCACTATGGAAGTTGAAACGGAAGAGTTATACCGTTCCTGGATGTTAAAGTGGAAAAGAAAGGTAACCGATTAGGATACTCGGTGTACAGAAAGCCTACCCACACTGACCGGTATTTGAATGCTTGCTCGCACCATCACCCTTCACAAAAACATAGTGTCATAAGAACATTGATGACTAGAGCCATCAGAATTTCAGAACCGTCATATTTAAAGAAAGAAGAAAGACACCTAAAGAAAGCATTAATAAAGAATGGGTATCAGGAAGACATCATAAAAAGAGAATTTAAGAAAGCCCAAAAGACAGGCGGACGAGAAAAAAAAAATAACAGGAAACAGGAGAAGAAATTAAAAAATCAGTGATCCCATATGTCAAAGGCACCACCGATAAAATAGCCAAAATACTGAAAAAGTTCAACATAAAAACAATATACACCACAGACAGGAAGATAGGCCAAGTTTTACCCAGTGCAAAGGACAGATTAGGGCTCAGAACACCTGGCGTATACAGCATTCCATGCCCCTGTGGAAAAGAATACGTTGGGCAAACGGGTAGGCTGATGTCCACAAGACTTAATGAACACATTAAAAGTGTGAAAAAAATGGATAGTAAAATATCTGCTTTGGCGGAACACTTTACTACCACGAACCATATCATAGAATTTGAAAAAATTAAAGTGGTTCAGAAATGCAACAATAACACAGAAAGGAGGATACTGGAAGCCATTGAAATAGTCAAGCGCCCAGAAAACTTCAACTGGGAAGACGGGTACAGATTAAGCAAACTATGGCTTCCTAACACACCCATAAAGGAAAAGAAAAAACAACAAGTCAACCAAGATGAATCTTAAAAACCTAATTCCAGCCAAGCAGCAGAGCCCGAAAAAACAGAAACAACTCAATCGCAGTCATGGAAGAGCAGACTCCGATCACGTACACGAAAGAACCCGATGGACCAGCGAAAAGACCCGAGGAACTACGAGTGGACCCGAGTGAACCCGAACGACGGCTATATAAAGCCGCGAGTTACCGGAGCGTCTTCATTCTCGATCCAGCCTTGAAGAAGCTAGCAGTATGTCTGGCGAAACGTTGGCGAAGAAAAATTCAACAACATGGTCTAAACCAGAAACCAGTGAAGTTTTGTGAATAAATAATGGCCGTGGAAACCTGAAAAAGTATTTAACTGCACTATTGTTTATAATATGCACCCTCTCAGGCTAGCAGGGCATGTGTCTTTTTTTTTTTTAAACTTACAAATAAAATTAACTTATTCTATTTAATCACTAAAATAGAGTAAAAAAACTCAAAAGGGAACACTATTATTTATTATAATGCAATTGGGAAAAACCACAATGTAAAGCCTTATGTTTCAAATCCAGTAATACACCCACTTATCAGTCGACGTTTCGCCTATTCAGGCATTATCAAGACACAAAAACAAAAAAATGGTTATGTGAATCACATCTCAGGAGCCTGTTTGGGCTGATGATCGTTGGGATGTGTTGCAAATTTTTCTTCGAGATGTGATTCACATAACCCTTTTTTTGTTTTTGAATCTTCATAATGCCTGAATAGGCGAAACGTCGACTGGTAAGTGGGTGTATTACTGGATTTGAAACATAAGGCTTTGCATTGTGGTTTTTCCCAATTGCATTATAATTATTCTATTTAATTTAAACAATATTAAAAACATAATAATAAACAAATGATAACAATATGAAAAATAAATATTTATATAATTATTTTACAAAAAAAAGGTAAAATTAAAATTAAAGGAAAAATGTTCTTTTCTTTTTTTTTCTTGCTTTGTCCAAAAAAAAAATAAATAAATACTCTTTTATAAGACCATTCAACTATCTGTCCTTGACAAAAATAAAATCTCTATTATAAAATCCTCATACAAGACTGAAAAGACAAGAAAATGCTCGACGTTTTCGCCTACTTCAACATTTACTGGACAAACGTTCAAAGCTCCCAATTAATTACAAAAGACTCATTTACATGACAGTTATCAGACCTATTTGGACATACGGAGTTGAGCTTTGGGGCTCTTCTAAACCATCCAATTCATCTCGTATCCAATCCATAATCCATACAATCCAAAATCCTTCGTAAAACCCTCAATGCCCTTTATTATGTCACAAACAAACTCATCCATCATGATCTTAATATCCCATATGTTGCTGATTTGGCCCAAACTAGATACCTATCCTTCCATGAAAAGCTCCATACACACACGAATCCGCTAGTCTCTCAACTTGCTTCCCATAATATTCCTGATAACCCTCCGAGGCGTCTGAAAAGAAAATGGCCTCGAGACCTTCTACTATAGAACTTTATTGGAGTACTATCAATGGATAGTTTCTCCACAAGTGTTGTTTTGTTTTTTTCATGTCCTTTGTTCATACAGCAGCAACCTTGATGTAATATAATTACAGTTGTAAATATCAATAAATTATTCTGTTCTCTCTCTCTATTATAAAAAAAATGTGTGTGTTTGTGATATTTTATTTAACATGTGTGAAATAATTACAATGTGACATAGGGAGTTGGTGGTCCCATCGCCCTGTCATCTGACCGCAATCAGTCACTTGTCCTCCAGGTTGGGGGGAAACCAAGTATCGGGAGTTGCAGCCCGGTCACCCTTTCTCCTGAGGGTTCATAAATATTCAGAAAACCAGTTGTCCCGAGGATTGGGGCCTCTATTACTGGGCTAATAACCCGCATGGTAGTAAATTTCATTAAAAGTAAACAAAACATCATCGTGAAGGCTCCTCGACGCTAGCAATGGTATAAGAGGAAGTCAAAGAACAAGAAGAAGAAATGATTACAATGAAAAATAATAATAATAGTAATAAATGTTATAATGGGAAACATGTATGAAACTTTGTTTTCCTGCAAACACTTGAGCAATGAATGGTACAGCTAAGAGAACAGATTGTAAAATAGAGGATGGTCTACTTTTCTAATACACAAAAATAAAATAATTGGAATAAATAAATTTAAAAAAAATTAAAAATACCAAAATGAATAATCAAGGTTAAAAGTAATTTTAAATATGGCAATATCCTTAATGAAATCAAAGACAATTATTGTACTAACTCTAATAAGTAATATCATGTAAATATTGTGCTTCACATAATTTTTACTTAATTAAAAAATTTCCTATTCAGTTTGATTTATTTATTACTATTAAGTTCCTATATTATTAAATCCGAAAATCACAAAATTATTCACCTCAAAACCTTCTCTTCTTTATCATAATACAGAATCATAAAACTTAGACTGATCATTTTTCATATCTTGGAATGCGTGAGAACTTAGAGAACTAAGAGAACCATTAATGACCGAGATTCTGCGGAACAGCAGGTGGAGCGCCCAGGAAATATATTTTGGGGGGGGGGAGTACGGCGGAAGAGAGGATGGCTAGGGACCACAAATCTCGAAGGGGCCGGATGTACTTAGTTGTTTTCCGGTCGAGGCTCAGTGATCTACACGAGGAGCAGGCCGTGTATCAGCCAGCACGCGAACTCTATTGTTTCTACATCCTTCCGATTTATTGCTCTACTTCTTCTCTTTTCTTAAACTGTGTCGGTAAGAGCTATCCTCGGTTAAATGCACAATGGCACCATTGCAAATGTTACTTTTATTATTATTATTTTGGTAGAAACCACAACAACCTCGACCACATGTACATTACTAACTTTTTTCTTAGTCTGTTTACATTATGAGGTTGCAGATTCTTATGATTCAGTGAATAGATGTTAAACAACCTCATGGTGACTAGACTCAATCGATCTCATATTCCACACAAATTGAGACGAAATGTTTCCCACTACATCACTAAATATACATCAATAATCGACTGATCAAGATGCAACATTTCTATCTATCTAGATATTGGTGCTTTAAGTATGAGTAATGTTTTTTTATCAATTACAAATGTTTCCTATTTAAATGGGCCGAGGGAGCCGAGCGGAGCAGACTGAGGCATTGGCAATAAGTAAAGAATCGTCGTATGTGGTCAGCCCTCTAGAAAAACAACGAAGCTCGAAATCCGGCATAAGAATTGCCCCCATAGGGGGTATCTGATGCCTGTCAGACTACTGGAATACTGGAGTGTAAGATCATCCTCGGACGACATTACTGGTGCATTACTATAGGGAATTGACTGAAGGTTTGGCAAGGGGCGGTCTGCTCCAGAAAAAGATCTATAGGTCCTTTAGTGCCTTCTTCGAACAGCCATAAACCATGAATACCAAGACCTTTCTGTCCCTGTTCCTTGAATCCTACTGTACATCGGTGTGCAGGACACTGTTGAATCGCCACCTGGTTATTGAGCTATGGGCAGCTTGCCGTTGCACCCAGAAAACCATAGTTCACAGGAACTTGAGGCTGGATGATCCTCTTCAGGCTGCATGCTCTTCCAAAAGTAATAAATGTCTGAAAGGAAACAATCTCAGGCGGCCAAGGATCTCCTGTCATAGTAGGAATCGAAAAAAAAAAAAATAAAATAAGAAATCGCCAAGATAAAACCACAAAATCGCCCGATATAGAAAAAACTACGTATTGATAATTAACAATTTCATTTTCTCTTTAACATGTAATTTATGTTAATTATGTATATATTTATGGAATAACGAAAATAAAGTAGAATTTTGTACTTATTTCTGTTAAAAACAAATCTACAAATATCATCGTCTATATGAATGATTATCTCAAAAAACTTTCAGATATTTATTTTAGATTTTTATTTTCAACATTTTTTTTAAACCTTCTACTAATATTATGTAAAACTTCTGGTAAAACGAAGCGTTCATAAAATCAAATTTTTGGTTAGACCCATGAGTGACTAAAGCCCATGAAATATGATATCATTTTTGATTTACTGAGGGTTGTCATATTTCTTTTCCCCTATTCCTAAATATGCCTATATTTTCAACGCTCGGACTGAGACTCTGTCCTCTTGAGGCTCACCGCCAGCTTTGAATGCCTTCCATATTCCGCCTTGAAAGCGAACCCTCTCGTATTCCACTTCTTCTTCCTCCTAGCCCTAGAAGCGAATCCCATCCATCAGTCGCATCCATTCTTTGTTGTTACGGTGAATATCCTTTGCTCCTCAGGTCGTAGGTAGCGTTGTGCGGCTCTTCGATACTTTAATTCGTCCATGTCATCTATTTATACATTATTCCTGCTAAGTCTAGTGACATGAGGCCTTCTAGTAAATCATGACATCGTGCAAGTATAAACTTAATTTGTTATTACTAACGATAGGCAACTAATTTCATAGTTGTATGAGCAATAATACATTGTGCAAATATTTTAGTTTTGTAGTGATATTCCTTGGAAACTAGCATAGCAACTGAGATGAAAATAGTAAGGGATATTAGGCATGTAGGCCAGGAATATTCAACATTGGAAACACTTTTTCGATTCAGTATTAGGATACAGATTAAATCGGCTACCAAACAGAGGGAGAATATGGCGATAAAAATCTCTTATGGTCAATTTCCGTAGAAAAATAGTGGTTTCCGTAAAAAGATTGTGGTTTCCTCTCCTAAACAAATCACAATTATTTATCCACTTCTGATTATTTTAAGTATCAAGAAGTTACATAAAGCGATTACACTACTACGCTTTTTTTTACGAAACAATTTTTTTTTTGTTCATCACTCTATTCTTATTTTAAGCTTATTGAAAATTATCTTATGCTTTTTAGTTTTGTTTTCTACTACAGCGTGTTTTTAATATTTATTATTTCTTTTATATTATGCATTCCTAATTCTGAAGATCATGATGAGGCCATGAGACAAAACATATAAACTAATTATATTCTCATCGGTCCTGGAGAAGTTTACAGTTTCAATTGAAACCTATTACGATGTGGTCGAAAATAATGTTCAAAGCTTCGGTTACGGTGTAGATACAGGAGAAGCTAATAAAAGTTTCTTAATACAGCAATGAGAAAAATGCAAAATGCAACCAAACCATGTAAAATCACATATCCTAAATCACTTGTGTATATATATACAGTCAGGATTCACTTTTATTTACGTCTATAATAAAGTTATTTACTTTTTGAAACGATTTCGGAAATAATAAATATTACTGAATGTTATTCACAAGTCGGAAGTAAATCACAGGTGCTATTATGAATGGAGCTAGGTGTTAAATTAGCATTTAATAATCTGTTCATTTTATTTCAATAATATTTCACTAATAATATTTTTATGTTTTTCGTAAATAAAATAATTTAAAAAACAAAAAACAGTGTACATTCGGATTGTCTTTATTTAACTTATATTTTGTTAGTAAAAAAAAGGTATGGTGGTGTCATTTACTATGGTCACTTATGCCTGACTAGTTGTAAGCTCAGTTTTTAAGAGGAGTTAACAATAAACATGCACCTGTTTAAACAAAGTTAATCAAAGGAATGAAGCATAATGAAATGCATTGCGTATTGAAGGCTATCAGATATTGACTAAGCTATTCTGTTGCTGTTGCTATTCAAACCATAGCAGATACAGTCAGGAACAAAACACTTGATAGTACAATATCTACCTTACCGAACTTTGCCGTTTAATAAGTAAGTAACCTACTTCTGATTAAATAGCTAGTCTCTTGCTAAACCGGTGTCCGACTCATTTACTTCATAAATGGTATTAAAAATAAATTAACTCAAGTGAGATTATGACTTAGTTAAATAGCACCGAATAAGGAGTTAAAAGGTCACCTGAGCTGTCTCATGAAAGAAAGGCCCCCTGAGTAAGAAGTTGTCAAAATAATTGACGGTCTGACAAGAGACAAATCTAATAGGTAAGAGCTTCGTCGGAGACCTTCTGAAGAGTACTTCTGTAAAATAATAAAATAAAAGGGGAAAGTTTCTGAAATCTTATTCAGTTTCGAATCTACCGCACAGTTGCTCATTTCTAAGTGAAAAAAGAATTAAGAATTTTTTTTTTTCGAAACTGTAACTGTAACCTGACGACCATTTCTTGTTTATTTATTTTAATCAACAAATCTGAGGGAGAATCTTACACTGGACGTTTATAATATTGAATTTTCATTCCTACTTATACTTCAAAAATCAATTATGACTGTTTGAGTAGGTGGAGGCTCTACTCCAAACAGGTTTTAGCTAATGTGGATATACTGAACCTCACCTACTCACCAAGGAACGTAGTAGCCAGAAAATATGGGTACCAGTATAAGTGAGGAATAAAGTGAGGTGAGGATTGGACGAAGTTTCTGGCGGATTCGGAAGGATTTTTGAGGAAGGATGGAAGTTTGTAAGCAGACATTGGTGGTATCGGCATCGAGCCTTCTGGTTAGCTAAAGTTTATAATTATTACCATTATAATTACGGCAATTTTTGTAAAAAGTTGAAGCCCTGAAAATACGAAATTTAAAACTATAAAATTTCTTAATAACTGAGATCCAATTCTGATATTATTTTTTAATAACATTTCTAAATTTAATTTATATAATTCCAAAGTTACTCTTGTTCTTACACTAGTTAACCCATCTTATTTTGTAATTATCGGCTTGGAGTTGTCCCATTAGGGAACTGTGTTTCACACAGAACTGTTAAATGTGAAATCCAATATTCATCCCGGCTTTGGAAAATCCAAGCGTAGCGAAAGAGAAGCGATTCTATATTTTAACAAGTTAGCCGACGAGGGGTGTCGCCTGACTGAAGACCTCATTTTCCTCGCAGTATTTTCTAGAATGGAATTTTCTCCAGTTAAGGGTAGGCTATTAAGGGATAAGCAAATAAAATGTTTTAGACAGGTCCTCGGCCCATTAGGAGCCCCCCGTCCGGGAAATTTGTTAAAAGCCCCAAGGCTCCAAGTTTACACTACCCGTTATATCAATTGCTCGCATACAATACCGGGATTCTGATCGTTATAAATTTTAGTGAGGACTTTTAGTTAAGAAATAATATCAATCAATCAATAATAATAATAATAATAATAAGCCTTAGCGAACACGAAGACTCGATACTGATACCACCAATCTCTGCTTACAATCTTCTGTCCACGGACCATTACCCAAATCCATCAGATCACTCTTAACGGAATCCTCCCACCAACGCCTCGGTCTACCCCTCAGACAATTCCCAGTCGGCACCTTACTAAGCTCAGCAACTTTACAGGTACATCTTCATCTTTCTGACGCCACCACTTGAACATTTACTTGATGCATGCTTCGCAATTCCGCATCATGTAGTCTCCTAATTCCGTAGTGGTCTCATCCTTTTTTGGACCAAATTTCTACCTTAACACCTTATTTTCGAGTACTTGAAGACGTTGTTCATCCTTCACCATTAGCGGCCAAGTTTCACATCCGTAAAGAAGCGTTGGCAGGATAATTGTTTTATAAATTCTGATTTTTAGATTTCGGGACAAAACATGTGAGCTTAGTACCAATAATAACAATATTATGTTGTTTATTTTTTTTATTTTTCTATAACATAATGTGTTCATTTACTTAGAAAAAAGTATATCAATGCTCAAACGGTTCATATGTTACGATAGATAATATTTTTCAAAAATTTAGCTCATTATTGATTATGGTCGCTTACCCGTATTTAATATTCATCACAATTTTTAAAAACATTTGTCATTACTAAAAAAAATGCTGGTACTAGTGATTTAGTAGGTTGCCCCACTATGGTGGGTTTCATTCCTAATCTCATGTGATCTCGTGTAACCTAATCTTACCACTCGTCTCAATTAAGTTATTTAAGTGGGTCATTAAATTGTTTTCCTTACTGCTTTTTAGTGTATGTGTCCAATATATTTTTTTTATTGTCTATTAAACTGCATTCTGTGTTTTATCTTATTAATTTTGTTATTGTCTATTTAAAATTATAAGAATTACTTGTGGAAGAAAGTGGTCCGGGTAGAGGTCAATGAATTTCTCTTAGAATTGGAGAAAAGTTTATTAAGTAGCCAACGTTTCGACCTACTTTGTAAATCTTCTTGAGGGCTATATGCAAAATATAGACAGTAATAAAAAAATCAAATATAAATAAATCCAGTTGAAAAAAGGAAAAAATTATAAAAATATAGACAGTTTAGAATTAAAAAGAGGTACAAATATATTTTAAACATAGTAAATATAAATAAACAAAAGTTTGGTGAATATAGGCAATAAAATTGATTAAAATGTACAGCATGGTAAATATAAACGTTAAAATGTATGAGTGCATCCTATTAACAACAAAGTGCCAGCCAGGAAGATAGTAAAATACATAATAAAGAATAAAACGGAAAGTGTTGAAAAATAAAGAATAAGATAATAAAGATTAAAAAAAATTGAATATTAAAATGGGTAAATATAAAAGTTAAAATACCTGGGTATGAGGTATCAGTAGTAAAATCAGAATTAAAAATAGAAAATGATAAGAAATACAGTAAAAAATTGTAAAATTATAGAAAATCCTGACAATTTTTTTTAAAAATCCTGTATGTAATAAATACAGTAAGTAAAAAAATACATAGGCATAGGTAATAAAATAAATAGTGTACTGTATTTACTACATACTGGATTTTTTATAATTTTTTTTCTAGTTTTTTTATAATTTTACAATTTTTTATTTGTTACTGTATTTCTTATCATTTTCTATTTGTAATTTTTTCTCCAATTCTAAGAAAAAATCATTGACCTCTACCCGGATCACTTTCTTCCACGTATACTATCAAAGTCAACTATAATCATTCAATATAAGAATTACTATTTGGGAATTGCCGTCTTCGAAAGAAGAAGTTCTGAAACTCTTCCAGAAGTTCAGAATAATTCCAAAGATTAATTTATGTTAAAAAGGACATCAAGTGGATTTCAACAAGGATAGAAATAGACATGTTTTCGTCGAAGGGGTCTAGATTATACATTTTACAATTACACATTGAATAATTCTTTTTCGATTAACATTAATATTATCAGTCTTGAAGTTACAAACAATGGCTGATAAAGATCCGTGGTGATTCGCTAATCAACAAGGAATAGGACAATTTTAATTAGAAGTGGGACTCTGCGGGAACAAAAGAAAAATAAGAAAAAAACGCCTTAATCTCGTTACCTTTTTAACCTTAATTTTGTTAAAACAATTTTAAATTTTAGTTACAATAAGAAACACATATAATCATGCAGGTACCTGATTCATTCACCTTTCAAAATCCATTAGATATATAAGGCACTGAAGTGAACCTTGGGCGCTCATAACCACCTACAGGTGCACTTAGTTCTATTTCATAGAAGAGAAATAAATATTTTCAAAAAAAACAAAACAAAAGCGAGTCTAGATCTTAACTTATACATTTATAAAGACATTCCAACAACAAAAACATCTGAACTTACGTTTCTTGTGTCATTTTTCAAAGAAACAAATCGACAACTCAAAAAAATAACCTCCATGCGGAGAACCTCTCAGTTCTAAGCCGACGAGTGATTATCATACCCGTAGGGGAGGAAACTAAAGCTAATAAGTTTTGTAACCGGTGCATGGCTCTGGATGAGCAGAAACTGAGACAGAACCAAAATTAAATGAAAATTAAAATGAAGCACCTGTAGGTGCTTAGGGGAACTGCCAGTTTAAGGTCATTATGAATGATTTTGTTGGTGGCAAAGTAAGGTGCAGCGAGGAATTTGCGAAGGATTTTGGATTGTAAGGACTGGTAAGGGAGGAATTCAATGGCTTATTAGAGCCTCAAACTTCAACTCAGTCTGTCTAATTGGTCATTAAATAGTCATTTATATTAGTCTTATGTGTAGCGTTAGTATATTAAGAGTTGAAGCAGCCTGAAACGGCGATCAGTTTCTTATGCTGTCCGTCTAGTATGAGGATTGCAAATCAAACGTTTGTCAAGGTGAAGTTCTATGTGTCGGATCAGTTCTACACGAATCAGGGAGGTATCATTAAAGGATTCCAGAGGTGGGGAAGGTTTTTTTAACGTGAAGAGAAGGTGTTTTGGTGTGCTCAAAGAACAATATCAAACAAAATCTTTTAATACTCCGGATCTAAAACATTGAGTAATAATCCACGTATAATACATATCTAACCATTTGTATATATATATATATATATATATATATATATATATATATATATATATATATATATATATATATATATATATATATATATATATTCTAATGTAGCCACTAAAACAGGACTAGTTGTCAACCATTCCAAACCAAATTACATGCTTTCGAGGCAAAGAAATGAGCAAGAGCACAGGGAAACAACCATCAAAGTAGGATACTAAACCTTCCAAATATATATATATATATATATATATATATATATATATATATATATCAATTATTTAACAATTATATATATATATAATTAAAATATTGAATAACGAGAACCATTTACAATCGAGGTAAGAACGGCTATAAACGTTGTTATTTTTAATAATAGTTTTGTTATTCTTAAGAGATATTCTCAGACGTTTTTCTGTTCTAAATTAAATATATGTTTCTGTAATCAACAGGCAAAAATAATTTTAAAAAATAAATAATTGATAAGGATCATTGATTAGGCTATTTATATAAATCAATGCATCATTTATTCATTTTAATTACTATTCCAGTTCATGCCCCTTACTAGCCTGTATCTTTATTATTATTCATGCAAACCTCTATCATTATATCTAATGCAGCCACTAAAACAGGACTAGTTGTCAACCATTCCAAACCAAAATACATGCTTTCGAGGCAAAGTAATGAGCAAGAGCACAGAGAAACAACCATCAAAGTAGGATACTAAACCTTCCAAAACGTGAACGAATTTGTATATCTAGGTACACAGATAAATGCCAACAATGAAATGCGGCCAGAATCCAAAGAAGAATTATGGTGGCAAATAGATGCTTTTTTGGGTTGCAAAAGCACCTCAGAAATAAAGCCTTATCCCGTACCACAAAGATAAGAATACATAAAACACTGATAAAGCCTGTCCTGACCTATGTTTCGGAGTGTTGGACTCTCACAAAGGCACAAGAGTTCGCTATCATGAGGTTTGAGCGAAAAATATTACGGAGAATCTATGGAGCAGTGTTTCATAATAATACGTGGAGGCTACGGTCGAACTTAGAAATAGCTGAACTATACAAAGATGTCGACATTATCAGGTTTATAAAGGTGAACAGTCTACGAAGAGCAGGGCACATCGCAGGTATGGGAACAGATGAAGTCATATACAAAATTACTTCAACAAAAAGCGCATGGAACAAGAGGGGTTGGAAGACAGAGGCTCCGATGGGCGGATTGTGTGGCTGCGGACGCGGACGCTCGAACCCTCTTAAGCATCCGTAACTGGAGAGCAGCAGCTATGAACAGAGATGACTGGTGGTTGATGTTGCGGGAGGTCTTGTCCCCACGTGGGATTTAGAGAAATTTACGTATGTATGTATGTCTATCATTATAACAATAATTTTCAGAAATTATTTTCTTTTCTTTATGAAAACATTATTTTCTGAACTCAGTAAACTAATAAAAATAAAAATATTATTTTTCCTTATTCTTTTTCACATAGTGAACATATTTTTACCATAACTTCATTATATATTTTATGATCTATACTCAATAAGCTGCTTAGAAAACACATCGAATGCCAGTTGGGGTCATTCAATCTCAATACTGAATTTTAAAATGATTATTTTACAATAGAGCTGCCAGCACTCTATCCGTATAAAATCGATATTCGATATCGATATTGTCGATAGCGATAAATGAGGGTCAACTAACACATGCATACGTACATCCCCACTAAAATTAATAACCTCTATAAGTCAGAAACAGTTCTCTTTATTACCATAAGTAATATGACTCGTGAACAATTAACGGGAATTTTCAGTTCACGCTCCAATAATAATTACATACATTCTATTGCAGTTAGACATTTTGCCTCATAAACTTAATAATAGAGGTGAGACCAGATCTCTGTTGCATAATGTGGATTAAACGTAAGTATACATACTGTTTTTAATCCGACTGGTGTAGGAAAATTAGGAGTTCTTTCAAATATATATTAAATTGTAACTGCTGAAATTCATCCTTGTTTATTTAAATTTTAAAATATATTTCAGAATATTTAAATATCAATTATGAATTGCTGAACTAATTAATAAATATCTATTTTACTATGCAAACGTTTATTTATACCACAACGGGGTCCTGAATTTTGAATAACAACTTCCGCCTCAGTTGAAACTGCCCTACAACAATTGATAGCATTCTATAGAGAAATATTCATGGAGATATATAAATTAAAAATTTATACGTAAAAAAAAATGGTCTTAAATTGTTTTTCAAATTTGTTAGAATTTTCAATGTTTAAGATAATCGGATAGATTTTATACAAAAATTAGTATACACGACACGGTTTTATTGATTTTTTAATTAGAATGACTAGTGGATAATTATTACGTGAATAACGTTACAGTTAACTTTGTTCCCTAATTTCGCCAAAGAATTTATACCGCGTACTGAAAACAAATATATAGCTGAAGAACTACAAAACTATATTATTGAATCACTACAGTATATGAGCACAAATTTCATTTCCAGAACGATGACTAAAATAATAATTAAAGCTTCAAATATGACGTTTAAAAAATCAAGTAATTGTCCCCGTATAAAACAATATAAGTCTGTTCCTTGGTGGAATGATGAACTGTCAGCCCTACGTAAAAGAACGAACAAGCTCAGGCAGCAATATCAGAAGATTAAAAACAACCAAGAACTCAGAAATAAAGCTAGAGACAGCTATCTGGAAAGTCGCCATCTTTACCAGAAATTAATTAGGCAATCCAAAATGGAATCTTGGAAATAGTACTGCACTAACGCTAAACCATGGGACTGGACTTATAAATGGGCTGCAGGAAAAGTAAAAAATCAAATGCTTTTAAAAACCATACAAACATCGACTAACAACCAGTATACCAACAATCTAAAGGAGACTTTGAACCAGGTAATGACCGACCTAATAAATGTAGATACTCCTGAATCAGATGACAGCAGACATACTATAATTAGATCGAATGTTATGATACCTCCGGATACAACTGATGACTTACCAATAGAGGACCATGAAATTTCGATCGCAATCAAATCGTTAAAAACAAAAAAATCTCCGGGTTACGACGGGATTACTCCTATAATTTTCCAAAAAGTCTTCGAATTTGTACCAAATTTAATACTACATTGGTACAAATTGCTCTTCAGAAGAAACGAATTTCCAGACAACTGGAAAATTGGTCTATTAGTCTTAGTACCTTAGATTGGTCTATTAGCTTAGACCAATTAGTATGCTTCCGATCATGAGCAAAATTATCGAGAAAATCGTTAAAAACAGACTGATTAATTTTCTTGCTAAAAACAAAACTGTAAACAAAAATCAATTTGCATTTATGCCGAAGACTGGAACATTAAACGCATTACATTCACTGACCACCAATATCAGCGAAGCTCTAAATAAAAAAGATCAACTTCTAGTTATCAGCCTTGACATAAAAGGGGCTTTTGACAATGCTTGGTGGCCTCTTATATTAAATAATCTCAAAAAATATAGGTGTCCAAAGAATTGATATTTATTGATTAGAAATTTCCTTGAAAATAGACGGTTAATTTTTACAACGAATACCATCTCCTGCTTAAAAACTCTAACGCTAGGAACACCACAAGGATCATCTCTATCGTCCATTCTTTGGAACATTTTAGTTAATGCAATTTTCGACATTGACTTACCAACTGACTCAAAATTAATTATTTATACCGACGATATATTAATTTAAACAAAATTTAAAACAGATAGCAAATACAACATAAATCAAAATACATGAGTGGACAAAAACATGCAAGTTAGAACTCAACACAAGGAAAAGCAAATACATTATTTTTAGTAGGGAAAGGTATTTACCGGATTTAGACATTGTCATTGGCAATGAGCAATTGGAGAGCACTCAAACATTGACCTTTCTTGGAGTAGAGTTCGATAGAAAAATGAGTTGGTCGAAACACATAGAAAGAGTATACGTCAGGACTTTGCAAACAGTTAACTCCCTGACTATTGCTGCAAGAACAACCTGAGGCCTCGGGGCTGAATGTTTGAAGACAATATACGAGGGGGCATTGATTCCCAAAATGCTTTACGCGGTGTCGATTTGGCATAGAGCAATTGAGAAAAATGCCATCTACGGAAACTTCAGAGACTCATTGGTATCAGGATTGTCAAGGCATATAAAATTATATCATATGACGCAGCTTGTGTCTTAGCAGGAATTGTGCCCATCGATCTTAAAATTAGTGAAATCGTACAACTCTCATCGATTAAATTGCGTAACGATAACTTTAGAGAAATCGAACATACTATGATAGAAAGGGAATCTGAACCTTTTGATTGGTTACATCCATCAACATTTGCCAAACTTTACACGCACTTGACACAACATAACGGAACGGGTACAGAAATCACTAACATATACACAGACGGAAGTAAAGAAGGCAATAATGTAGGCTGTGCTTGGCTACTTTGGGACACGAATGGGAAGATGCTATGTGCCCAGTACAAACTAGGCTGTACGAGTTCCAACAACCAAGCTGAGAAGTACGCAGTCGTAAAAGCGACAGAATTCCTTCTTGACCTTCCAAACAACATACATACAGACATAGTCATACACACAGATAACAAAATCTTGATACAATCAGTTCTCAACACAGACGTACATGACGAGCTTACCGAAAATATCAGAATGAACTTGTGCACACTTGGGCTTCTAAATTTCTCTGTAAAAATAATATGGGTAAAGGGTCACTCTGGTATCGAGGGCAATGAGATAGCGGATAAATTAGCAAAAGAGAATTAACAAAGTGATATGTCTCCAACTTTTCAAAAAACACCAGTTTCGTTCATAAAATTCAAAATTAGGGAAGAATCAATTATGAGGTGGAATGAACGGTGGACTATTTCAAATAAATCTCCTAGTTTGCATAGGTTCATTCCAAAACTAACAAACAATAACTACAAATTAATAAAATCCACCAACTACAAACTAACTCAGGTTTTAACTGAACATGGACATACCAAATCATACTTACACAGATTTCACATAACCAACGATAGTACTTGTTCAATAGACAAAGAAGAACAGGCATTTAAACATATAATATATGACTGCCAATTTTATGAAGGACAAAGATCAAAATTAATTATCTCCACAATATTAAGAGGGAAAGTTTGGCCAGTTGCTGAACATGACCTGTACAATCACTTTCGACCCGAACTCACTAAATTTATTAATAGTATTGATTTTGAAAAGTTGACATCCATATAAGAAACTCCCTGTACTATACTAGGTAAAACAAAGATAATCATTATGTAAGTATTGTAATTTTAATTTAAAAAAAAATGTTAATTGTTAAATTTATAGTTGTTAAATTCGTTAATTTGGTTAATTGGTTAAGTTGTAACAGCATGTATATAATAATATCTTTTGCATATATTTTAGTATTGTCAAACTGAAGTTAACTATTTTTAAAATGAATTTATAAGGCACATAGTATACTCACGTATGGAATGTGCTAACAAATAAACGGTCCTTTCAAAGGGTTACTTTGAAAGGAAAAAAAATAATATCTATTTAACAGGACAAAAATATATTTAAAAATATTCCCATATTTCGAAAACAACGAACACAAAACCATAGTCTCAAACAAATTTTGTATATACAACACCATTACTATTATTCGGGAAGTTACAACTGTTACTTATTTTTCAAATACAAAGTAAAGCGATACGTAATACAATACGTTTACACCAAATCCTAAAATAGAGATTCTCACAAACAACCACTACCCGTCTTCAGCGGACTAAGCCCATTGTAACGCCTTAAAATACCGAAAGGTAACAGAAGGCTGTTGGTTTATATAGAAGCATTTTCAGGTATTAATTGTAAATTTGTATTATCTTGTAAATAAAATCTAAAAAAAAATACATACATTTTTTTTTTTTTGTTTTTTTCCTTTCAAAGTAACCCTTTGAAAGGACCGTTTATTTGTTAGCACATTCCATACGTGAGTATACTATGTGCCTTATAAATTTATTTTACAAATAGTTAACTACAGTTGGACAATTCTAAAATATATGCAAAAGACATTATTATATACATTCTGTTACAACTTAACATAATTAACAAAATTAACTAATTTAACAACTATAAATTTAACAATTAACATTTTTTTTTTTTTTTTTAATTTAAAATTACAATACTTACAAAATGATTATCTTTTTTTTTTTTTCCTAGTATAGTACAGGGAGTTTCTTATATGGATGTCAACTTTTCAAAATCAATACTATAAATAAATTTAGTGAGTTCGGGTCGAAAGTGATTGTATAGGTCATGTTCAGCAACTGGCCAAACTTTCCCTTTTAATATTGTGGAGATAATTAATTTTGATCTTTGTCCTTCATACAATTGGCAGTCATATATTATATGTTTAAATGTCTGTTCTTCTTTGTCTATTGAGCAAGTACTATCGTTGGTTATGTGAAATCTGTGTAAGTATGATTTGGTATGTCCATGTTCAGTTAAAACCTGAGTTAGTTTGTAGTTAGTGGATTTTATTAATTTGTAGTTATTGTTTGTTAGTTTTGGAATGAACCTATGCAAACTAGGAGATTTATTTGAAATAGTCCACCGTTCATTCCACCTCATAATTGATTCTTCCCTAATTTTGAATTTTATGAACGAAATTGGTGTTTTTTGAAAAGATGGAGACATATCACTTTGTGCTGCCTCTTTTGCTAATTTATCCGCTATCTCATTGCCCTCGATACCAGAGTGACCCTTTACCCATATTATTTTTACCGAGAAATTTAGAAGCCTAAGTGTGCACAAGTTCATTCTGATATTTTCGGTAAGCTCGTCATGTACGTCTGTGTTGAGAACTGATTGTATCAAGATTTTGTTATCTGTGTGTATGACTATGTCTGTATGTATGTTGTTTGGAAGGTCAAGAAGGAATTCTGTCGCTTTTACGACTGCGTACTTCTCAGCTTGGTTGTTGGAACTTGTAGAGCCTAGTTTGTACTGGGCACATAGCATCTTCCCATTCGTGTCCCAAAGTAGCCAAGCACAGCCTACATTATTGCCTTCTTTACTTCCGTCTGTGTATATGTTAGTGATTTCTGTACCCGTTCCGTTATGTTGTGTCAAGTGCGTGTAAAGTTTGGCAAATGTTGATGGGTGTAACCAATCAAAAGGTTCAGATTCCCTTTCTATCATGTTATGTTCGATTTCTCTAAAGTTATCGTTACGCAATTTAATCGATGAGAGTTGTACGATTTCACTAATTTTAAGATCGATGGGTACAATTCCTGCTAAGACACAAGCTGCGTCATATGATATAGTTTTATATGCCTTGACAATCCTGATACCTATGATTCTTTGCAGTCTCTGAAGTTTCCGTAGATGGCATTTTTTCTCAATTGCTCTATGCCAAATCGACACCGCGTAAAGCATTTTGGGAATCAATGCCCCCTTGTATATTGTCTTCAAACATTCAGCCCCGAGGCCCCAGGTTGTTCTTGCAGCAATAGCTAGGGAGTTAACTGTTTGCATAGTCCTGACGTATACTCTTTCTATGTGTTTCGACCAGCTCATTTTTCTATCGAACTCTACGCCAAGAAAGGTCAATGTTTGAGTGCTCTCCAATTGCTCATTGCCAATGACAATGTCTAAATCCGGTAAATACCTTTTTCTGCTAAAAATAATGTATTTGCTTTTCCTTGTGTTGAGTTCTAACTTGCATGTTTTTGTCCACTCATGTATTTTGATTAAAGTTGTGTTTGCTATCTGTTTTAAATTTTGAAAACAATTTCCTCTGATTAAAATTAATATATCGTCGGCGTAAATAATTAATTTTGAGTCAGTTGGTAAGTCAATGTCGAAAATTGTATTAACTAAAATGTTCCAAAGAATGGGCGATAGAGATGATCCTTGTGGTGTTCCTAGCGTTAGAGTTTTTAAGCAGGAGATGGTATTCGTTGTAAAAAGTAACCGTCTATTTTCAAGGAAATTTCTAATCAATAAATATAAATTCTTTGGACACCTATATTTTTTGAGATTATTTAATATAGCAGGCCACCAAGCATTGTCAAAAGCCCCTTTTATGTCAAGGCTGATAACTAGAAGTTGATCTTTTTTATTTAGAGCTTCGCTGATATTGGTGGTCAGTGAATGTAATGCGTTTAATGTTCCAGTCTTCGGCATAAATGCAAATTGATTTTTGTTTACAGTTTTGGTTTTAACAAGAAAATTAATTAGTCTGTTTTTAACGATTTTCTCGATAATTTTGCTCATGATCGGAAGCATACTAATTGGTCTAAGCTTAGTGCTAGAGGGTTTCGGTACTGAGACTAATAGACCAATTTTCCAGTTGTCTGGAAATTCGTTTCTTCTGAAGAGCAATTTGTACCAATGTAGTATTAAATTTGGTACAAATTCGAAGACTTTTTGGAAAATTATAGGAGTAATCCCGTCGTAACCCGGAGATTTTTTTGTTTTTAACGATTTGATTGCGATCGAAATTTCATGGTCCTCTATTGGTAAGTCATCAGTTGTATCCGGAGGTATCATAACATTCGATCTAATTATAGTATGTCTGCTGTCATCTGATTCAGGAGTATCTACATTTATTAGGTCGGTCATTACCTGGTTCAAAGTCTCCTTTAGATTGTTGGTATACTGGTTGTTAGTCGATGTTTGTATGGTTTTTAAAAGCATTTGATTTTTTACTTTTCCTGCAGCCCATTTATAAGTCCAGTCCCATGGTTTAGCGTTAGTGCAGTACGATTTCCAAGATTCCATTTTGGATTGCCTAATTAATTTCTGGTAAAGATGGCGACTTTCCAGATAGCTGTCTCTAGCTTTATTTCTGAGTTCTTGGTTGTTTTTAATCTTCTGATATTGCTGCCTGAGCTTGTTCGTTCTTTTACGTAGGGCTGAAAGTTCATCATTCCACCAAGGAACAGACTTATATTGTTTTATACGGGGGCTATTACTTGATTTTTTAAACGTCATATTTGAAGCTTTAATTATTATTTTAGTCATCATTCTGGAAATTAAATTTGTGCTCATATACTGTAGTGATTCAATAATATAGTTTTGTAGTTCTTCAGCTGTAAATTTGTTTTCAGTACGCGGTATAAATTCTTTTTCAAGTTGTGTTAGTAAGTTAGTCTCAAATTTATTCCAATCAGCATTTGAGGTAAAGTATTTTCTTGTTTTATTTGTATTTTCAAAAGGCCTATTACATTTAATTTCAAATAGAATACAGTTGTGGTCTGTAAGATTAGTTTCGTTTGAAATGGTCCAGTTTTTTATTCGTCCTGTAGCTTGTATATTAGACAGAGTTAAATCAATATTACTCTTCCCTTGATGCCCATCAAAAGTAGGAATATTTGACTTCATGTTCATTATTAATAACTCATTAGTTACAATGAACTCTTCCAAAAGTAATCCCCTTGTATTAGAAATCTTATCATGCCACACTTTGGATCTGCTGTTCGAATCAACGCCTATCACTATATTATAACCTCTATAGCTTGTGATAAATTTATTAAGCTTATTTAAATCGATATTTATGTCCCTAGTAATATCGAAATAACAGCTAGCAAGGATATATTTGTCTCTCTCTGTAATAACCTCCACTGTTATCATATCTCGATCTGAAAATTGTGTTATCAAACAGCTGTCTAGGTTAGGATTTGCAATTACTATTGCTGCTCTAGGGATGTCGTCATATGTTTGATAAATTTTGTATCCTCTGTAGCCTGTGATATCTTTGTTGTAGGAGTATGGTTCCTGAATCAGTAAAATGTCTAATTGTTTCTTGTTTATAATTTGCTGCAGTAAATTTGTACAGTATTTAGAATGTTTAGTATTTAGTTGTAAAACTTTCATGTTTATATTACTAGAACAAGTCACTTGAAAACATATGTTTACTTATACACATTTTCCTATTCATTTCAGTACAACTCAAAAGTGTTATCTTATAACTATTAACTGGATACAGCAAGTTCCAGATGATAGCAGTTGAAAGTTGTTGGTTAATTTCTGCTATTGATGACTTTATAAATGTATTTGTTGTATTTAGATATGATTTAATTATAAATGTTCCACTATTCTTAATATTTTTAATATTGATTAGCATATAACTTACTATCAAATTTATACTATTTACTTTTAAACATTTTATTAGTAAATTGCTTTTTATATAGTTAAAAGTTTTACAGGCTAACGATAATCTACCGTTATTGTAGTTATTTAGTTTGTCAGTCATAGTCTGTATTTGCAATTATTCTATCTAAAGCCGCCTTGTAAGAAGGACAATTTCTAGATAATGCAGGGTGATTAGAATCTACTTTCTTCTTAATATTTACTCTATTATTATGACTCACACAATTGATGCATTTGTGTGCCTCAGATCGGCACTCCCTCAGGCTGTGGGGCTCCGAGCAGAGCGGGCACGTAGGCTGGACGGCCGTGCAGAACTTCTTGGTATGACCTATCCTGGAGCAGACGTAGCACCTCGGAGCCGAGTGATAATCTTCCACGGAGCAGGTCACCATGTCCACGAACGCCCTGCCAGCCAGCAACTTTCTCGCTTTGGGAGTTATCTCCACAATTGCGTGCTTCCATATTTTAATCAGTGAACCTCCATCTGTGTTCCTGTGCTGGTTCGACAGAATTGTTTTTAGTTTCAAGTCCTCCTCTTGTAACCTATTTTGCTCAATAATTGTTGGGACTATTTCCTCTTTTTTTAAGTCTTGAGGAATATTTTTTATAATAACTATAGGGTTGTTTTTTTTCAGAGTTTTCACTATCAAAGTGTTGCCATGCTTACTGACGATTTCATTTTTGATAAGGTTAAGATCGGCTTCTGCTTCTGAACCTATAATTAAACCTCCGTTCTTGGTCCCTCTTAATGTTTTTATCCCAACTCGTAACTTTCTGGGATTAATAGCGTTCTTGAAAAGGGTTTTTGTATCATCTGTACCATCCGGATTTACTTTTTCTATGAACACTTTAAATTCTTTAACTGTAGGTCTTTTGTTACCTGTTATTTCTGCATAAGAAGGGGCAACGGCAAAACGTGGTGTTGAGGTTAATTTCAAGATCTCTTTCCTTTCACTCTCCAACCGCTCGTTATCTCTTCGGAGATGCCCAAATATTAATTTCAAGGAGTCAATACGTCTATAAATACCTTCTTTTATAGAATCTTTTATCTTCAACTGCGTAAGACTATTTAAAAACTCGAGAGCTTCTAAGAAATCTGCCTCGTCCGACGCCATGACAGTTGACATATCAAAATACATACATAGATATAGAATATATATATATATATATATATATATATATATATATATATGTATATATATATATATATATATATATATATATATATATATATATATATATATATATATATATATATATATACATACCCACCAATATATATTCATTAACGTTTTGCAATCAAAGTAGGGAGTTTCCACACCTCCCTGTACTTTTTATTGTTATTATTACTTTAGAAAAGAACACTTCAAAGAGCCTGCTAGAAAAAATACAATTCCATTGCTTATAAAAAATTATGTCTCTCTCATATTTTACCATTTTTAATTCTGTTTTTTGTGAAAGTTAAAACATCAAAAGATACATTGTCTGAATGAAATTGAATAAAGATGCGAATTCCGTTCTTTCTCATAACACGCTCTAACAAATGTAAATATTTCGATAAAGAGAGCTATCGAAAAAATGTATAGCCTATTTTAATGACTTATTACAAAACATATTCTAGTATTGTTAGTCAATATAGTGTGTTCATTTTAATGGATATTTGTTGAATGTTTTTCTTCTAATTTCTTCGTCTTTAAAGAATAACAAAAATATTGCATAAAAGACTTAAATGACTTTTCAATCAAGTAAAAATTTGACAAGTTATTGTATTCAAACAAATTATCTAAATCGATAAGGTGAATCTGAAAATCATTCATGGATATTTTCTATTTGTATGAAATAAATTTGTTTTCCTTAGTTTGCTCTGAAGACAGCACAACATCGTCATTGAATGGAATCATCAACCATTTGTAAACCTAATGAATGGTCGTTACCAATCTCACAACCATGACTTCTTTTTCCAACCTTGAGGCATTTTACCCGTCAATGACTAACAGCTTTCATTCATACATTTTGCCACCAACTGGACGCTTATCAATAACCAAAAAATTATACAACTACACACACACACACTCACACACATATATATATATATATATATATATATATATATATATATATATAAAATAGTAACTACTATCTGAGATCAACCACTGATCTGAGAAGAAATGAAATTATTGGGGGTAAAATGTAAAAGCCATGAGGAAGTTCAAACTCTTAAAAAGATTAATCTGACACAAATATTTGTAGTGGTTGATTAAATAAAAATTAAAAACAATAATTGTAAACAATGAAACTGCTTGAATTAGATTTATTAAAAACATTTGAATGATACATTCTGCAGACATTTCTATAAGCTAGATTGTTATGTTAAAGTTTAAAATACGTTAGTTAAAGGGTAATACCAATGGCCGTAAAAAACACACAAAAAAATATATATATAGATATATCATTCTCATTCCCAATATGTTACGAGATGGTAAAAAAAAACGCTGGGATCTTCAAAACTTTATTTCTAATTTATTATTATTATTTTTTTTCTAATTATTTCTAAGTTAGGTTCTATGTTCCGAGACAGAATGAAAATACTCTACATATTCGTTTGTAAATATTTATGATGATTTCTTTTACTTGCTGTATTGCATTGCTTAAATATGAAATTATCGCCATTTCTACTTTTAGTAATTTTAATATTTTTGTATCTATACGATCATATTGATATTGATCTGCTAATAATCATCCAAAAAATATTAACATTTGACCATAGAGTAGTTTATATCTCTAAAAAAATATATCAAGAGAAATAACGAAACTTTATATTATTGTATTTATTGATTATTCTTTTAAGTATTAAAAAAAAGTAATAAGTACTCTAAAGTAGTACATATTTTATATCTATCAATTATCTTTTAAAAAATGTAGAATATTCAGAATGGATTTATTGAATCCCTAACGCTTCAATAAAAGTTTTAATGACATACAAATTTTGTTTCTCTGATGGACATAAGCTGATCCTAGAGGTAGCACGAGATAAAAAGGAATTTATTTTTGTAACGTAAGTTCGATGCCACCGGAATATTTGACTTAAGTACAATCCAACTCTGAAACATTAACAACTTGCACTTAATTAAACAGCTTGCAAGTAATGCAAGTACTTACGTAGCTAATTATTCAGTTACAAACTTTAACTCATTAATAATGAATAAATAATCGGATTACAAAATATTCTCCATCTTTCAGAGGCCAAAATGTTAATACATTAATGAGGATAGATAAAGTAAATTTCTCTTAGTTCAACCGTATAATCCAAAGGTAGATAAAGAATTCGACATTTTTTAATTTTTTTTGTACAATATTAAGAGTATCATTAGGGAGCGGTCGAGCACTGAGTTGAACTCCCGAAAATCTATGTTCAAATCCCGCTGCTGGCAAGACTTTTATTTAGTCTGTTAGCAGCCAGAAATGAATCATATGGGATCTAGAACACTAATGGGACTCAAACAGCCTCTATAAAGTGGGTACCCAAAATAAGGGGAAAAATCTGGCGGGTGAGCGTAATCTAAGACAAATCACCTCCCTGCACAACCGTAATCCATGAAGCAGTACAGTCTCTACCATTATTTAATCCCAGACCCTTCCACGGAATGTAGTGGTACAGATTTTTTTAAGGATGTAATACACACCATCAAATCTAATGGAAGTAGTTATTTGCAACTATATTGCTTGTAAAATGCATCAACAGTCATTCAAACATCTGAACACGTTTTTTTCTAATTATATAGATTACTAGCTGACTCGACCACGCGTTGCTGTGGCTGTTATAATAGTATTAAAAGATATTAGTTAAATTTTGAATTTAACAGAAGTAATGAATTAATGAAAACATGAATTAAATAGATTTTTGATTTTACATTTTATTCATCTTATATCTAATTATATTATATAATAAATATATAATATACAATACTCATAACTGATAAAATCTAAATATGCGTTTAATAAATGGGGTATATAATGTTTGATTTTTAATTATGGATAGTAATATTATATTAAATTATAAATATTTATTTCAATTTAATTGATGGCTAATCGATGCACAATATTTTTTGTTAATCTGTCCGTTACTAATACAAATATACTAGATGATTTACTAGTACGTGAGCATGCAACATATAATTGCCATGGGAGAAACATGGATATTGTAAGTCCAAACCGCAAATGGACATTGTCTGGCCGTGAGACCTGTTGATGGGTATAGCAAAACCCGAGCATATATCAAATTGAAGTCTTTTGAACGGTATTATGGGTTCTGATGGTATTATTGAAATACGTTCCAACACGACGATTTCTTCTTAAAAGATTCCAGTCAACATGGCTGCTTCAATAACAATTCCAGTAATATTTTGTATGACCAAACGTGCACCATTGCATAATTTAGGTGGATTCAAATTACGTAGAAGAATAATAGGTGAACCATTATTCAACCGAAGATTGTGTGGTATATCGAGAGAATTTAAAAATTCAGTTGGATAATTTACAGCTTGGTTTTCATCAACAATATTATTGATGGATTTAAAGGGTATTAGATCACCTGGTAACAACAGTAGTAATAAAAAGTTAATTTCGTCAACATCAGCATTTTTCGCTGTCAAAATAACACAATTACTGAGCTAATTATGGTTCATGTAATTATTTAGTACATCCAGGAAGACATTCCTAATTAATTCATCTTTTAAATCAAAAATAAAATAAAATTAGAAAAAAAAGTTGGTAGAAACCTTCCCTAGAGTGTACTAAACTACTTCCCAAAGTTTCATGACAATCGGATGATTGGTGTAGTAATGCATAAAGGACAAACACACATACATTCATTTTTATATATGCAGGGTGTCCCGAATTTAAATAGCAAAACTTCAGGAACTTATAGGGGACCGAAAAACTAAGACAAAAAGTCCTTTAGAGATTTGCACGTTTTTGCTTAGTTTTAGGGAAAATGGCAAAAAAGATGAAACAAAACAAGTTTTCATTTTTATACTTATTTATTTACATTTATATTTATGTTATGTTCTTTTTAATGTAAATATTGCTCAAAATGTTGTCCTCTTGCACCAATGCAAGCATTACATCTAGCACTCACTTGATAAATTGCAGCTAAACATTGTTCTGATGATATTTGGTGCACTGCATCTTTGTTTCGGTCTCTTAATTGCTTTCTTGAGTTGATTGACACCGAATAAACTTTTTACTTCAGGGTTCCCCATACGAAGAAATCCATGGGTGTCATATCAGGTGATCTGGGTGGCCAAGGTACTACTCCTCCACGTCCAATCCATCGTTGTGGATAATTTATATCCAGCCAAGCTCGAGCAACTCTGCTATAATGAGCTGGACATCCATCGAGTTGGAACCACATTTCAATCAGCTGTTGTAAGGGAATGTCATCTAAATAATTAGAAAAGTCGTTCTCCAAAAAATGTGTAAATGTGATACCACTCAATCTTCCAGGTAAAAAAAACTCAGGTTCTATTAGACCTACAGATCTGCGGTTGTGCTCAAATTGTAGAAAATTAAATCTTCTTTAAAAAAGGTCGATTATGTTTTTTAGACAAATAATTTTTAATCTAGAAATTTTTAAAAAAATTTTCAAATCCAAAAAAAATAAAATAAGAAAAAAAAGTTGGTAGAAACCTTCCCTAGAGTATACTGAACTACTTCTCAAAGTTTCATCGGATGATTGGTGTAGTAATCCATAAAGGACAAACACACATACATTAATTTTTATATATATAGATTAAATTTTAATTATACTAATTAAATTCAGATAAACTAACCATATAAAAATAATATTTTAAAAACGCTTTGGCCTAAGTAAAAATAGATAAATAAAGAAAGAAAATGTTAATTAGTGAACGAAATGATAGACCAAAAAAAAATCTGGTTTATTCTAAAACAATAGTTTAAATATATTTTGGTTAAATATTCAAATCACAGTTCAGGAAACGGAAATAGAAAGATATTACTAACGAAAAGAAATAAAAATATCCCACAATAATCCAGGAACTAATCGAAAATCAATATAAATTGGTTTATGTTAGGGCCGGGGTGTATATAAAATAAAAATATAATACCAGTTTATTTTAAATATGATTTCCATTTAAAAATAATAATGATTCAACTGTCACACTTAAACTGTGTCTTTTGGAATCATATCTGGCTGTGGCTCATACATAACTGATAAATATGGACATGATAGTATCATTTTTTCGCCTTGCAATCAGTGGCTCTGTTTTTAATTTTTTTTTTTGACGATGGCCTCGGAGCTTTATTGGTCGGGTGACACTCTCACCTCTCAATTTAAAATCGAAAAAAAAATCCTTCGTTTCAATTATACGAAAGGACAGAGAGATAACCACCACAGCTCAATTTTAAAACGTAATATAAAGAGGAGTATGTATTAGTATATGTTTATTATACTATTTTAACCTGAATTCGTTGTTCTCCTAATAAACTATTGTTCGTTAAAAAATAACTGATTCAATGAATTAAATTTTAATAAACTTGTGCCACTTCAAGTATTTAAATTCATTTCAAGTATTTAAATATGTTATTACTTATTACTTATTACTAGCTAATGCGGGACAATGCAAAATAAATATAAGTTGAAGAAAATAGATCATTAAATGACTTTGAATACACAATTCCTATCAACTCCATTATTACCATTTTGCGGTGGAAATGAGTTTAAAATAATTAATTATTTCCCTAATACAAATTATAAAAATTATTATAGCTTCTATTAGAATTGTTTACTTTTTGTACTAACGATTTCATAGAAAAGAAAATTGAGATTCACAAATTAGAACAATTAACTGTATAGGGGTCAATATCTAAAGGTATGCAGATTTCACTATTTCTCAATAGTTTAGTCCAAAATCCACCCACAATTCAGAAATGCGAAAATTCCTACGTACCTAAAATTCATACGTACCTTTATTTTCACTTATTATCCAGGCAGAAGTACCTAAATTATGGTTTTCAAAAATGTTTAAATGAGGGAATGAAGTGTGAAAAGTGAGATTTTTATTGTTTAATTGCGGTGACTGGTAATAGACCACAGCTTAGCTTCCACTTTAAGACTGCCCCTGCAGAACCGAAGAAGGTAACTTAGCAAAACTGGAACAATACTAGAAGCTATCTACTACCTTTTTTTTCTTCAAATTATAGCCATCTAGTAATGTGACCCTCCAAGCTAAGTTTCCAAACTATTCTGATAGGGAGATAAGAAAAAATCTCTGATTAAATATTTTTTATTTTACTTCTTTTTAATGGCTGCAATAAATAATGAGCAGTATTTTTAAATGGGATTCTCATATAATTTCAAAATAAATCAGTAAATAAATTGAAACAAACAATAAATTTTCCATCAAATATGAATTATTAAGTGTCTTACTTAAAGGGTCGGACATGGTGAAGTAGTGAAAGACCAATCGTTTTTAATTTTGTATTTACTACTATTAAATCGATTTAGGCGGTGAAATTTAGACTAAATTGTAGAACAAACGGAGTGGAAATGTTCATATTTTTGTATGTGATTGACACTCTCATATGAGGTTGAAAGTGTAGAGAAACTACAAGTAATATATTTAGAGATATCTAAGTACTTTTTATTACGAATAATTTAGCAAATGATTTTTTTCATTGAACTACTATATACATTAAACGGTTTATTGGGTTGATGTTTGAATTTTCATAATGATTAATTTATCGGACGAATGGTTTGCCTTACTACGATTAAATCTTCTTTGTGAAATTCTAAAATTAACTGGCCACTTCTGATTAAAACACTATTAATCAATAACGAGATATCTCCAATTGCACTCGTCCCTTGAAATTGGTTAAGCCATATCCATATAACTACTTGTATTATGGCATCTACTGTTATTCCTTCAAGTTCATCAAAAATATTTTTGGTGGAATAGTAATCGAAAAATATTTTGTCAATTTTTATTTTAATAAGCTAATAGTGCGTATAAACACCACTATGGAATGGTGGGTAGTACCCTTTTGAGAGTTTGGAATACTATCGATCAGAGCCCAAGGAGGAAGATGGTACTGTCATCAGCAGTAAATGTTTAGAGCAGTAGATTAGGTACCCTACTCAGCACAAAGCTAAGTGCCCATCACTTTCAGCTCTGGGTAATTTGTCGGAAGTGTATTGTTGGAAACATTAATATCAATGTATTTACTTTATCTATTGCCGGAATGAAGTACTTTATTATAGTAAATAAGTTCTATACAAAAAATCAAACTATCAAGAATAATGAATTGATAACGAAATCAATAACCAACTACGAATTAATTTTGAAAGTTAAGAGAAAGTTTTATTTTATATGCTATATGCAATCATATTCACTATAGTTCATAATTTATATCATTGAATCAGAATTTTAGGATTTCACGAAGGAATTTGTATCTAAGGTAAACCACTCTTCCTACAAGAACTAATCTCTAGCCCATTCAAATCCTAAAAAAAAAATGCTTAATTATTTATGCCTGTGCCACTACAACCCATAGAGAGCCTTGGGTTCATTATGTGGTTAAACTGTGCTGTTTTCTGAACAACTGTTGTGTGTTGTTGATGCTTTGAACAATGGAGGTGATTTGTCCTTGATCTAACTCCGCAACCTGGTTTCCGTTATTTTGGTCTTCCACTTTATAAAGACTGAGTGAGTCCACGAAGGGTCTTCATATTCCAAAGAATCCATCCCTGGCTATTAGCAGATTAAATTAAAACCCGGTAACTTCGGCACGGCAACTCAGCGCTCAACAATTGAGCTAATCTACCCCTGAAGAATCAATTTAAATTTAATCAGAAGTATCAAGATAATTTTTAAAATTTACAAATACATTTATCATAGAAAAGAACGAAACTTGAGTATATTATATCATCTTAAATTCCTAGAAAGAAATCAGCAATCCTATGGTACTGAATAATAAAATTAATTGGTCCGTTTGGAAAAATATTTTTTTATTAAATTTCTTTGTTGAAATGCCAATAAAGATCGTAGCAATTTTTTTTTAATACATATCAATTTTTATTTTTAAAAGTCAATGGAGGATGGTAGATTTCTCTCCCGCAAAAATAAAAGAAAAAACATGTTTGCAATGCAATGTATTTCCTGCGGAACCGGAAGCAATAAAAAGAGGATCCGCTAAAGTATTTCCAAAAATATCAGCACGAGATACAACAATAAATCTCAAAGCAGAATACCCAAATCTGATGGCCGACATTCAGTTGTTTTGTTATTGAAACCAAAAATCTTAGCTTGTAGAAACCAAAATAATTTAAAAAACGGGAAATATTATCAATTGTTTTGACCCTTCTCCCTGATATATATAAAATGGGCTCTAAATGTTCGTGGATCGAAGTAGGAGAAGAAATTAGTCAAAAACAAAAATTTAAGGGACCCAAGTAAAATATATTTCTCAATAAGGTACATATATACACATGCAAATAATAGATTCATACATCAAATAATTATGTCTGATACAAGCCTGGAGATAGAGAGATCAGTAGGGCACCTGTCTAGCTGGGGTCTGAGATGAGAGTGTCGGAATATAAAACTCTGTAATAGGCCCAAATTTACACTCTCCCCCCCTTAGACATCGACCGACCAATGGCAAGTCGTTATATAATAAACATACGCAGATCCAACATTACAAACATTGCAGGTCAATGGTACAATTGTCAAAGCTTAAATCTATAATACTTCTTATAAGCTAAAAGTTCACAATAAATCTTTAATAATTTAATAATAATTCATACAGATCACCACATTACCCCCCCTCTTGAGAAAAAAAAAATTGATGACTTCAATTTTTGATAGAACATATATGCGATGACAACAAAGATAATATGGGCAGTTACCAAAACTCGATGTGCAAATTGCCTTGTCTATATGCTAAAAGTGCTATATCTATGGTAGACACACACACCAAAAATATGTATATATATATCTTCTCAACATAAAAATTTTTATCAAGTCGTCCATGTGTGTCAATGTCGAGGGTGGAACAGGGTGGAGTCGTGCCGCACGCCTACCCCAGGAAGGGTATGGAAAATGGCCACCCGATGCCCAGACCAGGACCATCTTCCGACAGGATCAGGCCAACAGGATTAACCTCATGAATGGGTCTGCCATTCATTCAGTTAGCCCGTGCCATTTATAGGAAGGACACAAATACTCCACAAATCCTTTCCACGCCACAGAAGGGACCCAAGGTCAAATTAATCATCAAATTACAGGAAAAAGCACATCGGAGTAAAATGTGGGACCCTTAATTATGGAAACTAACCATCAAAATTTCTGCCCATAAAATAGAAGTGTGGGGTGTAATATGTGGTGATTTCTAATTATTATTGGATTTATATATACATATCACCCAATACAAACACAAATTATTCTAAATTAATAATACTAAAATTATCTTAAATCTAGAGACCACTTGCACATTTTAACACGAAGACGCGTATGAATTAATTACTGAATTAAAATCCATCATCAAAATTTTTCTTTACAATTCAAGATCTCTCTGTAATATATACTAAATATACCAATACTCAAACAATTTCAAATTCAAAATATTCATAATATTCAATTCACTTTTTCAAAAAAAAATTTCCAAAATTTCCAACTCTCTACAAAAGAAAGTATCCAATTACTAAAATTTAACCATATTCTTAGACAATTCAATTCATTCTAAATTCCAAATATCCATAAATTCAATTCAATTATACACAATTCAACTTCAAAAATAATTCAGTCCCTTTTAATTCATTATTAATTAATGTTTTATTTTATTATATATTTTTTTTTCTACTGAAACAAAAAAACATCTATATAAGTTGATCTTGCTTTTGGCAAAGCCGAAAATCAACTTAAATACATGTGAAAAAAACTTCAGTTTTATTTATTTTCACTTTCTTTTTTTTTGTTTTTAATGATTCTCATATTAATTTTCACTCAACATCTTAAAAAAAATGTTTACAATTTTCTACATTTATCAATTTGTAAAACTAAAACTTATTTAACTTTCCCCATATTAATTATTGAATTTATACAAAAACTAAATAATTTACAAATACTTGTGTCTTCTTGATGTGAAGTGTTGGTCCCTGAAGTCCAGTCTCGACGTTTTCTGGCTCGTAGTTTTCTTTTCTTGAGACGTTCCTGCAAGATCTCTGGATTCTCTCTGGATCGATGATAGAAGATCGAGAATCAAAATTTAGTTTACCGTGGTCGCGCACGATCAACAATCTGGTCTATCTGTAAATTAAACTTGGATAATTTCTGTCATTTGATAGCACAAGATGCCTGTCAACATCTTTGATTACATTGTACATAATCATCATAATTATAATATTAATCCATTAATTTGTACATAATCATAATATCATTAAATTAATTAAACCTTTTCCTATACCAAAATATAATCAAATGGTCAATAATCATAATTCGTAATTTCATACTAATAATATCATATATTACATAACCATAAAATATTCAAATAAAATATTTCGAAGAAACTTGGCCATTATTATTTTTGTTTTCTTCGTTGCCCATAACAAATTTACAACATTTTTACAAACATAAATCACAAATTCCTTTCATACAACATATACATACAAGATAACATATTATATCTTTCAATCAATTATATATATAGATAATCCATAAAATAAATCAAGGTTATAAAAATAAAAATCTATAAAATACTTCTCTGAAATCAAACCAAAATAAAGTATCTCTCATCTTGTATCATTATCTTCTTACAATATCATATGTATCAATACATATATATATATTAAAAAAATCTGAAAACAGTAGGCCAAGTTCGAGATTATCTCTTATCTCTCTCTAGAGATAGTATCCTTTCACTAGTAACAACATCCTTTATCTTACAAATATATTTGCTCTCTCAGTGCTACATTAGGATACACAAGGACAACAGGCTTGTATGAGACTCTTTTAATTACTCTAATTTTACTTATTTAAATTCACTATTCATTTCCTTAAATTTTTCTCAAGTAAAAAAAAAATCATATGTATATATATATATTTCCTATCAATCACTAATTTTCTTTAACTGGGACACTATGGGCAAATTTAACATTACTCTCAAATTGGGACCTAACTTGGGACCTACGGGCAAATTCAATATAACTCAAATTGGGACTTTTAATTTGGGACACTAGGGACACTAATCGGGACACATCTACTTTAATATCAAACTCACTAGACTCATAGGTCTGTAATCACCCAAGGGACGTCGGTGATCAATCTTGGGACTCAAATGGGGACCGAATATTTATAATACAATTCACAACACAATGATTATTATTAATCCGAAGTAATACAACAATTCTCATAAATTTATTCTTCACTAATATTTAACGACGACACAAATTTTTTTTTATTATCAACATATAACGACGACACTTTATTTTTTTATTATTAATATGAATATAGTCCCATTTAAATATTAATTAATTTTCAAAATTTTTCTCAATAACTAACGACGACAAAATTTTTTATATTTCTATTATTAATATAGTCCCATATAAAACTTAATTATTATTCATAATTCACGACGACAAAAAAATGTTTATTTATTAATATAGTCCCTTATAAATCTTAATTATTTTTCAAAATCTTTATCAATAATTACACGACGATATTTTATTTTTCATTATTATTATAGTCCCTTATAAATATAATCATTATTCAAATTCTTTATCAATATTTAACGACGATATTATTATATATCAATATTTTTAATTATTATTATAGTCCCTTTTAAATCTTAATTATTTTTCAAATTCTTTATCAATATTTAACGACGATAAATTATTTTTAATTATTATTATAGTCCCTTTTAAATATCAATTATCAATATCAAAACTTAACGACGACAAATTATTTTTAATTCTTATTATTAATAATTTTATAGTCCCTTTTAACATTAATTATATTTTTCATAAACGACGATAAATTTTATTATTATTATTATATTTATAGTCCCTTTAAACATTAATTAAATTCTTTTATAATCGACGATCATTTTTCTTATTATTAATAATTTGATAGTCCCTTTAAATATTAATTTATATTATCTAACATAAACATTAATTAAGCCCGGTTCATATACTTTTTTTAAATACCTAGACGTAGATTAATTATTTAAAGCCGTATTCGCCGCAAGGATTGCCGTGTTTAGTTTATCGGTCATTTTTAATTTTAGTTGAGAGGGGGCGCCGCTTTAGACTTAATGTCTGCCAAAAATTTATATATTTTCTCCTTAAAAGGGTTCCTATGATTTTTATAATTATTTTTAAGACGTCCCTTCTTAAAATAATGATTATTTTTACGCCCCATATTATAATTGTGATTATTTTTTATATTACGCCCGTAGTTATAGTTTCTATTATTACGCCCCTTGTTATATTTTTTATAATTATGCCCTTTATTATAATTTTTATTATTACGCCCATTAATATAATTTTGACTATTAATCGTAGTTAGCCCGAATCGAATATTATACTTATTATTATAATTTCTTTTAATTTTATAATTTTTATTATTTTTTCCATAAAATACGCTTTTATTAATTTTATTAAAGTTATTTTTATGTCGTCGTCGTAATGATCTAGGCTTATTATGCTTTAACGCATTAAACCGATTCCTAGTATTGAGTCTTATAGGATTACTTTTAGGATTATGCGGGCTAAGTTTATCTTTATCATTTAACCTAATATTTGTCGGGCAATTCTCTTCGTTAAATTTAACTTTATTTAAATTATTGGGCGATTTTATAGTGGTGTTTAACAGGCTTGTATCGTTTTCTACAAAATCATTATTTTTATTATTATCCTCTCTCTCTGTTATATTAATATTATTTAAGCCCGAGTCACAAGATTTATCACCGTCGATTTGGGGTTCAACTAATTTATTAAATTTTCCTACCATCTCCTCTAATGCGGCTATTCGCCTATTTAATTCAACATATTGACCTACCAATTTTTTCTTCTCCTCACGTAACCCCTGATTAACCTGCTGGATCGCGTCTAATTTTTTAAAAAGTTCTTCCATTTTACAATATTCAAAATATTACCCACAAAAATTAATTTATACAAATTTAATCACCACTTTTATTTTTAAACACCACAATTTTTTTAATATAACCACGCTCTGCTACCAATTGTTTTGACCCTTCTCCCTGATATATATAAAATGGGCTCTAAATGTTCGTGGATCGAAGTAGGAGAAGAAATTAGTCAAAAACAAAAATTTAAGGGACCCAAGTAAAATATATTTCTCAATAAGGTACATATATACACATGCAAATAATAGATTCATACATCAAATAATTATGTTCTGATACAAGCCTGGAGATAGAGAGATCAGTAGGGCACCTGTCTAGCTGGGGTCTGAGATGAGAGTGTCGGAATATAAAACTCTGTAATAGGCCCAAATTTACACTCTCCCCCCCTTAGACATCGACCGACCAATGGCAAGTCGTTATATAATAAACATACGCAGATCCAACATTACAAACATTGCAGGTCAATGGTACAATTGTCAAAGCTTAAATCTATAATACTTCTTATAAGCTAAAAGTTCACAATAAATCTTTAATAATTTAATAATAATTCATACAGATCACCACAAATGGTTCAACGTTTCAAAATCAAATTTCTTGAAAAATTCCCGGTATATTAGTTGCATATTAGTATCATAAAAATAAAATAATGTATTTTATTTGTAGGTCCGACCTTTAACGTAGTAACTCAACACAGAACGGTAAGAGTTTCGCTCTCACGAAATTATCAGAGTATTCACAAGAGAGGCATGAGGGTCCTATTGGGTTATAAATGAGCTTGCCACATTTTATACGTAACATAGATGGTTGGTGGCAAACTTAATGAAATGGTGGGGAACAAGTAGGGTTAAGAAGTACCCTGAACCCCTACGTTAGGGACAAGCCGTATCGCTTTTAATATTTATGATTTATATATTAGGATGACTGGTATATAAGGACATACTTTTAAATTATCGATTTAAGTGTTTTTAAACGTGAATTTAGATTTTTATAACATACTTTCTTTTTACTTAGCTTTGAGAAATGACAGAGCTAATCAACAAGTGTATCCGGCTAATATTGCACATATACCAACAATATGAAATTAATACCAATTGTTACTTTATAAACAACGTTATTTATTTAGTTAATTTTAATTATCTTCGTTGTGGAGTAAAAGTATTGAGATTTTTAAATTTTTTTTTATCGCTACTTGGTTTGTTTCGAATTACACTATACACAAAGGCATAAACATTCCCAATGTAAAATCATATATTCATAGAAAACACATTCTACTCATAGACAAAATCCATTGATCTTTCTGTTTCCAATTCCCTGTTACCCGGTCTTTAAAAAAAGACAATGGCCTAGAGACCTGCTCAAGAACTGCTTATCGAAACTGTGCAGGTGCAAAGACAAAATAAAAAAATTAATAGTAATAGTATTTTTATTTATTTATTTGTTACAAATGTACTTTTCCGATTACTGTTTTTCTTATATCAATGGAAAGCCCAATATAAATATTTAAAAACCAAATTTCTAAAATTGAATGTCTTAACTTTTGAATAATTGAAACGTTATTTTTTTTTTTAATTTTTGGTTTGTAAATTTCAAATTAAAACCAGACCGATGAATGGAAATACTTGAATGATTTATTACATAAACATAATTAAATAAAAACAATTTTATCCCAGTAAATATAGTATCCTAAAAACAAAAAGTATGTACTATGTTTCTTTTTTTATATAAAAGTTATTGTAATTTGATCAGTGGAATGTGATATTTTTTTAGTAACTTCTGCCTTACCTAGCTTCGATAATCGACGTTCCATTTCCGGTGAAAACCACAAATTCAATTTTCTCAAATTGTTATCACAAGACATACGTGACGTAAACTTGTAGAAAACATTTACTTTAGTTCCCACCGGCTTTTCGAAGGCCGTGCCTTTGACCACTATTTTACGACGATGTTCCCAGAAGTGCCCTTTGCTTTTCGCACAGCATTTTTGACATGTTACTGTCGACAGACATATTTTGATAAAGTTATAGTAGTATATATAATGAAATGGAACGTCAAAATACCTCTATAGAAAATTTTTTTATTTATTACTTATTGACTTATTTATTTATTACTAATGACATTGTTCTATTGGAGGAGTAATATGTACTTTAGTTTTCTGAGAATAAGCACAGAAATAAAGGTAATCATATGAGGGACAGTGAAAGTGACAATTTTTTTTTCTTTTAAAAAAACATCATTTATAAATATTTCGTTAAGAACTTACAGTTCTAAAAACCATGGAGTTGGCTGCCACTGTTCATAAATTCCAATTTGTAGCCTATCCTTTGAGAATAATAACAACTGGCCAATAATTTCCAAACGGACCGGCCTTAATATTCCAATAAAGGATCCGGCCGGAAGTGGAGACTAATTAATTGAAGATAGTGACAAAGTTAAACCCCGAGAAAAGTCAGCGGAAGATCGAGAGCCACAGACTGGATCCTTCATAAGGCGTTCCGACGAGATTAAAACAAAGTATCTTAGCCGGGGATGGAACTTGCCACAGGAATCTCCGGCAAAACTTGCCATGAGAAAACTAATCGAGGTGGGGGGTCTCCGCTCCAATTCGAAGAATTTTAATTAAACGTCAAAGAGCTGTTTAGCCGGGAGCATTAATCTCTTATCGGTCGTCAAAGTAACCTTTAGCTCTTCTCACCGTTCCCTCTTCCTCTTTCCAATTATTCATTCCTACACATTCCTTTCTTCTCGTCTTTTCACTCTCACTTAGCTTACAAGAATCTTTAATACAGAAATGATTCTTTTTCATAGTTAAAAACGATCACCTTATAGCTCTTGATCAACCGAACATTCTTTTATTCGAATTATATGAACAAAGTTTCAATTACAAGTAGATTTAATTACGAATATGTTTGCATAGCCCATACACATTCAAAGGGTGTATATAAATTTTTAATATGGTTACAAATATTAGTGTAAGAACGAGAAATAATTCAATTAAAAAACAAAACATGTGAGGAACGAAAAATAAACATAAATAATAAGTATTGAAAAGTAAAAAAGAGACCTTACATAAATGTTAAGACCGTGGAAAAATTCCAACGAAAAGCCTTAAGTCTCCAAACTAAAACAGAAATAGAAATTATCTGTCCGGACAGATAATTTCTATTTCTGTTTTAGTTTGGAGACTTAAGGCTTTTCGTTGGAATTTGTCCACGGTCTTAAAATAAATAATAAGTATATAACATTATCACTAAATATTAATTGAGCTTTTCGATCTAGTTTAAATTATCAGTAACTTTTTATTATAATTTATCTAAATTATATTTGATCCTTGACCAAGTCATTGGCGTGCAGGATATTTTTTTTTATTGGAGACCATAAAGACCATTGGTGAATGACTCATAGCTCTGGTGTAGCAGTAGCAGTTGTGTAGCAGTTAGTATAACAACCTTCTAGGTGGTTGTTAGGTGGCCTTTGTATTATTGAAAGTGATAAAAAAAATCCTTAGTTATGCCGTTTTTTGGAATGTACGTAAAATGGGATTCCTAAACATGTTCGGTGCCATGTATATGTTTAGGTTCCTATTCCAATCATACCTAGATAAGCAAAATTTAAGACTCACAATGTACCATCTTCGTTTGAATTAAAAAAAATATGGTGATTTCAGCGTTAATAATCTGAAAGTATTGTAATAAATCTTGCTTTACTTTTTACATCTCGAATTCCTTCGGAGCCAACATTGCAGTATCTTTCCTACCGACTTTTTTCAAAGAATAGTAAAAAAACTGGCTTGATCAAAAATTCTACACGGTTCGGGAAAATTATGCGTACAATTTAATTGTTTTTCTTTATTTTTTTCCAAGCAGTCCAAACGACCATAATATACGACAGCTATTTCACAAGGTGGAATATAACAATATGATTCATTATTGAGTTACACATCACTTCTTCGCCAATCGTTAGAAGATCCCTATTCTAATTATAGCCTAATAGGGAATATATACGACTGCATCGTCTGGCTGGTCATAGCAGCATAAAGTGACATTGAATAAAATAAACAGGTTCGGCCAACACTGCATGTTTTCATTTCCCGAGGGATTCAATTTTTTTACAAATCTATTGATTTTACAAAGGCCAAAGTTGTGAAGACTAATACTGATCTTTTAAATAAATTCTTTTTATTTATCCGTTATTATATTTAATATAGCCTCTATATTGGATAAAGCATTCCTTGAAGATATGATGCGTTGTTATTTTTGTATATAGGTTGTTTAGATTCAGATGCGGGAGAGGGAGTCAAGGTCTAACTTAAAATCCTTATGATGAATAAATTTAATTTTTACTTCGTCAAATGGCAAGGAATTGAATAAATCCGTATGGAAAAGGAATCGATGAATGAACAACAGGTGATGTTATTAAATCAGGCTATATACTACGAGAACATATTATAGTGAACAGATGTTGGAAGCCACGGAAGGATATAGCCCTAGATAGGAAGGGAGGTATCCATGACTGCCCCGGGAGTAGAAGAAGCAGATTACCATAGGGCAGGTCTCCTAATGAATCAGACTCCATGTTTTTAGCCATAATTCTTGCCCTGATGTTTAATTCATGATCGGGGGACCACCTCGCTTCTATTTCAGAGCGGGTTGGTTTATGGCACTCCAATCCAACTACACCGTTTCATCAGATCCTCCGTCCTCTCCTTACTTATACATAAGATTGCTGTCCGCCAGAGTTATGCATCCCACATACACTCGCCCGGTGACATAAAATAAATTCAGTATCCCTTCTTTGCCCTCTTAAATATTTTATGAGAGGGATATATTTGCTTTTACGCCTTGTCGTTTGACGTAAAACCTTCAGTTATTGAACCGATGTTTCCTCTAGTGGGGATATTATTTTTAAGAAAGATATGTTCAATTTTCAATCTCTAACGATATTTCAAAGCTGCTTAAATACATCCAACTTAAAATTTAAACATATAGTACTATCTATAGTTCATCATAACTATAAACTAGTGTAGTTAAATAAACAAAAATTAATTTTATTTAATTATATAAATGTTAAAAGAGGAAACGTACTATCCCTTTTTTTGGGATATGGTACATTCTATATTCTTTGGCCTGAATTATAAATCATAGCGATTGGTATTAAAATTAAAATAAAAGTCACTATGGTTTATACATTATAATAATAACAAAAACATAATTTTAGTTATTAATTATGATTGTCCATCTGTGAATGGCGGTTTTCATCTGGGTGGTTGCTGGGTTCTGCCTACCCTGCTGGCTCCCTGCTTAGGGCTCTACTCCATATTGATGGAACTCTAGGAAATATGGAGCATATGATCTTAGCTATTCTCTTGTTCATATCGTAGATGTTGGCCATTTTTTACCATGCTGGAGTCCTAGGTATTATAGATGGTTCCTCCACCTCTGAAGCAAAGAGGTAGAGCAACAACCCAGGTGTAAGACGGTTGTTTTACATTAATAATAACTGTAGATATAGTATTACATTGGCTATCTAAATCATAATAAAATAAAGGATCAAATCTGTTCATACCATCGCTTTTTTACCGAGTTCTTAAACGAAATAATGTATGTCCTATGAACGTTACTCATACTTCGTTTGTATTAATACTTAAACCAGATCTAACAAATATTTTTTTTGCTAAGTGAATCATATATGTTTTAAAATGGGTACAAAGATTTAATGGTAACACCATTACTTTGGTATACGTAAATCTTTTTGGTTTACTGAACTGTTTATAAGCAATTTTATGCCAGTGCATTTGTTTCAAAGAATTTTAAAAACAATTATTTTTTAAGCAATACTCCGTTTTTTCTTTTGTTTATCTAAATGATTTTTTTCTATTTTATTACTTCATTCTGATTATATTTTATTGAAATAAGTGTATTGCAATCTTATGTACGTTTAAATAAAGCTCAAGATTTTATGTTATTTTAAAGAAATTTTACCTACGAAATTTAGTAAAGAGTTTTTTCTGGAATAAATTATTTTGGTGTTTTTTTTCAGTTTATATCTTGTTGATAATTGAATTAAAGTATTCGGTTTCCTTTTCAAATATTGGTACAGTAAGGTCAATTGGTATAACTACTGGAAAAAAATTAAGTATGTTATATCTCAAAAGTTCTTTTCCTGACATGGGCCCTTTATTCAGCCCTGTAAAAGACTAATTTACAATACTAAATTTGCAACACTAAAAATAAAATTTACAATACTAATAATAAACAAATATAAAGAAATCGGTGGAACTTTCCTACTTCTTTTTAATGAATCTTAATATTAAAAAAGGTTAGGTTATTGATGACTTTCGAAGTAAACAGTGTTTCAGTGACTAATTAAATTTTCATAGAAAAATATTTAATTTATACAAATTTTACATATGCTCATTTAAAAGAATCTAAGATATAAAAAAATAGCATAGAATCCTTCCTCAAGCAAGAAGACGGGGCTAAGATTATAGATTACCCGCATCACGCAAAAGATGTGCGGATCTAGTATCAGGAATGTTTCAAGATTAGCAGGCGCAGGATTGGCAGTATTAACCGGGGGTAGGTGTCCTTCATTTCTGTTACATTTGAGATCGTTCTGTGAGCATTTCCCCCACGTTATGATTGACATAATTTTTTTTTTTTATTTATAATTATGTTTATCCAGGGAACAGGAATAAGTATTTTACGTCCTATTGTATTAGTATTATATCTATTAAATCTATTCTACAACTATATGTTATATAGTTTATATCATAAGAAAGATAACATACAATATATCAAAAGAACTCTGGGAGATGAAAGGAAAGTGCCCAGTCCAAACGATTCTCCAGAAGTTAATGTTTGGTTGGTGGCTATCAACCAGGCTAAAAACTGTACAGTTGTAAAAGTTACAGAATTCTTAGATTCTAATTATTGCTGGATAGGCAAAATTTAGGACTCCCATTATAGCATCTTCCGATAAGCCATAAAAGCCTAGAGTGACGCAAAACAAATTGTAAGATCCATATCTTTTATATAAATTGTACTATAAGAGCTGTCATTTTTCAAAGTTAATACACTTTATTAACAAATAAAAATATTGCTACATAAAAAGTATAGCTGTGAAGGGATTTCCGATTTCCCGCTCAGCTCTTGAAAGAAACCTGAGACTTGCAATTCATATATTTCTACCCACAGTGTGAATATGACAGTTTTGAGTAAAAATGTCCACTGCATGTCTATTCAGGTCAAGCTAGGCAACGACTCAATGGAATATCATGATTCGTTCGATCTTTATAATTAAATGGCTCTCAGAGTCAACCCTCTCGGTTTCAATCTTCGTTAAAAATTCATATATACTGTAACAAGGGAAAAAAATACGGTTACATGTTGTGATAAGAATACAATACTTCTTTTTCTAGTAAAACAGAGCTCCTAAAAAAAAAAAAAAAATAGAAAAACTAAAGGTTAGAATCGTGGCTATCAGTTGAAGTAGGTCTGGTGCGGCTGAAGCTGTATTAATACGATCCATCTTGTTAATACGGCTGAAGTATTTTTGTAATTAGTGGACCCGATTTTTTAGCGGCCTCTCATTAAACAAAGAGTTCTGGGGCTTAGGGTCGCTCAAATGGCTCCGATTTGTCTTCCCTCTTTTCCAGCTTCGGATATATTTATCCGTCTCGTCGTGAGCTTCTCTCAGCCATCTCATACATGTTGAGCTGCCCAACAGTTACTTTGGATCGTAATTGGTAAGAATCGAAATATGTTTACTCTTTTTCTATATAATAGTTTAACTCTCTTTAGGTAAACAGAAACTATTATAAAATATAGAAAATATATACTTTTAAGTGTTAAAGTACTGCTACTTCGAGTTTGAAGTGTTACAGTACTTCTACTTCTAATAGATAAGCCTGCAGATATATTTTCTATTAGCCCCACATGATGCAATGAAATTTCGATAATGTAATGAAAATAAAATATCGATATATTTTGCATTTATAGACTTCAGTAAAGCATTTGATACAGTAAAGCACTCATATCTTATCAACAGTCTAAAACGCCTAGGCATTAATTAACAGATTTTGGATTTTCTTCAATATTGGTATACCATCAGCCAAGCGAGAGTAGTTCTGGACTTATATAGAGAGAATTTTCCAATCAAAAGAGGGATTCGTCAGGGCGATCCTTTATCACCTGATCTATTGAACACGGTTTTGGAAGATGTTTTCAGAAATCTTCACTGGGAGAATTTTGGGATAGACCTTAATGGTAACAAACTTTCAAATCTGAGATTCGCTGATGATGTACTTCTCATTTCACACTCAACATCTGAACTGAAGAAAATGCTAGAAGAGCTGGTCCTAGTAGGAAATGAAGCTGGACTGGAGATCAATTTTAACAAATCAGTCTTGATGACATATGCCGAAGAAGTAGAAATGTTTCTTGGTACCAGAAAATTCTAATGGGTTAAAGAAACAATCTATCTAGAGCAGCTTATATAATTTGCAGATAGATCCAAGAAAGAGGTGATTAGAAGGATTAAAATAGGATGGTCCAAATTTTTGTCACATAAAAATATTTTCAAAAGCAACATGACCATACATCACAAGAGAAAAGTTTTTGATGCCTGTATCATTCCTTCTTTAACTTATGTATGCCAAACTTGGAGTCTAAGTAACGATATATCTAAATCCCTATCAACCACTCAGCGTGCAATGGAGCGAACTATGTTAAGGAAAAGTAGAAGGGAGAAAAGAAAGAAGATAGAACTACGGAAGCTGACTGGTACGCGCGATATTCTCAAGACAGTATCTGATCATAAATGATAGTGGGCTGGACACATTAAAAGAATGGGATCAACGAATTGGGCTAAGGCAAAAACGGATTGGTATCCAATACACCGCACTAGGAGACTGGGAGACCGCTACGGGATGGCGGGACGACATACAAATCTTCATCGGAATATTACGGCACCGTTCTGCTTGGAACAGACGTAGCTGGGGTAAATTTGTAGAGGTTTATGTCCAAAAAAGGGCCTTTTTTTCTTTTTAAAACCATTATTGTTATTATTATTAATGTAATGAAATTAGTAGGACATGTGGAGGTCATCTACGTTAGCTGTTTGTTGAAAGATCTAAATCAGTTTATATATTAAAAATACTGGGCTCGGAATATGTAAGTGTTTAAAATAACTTTTAATTAACAGTAAGTGTCAGAAATTATTAATTAACTGCAATAATATTTTAAAATAATAATAAAGTCTTTATTTATCCTGGCAAATGTCCTTCTATAATAATAATACACAAAATATGTATGAGCTATAATGTTTTAGAATAGAATAAAATTACAATTTAATTAATAAATAAAAATAAATAACGAATTAACTTCCATTGCAAATGAAAAGAAACACAAATGTGAAGAAGATAAAAATAATTAAATAGAAAGAAAACAATTTACATATATACAAATCTTGTAAAAACAAAAAAACAACGAAATAAAGGAAGAAAAAAATAGTTTTTTAAAAATAGATTAGTTAATTTATAATGACTATTAAGTAAATTGTGGCGTGTATATCAACATGTGCTTACGAATGCATTAGGAATATGTTATACAATGCTTTCGGCTTATTTTTTAGGGATTAATGTTTTGAACTTTCGATTTAATTATAAATCAATATACAAGGAGCCCAGCATAAAATATGAAACTTTAAGGGCCTAATTTATTTTTTGTTGAAACAGTAACAGAATTTGAAATTACTTAGCAGTTTTATTTTTTCCCTCAAATCGTATGTTGTGAAAAGTATATTAATTTGTTAATACTAATGTGAACACTAATTTGGCTAAATTGAAGTGCAACAGAAACGAAGCACGAAGAAGGGCAGAAAAAACTAAGCACCATGAGGATTGTATCAACATTAAAAGAGCACAAGCACAGCTGACACAACCCACCCAAATTGAAAGGGGCAGCACTGGAAACAATTGCAGAACTATACAGTCGGGAAAGCTGGCTTCATATATATATATATATATATATATATATATATATATATACAGATGGTTCAGCGAAAATGAATTGCACAGAGGCTGGCTACTTTAGCTCAGTATTCGAGGGCTCTGTACCTGTTGGGTCCAATGCAAATAATCACGACGGCGAAATAATAGGAATAAACAGATTAGTAGAAGAGCTCTCCAAAATCTAAACAGTCAACAGAAAAGCTGTTTTCCTATGGCTACATGCCATAGAGGCTATGGGTAGATTCGCAATCCGCCATAATAGCCCTCTCCAATAATAGCACCCTCCGACTGAAAGACTGTGAGATCACAAGATCCTGTCGGATAGCTATGTCGAATATGATTGTTAAAGGTTGGGGGCTTACGCTGCAGTGGATACCAAGTCACATAGGGGTAATGAGAAACGAATGCCCAGATCAACTTGCCAAGGCGCAGTTCTACCTCCACCTGACAACCCCGCTTCACTAACGAAAAATAAGATCGAAACAACAATTAGAAGCAAGCTTAGAACAAGGAACCTACTCTACAACGCTAGCAGAGGGCAAAAATAAGTGTGCCTTGCACATGAGCAGCTCCCCCGAGATCTTCGGAGAGGATAAGATGTTGTGAGGTTCAGACTCATCACAGGCCATGATTATCTCCAGGCACATCTGCACAGAATATGTATCTCAGATTCGAAAGTTGCCACATTTGTCTTTCTTGTGTTATGGACGGTGCACTCTTACGACATTCTAGTGGTCTTAAGTATATTCCACACAATGATGACGACGTCTTTATTGGGAGGCTCGGCGGCAAATGACTAAAATGCCACGTGCTGGCATTGGATAAAAAAAAAAAAAAAAAAAAAAAAAACATTATTTGAAATATGATCTTAAATATCAAACACAGTTTAATAGATATAAACTAATTCTACTGAAAAATATAAATTTATGTTAAACTATCTAATCTCTTTTGAAAATGACCTTTCACCAAGTTTGGAGAAAAGATAAAAACAGAAAAATCGTCTCCATGGAAGACGTTATTTAATGCTACAAAATTAGACGGACAAAAAATTCATTGAAACTTTATTTTTAATAACTTTTTTTTAACGTCTCCGATGATATCGTTACAAATATTTAAATGTAAAGTTTGAAGAAAAGGAAGACGAAATAAAAGCGAAAAGGGATTCCAACAAATATCATTGAAGTATATTTTATAAAGACAGAACGTGTATGGGAATATTTTGGTCACAGTCGATATGTTAAATTGGCCTAGGTAGCTTCTTAGTTTTTGACAGTACAACTCATTTTTTTTTTCCTAATGTGATCTCTAAGCATATTTATAGTTTTGTGGTATAGCAGGATTATTTATAAATATAATGAGTACTCATTTACTTAATTAACTTGTAAGATAGGGATTACAAAATGTTAAGAGAAAAACAAATATTAATATCAACTTTCTCATTCTCTGTGCAACTTATTGCAGTTATTAGCTCGTTGATAATTAAATCTATTAAGAACAGAGAGAAGTAGAGAAAATACAATGGGAGGCAAGTAGTTAGAGAGCAAACATGAGTGGATGGTTTTGTCGCCTCTTAGCAGATTAGTTCCTTAGAAAGGAGACAAAGGAGGCTCACAAGGGATTAAGTGATAAAGGAGGATAAAATAGCGACTGTGGGAAAAATCTTGTCAAATTACCCATAGCCTTCTCTCTCGCCGAATTAAAGCTAATATTATATTTAGGGGAATGAAACAAATACCCAAAATTCAGAGAATGCGGTCATTATTTGAGTTTATTATGATGTTTGTTTACAGTTTTGAAGTGAAAATTTCTTTAGTCGCGTTTGACGACTATTGTAAGATAATAAACTTGAGGATTCGAGTCAAGAACCTACTCGAAACTGGCGACATCCAGCAATTATGCAGTTATACTTTTCTTTTAATCAACTTTTGATTAAAGGTTAGAAATCTATTGATATAAGAATAATTGTATAAAACAAAATGTCTTTTAATAGTTGTGCGATTCATGTTCATAATAATCAAATCAAACATATTTGTTTCCTATTTCAGTTACAAAAATTCTATGGTAATTTTTGTAGAACTTAATAAAATAATTTAAAGTACAAATGATCTTGCTTCACGATGATACTAAAAAAAATAATGTTTATTAATGTAAATAGACACAGAGTAACCAAGTAGATGTTGAAATAAGAAGAATTATCTCTGTCAACCAGTGCTATTTTGGTCTGAGGAAACAGCTTGGTGGCCGCATACTCTCTTGGCAAACAAAGTTGCACCTATACAAGACCATCATTCGTCCTGTCCTGATGTATGGCGCGGAAACCTGGAAAACAATCAAGGCCTGTGAACAAGTCCTCCTCCTGTTTGAGCGGAAATCCTTCGCAGGATATTTGGAGGAGTGTTGGTGGATGGAAACTGGAGGATAGGCAAGAACCAGGACCTATATGACGTATTCAAGAAACTGAATATTGCCCAGGCCATAAAGCTGGGATGGGCCGATTACGGTGGGCAGGCCAAGTGACCCGCATGAGTGAGGAATATTTGTTCAGGAAGCTGCTGACAGAGCCTCTATAAAGGAAAAGAAGACGAGGAAGACCCAGGCTTAGGTGGAGTGACGGAGTAGTGGCTGATGTAGAGAACATTCTTGGTGTACGCAACTGGATGGGAGGTGCTCAGAACCACGAAAAATGGTGTACTTCTGGTGGAGGCAAGGATTCATCACTGGGTTGTTGGGCCGAATTAGTTAGTTAATGTAAATAGAAATATAAGTTATAAATAATATGACTGCATACAAGTATTATTTCAATTAAGCTGCAGTTATACTTTGTAGTGGCCTTGTGCAGCACATTATATATATATATATATATATATATATATATATATATATATATATATATATAATAAATAAATTGGTTATTGGCTTTAATGTATAACATTGTAGCCATTGAGTCTGCCCCACTTAATGTTAATTTTTAGTAATTAGTAATTAGCATATCGTCACTTAATTACAGTTATTTTTATTTACAGTTATATTATATCTAAAATATGTAAATATTTTACAATAATTAAATAATCAACACTCGTTTAATAAATAAATAAACAAAATTTTTAGTTAGAACAGAATAGTATCAATTATAACAAAAGAATAACAATCTTCCAAACAAATAACGCAAATAAGGCATATGCCTAAGGAAATAGATAAATACAATATAATGGAATTAAAGTATTTAGGTACTAACCCGCTGATACTTTATTGTAACAGTTATCTTATTCTTTCTATATGTTACAATCAAGATATTGTAGAAGTACCCGAAACCATAAACCACAATTAAAGTCTGGAATCCGAATTTTTACATATAAACTGAAGATAGAAAAAAATGTTGTTTAATTTTTCCACGCTGTCCCTAGTGAGTACATTTTGAAGTGATAATTCATCCTCATACTGGACAATATGTTTTTGCAAAAATTGTTTCCGTGTGTTAACAAAAAATTTACAATGCAATGCTTCAAACTATTGAATATGGTCCCATGGCACCACTGACATTTTTCATCAGTTCTGAGAACACAGGTGTTGTTCCTATAAAATATTTTCAGGCATTCAGGGTTTGAAATTCTTATTTGACTCACGGTTCTTAATTTTTCTATGTTTATCTTAAATTTTAAATAGCTTTCAGGTTCAGGGTTTGTATAAGTGCAAATAGTTCTGTATATTGGATTGTAATTTGAGTTAAGAGCTCTATCAATAATATCCTTCGACAATAAATGATTTGTAACTTTTTCAAGAATAACATGTTTATTAGCTAATAAAACATTGGGACTATGAAAGTCTGCAAAATATTCTTCAATGTGATGGTATATATATATATATAAGTTAGGTCCTGGAGACTAACAATATTCACTTTAATCCTATAGTACTCCCATGTAAACAAAGAGAAGATATAAATGCAGGATTACGAGAACAATAAAGTCAGTTATCATTCAGAGTTCGTGGTGTTCATTTCAAATATTTTCCTTTTTTTTAAAGTTTGTCTTTCGATACTCGTTAAGTGGTGCCGAAACCCGGGAGAGTGTGAGAAGAAAACAATTTTTTTTTTGGTGAAGTCATTTTTTTTTTTGTTTTGTTTGACTTTTGTGCATTAGTAAAGAAAAAATGCCTGAACCCGGACTTAGTGATATTTTAAGACCGGCGGTACTCACATTAGAACCGCAACCACAGCAAGCACCACAACCACCGCTAGAATCCCAAGAGTCAATTACTGATATAAACCCTGATTTCCCGATGCTACCACCTACTACGCTAGCGATGGCTCGTGCAGACATAGCGGCAAGGGAAGCGAACCTGATAGAGCGTATGAAGTTGATGAAGAATAACGCACGCGATCTTAGGAGGAAGATCAGCGAATTAGAAAGGTTCGACGGAGAAGTCGGAGAGCCGAGCCACTTCCTGAAGGGTGGAGATAGAATTATGATTATAATAATATATAATAATTATGAATTATAATTACTACATCCAGGTACAAGCAGAAGCGAAAGATATCAATGATCTAGACGCCACCAGACTCAAAGCAGCCCTAGTATGTCGAGTAAAGAGGAACATTCTCAACTTAATTCAGGCAGACGAAGAGACTCCGTGGCATAGGGTCAAGGAGAGACTAAAGAAGGCATTTGGGGGAGGACAATGGGCCCCAGAGGAGGATATACTCCAAATGTTCCGAGCATTCCGGAAACCGGGGCAATCCCATGGACAGTATGCAGCAGGGTTGCTGGCTCGGTATAATAAAATCACCGAGAAGTTGCCAGAGGTGATGGAGATTGACCAGGGTGAGGCTCGCATGGACTTCCTGTCCACGATTCTCAAGATCCAGCTGGCCAGGGACACGGGGAGAAAGGACGGGTTACCGAAGGACAGAACCTTCTTGGAGTGCGCTCAAGAAATGGTGGACCTGAGTGCGAGAGAGGAGGAAGGAAGAGTGGGTGAGGCTATCGAAACGGGCTGGAGTAAGGTTACCTATCGCCGACCCGAAACTAGCCGAAACCGCCCAAGATGGGATGGCGGAAGAAAAAGAGATCCTGAATGGTATAAAAAAAGTGAAAGACCGCCCGTCCGGGACAGACGACCAGGCGAAGAGAAGAAAAACGGACGGAAAGAAGAACGAAAATGTGATGAATGTGGAAAGATTGGACACCTAATGGCTCAGTGCCCTCGCATGCGGTCAGACAGTGCCTCCATATCTATTCTCGCAGGGAGCAGCAGAGGGCGGAACCCATGGAAATAAACGCCCAGAGGATATGGAGGAGACACAGGCCGACACCAGCATCGACGGAGTCATCGGAGACAGAAGAAGAAGGACAGGCGAGCAGCGGAGGCGAAGGAGATAGAAGTAGTCAAAGGAGCGGACGATTGAGAGTGACTTTGGGGAGGAGACAGCGGGCAGACGACTGAGGCGAGTGTCAGCAGAGAGGCGACCGCACCGTAGTGAACTGTAGTGTGAGAGGAGGATGCGGCGGTTTGCCTATCATACAGCTGGAGAGAGGAGTAAGGTTCCTTGTGGATACAGGTAGTTCCGGCACGATCCTGAGTAGGAGGGCGGTGGAGAAGTTGACGGCTGGAACAAAGACACCTCAGGTACAGGTATGTACATGTAGATTGACCACTCTGGGTGGCCCTTGTAGAGTAGAGGGGGAAGTCACTATAGATTTGGGGACGTGGTTTGGAGTAGGGACTCAATTGAAAGTACACGTAGTGGAAAAGATGTTGCGGGGATACGAGGGAATAATTGGATGCGACGTTTTAAATCGGCAAGGGACTCGGGTGAAGAATCAGGAGGGGAGATGGTCGATCAAGATAGGGGATAAGAGATACAGATGTTCCGAAAGGGTGAAGGACGAGCTACTATGTGTAGGTGCAGTGAAACAATCAGAGGACTGGATAGTACGGATACGGCGGGACTTCAATGATATTTTCTATAAGGAGGGAGATATTTTCTGTCCACGAAATATCGTTAAAGGAAGAGCGAGTGACGTATGTCAAAGAGAGGCGGTACCCGCAGGCGTTGAGGCAGCACATTAGGGAGAAAATAAAGAATCTCAAAGATCAGGGGATCATAGTAGATAGCACATCACCGTACAATAGTCCACTGTGGGCAGTTAGGAAAAAGTGCGCACCTGGGGAAGAGAAATACAGGGTCGTGATCGATTATCGGAAATTAAATGAAAACACAACTGATGAGAAGTACCCCATCCCGAGATTTGAGGATATCATTGATAGGCTGAGAGGGGCTACAGTGTTTAGCACCCTAGACTTAAAGGCAGGGTACCATCAAATCAAAATGCACAAGAGGGATCAATCCAAAACGGCATTCACGTTCGAAAGAGGACATTACGAGTTCACAAGGATGCCCTTCGGACTCAAAAATGCGCCCATTACGTTTCAAAAATTAATGGATGAGTTTCTTCGGGGGGTTGATGAAGATGTATGCCAAGTGTATATGGACGATCTGTTGGTATTTAGCAAAACCGAGCAACAGCATGTTCAGCATCTCAGGAGCGTTTTCAATAGGGTCAGGAGATTTGGCTTAAAGCTATCCGCCGCTATTCATTGCTGGGAAAAGGAGAGATTACCTTTTTGGGATACACTATTACGTAGGAGGGAGTGAAACCGGATAAGAGCAAAGTAGAGGCGATCTCCAGGATGGCGGTTCCGCGGGATGTGAAGGGTATTCGTCGTCTATTAGGTTCACTGAACTACTTTCGACGTTTTGTTCCGGAAATGGCAGAGTACCCGGTCCCCATCAATAATCTCTTAAAGAAAGGACCAAAAATTTTTGTTACACCGGAAATGGAGAATAACATCCGCAAATGTATGGCGCGGCTGCAAGAGCAGCCCGTATTTGCCTTCCCGGACTTTGATAAGCCCTTTATGCTCACGACGGATGCCAGCGAATACGCACAGGTGGCGGTTTTGTCACAAGATGGGGAAAAAGGTGATCGCCCTGTGGCTTATGCCGGCAGACGCCTCACGGAAGCCGAATCACGGTACAGTGCATTAGAGCGCGAACTGTTGGGAATAGATCACTTCCGACCTTACTTATTCGGAAGAAAGTTTGTGGTCCATACGGATCATAGACCCCTGCAAAGGGTGGGTAAGCTGAAGGAATCATCCGCTCGCATCACTCGGTGGAAGGAATTCTTAGGGCAGTACAACCTCGAGATTAAATATAAACCCGGCAAAGAAAATGTGGTAGCAGATTGGCTGTCCCGGGCGATAATGGTGAATGCATTGGAGGATGCGGGGGAAGGTTCGTCGCGAGACATCAGACGGTTTTTACAAGAATGGACTCCGGAGGAGGAAGGGTCCCAGGGTTTGGACAGCAGAGAGCAGGTAGATGAAGAGCAAGCCGAGGAAAGCTCCACCGATGACAGACCGCGAGAGATGACGGAGTTGGAGGAAATAATTAATGACAAACAGCGTCAGGTTATATGGAAGACAAGGACTTCGGGTCTACTGAAAATGGATTTTTCGTAATATGGCAAGTGCGACATCATCACCGTCTGGTCCCAACCTGGAGTCAGTGACGAAAACATTTGTCGGGTACTCAATGAAGCTTCCAAGCCGGGAAGAACAGCCTACCTGTACATTGGGAACGCCACTGTGTGGGATAAAGTACAGCGATTATGGAGGTTGGAACGATTGGGAGTATACCGCAATTTTGTTCGTTGCACCATGATGGTAGGAACGATCCGGAAGACCGATCGCCAGAAAGAGATCACGGTAGCCTACTATCAGGAAAAACAAATTACAGGGGAGTCACAGAAACAATTCAAGCGCTTAGGCGAAGGTACTTCTGGTCGAATATGAAGGAGACGGTCAAACAAGTTGTGGGAGCATGCGATGTGTGTTTATCTACCAAATACGATAGACATCCGCCAAAAGGGTTACAAGAAGAGACGCCCACTGCAGAGTCACCCATGTCGAATCTGCAGATCGACACATTTTTCCTGGAGAGGCTGTAACGCTGAAAAGTGGGTAACGCTGATCGACTGTTTTAGCAAACTGGCTGCGGCCCATCTTATTCACGAGAAATCAGCGGATGCAGTTCTCGCAGCCCTTAGGACGTGGTTTAAGGTTTACGGGATACCCGACAGGATCGCCTCCAATGGCGGGCTGGAGTATGATAACGCCAAGATCAGGGACGAAGCTAAGGGACTCGGCATAGTATGGCAAATTAACACCCCAGGACATCCCAAGAGTAGAGGAGTCATCGAACGCTTACACAGTACCCTCAGTGACCATCTGCGCATTTACAAGGTGGATAAAGGGTTACAACCGGCCAAAGCGATGGACAAAGCAATCGCAGCGTATAACGAATCTATCCACTCCGTTACCGGCTTTTCCCCCTTTGAGGTTATTTTTGGGTTGCGACAAAGACGTAGGGACACCAGGGCTACAACCGTTGAGGGCGAGGTAACGAATCAAGTGGTGGCTAATCGGATCTCGATCGCAAAACTGTGGGAGAAGGCTAAGGACAGGATATAACGGGAGAAGCGGAGTCGGGTAGCGAGGGAAAACCTCACGGTCAAGGATGTCATGGGAGGGGATCAAAATTGATACGATTGTTTACAGGCAGAAAAGTTCCAATCGGGGAAAGGAATTGATACGCTACGAGGGTCCATTCCGAGTGGTAGCGATCAGAGAACATAATATTGTCACTGTAGAACTCATTAAAGATCCCAAACGGCGTAAGGATGTTCATATCGAACAACTTAAACTCCCACAGAGAGAACATGCGTAACGGCTTGGAGTGTCCTGGCCGTCATATAGCAGTGTACATTTTCATGTCTTACTCTTTTTTATGTCTCTAGTGTTAGTATATATATAGTGTGAACCGTGCTTGAGGTTATTCTGTGTATCTGTTCTAAATTTTGTAGATATAGTTTTATTTTATTTATTTTTTCTATCATTTGAGTATCATTCATTTTAAAAGACATAAGTGGTGCGGTGAATCATAAGTCAGTGAACGAGAGAATTTCATTTATATGTTAATAAGTTCATTTTTTTTGTTTATTTTGTAAATCATTATGTATATGTATATTGGATGTTGTTGGCCTTTCGGCCCCTGGCAGACTTCTCCTGCAAGTTTCCGGAATTTTCCGAAAACTGGTGGGGGGAGTTAGGTCCTGGAGACCAACAATATTCACTTTAATCCTATAGTACTCCCATGTAAACAAAGAGAAGATATAAATGTAGGATTACGAGAACAATAAAGTCAGTTATCATTCAGAGTTCGTGGTGTTCATTTCAAACCTTTTCCTTTTTTTTAAAGTTTGTCTTTCGATACTCGTTAAGTTATATATATATATATATATATATATATATATATATATATATATATATATATATATATATATATATAAGTTATAAGGACAAATAGACGGTAAACATAAATAGTATGTAAGTTTAGGATTAAGGATTGTTATTATGAGTTGTAAACATTATAGACTATATATATGAGAGGTACGAGAAATAAAGTTTAGTTGTTATCTTGAACTTGTGTCGTTACTATGCCCAAAACCCTATTTTTTTCAGTGAGTGTTTCAGTCTAATCTTAACTTATATATATATATATATATATATATATATATATATATATATATATATATATATATATATATATATATACATATATATATATAAAAACAAGTGTAACTAGGACAGTATTATTGTTAATACCATAATTGTAAATATAAACAATGTAAAACATATAAAAGCTGGATTACGAGACAGAATAAATCAGTATCGTTTCAGTCTAATAGTGTGTGTTATTTCGTTCCATTTAATCTTTTTTTTATTACTATCCGTGTTACGACACTTAAGTGGTGCCGAAATCCGGGAACTTGTGAAAAGAAAACCAGGTTAAAGAATTTTTTTTTCTCTCTGTTCAACACCTTTATTGTGATCACGAAAAAGGTAATAATGCCTGAAGGAGACAATATCCTGAGACCAGCCGTGCTCACGATGGACGCACATCCTCAACCACAACCCGCAACACAACCTCCGCTAGAAGCACAGGAATCAGTTTTAGAAATAAACCCTAATTTCCCGTTGTTGCCGACAACTACGTTGTCATTAGCGCGTGCGGACATAGCTGCAAGAGAAGCGAATGAGTTAGAGTGCATGAAGCTTAGGAAGAACAACGCGCGGGATCTGAGGAGAGAGATAAGCGAGCTCGAGAGGTTTGATGGTGAAGTCGGGGAGCTTAATCATTTCCTGAAAGGAGGAGACCGCATCATGTATTACATCCACATTCAGACCGAGGCAAAGGACATAGAGGAATTGGATGCCACTAGACTAAGGGCAGCTCTGGTATGTCGTGTCAGGAGGAGCATACTCAACCTAATTCAAGCCGATGAGGAAACGCCGTGGCACGTAGTTAAGGAAAGGTTAAAGAAAGCATTTGGTGGAGGACGATGGGCTCCCGAGGAAGACATGTTTCAGATGTTCAGGGAGTATCGGAAACGTGGACAAACACAGGGGCAATACGCAGCAGTACTGCTAGCGCGGTACAATAAAATAACAGAGAAACTACGCGAAGTGATGGAGACGGAGGAGGTAGAGGCTAGAATGGATTTTCTGTCCAGAATCCTGAAGATCCAGCTCGCTAGAGATACTGGGAGAAAAGAAGGGTTACCACGAGACAAACCATTTCTAGAATGCGCCCAGGAGATGGTTGACTCAAGCGCAAGAAAAGAGGAAGCCAGACACTGCGAAGAGGTAGAAGCAGGATGGAGTAGGGTTACGTTGTCGTGTTTCGATGTGTCTCGGTCGTAGACCCGAGATACATCGAAATCGGCCAAGATTAGAAGCTGGGAGAAGAAGAGAACCCGAGAAGTATAGGAAGGAGAGGTCGTTCGCGAGAGACAGGCGACCGGGGACAGATAAGAGGAGTGGAAGAAGGGATGATAGAAGGTGCCACGAGTGCGGCAAGACGGGTCATCTGGTGGCCCAATGCCCTCGCACAAGGTGCTTCGAGTGCAACAGCGAAGGGCACATGGCACGACAATGCCCCTATATAAAGCGAAGAGAAGTAGACCGGGGTGAACCAATGGAGGTAAATATGCAGAGGTTGCGGAGGGACACTGGACGGAGCCGTAGAGTTGGATCAGCGGATGAGACAACAGAGTCATCGGGTGTATCGGAAACGGAGGGGGAAGAACCAGGTAGCAATGGACGAGAGCAGCGGTAGGAACAGCGACTAGTAGGGGCGAGGAGCAGGAAGCACACAGCAATCTGAGGAGGATGTCTGCGGAGAGGCGACCGCGCTGAGACCTGCAATAACATTAGAGGTGAGTCTTGCTGGTTGCCAATTATTCGGATAAGAGGGGGAGTGCAGTATCTAGTGGATACGTCATGCGTCATTACAGTATGGTCCCAGCCTGGGGTTGGAGATGACCAAGTTTGAAAAGCCCTAAAAGATGTGTCGAAACAGGGGAAAGTACACCACATCTACGTGGGAAACGCTTCTATCTGGGACAAAATTCAGAGGGTATTGAGATCGGAACGCATTGGGCTAGACCGCAGCTTCATTCGCTGTAAACGTATGTTGGAGACCATCAGAGACGAGGAGCGGCAGAAGGAAGTGACCATAGCTCATCACCAAGGGAAAACCAATCACCGGGAGATTTCAGAGACTCTGATGGCATTGCGGCGGAGGTATTTCTGGATAAACATGAAGAAGACGGTGAGTGACATCATTGGGACTTGTGAAGTATGTCTCCGCACGAAATACGATCGGCATCCGCCAAAGGTCACACAAGACGAGACAGCCACAGCGGAGGCACCGCTCATGGATATCCAAATTGACACATTAACCTGGAGAGGATATAAATGGGTGACGATGGTGGATGTATTTAGTAAGGTAGCCATGGCCTATCCAGTACAGGAACGATCGGCGGATGCGGTGTTAGCGGCATTAGGACGCTGGTTTCAGTTTTACGGTTCCAGAACAGATCGCATCAGATAGTGGTCGAGAGTTCGACAACGCAGCAATTCGGGAGGAGATGCGCGTTTTAGACGTCAAATGGCACCTAAACACGCCGGGACATCCTAAAAGCAGGGGATGCATTGAGCGGCTTCACGGCACCCTCAGTGAGCATCTGCGGGTATACCAAGGTGAGAAAGGGTTGGAACCAGACTTTGCCATGAGCAAAGCCATTGTTGCGTACAATTATTCTATCCATGCGGTCACGGGTTTCTCGCCGTTTGAGATACTTTTCGGCTTGAGGGAACGTCGGAGGGGTTTTAGAGAGGCCATGGAAGACGAGCTACAAATGGTAAATAACCACCTGGAAACGAGCGCATTATGGAAAAAGACTTATCGTAAGATTCGAGCCGAGAAAGCAAAGAGGGTGGCGCGAGGGAATTTGGCCGTGCGGGACGCGACAGGGAGAGTGGCAATTGGGACGATTGTATACCGGAAACTAGAGTCCAATCGAGAAAAAGAACCTTCGCGTTACGAGGGACCATTCAGGGTGACCGTGATCCGGGAACACATTGTGGTTACCATCGAGAGCTGGAATGCCCCACATCGGAGACGGACGGTCCATATCGAACAATTGAAGATCCCAGCACGTGAACCGTCGGTTGGGTAGTTACTGGAGTATCCTCCCGTTCATACAGATACAGAGACATGTATGAGCTGTATCTCAGCTTGTAATTGTGATAATAGTAGAGTTTTTTTTATTTTTTTATTTTAACAACACTTTATTCAGACATTACAATCCGCCACTTGTGGGCAATAAGTAATGGTGCTATGAAGCTACAACCATTCCATAACAAAACAAAAAAGTGGTATAAACAAAATAAAATAAGTCTAGATAAAAATAATAAAAATAAAAATAAATAAAATAATGTACACATTCAAACCCTATTTACAATTTGCCTGGGTCCCCGAACTAAGCTTCTTCCCCAGGAATGAGGGCAAAGCAGGAGTTCAGAAGGACCCCCTTTCCAGCCGCGTCACTGGAATAAACTCCAATGGAAGCTGGTTAAGAATAGTAGAGTTAAGATTTTTTTTTCTGGCTATTTTGTATTGCAATGATTGCGTTCTACGCTGTGTACTATATATTACATGTGTAAAAGACTTTCTTTCTTTATTTTATTTTATTTTATTTAAGGGTTTTAAAAAGAATATCGAACTCGTATGTGCCAAGGGGCATTTGTATGATTACTCAAAAAATATATTTTTTTCTTATTATTAAAAAAGATGTATTGCTCATAGTGTCAATAGATGTGAAAAACAGAGTAATGCTAATAATTTCAATCTACAAATCATGAAATTTAAATAATTTACAGTATAATTGATACCATGATCTCATTTTTGTAACCTATTTTGAAGAAAAACGCTTTGAATACAGTTGTAGACAATATGAACACCCCAAGTTTTGCGAGGCGGTGTTGGAAACCAAATCCAGGCTGAGGGCTATAAAAGTTTCCTCCAGAGACTCCCCTGACCGCAGGAGGATGGCCGCCTGGAAGATGAAGGCTGGATCTTTTTTATTGTCCTTCGCGGCCTGATAGGATCCGGGCTGTAAACTTGGTCCTCCGCAGATCGTGTCCTGAGCTTCCTTCAGCTGTAAATAACAACCGATCGCTAACTCTTTCCATTCGACCTCTCCGCCTTATCACCTTCTGTCTTTAATTTGTTTCAATGAAAAAACAAACAAAACTTAAAGTTTCCAGTCTGTAATTCAACCGAACAGAACAGCCTTATCTTATTAATATTCATTAATTCGATTTCAATCTACATTTTAATTGCCAACACCACACATTCAGTAAAAATTAGTCCATTGTTTTCTATCTGAGGAGCTGTGAGTGAAATATCAGGAACCATATTTGGGTCAAATTCTTTACTAATATGGAACGCACAAAACTTGGAAATTACATACTTCGGTAAAGTTATAGTGTGTGGTCATTCTAAATTAAATATTGTATTTTGTTAAATTATCTAATTTAAATTTTCAAGTTAAAGTGATTCAAAATCATTAAGTCGGTTTTATTTTAATTTTTGTTATTTTTCTATTTCTTTTATAATTAACATTTCATTCACAAAAGTGACAGTAAAATTAAGATGGAATAAAATAGAAAAACTTGGAGTTGTAATAATTATTAAAATAAAATTATTAACTAAAATTAAGTAAATTAGTATTTTAAATTTAATAAATGCATAAAATTAAGTAGAAAATAGCTGACTGGATAATTCTATATAATAAATGGTGTGAAATTGTCAGAGGGTGCAGTCAATGATTACACAAAATATGAATGACTTATGTAAGCTATCAAGATTTAGGTTGAGTAGTCATGAGTAGCCAACTGTCAGTTTGAGTTTGACTCCTTGCCTTTAAATCACTGCCCTGATGATGTTCTAAATCCTAGCCGATACGTAAGCACAATAAAAGAAGTCATTCTTATTTTATGTAATCATAGACTGCACGCCCTGACCATTTGACACCACTCTTATATAAAATTATATGCAGTTAAAATAATGGTATCAATTGATAACTCATTGGTGTTATATCGGAGCATTAAGAGGTGTTCAAACATTACATATTTATATCAGAAGAATTATTCTCACTTTTTAGCCGTTAGAAATGTAAGTTGACCACTTAAATTTAATAATTTACACAAGACAAGTTTCATATAAATAATGAAAGAAATTTTTATTTAAATATTTTAAACATAAACAAATCTACTTGGTATTCTAGAAACATTGCATGCAGGCCTTCAGATTCTAAATGTTAAGGAACGAAAAAGCGAGCGCACACTTAACAACCGAATGAAGTCTAAAAAGATGCCGGATTAAAGATCTGCTTGACTATCTGTAGTATCAGTACTGTAGTAGTAGTAGTAGTAGGAAGATGGAAATGGAACCAATGGAAGTCATCCGCTCTCATTCCCAACAGGACTCGTCACTTTTTGACATAAACTTTTATTTAGAGAATTGACAGGTTGTCTGTACGTTTGGCAGGTTGGAATAAAATAAATAATTTATCCAATGATGTAATAATAAAATCAAACATAACGTTTTAAAATGATTTGTCTGTTTTTCTATTTATATTCGTATAAATAAAAAGTATCGGTTGATACTGTACCATGTTTAATATATTTTAATTATTTAACAATTTTTATTAATTATTTAATTATTTTTTTTGCAAAATATCTTATAAAAGTTTTATTATTATATTCAAGAAGGAATGGGAGAATTAAACCTACAACCGAAACTACCATACTGGATAATTCTGAATAGTTTTTTTTTTACTGTATTTTAGCGAAGCATGTTTTTCCTGTTAAGTTAATTTTCTTCATGCAGGCCATGCATGGATATGCCATCCTTGGATCATTAAAAAAATTCTTGGTTGGTCTCTTCTTCTTTCTTCAGGGCACCCGTGCATGGTCATTTTTGGGACTCTATTGTTTTACATACTCAGTAGGTGCCCAAACCACTCTAATCGCTTTACTATAATTTTTTCGAGAATGGTGTAGTGAATATCTATTATCTCTCGGGCAACAGAATTGGGTATCCTACGTCTACTGGCTTTCCTTGTATAGAAGGCCATCTCCGTGACTAGTAAGTTCTCTCTGCTTTCTGCAATATTTACAAAAAGTATTACTCTTATATATTAAATCTATATATTAGAATGACTTTAGGCAATGGGGACTGGGAACTGGAATTCATTATACATGTGATATATACGTTAGTTCATACATACTTAATGAGTCGATAATGACATAACATACAGGAATACTAATTTCAGTAGCGGATGATATGTTCAGTTCCCAGATTATTCTTTAAAATTTCTACTTAAATATATCATTGCAGCCGTCGAGAGGAATATTTTATCAAATCTAAACTACTAAATAACTTGTCTCCATTGTCTCCTAATATTAGTTGTTAAGAGAGGGTAAAAAACAGATTACTTGGTGGTTTACATCTGGATCCTACGCGCCATCTTCAGAATTAATTGGTTGTATAATCCTCAATAGTGAAACATTAACAATATTAGCTATTGATACTGTATTTTTCATTGTCCATTAAGTATTTAACATTCTATGAAATCTGGGAAGAAACAGTTTGGCATGCGTTATAAGTTCCATTAATTAATGGAAATCAGTGAATAATGATTTATTGGTTTTCTTTAATAATATCATTATTTTATTTTATTGCAAATTTGATTTAAGTTATTTTATCTTTTTGAAATTTTTAATGATTGATTAATATTTTCTGGAAGATAATTTTATTTTTATTTGTCTCTTTTTAATCTTCCCATTGAAGGTTCACATAACAGAGTATTAAGGAGAAAGAACAAGAGGTTTTTGGTTGCGTAGCATCAAAGAGTGAAATATTGCGTTTCTACTGTGAATTTATGAATCTACAGTAGGAATGCTTACGTCATTGTGTATAGTGAAATAAACCAAGTCATCTACAGTTTACATATAGAATTTTCGATTACGTTGTTTGTACCTTGTGAATTAGGCCTGTTTTACTCAATTGTTGTAGTACAAATAGGTCATAAAATAGCGTTGTAGGTTAATCGTAGGTTTTGAAAGTCAAGTGAAGATCATTAGTCCAGAATATGACGGTTTTTTATAAGTTCTTTTATCTTTAATTTTTGTCCGACATAACGTACATAGGATTTGTATTGTTAATTTTAATTGTTGATAAGAAGCTAACGAGGCTCGATTTCAACGCGTTTATTTTGATGTTCTACATGTGGAACCATTTTTCTAAATCAAATAGGTTATTTTGTAGAGCTATAGAGGCTATGTTATGATCTTAATTGAACAAAAGAATGGCTGTATCGTCAGCAAAGAGTACTCCGGAATATCAGAGGTGTAAACCATGTGATAACGTTTCTTGATATTTGTCTATTTGCTTTCACAGAACAGAAGGAACTTACATTTTCTTGTATTGTTCCAATAATAGATCATCATTATATCATTACAGTATTCAGCTGCATCGTGGATATCATTGTAATTGTCGGTAAGCTACGTAGAGAGAAAGTGAGACTTAGAGAGAGAATAGGGGAGAGTGAGAGAGTGAGAGAGAGACAAGAAAAGGTAGGCAAGAGCTTGCTAGTTATTCAATACGAGAGGAAGGAAAGTGCAAACACTACCCCACTGCATTCCATATTAGGCCTTTTAGTCCCTGTCCGCTCCCATTAATATTTTATGCCGATTCACATGTTACTAAGCGAGAAGGTTTCATTGTGAACAACAAACAACAGAAAAATAATATGTAGTTTAAGTCCTATCCTGGCAGTATGTATTTATAAATAATTTCTACCTTAACAATAGTAATTGCTTTTAATACATTTTCCAATTCCGATCTATAAAGATGTCTGAAGGAAAGACCTTTTTTTCTTAAAAGAAATTAGACAACGACTTTCTAAATAAATATTCTTACCCAGAGCTAATATATAAAATTTAGCATTAATAATTATAACAACAGATAACTAAAGCATTTTCATATGTGCCTAAGGAAACTTTTCTATGAGTTATGAAGGCATTTATTAACCCCTAAAGACTAAAGTATGAAAATCACAAGCGTACTTATTATTTCCTAGACTAGACAAATAGTGGATCGAGTGAAATGAAACTACCGATCAAATAGAGAAAGAAATCCATCGTCCAAATTTGAAGTAATTTTTATCCAAACATCCTCGGTGGCCTGCAACTATTTCAATAACAAGCCATTACGGTGCCACCGAGGAACCCAATAAATTTTAAAAAGAGAGACATTCATAAGTTTATCAGTGAATCTGGACTTATTCACACAAAAAATTATTAAAAAATAACAGTTTTAAGAGACTTAAGGAAGAGATCGAAACGAAAACGTTGAAATATAGAAAATCGTAATATTGAATGTCTCTTTTATTTATATTAGTTGAAACATTTTTTAAATATTTTAGTAAATCTAAAATGAGGTGGTAGGTGGGACATGGCCCAGCGCAAGGTGGTACGAAAAAAATTTTTATAAGTAGGTAATATTATAACCAATAATATTATTTATTAATTGAACAATTTTAAAGATATCATTTTTTTATCCAAGAATTCCTCAATAAAATGATAAATATAGGGTTCTAGAATAAACATTGTGTCGAATTTCAATAGCACCTATTTATTGTAAGAAGATAGGGCTTTTCACGGGTTTCACGGTTCCTTGTCTTGTTTTTATTGCGTCCATCGGCACCGATTTATATAAAAGGAATTCCAAAATATTTTTAGAAAGAGTTTTTAATATGAGCATTTTCGAATTATATTTCGAAAAACTCTTGTTCATCTTTCTCAGCAAACATCTCTTACAATATTCTAATGTTTCCGCAAGGCAGAGAAGAGTTTTTAATTTTAAAAAAATTGTCTCGATTACATTAAATTTCTGGTTGCAACATAATAAAGGATCGTTTCATATGGAATGTCATATTTCAAAGGCAAGGTTATTAAGTAAAACAGCTTTACGAAATCAAAACATTTTTATTTAAAAATTTAAACCAGTTTTAATACATTTTTTCCAACGTGGTATCAAACCCTTAAACTAATAATGCACGGTTTCGTGACAAATAAATTCTTAAAATGCATTTTGAATAGAAACTCTTTTTAAAACATTTTATCCTAGAAGTTCTGTTCACATAGAAATCTGTGATAAGTCTGACGAATAAGTTGGGGCTGTGAGGAATTCGCAACCCAGCTCATTTAGTTTCTTCTCTATATGTTCTTAAACACAAGCTCTATCGTTGTCGTTTAAGAGTGCAGGTCCCTTCCGTTTAAGCAATGCATGTCGTTTTTTGATGAATTTTTGTTGCAGTACGTCAGTATCCTTGCAGTACGATTCGATGTGATGCTGTCACTATTGGGTAGAAAGAAGGAATTAGTTGATTATTTATTAATGAATTAATCTGTGTCATTAGCTAACATTTTCTAAAACCAACAGCGAATGGTTCGTTTGTTATCACACCATTCCCTGAACGCGGTGGTAATGTTTCTTGCAGCTTAGGCTGCTGATGTCCTAATTTAATCCCATGTTTCCAAGGTCATATTTGATAGCGTACTAAACAATTATTTTAGTGATAGCAGATATCATAAAAAAAGAGAGAATAACAGCTCATTACAGTCACTCACTCCTTGGCACTGCGGTCCTACAAGGACCTGAGCCTCACCCACCACTGCGGGCCAATCATAATAAAAAATAATAAACAAAACATATCCGGTAAATTATAGAAATAATAGAAACTGAAATTTTATATGAACGCTCTTGAGTGGTTTCGAATGGCAGCGTAAACCGTAGGCAATGAGTTGTAAAGTTGTGAGACGCAACTGGATAATGTGATGGTGGTTCGGAATCCGAGTTGCCGCCGCTTCCCCAACCATCTCTTCACCCCAACCTTCCTAAAATAAATACGGCGATCAAATTTTCCGGATCATTAAAGCGAACGAATCGAAGAAAATGAAGGAGGCAAACTCTTCCCCAATCTGACATCAATGATAGCCACCTCCTCTTCCTAAGCATTGACATCCGCTCGGATTAGTACTCACCAGATTGCAATCAGATGACGAATTTCGCCATATTTCAATGTTTTTTTGTAAAAAAACAATAATTTATTATAGATTGTGATCAAGTATACCTTACATACCATACAAGTATAACATTAAACTTAAAGTATAAAACCTCATATATGTGATTGTAGATGTTACAATCCTATTTTGCATTCCTGTAAACACTTTAAACATTGCAAACAAGTATAATAATTATGGGCTATAAAGGATGACAAGCAAAATGAAACCAAAGAGGAAATAAAGAAGCAATCAAAGGCAAGAAATCCTTGCTTGTATTCGGCCATTCACGTAGTTCGTCCCGAAATCTACAAATCAGAAATGATAAAACTATTGTTTTATCTTTTCAACTCTTCTTTAAGGTTGTGAAACTTGGTCGTTAGTGCTGAAGCATGAACAGCGTCTTAAACCTTAACTGATAGCACACGCCTGTGAGACGCACTTAACCACATCTCTAATGTTTTTATTTCTCTTTTAGTGAATTCTTAGTCCATACAGAGGCAACATCGTTCCTCCTATCTCACGTTTTTTTTAAGTTTTAGATGATTATTTAGAGTTTATGCTAAATTGTTAATGTAATTTTTTACTTTAAACTGTTTCTAAGTATTATTTACCTTTTCAGCGTGTCTGTACATTTTAGGTCAATAAATACCTAAGAATATACAAACTAATATTGCAAACTTATAAAAATAAAGAATGAAGGTGGTGATGCTGCAATTCGTATATTAAACTACTTATGAACACAAAATATAAAACCGACGTCTAACAGCCGTTTGTACTATTCTCTTATGTTTTCTGTTGAGGGTTAACAACGCATACCAAAATAATGTTTTATATGTTTGTCATGGTTATAATAAAAAATATGAGACCACTGAAGAATCTAGTAGATTACTAAACGCGGAATTGAGAAGCATGGGCCCAGTTAATATTATTAAAGTGATAGCGTCGCAAGGGCTCAAGGGGGAATGACGCGACTTGCATAGCCACGAGTGGCTACTTAGTCTCTCTTCCCCAATTCCACTCTCATCTGCCCGTGGCGGGCTCTGCTAAGCCGAGCAACCCAGTCCAAGGTGATGGTAACCAATCCCTGCGGAGGACTGGGTCGGTGATCAAACGAGAGAAAGGGGGTCCTGCGATGAGCAATCTTTTCAGGATAGGGTCTGAACCTTTACTGCTAGAACCGTGATCCCAGGTTTAACGGGATTCTGCTTACTGGGCCAATCACCCGTAAGTAGATAATTCTAGATAAAGCACTATTACTGCAAGCCTCGGATGTGCACGAAATAAACGGTTAGGACACGGCGCGATCAAGGAACTACGTTTAGCAACTTTGAACATTAGATCTCTTACAGGGAAGGAAGCGGAGATGGTCGAGGAAATGGATAAATATCATGTAGATGGTTTTGGTATCAGTGAAACAAGAAAGAAAGGCAGTGGAGAAATAATACTAGACAAGAACTATATACTCAGGAGTGCCAAGAAAAGACAGAGCTAAGGAAGGAGTAGGAGTTGGAATGATGAAAATATTTTCAATAAAGTGGAAGACTGGACTCCCATCTCGCCAAGAATAATCCCTGTGGATTTGCAGTTATCAGTTGGTAAAGTAACACTGATCCAAGTTTATTGTTACGGGCTACTGGGTATTTAAATGAATTAAACTACTCCTAAATTAAATATACTAATATTCATTAACAAAATGACAAAAAGAATACAATTAAATTATTAAGCTGATATAGATTTACAATCACTATATTCTAAATATTTATCATCTAGGCCTAACTCCTATTTAATTATTACAATAATATTATATAAGATATTACTAATTCTAAATGACTTAACTATTTACATAAATTTGTATGAATATTATAAAATCACACTACCATTTATAGCTACTAATTAACACTTACAGTTCACTAACTAGAGTCCACCGACCGTAAGATTTTCCAAATATGACAAACTGACACACATTAATACACAGAGACGGTTTATTACACTCGCGAGATTGTCACAGTTCACTGATACACTTATTACACTGGCCGGTTCAACACTGGCACTCACTTATTACAGTTCATCACAGTGCCTGGTCTACTCTCTGTCTGCCCCGCTCGAGGCAAGCGTTGACAATACGTCATGGAGATTTCCTCGTGACTTTCTAAGTTAAATTTGTTATTTGAGTATTACCATTGGTTAGTTTATCTACTTGCTATGCCATCATGAATCCATTCCTGCCGTACGCTTCAATGAATATGTTTTTAAAAATATAATAGTTAATAGGAATAGAATTTTGCGATGTTATTTTATTGCCAAAATCCGTTTATTCACATCATGAAAAAATCGTTCTCTATTGAATAAATGATTATAAACATGGAAAGAAAAAAATCTACATCTTATTTGCATTACCACGGCTCGGTTTTTATTTTAAGTGGATAATCGTTATTACCAGCACTGTCAAAACTCTTTGAGAAGTTGCTCCTCAAGAGATTAATGCCCTTCATCGAAGAAAGAAAATTGATACTTGATCATCAGTTTGGTTTTCGCATAAACATTTAACCATTGATCAAGTTCATAGAATTACCCTCCAAATGGAGAATGCACTAGAAGAAGGAAAAGTCTGTTCAGCTGTATTTCTAGACGTAACGCAGGCTTTTGACAAAGTTTGGCATCAAGGGCTACTGGAAAAACTTAACAAAATTTTCTCCGGACGATATGTTCTTATATTAAAGTCCTACTTGTCTGATAGGTACTTCAGAATAAGAAAAGAAGATGCATATTCTGGGCTCTATGAAATAAGTGCCGGTGTTCCGCAGGGTAGCATACTAGGCCCTATACTCTTTCTGCTCTATACCGCAGATAACCCAAAAATTGAAGGTGTCATGGCCACATTCGCCGATGATACAGCTGTTCTTTCCATCGGAAATGACAATCAGGAAATCATAAGAAAATTAAACATAACAATAGCTAGTATACTAAGATGGACCACAAAATGGAAAATTAAATTAAGCGAATCAAAATCTGTGCATGTTGATTTTACGAACAAAAAATCAACTATCAACCAATAATCATAAACAACAAAGTGATCCCGTATTCAAATCAGGCTAAATATCTTGGGATGACTCTGGATGCGAAACTCCGATGGAAATAACACGTTAAAAAAAAGTAATACAACTTAAATTGAGTTATCAAAAGTTATATTGGCTCATAGGCAGACAATCCACAATGTCTGTAAATGATAAAATATTAATACATAATCAAGTCCTGAAGTCAATCTGGACATATGGAATCCAGCTGTGGGGATGCACAAGAGACTCCAACAGAAAATCAATGCAACAATTCCAAAATAAAGTATTAAGGGGCAATGTAAATACAACTTGGTACATCAGGAATAATCCACAGAGATCTTCGGGTGCCGACGGTGGAGGAGGTAATCCGAAAATTCACCCAGACACATCAGGGTCGCATGCGAGACCACATTAACCCCGAGGCCACCCATCTCGACTTCAATGCACTAATAAGAAGGCTAAAGAGAAGGAAGCCCCATGAACTAATATAAAGTGTGTTTTACGTTCAGAGCTAGAGACATTCGAACCTCCTTAATCGTGAAAAATAAAACTATATTATCTATATATATGTTTTAAGTGTTTTGCTATTATTATTATTTTCAGAAAAAAATGCTAATAAGCTCGTAAAGAGCTTGATTGTAATATAAATAAATAAATAAAAAAAAAGTGGATGATAACAGAAAAATCATTATTGTGTTCTATTGAACACAAAACTTTAAAAAAACAGAGTTTTAAATTATAATAAATTATGAATTTCACCTGAGGTATAGTTAATATATAAGTCTATAGGAATAAACGTTTTCATCGGCCTAGTGAAGTATAGCAATGGCTGGATAAATTCTCCTTGAGTTGTCTAGTCATAAACGAAGGAATAAAACATAAGAAAGGAGAATCGATAGAAAGCGAGGCTTCGGATCCCACTTTCAATAAAAGGCTAAGAGGTCCTATATAGCTTCCTCTTTCTTGTCCGTCATAAGTGCTGCTTTATGAATCTTCTTATACGGACGGCTATTCGATACATCGTTTCCTTTAAATTTTAACATAAGTACGTCGTAATCAAACAGATATTTACTTTGAGTTTTCTTGATTTTTTATCACAGATATTAATTCAAACTGGGAAAGTCCATAGACCGGAATTCGACAACTAATTTATGAACACAAGCTCACAATTTCATCCTTATTTTACTTCTCCCAATTCGAAAATTTTCGTGCTGCACATAAGTCGAATAGGAACTATACATAGATAGATGTATAATACTATATATAGTACTTATTTCTAGGCCAATATATAATTTACAATTATTTTTGACAAAACAGTATTTGGATTCGGTTTTCGTCCCTCAGTTCTATGAGATACTTATTGGAAGCAAAATTCATGATTTTTAAACATTGTACTGTTACCTGCTGCTCCTCTTCTGGACTTTTGGGACACACAAACCCCTTCTACACGGTCGGGATCGACCACCGACCATCGTGACTTTGGTCGGGTTGATGTAAAAATAGACAGCGTAGAAGTCGGTTGACCGACCAATATTTGGTAGGGCCCGACCGTCGGTGGTCGGAAGTGCAGCCCTCGCGACCGGCCGTGCCCGTGGTCGATCCAGACCCTCTGCAACGCTGTCGCCCGACCACAGTTTTTAGATTTTTTATTGGAATATTGTAAACAATTATTCAAAACCTAGAAATCTAATATTTGTTAATGCCTGGCACCCCTCATCTCGTCAGTAATAAAGTCCGAAGTAATGAATCCATGGAAATATAGTAGAATATAGAAGTATATACACACACACAATTATTTTAAAAATAATTACAGCTTTTTGTTTCTTTGATATCTTAAATTATTTTGTTTTCCATAAAACTTGTATATACGTAAATATTAATAGTTATCTTTCTTTATAATTATTGTTATGTTAACGTATTTATATATTTTTTTTTTTACATTTAAGTCATTATTGCGCGCTAACTGCTTATTGAAAATTGACCAATACAAAATTTGGTAGACCCGACCAAGGTTACGATGGTCAGCGGTTCGTTCCTACCGTGTAGAACGAATAAAATTTGGTCGATCCGACCGAGGTCACGATAGTCGGCGGTTGGTCCCCACCATATGATACAGTTTTCATTTATGTATCATATATGTGTTTATAAACCGTTGCAGTATATATTTAAGCATATCTCTGTTATATTCAGGGTAACATAATAAAATAAGTGAAAGCATTCCAAGTTCTGGATACAGTAGAATTTCAGGAATTGAAGTTTTCATTTCATCCTATAAGAGATCGGATTTCGCGTAAATAAAATGCTTGCCTAGAAAAGCATAAAAATATTTATTGTTCCACTTTATAAAGATTTGTTATGGCGTCCTCACATATCTTAAAAATGTGGTTTATGTGTAAAACTTAAAACAAAAGCAATTTCTCCCACACGTGTATGCATTGGATTTCTAGCATTTGCATTATTATTTCTACTATATGACAGTTTTCAAGAAATAGGTCGCTCAGGTAGAATGGTTCAAAGTGGGTCAACATATACCAAAGAGGGGGGAAGAGGTAGAAGACTCCATCTTTAGGAAAGACTCTCTGGACAGATCCCGAAGAAGAAAGAGTGAGGACACGAAAGAAGGAGGGCGGCGAACTATGCTGGGGCAGGGGTATCCGAAGACGGCCAGGCCGAGATCCTACTTACGGTCGTAATATAAATATTAATTTATAAAAAATAATATAAATTGAAAATGATACATAACAACTTTTCTACTCCTAACTCATGATTTACATATTTGATGTTAGGATTATTAAATATTAAGTAAACAACTGAATAATTTTAGTGCAGGTTTGCAAAATAGAGGAACCATGAGAAAAAACAGCTGGGACTTGGGTATCTACATTTTTTTTTTATTCTTTACTTCAGGCATTATTCGGATTTAAAAATTTAAAATGCAAAAGATTTGGCTCGACTTGGGAGATTTCCGCTTGTCCTACTTCAGTCAAGATCTCATTTCAACGAAATTTTCTTCAAAATTCAAGACCTTTAAAAACTGTTATTTTATTATCTTATAGTTAATTTATTAATTATGTTCTCTTAGTGATTTTATTAATATCCCTAAATAGGCAAAATCTTTCCTTGAGACTAGAGATTTATACATTATCATTTATAATTTATACGTGCTAACATTTTACTTTCAGAATCCATATGTATGGATACCTCGTCAGTATTTTGTAATTGAATCAATAAGTCAAATAGGATTATATTGAGATTACTTTCAAAGGTTTTGAAAATAGATCTTATATAATAAGAAAAGTAAAAAAAAATCCTATCAAAATTTGGTTAAGGCAATTTAATTCGAAAAGAAGCCATTGTTAAGAAAAAAAAAAGTATCGTCAATTTATTAACATTATTTAAATGTGTTGTGACGATAGGATACAATAGAATTATTACTCAGTTAATGAAGGTAATTATTTTTTTACTTTCTAGCTGGCATATATGATGGTTAGAGTGCGACATGAATTTTAATGGAATATTATATAAAGGGAGTGAAAAAAAAAAAACGTGTTCATACTAATAGAACTATTTTATTCGCCATCATTAGCTTTGCAATATTTAATTTCATTCTATAAACTACAACCTTGTTAATTAAATATGTATTAAATCATAATTCAGATTGAAATTAAAATTGCATCGGCTAAACCAGAGACTAATACAAGAAAATGCTCCTCCATTTATGCTAGCCTAATGATACGGTATGAGTGGGTGTGTTTGTGTGAATGAATAACCCTTGAAAAAATTCAAATGTAATTTTTTAATATACATTTCCTGTTAAACAAACAAAAATGCTTGTTATATATGAGTTATATTTGTGATACACACGCCCCATCCTTCTCCCAATAGGGTGAAAGCTTTGTTTTTAGATAGGAGGAATAACAAACATTTATTTCTATATCTTATTGACCACATCTAAATCAGCTCTCGTAACAGGTCCAATTTAAATAGAGTAAGAACATACAGAGGAGTAAACGTGGATTCGCCACACTATTGTCCGGATCACCACCAAACGGAACTCGGATATTGGAGAGGGTGTGAAGAAATTCAATGCTCATAAACTGAAGGATCCTGAAGTGTGTGAAACCTACCAACAACACCTTGAAATTAAGCTGAAGGTGGAACTAAGGGATAGGAATGACACAGTGGATGACCATTGGTCCAAAATTATGAGAGCGATGGAAACTGCTGCAGAGGAAGTCCTTGGATTACAGAAAAGAAGAGATCTCCTTGGTTTTATGATGAATGCATCGACAAATGGGAAAAATGAAGCGTACAAGAAGGCCATCCAGTGCCATACACGTCTAACACATGAGACCTACCAATATAAAATAAGAGAGGAAAAGAGACTGCACAGTAGAAAGAAGAGAGCCTGGGAGAACTGCAGGATGAAGGATGTAGAAAACTGTAGGACATTTCGTGACACTCGCCTCTTCTTTCAGAAGGTGAATGAGGAGCGCAATGCCTTCAAACCAAAAATAACTATGTGGAGGAATGAAGGCGGGAGCCTGTTGACGGAGAGAGAGGCAATTCTGAAAAGATGGCCAAGGCACTTCAGCGGTGCGCTTCAAAGAGTGAACTTTGAAGGAGAAATAGCCAGAGAAGAGGACGACTTCTCTAACGATGCCGAGCCACCGGATGATGAAGACATAGAAGCTGCCATGGTGAAGCCGAAAAACAGCAAGGCTCCGGGTTTGGATGGAATCCAGGCAAAGCTGATACGCTATGGAGGAATGCAATTGAGAAGAGAACTCCATAACCTCATTTTGAAGATATGGGAAGAAGAGAATATGCCTGAGGATTAAAAAAAGGGGAATTGTCTACCCACTACACAAAAAAGGGGACCAGTCGATAAGGACCGCGTCAATTATCGAGGCATAGTGCTCCTCTCATGTGCTAATAAAGTTCTCTCTAACATCCTATTCGAGAGAATAGTTGCTCATGGCGAGAGGGAGGTAGGCAAATATCAAGCGTCATTTAGACGAGAGAGGTCCACATTGGACTAACTGTTCTCACTGAGGCTGATGCTGGAGAAATACAAAGAGTTTAGAACAGTTATCCACCACCTCCTTGTCGATTTTAAAGCCGCCTACGGCAGTGTAACACGGCCGGAGCTCTATCAGGCGCTGTTGGAAATGAACATCCCAACTAAACTGATACACCTCGTGAAAAAGACGATGTCGGGGTCGAAGTGTGCAGTACGAGTAGGGATGATCTCTCGGAGGACTTCAATACTAACAGCAGTGTAAGATAGGGGGATGCTATTGCTTTTAACTTCACTGCAGAGAAAGCAGTACGTATGCCCAGAATCCAACTGAAGGCAACCCTCCTTAAGAGTACAGTCCAGCTTCTGGGGTACGCTGACGATTTTGATATTTCCCCCAGATCGGAACGTGCATTATGAGAACCGTTTTTGGCCATAGAATATGCAGCAAAGAAACTTGGGTTGCACATTAATGAAGCTAAGACCAAGTACATGGGATTCGGAGGAGATGCACTAGGAACCGGTACTTTTGAGGCAGGACCATATAATTTCGAAAAGGTAAGCAGCTTTGTCTACCTCGGGTCTGAGAATCAACTCCGGAAACGACATCTCTCGAGAAGTCAATAGGAGGATAGCAGCGGCGATACGGTGCTACTTCGGCCTTGTGAAGCATTTTGGAAAGTCATATTTTTTAAAAATCCTTGGGGGTTCATTAGTCCTCCATGGTCAATAAAATAATATTACATTAAAAGACCAAATCATGATCTTTGAACTATTAGATCCTTTTTCAGTTCTATGAAAAATTTAACTTTAATACAATAAACCAAAATATGTTTTAACAGCACATCAACAAAATAATATATAGTAAACTAATTTTTTTTAAATATTTATTTATTTTTATATACTATTAATTAATTATGAAATTTTATAAAATTACTATATGGAAAAACTATTTTATAAGATCTACTAGTATCCAGTACTCTTACCATTTAAGTTTATTTATTTATTATTATTATTTTTTTTGGGTTATATTCCAAGATGATTTAACAAATATTTTAAGTGAATAATGTGACGTTGTGACCAAGTTGAATTTATCGTTTGTTAAATAATACTATCCTTGTAATTCGGAATGTAGACCTTATAATTCACTATGTTCAAGACTTGAAGAGAACAAACAGACGTAGATAAGCGGAAGATAGATACAGCGGGAGAGCGAGGAGTATTGTCTGCTATCTAATTGAGAACAATGGGTGCTATTTGTGACATATAGAACTGAGGAGGAGGAGGAGATAGGGAGGGGGTGATGGTGAGGAGGAGATGGGGAGGGGGCGATGGGGAGGCTAAGGAGGTGCGATAGCATTCCCATTCACCTAGCACCTCCTCCCCGCCTCACGTTAGCTCTTCCCAACAATGTCGTAGTAATAGTCGAGTTTCCATCTTTCACTCAAGCGGACGTACGTCTCATTCTTCTCCCTTATTTCTACAGACGTCTTGCCTTTATTTGATCTAAGTTCTTTGTTTTTTTCTTCTTCCGATTACATTGGAGAAGGAATATGATGAATGACGTATACCATTTTATGGCGTATACCTGTACCACTAAAATCACGGACGGTATTGGGTTCAGTACATGACAGAGACTGTTATCTTTCTTACCATCCAAACTTCTTGGGTACGTTGGTAATTTAGATGAGGTCACCCCAAGTTAAGCGGAAGATTAAGTTTATCTATTAGGATCAGTAGATCCCACAAGGTTTTTAGGTGTTAAAAGATTAGGTGTTAACTCCCATTGGAGTATGTTAGTTTCATTGGATTTTTTGTGTTTATCTAGTAATATTTTTAACTAGGCGTCTAAAATAAGCTAATTGATAATTAGTGTTACCGGTTGGTAACATCACAATTGCTAATTTTAAGTAAATTAAAACTGAAATTAATTTAAAAATTTTCTATGTTCACTAAGAAGGAATAAGGTGAATGAGGTATTCCATAATCTCTTTTTATCCATAGAATTTGATGATACAGTTTATGAGTTTATTAAAAGCTAAATCAATTATCTATATATCAATATATACCTATCCAGGACCTTTTGCACAACAGCTCAGCGCTCAACACACTTACCTATACCACTGCCATTCAATAAAGTAATTTCAATTAAATCTCTTGAAATTCTATTTCAAATTCTATTATTGAAATTGAAATTCTTAAATCTCTCTATTTCTAAATTAGGCGCTTAGAACAAGGACTATTTGATGTAGTTAATAATACATGTTGGCAACATCACATTTTAAATAAAGTAAAACTGAAATGAAATAGGAATGATGCATTCCATTATATTCTATCAATAGGATTCGATGTTACAGTTTCAATGTTACACTAAAACAGAAACTTACTACCTTAAGAAAATTAGATATGTAACTCATCTCGGAATATGATTGGCATTTATTGTACATAAAATCCTAATTTAATGACGGTAGATTTTTAATTAATATTAGATTATAACTCTTTATAAATATTTTTTTTCTCGGTCATTCAAAACTTATATGAGTAAAAAGATATAAGGGTTGACAATGGTGTAGCTCATTAGGAAAATAACTAGCTATTGATTTCATGAAGTACTGTATGGTAGTCAATTATATGTTCTGTTAATAGCAATATAACCAGAGTGGGTGTTCCTAATTGAGGGAAAATTAGGATTTCCCATTCTCTATAATTGTAATTTAAATATTTAATGGAGCTTATTGAGAGTAACTAAAATTCAGATAAATAAAATTGCTAAGAATTTAATCCTCTGCAATATTTATTATTAGACATATTCAGCAAATTGCAATAGAAATAATAGCTAAAGCCAAACAAAACTTTTTGTAAATATTTTATTTGAAAAGAAAGAAGTTCTACGTGAAAGAAGTTTTATCTAATGTAGAAGGTTTATCTCGTGAATAAAATAATAATAAAATGATGATTAATACGTAACATTCAGTAATTAGACATTAAAAAAACTGTATAATAATAATTAATTGATTCTTTAGTTGTTTCATTTTTCTAATTAATTGTTTGAATATAGAAAAAATCTACATACATCTTTTATAGCTAAATGCTCCAGCTAAAACAATATATATATATATATATATATATATATATATATATATATATATTTTTTAAACACTTTATTTAAAAACATTGCAATCTGCCTCTTGTGGGCAATAAGTAATGGTGGGCAATAAGTAGCTACAACCATCCCTTAACAAAACAAAAAATGATATAAACAAAATAAAATAAGTGAACGTAATTAAATATATACATGTGGAAAAATATATACATGCCATAAAACGGAGGCCTGGGGGCTGTACGGTGTCAGGTACTTAATACATTATTAAAGGTATAATAATACCTGTATATGTAACATGTAGTAACATATGTAATATGTACCATTGTGCTGATCATAAATATCAGCATAAAGTGAAGTTAAATGAACAAACAGGCAATAGAATAAACCAAAAAGTTTCCAGGAATACTGGCAATTGTTTTATAACTTAAGATTTTTTAAATTAAAACTCACATATAATTATTAGCAGGGAAGCTTTCCGTATATATAAACTCGCCTTCGTTATATGTTTCAATATAAACGACTTGGAGAAAACGATGAAATAAATGAAGTCTTTCTCAAATATAACTTGAATATATCCACGCCGAACAGGGCATTTGTTGTATTTGTACTGGAGAGGTTTGGAAAGCAACCTTGCAAAGACTCAGAGCTGGAATTCCTGTTACGGAAGATTAATGCCCCTAATTCATTGGAATACAATGTGTAAAGGCAGTAATTATACTTTCTGTTTAACTCACCCACCTCCTTCCTGTCTCTCCAAGAGGGAAACTAGACTGCAATTATTAAATTTAATTATTATTTCTTTCTCTCTATTTATTTAAATACTTCCAATTGTTTTTTTGTGTTTTTTATTCTCTCCTAAACCCTTTTATTATAAGTTTAGAATCGACAAGTTAGAATATTACTCTAATAAGTAGCCACGGCCAACATTTTAATATAAGGTTTCCATTATTTTTCAAACGTTCAATTTTCCAAATACTATAAGTCGATTATAGAGTGGCAAGTTCATTGCCACTTGTGTTGCTTCTCCTGAGAGACTTTAACTATTCAAGAACAACCCGTTATGTTTTTTTAGGGTAGGTTTCAATTCTAGGAACGCTTTCCTCAAAATATCTAACATTAATTTTTCCAAATGACAATAGAATAATCTGTGTGCCTTCAGTGTGTGAAAATGGAGATGGAATAAAAGAAAATAAATATTCAGATCGAAAATTAAAATTTATATTATTTCTGACACCGAATAACCACAGTATATACATGGTTGATGGTTGAACATGTGTATATACATGGTTGACACAATACAAACATTATTCGCATATCATTCGATTATTAAGTAGGATCGTTATTTGAGCTGGAGTTGTTGTTGTAATCGAATGAGAAGATGATAAAGGGACAGGAGAAATGTAAATCCGAGATAGAATTGCAGTAATTTTGGAGGGACTGCAAACGGTGCCAAAACACCATCTGTTGATCTTCCATGTTGTTCTTAGCCCGGAATAATGGCGACCTACCGATCCTCTCTAAATCGCCCTATTTACCGGTCTATTGTTCCAATATCCATCCGCTCTCTGTCGTCCCGATTTATAGGATTTACCATATTTGTTTGCTATTTAGTCACTGATTCCAGTGATTAATCAACAGAATACTTTGATTAACATAACCTATTCAGCTTAGGAATCCCTTCCCTATCATAACTATTTTGTTAACTGTTGGAAATGTATTACCAATATAACTATTCAGTAAATATTTCATTTTTTTATTTTTAAGACGTCCCTGATCTTTTAAAAATATAACGCGGAATATTATATATATATATATATATTTATCTAGTCTTTATTTTATTATCATTTTTGCATTTATTTCCTTTTATTACCGCATGTATGTATTTTTCCACATGTATATGTATTATTACATTCACTTATTTTATTTTGTTTATATCATTTTTTGTTTTGCTATGGAATGGTTGTAGGTACATAGCACTATTACTTACTGTCCACAAGAGGCAGATTGTAATGTTTTTAAATAAAGTATTTAAAATACTCCAGCTATAAAAGATGTATGTAGATTTTTTCCATATTCAAACACTCAATTAGAAAAATGAAAAAACTAAAGAATCAATTAATTATTATTATACAGTTTTTTAATGTCTAATTACTGAATGTTACGTATTAATCATCATTTTATTATTATTTTATTCACGAGACTAGATAAAACATCTTCTACATTAGATAAAACTTCTTTCACGTAGAAGGTATACATAAAATAAAAATTCCTACATGGGTTTGGTAAGATGGACAGACTTTGAAAGCCCCATTATTTCATTGACTATTCAGAATTTTCAATAAGAATGCAAAGAAAATTGATTCCATCTCCCAATTATATACAAAAGACTTATGACTCATAGATGACTCACATAATACATTTTTGACTTATGAAGTAAACCTCCACTGAGCTATCGAATTCCTCTAATATCCAATTCTCATAATTCAAAATCCTTGGTAAAATCCTTTAAGCTCCTATTTTTGATATGTATAAGTTCATCAATAATATCATCAAGATCCCATTTATATCTGATTTGGCCCAAATCCATTCATGAAGCAACTTTATTCTCACCCAAACCCTCTAGTTTCAAACCTAGTTACTTGTTCAATTACCAATGATCCCCCCGAGACGTCGGAAAGGAATATGGTCTCGTGACCTTCTAAGTTTAATTTGTTGTTTTAGTACTACCACTAGGAAGTTTCTCTTCATGCCTTTACCCATGCCATTAGGTATCGCTCTTGACATTATATTTAGTTGTTGTATTGTTATCATATAGTCCTAAATTTTAATAAATAAATTTAAAAAACGTTGATGGAGCCAAGACTGAAGCGAAAAAGCCTACACACCCTTTTAGAAGAGAAATACGCAAAAAATATGAAGTACAATAAGAGCACTGAGGATTTAATCTTGGAACTATAACTAACAAAATCGAATTTCAATACTTCACGCTGTAAGTTATAGGTATAGGAACTCAGTTTAAGTCGGTCATTCGTTACTAAGTGTACGCTAAAATAGAAATATTAAAGAAATGCAAATTACAGTAATATACATAAATTATTATTATCACTATTGTCTAATAGTGATAATTAAAAACGATTGTTCATGGTTATAGATTTTCTGCTTATACCTGCGCGATTGTTGATTATTATTACAAGGCGCAGATATGCGAACTAAAGCTTGTCATTCATTCTCTGGTTTCAACAAGAAAGAAAAAGCTTCCAGTTTTTGGAAGTCTTCTTATAATTTTATGATCCGATCCTTTTGCCCAGAAATATCGTTAGTCCACATGCAGATGAAGAGGACAGAAGGGAATAAAGTTTCGACAAAAAAATATTCCGAGCCACGAGAAAACAGAACTGTTATTTAATTTCACTGAAACTAATTCGGCAAATGAATTTGGACTATTAAATAGAAAAATGTAAAGTTGGAACGGTATATCCGAGGGAGAGGAAGCGACCTAAAGCAGATTACGGGCTCCCATTATTAGGATCCTTTGATCCTCCGGCGGATCTGCATAAAGTAACTCCGAGTTCTTTGACGTGAGCTAATTGAGTGCCGGTCCCCCCCCCCCCCCCTCGCGGCTGATTATGCTCTTCCAGCCAGCTAAATCAAAAAACTGACAACAGCAAGTCGACATTTAGAGAACTTTTTAATGCTATGTCTGTTCACGAGCACCTCTCCAGAGTCACGAGTGCCTCGTAATTCTTGACACGGCTCAAAAATGTCACGAATAATTTAGTCAGTGTAAGCCATGATGTCCGGGTTGGGGGAGGACGGCGCTCATGAGAGCTGGTTCTGTGCTGGAATGACTGCAAAGTTAGGGCTCTCCTATAAATGCTATTTATCACGATGGGAAGTAAGTTTATTTCATTTTAAGTAACATAACTATGCGAAAAATTATTTTCTGCATGAGAAAATATTTCTCCTGTTAAACTAATATAAAATAATTTCTATACTTGAGGAGCTTTAAAGGAATAACACATTTATATTGTTATGCACCGTACAACCAATATTAGATTTGAGAAGAAATAAGAATTGTTCGAGAAAGAAAGTAAGGGAGTGATAATAACAAAAAAATAGGATCCAAACGGTCATATAGGTTTATTGCTTCCTAAAAAACCGAAAGAGGGGAAAGAACACCTGCAAGGGAAGCTAGAGAAAGCGTTGAGAAGACAAACTTTACTTAAAAGAAGACCAACAGAAGATTGTAAGATGTGGGAAGTCCAGTTACCAACAGATGTACCTGAGTTACCATAAAAGTACCCTTTTTCACTAATAAATCTTAAAGTAACCCTTCGCCAGGCGCTATGTCGTTCGTTGGACTGCAAAAAGGTATTTTTGTTATTATCAAGGGACAAAAATTCCTAATGGCAAATTTGTGTATGATATCCGTCCTTTACAATAAGGCTGTAAAATATAAACCTCAGCCGTTCAGAGCTCAGTGAAGTAAAAGAAATATTGTGAAAAAGTTGTGACCGGCCGTCCTTAGGACATCTAGTGCCTAATTGTGTAACAGATTTGTAAAAAAAAAATCTAAGTAGGAATTGAAGTCATTTCTCTAAAGATTTATTTATTATTGTTTATCTATACAGCTGTTGGTAACATAAAAATAACCTTTTATTTTATTGATGTAAAATTTATAACAAAAATAATATAAAAAACAAATAATTTTTGTTTAAGATAGAAAACAAGTGAACACGATTAAAGGTTGCATGGGAAATAGCTTACCTTCATTAATTTTGGTAGCATGTGTGCTTTAGCAAACATTATAGCCAGCTAAACTGTTACTTATTTATAATTCTATTATGTGTTTCCTTTCAAGTGAAAAAATAAATCATGAAATCAAATTGAAAATATTACTCTGAGTTTCAAATTTCGACTTTTGAAAGTAAACTAAGGCAATGCTAAGAGAGCTAAATATTAACTGCTAATATCATTGTTTTTACTTTGATTTCATTGACTTTCCGTTTTGATTTCTACGAAGAAATGTTCTTCTTATCTTTTCAATTGGGGAACTTGAGATTTACTATACTACCTCAGGCGATATAAAGAGTTCCATTTTATAGTTTCAATTTTCATTTTGATAAGGTCAAAATGTTTTATTAAGAAATTAAGAGGTTAAACGGTCAACAATTTTTGAGATTATGTACCATAATAAATATAACGATCTATGATAATGTAAAAAACGTAAATATATATATAAATATATATATATATATATATATATATATATATATATATATATATAAAATAGTATAGCGTTTGAACAAAAACATAATTAATATCACAAGCATTATTAATGTACTCACAGTCATGTAATTACGGTTAAATGACTTTGCCCCATTTAATAACTTACCTGTAACAATAGAAAACAATTAATATAGATAAAATGCAATTATTAATTGTAAAATGTAGAATTAGCAATTGAATAATCTCTCATATATTTAATAGAAAAGATATATAATGTACGTAATAACTTGTTACGTTCATGAAATAATATGGCATTGAAGTCATTTTTTTTTTTTACTATTTCTCCTTTTCTCTTATTCTTTCTTTTTTTTTATTCTTAGTTATTTTTATAGCAATTATAGGAGTATGGTTAGAGTATTTTATATGTATTTTTTTTTAAACAAATATTTTAAAAAGGGTCAGTTATTTAGAGCTAACTAAACTGTACCCAAATTCTGATTGTTGTGAGAATATCTTAGCACAATATATATTTGAGGCATGCATTTTTTTTAACTTACTTAGAAAACTTATTTCGCGAGTTTGATCGTAGAGATGTTAATACTTTTATATTTTCACTTGAAAAAAATTTAGAAATAAAATAAAAAAACCTGTAACCACTGCACGACCTGTGAACGAGTCTGGGGCTCGTTACATGGCAGAGACTGTACTGTTTCATGGACAACGGTTCTGCAAGGAGGTGACTAGAACTAAAATAAAAATCTTAACTTCATCAAAAGTTTATTGTTACCTTATTTTTCAATTATTTGGTATAATTCGTATTTTTTATTTTTTTTCAACAAAGTATCACGCAGATGGTACTTATGTCATGTTTTTCGCTTATTCTTTGTTCTCTTTTAGTAATTATTCATTTTCTCTGAATGTTACATTCTTCTCTCCTCCGCCCATACCCCATGCCAGTTCGTTGTTCACTACTTCACTAGAACCCTGGTATTTTTAATTTTAAAGAACTCTTATTTTTGAGGTCGGCTTACGAATCTCTTAGTCCAGGCAGTCCTCATTAACTACTCATCTAGTCTTAAAGTTATTCATTATTTGTTTAGCATAACTACTCCAGCTTTTCAGGTTGTATATCTTTTTAAATATGTGATTGCGTACTTTTGGTTTGTTTTTACTATTATTTTTTTTTTTTTTCATGTGTTTTATCTTCAATAGCTGTTTAATATAAAACAGGAACTTAATGCTATCTACTAACCAGCGGTTTGAAGATGGCGTAATAAGATGATTTTTTTTTAGCTATTGTTTCCTTCATTATGCTATGTCTAACAATGATGATTTGTTGATAGATTATTATTGTTCTTTCTGTTAATATAAGATTTGGTATCTTTGGTATCAAATTTTACCTCGATGAGACTGGAATCAACAATATAAAGGTTGCTTATTTGTTAATTGCTATTTTGGATAGTAAAGGCTTAGTTGTATACCTTCCAGATGTAACCAAAATATTATACTTCGTTTATTTTTGAAGATTCTGTTCTCCCTTCTGATTAATATGTAGCCACCGATGGAACTATCATAGAATGGTATTGATGTTATGATACATTACAGAATAGAGTCAATTATTAAAATGACCTTCAAGGAAAGGAAAGGTTTAGTGCAGTATGTGTAAAATATTACTGCACTCGGACAAAGTGCCCAAGTTGCCACGTTCGAACGGATTTCTGTTTCCGTCTAAGTAACATGGGTAGCCCAGCCCGCATTCGATCGGATCAGTGCACGTCTAGTAACATCAAGACTGCCATTCATGCAGATACGCCGGTTGCGTTACGACGACAGCTATGCAGTCGTCATCGGACAAGTCATTAATAAATCCGTGGATGTGGATACAATAAAGATGATCAGGTAATCCCTGTTAACATACCGAAGAACGTGATACATAAACCTATGTATCTGAGCGGCGTGGTTAAAAAGTCAGAGATAAAAGCTTGATTACAGTACAATGGGATTCATTTCATGCTAATACAATAACCAGTTGTGTGCCAGCCAACGCCACCGATGATGATCCGATCGAGCTTCAACAGTGTGACAGAAGCGCACTGGAGTCGGAGGTTATGCGCACTATGCTTTTGAATGAAAAACATTCTCTCGACAATGCTCCGGGTCAGCATTCAGCAACGCTGAACATTATTCACGACGTGTATGCCAAAGAACTATGCTGTTTCCTTTGATATAATAATAATAATAATAAGCTTTGTTTTTCCTCTTTCTTCTATGTACAATTTTTACATGGTTTTTATTTACAAGTTTTTTGTTTTTTTTTTTTTAAAAGAAAAAAAGGCCCTTCTTTGGGCATAAGCCTCTCCCAATTTACCCCAGCTACGTCTGTTCCAAGCCGAACGGTGCCATAATACTCCTATGAAGTTTTGTATGTCGTCCCGCCATCTCGTAGCTGGGCTCCCTCTTCTCCTAGTGCGGTGTATTGGATACCAATCCGTTGTTGCCTTAGCCCAATGTGTTGGTGCCATTCTTGCAATGTGTCCAGCCCACTGCCATTTAAGATCAGATACTGTCCTGAGAATATCGCGCGTACCAGTCAGCTTCCGTAGTTCTGTCTTCTTTATTTTTTCCCTTCTACTTTTCCTTAACATACTTCGCTCCATTGCACGCTGAGTGATTGCTAGGGATTTAGATGTATCATTATTTAGGCTCCAAGTTTGGCATCTATAAGTTAAAGAGGGAATGATGCAAGCATCAAAAACTTTTCTCTTGTGATGTATGGCCATGTTGCTTTTAAAAATATTTTTGTGTGACCAAAATTTGGACCATCCTATTTTAATTCTTCTATTCACCTCTTTCTTGGATTTATCTGCAAATGATATGAGTTGCCCTAGGTATATTGTTTCTTTAACCCATTGGAGTTTGCTGGTACCGAGAAATATTTCTTCTTCGGCATTTGTCATTAAGACTGATTTGTTAAAATTTATCTCCAGCCCAGCCTCATTTCCTACTAGGACTAGCTCTTCTAGCATTTTCTTCAGTTCAGATGGTAAGTGTGAAATGAGAAGTACATCATCGGCGAATCTCAGATTGGACAGTTTGTTACCATTAATGTCTATCCCAAAATTCTCCCAGTGAAGGTTTCTGAAAACATCTTCCAAGACCGCGTTGAATAGATCGGGTGATAAAGGATCGCCCTGACGAATCCCTCTTTCGATTGGAAAATCCTCTCCATTTAAGTCCAGAACTACTCTCGCTTGGCTGTTGGTATACCAACATTGAAGAATATCCAAAATCTGTTTATTAATGCCTTGGCGTTTTAGACTGTTGATAAGAAATGAGTGCTTAACTGTATCAAAAGCTTTACTGAAGTCAATAAATGCAAAATATATTGAGATTTGGTATTCATTCGATTTCTCAATGATTTGGTTAACGGCATGGAGATTATCTATTGTAGAAAGGCCCTTTCGAAAGCCAGCTTGTTCTATTGGTTGGTTCTCATCGAAGAATCTTTTTAAGCGGGTTTTGAGAGCTTTTGAGAAAACCTTGGCGAAGATAGGGATCAGACTTATGGGACGGTAATTATCTAATTTCGATAGGCTACCTTTCTTAAAAATCAAAACAATGTCTGATTTTAACCACTGGTCGGGTATTTCCCTAGTTTTCATAATTACATTGAACAGTTTGGTTAATATAGGAGCAATTAGTTCTGAAGCTGTGATAATTAATTCTGCAGTTATGATATCGCGTCCAGGCATTTTGTCTCTTTTGAGCTCCTTTATTATTTTTGTTATTTCCTCTTCCAGAAAATCTTCAAACACCTCGTTATTATCTTCATTTCCGCTGGTTGGTCTAATTTTGTTTGGATACTTTTCAGAATATAACTGTTTATAGAATTTTGTAGCAGTATGGATTATTGCAGTTCTACTAGTTTGAATTTCTCCTTTTTCGTTATTAAGTTTTACAAGCCAGTTTTTTCCGGGAGTTATCAACTTCCTGCCTTTTTTAAGGGATGTATTTTTTTGAATCAAGTTTTCGACAATGGCCTGGTTATGTCTTTCGAGGTCAGAACGAAGTTTATATTTCACAAGTTTGCATATAAGATTGTATTCTATTTTTTCTTCTTTTGACTTATTTCTTTTCTGTTTGAGATTTTCTCGTTTATTGATTAATGTCAGGGTTTCTTCGGGAGGTTTAAAGCCAACGTTGGTTTTTGTCGTTTTAGAATTTAGTGCTGCAATTTTAATTGCCTTTTCGAGATTACTATAAGCTGTCTGAATGTTTTCAGAAAAATTTAGTTCTTCGGAAGTTAATAATTTTGATAGTTCTGCAATGAATATATCTTCGGTAACATTCCTTGGTATTTCGTTAGTTTTTTTTTTGGTGAAGGGACGCCTGGGTAGATAAATAGTGGCTTTTAGGATTCTGTGGTCAGACTGGAATGAAAATCGATGGGATGCTTCGATGTTTCTAAAAATAGTATGATTTGGAGATAGGAAGTAGTCTATTTCATTACGATATAATCCATTTGGAGACTTTGATATAATACAGAAATAATAATATTTTTAATAAAGATATTACCCGTTACGTAAACGTATTTCACATACAACACACGCCCATGCCATGACACAGCCAATTTTTCTTTCTCGATAGTAAAGGTTTTGTTTTATGCCTTCCTAATGTATTCTAAATATTGTATTTTGTTAATTTTTGTTTTTTTGTTTCCTTTCTGATTAATATTTAGGTGTCGATAGAACACCTAAATATTAATCTTGATGTTATGATACATTACATAATAGAGTCAATTACTAAAATGGCCTGCAAGGAAAGCTTATCCTACGAAAATGTATTTTATTTATCCGGATGAGACGACGAAGGGAGAGGTTATTGTCTCCTTATCTCTCGCCCTTGCCCTATCGGCACCCGCCCTCACATACAATGCTATCGCTCTTGTTCAGGCTGTAATTAACAGCGTCTATAGTCTGTCTCTTTTCTTTTTTCCACGGCTTTTCTTTTCTTTTTTCTTTTGTTTTCTCTCTGCCTCTTTGTTTCCAATTATGACATGATTTGTGGAAGTATAAAAATAATGCAGAGATAAGAATATCTTCAAGAGATAAATAGCTCTTAACTCAGCAGCCACGCTCAAATTATTAAATGAACGAAATGATTGGTGTAGAAAAACACGCACATTTACATATATCCCTGTAATTAATATATTTATATACATATTCAACAAAACTGTAACACTACGACCCATTCTTCAATGGTTCAAGTATCTAGAATACGGGGTAGTTACTGCACTGTTTCTACGGAAAGGAGGTGATTTGATCGAGATCATGCTTTATCACCAAATATCTCATAGTCAAAATTAACCGATCTATAGAGGCTGAGTGAGCCCCAGAAGGGTATGCAAGATCCCACAGAATAGCTATAAAACTAATGTAAATACTGCAGATCCCATGATATATTCATGTTCATCATAACTGAGACTGTATATAGAATTTAACCATAAAACAACAAAGTAGAGATATAAATTCTTTAAAAATGTCTTTTCAGTACATTAAATTATTCTAATTAAATTAATATACAATAAATACTAAGAATAACGACTCAAGTTTCAATTTTATTATCTGCACTATTGATTTTTTATGGAATGATTGTAAGCTACATATCACCATTACTTATTGCCCACAACAGGCAGATTGTAAAGCTTCAATAAAGTGTTTTCTTCTTCTTCTTTCAATTATCTGCACTACTTGGGTATTAGGCATGCAACAGTTCAAATTTGGGGCACATGAGAGAATATGTTCAATCACTAATGTATGAATTGTTTGCTGGGCATAAATTTATGCATTAGATAAATTGAAAATAAATATTGAATCGCTTTGGATGTTGTCCCTGTAATTCATCAGCGGATGACATTAGAATCGGCAGGTTGTAGAGGTCATACATAGCAAGCTTTCTGTTTCAGCCATCAGGTTATGCTTTTAACCATAATCGATTGATGAATAAATTAATGAATATCAATGATTAAATACACATAACATTACTTCAGCTTCTATTAGCTAGTGGCATATGTTTGAGTATACAAATAAAATCTCTATGTATTTCTGTATGAATGCAGGTTTACGTATCGACTAAAACAAGCCAGCTTAATAAAGTTAATATTTTATCACGTGTGAACATTACTTTACTTAAATATGTGTATCAATTTAAATATTACATACCAGTAGTTATCATGTAAGAAAAAAAAATCAAGAAAGTAAATTTACTGAAGGTATATTGTTTACTATACGTGTATATCATACAATAGCGTTTATTATAGAAGCATCATACTAGACGGTTTGTTTCCTGGTCGTAAAATCAATGTCTAGTAGTCAGTTATATCCAATACAATCATTATTTTATTTAAACTATTATTAACCATGAAAATTTAACTATAGAATATGTATATAATAAATAATTAAATTTAAATTTATAAAACAATTATATAAGTATAATTCATATAAACAACAATAATTTTATACTTCAAAAATCGCATTAAGAGTTATTTGGAATCTGTTTCTTAAGTTGTAATTATTTTTGATGTCTTAGCTCATGAAAGAAAAATCTTCAATAGCATTTAGGCGCAATTGATCAGAGAACTTTCTGCATGCAATTCTGGCATTTTGCCAACGGTATCAAAATTTTAGCTAAATCGGAAGTCTGTGGAAAGTAGTGAATATCAGTAAACTACCAAAGAGCCGATTCATAATTACTAAAATTAAAATTAAATAAATAAAAAAAATTAATTAACCTATAAAAAATGATCAGAAATTTATAGAACTATTTCAATTTCTAGAGTACGATTGTATAACCCTGAAGATTTGGAATTTTACTAATCCGTTTTAGTCAGTATAGCCAATTGAGGCTTTACATACATAGAAAATTTATCAATCAATAAATATAAAATATAACATTTTTAGCATCAGCAGTCCAAACATTAAATCAATTTTTAACGACATTAAAAATACAATACAAACAACAATTATATTAGTAATTTGATTGAACATTTTAAAGTAACTTTGCAATCTTTGATTAATGCACCTGTTTGGACTGTAGATTTTCGATATGCTACTAATAATCTTTCTTAAAAAAGTAATTTTTTTTGTGTTTTACTGACAGTACCTGGATTGATAAAACGATGACTGGTTAGTTATATAGCAATAATTAAGAGAATTAAGGCTTTGTTTAATTTTTTTATTCTTTCAATTGCTTACTTGTAAAAATAATATAATTAAAAATGTATTATCTATTTATATGAACATACAGGATATTGTGTAAGGATGGAAGATGGAAAATGGAATGATAGGTTGAGCCACTGGATGACAAACAAACAATTCCATACAACTTATTTTGAGAAATTGTCATTAATATAATTTTTCAAAATATCCTATTAGTCCGAGCTCCTAGTAGTTAATACCCCAGAGATGTTTCATTAGGATAATAAAGTTGAGTATCTATTTTAAACATGTATTTGTAAGCAAGTAGAGTTATAGAAATCCTTTCAGTAGAAAAGAGTATGTAGTGTCTATGTACATTTGATGAGAAAAGATGCACATATGTAAATTTTCGGAGACAGGCTCTTCTATTTATATAAGGTAGTATAGCTAATTCTATTTCTAAGCATCAGACGGTGTGGAAACTCAATTTGAATTGGAGAGTCATTATTGGCTGCAAAATTCAGAATTAGTCAGTGGTCAAATGGCTCCTTTATATTGGAACTTATCGAGCCAAAGCTTCTTATAGGAAGCCTATACGTTTAGAAATCCTCTCATTAGAATGCAGGAGATAAAACATTCTATTATTACTTTATGCCTTTTAGTGAACTGAGCGGTCTGTTTTTGTCTTTGTTTCATCATGCTTCGCTTAAACATTAATGGGGACGATGAAAATTTTACAAATTTTAAGAATTGAAAAAACACAGGATGCAGTGAGTGCAACTCAGACTTTTGTCTGCAAGATAATAATATAATAATAATAAAAATATTTATTTAATAAATTATACATATGCCATTTGGCACATATTGTATTTTCGATCTTCTTTTGACATCCCCTAAGGAATTCTCGTGGAAGCGTGTTTGAAGAAACCTCCCATTGAAGGCACTCCAAGAGTGGTTCACCTCACTGTAGTAGATCCCTACTCCAAAGACGTTTCAGCCACCTTGTCGGATTTTGTTGTAATGTCTGTCAGTTATGATTTTACCAGTAAATTTGGATGTCCAGCAAGTGAGTCATGAAATGTTTTTTAGTTTTTTTTTTTATTTTGTCAGTCAAGAGTGGTATGTTGAGATCTCTGTGTAATGATTTATTGGTAATGCAAAAGAGACAATGTGTAATATAACGAAGGAATTTCGATTGAAAAATTGAAATGGTCTGTAAGTTCAATTTTTCGCATGAGCCCCACACTTGCGAGGCATAGGTCCATATTGGTTTAAGGAGCATGTTGTATATTACAATTTTGTTTGTTAGTGATTTTTTATTTTTTTAGTGAAGTAGTTGTCTTAGGAGTGAAAGTCGGTTATTGACTTTTTTTCCAAGTCAGTCTTCTGCCTATTGTAAGGCCCAAGTATTTTATTTGTGTTTTTCAGGGCAAAGGTGTAATGTATAGTGTTAGAGTGGGGCAGTTTGAATGTCTAAGTGTAAATGTTACTTGGTTAGATTTTTGTATGTTAATTTTTATATGCCATTTATCGAGCCAATTTTTTAACCAATTTAAGTGTGTCTGGTTCTGAGAAGCTATGTTCGGTGTCTGCTAGATAACATTTATTTTCTGCTGAAATAAGGATGATGAAATTGTAATTTTCCTATTAATTTTCCCTTGAATTATTTCAACATTGCTATTATGTAATATGAATGTAGAAATAATATTTATAAAAATAATTACAATTAATCAATACCATAGATCTTATTTGTCACAGTTACTTTTTAAATTTTAAATCAAACGCATTCATTAAATGCTTTCACAAACTTTTCATTAGCCCCAATTTGATATATAGTTGTGGAAGTAAGATCTTTTTAGGATCCATTAAACTTTGTCTTTTAACATTTTTAACTCCAGGAATAAGAGCCTTTCTGATTGACCATGTCAGTATGACATATTGTTGTTTCCTGTCACGGCTATCCCATTCAAAGGGGAATTATGGAAACTTTGTGTAACCACTTTGTTGATCTAGTAACATGGAAATAACTTTAAAATACCCACAACTGATAGCCGAGCTTATTAAGAACAAACCCCTGATTTTCGTAGCATTCTTTCAAATGGACTGAGTGTCCAACAGGCAAAGAGGCATATCGGTTACCATTGTGAAGAAGTACAGCTTTCAAACTCCTATTTATAAATCAAATAAGAAATTTTCAGTGGAAATTGTGACTTATCTCGGAGTGATGGAATGTTTTCACTACGTTTTCCGTAATCAGAACAAAAAATACTGGTAAAACCCACTAGTTAAATATGCTACAATTTTTTCACCGCAGACCTGTGCTATTAATCTACTATTAATTACTTCGAACATCCTTATCATCTCTTTTGACGAGAAAATCTCTGCCTTTAGAGGGTATTAAAGAATAACGTTTTAAGGCGACTGTCTCTGGAAATGAAATGCTACGGACCTAATTAAAAAATTCTAATATAATCCTTTCTTTTTAATCACAGCTGAGTATTGCCCTATTTTTATTTGTCTCCCTTTTAGAAATGGCAATGAAAAAAACTTTGTATCCCATTAGTGAAAATTACTGTTTAGCTGTTAGAGTAGTGGGGAGGGGGAATCCCCGCAACGACCCAACTCTTTCTCGTTGGGACCAGGCTGAGGATAATTTTTATGCTAGGCAAAACTAAACTACTTCGACCTCAGTCCAGTCCCTAAAGTTAGTTATATACTTTATTATATCCGTATTATTTTTAAACTCCTAGTCAGGAAGTTGTATTATATTGTATTGTATATGTTGTAGTCAGCAGATCAGCTATCAGAAATATTACGTCCATCTAATGTCACTTTTGTTATTTATATCACAATGTATTTCTTTAATAGAGTTGATTTAATAAGATAGCTATAGTTGATAATGTTTGGGTTTTATTTTATGGGCCCTTACTCAACCACTGACCTCGGTTAAATCACATCTCTGCCTAGCTATTATTCCAGAAACTTTGCATTCTCTACCATGTAGTGAATCCTTCGTGGGCTTTATTGGAACAAGTTTGAGAAAAAAAAAGTAACTTTATTATGGGACAAGGACCCATTAGAATAACAAATATGAATAAAAAAAGAAGCATGATATAAATTTAGCCAGAATAGTGCATAATAAAAAATATAAATTATTTATAAAAGTGCCATAAATAATTACATAAATATTACTTAATGTGATATTTTATGAAATCAACTAAATATCGAATTCGTTTTAGTCTTCCATCAATTAGACATCATTTTCTGCTGATTATGTGAATCTTTGGTCTCAACATAAGTGGACCAGTTTGTAAAGCCCTCGAAAAAGCGATCTGTTACTCAGAGTACCGGCTTATCACCACTGCAGCTCGACCAGGCAGGTGCACACGCCAGGCCTACATCGGGACCAGTGTTCTTCGAGCTTCGCAACAATTGACGTCTCAGAGACAAACCGAGAGAACTAGAATAATCTCTTCTCATGGACAAGTCGTTACTCGCATCAGTAATTAGTTTTAACCATAGCAGTATTTTTTTTATATGATGAATGTTATACATATGCACAATCTATCATAGTTTATTATAATTCATTTTTCATCTTAGAAATTCTTTAAATTAGACTCTTTTTTTAATAAATATTATTATTTTTTTATCTTTATGTAATTCTTACTTTACTTTCTAAAATATATAAATTATGTTATTTGTTTTGCTGTAATGTCTTATTTTTTATTTTTAAAACACCATTTGCACTATCCGGACATAGTATACTTGCTTTGGGCAAAATTAAAGGTTCTTTGGAGCCCGTAAACCACGTAACAAAGGTGTTTTTGAACTGATTACATTTTACGTACACCAATACAGATGTCAGATAAATTACTGTAATGTGAAGAACACAAAAGAAAAGTAATGTAAACCCACTTTAATATTTATATTTAAAAAATTAGAAGTGAAAAAAAATATGATATGATATGATATGATGTGAGTAGTTAGTGACGGAATTACACCGAGACCCCCGCGCAACCCACGACAGCCCTGAAGAAAACCTGCAACGTGGGTCGAAATGGTGGTTCATTAAGAAACATTTCTCCCTACTTGAGAGAAATTCATTGACCTCCACCTGGACCATTTACTTCCACAGAAAAGAAAATTAAATAAGAAGAAGAATAAATGAAGATTCGTCACCAAGTGGTATCGAATTATTCCAGCGCCTTCGCGTTTTTTCTCTTCCCTATAATACAAATATATTAAATATATTGAATGTAAATAATTAAATTTTTTTAAATATAATAAAATACAGCAGTAGGAGAACCAAGATTTTTCAGAGATGTTTCTGTCCTTGGTTAAGGTATCCTTCTCTCTCTACTTTCTTCCTTGCTCCATGCTTTTCAGCCTGCGTTGCCTAGAATTCGTTGGCATCGATTTCCATCTATCCAAGGAGCATTCTGCTGAGGCACTTCCTATATGGGAAACTGTATCAGGCAGGCCATAAAATTTCCGGAGCTCTACATTCGTTCTGATTCCCTATGCTCTATTACCTCACCGAATCCTTTTAAATTTTTTATTTCCTTCCTTGATAACAACAGTCTTACTTCGATCATATGGTTAAAGTACTTATAATAATTGAGCTTTTATAAACAATGAGTATTGATATTATGTTGACATTCCCATTTTTATTTTAAATATTAGCTGAGTAATAATTGATAAAGTTAAGAATAAAAAAGTTGTAACATTATTAAAAAAACTCAAGTCTTAATTTCAAAATACCTAAGAAGATGATCAACATTCCTTCAGCTAAAAAATGTTTTTATTATATATTATATTTAAATAACATTGGTGTTCAGATATTAGAAGAATTAAACAGAAAGAAATTTTCGTTTTACTAAAAATTTATTATAAACGAATGCGATGAAGTGATACTTTTAAATAAAATCCAAGAATCTATTATTTTTTATACATCTTTTATTAGTATCATGTATTTATACATGATTTTATACTTAGTATAACATTAAGTAAATATCTAAATAGCATTTAGATATACCTAAAATAATAAAAGATAATATCAAAGTATGTTATTACTTATAATAATTGAGAATTTGTCATTCAACTTACTTCTTGTAGTTTAAAATAGGATCATGTGACATACGTCTCGAGATAAAGATGACTTACATCCCTGAAACAAACAATATATATTATTGCACAGTAAATACCGTATAATATATAATAATAAGTAAATGATTTATAAGATAATAATTTTTAGTGCAATAATCTGTTTATAGCTTACTAGCTTATGCCCGCGGCTTCGCTCGCGTGGAATTTGGTCTGCCACATAATGTTTCGTGAAAAATAATTTTAAATAAATAATTTGATTATTTTTTAATACAAGTTACTCGTACATCCAAAATTTCAGATGTCTAGCTTCAAAACTGACGGATTCTATACAACCTTTGAACCCCTATTATATTAAAGGGGAAACACTTAGGGTGGAATTATCCAAATTTCTTTCTTAAACTATACAAAGAACCTACCTACAAATTTCAAGATTTAGTAAGATTAGTAGGATATCAAACCAAAGAGTTTCACTCATATTCTTTCTGTTTTTTTAACAACTATAATCATGTGATTTGCATTTAATTATGTACAATAATGGATTCTCCACAGTACCTAAAATACTGCACGTGTTATCCTGATGTATAAACAATATTACTGTAAAGTTTCATCCAAATCCGTCCGGTAGTTTTTTCATGAAAGAGAGACAAACATACAAACTTTCACATTTATAATACTAGGTCACATTTATAAAACCCCGCGGCTTCGCTCGTGTGGAATTTGGTCTGCCACATAAAGTTTTGTGAAGATCATTTAAAATAAATAATTTAATTATTTTTTTTTAAGTATAAGTTACTCGTACATCCAAAATTTCAGATGTCTTCAAAACTGAGGGATTCTATACAACCTTTGAATCTCTATTATATTAAAGGGATGGAATTATCCAAATTTCTTTCTTAAACTTACAAAGAACCTATCTACAAATTTTAAGATGCTAAGTTCCTGATTTGCCTTTAATTATGTACTATAACGGGGGGAGCACATGCACATGCCCCCGTGCCCCCACATAAATCTGCCCTTGCTGTTGTCTATGATGAATAACCTATTTTACTCTATAAGTTTCATCCAATTCCGTTCAGTAGTTTTTGCATGAATGAGTAACAAACATAAATACAAGCATTCGCACTTATAATATTAGTAGGATATCAAAACAATAGTTTCACTCATGTTCTTTCTGTTATTTTAAACACTATTATCATGTTATTTGCCCTTAATTATGTACTATAATGGATTGTCCACAGTAACTAAAAAACTGTCAGGGGGGGGCACGTGCCCTCATGCGCTCCCCCTAAATCTGAACTTGCTATAGCCTATGTGTAATTCTGATGCATAACCTATAGTACTGTAAAGTTTCATCAAAATCCGTTCAGTAGTTTTTGGGTGAAAGAGAGACAAACATACAAACTTTCACATTTATAATGTTAGTAAGATAAAGTGTCATTGACAAATGATTACATTTTCATAATTTAATTATTTTTTAACCCAGGATAGGTGCCCTTCATTTATGTTACACGAGAGGTGTCCCCGTGAGCATTTCCCTCATATTGTCATTTCCAATACTATTTGTTTTTAATTCTAACACGTAGTTAATAATAACAGAGTAAATACCATTAGAAAAATTTAAAAAAAAGTATAAAACCATTTTTTTCACTTTATTAATAAATATTGAAACATTTAGAGTACAGCCGTGAGAAAAAGCCCGCTTTTCTTATTCCCGCACAGATCTTGAAACAAACTTGAGACTCGCGCGTCATATCTCTAAGCCCGTTGTAAGAATATTACAGTTTTGAGCATGTTTATTCAAGTCCAGCTTGACAAAATCTCAATGACATTCGATTTTTACACTTAATTAATAATCTGTGTGAGGGAAGAGCTCACGGTAACACTTCTCTCCAATGTTAATATATTTGACCAAAGGTAAAACAGAATTCTACAGTGTAAAAATTAACTATGGAGTATTAAATTAGCTATGGAGTATAAATGCAAAATACTATGTAGGTGGGTGTTTGTTCTTGTTTTTTCACCTTTCACCTATACAGAAGAACAAATTACTGATGAACAACTGGGAACGAAATGTTCACCGGATTTTTGTACGTACAAAATCCTTTTAAAATTTTTCAGCAAACTCGAAGCCGGATTGAGTGTCTACAAATTTCAAACCTTTTTGTCTTTGATGTACAGATGCGAGGGGAGTCATAGGAACGAGCTTTGTGGCTTCGAATCAAAGGAATTCCCCTTGGCCTGCTCTGATCAGAAACAAAAAAGGAACAAAAAAAAAAGAAAAATCCCAGCGGAAAACAATGCTGTGCACGAAGCAGAACCCTCGGCAGCTTTCTTTGTCTGTAAACCTATCACGTAGCCCGGGTCGTCCTAAGGCACGCGGTGTCAAGGCTCCCTAACAAACTTTTCACTAATTACTGATTTTTGGTGGAGATTGGCTAATTAAAAGAAGAGTACAAGTATCTTATAGAAGTTGAATCTCTTTGTTACACTAAAAAAAAAGTGTTTGTATTTAAATTACCTCCTAGTTAATGTCGGTGTTATTAATTCTATACATATGTTATTAGAAGAATACATCCCTTATAAATTTTATTTTCTACTCCTCTTATCAGCATCTGCTATATACTGATCCAAATACTGAATTATCCCGATTTATTTTTAATTTACTGTTTTGATTTTTGTTTAAAATAAACAAGTAAAAAACGAAACAACTGAAAATCCTAATTTAAATAACATTACTAAAAACATTGAGAATAGTGCACAATTCTAATTGGTTGTTTTTATTTTAAAATACATAAGTATTACGCATAAAGAGAAAAGAAAAAGAAAATTGCAATATTAATATTGAAAAGTAAAAAGTGACCTTACATAAATGTTAAGTCCTTAAGTCTCCAAACTAAAACAGAGATTGAAATTACGAGTATCTGTCTAATATTTCGCCCATTCATGCATCCTCAGGGTAGAAGGGAATGCTCCCAAGAAACATCCCACCACCTCCAAGGCACAAATACAGATTAGTGCAACTAGTCACAGATTAGTGGGATGTTTCTTGGGTGCATTATTCATGTTTTGTTTTGCTGTTATTCTCTTTCTACGGTGAGGATGCCTGAATGGGCGAAATATTGGACAGATAATTTCAATTTCTGTTTTAGTTTGGAACCTTGCAACTTCGTTGGAAAATTGCAATGTTAAAAAGATTTCCCTTATTTATTTAGTAAATCTTTATTTTGTAAAAAATCCTACTAAAAAAAAACCTTTGAAATTTAAATGGTCGGGGGTGTGGCGTCAATTATTTTATTTGTGCGAACGTTTCGTTCTAATTTTTAGGACATCATCAGAGGGAGGTAGAGTCAAATTATAACTCAAGTTAAGAAGAAGCATGTACCATGCTTTTTTCTAATCGATGAGTTTGACTTAGTTATTATAAAGAATTAGGCTGAAACGTTGGGACAAATAAAACAGATTATACTTATTTTGTGTAAAATTTATTAATTGCATCCCCCAACCATTTCTCCAATTTTTAGAGGTAAATCTATTTAATTATTTCACGTCAGTAAAAAATAACTTCATTTGTTAACAGAAAGCAAGTTCTGTACCTTTCTCTCCTTTCAGTATTGCGTCATCCTCTCCGCTTTTCTTTTTTCCTCATCGAAAAATTTGATTGTTCGTTTTGTTTTCACCACAAACATCCTTCTTTTGCTTCCAGTTCTGCATATATTTAAGCTATTGGTCTCATCCCTGAGCATATCCTCCAGTTCCACTTGTCCTCTCATAACCCTTTCTACATCTTTATACCAGTTTGGTTTATTTACTTATTTCTGGAGAAATGTAATTATATTTTGGTTAACTTACTTGCTTTTATGCTGGGAATATTTCTAGAGAAATTAATTCTTATTTTACATACTGTTTCGGAAAATCATTTTTTTTTGTGGTAGGGGTCTCATTTCATGGGTGCACTAATATGTCGTTGCAGCTTTTAGGACCTAATAATTTCCTTAATATGTATTGCTCCTTAACTTCTAGATTTTGAAATAGTCACTTTTTGGAGTTGGGTAGTGCTTCTGCAACCTCTTTATTGCTATGTTTGTTTTATTTATTGTTCTAGAAGATTTTTTTTTATGTATACTAAGAACTAGTTGAAACATTTATCCATAGTAGGCGTAGAACTCTTCAGTTATTCTTCCAGCTTTCAAGTATTATGATTGTCATTGCTGATAATGTTGATTCGCTTAAGAGTTTTGGTCTAAGAATGTTTTGACAAAAATTGAAAATGATTGATTTTCCATTAAATTTATATTTCATATATCGATTTCCTAACTTTACGAGGTTTACAGTAAAATAATTTATTGTAAAATAATAATTGAAATAAATGATTCGCTTCTTTTTATTTAGCGCGTAAAAATTCACATATATATGGCTTAACGGCGTGATTTTCAAATTTATATTTTAATATACAAAATTATATACATATATATATATATATATATATATATATATATATATATATATATATATATATATATAAGAAACATTGTAGTTTATCTAATGCTAATTTGTTCTCTGAAAAGTATTTTTCAATAAAGAATCGTGAGATTAAATTTTAAAAATTACTTAAAATTATTTTTAAAAATCCTTAAGAAGAGGACGAATTTTGAAGCTTGAATAGAATAAGACTATATGGAACTGTAAAATTGAAATGGAAATAAAATAAATTATATCGACAGTGAAAATATTTTTCAAATTTCTCTCCCAAGACAGCTATACAAACAGTGTTACCAAACCGTATAAATCCATTATTGGTTTGGAGTTGAGACTGACTTTGGTATTGGGAGCCTACAACTTGTGAATGATACATATTGAAAGGGATTGGCAATATCCCTAAGTTTGGAGGAAGTCTATATCAACAATGATCTGTCAATGGCTCTTGTTTGGAACAAGGCAGTACTTGATGAACTGAGCGATACAGTTTCCAATAATAGCTATTTGTTCAACGAGCTAATGCTCCAATTCAAAACTTCAACCAACTGCTTCATTTGCTTTAATTAAATAGTACACATTTAGTTTTTGCATTGAAAATTATCACAAAAAAATATTATTTCTAGGGCATTAAAAATACATCTTTTTATACCTCCACGATAACTATTGTGGATTTTTTTTATGCATTTCTTTAATAATAATAAAAAAAGGCATTCTACCCTTAATTGGTTTTATGACTGAATGTAAGGGAGCTAACACAAGCCCTCACAACTGCTAATCACCATGCAAACGTGATTAACCTCAAGGAAAATGACAATTTTTAAGGTTAAAATGTGACGGGGAATAAAAAACACACCATGTTCATAGAGGATAGTCTTGGGATATAATATTCATATAAAAATACGAAATGAAAGATCCAACTAACTTGGTGAGGCCTATTACTTTTTTCTGCGATCTCACTGAATCAGTGTTGCCAGGGGATCAATAACTAAATGATCTAACTTGACAATTATTGGAGAAATATATTCTTAATCTTGGAGGATCGCCCCTTCCAAATAGAAGTTAGGTCTATATTTTTCATAGGAAAAATGTTAATTGGTAAAATTTAAAAGAATTTTATATAGTACTATACTAAAACAAGGGTTATTACTTATTATACTTAAACTTATTATACTTATTATTATACTTAAACTAGTACTAAGTGGAAAATTGAACCCAGCTATGGGACAGTAATTAACAGGACAAGATTATGACTTCAGCATGAAGAACTTTAGGTTTATTCGGCAAGTACAGATTATTTGAAATAAGCATTATTAACGGATAAATGGAGACTACTAACGGATATGAAGGATAGTGAAAGTGACAACTGTTTTTCATTTAAATTACCTTTATATCACAAGAAGATCGTTAGATTTCGCTCTATTCTAATTTAAAAATAAAAATTGATATATTATTAACACTTATAAATTAAACTTTCTGTCATATTAAAGAATTATGGATATACAATAGTTTAATAGATATTTATTTATTAGTTTTTGGGTTATTTTTGGTAGGAGTATTGGAGATTTAATTCATTAATTAATTTTTATGTGCGGTAGACCGATCTCTTCCTATTCTCCCATTTTTTAACAGCTGATCAACTTCGCAGTATATTGGAACAAAGGATGCTTTAATTGTAAACAGTAAAGCTTGATCGAACACCCTGTTTGATTGAGAGAGAATAGAACGGATACAAGGGGATGTAAATTGAGTTTTTTAGGGAAAGATCTTCGAGGAATTAACATATCGTAAAAAAAAGAGGTATACAGAATGCGATTAGAAAAAAAAAATATTTTAGAATGAATTACTAATAACATTTAACGCTCTGCAGAAAAAATAAATCATAGTATGAAAAACTATAACAAAAACACGTTTTAATTGGAAATAAAACTAAAATCTATAAAATGATTTTCAATTAATCAAAAATAATAATATAGTCATGAATGAAAAAAAATCATTTTGCCGTTAAAAAGCGTGGTGTATTTTTTAAGATATTTTGTTGCAAAATTCATATGCTTTTCTCAAAGATTAAGCCATGTATGATTTAGTACACTCCTTAATACCGTGACTTCGGGTATGAAATTTCGCTAATCCTAAATATTATTGTGAAGGTAATGAGAATAACTTATTAATTATTTGTATTCTCATTCTTCTTTTAGAAGAGTGAATAGTTGCAATTTAATTCAATGCTTTGATGTGGCCGGAAATCATGATTGAATATTAAACAGGCCAAGAGTTAACAAACATTGGAGGATGTGTAAGTAAGATACATATTTATAATGATATGAAACATTATAATGAGGATACACAAAGAGTTTTCCTATGTATGAACTTAATAGGTGGATTATTAACTCTTGTCTAAAATTATAACTTATTGACTAATCCTTTAGTTCCTTACATACTAATAGGTTGTATACAAAAAATGACCGGTTTTTAACTAAATAGTTGTATTATTATTTATTTAATGTAAAATACAATTATTACTCAAAGTATAGTCAATTGTTATCTACCGTCATTGCTTGCTAATTGCTCGATCCCACGCTGGTATCATTCCATGGGATTCCTGTCGAAGAACTCTTGGACTGCAATTTCCACTTATGCGAAATTATCAATTTTTGTTGCTGGATGAAAATGGGCCAAGGATCGGAAAAAGTAGCAATCCCGTGGCGCAAGATTTATAATATTTGGTGGATAAAAAAATCTGATATCAGAAGTTTTCAATAAATTTTCAGAAATTTTTAACCTCTTTGCTGATTGCTGGAGATTAAGTTAGTTAAGGACCAATCAGCAGTTTTTGACCTTCCCAATGGAGCGTAGATGGTGACTAACATTATATGAGAGGTTTTTTTTAGAAGTTTCTAACAAGCTTAGATATTGCACTAAAGGAATTATTAAATATTGGTAAGTATTAATGATTAAAATATTTACAGTACTTTGAAATCTTGAATTTGTAAAAACTGTCATTTTTGTATACACCATATTCTAAACTAACTACACCATCAGGTCTCTATTCTCCTACATCTATTCTGCTAATCATCAAACTGACGTATGTACGCAAATAAAAGAAGATGAGAAGGAAGTTATATTGATGACTATGCTTAAAACACGGAAGATGTTTCCCAACTTAGGAGATAGGAACGCCCGAAGTACCTATATACTACCTTTTTATTCAGGTAGAGAAGAAGTGCTTCTATATTTGAAACTTATTTTTTATTTAAGCAGTTTCCTTTTTTTTTACAACAGTTATTTATTTTTACTAATTTCTTTATTTTCATTTTTCTCAGAAAAGACAATTTTCATATCACTCAAAACTATCTTCGCATCATTCACTCATTATGATCATCGTTTAATTTATTCTGTGCCCGAAAAGTTTTCATTTTCTATCCCTCAATCCGTATTCCGTTTACCTGTCATTTCTCTCTCTCGTCCTTAGTTATGACTAATTTACTGAACTGTTGTCACATTAACGCACAATCCCTTATTGCACATATTGATGAGTTTCAGAAATATTTCCAAGATAACTTTTACCATGTCATAGCGGTCTCCGAAACTTGGCTCAAACCTATCATTCTTTCCTCTCAATTGTCCCTTCCTAACTATTCTCTCATACGTCATGACAGATCTGACCGCAGGGGAGGTGGAGTTGGTATATATATCCATGAAAGCCTTAAAGCTAAAATCCTTCTTCAATCTCCCGCCTCAACCTTTCCTCACCTAGAATATATATTTGTTGAAATCTCAACTTCCTCCTCTCCTCTTCTATATGCCGTAGTATACCGACCTCCTCATGTTCCATTCGACAACCACTTCGAATCCTCTCTTCTTCAACTAGTCTCTACCTACACCAATATAATTATATGTGGTGACTTCAATATTAATATGCTTTCGAATTCCAGCAATCAATCCTTTTTCTCAAATCTAATATTCTCTCTCAATCTTTACCTAGTTCCCTACTCTCCAACCCATCACACCCAATTTTCGGATACCTGGTTGGACCTGTTTATCTCTGATTCACCTCTTAAAATTCTTTCCTCGTCCCAACATCCTGTTCCGTTTCTTTCATCACACGATCTCATTCAAAGTTCATATGACCTACCAGTCAAATCCTTTACTCCCAGAACGGTGTCCTATCGCAATTTGGATCTCCTTTCCTTCGAATCACTTCAATCCGATTTAAGTTCCATCAACTGGGACGTCATTTACTCCTATAGTTCCATCGATCAGATGGTTTCCACCTTGACTTCCAATCTGCAATCCATATTGGACATCCATGCTCCTTTAAAAACGCTTACCTTACGCCGTCCAACGGCACCTTGGCTAACCCCGGAAATAAAAGAAATGATGAAGAAAAGAGAAGCAGCAAGGAGAAAATTTCGTCGCACACGTCTATCAGTAGACTATGCAGGTTTCAAACTACTTCGCAATGAAACACAATCTGCAATACGTCGTGCAAAATCAAACCACATCCAATTCATCCTCACCAATGCAACCGATCCCAAATCCAAATGGAAAATACTCCGACAATTATCGCCAACAGTATCCGGTAAACTCTGTTCCTCTTCAATCACGCCAGACAATCTCAATAACCACTTCGTACCCATCACATCTCCTAAATCCTCATCCGCTACCGACATTGATCATATAACCTTTAACCCTGATAACTTCTTTTTCTCCCATGTATCATATGACAAACTATTAAACGCCATTCTGAAATCGCGCACCAGTGACTATGGCCCCGACAATATTCCTTTAAAGCTACTAAAATCCTGCCTTCCTGTCTTAATGCCCGTATTACATCATATTTATAATTTCTCGTTACAAAACTCCATATTTCCCACGCCTTGGAAAACCGCGTTAGTGCGCCCGCTAAATAAAGTTGAAAATCCCTCCTCTCCAAATGACTTCCGCCCTATCTCCCTTCTCTCTAACCTCTCAAAACCATTAGAACGCCTAGCCCAAAACCAAATTTCAAATTTTCTAGAAGAACGTTCCCTCATTAACCCTCTCCAATCCGGCTTTCGTCCAGGCTATTCAACTCAATCCGCTCTCCTCAAAATCACCCATGATCTCCATACTGCAATTGAACAGCAAAAATTAACCATTCTGATCCTTTTAGATTTTTCCAAAGCCTTCGACTCAGTAGACCACAATATCCTTCTCGCCAAGCTACGAAACTTACCTATATCCAACAGTGCTCTAGGATGGTTCAAGTCTTTCCTCTCAGATCGCTCCCAATATGTTATGGTCCCCGGTCAACCTCCCTCCATAACCCTTCCGCTATCCTGTGGTGTCCCACAGGGTTCATCACTATCCCCCACCCTATTTGCCATTTACATAAACGACCTTCCACTTCTTATCCGATATTCCCAGTATCATCTCTATGCCGATGACTTTCAGGTGTACCTATCCTTTTCCCCTTCCGATCTAATATTAGCCACCGAAAAACTCCAAGATGACCTGAATCGAATAAATCGATGGGCAATGGATAACAAGCTAAAGTTGAACGTGGACAAAACTAAGGCAATAATAATAGGGTCAAACTACTTCCTTAAAACTATTCCACATAATCCAATCCTCCTTCTAAACAATAATCCTATCAAATTCTACCTAACTGTCAAAAACCTTGGAATTACTTTTGATCAGACCCTTTCCTGGAAAAACCATATCTCTGAAATTTCTCGTCGTACCTTCTCCACCTTAAAGCGTCTCAATTACCTTCGTCACCTGTTCCCTTTTGAAATCCGTAAACTCCTAGTTTCTTCCTTAATTTTCCCCCATTTTGACTATTGTTGTTCGGTGTATGGGGGTATCTCTGGGGATCTCGAAGCAAAATTAAAGCGGTTGCTTAATTGCTTCGTTCGATTCATCTTTGGGATCCCTAGAGATGCCTCGGTGACCCGATATTACGAAGAATTGAAATGGCTCTACCCTTCCTACCGCCGTAAGTACATCCTAGCATCTTTCCTTTACCAAGTTATCCAATCCCGTCGACCATCTTACATTTTCGATCTCCTTCAATTCAAAACCACAGTCCTCTCCCGCAACACCCGTTCTCGGCTCTCTGATCTATATACAGCATCCCACCGAACTGCAGCTTTTGACAGAGCTTTCCTGATCCGATCCTCCTCCCTTTGGAACTCTATACCTTCTTCCATTCGTCGTTCCAATAATCTTCCAACCTTCAAATCCCGTATATTCCAGCACCTATTATCCCTACAATTCCCAAAAAATCGAAAACAGTAGGGGATCAGTATTGACTTAATGCTCTCTTTATTCGATGAATGAATGATGTTTTTAGATGTACATTTGTGTGTGTTATTTTGTATTCATATATTTGAGTGTGTGGATTTTAAACCACGTACATATGTATTATTAATGTCATATAGATAGATATTAAAAAGGACAAAAAGGGATGAAAGGTAAATCTCGGATAATCTTGTTTAATCTTTCTTTTTTGTTTTTTTTCTTGGCATAAATTTGATATATGTGACCATAAATTTGTTTCTCTAATATAATTATTGTAAACTTATTTTAATTTTTTTTCTTTCTTTTCTTCTAATATGTTTTTGAAATACTTTTATTGTAGGTAATTCACATTTTTTATTTGTTCATTTTTTTTATTCGTTCTCACTAATTAAATTAATTGTAATAATTAATTAAAAGTAATTATTTAACACTCTAAGATTTAATAGCTTACAATGCCTGTATTGTTATTCTATAGGGACTCGTCCCAGAATAAATAAAGACATTATTATTATTATTATATACAATAACATTAGGTCATCAAGCCAATCATATAACGTTATCAATTACATGCCATTATGCGATAACTGAAGCTAATAAAAGCGTGTTAAAAACTTAGCTGTTGAGGCCTGGTTACTCCCTTCACAACCGTTTGCTCAGAAACAGTTTAGCCCTCAGTAATCAATCCGACAATCTTCATAGGTTGTAACGGTACATTGTTTTTTTAAAGGTTTAGGAGACTCCATTAAAGTATCTCCTATTTGATACATGATCAATCCCCCATAATTAGCAGTTTCTTATTAAGGGAGGACAAGGGAGAGAAGGGGAATATTCAATAGAAGGGCTTGACCAAAAAGGGCAGGAGGGCAGAGGTGAGGTAAAGAACGGCGCTATTAATGTATGCGGCGGAACAAGAAGCTAAAGGATGCTCTGTTTTGCGGCTCCCCGCTGTCAGTCAGGGCCCGGCTTCATTTATTCCTCTCTTGGTCGCTCTCTCTTATTCAGTTATCTTTCAACTGTTATCTTGTGCTAAAATAAAATACTTAAATTAATTATGGCGAGGGTATTGCCGAATCAATACCAATCAATGCATTTTTTATCATCAACTATTACATATTCCATCCTTTTTTAAGTAAAAATATTTTTTGACTGATTTTTGATAGGGGAAAACTGATGGGTTCACATCACCGATATGCTCGACTTGCTCATTTTTTTAAGAGAAAAATTTTTAACCCCAGAAATTTTTAACCTCTTAGCTGATTGCTGGGTAACGTGTTGCAGGGAATTGGATACTTGTAGTGGCCTATGCATAAGTTATACGATTTGTTTTAGTCACATTTAGCTTAAAGGTTAGAATTCAATTGACATAAGAATAACTAAAAGGTCGATTAATATTCGCGAAATTCATACCAATAATGAATTCGATAATATTTTAAACTTTTCGTTTACTCTGAAATATTTCATTTAGTACTAAAATGTACAATAATTTGGATTATACAAACAATATATCTGTATACTAATTATTATTTCACAGTTATTCAAAAATTTTGAGTTTTCACTTCTGTTGCCAGTCCTCATGATCGCTAATTTTTTTTTTTATAAGTGAAAGTTCCTTTATAATAATAATAAATAATAAATTTAACATGCCCATCCAAAACAGCAGTCATTAAAAACCTGCAACAGCCATAAGCGTAGAAACCCAACTTGAAAACGGTTTTATTACATATTAATCATCTGAATTGGTTTGTTTTTTAGTTTAAGTTGTAAAATGACTAAGTAACTGAAGATTTGACCTCTCTTAGCCATACTTTTGGATATATTTCAAATGTGTTTCTAATTTATAAACCCAGGATATGGCTAAGATCCACAAGAAAATTACTCCCTTTAGAATAGGGGAGCATTTCAAGATTTCATATTTTACTGCACCCTGATTGAATTACCCAAAATTCTTATAATATAAGGGTTATTTTTTTGTCGAATTTATATTCCTCTTGATCCAGCTAAATGTTGAGGATACTGTTTTCGTCTTTATTGAGCACAATAGCACATAAATCTAATTTTAGAATAACCAAGATTTATTAAAATCATTTAGTTGCCAGGGCAACATCGGGGCTAAATATATTAATATCATAAAATAATATTAATAAAGTATTAATAGTAAATAATTTTAATTGGATAAATCTCTTTTACAGTCATTAATCCATAATCCATAGTATTATGATGGAATTTTCCATACAACAACCATAGAGAGCTGAGTGACTCAGTGGTAGAGCACTGAGTTGCCATGCCGAAGGACCTAGTTTCAAATCCCATTCGCTGGCAGGCATTAATTTAATCTTTAGCGGATGGATATGAATCTATGGAATCTAGGACCCTCCTAAGGCTCGCTCAGCCTCTATAAAGTGGTTGCCCAAAATTAGGGTAAAAAATCTGACGGTTGAATGTGATCTAGGACAAATCAGTTCCCTACATATGCGTTGTGAAAGAAAAAGTGCAGTCTCTATCACGCACTGAACGGAAGATTCGCAATGGCTAGTATTGTAGTAGTATTACAATTTTATTTATTTTTTTTTAAATTTAACTGCATAACTATATTATCTTTTATCGATATTTCATGATATATAATATCAGTTATAATCAAGTATGTAAGTCGACCGTAAATAGCCATAAAATCTTGTAATCGGAGAAGATTAGTGACTCAGGAATTATTGTACAGCATTGAAAATTAAACTTTTTCTGATTAAATGTATAAATTTGGATGTATAGACACAAAAAAAAAGGATAATAAAATATGTCAAAATCAATTTACTAAAATATAATAACGAAGATAAGTGACAGAAATCTTTCTCTTACTAACGACGAAAAGTTTTCAAAATTAGCCCCTTTCGCTATTATGAGAAATCGTATTTGTTATTCCACGTATCCATTAAATCCCGCTTTGAACATAAATATTCAGATTAATACGTGTGGTAGATTCAATTACTAACTGTGAAGTGGCTTGCGCTCCAACAAAGGCCTGCTCTACGGAGCTTATATTATATAATATTAATCTAATTAACATAAACCCAATTTTTCCGGCTTTATTGGTTTATGTCTGTATAGGATCGAATTCTATCCAGATATCTTCTATATTTTCTCTAATTACTTAGAGATAAACAGGAGACAGGCAATAAAGGAGCGGCTATATTGAACGGTAGAGAGTGTTGAGCGGGTCAAGCGACGAAGACAAATGGACCGCCAAAGGATTTTATTCAATAGAATTCGTCCTTTTAAAGTATCCTAGGAAAAATACTTAATTCATTTACCATTTCTTAATGAAACGATTTCTTATTGGTTAATTCCTGCCGCAGTGATATGAACAGAAATAATAATTTCGCATTTTGTATTACTTTCCTTGTTATAATGGCATCCGTTTTTATTTTATTGAACCTGCTGTATCTATACCGTTTTTAATAAAAATAAATTCGTAAAATAAAAAAATAACTACCTTAGCTTTATGTTTAGTAAATATTCAATATATTGTTTTTATTCAAAATTGGAGAAGAACACATCTAAGGCAGATTAATCTACAGAACAATCAAATCCAATGTTATAAATTATGTGGCTACCAATTTTAAAAAATATATAACTTTAGTTTGGGATCCTTTTTCCTTGGAAAAAAAAGATTTATAATTTTTTGTCACAAATCTCGGTTTTAACAGACACTAAAAATTTGAATCATTTTTTCAAGCATCCTTGAGTTCAAGCACCTTTAACCCCGTATATACCCATAATTATCTATATTTTTGTAAAAAATGAAATGCAAACAGGTGTGTAAATCCATAATAAACTCTCAATTCTTAATAGCCTTCTTTCTGTAAAGTTTTCAAATTGTTATAGTTGAAGCTGACGATCTGCTAAACAGCATGGAACCTGAGTATGCTGATTTATAAATTTCGTTTTTATAAACCTTGAACAATCAAAAATAAATGTTTGACATTTATCTACAATTGAAGCTTCTAAGACACCATCCACCGAAAATTGTTAGCACAAACTTTAAAAATCTGAAAAGTTTCTGTAGAAGATTATAAAGAATTGAGAGTTTATGATCGTTTTATACTCTGGTTTACATTTCATCTTCAATATAGAGGCTAATGATAAGAGAGAATTGTGAGTTGAAGGCAGTATAAAGTCTATATATCTTAAGGGAGGTCAATAAATTATTTGCTGAATTGTAAAACCATTTTTTAATATTAGGGAAATGATCAAGAAAAATTAAAATGGAAGTCTGGTTCCTTTCTATTTTTCTATTAATCATATCCATTCACTCCAATACTTGTGACCATTAAGGCCTGAAGGTAAAATAATAAACATATGGAGCCTTATAGGACTAAAAAACTAAATAAATGAGAAGAAGACTCGTTATAGCAAGGTTATTGTTATTTTAAAAATTATTGGTGAAAATAGTATTGTTAATCATTTTCTTTTATAAAAATACATATTTTTAATGTTCAATAAAATGTTTAATACTCCTAAATAAATATTCTCTCATGAATATCAACAATAAGTTGCTAAGAAATTGATACATAAATTTGATTCCATGAAAAGATTAATTTATAAACTCTTTTTTTTTTAACCCGGTGATACAGAGTGTATATAAATATAGCTATATACTCACATAACTAGGTAAAAACTAGGTAAGTCCAAAAATACATTATGATGACAGGAGGAAAAAAACACACTCTAATTACATTGCAGAGATATAAAAGAAAATGAGTTTTATTTATGAATGTTCTAACCAAGATGAATTCCAGGAACGTTTCTCCATTTAAGCTAGATCTTTCAGCAATGCTTAACTTGCTTTAAAAATTCCTAAATAACAAGTACCTAAATTCTAATGATAGAAGCTATAGAAATTAAAAATATACTCTCTAGTATTCCAGAGATAATATGTGCTTGTTCAAATCTAAAATGGTTGTAAAATACAATTCGTTTAGTCCCAAAAAATAGAGTTTATCCGTGATTAAAAACAGAATAATTGAAGCCCTGATGGACGAGTAAGTTCGGTACCTTGTTCGGAACGGAGAGGGTTCAATTCACTAATCGTCAATTAATAATATTTTATTCACGGTCAGCCCCAGAAGGCCGAACACTCTGTACTTGCACAAGGCAGTCGCCAGAGTTGTAAATAAATACTAGCAATTCACGAGTAAATTCAAAACTTATGTTCAATCCCCATAACATAAAGTCGTCCCTACTAACCTCTTTGATCGATCCATGGGTATTCATCATATTGGAATTGATTTTAGATATAAACTATATTTTACCTTTAAATAGGAGAAAAAAAAACCTATTTCCAGTAAAAAAAAATTTTATTCCCTATTTTCGAGATACGTTTCGGCCTAGGCCCATTCTCAATCTTCTATTTTAATTGTTTCATTTTTTTACTTATTATATGGTTAACAATTAGACCACAAGTCATTCATCTGTAAAAACATGCATAAAGTCTATAATTGTAACAATATAAATAATTCAATAAATAAAACTGTACATAAATTCTTTCATTGTCCAAGAAATAACCAAAAATAAAACATAGATATCTCATTTTAATTGTTTTACTCCATTTAAATTTTTTTTTCAAATTCAGAGGGAACCATGTCCTCTATAGTCATTTAATAATAAGTCAACCTTTGATCTTAGTATATTATGATTTTTCATATTATTTTTGAAATTCTTTAAATAAAATATTATTTAATATTATACATAAAGAACTCTCAAATTAAATAAATGAATAAATAAATAATAAATAAACAAATAAATAAAAACAAACAATCATATTGATAAAGTATTCTGATATTATGTTATATTTCAATTGTTTTAATAAATTAAATTACTATTGCTGGTTAAGGTGAAATTTAGAAGGCAATTAATGAGAAGGTTATTGTGACGGTTATGTTTTGAGCGGATAAAACCTATATATTATTTTTTTTTCAATGTTAGAATAACGGATGAAAATAAATTACTAATATCTCCTGCTTCTTTTCTATTGTTGACTACATTTTCTATATTATCATTAATGCACAAAGCTTCTAGGTATTTCCTTTTAATTGCATTTTTCTCTGTATGTAAAACTTGTGTAACGTTTCTTTGCAATGTGCAGATAAAGCAGTTCCTGTTTTTGAATTAGGCTTAATATTATTTTTATGATGATAGAAAAGACTATTTAAGCTATTTTTTGTATGGCCTATCTTTTATCACAATTATTGCATTCTGTCATAAACAACATTTTTATTGTCTAATATTGGTATTTTGTCTTTTTGGCTTTCTATTATATTTCTAGTTGGGATTTTAGTATTATGTGCTACTTTTATTTCATGGATATCATAATTCTTAAAGGTTGGTTCTATTTTATTTGATAGGCTTCAGATATATGTGATGCTTCTATAGTTTGTTTTTGTTTTATCTTGTTTAATTCTACATTAAGTGATTCAGTACTTATTTTGGCAATGCTATTGTTAGTTTGTGTATTTGTGTTATTATCTTCTGTTTTAAAATAATTTGTAATTTTTTATTGATTCGGTTTAGTTTTTTTATTATAATTACTATGGATAAGTTTTTTTGAATCTTTAATATTTTTATTAGTAATTATTAGTAAGTTAATGTTTACATTTTTTGGTATGCTATTATTATCATTATTATTTTATATTGTGTGTACCATAATTTGTTTATAAGACTAATTGGAATTGGAAGAATAATTGCTTAATAGAATTTTGAATATTTTATTTTTAGTTTCTTTTAAGAATTTGGCATCTGTTAATTTAATAGATCTTCCAATCAGATTAGTAGCTACATTCTTAATTTGGGCAATAGGGTGGTTTGAGTAATAGTTTAACAATCTATTGGACGTTATATATGTTTTGAACTATTTAGTAGTAAGATAGTTATTTGTTGGTTCTCTGATAATTGTAATATCTAAAAAATTAATTGAGTTTTCAGTTTCTGATTCAAGTGTAAAAATTATATTTTTATTTTGCTCATTTAGGATTTTATTGAATTCTACTATATTATATTATATTGTTACCATAATATCAGAACAATTTATCAATATGATTGTTTGTTTTTATTTATTTGTTTATTTATTATTTATTTATTCATTTATTTAATTTGAGAGTTGTTTAATGTTTAATATTAAATATTATTTTATTTAAAGAATTTCAAAAATAATATGAAAGATCATAATATACTAAGATCAAAGGTTGACTTATTATTAAATGACTATAGAGGACATGGTTCCCTCTGAATTTGAAAAAAAAATTTGAATGGAATAAAACAACTTAAATTGAGATATCTATGCTTTATTTTTGGTTATTTGTTGGACAATAAAAGAATTTATGTACAGTTTTATTTATTGAATTATTTATATTGTTACAATTATAGAATTTATGCATGTTTTTACAGATGAATGACTTATGGTCTAATTGTTAACCATATAATAAGTAAAAAAATGAAACAATTAAAATAGAAGATTGAGAATGGCCTAGGTCGAAACGTATCTCGAAAATAAGGAATACATTTTTTTTTACTGGAAATAGGTTTTATTTCTCCTATTTAAAGAATAAATTAAATGATTGAGTCCAGTTGACATTTAAAAAAAAATGAAGAACTATATTTTACCATTTATTCCTTATCACCTGATGAGCTTATATACTTTAAGATAGTTCATCAGATATAAAACAAAACTAAAACTGTGATGAACGTGTGCACTATATTTTGTCTAATGTGATGTCACCAAAGGTCTGAGAAAAAAGGTTAAAAAAAACTTCAAAACGGGATGGTGTAAAATTTAAAAGGAAAAACACTGGCCTTATTTTTTTCCTTAAATAATTTTAGTGATAATCTAATACCTGTAGAAGCCTTGAGAACATAGCTACTTTTTTAATACGAAGTTTAAAATATTACTTAGTGATATATAATGGAACGGATAATTTGTCTAATCTGATAGAGATGTAAGACACAACTTTTTGATTCAGATTGGTTTTTGAGAGTTATTAAAAATCTAATATTACAATACAAAAATATTTATTTTTTTATCTTCTGCGTGATTACATTATTATATCTAATAAAATTTTCTCATAAGTTTGGCTTATTATATTATATTATAATCCAACAATCATTTTTACTATTTATCTCAACAAAAAAAAATACAACACATTCACAAGAATTAGCCACAGCATATTCAACTATCTTATATAAGCTAGTAGTAGGCGGTCCACAAAGTTTTTAATATTAAATCTCGTTCTATGATATTCTCCATTTTATAATTGTAAATTTTGCTAAGTGTGGCGAATTATATTATATTTTAATCCAACAATCATTGGGTGACCGCTAGGGAAAAACAGGTGGTTACCACCTGGAAAAAACCGCGTGCTGTTGGCAACTAACCTAACAGTTAACCAAATAAATACATAGCTGGCTGCATGGATGGAAATAGCCAATGCCATAAATAAAAAAAAATCATTTTTGCTATTTATCTCAACAAAAAAAAAATTCACAAAAATTAGCCACAGCATATTCAACTATCTTATATAAGCTTGTAGTAGGCGGTCCACAAAGTTTTTAATGTTAAATCTCGTTCTATGATATTTTCCATTTTATAATTGTAAATTAACGAAAATATCAGGTGGTGTATTAAGTTGAAAATATGAAAGGAATTTTATAAATTTGGATTTCTGTTTATTTAATCTCTTTTTTTTTTATTTTATATCAATTTCGTAAAATTGTTTTGAGCAGGTGATTGAGCAAGATGAAGGTATAATTGGCCTCGGGAATTCTTTATTTTTATTTTGTTTATCTCTACTGGTTTATTCATGGGTTAGTTATCAAGAGCCATTTAACTTCCTCTTAATTTCAAAATAAACTCCCGTTCGGTGATTCTGAATAGAAACTATCTTAACCAGTTATCTAATATCCTGCTAAAGTGAGTTTTCATTAAACTGGTTGACTTAGCAAGGTCAACTATTTTCCTCTCTTTTCGCATTCAAGCCCATAAATGCAGATTAGTGTCGCTCCCATTCTACTTCTTCTCCGAATCATGGTTTTAATCAACGCTGTTAACGCCATTAACAAACTTATAAAGCTTTCTATTACAATAACTCAGATTTATTTAAAAGCTGAGTGATTTTTTATTCTAAATATCTTGTTTTTGTAACTGGAGTGCATCTTTATTAGTCAATCATTCAATGACAAGGAATTGTCGAAACGTTTTTTAGAATAAAGAAAAATAATAATGACTGGAAAAGGTTTTTAATTTACTCATGTGAATGATTGACTAAAGCTGAGTGATTTAAATAATATTCTAAAAGCAATAATTGGGTATTAAATATTTAAATCTAAGAATTCTATATTTCTTAATATGGGCATTCAATTTTCAAATAAAATACTGTAGGAATGGAATTTGTCGGTACATTAAAAAGTACAGAACTTTTAATGAAACACGCATAAGCTAAGTGGTTCTGAGAAAGGAAAAGAAGTAACGAAAATTTTTGTTTCAAATCTCCATTTATTCATATTAAAAAAATATTTACTATCTATATATATATATATATACAATACACAATAGTAATAATAGTAACGAAAGAGTGAATTGAATGAGAATTAACACTAATGTAGTGATTGATTCATTGGAATTGAAATCCGTAGATTTATCCATTTCCATTCATATGATGTATATTTAATAGCAATATATAATTTAAGAAAACCCAAATTATAGGCTTATCAAATAAATATAATCTCGAATCTAGGCTCCAATGAACGTCATTTTCTTAATTAAAAAAATATTTGCAGAAAGTTTATTTTTAACATAAATAAACCAGTAGACATAACATTGGGACTACTAATGTTGGTCTCATGGTGTGACATTTAATGATTTTAAATGAAAATATACCTTCGCGAGGCTGTAAAACCATGGAACAGGCAGTGTGGGGATTTTGGGCCGTTCTTCGCTGATGACTAGGTCGTATTTGCGAGGCGGAAGGTCTACCTTGAAATGATGGTGTATGCCCTGAAGATGTGCTATGAAACGGTGGGCTTAAAAATTAACTTCGAAAAGACCGAGTATATAGCAATCGCAGATACTGATACTGGTCCGCTTCTGGTTAACAGGGATGCCTGTAAAAAAGTAAACGTATTCGTGTACCTGGGCTCTTGTATGGATGCGTCCGAGCATGACGTCAGAAGAAAGGTGGAGCAAGCCCATAAGGCTACCAGAATGCTGCATCCGGTCCTCTGGAATACAGAAATAGCAAAAGAAAACAAACGCCTTATTTTCACAGCCATAGAGGAAACCATCCTGACACATTCCTCGGAAACCTGGACTATGAGCCCCCGTCTGGCCTCAAAGGTGCAAGCGGTTGAGATGGATTTCTGGAGGAGGCGTCTCCATATCACTAGGCTGGATAAAGTAAGAAACCAAGAAATTAAACGGAGGATGTATGTAGTTATATCTACAAATTAAAGGATCGGTTCACGCCGCCTAAGATGGGACGGTCATGTGAAGAGAATGGCGTTTAAATGTTGACCAAACCGAGTTCTGGATTGGGTTCCACCTGGGAGGAGACGACGCGGACGGCCCAGAAGCAGGTGGATGGAGTGAGTCCAAGAGGAGATAGCTGGTCGAGGACTCCAGGAAGATGATAGGATGGATCGGGAGATATGGAACTCTGCTCTGACCAGTTGAGGCAACCCTTGTCGGAACGCCTATAAAATGAAAAAATGAATAAATGAAAATATTGAAGAGATTCTTGTGTCAAGAGAAATCTTTTAGGAATCTTCATATTTTCTTTAGAATCTTGTTTCTTAATGCTTGAAGCTTGTAACTGAAATAGGAGATCTTAATCCAACTGAAACGACCTGATAACGATAAAACTTAAAAATCACAGTATTGACATTGGAATGAGATTTAGCAATAAATGAAATTTACAAAAATGAAGGAATTATCTAGATTTAATTAACGAAATAGTTTTTAAAAGTAATTTCTGTAGCCTTAACACTAGATAATAAAACGTTCGTTTGTTTATTGTTGTTATTTAGATTACCAGCTAACATTATTTAAGTAGTTATGGAGCGTAGTTGCTTAGTGGTAGAGCACTAAGTTGCTATGGCTGGTTCTAATCCCCCTGCTGGCAAGCCTTTCGTCCAGTCTATTAGCAGTCGGGATCTAGGCATTTTCATTTAAAAAGTGAAAATTTTGAATCATGATCCAAATAAATTAAATTATTAGAACCACTATTAACCAGTACTTTTGTAGACTCGTTTTTCGACCAGTACATTATATGGGGATCACCTGTTTTCTAGCGGTTAGCATAACAACCTAGTATGCCCAAGATTGTGGGTTCCCAGTCCGGAAAGTGGTCCAAGGAGTTTTTAAATGGAGAAAAAGGTCCTTCGGAAGGAATATAAAATGAGGGAATCGAGCATTTTTGGTGTCAGGTACTCGTTAAAAATCAATATTTTAAATAAACCTAGATAGGCGAAATTAAGGAATCCTGTTGTAGTATCATCATCGCTTAGCCATGACAGCATAAAGTGATGCTAAATAAATAAACACATAATCTATCTCCACAAGTACTAATTCTTAAAGCTAGAACAAAAGATGTAGCTTCCTGGTACCTAAAGCTACACCGAGCTTAAGACTGAAACAAACGGTTTCATTTTTACTGTGCATCACAACTTTTTTATAAACACCTCCAAAATATATTGAAGCTTGATGGAAACTTCGGTCATTGAGTAAGTTATAAACTGCAATGCAAACATGTGTTATTTAATTTATTTTATTTTGTTTAATCGATTGTAACCATGTTTGAAATTTTAATTATGCATAAGTCATTGGAACATGAGGGGCAAATAATAATTGATTTTTTTTAATGAATACCATCGCGTGTTCTGAATAAAGTGGAATGCAATTTTTTCAATGTAAAAATTATGAAATTAGTTTTAATCATTAGAAGAAATCCAGAAAATATGTCAGAAGGAAAGGACACCATAGGCCAGGGGAAAGGGGTTGTTATGCCTATCATAAAGAAAGGTACACTGTTTAAGAGCGGTGATTAAAGAGGCAAATAAATGAAATGATATAACAAAATATATCAGAAAAAAAACCACCATTAAATCAAGATTCAACTAGATGAAATCAGCCTTTCACCTCAACAAAGGTTTTTTACAAAAATTAAGATCTATTAGTGCTAAACTTATCTATCACTCGACAGTAATTTGGTAACAAGCACTATAAGCAGCAGAATAGTAAATTATCAACAGTGATGTGTGATTTAGAAATCACAGAAAGAAAAGTTTTAAGAATAAAGTTGTCACCAATTTAGGTGACATCATAACCAGGAAATCAACGCGCACATAGAACTAATTACTGACACATTAAGAAAACAAATAATTCCATTCTTTTGACACCTATTCACACGAAGGATAAACTCACACAGATGACCAAAACAGTGTTATCTTAGGATTCGTGGATTAAAGAGACTGAAAATGAAATTGAAGACCTAGAGGTTTCTGGATGGCATGTTCTTCACTTATTAATGAACTTTCGGAAGCTCAAGGTTTTTAGGAAAAGTCGATCAGAAAAAGTTGTTGTTTTAAAATAAGTTGTTGCGATTTGGAAAAAAGAACACAAGTAAAACATAGGGAGCGAGTGAAAGAGATATGGAAGAGACAAAAGGAAAGAAAAAGGCAAGTTGAAACAAAGGTTAGCATAGTCGTAAAAAAAAAAAAAAAATTACATGCTTTAAATTAACATAGGTATAAGATATTTTATTTAAAAAGAAGTATGTTAGATGATTTATTATATGGCTCAGACCATATCCTTCCTTCAAAGAAACAACAAAATGACGTAACATAATTGGCATTTTTTAAGTTAAGCCTTCAGTAGCAATTATATTAGTTTTAGCATTTTGATTCAAGAACGATATATCTGATATTCCATTTCGAATCATTTTTTTGATAAAGTCATATTTTGAATTTCATCATGTTTGAACTTGAAGTTTCATCAGAGTAATGATATTGGCATAAATAAAAAAAGTTTCAAGCTTTTAAAAATTTTCTGATGGTTGATAAAAGAATTTCAGTGCCATCATTACAACAGGAATGCTTTGCTTTACTCCAAATTTTTATTTTTTGTCTCATCTGGTTTAATTTTTACAAAACCTGAAAATTTCAAATATCTCTATTGAAAAAATAGGTTTTTTGAGTTATGATATTGTTCTTTTGAAGGAAGGATATATAAAAACAATGTTAAAATGAAAAACAGGAATGGTGACTTCCTTTATGTCTACTATGATGTTGATGGTTATTGAACCACTAATAATATTGTTTCTATTGCTTTAAACATTACAGGGCTCCCACATTAAATATCTGACGGAGATATGTGAATAGACGAGACAGGATGGTAAATAGAGGCTTGAGGAAGATATATGTAAGAGAAGACGGGCAACATGGAAATGTGGTAAGTGAGCTGTTAACGGAATTATATTGGACGAAGAGGAGAGATACACATTGCTGCCCCAGAAAGGGCCCTCAATGGCCTTGGGGACAATTATACCCACAATGAATCATCTCTATCACAAAGAGCTGTCCCGATTACAGCAGCCTGTCCCTTTGTTATTTTAATACCGACTTCTCTAGTCTTTCTTTTATTATCTCTTTTCCGGCTACTCATTCCAACTTACTTTCTTTTTTGCAGCATTTTTTTTTATAGCTTTTACAAGAAATTTCCTTATTTCTATTTTTTTTTTTAGCACTTACATTCTTTATAGAAAGATTTGTTATTCTAGTGAACAATATTCGGGTCTATTATATAGAGTTATCTTATAAGTTATTAAGCCTGGTAAATTATCAAATTTCATTGTGCCAAATTAAAAGGAGCAAATAAAAGAGTTTTGTAGAAAGAAATCTACAAGCAAATGGAAAGAATCTCGTATACTATGCCGAAGGGTTATACATCTTTATATCTTATTACATCTGTAGACAATGAACAAGCATAGATAGACTAAGGAAATATTTGACACTTTGGGAAAAAAAAAGAGACCATGACTTTTTTGACTAAAGAAGCAAATTTCGATTTAGAAAGGTTGAACAGAGTCTCACATGGTTGAAGAAGCAGAGTGTAAATTCTGGAGGGGTTTCAGGATGAAAAAAGACCAGAAAATGATTGACGAAGCTGGACAGAGTATTCGAAGAATTATACCAGTAAATGCATGGAGGGATATTGGAGACAGAAGAAAAAAAATTGGATTGGGTTTATTAATCAGTAATTTTCTTAGCATTCATAATTTTTTTTTAAAGGGTTAAAGAAATATATACCACGGTGTTTATTTATTTAAGTATTTCACAAGATTTGATACAGTATAATGAAACGTAATCGACTGGTCTGCCTAACTTATAATCTACCTTACTTTCGTGATGGCTTGGATGGATTCAATAATTTAGAAAAAAATTCGATTTATAGAAACTTAAAATTGGTGTCCTTGATTTCAAAGCAAATCGTCTGTACAATTTACGACTAAAGCCCTAGGTAACTATGAGGTGAAGGTTTAAAAATTGGAAAATATCAGCGACTCATCTAGCTACTATTATTATTAGCGTTATTGTTAAAATAGAAAAAACGACGTTTAGTGAAAAAAAGTTACTTATTAACTGAACTATGGTTGTTTGTATATATTAAACGAAGTAAATATAGATAATTATTTAAGTTTTGATAAACTATTAACACTCTACTAAAAAATATATATTTGATATTTATATTCATATTATATATATTTATATTCATATTCATGTTACATGGTTTATATACCATATTTTTTCATCTTTATATTCATTCGATTCAACATTCATACAAAAAATTTCGCGTTTTCATGATCATCCTCGATAAGATATGAACTTAACAAAGTTCGTTCAATTGTAGTGAAAGTAAATATTGTCAGGATAGAGGGGGTGAATAATAATTACAATCTGTAAGCATAAAGATAGTAAACGGCAGAAGACAACTAATTCCATTATAAATTTTAGAAATAATGCAAACGGATATTTCATATTAATTGACCAAATAGCATACCTGCGATAGGTAGAAATCTAACTAATTACATATAAAGTTATTAAATCTTTGGTTTAACTTCCCTCTCAAGTATGGTTGATATGTATTGCCCGGGCCACCCATGCGGGCCAGTTTACAAAGCAGACTTTTTCTCAGTTAGCTAACTTGGTTGGGAAGTAGCCCTGGTCCCGAGACTATAAATTCCTGTTTTATCCCTGAGTAATGCCTGCCCAAATGGAAACAAATCTCCTCGCGGGCAAATTGAACAGAGTATAGTCGTTGGGGGTACCACCGCTCCCGTCAGTGTCTATTTAAAATTCATAGCTGTCCCCTTCGTCTCTATAGTTTATCAACCACGTAGCTATTTCTATTTAGTTTGCGATGGATATCAACCGGATATATGTAAACTGGCTATGGAGCGTTATTCATTCATCTAAAGGTTTCATCAGTAATGCATTCTAGAACTTCACTTTAATTAAAAATTATGAATATCTTAAATAATATATAAGACAACAAGTTCCAGCAGTCTGGCTGGTAGCTTTGATTTTTTTATAGGGAGTAATCCTTTATTGTGTCCTCCTTCGGAAGCTTAGTAAAATGAGGGTCCAAAGCCTGTAAGAAGTCAGGTATTCGTTAAGGATCCCTATTCTAATTATACCTGGATAATGAATTAAAAACGGTCGTAAACGTCATGCTAAGGCAAATAATGTATCATTCTCTATTTTGTCTAATTCCTGAGAATGTTTATCTTAACTATCTGGCTCAAAGAGAGCTGAATGGGTCATAGAGGTTTGAGTTGCCGTACCAAAAATCCTGGTTCAAATCCCGCTACTGGTAAGAATTTTATTTAATATGTTAGCAGCCGGAGATGAATCATATAGGATCTAGGACCCTCCCTGGGTTCACCGAGCCTCTATAAAGAGGGTAACCAAAATAAGGGGAACATCTAGCGGTTCTTCTTGATTTAGGATTAATCATCTCCCTGCACAATAAAACAGTACAGTCTACCAAGTACTGAACTCCAGACCTGTTCACGGGTTTTAAGGTTTTAGTGGTACATGTTTCTACCTGGCTCAAGGGGTGTCCATCACCATGTTGATGGAATAATTTTTCTAAGCCCTTGGCCTATTTATTTATTTAAAAAGATATTTTTCTGGACCAAATAAATAAAAAGAGAGGAAACTTTTCAGGATTCCTAATGAATGATATGTGTTAAGGCGTGATTAGACTGAATTAATTTAATAGGAAGCAAATGGAAGTACCACGGGAATTTGAATGAAATCTCAGATATTAACAAAGCGTTTGATTTATTAATTTGAATAACATGCGAGATTTTCTTAAATACTATCAAATATACATGGAAGAAAGGATAAAATTAAATAATAGCGTCTACAAGAATAACTTAAAACTAAACATGCAACTTAGCGATATAATGAACAAATTAATTTTTAACAAAAAAAAGAAGAACAAATGATTAACATGAATTGGAGCGATAATTACCAATAACAGAAATGCTCCATGCTAGCATAATGGCCAAAGATATAATAACTACAAAATGAAATTGAACGATGTAATGCAGATTTCAATAAGGCGCGAAGATGTGCGAATTATTATTATCTTCGCCAGTGATCACGGCATGACGGAACAATGAGTATGCTATCATTAATTAACTTGAACTTTCCGGTTGGTACCATGTGATATGTTGATCATCAGGAGAAAAATTAGTTGACAATTTGAGGCCTTATGATAATGAAATGTGACTTACAATTTGCGTGATGTATACTCAATTATCATCATCTCAGCATAGCTTCTGGCGAGTAACAAACTTTAAGACCTCTGGACGTTCTCATATGAAGAGCGGCTTGAATGTGGAGTGTGCGATGGTCGTAGCTGCGAATGGTGCGAATGCGATGGTGGTATAACTGCTCCGCTCAGCGATCTAATAGCAAGTGAAGTGACTCAATAGCGTCGCTCCCCCTCTTCTTGGTTTTGGCGGTACAGTATTCCAGATTTTAGAGGCAATGATCTGCCCGTTCCATCTGGCGGGCAGTCCAGGTCCGCGACTAAACATTCCCCCGCCCATGGCACGAAAGTGGCATTATTGAGATGGTAAAGGGCATAGGCGGGTGATTGGGTGCTTTATGATGCCGGAAGCGGTTCGGAGGCTAGCGACTCGGGCGATACCGTCCGCTCCGGGATGCAATTCGGTAACCCGGGCTAATGGCCAACGCAGAGGAGGCGAGTTATCGGTTTGGATCAGCGCGAGAGCGCCGATAGTTAGTTCGGGGGCGGATTCCGTCCAGCAGGATCGCTGCTGGAGTGTGTAAAGATATTCGATGGTCCATCGCTTCCAAAAAGACTGATGGATCTTGTCGGTGAGTTTCCATCGTGCCACGCGATTGATGGGCACATAAGTTAGGTCCTGAGTGGAGGGAGCGGTTATCGGTCGACAGATGAGAAAGTGTCCGGGAGTTATGGCTTCGAGATCATGAGGGTCGGATGAAAGCGCACATAAAGGTCTGCTATTGAGTACGGCTTGAATCTGAGTAAGTAGGGTTGAGAATTCCTCGAATGATAAAACCTGAATACCCATTACGGTACGGAGATGGCGTTTAGTAGATTTAATCGCGGCTTCCCAAAGACCCCCGAAATGGGGAGCCCTGGGAGGAATAAAATGAGATTGAATGCCCTCGCAATAGGAATGTTGTTGAGTATTTACGTCTCGGAAGAAACGACCGACTTCGCTGATTTGACGGCTAGCTCCTACAATGTTGGTTCCGTTATCGATGTAGACATCTGAAGGACGTCCCCGTCTACCTCAAAAACGAGCAAAGGCGGCTAGAAAGGCTGCGACGGATAGTTCAGATGTAAGTTCTAGGTGAATGGCTTTAGTGGTGAAACAAACAAATGCACAGATATATGCCTTGGTTACGCGGCATCCTCGGATGCGAGCAGAAGATACGGAAAAAGGACCTGCGTAATCAATTCCTACCTTTGAAAATGGGTATGTGGGTGTGATACGATCACGGGGCAGGCGTCCCATGGTGGGGATGAGTGGTTGAGGCTTAACGTGGAAACATTTGTTGCATTTAGTGAGGCGATGGCGAACTACGTTTCTCCCGTCCAATATCCAGAATCGCTGACGAATAAAGGAATGCGTAGCAGAGAGACCAGCGTGCAAATTTTGACAATGAGCTTGATCAATGACTAAGTTAGTAAAGGGATGATCTTTAGATAGCAAGGCCGGATGTTTAGCGGAAAACGGTTGTGGGCCATGATGGAGTCGTCCACCTACGCGGAGGACCCCCCGCGGATCGATGAATAATTGGAGAGTACGTTTAAGATGCAATTTTGATGTAGGGTCATTGGCTGCTTGATACTCATTTGTGAGAGCGACTTGTTGAATGGCCTTAACTAATATGTCTAGAGCAGCAGATGGCTCAGCGGTGGAGGGAAACCCGGTAGTGCGGCACGCGGGGTTCCTGACGTTACGTGCGAAGCGGAGACACCACGCAGTGACGCGTTGCAGCCGAGAAAGAGACGAATAGCGGCTCTCTAAATTAAGAGTGGTAAGGGCGGTGCATGAGATAATTTTGTGAGTGGTTCGCCGTTCAGAATCAACGAGACCAGGAGGTACGTCGATGCGCGAGGTAGGCCAAGAAGTTGGCGGTTGAGAGAGCCAGGACGGACCTTACCACCATAAGGCATGGTTGGCTAATTACTTGGGAGAAATCCCGCGAGAAGCGCAGTCGGCAGGGTTGTTCTGGCCGTCAATAATATAATAGCCGTCAAATATGGCGCCATTGAGAAGGGGGTATGCTTTCTTGAATTTCCGTTACTCGGTTTGCTACGAAAGTTTTCCAACGGTGGGGTTCGCCACGGATCCAGGCGAGAGCTACAGCGGAGTCTGAAAAGGCTATCAGGTCTTCGAATGGCTGGGAAAACATTTCTGTAATTTTGGCGGTTAACTTAGCAAGGAGGTGAGCGCCACATAGTTCCAATCGCGGTAGTGATACTCTTTTCAAGGGAGCGACCCTGGATTTGGCTATTAAGAGGCTGACGGCGATTTCCCCGGAAGAGGAGGTGGAATGCAAATATATAGCGGCGGCGTAACCCAGCTCGGAAGAGTCACAAAAGGCAACCAGGCGTCGGCAACTGCGCGACTCTTGATAATAAGGAAAGCGGCGAGGGATAGAAAGGTGAGATACTGTTTCCAGATCTTCTTGAAAGGAGTTCCAATCCCGGCTGATATCAGGGGGAGCGGGTTCATCCCAATCAGAGTGTCCGACCCATAAGCGTTGGATTAAAAATTTAGCGGTGAATGCCACGGGAACTAACCATCCAGGAGGGTCATAAATGCGAGCTAATTTGGAAAGAATAAGCCGTTTGGTAGCGGGAAGTTTGTCAGAAGACACGCGATAAGACAAAGTGTCTGTATCAGCTGACCATACGAGACCGAGGATCTTAATGGTAGAGTCATCTTCGGAAGAGAATTCGAGTCCCCACACGACAATGCTCGGCTGCTAGATTGGATAGAATTTGAGGATGATTCGCAGCCCATTTGCGGAGTTCAAAACCTCCGGAATGCAATAGAGCGATGAGATCGTCCCTTAATTGAACGGCTTCTGGCAACGTACAGGCTCCAGTAATAATATCATCTACGTACGTGTCCTTGCGAAGAACGGAGGCGGCGTGAGGAAAACGAGCCTCTTCATCATGACTTAATTGTTGAAGAGTTCGAAGAGCAAGGAACGGGGAGGAGCTGACACCGTACGTGACCGTGTGGAGGCGATAAGAGCGGATCGGCTCATCGGGTGAGAATCGCCATACGATTCTTTGTAAATCTTGATGTTTGGGAGGCACTAGTATCTGACGATACATCTGCCGAATGACGGCAGTGAAAATGTATCGGTGCGTTCGAGCGCGAGTAATTAAAGTGACAATATCTGATTGTAACTTTGGCCCGGTAAAAGAAATATCATTTACTGATATTCCATTTGAGGATTGCGCCGAAGCGTTGAACACCACTCTAATTTTAGAGAGCGGATCGTCAGGGCGGTGTACAGGATGATGAGGGAGGTAGTATGTGATACCGGAAGCGTCATCAGGCTCAGGAACGGCAGACATATGGCCTAACTCCAAGTATTCTCGCATGAAGGCGAGATAGGCTTCACGTAACGCGGGCTCCCAATGAAGGCGGGCTTCGAGTCGGTGAAACTGTTTCACTGCTCTGTAACGAGATTCCCCCAAGTCGAGCGATTTTAGAGGTAACGGAGTTATGTATCGACCATGGGCATCGCGGGAGACGGATGTTCTAAATAATTCCTCACAACGTTGTTCTTCGGAGGAGAAACGAGGTGAAGTGGCTGTGACCTCCTCGAGGTTCCAACAGCGTTGGAGGTCAAGGTGTAATTGGACATTGGTGAGGGCGTTAAATACTGATAATTCGTGACGCTCGGGAGCGACAGTATTAGCGATAGGTGAAGGGGAATTGGTTGTTAGATCTGCGGAAGATTGAGCACGACGGGGACGAAGCGGAGGGCGAAAAGTCTTGCCTTCATTATCTTTTACTTCTTTGGTCCAGGTAATATGGCGCTGTGTCCGACGAGGACGACATTCCCCCATGAAACACCATCCAAATATGGTATTCAAGGCCGTGGGTCCACCCTTAGGCGATGGTTCGATTCCGAGGAGGATTCGTGGCAGGGCGTCGACTCCGAAGAGGAGATCTATAGGGCCAGGATGGCATAGCGATGGATCGGCAAGCGGGAGTTCCCGTATGTACGGCCAGGGTGATAAGTCCACATGCCTGGCCGGAAGTGAATGGGTTATGTTTTCGATAACGAATAACTGAAAGCTTAACGGATCAGAGTCCGGAACTTGAATGGTTGCGGTGGTATACCCGGGGCAGGATAGGTTCGACGATCCCCCCAGGACACTTATCCCGACTGGGGATGATGATACAGGGAGGCCCAGATAAGACACGGCCCTGATGGTGATGAAGCTCACCTGGCTTCCAGAATCTAACAAGGCTCGGAATGATTGACCTCGGTGATCAGAACGCAATATTGAGACCTGCGCGGTGGGCAACAGTGACGGTGTCATGCCCCCCGAGGACCCTAGCATAGTTAATGGCGATCGATGCGAGACGGTAGTTAGCGGTATAGAATTATCGGCGGCACGGTTGCGTAGTAATTGATAGCGGCGGTGTAACAAGGAAACATCCTTTTCGACCACGATAGGCGAGCAATGAGGTCGGGCGTGAGAGGAAGGCGGCGATACGTCGGAAGAATTGGGTCATTGAGAAATTTTTAATTTGTCCGGGGGCGATGCTGAGCGCACAGTGATTTCTTCGGACAAGCGGCTATCTCGATGTGGGGTCGGATGATACGGACGAAAGGATGGCGGCGGGTTCTGGTAACATAACGGTGCGTCGAAGGAAATGGGTTCATGCGATGCTTGGCTTGTCAAATAGTTGCGAGAGGATGTATCCCGTGTAGTGGCTAGGACAGGCGACCCGTGCATGGGTTGTGGTGATGACGCGTGTAACGTCTGAACTGCCGGGGAGGATCGGTGACTCTGGTTATTGTATATTTGACGTTGAGCAGAGTAGCGGCATGGTGGAAGCGTTCTAATATTTGGCGAATTTGACCGAGGGGAACCCAGGGGGGAGCTAATGGATGGCTCCGGACGCGATGGTGATCCGGTGATGCCCCGATGGAGCAAGGTGTGGTGGAAACCTTGACAAGAATGACAACGCTGGGTGGATTGACATTTATCCGGTAGGTGTTGTCCGAGACAATTGAGGCACAAACCCTCTTTACGAAAAAACCCTTGGCGATCCCGACCGGATAAGGTTTTAAATTATCGGCAATGATAAAGGTTATGTACTTCTTGACAGTAAATACACCGCAGCCCAGCTGCGAACACACGAGCAGAGCGATTGACAGATTGCGGTTGCCGATGCATAGGGGGGTGCTCTTTCCTCTTAGGTGACGGGCGACGGCGATTATCCGACAGCGGTAATTCCGATACGGATGCGGTAGCAATTTGAAGTCGCGTGATGTAATTGAGCAGCTCAGAAAATGTAGGGAAGTCATTAGGATATTGTAACTTAAATTCCTTTTGAGTAACGGGGTCTAAACTCCGGAAGGTTAAGAAAAATAAAAAATAGTCTCCCAGATCAGGGATGTTAGTCGCGGTTAATTGGTGACCCAGTTCAGAAAATAATTTAAGAACGGATTCCAGGGCCTTTTGCGATGGATGCGCGATGGGTTGGAAATTTAACATTTCATGGAGTATCCGAGACGCGAGCGCTGCTTGGTTGTTATACCGAGCAATTAGGGCGGCCCAGGCGATATAATAGTTTGAGCCCAGAGTATCCAAATGGCTTATAACGGCTAAGGCTTCGCCTGAAAGGCAACTCTTTAAATATGTTAGCTTAAGTCCGTCATCGATGTCCTTATTGCGGTGTATAAGCGGAATATAAGTGGTTTTAAAATTTTGAAATTGCGTGATATCTCCGTTAAATTTTGGTAAATCAAGGGGGGGCAGCCGGACTTCCGGTACCCGGGGTGCGACACGTGCGGTCACTGAGCGGTCCAATGATTGAACTTCCAAGTCCATAGCCTCGGTCGGTGCTCGAATGAATTGATCCATAAGATCGGAAGGAACAGGTATCTCATCATTAATGGTTTCGGTGATTAAGGCATTATGGGTTTTTCTCATTTCGCCTATTAATTGCTTTAATTTGTCAATTCGCGTTTTAACTACTGCCTCTTCATGAACGACCATTGCCCCTTTACATTCATCGGCGAAAATTCGAAATTGGGTAAACAATCCTAATAATATTGTTTGGGACACATTTTTAACTCTAGCTTGGCGACGATTAGCCATTTTGATTTTATACAGGCTGAAAATACGCTATATTTCCTGTGTGATTCACATAAGTAACAGCAGATCCGGATATGCCCACTACAACCAAACAAACCTACCTATTGTTGCGCAATGTCTTTTAGAGCTATATTAATATCTGAGATCGTAATTGTTCCCGGGTTTTACGGCACCAAAATGTTAAGGCGTGATTAGACTGAATTAATTTAATAGGAAGCAAATGGAAGTACCACGGGAATTTGAATGAAATCTCAGATATTAACATAGCGTTTGATTTATTAATTTGAATAACATGCGAGATTTTCTTAAATACTATCAAATATACATGGAAGAAAGGATAAAATTAAATAATAGCGTCTACAAGAATAACTTAAAACTAAACATGCAACTTAGCGATCTAATGAACAAATTAATTTTAAACAAAAAAAAGAAGAACAAATGATTAACATGAATTGGAGCGATAATTACCAATAACAGAAATGCTCCATGCTAGCATAATGGCCAAAGATATAATAACTACAAAATGAAATTGAACGATGTAATACAGATTTCAATAAGGCGCGAAGATGTGCGAATTATTATCATCTTCGCCAGTGATCACGGCATGGCGGAACAATGAGTATGATATCATTAATTAACTTGGACTTTCCGGTTGGTACCATGTGATACGTTGATCATCAGGAGAAAAATTAGTTGACAATTTGAGGCCTTATGATAATGAAATGTGACTTACAATTTGCGTGATGTATACTCAATTATCATCATCTCAGCATAGCTTCTGGCGAGTAACAAACTTTAAGACCTCTGGACGTTCTCATATGAAGAGCGGCTTGAATGTGGAGTGTGCGATGATCGTAGCTGCGAATGGTGCGAATGCGATGGTGGTATAACTGCTCCGCTCGGCGATCTAATAGCAAGTGAAGTGACTCAATAGCGTCGCTCCCCCTCTCCATGGTTTTGGCGGTACAGTACATTTTTCGATTTTAGAGGCAATAATCTGTCCGTTCCATCTGGCGGGCAGTTCAGGTCCGCGACTAAACAATATGAGTAGGAATCTAGTGATGGGGTTCACTAGTGTTTTCTATTTTATCGATTAGAAAAAAACAACGCAGTTCCAATAAATATCATAGAACACCAGTTATAATCATTTCAATATCACGACAATAGATATTGGTGAATCTGTTATTAAAAATAAACTTAAGTAGAGATTAGTAGAGAGAAGGGAACGTTCGCTTCGTTGAGTTTTTCTAAGGTTTTTCACCTACTTCCGCCTCCTAGCCTAATATGATTATAATGAAAGCTATAGCAAATTAGCCCTGACAGTAACACCCTTAATTTTAACCGCTACGGTACATGTTAGGCTTTACAAGCTCATTGAGATTAAGGTTCCAAAAAGAATCGACTTTCTACACTTCAAACGCTTTTCACATTGATCAAGGTTATTATTACCTTGTTATTACTATTATTGTTACTAGTAGACAAGGAAAGTAAACAAAATAATTTTAAAAATTAGCATTTTATTTGATAAAAAAATTTAGTCTTTTGTTATTTAAAAATTATTCGAAAAATAAATTGTATTTACATTTATTTTAATTTTATGTACAATTAGGATACATTTTTTTGTGATGCTCTCCACAAATAAGTTCCCCGCAACCGTCACACACCATTTTCTTTGAAGTTTATAACTACAGAATGAGCAGTAAGATCTTTTAATCTCATTTTTTTCAAACTGATTACTAGTCTTTATCATTTCTTGCATTTTTAGACCTTTATACATATTGCTCCTCAATACTTTCAACAGCGGCATTTGGAGCCGTATGTGCATCCACGCTTCTGACAATTCTTCAGCGAGTTTTATCATGAAGTCTAGTCGAGAAAGGGGTCTTTTTGGGAAATTTTTGTTGTGCTTGAAAAAATTAAATCGATATAAAATAAAAGCATTTCTGCTTGGTATATTTATAGCATATTATAAAATATTTTCTCCCGAAGTTCATATACTGGCACATCTGGTCGAATGTGTCAACAGCGCCTTTTGTTTGGTGGTAATTTAAAATGATTTCTGGTTTCCCGGAGTGTTCGTTGATAGCAAATCATCGTGGAGGGTTAATACCAAAAATACAAGTTTGTTTTTCTTCGGCATATACAAAACTGCAGTTAGATTATTTCTAAAAATAAACAATGAGGACCTAACTTGACGACTTTGGTATCTCATATCCGTAAACTTAATCGGTAGCTGTGGCTTGTTTTTTTTTGTTTTTTTATCGTTCCAATGAACGTGATACTGTATCTCTTCTAAAAGTTCTTCGGCGAGAGGAATGTTTATGAACCAGTTGTCTCCAGTCAAGTTTCGATGACTCCCTTTAACTGGTTCTCTTGTTTTTTTGGTAAAACAAGCAGCCGCAGGATAATTTGTTGGAGTTGACCCCAATTTGAGAACAAACATTATTTTATTATGAAATGGACAGTCATTAAAAAAAATATTGTAGGCTTTCCAGGCCTAGCATACTGTTAAGTAACATTACAGGCCTGCCAGGCCTATATAAAATTTTAGTAGCGGGTACTTCATAGGTCTCTAAAGCCTGGTACGTCACAAAAAAAGAGGGGAAACTCAGCTTTCAATGACGAGTCTTGCGTTGTTTAAGGGCCAGAACACTACAAGCATATCTCCTCGAGGAATAGGTGATGGAAGCCGGCTCCGGAACTCAAAGGAGCAGTCTGGAGGGGGATATACTTTTGTACAGAGGCCTCTCGGACCTCTCATGTTACTGTGACGGTTAAAATATTTAAATGAACTTCACTGTTGACCTTAGCATTTTTTTCGTTATTGACAATATTTATTACCAAGTCCATCACCGTATTAGAATCAATTTAAACAAAAATTGTATTCAATTTCAATGTTACGCCTCAAAGTCTGAGTTGGTTTTACATTAGAACTCTATAATCACTAGGAGATGCCTCCGATGACCTATCCAGATCTTGAAAAGGATGGATGCATAGTTACGCCTATACAACCATATTGTCCCGCTTTTAGAAAATGATACAGAAAGGACACATTTTTTTTTAAATTTAAACTCATTATTTAAAATAAAATCAGCATTTATCTGAGAGATTGGATAAGCAGTTGAGATTTGATTAAATGGAAGAAGGCACAGAGCGAGCCTCTTTGTGGAGGTTTCAACCAGAACATTCAGCTGTCTCACCTGTTGAAGCGCTATTAATATCTCTCTCTGTAAAGTGCCTGTATAGGTAGGAATAGCCATCGCTTATTCCAAGTTTAATATTTTTTGTTCTATATTGCCCTCATCATCACTCAAGGTCTAGTGTCTCCAGTTTTAAACGATAAAATGAACTCTTAAAAAGTACTAATTCCCAAATGTATGTTCATTATATGTTAAGTGTGTTTATGTATGTTTATATAAACACAGTATATGTCGTCTTAACGAAATATGATATAATCATCAGTTTATTAAAATGTCTACATTTTATTTTTATTGAGAGAGGGCACTCGAGCTACAATAGTATATTTACAAATGTTCTTGAGTCATTGCCTATTCACCGATAGCAGACGGTTACAGGGATTCTTGTAGCTTGATAGAGGTTTGCTAAAGATTGGAAGGAAATCACAATATCTACAGCTTCAGTAAGTATATTAGGACTTCAAAAAGTGAAATTGGTGGAACGACCGACCTGTGGGACAGGACAGAATTTAGAAGTACAGTTGCAGGTGTGATGTATCACCTCAAAGAAAGACCCACGCTTTCTGTAGAAGAAAGATCAAGAAGGAGTAATAGGCTAAAAGATCTCTAGCAGGAAGCTAAATGGCATGGAAAGAAAAACTTGAGACAGAAAACGTCAAAAGTTGTTGTGCATTTGTAGTCCATGGCTGCATTAGTTGATATTAATAAGCATGGTGGGACGAAAATGTGATATCACTACATGTAGTGAAAAATTAAACAAAATTTTTCAAATAGTTTTGAATGTAGTAAGTAAATTGATTCAGTATTCAGCAATTTGAAGTATAATATTTGAAATAAGTATGAGCTACGGTTATGATAAAAAACTACATACTAAGCTTCGAACAGCTAATAAGGTTAGTTAGAATTCTAATTCAAAAGATCAAGTATTTCAGTAATTTATATAAGGTTACTGATTCATTCGTATGAATCGTGCGTATCATGTTTATAAATCGGTTAAGAGTATATAATATTTTTTTTTAAATAACAGATTATTAGCTTCAGAATTAGGAAACATGATACAAAATTAGCTGTACACAATAGTAAATTATAGAGTGAAGTACGGCTAATATATTCAATCAAGTATTTCAGTAATTTATTAAATGTTACTGTTTCATTCGTATGAATCGTGCGAAACATGCTTATAAATCGGTTAACAATATGTAACATTTTTTTTTCAAAAACAGATTGATAGTTTCAGAATTAGCAAACATGAAACAAAATTAGCTTTACATACCAGTAAATTATGAAAAAATAAAATAAAAAGATTTTATCGAGAATTGATTTCCATTTTTTTCCATTAAATTTAGAAATATCAGTCATAGGTTCAAGTATTTTATGTAAATTAATAGATATGTTAAATAAGAATTCATTGGACAATTAAGAATGCTGAAAAACAAAAGACGAATTTATGGGTTTTATACCGCCTTCAGCGGACTCAGCCCATTGTAACGCCTTAAAATGACGAAGGGTAACAGAAGGATTTGGTTTATATGAAGCATTTGCGGGTATTCATTGTAAATTTGTATTTATATTGTAAATAAAATCTTGGAGGATGTGAACAAATAAAATGGGTTTGTATATGTCACTTAACTATTTTTATAAATGCGAATGGTTAACAGCACAGTATCCTAAACAGTGTCTTGCCCTTCTTGTTCAAATCTGAATCTATTTCACTTCAAATTTATTCTAAATTCTTATGATCGACCAGATCGGCTTGTATACAGTCATTGTTTGTTCACCTCAGTGTCATTTTATCCATGATATTTCTCATAAAGTCTATTGCCCATCATCTGTAGTAATAAAAACGAGTTAGTATTGAGCTGTAGTGAATGGATCGTCCCTTATATATTTCCTTTAGACCTCCTCAATAAGCATCTTCAGCTGATTGAGCTCGCTCCCGATATTACCAAGCAAATATAAAAGCCAATATGGTTAGGTTTTTGCACTCAATGCAATATAGAAAGGATTACTCCGCAATCCATTAAACTTCTTTTTATCCAATGGATCTAGTTCATCATCCGTGTAATATAAACCAGGAAATTCTCATACGAATGATTTGACATGAGTGTCTTATATTGTGCCAAAAATAGAACTAGAGACGTGGTCTTTGCTTCATATTTAAAAAGAAAAACTCCAGTCAATATTTAATATTTTTGTTAAATCCTTCATAATAGACAAATGCTAACTTATTCAATTATTTAATTTTAAATAATTCTAAAACTTTTTTCAATCATGCATTTTTTAAATTGAAAAATCACTGATTCCGAAAAACATTGCATTCAGAAATAAAAAGTTATCTACCTGAACATTTTTGGAGCTCAGTACTTTGTGTAAAGTATGATATGGCAAATCAACAAACAAAAAAGGTAGCAAATTTTTTATTAATTCCTCCATTAATACAAAAAAGTTCATTAATTATTTATGTCGAATATACATTCAGGTATTTTGGACAATGTTAAGGGAATACAAAACAATTCGTTATAAAAGCAAAATATTCCATAAAAATTTCAGAGATGATTAACGAGTTCATAAAAAAACAAAAAAAATATTAGTATGATACATGATGCATTGAATTTAATATTAATATTCCTATATTTGAAATCTTACTGGGAATAATAAAAAGTATTTGTTCAAAACCAAGAATTAATCTATATCTGATAATAGTAGTTACCTTCATTTTTTAACAATAAACAAGTAAAAATAAATACAGTAAAAGTAACAATTGATGGCTGGCTGGAGGCAACCTGCTGATGCCTGGGGAACAGGCTGAACTTTTGGTGAAGGCTCATGAGGAGAGAGAAGCTGCTCGGCTGTTAGATGCTCCACCAATCCCGGGAGGACCACAACCGTGCCCCAACGGGAAGCCCACATTCTCCACCTTTGGTCAGCTCGAGTCAGTACTACGACGCACGAAAGGTAACAGAGCATCAGGACAGGATGATATCCCCTATGTGATGTTGAAGATGCTTCCTAGGAAGGGTAAAGCCTTTCTATTGAACATTTTAAACACCTGCATGGGGATCTCGTACTTTCCTGATGTGTGGAAACAAGCCGTCGTAGTGCCACTACTCAAGCCTGGAAAGAGTGGGGGACTACCTGAGCACTATAGGCCGATCAGCTTGCTCCCTCACATGAAATCTTTGAGAGACTGGTTCACCATCACATGTCGAAGCACTGCAGAGAGAACAACATCATCCCCCCTGAGCAGACTGGTTTCCTAAGAGGAGTTGCCTGTGACCACCACCTGGCTAAGCTGCAGGCGCACACCATAGAGCACATGCAGATGAACAGAGCTACGGCGTTCATTTCACTGGACTGCACCCAGGCCTTTGACTGTGTGTCTCATGAGTTGTTACTCCGACGCTTAGAAGAGTTTAGCTTTCCCGCCACTCTATATTGTCTGATCCAAAGCTATCTCAGCGGAAGATCTTTCGTCGTACGAGTCGGTGACAGTTACTCGACTTCTAGCACCACCACCTGTGGAGTACCTCAAAGCTCTGTATTGGGGCCACTGATGTTTGTGATTTTCACAGCTCCCGTGGTCGCAATGAAGCATCCAGGAGTAATGGTAGCAGCATATGCGGATGATATTGGGATTTATGCCACTAGCATCAGCACCCCACATGCCCTTAAGAAGGCACAAATGGCGACTGAAACCATTGTGAACGAGCTGAAACTGATTGGCATTAGGGTGAATCCGTCTAAGACGGATGCCATCGTAATGTCATTTCAGAGTGTGAGTAGGAAACCTCTACCGAAAACTTTTACCGTGGACTGCGAGGATAGAAGATTATCCACTTCAATCCTCTACCTTGGCGTTACCTTTGATAGACATCTTACCTTCTCAAAGCACGTTCAGGCAAGATTGAAGTTGGCACGACAGAAATCCCACAGGCTACACCATCTGCTCTTGTCGCCGCAGCTCTCACAGAGGTTGAAATTGCAAATCTACAAGTCCATCATAAAACCTACGTTGCTCTATGGTGCACCGCTACTGAGACACCTCTACAAACCAACGCTGCAGCGCCTGCAGCATTACCAGAACTCTATCCTTAAAAATATCGTAAGTGGCACATCGCTCGAGGGAGCACTTAACACCGCCATTCGGGAGGAGCTTCGGCTTCCCTCGGTGCCCGAATACATAGGTCGGAGGCACATCAAATTTTTTGATGGGCTGAAGACCTGTGCGAACCCCCTATTTAGGGACTTAAAACCACCCCCCAGACCTGGGAGATGGCAGGGCAGTGTTCCCTTGGTCGATGTGCTTACATTTGATCTAGGGATGGGGTAAGTACTCCCTTGTCCTTATCCTTCCTTCGTTTTCCTTCTTCCTGCCTTTACTTTCTTCTTTCTACCACTATTCTTGATCCCGCTAAACGGTCCCTCCCTGTTTTGTATTAGCATTGTATAAAGTCAGCGGCTCTGAGCCGGTTCGAGTAAAAACCGCCTCCAGCGGACTCACATTGTAACGCCTTAAAATACCGAAAGGTAACAGAAGGCCTTTATATATATATATATATATATAATCATTTGCATGTATTCATTGTAAATTTGTAATATATTGTAAATAAAATTTTGGAGGATGTGAAAAAAAGAAAAAAAAAAAAAAAAATTGATGGCTGGTACTTCAGTCTGTCAGAATAATTTATAAAGCATAAAAAAAAATGATGATGATTAAGATTAAATGATTCTCAAGTCAAAAATGCCAGTTAAGACTAGTTAATCTTAAAACTTAATTTTTCATTTCTGGAATCGAAAATTTGATAATACGGTAGGAAAAAAGTCTAGAAAATAAAGGAAAATATTTTTTTCTCATAAAATTGTTTAACTAAATAACGGTTCATTTGAAAACGAAAATTGCTTACGAAACGATCCAATGGTTAAAAATACGGGGCTTTTGTTCATTAATCGTTAGAACAGAAATCTACAATTTTCAGTATCCATATTTCCATCACGGTTTCCTAAATGGCCAACTCATCTATTCTAGAAGGACGTGAGCACAGAACAAGTGGATATAATAAAGGAGATATTGTTACAATACAGATCCGCCATTGCTGCCTTGGGGATACACGAGACTACGCGGTGCACAAATTTAGGATGCACGGCCTCTTATTATTGGTCCCTAGCCAGCCATCCTGGTCCAATCCTTTGCACCTCCTTCAAAAGACCTGTTCCCTTTCAGAGGTACTCTTTTTTCTTGTATACACACAAATCTCCCTTTCAAGTTAGCTTTAAGTACCTCCACTTTTTACATTCCCTCCCCTGCCTCTTTCCCACCCTCTTTTCCGCTACTAGTTCAATACCATATTCAAACGAGGTTTTTATCCAATAAAGGAAGTTCCCATGTATACCTTTGAAAGAAGCAGCACTTTCAAATGCGAGCGAACTAACTTTCACGGAGTACTATCTTGGTTCCTTTTTATTTCTTGATGATATTTACTAAATTCATTGGTTAGTTTTTACTAAATTTATTATTTATTGTTGTAATTATTTCCTGACTCATAAAACAAACTCATAAAAGTCATATTTTGGACATGGGGTCATATTTAACACTATGAGGTAATATTTCCCAGTGCAATGTTGTAATATTATATATTCCATGAGTATTCGAATCGAACAGGGTTATTCATTAAAAAATTAGGCCGCGAATCGCTAAAGGTGAGAACATTTTTTTAGGTGCGAAAAAAATAGTTTATTTAGATGTTATTAGAAATTGGTGATTGACTGTAATACGTTCTTTACTGCACGGATAATACTTCGCTCCGGTTTTCTCTTAAGCATAGTATTTATTATTTATTATTATTTCCTAGGAACATTTCACACGTAACTCGATACTAATGATAGGCGGCTAGATTCTCACAAAATTCTATAAATTCTTCAATTAGAACTATCATTTACTAGGAATTCAATGAATGAACTGATAAAATGTTTTGAACCCCTTTTAAAAAATGAATCTATTGGTTTTGGTACATAAAACACTATTGAATAACGTTTTAATTAATACATTGTACCAGTGTTATATTCACATTATAAGCAACAACTAAAAAACTCTTATAGTAACTTGGTATTTAAAAAGGGCTAAAAGGATTGTTCTAAAAAATTATCTAGAGCACATACAAATCAAAATTTTTTTTTCGTTAATTAATATTCTACAATTTTCCAGTGTACCACAAGTCATAACATTCCGAGTAATGGAAGTTATTCATTCATCTGAGTTTACAGTAGATTCCAAGTTTACATCACCATTGCTTGGACATTAGAAATTATAATAATATATATAATAAAAAGGCTGATTATAAATTAAGCAGTACGCCATTATGTAATTTTTATTTTTAGTGACAGCAAGACTTTTATTAACTTGATTTAGTTTGTACTTCAAGAAAATATAAAATTTTATAAGGATGGACAGTTTTAATGGAATTAAGGTATTTTGTGGATGCGATTCTTGGGAAGATGAATTTCAATGGTTTATTATTTAGCTCCGTTAGTTAAAAAACTAAGCACTTTTTTTTATGCGTCTGAGGATGAGACAGTATGAACGAAAAGGTTTATACGTTATTTATAAAAAAAAATACAATATTTTTATGAGCTTTATTTAAACTATATATGTGTTATAAATTTCAAAATAAGGTTAACGCTTTTCGGTTGTAATAAGAATATATTTTTTTCACTAAAATGCTATTATTTTATGTTACTTTCTATTATCTTATTAATTTTCTTTGCATGTTTTAGTAATATTTTTCTGGAATATCTCCTAATATTCATACTTGCATTGTTTAAGGCATTTATATTTTTCTCTTATTCTTCTCTAATTTTAATATATAAGCCTGAAAACCTATGCTTGAAAATGCCATAATATTGTTGAAATGTATCTTTTTAAAATTAATAATTTTTGGTTAAATATATTATTAGAATAATTGCTATATATTTCTATATTGTTTCAATTATATGCTACAATGAGGCGTAATCACTTTTATTAATGAAGCGATCAGAGTCATGACTTCAAATTTCAAAAATTGTCTTTTTCAAATTTTTCCCTAGTTTTGTCAAGCTTTATGCTCACGAAACTTCTATCTTAGAACTGGATTAAAACCGATACATAGGCCCAGTGTCCTAAAATACGTCTTAAAAACAAACTGTGAAAAATTAAATTTGGGGTTATCTGTTTTTAATCCTAATAACGCCTGGTATGATTAATAAACATATTAATAAAGTTGATGCTGAAAAAGTATAAAATCAATATTTTTTATTGATATTACTTCGTCTTGATTTCTGTTACATTTTTTATTCTCATGGAAATGTTTTATTTTCCAGGATATTTTGAGAAATTCATATTTTAAAAGTTTAAAAGACATGTGTAGTCATTTACCATCTGATAAAAATTAATTCTCACTACCAAAACAGTAATTAATTCAATTTTATTGATTCCTACGCCTGTTATCTTGCTAAACCAACAGACATTTAGCCATGGCGGCCCTTGGTTTTGATCTTATGACAGTTGCATATCAGATCCGGCACTCCGCCTGCTCTGCTACGCTCTCTTGATTAATACACAAGTCAGGTAATGGCTTGATTCATCATCAACTCTGATTACTACTTGACTTCCTGGTAACCAAGATGACTAAAGCGAGGATGTTTTATGAATGTAAACTAATAAGGCTCTAGGATTGGTTTATTTCTTTATGATCTGCGGTAATTTTACTAACATTAAAACGTTATTTATTATTTTTATATTACAATTAAAATATATATAAAAATACACTATAAAAGTCATATTGATATTGTTCGACTTCTAATGAAAGGGCGGATGACCAATTTTTACTAGTACTACATTATTATATATGAACGAATGCTATTACGGATATTTTTGAATTATATTCTTATAGGTATATAGATCTAAAAAACTGTAGATCATATCAATGTTAAGCTAATATTTAAGTACTAAAACATAGTAAAAAAATATCCTGTACCACTAGAATACATGAATGGTCCTGGATTCAGTGCCTGGTATAGACTGAACTGTTTCCAGGACAATATGCTGGGAGGTGATTTGTCCAAGGTCACGCGCAAGGTTTTTCTCCGAATAAAGGGTATCGACTTACAAAGGCTGGGTGAATCCCACGAGATCTGAAGGTGCTTCATGGCCTAACCAAGGTTGTTGAAAGATTAAACAATTTATCTGGTACACCTGGATTTGAACCCTGAATCCTCTGCATGGCAAAAAGCGCTTTAACCACTTAGCTACCCCAATCTCTAATAAATAATAAGGTAAAGTTTAAAACATTATTGATAAAATTTAAAAAAATGGAATTAAATGAACACTATTGTTTAAAAACTTTGACATTACCGAACTTTGTATCTTTTTAAACCAGATTATTCCCTTTTTTTCCCTTAAAATACTTCTAGTTAAATATTTAATCACTTACTACAATTAAGAGACTGAGCTCTTAAACGCCTTTAGGTATTTTATATATTTGTATGAATTTGGGAGCATTCTATCTGAAGTCATTATTTGAAACATTATTACTATTCAAGGAGATGAAATTGTTTTTTTTTTAACAAAACATTTACTTTTTTATATCTACCTTATAAATTAAATTTAAATATTTCAATATACTGAAAGATTATTATAAGTAGAATTACATTGGTCAATATCTTGATTTTCTTCGCCCTTTAATATTTGCCTTCTATCAAACAGTCTAAAGGATGTGGTAAATCAAATAGAAAAATAAATTTAAACCTTATATTCCACCGAACATGGCTGAGTAGCATGATGGTTCCCAAAACATTTTGGTTTACGTCGATATCTGATGGAATGTATTGTAATTTCCATCGTTCATCATGTGTCGGAAGTTGTTGAAATGTCTAACTGCTTCTGTGGTTTGTGATTTGTGACACAGGATATTTTTCAAAAGCAATTTCAGCAAGGCTATCTTGTTTGTACATTACAGATTTTATTAGAGTTACGCCGCTTCCGTTTATATAGTTGTCTAAGTTTCTTTTAATAATACGTTGTACGTAATTAGGTTGTTATGTAAATATATGTTTACTGGAGGCATTTAATTGAAAATTAATGGGAAAGATACAAGATATTGAGAAGCTGAGCGTAACGGAACTTATATCAAATAAACCGGTATCATTTTAATCTGAAACAATAAATAAAATGCACGTAGTATTTAAAATAAATACATATAGGGATGAAATAAAACAATCGGAAGGTGTATATGTATATAGTGGGGGGAGAATGAGGGCCGATAAACATTTATCAATAGGTGACAGTGAGGTATATAAAGAGATAGGATCTGGGCGGGGTAAAAACTGGGAGGGGGGCTCTATATAACACCCCGGATATGAATGGTCACTGTCAAGTTCAGGGTGGCTTCAGTTCATTTAACCACCGCCTGCGTCTAACAAAGCCACGATCAAAAACCATCTCTCGCTCACAATGGCTACTCTAGGATGCTCATCTCCACCAGCAGTTAGTTCGGTACCGTTCACGTTCTATCGGTAGATCCAATGATCGTGGCATGGCCGTATCCAACGCCATGTAAAAGTATAGCTAAAATAATATAATAATAATTATAATAAATTAATGTAATAATGCTAAAATTCTTGTTAGAAGGTCCAGAAAATAAATTGGAAATAGTATTCAAAAAGGTTAGAAAAGGAAAGGATGATATTTGGTTTTGTTTTGATAAAACGACCAAAACAAAGGTAATCATAGAGATTTATTTAATTTGAATATAGACTTATTACTGTTCCCGATAAAACCAAAAGTAAGACTACTTTATAATATATGTCTATATAATAATAATAATAATAATAGTCATTATAACATAACGCTTTTGGTTTCTATAGAAGCATTTTCAGGTATTTGTTGTAAATTTGTATTATCTTATAAATAAAATCTTGGAGGATGCGCAAAAAAAAAATAATAATAATGATAATAATAATTTCTTTATTTATTCTGGGACAAGTCCCTATAGAATAACAATACAGGTATTGTAAGCTGTTATTTCTTCGAGTATAAAATAATTACATTTAATTAACTACTACAAGTAATTTAATAAGTGAGAAAGAATAAAAAAAATGAACCGAAAAAAAAATGTGAATTACCTACAATAACAATATTTTAAGAACAGATAAGAAGAAAAGAAAGAAAAAAAATAAAATAAATTAATAATAATTATATAAGAGAAACAATTTATGGGTACATATATGTATATATATATATATATATATATATATATATATATATATATATATATATATATCAAATTTATGCCAAGAAAAAACAAAAAATTATCAGAGATTTACATTTCATCCCTTTTTGTCTTTTTTTTCTTTTTTAATATATATCTATATCATATTGATAATAAATATGTACGTGGTTTAAATTCCACACACTCATATATATAATGCATAATAACACACACAAATGTACATAAAAAAACATCATTCATTCATCGAATAATGAGAACATTAAATCAAAACTGATCCTCTACTATTTTTTGGGAATTGCAGGGATAATAGGTACTGGAATATACGGAATTTGAAGGCTGGAAGATTATTGGAACGACGAATGGAAGAAGGGAGGAGGATCGGATAAGGAAATCTCTGTCAAAAGCTGCTGTTCGGTGGGATGCTGTATATAGATCTGAGAACCGAGAACGGATATTACGGGAGAGGACTGTGGTTTTGAATTGAAGGAGATCGAAAATGTATGATGGTCGGCGGTGGTAATTGATAATCCATTTATTCTTTTCTGGTAATTTTTAAGGTTGAGGCCGAAACAAATGCTAGTCGGACGGCGCAAGTGCTGGGCTGTATGATATTCCAATTCCCAGCCAAATCATTTAAGATATGTGTTGTTTTGCGTTGCCGTGATGGAAGACAATGCCTTTTCTAATTATTAAGTTCGTTATTAAGTTTGTTTTGGATCAACTGCTTAGAAAATCTAATTAATGGTTTGGACAAATGTAATCGACAAACAAGATCGAACAGCAAATGTTGAACAGTCCTTTTCCAAACCAACCAAACACTCAGCATTGCCTTCCTTGGCTTCAATACGGTAATTGCAACAGTTTGCCAAGCTTTCCTTCGGCCATAGTGTTTTTCACATAGAATTCTCAACTTTTCATCGTTAGTGATTAAATCTTGTTGATCTTGTTTCAGCTGTGATTAAAAAATGGGAACCAGGTTCATTCAATTTATCACTTTTAGATTTATATGTGGAACGCAACTATCGAGCTTGGTTTTCCCTTTCCAGCTTTTGGTATCCAGTCCAGTGTTGTCAGTGTCCAATTATCTAAACTCTCTCTATAATCGATGTTATGATAACTCATGAATTACAGAAGTTATTATAAACATATATTGCATTTTTATTTAGAAGTTCAAACTAAATTTAAATCCGTGAAAATCCTTGATGGATTTCAAAAATAGTCTTGAAAACGATTACCTGAAAGATCTTGTGGAATATTTTCATACCATTTGTGGTATGAAACAAGTCACTCGTATCTCTTATATTAGATACAAAATAATATAACATTATAAAACATATTGTTACATTAACCATTGAAACATTACGAGATATTTTTAGAGCTGGTGCCTGTTTTTGAGATATTATACAGTTTATTCCCGCTAAGAGGAACGATTACGGTATGATAGGGAAGGGTCCTTTAAGGGGCTTGTAAGGGAGAATAAAGGAAGGTAATTGCATTGCATTGAGCTGGGCCTTTACCCCCCTCCCACCACCGGCCATCAACTTGCCCCCGACTTTACATACATTATTGGATGAGCTTGTCTTAAACTGTATCACATCCCATCCAATTCCTAATGTGTACTGAGCTTTGAGACAGTCAATTTTTTTTTTTGTGTCGGCGTTACATAAATTAATCAACAACAATGTTATAAGAACTATCTATAAGAAAAATATTTCTTATATTGGGTAAGACCAGACTGAACTCTATTATTGTTCAAAAATTAATAATACAAAGCAAATAAAACCTGTACCACTACAACCTAGGACTGTACATACATGATGCAATAGATACTGTTGTGTTTCTAAGACAACTATTGTATAGGAAGCTGATTTGTCCGAGTCAACACGAGACCGCCAAATTTTTCCCTGATTAATTGTATCTAATTAAAATTTACCTGCAACAACCAAATTGGTACCTGTGATTTTCAGCATATTAACTAAGCGCTCTACTGAAGTAAAAATAAAATAATAATTTCTAAGGGGTGTCTGAAGGTATCCGTCGACAAGCCTTCAAGCCTGATAAACATTCATAAACAATGGATCACCAACATAATAATTTCGGCGTCTTAATTTGGATGACGATGGAGGTGCCCTGGAACTAATTTCATGATGTAATTGGGATATATTTTATTATTGTGAAAGTTTTTTACGAAGGGTTTCCTTAGATTTAGGTTTCCTTCAACCAAATATTTCTTGTAGTTCCAATCAAATATGTGAAATGCCTTGTGTCAAAGACATAATAAAATTAAATTATAAATAACAAGCCAAATCCTAATGGTTACGAAACATTTTACATTAAAAAAGATGCAGATAATATTAAATATTTATTTTGAGGGTTAAAAATAACTTTAACGTTACTCCCATTTTTTTTGTAATATTTCATATAAGTTGTAATTTTTAAAGAACAGATGACAATCCACAACTATTTGTGTATCTTTCAACAGCAGGACAAACACTATTGTCAACGCAATCAACAGAAGTATTTAGCAAACTAAAAACAAACTCAAGAAGAAAAAAAACTTTCGCAGGCCTGCCTGAAAGTCCTTGGCATCTACCAGAATCATCAAATTAAAAAATACTATAATAAAAATAAGTAATTTGATAATTACCTGGTAATTCATATCGCTCATAGCTTTGCCTCGATATATCTATGAATTGTTATCAAAATAATTGTATCCGTATAGAAAATTATTAAATTTGTTTTAATTATTAAGTTGCTTACTTAAGCCAGAGTCACTATACACTAATTATTACAATATTGTTATATTGATACTGGTACATTTCTAAATAGTACTGAATATTGAATTGGTAAACAAAGAACCACCTACCAACAAGAATCCATTTGGAAAGTATTTTAGACAAATAACAACAATTATGTTTATGTAACTATCTTCAATAATTAGTTCATGGAATTCTAGTCTGTCAATATTTTATGCCGATTAAATGACAAAAGAGAAAGGAATTAATATAAATGAATGACCATTATTAAAAAAGACATATTTTTGCAGCACTTACGAATTTTAATTTCACGATAGTTAAAATAGATGTTTATACAGAGTTAATATGTTTATAATAATATTGGACTTGATTCAAAACCTTAAAATAAATCTATATTGTTTCAGTCATTGTGTTTAAACTAGAGTTTCTCAGTCAGACCCCTGTTAGAGTATGAAGATGAATGCATTTATAATTTAGATAAAAATGAAATTTTAGTAAAAATACTTTAAAATTATATAATCAGGTATTAAATATGAAAGTAATGAGCAATGTAGTGAGAAAAAAATTGGGTATGGTATTGTTTTCTACTCCTGTTAAGGTTAAGGTAAACACGGTGCGTCTAACCACCCTGGGAAGGTCCAGATTCGTTTCAAGGTTCCGCCACGTATGTAGAAGATCTGTAATAAGAAGCCATAACAATCTTTTAAGGATAATTTGTACATATAATTTGACTGATAACATTATCAAGACAATTATCTTATTTAAACATAGGGAAAGACACATTTAGAGTACAGGAGAAATGAAGAGAACAAAGCTTAAACTTACATTAATACGATCTTCAAAGGCATAATAGTTTATAGGAGCCAGGTTATCTTTTTTCTCATCTGAGAAAAGAACTTTTTTCTTCTTATTGAATCCATGTGAACTTTAAGGAATAGTTTATCTGGGTTTGATTTTGTGGTGCTTTCACACATTGGTTCGCAACTGTATTTGTATAAGTGGTTTTAGGTAAAAGAGTTTCAAAAATAATTTTGTTACAAGGAGAAGTAGCAAGATGGTGATAATGATGATGACAACAAGCCTGATGACGTCACGCTATGTCTTATGAAAACTATCCGTTTTGGCGCGAAATTCAAAGAGGAAATTTTTTAAGTCAAAAATTTCATATTTATAAAAATATTTGTCCATCAAAATTAGCGGTAGCCCATTATTTAAGGTTGATAGATTTCATTGATACGATTGATGAAAATCCCCTTTGTTGTCCATTACTTTAAAGTGTATATTTTATTATGTTCATTGCACACAAGTGATATTACGATCATGTGATCGGCCCAGGGGCAGACACTGTCACGCTATTACAGTGGCGAGGACCCGTAAAGTGACGGATCAAAGCCTGGCTGTAACAGAGGCTGATGTAGCCAGCTAATAGATCGGAACGGGGCTTATTGCCCTTCTACTTTGCAAATAATAGCCACCTCGGGGGAGGTGGGGAAAACGGGGAAGTCAGGGGAGGAGTTGCCAACTCACTAAGTAGGGAGTTAGCTCCAACTTCTTTTTATTCCAGTCAAAGCCCCCCCTCCACCTTCTCCGAATAGAGGCCAAATTAAGAGCCTCTATATCCGCCATAATGGCCTCTCTTATCTCTACATCACCATTATAACGCTATACGCTCATTACACCTCTAAAAGGTTTTTATATCATTTCACATTACTTTTCAACTTTATGGATTAATGTTATTATGCGATTCGTCAGAAAGCTTCATTGAAATATTTAGATTTTAGCGAAAAAACATTTATTCTATTCTCCAATAAAATTTTCATGTATTTAGGGAAGAAAATGGCCCAAGTGGAGATCAAAGATTTCTTAAATAGAGAGAACTATATTTGAAGCCGACGTTTCGATTCACATTGCAGAACATCGTCAAGGCCGGATGGACAAGATAAAAAAAAAGGTATAGAAAAAATTTGTATAGAATAAAATACATAAAATAAAATATAAAAATAATACTTTGGAGGAAGCCAGATACAAAAGTAGGGATGATTTAAATTATTTATTAAATCTGTATTATTCTTTACATTTATGTCTATAACATTGTAATTTGTTTGTATTTTGTCTATCCGGCCCTGAAGATCTGCTATGTGGGTCAACAGGTTGGTTCTTATCTATTTAAAAAATTCTTTCTTTGACATCTACCCTGAACATTTGTCCCTCATACATATAAAGCAACTAGCTGACCCGGCCACGCGTTGCTGCAGCTGTTGTAATAGTTTTAAAAAATTAAAATTTGAATTTTAAAGAAATAATGAATGAATGGAAAAAATGGATTAAATAGATTTTTGATTTTACATTTTATTCATCTTATATCAAATTATAGTATATAATAAATAATTAATGTACAAAATTCTTAACTGATAAAATATAAACATTAGTTTAATGAATAATAATTATGGCTAGTAATTTTTTTTTAAATTATAACTATTTATTTCAATTTAATTGAGCACTAATCGATGAAAAATATGTTTTGTTAATGTGCCCTTTGCTAATACAAGGGTTTACCTAGATGGTTTACTAACACGTGAGCATGCAACATATAATTGTCCATGGGAGAAATATGGATGTTCTAGATCCAAACCGCGAATGGACGTTGTCTGACCTTGAGACTTGTTGATGGTCATAGAAAAAGCTAAACGTATATTAAAATGAAGTCATTTGAACGTTATTATTTGTTTTGATGTTATCATTGGAATACGTAGCTAGTCCAGGACGTTTTCTCCTTTAAAGATTCCAGTCAACTTGGCTGCTTCAATAACATTCCTGGTGATATTTTTGATGATTAAACGTGTACCATTTCATAATTTAGGTGGATTCAAATTACGCAGAAGAATAATAGGTGAACCGATCTTCAACCAAAGATTGTGTGGTTCACAAAATTCAGTTGGATAATTTAGGGCTTGGTTTTCATCAACAATAGTATCGATTGATTAAAAGGACATTGGATAACCTGGTAACAACTGTTATCTTTTAAGTTAGTTTCGTCACCAGTAATTTTTCGCTACCAAAATAGCACGATTGCCATATAGTGCCAAATCCGGGAAGACTCTCCTAATTAATTCTTTTTTTATCTGGAAAAAAGTGTTGAAATTTTCAGGCAATTTACTTGGATGCAGTCCGATTTCAGTGATTCCAATATCCAGTAGTAGTTTTGAAAATATTTTTGCTGATGGATCATTTTGTAATTGTACTCGCATGTTTATGTTCTGTCGAAGTGATTCGACATTTCGCCACAAAAACAATTGATTTAAACATGCGTTAATCTTATCGGCAAAAGTAGAGCAAGGAATGATTGGGTATGTCTGTCGTAAATCACCAGGTAGTAATAGAACAGCACCACCGAATAGCTTGTCATGGTTGCTCAAATATACTATATCATAATTCTATTTTAATTAATTAATTAATAATTATTAATTACTCAGCAACATGAAATTGATTAATTAACATTAAATTTAAAAAAAAATAAATAAACGCTTCTATAACGTAGAACATGTGTGAATAAACGTAAGTAAATGAACACGTGTAAAATAAATACATTTTTCGGCCACCAAAAGATTTCCCGTCCTTTTTTTCGGTTGCAAACTTGATTCACACTACTCAGACATGCCCTTACAACATATCAAAAATGCAGCATCATCAAGCGTCACTGCTACAGTCGACGCACAATCAATAATAATGGCCGACACATCACTTAGGGGTATGAAAAATAGTTTACGTCCTATTCTCAGACCTACTGAATATGGACACAAAATTTCATAAGAATCGGTCAAGTCATTTCGGAGGAGTTTTGTTACAAACACTGTGACACGAAAATTTTATATATTAGATTCCTCACTTATTATAATCAATTCTTTGATCCTTTAGCTATCCAGTGGTCTAATTGAATTTCGGATGGAGATGATAGTTTATAGCAATACACCAGACTGTATCTTCCGATTCTGTTTTTTAAATTTCCTCCCACTATATGAAGCAATTTTAAAGACGTATTCACGTCAAAAGATGAACATAAGTCTCAAAAATACTAGATTTCCCGTATTTTACTCGTTTACGGGTCGATTTAAAAAAAATAAAAATCACGTGGCAGCACTCTACCATTTGAGCTACCAGGGGTCGCCTCACAGTCAGGACAAATCTTTTCTCTTCACCGATCCTATATCCCCGTGTTCCCGGAATTTTTCGATGTATAGACGACGAAGAATATTCATTGAACATTACTTTAATTTTAGGATCTTGTTGACCTTCGTCAATGAACATTCTTCCTCGTGTATACATAGCATAATTGAGAGAATACGGGGATGAGGGGTCGGTGAAAAGCAATTTTTAAAAACATTTAAAAATTAAAACAATTAATAATATATTATCATATAATTAATATAATTTGGACATTACGCACAAACATATTTTATGATTATATTTATGTATGATGTCATTCTTTTTATCAATTTACATTGTTTATATTTCCAGTATTCTGGCAAGATTGTTCTATTGTACAGAAATGGAAGCTGTTATATTTCAGATAAAATTACTGTAGTTATATTCTGACTTGCCATGGCTCAGTTTAAAGCACACACAAGTTTTTTGAAAATGACATTGTTTTTATTTTTAAACGTTTTTCACCCTTTTCACCCTCTTAGGGGAAGAATTTTCCAAAATCCTTTCCTAGTGCGCGTTGGCCATATAAAATGTACCTACTGTTCCGAAGTCTGTAGCTTATGTTTTTTTGGCTCTGCGATGGTCTTTTCAGTCAGGACGAACTCATATACATATATATATATATATATATATATATATATATATATATATATATAGATTAGAGACCCCGGGATCCAGACAACGGCTACCATCATAAATAGATCGGTGCAGCTCCTTACCTTCGTGGACGACATCGACATTATAGAAAGATCTAAGCAGTTGACTGAAAAAGCATTTTTCTACCTGGCAGAGGCAGCGAGAAAACTTGGTCTGGGGGGTAACCAAGTCAAGACCAAATTCAAGGTAGCTAAAGAGTACCTAAGACACCCCGGAGATAAGGTGGAATTCGGAACTGACCTCTATGAGTGGCCCTCAGAATTCACTTATCTTGGATCCCAAATCTCGTGTACAAACGAAAGAAGAATACTGTCCGCAAACCGTTGCTACTTCGGACTGAGACAACTCTTATGTAGGGTTATAAATAGGGAAGCAAAAATTATCCTCTACAAAATCTTATTCGCCCAGTGCTTACATACGGAGCGGAAATATGGAAAACGACAAAAGATACGTACTTCAATTTTCTTGAATTTGAATACTATTTGATGTCTTGTGTCTTCGAACGCAGGGTCCTCAGAAGAATATTTGGGCCGGTCTGTGTTGATGGAAGATGGAGGAGAAAGAAAAATAAGGAGGCGTACGATCTCTTTCGTGAGCCTGACGTTGTCAGTATTATCAAACGATCCAGATTAAGATGGGCTGAACACGTAGTGAGGATGAGTGAGAAGGAAATCCCAAAGCGTTTGCTGACGAAGGTCATCGATTGACAGACGGGAGTCCGCGAATGCGTTGGATTGACTGTGTGGCTGAAAACGCCAGGAACCTGGGGGTCCGCAACTGGATAGTAGCAGCACTCAACAGGGAATGCTGGCGGAAGCTGATTGAGGAGGCCTGTGTTTGTATTTTATATATAAGTTTTTATATATATATATATATATATATATATATATATATATATATATATATATATATATATATATATATGTATAACAATTTATAATTTATATATAAGTTAATAATTTGTCGCTATTATATTTGCATATAACATGTATCTGTTATATGCAAATGTTGCAGTTGGTTTTTGCACCTCTAAACTTCGGCTTCAAAGTCCTGATTACTCTAACATCAAACCAATTTTTTCCTAGCATTTTCTCTTCCCACAGATCTAATTTCCACACACATAAGTATATTTTGATATCATGATTTCTATAAATATTTGAGATGTTTGAGGTGTTTACGATTAGAAAGGAATAAAACCAAAATTTCAACAATCGACTCACTCACATTTTTCGTTGTGTTTTAGAAACTTGAGGTTTAGAATCGAACCTAAACAATTAGAAATAATTATCGCGTTAGACATTATTGCTTGACTAAACCATCGAAAAAGTTAAAAATTCAATTGTTAAAATTTTGTTTTTCTTCCTTACTGATCCTGAACGCCGGATGAAAAAAAATTAAATTAATGTTGCGTATACGCATCAGTGGCCGTAAGAGAATCACCAATAAGATTTACGAAACCCACGCGGAAGGAAAAGACCAGAGGAAGGCCTCACATCTCGTGGAAGGAGGAGAGGAATAGAATGAGGAGTGAGTAGGCTAAGGATGGAACAACTTAGCCCAGGCTCGCACAACTCTCACACTGCAAAGTGGCAGAAGAGGGAAAGATAATGATAATGATGTATTTTCTACTTGTGTTGGGTCATATATATTTTCTGAGGATTCTCCTCTACTAAGCATCAATGTAGCTTCTTGTACCTCACTACACTACCGTACGCCGCTTCCAGTCTGAGAACGGTGTTCAAGTATTCTACGCACACACACATGCTTTGACCTATCGGGTTGTTATGATGTACCAGAATTTTTCGGAGTGCCCTATTGTATTAGTTGAATTTAATTAATTAGTTGACTTAATTTGTTTATTCCATATGGTTGCAGTAATATGGAAATTCAGATAAGAATGAGATTGATATACAATTTATTTCTAAAGAAAAAAAAAATAAACTCTCTAATGATTAAAAATTATGGCAATAATATCATTTTAAGGTTAATTGCTGTCAATCGCGTATTTTAAGTACTATCAATAGCGTAATTTAAGCGGACTTTTTTCGGGAAGAAGGGAAAAAAGATAAAGTAGAGGGCAAAAGTAAAAAAAAAAAGACTTGACGGAGAGGAAGGAGGAAATGGGAGGAAACGATCTTTATGGGTGTCACCTTAGGACGAGGGGGGGGGGAGGTAAGTGGGTTATCGAAGGGGCCTGACACACTGAGCCGAATCAAAACAGCTTCCTCGGGGCGGGAATCGAATGGCCTCCTTCAAAGAGCACCTGTTGCGGCTAATTCCGGCGGAGAACAACCCTCTAATATAAATTAGCCTTTTCTGGGCAGCCACCTCTCAAAGGGACGAGGCCCGCTTTCATCCTTTCAAAGGCCCTTCAGGTAACAAAGGCCAGGCGCCTTCCTGTTCTTTCACAAACAGGGACAAATCTTTTTATAACACGGGACCAAAGAGCATACAGGAATATCTGACCTCTATGGATAAGCCTTTATAATATTATTTCAATAGTATGATATCAAATATTTATCTTTAGATTTTTTCATCATTACTTTAAGAGGTAAGAAAAAAAGGATAAATAAACCGAGTGTTGTATTCTTCATGTTTATGGATAGAATTAATTTCTTGCATTTATCTCTTAAAACGTTGCCGTTTCAGCACACCTTTAAATAAATCATGTATGAAGAATTTGTAAACCGAATTCGTTTGATAGTGGGTTAAACGCCAAAGCTACAAACTGCAGCATTTTTTTTTTGTAACTTATTATTTCCTATAAAAAATGTGTCGCCTTAAGAAAATTGTATGTGATGATATATATTTTTCCTATTTTTTCTACAAATAAATCATTCATAAATGATAATATATTAATCTATTGGACAATTTATTATTGGCTTAGTTTCAATAGGAGTATAGCATATGCTCAGTGTGTTAAAAAAAATCAATTTTACTAGTACTGCATAAAGGGTTTTGACCTCAGTACATAATAGAGACTGTACTATGTATATTTAAGAACGCAGCAATATATTGAGGGGAATTTCCCCCTATGAGGGTTACCCATATTACAGATCCTGGGCAACCATCTGAAAGATCTGTAGACCCCGCAGAGATACGAATTTGTTAACAATTTAATGGCCGATTTGAATCCGGAACGTTTTGCTCAGTATATCAATTCAACACTCTACACACTGAGCTACTAGCCCAGTATCGTATATATTGTGCAATATCTATAATGTGTTTGTGTACTACTGGTTCTAATTTGTTTAGAGATATTATCAACGCTACAATCTGTCATATATCATATTATTTTATTATTATAATTTATTTAATTGTTATATGATATAATTTTTTTAAATATTTTATTTGAAAAGACAAGATATGGCCAGGACCGGGACTCGAAGCCGGGTTTTCACCTCTCCGTAGTGACGCCTCAACCATCTCGGCCACCCTGGCACGTTTCTCAGCCAGCCTTATCAATTCTTTTCACTTGATCCTATATCTCCGTGTTCTCGTAATTCGCGATGTATTACCACGGAGAGAATGCTAATTGAACATTCCTTTATTTTTGGAGCTTGTTGACTTTAAGTCATTAATATTAGTATAATTTATTTAATTGTTATATGATATAATTTTTTTAATTATTTTATTTGAAAAGCAAAGATATGGCCAGGACCGGGACTGGAATGACTGATCAAGTGAACAGAATTGATAAGGCTGGCCAAGAAACGTGCCAGGGTGGCCGAGATGGTTGAGGCGTCACTACGGAGAGGTGAAAACCCGGCTTCGAGTCCCGGTCCTGGCCATATCTTGTCTTTTCAAATAAAATATTTAAAAAAATATTTTATGATTAATTTGTTATTGCTGCAGATTTTTAATTGGTAATTGTTGTCGGTTTGTTGAGTTTGTATTTAAATAACATTTAAATTGGTAAATAATTTATAATACTTTGGAAAAAATAAATTAGGGTTTTATCTTTATGGGAAAGGAGCAATTAAATTCCTGTTGTCAAGCAATAATTAGCCTTTCATTCATGATCATTCATTCTTCATTTCCGAAATTAAATTGTTGCAAAGGTTTCATGATTTATACCCTAGATATAAATTATTTCAAGCCAATGCTACTCCATTTTGCTTATACGTTTAGGTATATAATAATATTTTACATACTAATTAGAATAATAAAATAGAAACGTTAGCCACTTCACCTGATTTACATACTTTGCAGATATATAATGATTTCAAATAAACTTTTAAAAGTTTCAAGTATTTTATGTTTGGCATCGCGAGTTTCCCCTGATTTTTATGAAACTATATGAGAAAAATAAATTTCATTTTATCTTAACTTTCTTTGACTTGCCTGCATTCTTATTATATTGTCGATATATACAAAAACGCAAAAATAAAATATAATTAAATAATAATAGACATTCAAGTAGACACCGTAAATTAATATTCATCAACCTCAACATCAGTAATGAAAAGAACTTTAAACCCATTCAATGTCGTTTCTCAAATCTACTTCTGTGACCAGCATGTAATTTTCAATATTTGGTGAAATAGTTATTTTTTTGCATTCCAATTAATTTATAATATAAATATATGCAAAATAAAATAATTCTTTTCAAACATTTTAACTAAGCAGGATCAGCGACATGGATTGAAATTAATCAAAAAATGTGCAAAACCTTACTTTTCTTTACTTATTAGTTATAAAAAAAACAATAGGTTAAACATGTATTTTATTTAATGTGTTAAGTTATTAGAAAGAAGTTTTTAAAGTTTAAAGTAATGGTATTGAATTTAGAACGTTTTATCAGACCAGATATCATTTTCATTACAATTTTCAATGCAAAAACACAAATATTGTAAGTATTTAAAACAATAAAATATAGTAATTATAAAACAATTTAGCTCACACTTATCTAATTTCTAAGATAATAATAAATCACAGGTATTAATGGCACATTTTAGTTTTTTGATAACACGTTATTTCCTATTTTTATTATTTTTTTTTATTTCCTATTTTTAATGTAAATATTGCAGAGAAATGAATGAAGTAAGTAAATGAAATAACTTTTAAATTTAATAAAAAGTGGGACACAGGTGGTTTCAGGACAAGGAAAATCAGCATATATCGTTTTATAAAATCAACAACAGGAATTCATTTCATATAACTACGAAAAATAAAATATTGTTTCATTTTAAAGCCAAACAACTATAAATGGTTATTATTGCCCTCACCACTAGTGAATATACATACTTACATTACCTAATAATTACATATAGACATTCATGTTACATTAGTACTAAGTAAAAATATTGTTACATATTAATATATTAACAAACTATACTATATTAAACATGTAATAGAAAAACATTAACATCATAAACATATAATAGAAACATAAATGCTTATATAAAATTATTCTTAATAAAATAAAACAGTATACATATTTATATAAACTTTAAAATATAATATAATATAAAATTAATATTATTTATATAAACGTCATACGAAGGCAATTCAGAAAGAAAGGAACATGTAAATTCATAAATAAAAGTGAAAATGAAACGTTGAAGGTTTAAATAAATTTACAATAAATTCTAAAACTACATGAAATTCCATGTAATCTTAAAGTGAATAGGATCGGAAAAATTGTTTAAACCTTATCGCAAGAGTCAGTGTTGTAGTGCATTATAATATATTTTAATATTTTTTGGGTTAGTGAAGAATGAATAATTTGGAGATTGTGAAGAACTATAATCACAAATTTATTTTTTTATTTTCATTCTGGTGGCTTGGCTACAATTTTATATGAAATTTTCCTTAAAAAGAATTAAAAAAAATATATATAAGAAAATTAAGCGTAGCTAGCTGTATATATATTAAAATGTAAATTCCTCTGGAAAGAAGCTCTCAAAGCCACCTTAAACAGCTTGGCCTATTTGCGGACGTTATATAAATTTATAGTAGTCAAGAGTGAATTTAAATTTCTTGTTATTACACTCGATGATAATAACTTTAAAACTGTAATTTGAGAACTACCAATTAAAAGATAAAAATAATAAAATATAATATTTTTCCGGATTAACGCTCATGTAAGTAAATCTGAAAAAAAACCCATCAAATTATCAATTTCGTGAACTGTACTCGGTAATGTTCAGCACTGCGATTTGCGAGGATGAAATACAGTAAAACCTCTGTTATCCGTCACTCTATTTACCGCCACTCTCTGTTAACCGTCACCTCAGTTTGAGAAAAAAAAAATGTATTTATATTGTTTGGTTGCTAAAGTCATAGAAGCCGGCTAAGAATCAATCGTTGTGTCTTGACAACTTCATTTTATAGAATCTGTTGTTTACTCAAAACCTAGGCATCCTCGCACACATTTTTAAGAAATTAATTATCTCCTCATCTCTACCTAATTTAGTTTCCTCGGTTGAACTACCTTCAGTCTTCATTCTTGTCTTAAGGCTACTTGTCGTTTTCTTAAAAGCACGTATAATAATGTCAGAAAAAAGACCAAGGAAGAGTTTAGATCTCGCTACTAAGTTTGAAATTGTAAAACGTTTACGAAAAGGTGAAAGTGCTTCAATCCTAGCAAAAATCTATGATATTCCTCGGACGACAGTTAATGATATAAAACGTGCGGAGGATCCCTAGAGTATGTCCCTTCTATATAATCATTTAATGTTTATTAGGAACGGGCATACTAAGTAAGTGCTGCGATGAAAGAGCTGAACTCCACGTTTTAATTGATATTAAATTCTCAAGAGGGATAAATTGGACATACAATGATTGTGCTTTTAGCCATCGATGTACGTAATTATTGTTATTTTTTAAAAATATTTTTACTACATATGTATTCCTTATTAGTATGTAAATAAGATACGAGTATATAGATAATGTCGAATGTTTAAAATATATTGTTCAATTTATGTATATATTACATATATATTTATATGACCCACTCCCATATCCGTCTATTTCCCAAATCCGTCACCATCTTGGTCCCATACCCTGACGGATAATCGAGGTTCTACTGTATTAATAAATGTCAAAAATATATAAAAAAAAATATTTTCTGATATCTTTGAAATGTCAGACGTTTTTAGAATTTTTCGTATATATATATATTGTTACGGGCTACTGGGTATTAAAAATGAATTAAACAATTCCTTAATCAAAGATACTAATATTTATTAACAAAATGATAAAAAGGATACAAGTAAACTATTAACAATTAAATTATTAAACTAATATAAATTTATAATGACAATATTCTAAATATTATAATCTAGGCCTAACTCCTATTTAATTATTACAATAATATAAGATATTACTAATTCTAGATAGCTTAACTAGTTACAATAGTTTCTATGAATATTATAAGATTACACTACAATTTATAACTAATAATTAACACTTACAGTTCACTAGTCCACCGACCGTAAGATTCTCCAAGTATGACAAACTGACACACAAAAACAGTTTATTACACTCGCGAGACTGTCACAGTTCACTGATACACTTAGCACACGGGCCGGTTCAACACTGACTAGTTTATCACACTGACACTCACTTATTACACTTATCACTGATCTTCACTGGTCTACTCTCAGGCTAAGACTGACTGACTCGAGGTGAGGGAAGTCTTTTTATAGGCAAGGTCGAACATTCTAGAACACGAAGGGGCCAGACAATTCTGGAATCTTCTTAATCCTTTGCCGACAAAAGGAGACGATCTAGAACCGTCCTAATCCTATTTTAACTTCTCCCGCCGACGGATTTAAGCCGCTAATCCTCTTGCTTCCGTCTTCCTGCCGGCGCCCGTAACACTGCCCCCTCCTTAAAAGTGCTCTGCCCCAGAGCAAGTCCGGAGAAATCGGGCATTTATGAGCTTCTACTGATGGAGACGCACTTTCATTTCAGGGGTTGAACGTGCACACCAATATGGCAACTCCAGAGTTGGCGAATGTCTGTTCGATCATGTCCCTGACAATCTTCCACTCCAAGCCGTCGTATCCACAGCCCAACTTCGGAATAGCGAGCTTAGTGACACGCAGTCTCAGAAGCTTACTCCGAAGGTCGTCGAGGCTTCGCCGCAGTGCGTCATATGTCGGCTTCTAATCAGTGGCACGCTTGGTAACCAAGTAAAACAGGTGTCGTCCTTCGTGCGGCTGGTGGAGTGCCTTCCCGACACTTGGTCCTTGGCGTTCCAGCTCCTCAGTTCCGCCGAACTTCTTCCTGAAGACCGTTGCAATCCCTCGAGAAGTCCTCAGATCTTCGGCAACGCAATGGGCCAGAGAATACTCCACTGGCAACGAGAAGATATTCCTGTAGATTACCTGAGTTACTCCACGGGTCCCTGGTACTTTAGTATGAGCAACTGAGTTATTTGTCTTGACGTTGTTTAGGTACCTGACCTGCTGGTCTTCTTTCGGGCCGTGGTCTCCTTTGTACGGGGCCAGTCTATTAAAATGGACTACCTTGGGTTTTCCTTTAGGCTGCTTCCTGATCCTATATATGACGTAATTGATCCTCTTGACGATCTCAAACGGGCCGTCCCAGGAGTTCTGAAGTTTAGGTGAGTAGCCTCGCCTTCTTCGAGGATCATGTAGCCAGACCAAGTCTCCAGGTTGGTAGCCACCCTTCTCAGCCCTGATGTCGTAACGCTCTGTCACTGGCTCCCTGGATGTTTGTGCGAACCTACTCGTGGATATTATCCATTCGCTTCCGTAGATCCGTGACGTACTCCTCTCCAGCAATTTCCTCGTCAGGCTTGAAACCGAATTTCAGATCACAAGGCAACCGATGTTCTCTGCCGAACACCACATTTGCGAGAGTCTGCCCCGTTGCTTCACTGACTGAACTGCGGTAGGCCAGCAGGAACAGGTGAAGATACTGGTCCCAGTCTCGCTGATGGTCGGAGACCACTTTGGACAAATATCGACCCATAGTCCTGTTCATGCGCTCCACCATGCCATCGGATTGAGGGTGAAGAGGTGTCGTCCTGGTCTTCCGTATTTCCCGTGCTTCGCACGTCCCGGAGAGGACTGGAGACTCGAAGTTTCGTCCCTGGTCAGAGTGAAGTTCCATGGGTACTCCAAACCTACTGACGAGCTGCTTCACCAGTACGTCCGCAACCGTGACTGCCTCCTGATTCGGAAGGGCGTAAGCTTCCACCCACTTGGAAAAGTAGTCCATGGCCATCAGTCTTGACTCAGGGCGCTTCGGACCTCCCCGTAGACCTTGGCTGGCTCTCCTGTGGCAGTCCGTAATGTCCAAATCGTTGTCAACATCTTCTCAGCAGGAACTGTCTTTGAGCTCAAAATTGTCTTGGTTGCGCCGGTATCCAGTAGCAGACTTCGCAGCTGCCCGTTCACCTTCCCATCAACGTAGAAGCTGTTCGTTCTGCTCCCTAAAGACGCAACTTTACTGGTCTTCCTCGGACCTCTGACGTAGCGGGCTGATAGTTGTTCCTCCCCATCAACCCTACTTCGTTCCTGTGGCTTTTCTTGCTTCTTGGATCGACACTTGCTTCTAGGGTGTCCAAGTTGGCCGCAGCTCCAACAGCGTATCTCCTTCTTACGGGTCCTTAGAGCCTCCAAGACCTTTGTCAGAATATCTTCGACGCTAGGGACCTTATTAGGCTCCGCTTCTGCTGCTCGAACTCGTGCATGGTCCCATACTGACTGGCTGACAGCCTCGAACTCCATGGCCTGAGATAATGCGTCGCCTAGAGTTTTTGGCCGGGCGAGCTTCACTGCTTGTTGCGTCTCGGGGTCCCGAAGTCCATCCAGGAATTTGTCGACAGCCAGGCTCTCGTAGACATCATCGGTGACCGATGGTAAGCATTCCTCACCAGCCCTGCAATGTCTGCCTCAAATTCCTGTAGCGTCTCGTTGGTCTTCTGGATCCTGCTTCTCAGCTGTGAGCGATAAAGCTGGTCCATGTGTCGGTGGCCGAAACGCATCTCCAGTCTTCTCACCAGTTCCCCGAAGTTAGACCGCTCTGTCATGGGCATCCCTTGCAGTACTCCCAAGGCGTCTCCACGCAAGGCCAGGCACAACGCTGAAGCTTGGGTCTCTTTTGACCACCCGTGGATCGAAGCCGCTGTCTCGAAGAGAGTCATGTAGTCCTCCCACGGCGTCTTTCCGTCGAACACTGGAATGGTGTTGTGAGTAGGTGGCGTCCCAGCATTGGCGGGCGTAATGGTGCTATGAAGACTGCCATCGGAGGAACGGTCGGTGTCGTTCGTCGGTGGGTTGCTCTTACGTCCCTCGAGAGCTTCTACTCTTAGCCTAAGTTCGTTATCGATGGTTCTCAATTTTTCTCCTAACCTAGATTCTACATTAGCTACCTTATCATTAACATCGGCTAACTTATTATCTACATTTTCCATTAACTTAGCCTCTAATGTGCCTAACTTAGACTGTAATGTATCCAATAAATCACTTTTCACAGAACCTAATTCATTCTGTACATTACCTAGCTTATTTTCTACATTGCTTAGCTCATTTTTAACAGTACCTAATTCATTACCTAACTCATTTTTAACATTGCTTAACTCATTTTTAAAAGTTTCAGACAACTTGCTTAAATCAGTTTCAAACAGAACGTCATCTGGATTTTCCCCTAAATCTACAAAAAATTGACGCAAGCGCTGTTGCAACACACTTTTAGTTCCGGATGAATCCAGATCACGCTCCTCCAACTCACGTTTCAAATCCGCAACTTTTAAATCAATTAATTTAACACTTTTAGAAGCCATTCTTCATACAGTAGCCCAATAATTACAAAATACAAGACCAAATGCAAAATAATAGCAATTACACAATTATTCCACTTCTGACACCAATTTGTTACGGGCTACTGGGTATTAAAAATGAATTAAACAATTCCTTAATCAAAGATACTAATATTTATTAACAAAATGATAAAAAGGATACAAGTAAACTATTAACAATTAAATTATTAAACTAATATAAATTTATAATGACAATATTCTAAATATTATAATCTAGGCCTAACTCCTATTTAATTATTACAATAATATAAGATATTACTAATTCTAGATAGCTTAACTAGTTACAATAGTTTCTATGAATATTATAAGATTACACTACAATTTATAACTAATACTTAACACTTACAGTTCACTAGTCCACCGACCGTAAGATTCTCCAAGTATGACAAACTGACACACAAAAACAGTTTATTACACTCGCGAGACTGTCACAGTTCACTGATACACTTAGCACACGGGCCGGTTCAACACTGACTAGTATATCACACTGACACTCACTTATTACACTTATCACTGATCTTCACTGGTCTACTCTCAGGCTAAGACTGACTGACTCGAGGTGAGGGAAGTCTTTTTATAGGCAAGGCCGAACATTCTAGAACACGAAGGGGCCAGACAATTCTGGAATCTTCTTAATCCTTTGCCGACAAAAGGAGACGATCTAGAACCGTCCTAATCCTATTTTAACTTCTCCCGCCGACGGATTTAAGCCGCTAATCCTCTTGCTTCCGTCTTCCTGCCGGCGCCCGTAACAATATATATATAGCTAGCAAATATATATTTAAAATTTTAAATATTCAGTGTTCATAAGACATATGGGTAGTACTAGATATACACAAGGACCAAAGAAGAGAGCTCAGTGTTTTAAGGATTCATTGACTCGACAACCGTTGTAGAACGCAGAACCTTTGACTGTTGTATATCAGGGGATATCGTTTCATATCACGTAGCGTCCTAGTCAAACCCGATCAAAGTTTTCGAAAACATGTCCGAAACCATACAATGAGACCTGACAATCTTAACTCCCTTTGCATAAATGGATGAATTATTCCGAAGGAGAAATTCTTTTACATTTTATTATTTATCATCTTTTAAATCACAATAATGTTTCAACAGTTAGGAACTTAACACACTATCTTATACAAGAATATTGGATTGAATATTTTGTTCATAGGTATCAGTCTCACATAAAAATGGCGAAAATGGCATATCATTCGCAATAAACATGTGTGCTTTGATTATTCAGGAAAAAAAAAATCTTCACTTAGGGCGGACATACCATTAAAAAATAAATAATAAATTAATGCAAATTATTGCACAATGGTTCATAGTTTCTAAATAATTTGTAGTAAAATATCCAGTGTACCTCCCCAAACGATCCAAAGGCAATATTCAAAAAGATAGGGGACTAGGAGGAACACAAGGATGGATCCAAAGAAGCTTAAGTTGGAGAGATACGTGAGGGGTCTAAAGCAGAATTCGGAAAATAATGTATAAATTACAAAAGCCTTTGATTATTTCTTCTGGTTTAGACCGTGTAGATAAATTCTCGCCAACGTTTCGTCAACCATGCTGATGACTTCCTCAGGGCTGAGATGAGAATGAGAATGGGCTCATTCTCATCTCAGCCCTGGGGAAGTCATCAGCATGGTTGACGAAACGTTGGCGAGAAATTTATCTACACAGTCTAAACCAGAAGAAATAAACAAAGTATTTTGTAATAATAGTGGTCGTGGAAGCCTAAAAGAATATTTAATGTATAAATTGTTCACTAGGCTGTATCTCAGTTCAAGAAATGTATTTTTTTATTCAATATTAAGATCCTACCTACTCTTGAGAGGAGGGTTAGACTAATTTTTTTTTCAAATACATAGGTCCATTCTTTAAAAAATACAGATAAAAAATCATGAAACCGAACTGTATAACGTAATGGATTCATTAATTTTTAATCAGTTTCTTACATCCGTGTGTAACAATTTTTCGTTTTTCAACATATTTTTAATAAATATAAGTTTGGCAAAATATTTCTTTGCAGCCCCTGAAAAGAGCTTATCTTTATGATAATATAGATATAGATATAACAATATTAAGGTTATTTTAAGCTTACTACATATAGTACAGTATTTAATAATGAAAGTTATCAAATTTTATTTAAGACTATAAAGTGAGAAGCTGGTGAACATTGAATTTAATGGATGGCTAAAAAACTAATATTAATATATGGAGGAGATTAATAAGACAACATAAGGTTATTATAGATAGGTGGTTTAGTACTATTGTTACATGAGTAATTAATTTTTAATTTATTTTTATATTCTAGAAGTTATTTATGAAACAAAAAATAACTTGTCTGGTTTTGTTCGAAAACTATGGACTTATCCTGTTGTGAAAAGAAAACATGTGACAAGTCCGGTTTTGTTAGTATTGGACGAATCCAATTTTGTATTTAAAAGGACTTTCAAAAATAAGACATAAAGTATAGATTTGAATGATTTACTGTGTTTTAAGAAAATTAGATAACGATTTCCTTAACATCCACTTCCAGACATTTGCAATCCTCAATATTATCATATTCACCTACTCCGCCCATCTCATTTTCTTCAATGATGCCTGTAGATCCTGATATAGTCTCTATTACCTCATAATACCATTCTACTGCAGGATACTCGACACATTTATCACCAAACTGTTTTACTAAAATAAGCTCCACGTCTTTTTTTTTTGAAGTTATATCTCATTTACTGGAGGCATTCTTGGAAGCAATGATAGATGGTTTTGTCTCTGCTCAAATGAAGACTCGTGTAAGGTACAGTATTAGTTATTTTAAGATTTAACACCGCACATAAAGTGCTTTAGTAACGGCATTGTAGGCGTGGTTGAGTTTTGTCTTTCTCTCTTTCTTTTACCAGGGTATGGTGCAATAAAGCGTGATAAGTAGGAATCTTCGGCAGTTTTACCCACATTTTCATACAAATGCCTGCGGTTACCTATTATTTCGTTTAGTTTTAGAGTTCTGCATTTAAAAACGCTGCCTTTGTGGTCACAAGGCGATTGAAAATCTAAAACAAGAGTATCCTTGTCGGCCTACCTAAAATTAGCCAAAAAAAAAAAAAGCATTCGTCCTAAAGGAGCTATTCACCTAATTTTGATTTAAACATAATTGTAGGTTATAATAATAATTTCGTACTTTAAATGTTTATTATTTTCTGAAGTGCGTCCTCGTTTCTTCCTCTTACGACAACCATCGTTAATACTTTTCAGAGTCACATTTTCGTCCATTTTTAGCAGTTAAAATGTAATCGTGGACACAAAACACTCACAACTATTGAAATGACAGCTGATTAACTTTTTTATTCACATTTTAGTGTTACCAGAGCAATGCTAGTACTACAGTGCAAAAAATATTAATGTTTTTTACTTAATATTTAATTTTTGCAGGACATGTCTGCTTTTGATTAAAAATGTGTTAAAGATATGAACACTACATGGGACTAGTCCATTTTAGAATGAAAAATGAATGTACACTTTAATATGTTTGGTAAAAACTCGGACTAAACCGATTTTGTTTGAAAACGCACTTTTTAAAGCTATTTTTCCACTGCTTAGATATGGTTTTCATTAAAAATATCAACAGAGATCGACGTAAGAATATCCAAGGCATCATGATTCGAAAAAAAGTGTGTTCGAATAATAATGGACTAATCCGGTTCTGTTCGCCAGCTCCTCAAATAATCTCTCCATTATATAATAAGTTTTAAATGATAATGACCACTGTCATGCCTAATATTTCTTATATTATTTCAAAAATGAATTTTTTTTTATACTTAGTATTTAGATGTATAGAAATGCGTAATAGTAACATAGTAAATTTGAAATATACGTAACTATTAACCTAAAATAAGTTGAATGCCTATGTAGCTCTTTCACATTATATCGATTGTACTTGTTTTAATAATTATAATAATTATTATATAATCATGATAATCATAAATAATATGATTGAAAAGATATTTATTTACAATTATTTATAATAATAGTGACTCATAGCCAGGATCAATATTATTTTCCTGGATTTAAATATTTTATTGATATATACATCCAATGAACAAGGTCAGTTACGAATTCAATTGGACTTTTAATTTGAGATAGTAAACTAAGAATACATAGGGATTGCATATCAAAATTCTAGTTCCTCATGCAAGTGGATTCCGCCAAACTATGATGGGAACAGTAAATGGGTTATGTTTACAAAGCTGCGAAGTAAAGTGTTGACTCTAGAACAAGTCACACTCATTAATGACGACTGTTTACTTTTTTTGTTTATATTCTTAGCTCGCTAGACATGTCAACTCGTTACCTCTCATGAACCATTCTTATTTATAAACATTAGTAATGACTCCCTGACAGCTGGATGGAGTTTAATTTTAAGTAAACTGTCACCTCATTAATTTCTAACAATATTGTTCTCTTCTATAGCTGTCTCGCGAATTGACAATAATTACGCTATTCGGTAATCGATCGCATTGTTAACAGCTATTGACTTTTGGTTCATTAAAAATGGTGTGAAGTGTTGTGGTAAATGTTGTTAGCAGTTAAATTAGTAGTATATTTGAACATCATAAAAAAAAAAAAAAATTATATCGGGGGTTCAAAATATTAAATGCTTCAAACATCCACAAAATATAAATGCCATAGGCGGAAAAATACCACATTGTCCAAAATATAGGATTACAGTGCTGTGCTTGCTAAGATGCACCTATCTATCTCTCTCTCTCTCTCTCTCTCTCTCTCTCTCTCTCTCTCTCTCTCTCTCTCTCTCTCTCTCTCTCTCTCTCTCTCTCTCTCTCTCTCTCTCTCTCTCTCTCTCTCTCTCTCTCTCTCTCTCTCTCTCTCTCTCTCTCTCTCTCTCTCTCTCTCTCTCTCTCTCTCTCTCTCTCTCTCTCTCTCTCCTCTCTCTCTCTCTCTCTCTCTCTCTCTCTCTCTCTCTCTCTCTCTCTCTCTCTCTCTCTCTCTCTCTCACTCACTCTCTCTCTCTCTCTCTCTCTCTCTCTCTCTAAATAATAAAACTTCTTTCATTTGAATGTTACTGATACAGACACTATGGTCACAGCTGGAATATAAAAACCGGGGAGGTTACTCTGAGTTGTGTTATGTAATGAACAGTTTAAATAGTTTAGAGGCGATATTGCAATTAATTTCTGAAATGTTAACTATTAAAGTCGTTTCTTATTTTACAGATGAGATCGTCTAACAAAATGAGTTAGTTTTATAATAAATATATCAATTTTAATAAAAATAAATTTTCTTAATTTGGAAAAAACTCAGTTTGGTTTCTATTTCGGTTCACCAAATTAAGTATTTGAATCAATATATATATATATATATATATATATATATATATATATATATATATATATATATATATATATATATATATATATATATATATATATATGGGTCATTATAAGTTAAGAGGTACTTTCCATGGCCAGGACAAAAAAATACTTTTTTTTATACTAACTTCCTAATTAACCTATTTATTACTTAAAACTAAATGTTTTCTTCATGCTCACTTAAATTTATTACAGAAATGTACTTAGTTTAGTCACAATAAGTTCTAATATAAGAAAATTGTAATTGTAAACCAGTTATTATGAATGTATTAAAAGTCAATAATTACTTTATCCTCGTTAATTTTATATAGAATAATAACTTAGTCACAGTGTCTTATAAGTAGAATTACTTATATTCCAATTTTTCATAAATAATATCAACGCCCAAATTTGTCCTCCGTGTTTCGTGTCTCGTCCCCTGGCTTTTTGTTTTCGTTTCAAAATCAGTTTTGTTTTGCTAGATTGTAGAAGTTGTTACCTTGAGTGCATAGGATGTAACGTAAAGCTAGTAGCAAGCGGCGCTTAAGCCGACTGTGCAGCCATTTTAACGGTCATTTCAGTCACGCTGCTCGCTGGGTGTAGAAGTGTTGAGTGAATGCAGTCTTTCCACTGGTAAGTTTTATTCAGCAATTATTTGTTAAAATACTAATATAGACTTAAATATTCACTATGAATAGTGTATACATTGTTACGTTTGATTGTGAATTGCGTACGAGAAACACTTTTACGGCTATTTTAGATATCAATGGAAAATGTATCTCCCCTGGCGTATTTCCCCTGGCTCTTTTGATGGCAGGAGAGATATTTAATGTTCAGGGGAGATAGATTTGTAAGCGTTTTCATGAATACTTCTACACTTTTCTCTGAACCTTTACTTGGCATTATGTATATCTTAGCTTTACAATTTAATATGAGTTTTTTACAGAAAAAATGGCACCTAGAAAAAAAATGGCTCGAAAAAAAAAGGATAGCAGAACGATTAAGATACCAAAGAATTCAAAATGACAAAGATAAGTACGCTCAACAAAAAATCAAGGAAAGGGAAAAATATGAAAAGAAGAAAGAAAAAGGAGTTATTAAGACAGTTCAGCAAATGATTCCCAGAGAGCAGCGGAAAGTTAGAAAAGTATGGAGAGAAAAAGCAAAAATTCGTAGACGTCGTTTAGCACTCCAAGATAATATAAGCAATGTTCCTGAAACACCACCATGTTCGGGTAATGAAGACCCACCGCCCCCTCAAAATATAAGCAGGCGAGCGCAGGCAGCACAGCTAAAGTCAATTCGAGCAGGAAAAGCAAAAGGAAACAAGAGACTGAAATAGCTCAACGTAATTCTGCAGTCCAACGCTACAAGAAACAAATAAACGGATCAAAAAACCACCAATTAGCACTCCCAACACCAAAATAAATTCACTTATAACAGCTGTAAGTGCAAGCGACAAAGAAACTATACAGAAGAAACTGCTTTTCAGTGATGTTAGTACTCAACAAATAAATGAAAAATTTTCTAATCTTAACACTGTCCAAGAAAAAAGAGTCCTCAGGAGAGTGTTGAGCGGGAAAATAGTCAAAAAATGCAATGCTTTACCGAAAGAAATGAAAATAAAATCTTTGAGTAAAATAGGCAAAAAATTAAGACTGATGGACACAAAGCGCAGCTCAAGAAAAAACTGTGAGAATTTGAAAACGTGCATAGTCAAATTTATGGAAGATGATTCGAGCAGTAGACTTTGTACAGGATTATTTTAATTAAAATAAAAATAAATAAACAAAGTTGATCGTTAAGAGTAAGCCCGTTTTTAATATGTCTATCTCTCTTCCCTGTCCATAAAGTATCCTCCCCTGTACATTTTGTCTCTAACCTGTACTGAGTATTTACCCTGGTCACTTATAATACGAGATAAAACCAACCAATTGACTGGCCACTTTGTAAACGTTTTCAACTTAAAAGTTTCCATAACAAAAATGTATACTTAAGTAAAAATATTTTAAAAAATCCCATGCCGTCTCTTCATACAATATATTACCTCTTAACTTATAATGACCCATATATATATATGTATGCATACTGAAATCGATCTTTCGGGTTCACTAAGCTTTTAATTATTATTGTATACACGTGATTGTTTATGTGCGAACATATTTAATGTTAAAAACTCTTTTAGGTTTCCACGGGTTTTAATATTATTTATATGTTCATATTTAACTAATACAAGTAAACGGTACGTTCTCAATAATATTTTACTATAATATATTCTCTTTGCAATAAAAGTTATCCGTATTCAAATCAGTTCGGAGAATATTATAAATGAAATGAAGAAAAATGTATTTTATAACTAATAATTAAAAAGTAATTTTTGTATTTATATATATTTTATTTGTTATTACAGACACATAAATGCTTTGTATGGGAAAATAAGTTTATGATTAGGTAATTAAATGTAATGAAATTGAAAAGTCATCGAGTTCTTTTTATTATAAATCTATCAATGGAGTTGTGCCCAGAATAAAGAACCCAATTAATCAAGGCGATCCCTTCTTATAATCCTGACAAAGTAACAGGTCATCTAGAGATTCCTCGTCTCTTTCTCTCTCATATTCGTTTTCTCTTAAAGTTAGTTCTTAATCTCATGAATATTCGTAGGATTATCCTAAACTGGGATCTGCAAGTAAGCCAGTTGAAAAAAAAAAAAAAATCATTTCCTGTTATGGGGAAAAGTTGATTAAGGAGCCCCTCAACTTCCAAGGTATTAAAATAGTAATGAAGGAATAAAAAGGTATATAGATTAACTGTTTGCATTAAATATGGTATCATTTAAATTTTAAATTATATGTTTATGATTAATTTATCTTCTTAGGTATATAATGATTTAAAAATGTGGATATGATTTTTGCTTTTATTTTTTTTCAAGTTTTTCCGTACTAAACAAAGAATATTGGCATATGCAATTTACCTTTCTTATTTACTTTTTTTTTAATAAAATAAAATTTCAACATTTCGGAGTCTTGGTCTATTTTCAAGATTAAATTATTTTCAAAATGTATCCATAAATATATCTACTCACATTTTGGCAAAAGCTATAGTGATGTTTATATTAGTATATCGAAATGCCCGTTTTATTTGTATTCAAAATATTTACCCTCAATTTCTATACACGCCATCTGAATTGATGGAAATCTGTAGGAGATATGTCTGGCGAATAATGTAGGTGTGGGAGGACATCGTACCCTGTTCAGTTTTTTCACTATCTGTCGTGAAACATGAGGCCTGCCGTTGTCGTGGGGTAGCCATAGGTCAATCTATTAATATTTAACCAATGGTATTTAAATTTGGAGAAACTGTTGATACATCTTCATTGAGTTGTGCTGTGACTATTGTTCGTTTAAGGCTTCCACAGTACGCCTAGTCTTCCCGCACCCACCTTCATTGCTGTCGATTTCTCGAGAAGCTGTTCTTAAGAGTTGGTTATCCAAATCTGTATCACATGCTGAAAATATATCAAACCAACGGCGAATTGTCCGATATTTACAACACCCTTCCCCGAATGCGGTGGTAATGTTTCTTGCAGCTTGGGCTGCCTAGTGTCCAATTCATGTAATGTTTTAAATTTTTATAAAAATTACAAGAATGACGCATGTTTCTATAGTCATATTTTTTGGCATATTAAACAATGTTCGTTCAGTTGTTGCCAAAGTAGTAGATATTGCCAAAAAAAGAGTGTCAAAGATCGATTGTTTAAAAAATAAATTAGTTTCGAGTTATACCTACTAGCGGTGTAACATATGGTGTGAACAATTTTTACGCTAACATGTGTCTGTAAAACTAAAATATATTATTGTTGTACTCGTTTATTAAAAAATAAAAGGTGTTTCTTTGTGCTTTTGCTGGAGTCTTTATTCATCAATTTTCACCCTTTCCACAACATCTGGCATCCCTTGCGGGGAAAGGAAAATAAAATAAAATCATGGATGGAGAAGATCTCAAAAAGTTAAAGGCTGAAAGAACACAAATAAGGCTCTATATTTCAATATCTATAAAGAAGTTAAAACCTTTGCTATTAGATCATAATTCTGAATTAAGTGATATTAATGTGGAATTCGCAAAGACATCAGATAGAGCTGATAGGATGTTAAGGTTAGACGAACAAATTAAAGATATCATGTTTTTGCATGCGTCTGATGATATTATCACTGAAGAATTTGAAAAGTGGAAGAATATAGAGAGCAATGGTTAGAGATAGTGGTTTTAAAAGATAATTTTGTTAGTATGGAAGATGAAAATGTCTGTTCTAAGGCATCATGTAAAGCATCTCCTGTAGCAGGTAAAACTCAACAGAATAAAAATCTTAAATTAGTGAAATTAGAACCACAGATATTTGACGGAGATATAAAGAATTGGATCTCTTTATGGTCAATTTTTAGTAAAATACATGAGGATGAAGATATGGAAGAAGATGTTAAATTCCAATATCTTCTGCAGTATACTTTAGAAAAAACACCAGCGAGAATTTTATTAGAAAGTTTTCCACCAACCAAAGGAAATTATCCCAAGCCTATCGAGCAATTAAAAAATAGGTTCGATCGAAAAGAATTATTATTAGAGTTATAAATTAGAGAATTACTTAAACTCGTTTTGGCTCATAATTCAAGTCAACGAAAATTAAGGTTATGTGAGTTATATGACAAATTAAAAACCCAAATGAGAGCTCTTGAGTCGTTAGGTTATAATGTCGACCAATTTGCATTCATGTTAATACCTCTAGTAGAATCAGCTCTTCCTGAGTCTGTTATAAAAGATTGGGAGAGACATAGGGTGTTCCATAAATTAAATATAGTTGATAATTGTACAGATTTTGCCAAGCAAACAGAGGAATTGTTATGTTTCATTAGAAACGAAGTTGAAAGTGAAGAAAGGATAAATCTCAAGAAGGATAGTTTTGGGTTCGAAGATAGTAAGAAAATTCCAAGTAAACCTAAAAGGGAAGTTTTTGAAAAGAGAGAGACAATACCGATTGCCACAGATCTCATTAATGTTAAAAGGGGTGAGCAGCCTCAATGTATATTTTGTAATCGTAAACATTTATCAGAATTATGTTTTAAAGCTCGAGATAAGTCGCTGGAAGAAATTAACAAAATTTTAAAAGAGACAGGTTGTTGCTATTTGTGTTTCAGAAAAGGACATAGTACACAAAGATGTAGAGCTTTTCTCAGGTGTATTGTCTGCGACGGCAAACACACAATTCTTACATGTCCTGAACGGAATCAAGAACCGGCAAATATACGGGCAAGCCTTGCCAATAATACTTGTACAGAAGTAATATTACTCCAAACTTGATAGGTTAAGGTGAGAAAGGGGGGCATTAATTGTACCGCCAGGGTGCTAATTGACACAGGATCTCAAAGATCATATATAACAAAGAAATTAGTTCATTTATTAAATTTTAAGTCTATTGGGGAAGAAGAAATTATACACGCCTTGTTCGGTGGAGCAAACTCGGCACCGCTCTCACATAAAAATTATAGAATTCAAATCGGCAGTCTAAGTAGCGAACAGTATTATACTTTTGAGGTGCTGGATTCGAATCAAATATGTCAACATATACCTAGAGCTGTGAATGGTCCATGGATTAAAGAATTAGACAACAAGGGTATGGTCATAACAGATAGAGAGGACGGTCCAATCGATATTTTAATAGGAGCTGATGTGGCCGGTCGGCTTATGACCGGCAAGAAAGAAGATTTGGACAATGGATTAGTTGCACTCGAAACATTATTAGGTTGGACGTTAATTGGTAGAGTAAAAAATACTGAATCTAATTACATGGTCAATATTAATCTTCTATGTAATGATATTGATGTTTCGAATCTGTGGAGACTTGACATCTTGGGTATCGAGGATCCGCATCAAGTCCAGGCAAGAGCTGAAACAGCCATTGCAGCAAGAGAACATTTTGTACAAACGGTCAAAATTCAAAATGGAGGAGGTTATGCAGTAAATCTCCCATGTTTGAACGGACATCCACTTCTACCTCGGAATTTTGATATAGCCAAGAAAAGGCTCAATTCGACCCTGCGTAAATTGAAATCATCAGAAACTGAATCCGAATATGATGAAATTTTTAGACTCTGATTAAACCAAGGCATCATTGAAAATGTAGCGGAAGGAGACTGGGATAAAGGGCATTATATGCCGCATAGACCCGTTTACAAAGAAAACAGCCTTACCACGCGGATAAGACCGGTATTTGATGAGTCGGCGAAGGAGAAAGGCAAACCATCATTGAATTTCTGTCTCAAAAAGGGTCTGAATTTAGTGGAATTTATCCCTTCACTCTTAATAAGATTTAGGGCAAACGAGATTGGTGTCATTTCAGACATACAGAAGGCCTTTCTACAAATTTCTATCTATGAAGATGATCGAGATGTTCTTAGGTTTCCGTGGATAGACCTGTCAAATGAACAATTGAAGATCTTCCGTCACACCAGGGTTGTTTTTGGCGTTACTTCAAGTCCGTTCCTTTTAGGCTCAGTAATTCATCATTTACAAGTATGTGAGGAAAAGACGGAGACATATGAGCAATCATACTCTGTTTATTAATATCAGACGCTTAAGAAACAGTTTCTACGTGGACTATTGCGTCATTAGTCAATTTAACTATCAAGAAGTTGAAACCTTTATGAAGGAAGCAACCTCGCTTTTCGCAGAAGCTTGCTTCAGACCAAGGGGTTGGGAATTCTCCGATCCAACTATAGGAGAACACGCAGACACTGCAGTTCTTGATTTAATTTTGAATAGACAAAATGATACTTTGAAAATTAATTCACCTGATTGGCACAAGATAAAGAAGAGGAAGAAGAAGAAGAATCGAAGGAGAAGTTGGTCCGCAGGAGTATCCAAACTCGATGTGGCCGAACAGTGAATATATCGTGAACATTGAAATTAATTGTTTATTTCATTTGTTTGTATTTTGGAAACATTGTACCTAAATTTATAATTTTTGTTTTTTTCTTGCCTATGGGTATAAAAATTGAGTAGTAAAACTCCTCAAGGTGGGAGGATGTCAAAGATCGATTGTTTAAAAAATAAATTAGTATCGAGGTATACCTAATAGCGATGTAACATATGGTGTGAACAATTTTTACGCGAACATGTGTCTGTTCTTTTTTTTTTTTTTAGAGAGAAGAAGAAAACACTTTATTACAATCTGCCTGTTGTGGGCAATAAGTAATGGTGCTATGTAGCTTACAATCATTCCATAAAAAATCAATAATTTAACGAAATTAATGCATAAATAAATATATACAAGCGAAAAAATATATACAAAAATAAAGTAAAATATATATATATATATATATATATATATATATATATATATATATATTTATATAATAAAAAAATATAATAATAATAAATAAAACAAAAGAAATATACTGTACACATTCATATTATAATCTAGTTACAATTTGCCTGGGGTCCCCGAACTGAGCTTCTTCCTCATGAATGAGGGCAAAGCAGGAGTCCGGGAGGCCCCAGCCCCCTTTCCCAACCGCGTCACTGGCATTAAACGCCAATGGAAGCTGGTTAAGGGCGCTTCACACACACACACAGGTCGTGAGTGGAGAATCTGGCCAGTGCCAGTACTCCAAATGACATTATTATATCAGGTCTCGACGCCATTGCCGGTTTAGGCGGCGGGGTGGGTTATATGGATGTGTGGAACTGGATAATGACTGAGCCAGGGGGTTGGGATGACAGTCAAGGTTTTGGTAAAAGTTTGAAAATTTAGTAGGGATGAGATCGAGGACGAAAGGAATGTTGAGATCATTATGGAGGGTTTTGTTGGAGACATAATAAGGAGCATTGACAATAGTTCTCAGGACTTTGGATTGAAAGGATTGAATGCGTCTGACATTCGTTTTTTTCGCGGTCCCCCAAAGTTCCAGTCCATAGGTCCAAATAGGTTTGATGATGGTCTTGTATATTAGTAGTTTATAGTCTATTGAAAAATGGGAGGTCCTACATAGTAAGTTGTATAGTTGGCTGAATCGTCTGTTAAGTTCTTGTCTTTTGAGTCTGGTATGAGGAAACCGGCATGCCATACCCGGTCGAAAGCTTGTGCTACGTCCAGAAATGCGTCTGTGCACTATTGTTTGTTTTCAAGAGCAGAGGATATGTGATCAACAACTCGGAACCACTGCTGGACCGTCGAGTGCCTGGGACGGAATCCAAACTGATGTGAAGGAATATCATTGGATTCTATTATGGGTAGGATTCGTTTCAGGAGGATTTTTTCGAAAATTTTGGAAAGAATAGGAAGCAGGCTGATGGGTCGGTATGATGATGTGGCATTAGGTGGCTTGCCAGGTTTAGGGAATAGGATGATGACGGAGTGTTTCCACAGCAAAGGGAAGTGAGTTGTACGAAGGATACAGTTATATAGGTAGGTAAGGAAAATAATCCCTTTTTGAGGAAGATGTTGAAGGATCTGGGTGGTTAGAAGGTCATGTCCAGGAGATTTGCGGACTTTTAACTTTTGTAAGAGGAATTTGACCTCAGAGGGATTTACCGCTTTAAGAGGTAAGGATAGAGGGATGGGTGAAGAGAGGAATTCATTAATATTGGAGATGTGCGTAGAGTGGATATCAGGATGTGGGATAAATGTATTTGAAAGGTGTTTGGCAAATTCTTCTGCTTTGTCCTCATCTGATGCAGTCCAAGAGCCGTCTTCACGTCGGAGGGGGTGGGAAATAGAGTGATATTTGAGGATTTTTTTAGTGGCATTCCAAAGGGAATTATCTGAAGCAGATAGTGTGGAAAGGTAGCATTTGTAGGATTCGGATCTATAGGTTGTCAGGTTCTTTTTGACTACTTTGGTGAAGTAGTTATACCGTCTCCGATCGTGAGGATGCCTGGTTCTTTGCCAAAGGGATCGGTAATGGCGTTTGATAAGGATAAGATCTCTAAGATCTTGCGGTAATGGATTTTTCTTACGGATTTTGAAGGAAGGACGGGGTGAAGATGCAGTCCAAACTGCTTGCTGGATCAAATTGGTAAAGGAATTGACGGCATCATCCAACTTCTGAGGTGTTTTTAGGGAAACTCTGAGGTCAATGGTGTCGGATACAAGCTGGTGAAATAGGTTCCAGTCAACTGGTCCCCTAATAAATGATGGCGGAGGAAGTTTGGATTTTGGGACTATAGAAAGGGTAAGGATCAAAGGACTGTGATCTGAGGACAGGTCATCAAGGCGTTCTATGGAGTAGTTTAGGGGATCTAAGCCAGCATGGATGAAAAAGTCAAGGAGATCAGGATTTCAGTTTGGGTCAGTGGGCCAATATGTAGGGGTGCCTGGAGAAATAAAACTGGAATTATGGGAGTTAAGTGCAGAGAGGAGGATGCGACCTCGGGTATTGGTAGTTCTTGAGCCCCATTGTTGTTGTTTCGCATTAAAGTCTGCACCTAAAAGGACCTAAGGAGTTTAGGAGAGAGCTGAATTGGGAATGGGAAATGGATTTATTAGGAGGGCAGTACACTGATGCTAAGGTGGGAGGAAAGGAAAAGGTTTTGATTGTAACAGCTGTAGCCTGAAGGATTTCGTTTGATTGGAGTGGAAATGAGTGTTTGGAGAGGGATTGATGGACAATGACAGCCGTACTACCGTGAGCTTTTCCATCAGGATGGTCGGTCCGGAAGGTTTGGTACTGTGTTATGTTGAGCTTCTGTTTACTGGTCAGTCGAGTTTCTGTAATTAAGGCTACATCAATTTTTTTATCATACAGTAAGGATGTTAGTTCGTCAGTGTGGTTTCGAATACCATTCGCATTCCAAAGGAGAATGGATAAGGTGGATGTCATTTAACGATTTTGTTGGACAGGAAAGAGATGGGAAGCAAGATTTGTTAGAGGAGATATTAGTGGTGTGACCATGGATTTGAACTCGGAGAGGAATGATGTGAGTAGTGTTGTGAGATCAGTAGCATTTGAAGGAGGGGGGGATATGAGGGATTTGATGTGGGGTATTTGGATTTTGATTCACGGGATACACTGGTTGTTAGGGCTGGTTTATTGGTTGCAGAGAATTGATTGGTGGGTTAAAGAGGAGTTTGGGGGGGGGGGGGGTTCGGGTTGTAGCGAGGCCCCGAGACTGTTTGTATGTTGAGCACCTGACATTTCGGCGTAAGAAACAGCTCCATCAACAATTTTAGAAGGCTGTCTTCTTGAGATCCTCACTTCGTCGCTTGGCCGATGTGCTGCCAAAACTTGAGATTTTATATTCTTGTAGGTTTGGCAACCTTTATAATTGGCTGGATGCCCTTGAAGACATAGTGCGCAGACAGCTGGTGTTTCGCTCGGCTTGACGCATTCTTCAGTTTTATGCGGTTCTCCGCATTTGACGCATCTTGGGGTATGATGACAGTAGTGCCTAGTGTGCCCGTATACCTGGCAGTTATGGCATTGCACGATGTCTTTCTTTCGGTATGGTTTTTCGATTTGAACCTGGGTATAGTATAGTCTACTTACATCATAGATTTTTTCTACTCCGGGTGCTGGTTCTAAATCTATGAAGAAGAGAGGCAATGGAATTTTGTTGCCTGTCTCGGGGTGTACAGGATTCTTCTTGTAGACATTTGTGATTTGTCTAACTTTGAAGCCCATGGCGGTGAGTTCCTCCTCTATGACGTCAGCAGGGGTGGTTGGGTGCAATTTTCTGACTACCACTCTGATGGATCTCTCCTCCTTTAGTTGGTACGTATGATAATCTGCCTTGATCTCCGTTAGGTACTTGACTATATTTCGGTATGTCTCGGGCGTGTCTGACTGGATCTTTGTATCGTTGGTCCTGCTAGTTCAATAGTATTTTCTGGTGCCTACTGCCTTACTCAGTTGTGCGCAAAGAAGCCTAAAGTTTTTTATGCTCCGTACGAAAATTGGTGGAGGCCTGTGCACTTTAGGGGCCGATGTGGTCTCCATTGCTTCACTAGGTAGATTTGTTAGGGGCTGAAATCTGTTGTGTGAGTAGAAGGGAGAATCTTCAGTGAACTGAGTAGATGACGCTGGTTGGGTATTTTCATTCGACGGTCCTGCCTTGGGTTCCTAATCATTCGGAGTAGTAGGAGGTGTGTCGACTTTGCGCCTTCTATTAGGTTTAGGTATACTAGGGCTATTTCTCGTAGTTGATTCTAGGGATCGACTTCTCTTTGTATTTCCTTTTTTATCTGATTTGCTGGATAATACTTGGTGGTTGTTAGGGTGTCGTAAGGGTAATAGGGATTGCACCCTTGAACCACCTTTCCTATTTTACTAAAAAACTCTGATAGGCTGCTGCCTTAATCTGATCAAACAATTTTCTTTACTGAAAATTATCTGATATATTAACCATTTAAAAATTATATTTGAATTGTAAGATCAAATGCATAAATGGGATGTCAGATAATAGCGAACACTTATTTTTTTGAAACCTTACTTGTATTGATAAATAAAGACATAAATCATATTTCTTAAAATTAAAACAAAAGAACAATTAATTAAATTAAAATACAATTAATACAATTATTGTTTCCAACAGTGAATAAATAAATAATAAACGAAAATTAAACCTTTTTGATTTGTACAATATAAAAGAACAAAACAAGTCAATTAAATCAAAATAAGCAGTTGAGTGAAATGATTAAAGTTACTAAACAAAATAATTCGAACATGAAACAAAATAAATGTTATTTTTCAACTGAACTAAATGATGGTTATTTAATTGCGCAATTAAAATAAATAAATGTCTAAATACCCTGTAGATTTAGATGTGCTGGAGCGAAGTCGAAGAAGACAAAGCCATGATGATTTATGGTTGAAGGTGGACAATCAAGGTCGCACTCAACGAAAACGATAACACTGACTGCCGTAAGGTAGGTCCTGAAGGTACGCTAGCCAAGACGGCAATAGTGGTGAAGATAAAGATGACCGCTCGGGCCGCTTTCGAAAAGTAGACTTCACGAAAAACTGTGAAAAAACAGGTGGACCGCTCGGGCCGCTATCCAAAACAAGACTGCTTGACGATGTTCGCTTGACTACACCGACAAAAGTTTGAAAACAGCTGTTTCACTGTTATACATTACGTAATTTAAAAACATTTATTTTCTAATGAAAATTAAAATAATACAAAATATAGATTAATTGAAAAAAACGAACAAAATATAACTATGAACATACGTTTTTTATAATTACAACTGAGCGGCCGTAACAGTGGTAAAACTTCATTTTGGAAAATTATGTCCCTGGAGCAGATAATAGTAAAGAAAAAAAAGGTAGGACAGAGAGGAAAGGGAACTAAATAAAAATAAAGAGTTCGTATGAGATCTGATCTGAATACGGCACAGATCAGCCAGAGGCAGTACTGATAGCTGATAGGGTAAGTCCTACCTTATACTGGGTGGGGATGAACCTGCCGCGACCAGCACAAAGATAAGCAACTCCTGTCTCTTAAATCACTTAATTTATAATCAATATAGTCACGTTATAAGTCCGTAATTAGCTACGAAACTTCACATTTTATTTCACTGGTACACAGACTATGACTATGTAAAAAGCCGTGAATGTACGATAAAAGTTAATAGGTATAAAAAAGAAGTATCACAGAGACGATGTTCCTCACTCCAGCGCGTGCTGTGAACTCGAACATGTGTCTGTAAAACTAAAATATATTATTGTTGTACTCGTTTATTAAAAAATAAAAGGTGTTTCTTTGTGCTTTTGCTCTAGTCTTTATTCATCAATTTTCACCCTTTCCACAACAAAGAGGATCAATAGCTACTCATTAAAATCTGTAATCTTTAACATACAAATAAAAAACAAAAGTCCACTATTTAACGGACATAAAACGACCCAATATAAGGATATATTAACATTTTATAAAAATGACTGTTAGTCATGTTTCTACAGAATGCTTAGTAATGGTGAAATTTCTCTTGACACTTGATTATTAAACCTAAGTTCATTATTAATGATCATATGTCAAAAAATATGTTATGAATGATACATAAGAAAATGCACTGGGCAAAGATTAAGGTTAAAAAATTGTTTTATTTATTTTTTGATATTTACAACTATATTACAATAATACAACAAGTAAATAGAATAAGTGATACATAATGACATGAGAATGACAAGTAGAGAAACTACCCACTGGTAGTACTCCAGTCAAAGTTCAACTATGAAGGTCACGTGGCAATCTTCTTTTCACACGCCTCGGAGGATTATCGGGAATTGAAGAGAAAGCTAGGTTTGAAACTAGAGAGTTTGAGTGGTCATGAAGTTTGTTATACAAGGTTAGATACCGGGTTCGGGCCAAATCAGCAACAAATGGCACACTACGGTCGTTATGGATGCTCTGCTCCGTAAGTCTAAATAGGTTATATGATGGTCATGATGATGAGCCTTTTGTAGATAATTGGGAGCGTAGAGCCTTTGTCTAGTAAGTGTTAAAGTAGCCTGAAACGTCGAGCGGTTTCTTGTCTTTTCAGTCTTATATGAGGATTCCATGTTAATCGTTTTTCGAAATGCACCCCTAAGTATCGGATCTGTTCTACAGGCACCAGTGGGATATTATTAAAGAATATTGAAGGAAAGGAAGTCATTGTTTTACGACGTAAGGTAAAAGTGATTTGATGCGATTTTTGAGATTTTTAATTCTCCAGTTTTGACACCATTCTTCAAGATCAGTGATATGGGATTGGAGGCTTTGAGATTCAATAACTAGATTGGTGTTGACTGATAATACACGTGTATCATCAGCATAGTGGTAAGGATAGTATTAGGATGAGTTGGGATGTCAGCTGTATAAACTGTATAAAGGATTGGGCCAAGCATACTACCTTCGGAAACACCAGCAGGTTGGGAAAAGAGGGATGAATAGACATTATTATGGTTTACTTGGATTAGAAAATATAAGTTAAAAAATTTTGCTCCCTACTTTCCAAACTTAAAAATTTAGCTGACCTGAATATTGTCTGGCAAATGGCAAAAAAGAAAGAAGTTAAGATGCTAAATAAAATCTTATAAAATATGGGTTTATGCAAGCTTTTAACTAAATTATCCATTTTCTTATAAAGAAACTCTGCTATTTCTATGATAATCCTGCGGTTTTTATGATTGCTCTACGGTTATAATATTTGATATTTAATAATTTTCCAACCCTTATTAATTGCTAATTGAAACTATAGACTGATCCATGGACGCTATTATTAGAGATAACATCAGAGACTATACTTGATGCGATGATTACCAAGCCCTCGCGTGGCCAGGAGTTTCGTCCTTGCTGAAGGATTGGATCCGACAGGAGATTCCTAATCCTAGCAAGGATAAACTGGAGCAAATTAATAGGATTTGGGTCCCGGGGCTCCAAACTCAACAACAGGCTTCGCTGAGACTGCTACTGATCGCTGCCTGCAACCAATGTTTGTCTATTCCCTCCACTTTCTCTAGTTCCTGCACTTTCTAAACGTTCTATAATTGGTTTATTACTTAATTTCCATTTTTAAAGGAAACGTTTTTTAGTCTATGATCTTTTTGCATTATTTTTTTATGTACTATAATTAATTTTAATTAAATTTTATCTATAGTTATTACGAAACATAACTAAGTATATTTAATTAAATTTAGCAAAATCGGGTGACTTAATGGCTTTCACTTCGTTAATCAGATAAATTTATAAATGTATTTTTTAGTTGTAACTGTGTGTATTAATTTTAATCCACATAATGCTTCTCCGAATTTTCGAAACTAATATAGAACAATGAAATGAGCACGTTTTGACTTTTTGAAAGTAATCTATGATATTTACAAGCAATCAATTTCCGTAAAAAGTGTTGGTATATTTATAGTATAATAATAAGTGTTTCTGCCAAAATAATAGGTTTATTGTTAATATAAAATTAGTTTACAACTATTTGAAAAACATAAAGAAACAAACAACAACTTCAGAAGAAGGTTTGTACACCTGTGCAATTTTAAAGATCCAAGACCACTTATTAATACAAAATGCCCTGTTCTTGTAGCAAGGTCTACCTACATAGGACAAACCGGAAGGACCATCGAAAGAAGGTGTTTAGTCGCGGACCTGGACTGCCTGCCAGATGGAACGGACAGATCATTGCCTTTAAAATCGAAAAATGTACTGTACCGCCAAAACCAAGGAGAGGGGGAGCGACGCTATTGAGTCATTTCGCTTACTTATCATCAGATCACCGAGCGGAGCAGTTATACCACCATCGCATTCGCACCATTCGCAGCTACGACCATCACACACTCTACTTTCAAGCCGCTCTTCATATGAGAACGTCCAGAGGTCTTGAAGTTTGTTACTCGCCAGAAGCTATGCTGAGATTATGATAATTGAGTATACATCACACAAATTGTAAGTCACCTTTCATTACCATAAGGCCTCAAATTGTCAACTAATTTTTCTCCGGATGATTAACGTATTACATGGTACCAACCGGACAGTTAAAGTTAATTCATGATATCATACTCATTGCTCCTGCATGCCGTGATCACTGGCGAAGATAATAATAATTCGCACATCTTCGCGCCTTATTGAACTCTTCAGTATAACGTTCATTTTGTTGTTTATATCTTTGGCCATTATGCTAGCATGGAGCATTTCTGTTATTCTTAATTATCGCTCCCATTCATGTTAATAATTTTTTTTTCTTCTTTTTTTTTTGTCTAAGATTTATTTGTTCATTAGATCGCTAAGTTACATATTTAGTTTTAAGTTATTTTGTAGACGCTATTATTAATTTGTATCTTTTACATGTATATTAATAGTATTTAAGAAATCTCGCATGTTATTTAAATTAATAAATCAAACGCTTTGTTAATATCTGAGACTTCATTCAATTCCCGTCGTACTTCCATTTGCTTCCTATTAAATTATTCAGTCTAATCACGCCTTAACAGAAGGATAAAGGAGCACATATCTAGTGTCAACAACTTCAAAACGGAAAAATCGGCTGTAGCAAAACACTTCTGCAACACCAACCACCACATACCTTTGAAAAACACAGCTATACTAGTTAAAGAAAAAAATTATCACCTTCGCACCATAAGAGAGGCCATTGAACTTATCAAAGAATCCAATAATTTCAATAAGGAAGACGGTTACAAACTTAGTAAAAATTGGTATCCAGCCATAAAACAAAAGACTAACACATCAAAATACTATCCACACACATACGACAATACCGAACACACATGAACCCACCCGAACACAATACGACCTACGGACTCGGCGCAAGCGAGCAAATGGGAAGGCAGACTTCGACCGATACCACGCCCCCGACCATCCGCTCTTTATTATAATTTTCAAAACTACCAGTGAGCCCCATCACTGGATATTTGATCCTAGTTATACCCCATAACCTCAATCCATTAACATCCTCAAAATCCTCTTAAAATGCACCCGGTGCAGTATATGCAGCTATATATGTACATATATAAATTTATTAGTATACGTTAGTATGTAAGTTTGTTTCAGGTGATCATCTTTTCCAGGGGCTTGGGAAAAAAAATCCGCTTTTCATTTACTGACTAGCTAACAGCACGATGAGCGAAAGCTTGGCAAACAAAGCCTACACCACACGGTCCATCCCGGAAAAAGAACATACCTACAATACCGCAGACCGTGGAAACCTACGTGAACATTAATACAAAAATTGTAAATCAAAGTCAATGAAATGTATACCTCTTATTCAGGTTTTGAAAAGGAGAATCAAAAAATTGAAATATATTATTTGAATTTTGTGTGATTATCTCAAAACTATGAGGTTTGCTGTATAAAATATAAGTATTGTAAGTTATATCTAAAAATAATTCTTAAAACACTTTTGCTAGAAGCAATAGCTACAAAGATATTCAATAGACAATTCCACTTTTAGTAAATATTTTTTTTAAACACTATTGAAATGAAAAATGAACCTAAATCGGTCAGATAAACGAGAAAAAATGTACATTCACTATATTTTGGTGAGAATTTCCTGTTGACAATAGGAATCAGATCCGCAAAATTCATCTGAAGGGACACACCCTCATGAGGATGTTCGTGAAATAATACGCAGAAATAATTAATACTCCAGCATAGTAAAGTATGTGTATTTTTTATTTAGTTATATTATTTATAATTATTTACTTAGATTATTATTTTACTAGTGTTTCTTTTTAAAAATCAAATAACATAGTCATATTGACAATACAGTCAATAATTTCGAAGTTTCTACTGATTTCGGTGATATTGTTAAGAATTTTTGTGGAGGCCAAGTTTTTTAAATACCACGAAGGTTTTTTTACAGGACGCCACTTATAATTGAATTATTCGTCCTTTGACAGCAAATAAATTTTCCTTTTCCACATTTAATAAATATACTTTTTCCACAGTCATTACCCAGTGATCACATGCTGAATATTTGGACAAGTAAATCATTTGAGAAATAAGTGTATATTTTTTAAGTGTACATTATTTTTATTATATCGTTTTTGTTCACCGAACTCTAACATTTAAACATAATATCTAACTAATTAGATAGTTTTTCTCAAATGCGGAAATATTAATATCAGTGTCATGTTTCCACAAATCATGGTTCTCCACTAGTAGACATATTTTGGAATCAATTATGTAACATATTACTAATAAAAGTTCCGTCTCATTCGAACACAATGAGTGTAATGGTATGTTAATGTCAAGAAGCAGTTAATACGAAATGTTTAAGGAGATTGAATATGGTGTTTATTAAGAGACATCCTGCCTTGAACCAGAAGGAAATAAAGAAAGGATAAAAACTAATGGTAAGGTTGTTAAGTATGACTGATGGTGAAGTTCAAACGCGAAGCGATCTCTTTTAAGGACCGACCTAAGAATAGATCGCAGAGTTTCATTCTTTACTGTCAGAATTAAATCGGAATGGATGTGAATGATCAGTCAAAACTTTTTATTAGCCATCAGCCAGCCCTTTGTGCTTCCCTTACTAATTTCCTTGTTGATCAACTCTCTTTCTCTTTTACCTTCCATCTCATTTCCGTATGGCATTTTTTCTCCGCTCTGGCCTTTCGGGAAAAAAAAAAACTAGTGATAAAAGGTTCCAGATCAGTATTTATATCGTCGAGTGATTTTTTTTTTATTTCATTTAAAATATATCTTCTACCTTGTCAACGCATTTTTGTCTTTTTTCAAGCTATTTCAATGAATATATGCATAAAGGATAGCACACACTATTTTACCTCAGAAAAATCCATCACTAATTTTAATTTATCCTTAACTACGTAGTTCTATTATTTAAAATTCTTTTGTTAATTTTCATGTTACTATAGCATATGATAGAAGGAAGCTTAGATGGGAGGATGTTGCTAAGAGTGGTCTTACGGGTTCGGGTTTAGGTGAAAGGTATGAAAGTTTGGGATAAGGAATTGGTAACGTAGACAACGAGCCTTCGGATTGGATTACACTTTGTTAATTATTGTTTGTGGTGCACACTATTTAAAAATATCTTTCTTTAACCAAGAGTACTTGAAAGTTTTTTGTTTATAATCTCCGTTGAACACGCTGAATACAATTACAATACAACAAAGGTGGTCACTTAGAATTTTGAGGTTAAACCCTTCACCATTATCTCTAATTAGATTATTCGGACAGGCTTATAAAAACATTTGACGTACCTCCGATCAATGTACTCAGGAGCGGAGGGTAGCTGGAGATCCTCGCGAATCGTGTTATTTCCAGGCCTGTGCAGTGATTTGCCTTGTCTATCCAACAATGACGGAATTATGGTAACACCGCAGGCATTTAATGTGCGTAATGTGGATAGATTGAAATGCCTCAGTAGTGGTGCAACATGGAGCAGAGCAGTTATGATGTTAGCCATGTAGCGCTCCATTTTAGAAATGCTGCGATGTGATGTGAGCTTTTGTAACTTCCAGAAAGTAGCAAGGCCAGTTTTAGTTTCTCCCTGAAATTTTTGGAAATTATGACGCACCTGAACAATAAGAGGCTAAGAAGGATTTTTACTTTCACCGGACTCTATGTGAATGTTGTAGGGTGCAGTTTAATATTAACCTGAAATATAATGGTGTTATCCGTCATCGATGGGTCTATCTTGATTCTGTTCAGCTATAGGTCTTTTATGATAGCTTCCAATAATCAATCCTTCTAACATGAAGTTATATGATCACGTGGTAAAAGATTTTGTTTTTAAATAATGTAAAAACATTGTGAGCTGATGATTATATATATATATATATATATATATATATATATATATATATATATATATATATATATATATATATATATATATATATATATATATATATATAGTTTCATTAAAAAAATATTTAAAGAAGTCGTATGGGGCTAGATCTGGTGAGTAAGGTGGATGGTCAAGCAGTTCAAACCGTAATTCGTAGATTTTCGCCATGGCAACCGCTGAGGTGTGATACGGTGCGTTGTCTTGGTGAAACAGGATTTTCTTTTTCTGCAAATGTGGCCGTTTTTCCGCAAGTTCTGCCTTCAGCTTGTCATGTAATGATGCTTAGTATGCTGCTGTAATGTTTTTTTCCTTTTTGAAGATAATCGATTAAATTAAACCCATGACTATCTCAAAACCAATCGCCATCAATTTCCCAGCCGAGAAAACAGTTTTTGCTTTTTTTGGAGCCGGTTCCCCCTTTGCAGTCCACTTCTTTTTTCTTATAACTCTAATAAAAATGACTATGACCGACCTTGAATGTGCTTTTCAGGTCCAAAACAATCGATCGATGGTTTCCCATCTAGAGGAGGAGTACGTCAAGGTGACTTTCCTGTCTGTTAGTCAACCTTGCTTTCGAGAAAGCAGTTAGAGATTCCGGGGTCCAGACAACGGGGACCATAATAAACAGATCGGTACAGCTATTCCAAAACGTTTACTGACTGAGGTCATCCATGGACGGAGAAGAGTCGGCCGACCGCGACTGCGGTGGATTGACTATGTGGCAGAAGACGCGAGGAACCAGGAAGTGCACAACTGGATGGCAGCATCACTCAACAGGGACTACTGGCGGATACTGATTAATAAGGCCTGGACGCGTCCACATGTGTTCGCGCCGAATTAATAATAATAATATCAGTTATAGCAAAGATTTATTGCGAATTTGCACTAGATTTTTCCCTGCTCTATGACACCAAATCTCCATGAAATGTCACCGAAACCCTTTGGAACGCCACATAGGTGTATCTTTACGACTTCTAATATAGAGATTTAGTAGTATATGATATCTAACGTCATGAAAACTTCTGTTTCTCCGAAATATAAGTCTGAATTATGGGTCAATTTTAAGTTTCAAACACATAGCCTAAGAAAATTTAATATGCTGAGTCTGTAATACAGCTTGTTAGAAGAGTTAAGGCTATTTCCATTTGTAAATTTACTTCAAACCATTTTCCGTTTTCTAAGATCATACGTTTCGATCAAACACTATGTGTAGCATAAAATTTAAGTAGACTATTTTCAATTAAAATTTATAACTACAAATAATCATGTTTCAGTTAGTAAATTAACTAGTTGTGAACATTTTTAGATAGGTTTTAATACAAGTATAACACAGTAAAAAGTGTCTAGCAGATGCTATATTGTTTACTTACATAATATTTGAAATCAGGTAAACAAATATTTTGGTTTATAAGCAAAAACCAATGTTTAACCAATGCTCTTCAAAAATTTAACAATTTTCTTTTTTATTTTATTTAGTTATACCAATTTGTAATATTTTAGAGTATTTCCAAATAACTTGTCACTTTGACTGTCCTCAGATCATGATTAAGATTTTTTGTTTTCATTTAACATTCATCATTAAAATAACGTAAAAAGAAATTTTACCATATTAATTCATACATAAGTAAATGTCTAACAATAAATCTGTTGCTTTAAGTAAAGCAATGATTATAAAATTAGTTATACTTTACTCTTGACAGCTCCCCTTTTTAATGTACTGAAGTTGTAACTACAAACTCTTAAATTATCGAGCTTAGTTTTAATTACCTTTTTTTAAACTCCAGTTATCCCTGAAACCAATAAATTTGAATGTGATTTAGAATAAATTTTGATAACCAATTATAGTCAATTTTCAATTTAGGTTTTACTAAGTACGGTAATTCATACGGAGTTAAATTCAATCTAGTATTTTTATTGTTTTCTTTGACTCTTTAAAATAATAAAGTATTAACATAAAAACAAATTTGAGATTTAATATATTAAATAAGGAAAAATGTTCTTTGCTAATTAGGTATTTGCCTTTAAATTGTATTACAGATTGTATTTTTTTTCTAAATTATATCATAATAGGAATGGTATTAAGAGGTATTGTATGTGGTTGATATTTAATCTCTTCTTCTACTTTCGGTGCACAGTAAGAAATTATAAGAAGAAGAGAATTTATAGCAATTTAAGCATTGAGAATATTTTTCTTTAACAGTAAAGAAGTTGATAATTTGTTTATGACAAATTAAATGAACACTTATGACAAAAAAATAGGGTGTTGTCATGGACACGGCCGTGTGTTGTACGTGAAAACGTTTACGTAAAGGTTAATATTTTTTTTTTTTTTAAGACCGTGGAAAAATTCTAACGAAAAGCCCTTAAGTCTCCAAAACTAAAACAGAAATTGAAAATATCAAACCTTATCCAGCTGGGGTCGAGTAACCTTCCTTATGACTCATTAGTTGCATTTGAGCCTTGGAGATGGTGGGATGTTTCTTGGGTGCATTATTTATGTTTTGTTTTGCTGTTCTCTTTCTACCCTGAGGATGCTTAAATAGGCGAAATATTGGACAGATATTTTCGATTTCGGTTTTAGTTTTGGAGACTTAAGGGCTTTTCTTTGGAATTTTTCCACGGTTTATGTAAGGTCTCTTTTTACCTTTCCCTTTACAATGTTAATATTTTTTTTTATATTATAAAATACTAATTATGTATTCAGGATAAAATCAAGTAAACAAATAATTACTGTGTTACAATATAACTTTATTAATTATAGGTCTCTGATGCGAGAAGTACGACACATATGGCATACTAGATACATCAAGGTGTCTGGTGAACCCTGTTCGTTACTGGAGAAGTTTCGATGTAAGACAAATTAAACTCACTGAGCATGAAGCCAATGCAAAGGGCAATGAGCGGGCTTGAGAGACATTAACATTAATATCTCCGACTATCATAATTGGTTTAGTAAGATCAGGCTCTTAATCGGGTATAATTCTAGCGATGTTCTTGGAATATTTCAATAGCGATAGTAAAATAAACTTTAATTTCTGCTGACGCTGTTCCCGGTTGGATGTACACACACCCAAGTATGATTTTGAAGATGTCATTGGCCTTAAGGTTTAATAAACAGACATCACCAGCTTTTATGTCTTTCATTTCCAAATAAATATCCGAAATGCCAATGTTAACTTTGTTATAATCAGTGATGCTATTGAGGTTGCGATATATGGCGACTCCTGAATCTCAATAATAATCATAATAATAACAATAATAATAATCTCAATACGCATCAAATACTTTCAAATTAGCGGTGCTTCTCCCTCTACCACGCGTGATGTATTATACATATAGATGTATTATATTATATAAATATATAGTAGCTGACCTGACCTGTAGCTGACACATTGCTGTGGCTGTTGTAATATTTAAAAAAATATATTACGTTAAAATTTGAATTTAAAAGAAACAATGAATGAATGGAAAAAATGAATTAAATAGATTTTTGATTTTACATTTTATTCATCTTATTTCTAAGTACACTATATAATAAATAAATAATATCCAAAATCCCTAACTGATAAAATATAAACATGAAATTAATGAATGAGGTGTATCATGGTTGATTTTTAGTTATGGCTAATAATATGATTTTAAACTATAACTATTTATTTCAATTTAATTGAGCACTAATCGATGCACAATATTTTATATTAATATTTCCTATAATTTTTTTCCATTTTTTTAAACTGGATTTATTGTAAATTTCATCTTCGAGAAAAAAAATCTGCTTTCAGTCAATTATTTTATTGTTTTATAAAAAAAAAACGTTTCGACACTATGGTGTCATTTTCAATTATTTCTTTTTCTGCATTCCTTAACTTTAAATAAAATAACAATAATTAAATTAATATAAAAAAAAAAAAAATTACATAAATGTCCAAAAAGATAACATACTATAAGTACAAATACCTGGAAAGTCAATACTTTTAAAAATAATTTTTAAGGAGATCTCTAGTCCTCCATAGTCAAAAATTATATTGCATTACAAAACCAAACCTTGATCTTTGAACCATCTGATCCTTTTTCTTATTTCTATTAGTCATTAGACTTTAGTATAAATATAACCAATTATGTTCTGAAACGAACATCAACAAAGTAAAATTAAAATTTTTTTTTTTATATAAATTTAATTTATTTTTTTATTTGACTATATAATTTTTAAAAAATATTTTATTAAAACAATTAATTAATTTTGAAATATATGGAAAATTTTTTTTTAAATTTTATTAAAGATCTACTAGTAGGTTATATGGTCAGGTTACTATAATTATTATCTGATTTGTTTTCAATGTATAAGTATTCTTATGATCTATTATTTTTTAATTTCAAAATTATGGATGAGTATAATTTACTAATTTCTCCTGCCTCTTTTCTATCGTTTACAGCATTTTCTAATTTATCATTTATAAATAAAGCCTCTAAATTACCATAAATAAAACAAATTTATAAATTATTTAAAATTTATTAATATTAGTTAAATTTATAAATAAAACAAAAGGATCACCAATAGGAGGCAGATTATCTGTAAATTTATCTGGTATAGTACTAAACTACATTATTAAAGATAGCTTACAAAAATTAAACAACCCCCCTATGTTATTAGTAAAGTACATAGATGACATTTCAATTATCACAAATAAAAATAATTTAGAAAATTTTAGTAAAATCCTAAAGAAACAAAATAAAAATATAAAATTTACACAAGAATTGGAAAATAATAACTCAATAAATTTTTTAGACCTTACTATCATAAGAAACCAAAATAATAACCTAAAACAAAATGGTATAAAAAGGATATCACCTCCAGTAAATTACTTAATCATTATTCAAATCACCCGAGGCATCAAATCAAAAACATAGCATTAAATCTAATTAATAGATCATATTGATAATAATTGTTGACCTATGATAGTTATTTTAGATTGAGAAGGTTAAATTTTTATTGCTTTATTTTGGCTATGTATTTTTGAAATGTTAGTAGATTCTTTTGTATTTAATTTATTTTTTATATTTATAGGTAAGTGATTATCTTTTATATTTAAATTGATTTGTTTATGCCATAAATCTTTTATTAGTTTGATTGGAAAAGCGTTGTTCAAAAGGATTTTGAATATTTTGTTTTTCGTTTCTTTTAAAAATTCTACATCTGTTAATTTTATTGATCTATTAATTATGTTGAAGAAATTGGTCCGGGTAGAGGTCACTGAATGAAATTCTCAAGTAATTTCAGAAGATATTTATTGTTAGCCTACAACATTGGCCTTCTTCCGGGCTATAAGCAAAATACAGACAATTTAAGAAAGCGGTATGAATATATTAAAACATTTTAAATATAGATAAACTAAAAGAAGGTGGGTCCTCTCTGGCTATGAAACACTGACTGATATAATTGAGAAGGAAGGATGGTCCCCCACCCTTACTAAGTGAAAAAAAAAAATTCTCAGAATATAAAAGCCGTTACAATGGCTATAAGTAACGTATAAAGGGAAAGAAGCAAATAGTGTAGAAGCCTCATATAAAGACTTGAAAATCCATATACACACACTCACATACACATACTCGTATGTATATATATATCACACACACACACACAGACATATACGCACAAAAGACAACAGATGTAGATACACGCACAAAACATACATACTTGTACACATACATATAATATTGGCACGCTGAGAGGGGGGGGGAGGAGAAAGTCATTAGGAAGCGGGGGTGGTTAGTTATTTCGTATTAGGTCTAGTATGTGTCTGTAAACTATTGATAGGTTATTTTTGTCAGTCTTTATGTTTAACGGATTTTTTTCTAGGTTAATGTATAATGATTCTGTAATTAGTCTTTTGGTATAATTAGGAACCGTGGCGAGAACAGATGATTGGTCAAAGTTAAAGGTGTGGTTAAGGGTTAAGGCATGTTCTGATAATTTGGAAGCAGATATGTTCCGGGTAGATATAGAGGTCTTATGTTGTGATAGTCGTCTGTAAAAGTGGTTTTTTTGTTTCCCCAATGTAGGAGGAGGTACAGTTTGGGGCAGAGCAGGGGATGCGGTAAACAATGTTGGAGAGATTTTTAATGGGGATCGGGTCTTTTAAATATGTGAATAGTTGGGATAATTTGTGATATGGCTTAAAACCAAGGCGAAGGTTGGGAAAGGTAAGATTTAAGATTTTTCGGATATTGTCAGACAGACCAGGAATATAAGGAAAAGATCGGTATATGAAGGAACTGGGGTTCGGTACTGTTGGGTACGGGGAGGGGTAAATTACATTACTAGGGTGTTTAAGGGGGTCTAGTAGTTTATTGGTAATGTGGGCTGGGAAGTTATTAGAGAGTAGTATGTTTTGGATTCGTAGGATGTTGGTTGGTCGAAATTGGGTGTCTGATAGGGATAAACACCGGTGAATAAGGTTTTTTGCTGTATTGATCTTCTGGTGGTAAGGGTGCTGTGAGAAAAAATTGAGGAGTCTGCCGGAATATGTGGGTTTGGCGTACCAATCAAAGGACAAGGAGCTATCATTATTTCTTATAATGAGGAGGTCAAGAAAGGGGAGGGTGTGATTGGTTTCAGTTTCTATGGTAAATTTGAGACGGGGATGGTAGGAGTTAAAGGCTACTAGTATTTCAGGGATTTTTTCAGGATTGAGAACTAAAAGGAGGTCATCGACATATTTCTTGATGAGGAAGATGTCATGGGGGAATAGAGGGATGATGGAGTCAAGAAGGTCATTAAGAACGATGTTAGAAATGTCTCGAGCAAGGCAATTACCCATGGCCAGACCTGAGATTGGATTGTAAAATTTACCATGGAAACTAAGATATCCGGATTTACAACACAGTGTAAGGGATTCAAGGTAGGAAGTGAGGCAAAGAGTTGTGTGTGGTTGGATGATATTCCAGTTTTTTTCTATAATGCTGAGGGCTTTGTCAATGGGGATATTGGTGAATAGACTAGTGAATAGGCATCAAGGGAAGCTAAAATGAATTGGTCAGGAATGTGAACGGAAAGTAATTCTTGCTTTAGATGAAAGGAATTAGTAATGTCATAGGTGTTGTTATGGCTGAGGGTTTGAAGAGAAGGAAGAAGAAATTTGCTAAGTTTGCTAGATGGAGAGTTTATGTTAGAAATAATGGGGCGGAGTGGATATCCTGGTTTGTGGATTTTGGGTAATCCATATAAACGAGGAGATATGGTGTTATAGGAGATAAGATTGTAATATGTATGTTTATTGATTTGTCGGGTTCTATGAAGGTCCTTTAGGTGATGGTTGAATTTAGTAATGAGAGAGAGGGTGGGATCACGGGGGATGGGTGTATATGTTGTCGTGTCAGATAGGAGGGAAATAATTTTTTCAGTATAGTCATCAGTGTCCATTATTACAGTCACGTTGGCTTTGTCTGCTTTGGTAACTGTAAGTTGTGGGTTTGATCTGAGGAATGTGCGAGTGGTGGCAATGTCTTTAAAAAATGAGGGGGAAAGAGGAGGGGGCTGTTTTGGGGAGCGTTGTAAGTGATTGGTGATTAAATTGGTGATGCGGACACGGGATACTTCTTTCTCATTGTCCGGGACTGTAAAACTGTCATCTCTGTATATGTGTTCTAGGTGTGTGATGAGGTTGGGGATGAGTTTGGTGGAGTTGGAAGAAGGAGTGGAAAAATTTGGGCCTAAGCTTAGGATCTTTGATACTTGTGGAGGGATGGCGGTAGATGATATATTGTGGACCCATTTTTCGTTACCTGTGGGGTAAATTTTTTTGGCTGTTGATGTTATATAGAGGTCTTTAAATTTAGATATGAGGGACTGTTTTTGTGTTTTTTTATAGATGTACAGAAATTATTAATGAAAGAAATGAGGGTTTTGATGTAACTATCACCGATAAGGGTAGAAAGGGTTGTCTTGAGAGAAGAAATTTGAGTATGGATGGAATCTATCTGTTGAAAAATTTCTTTAATTTTAAGATTAAGTAAAGTTTTCTTGAATAGAAAAGAGGACCGGTAAAATCTATATTGATAGGGTTGGCATATGTGGATGTTTTTGAGGGAATTCTCAATTGATTTCGGAAAAAGGGAATTAGTTCGGCATTTTAGGAGGAAGGTTCGTTGTTCTATTTTAATAGTAAGGCGTTTATGTAAGTAACAAAATAGATTAAGATTCTTATTACAATGGGGAAATTTAGATTTGAGAGAAGAGAAAAAATTAACATTATGGTCAGAAAGAGATTGTTCATCTGTGGTGTTTGAAGATGTGGTAAATTGGTGGAATGAGAGGGGATCCATAGAAGAAGTAGAGGAAGTCTGAGAGAGGTGAGCTAGTGGTGGACTGGTAGAAGAAGACGGCTGGGGTAGTACTCCAGGTCTGCGTAGTTGGAGTCTGGCACTGCGACGAAGAAGTGGTTGAAGATTGTCTGTATCTTGTTTTTTGCCCCGTCTTGCTGAATTTGTTAGCCAACGTTTCGACCTACATTGTAGGTCTTCTTCAGGGCTATAAGCAAAATACAGACAATTTAAGAAAGCGGTATGAATATACCCGGACCAATTTCTTCAACATAAATTATCATAGGTCAACAATTATTATCAATATGAATTCAGCAAGACGGGGCAAAAAACAAGATACAGACAATCTTCAACCACTTCTTCGTCGCAGTGCCAGACTCCAACTACGCAGACCTGGAGTACTACCCCAGCCGTCTTCTTCTACCAGTCCACCACTACTGTAATAATGGACACTGATGACTATACTGAAAAAATTAGTTCCCTCCTATCTGACACGACAACATATACACCCATCCCCCGTGATCCCACCCTCTCTCTCATCACTAAATTCAACCATCACCTAAAGGACCTTCATAGAACCCGACAAATCAATAAACATACATATTACAATCTTATCTCCTATAACACCATATCTCCTCGTTTATATGGATTACCCAAAATCCACAAACCAGGATATCCACTCCGCCCCATTATTTCTAACATAAACTCTCCATCTAGCAAACTTAGCAAATTTCTTCTTCCTTCTCTTCAAACCCTCAGCCATAACAACACCTATGACATTACTAATTCCTTTCATCTAAAGCAAGAATTACTTTCCGTTCACATTCCTGACCAATTCATTTTAGCTTCCCTTGATGCCTATTCACTAGTCTATTCACCAATATCCCCATTGACAAAGCCCTCAGCATTATAGAAAAAAACTGGAATATCATCCAACCACACACAACTCTTTGCCTCACTTCCTACCTTGAATCCCTTACACTGTGTTGTAAATCCGGATATCTTAGTTTCCATGGTAAATTTTACAATCCAATCTCAGGTCTGGCCATGGGTAATTGCCTTGCTCGAGACATTTCTAACATCGTTCTTAATGACCTTCTTGACTCCATCATCCCTCTATTCCCCCATGACATCTTCCTCATCAAGAAATATGTCGATGACCTCCTTTTAGTTCTCAATCCTGAAAAAATCCCTGAAATACTAGTAGCCTTTATCTCCTACCATCCCCGTCTCAAATTTACCATAGAAACTGAAACCAATCACACCCTCCCCTTTCTTGACCTCCTCATTATAAGAAATAATGATAGCTCCTTGTCCTTTGATTGGTACGCCAAACCCACATATTCCGGCAGACTCCTCAATTTTTTCTCACAGCACCCTTACCACCAGAAGATCAATACAGCAAAAAACCTTATTCACCGGTGTTTATCCCTATCAGACACCCAATTTCGACCAACCAACATCCTACGAATCCAAAACATACTACTCTCTAATAACTTCCCAGCCCACATTACCAATAAACTACTAGACCCCCTTAAACACCCTAGTAATGTAATTTACCCCTCCCCGTACCCAACAGTACCGAACCCCAGTTCCTTCATATACCGATCTTTTCCTTATATTCCTGGTCTGTCTGACAATATCCGAAAAATCTTAAATCTTACCTTTCCCAACCTTCGCCTTGGTTTTAAGCCATATCACAAATTATCCCAACTATTCACATATTTAAAAGACCCGATCCCCATTAAAAATCTCTCCAACATTGTTTACCGCATCCCCTGCTCTGCCCCAAACTGTACCTCCTCCTACATTGGGGAAACAAAAAAACCACTTTTACAGACGACTATCACAACATAAGACCTCTATATCTACCCGGAACATATCTGCTTCCAAATTATCAGAACATGCCTTAACCCTTAACCACACCTTTAACTTTGACCAATCATCTGTTCTCGCCACGGTTCCTAATTATACCAAAAGACTAATTACAGAATCATTATACATTAACCTAGAAAAAAATCCGTTAAACATAAAGACTGACAAAAATAACCTATCAATAGTTTACAGACACATACTAGACCTAATACGAAATAACTAACCACCCCCGCTTCCTAATGACTTTCTCCTCCCCCCCCCCTCTCAGCGTGCCAATATTATATGTATGTGTACAAGTATGTATGTTTTGTGCGTGTATCTACATCTGTTGTCTTTTGTGCGTATATGTCTGTGTGTGTGTGTGTGATATATATATATACATACGAGTATGTGTATGTGAGTGTGTGTGTATGGATTTTCAAGTCTTTATATGAGGCTTCTACACTATTTGCTTCTTTCCCTTTATACGTTACTTATAGCCATTGTAACGGCTTTTATATTCTGAGAATTTTTTTTTACACTTAGTAAGGGTGGGGGACCATCCTTCCTTCTCAATTATATCAGTCAGTGTTTCATAGCCAGAGAGGACCCACCCCCCCCCCCCGTCCCACCCCCACAGGTAACTTATGTTTTGCACTATTTACTCACCCTTCCTCCATTTCATTTTAATTTCTTTCCCTCATAACCTAAAACAGTACTATACTCAATTTACCGTCATTATCACTACTTCCAAGCTCACTATTACTGTAAGGCGTTTATTTGTTTTAGTTATCTATATACCACCCTAAATAGTCATCAATATATATCAAAATTCCAATATAGCCTGTTATTATTAATATATCTGTTATTAGCCTGTTAATTAGTCCAATATAGCCTGATTGTATTATCACGTACTTTACTTAAAACATACCTACTTTTATACAATTGATATTTTACACTTTTATAAGCTGTCTTCTTACATTCTCTCATGCAATTAATATTCTTTACACTAGTATAAAGTATTTTCTACCTATTAATATTAATACTGTATTTTCTAAAATAATTTTTATTTTCAATTTTATTCTATTTTATATAATTCGTTTCTAGATTTTTATAACTTTACAATTTTTATTTCTTCTTTTTTATTACCTATAATTTTAGTGCGTAATTCTTATCACTTTCTAGTTTACCCATATCATTTCACATTCCTATTGTATATTCAGTTTTTATTTATCTGTAATACCTTAATTTTTTAACTGTCAACACTTTCTGTTTTATTATTATTTTCTTCATGTTTTATTATTATTTTCTACATTTTAACATTCATAATTACTTTACTGTACACCTTTATCAATTTTTATCATCATTATTACACATCATTATCAATTTTTTGCCTGTATTCACCTTCTTTTAGTTTATCTATATTTAAAATGTTTTAATATATTCATACCGCTTTCTTAAATTGTCTGTATTTTGCTTATAGCCCTGAAGAAGACCTACAACGTTGGCTAACAATAAATATCTTCTGAAAGTACTTGAGAATTTCATTCAGTGACCTCTACCCGGACCAATTTCTTCAACATAATTAATAGATCAATAAAATTAACAGATGTAGAATTTTTAAAAGAAACGAAAAACAAAATATTCAAAATCCTTCTGAACAACGCTTTTCCAATCAAACTAATAAAAGATTTATGGCATAAACAAATCAATATAAATATAAAAGATAATCACTTACCTATAAATATAAAAAATAAATTAAATACAAAAGAATCTACTAACATTTCAAAAATACATAGCCAAAATAAAGCAATAAAAATTTAACCTTCTCAATCTAAAATAACTAATTTTTTTGTAAAAGAAACTTATAACATAGATCCACTTATAGACAATGATAAAATTAATATAGTAACAGAAGCACAAGATATAGAATTAAAACATAATAAAATTAAATATAATAGTATAACCTATATCAGAGGCTTATCAGAAAAAATCGAACCAACCTTTAAAATTTATGACATACCAGAAATGAGGATAGCACACAAAACAAGAAACCCAATCAAAAACATTATAACAAGTCAAAAGGATAAGATACCAATTATGGAAAACAAAAATTTAATATACCAACTTACTTGTAATAATTGTGATGGAATGTACATTGGACAAACAAGTACACACTTAAAAAACAGAATATATCACCATCAAAATAACATTAAACCTAAAGCTAAAACAAGTACAGCATTGTCAGCACATTGTAAAAAAGAATTACACACTTTTGACTTCGATAAGCCTAAAATTCTACATAGAGAAGATAATACTATTAAAAGAAAAAATTTAGAGGCTTTATTTATAAATGATAAATTAGAAAATGCTGTAAACGATAGAAAAGAGGCAGGAGAAATTAGTAAATTATACTCATCCATAATTTTGAAATTAAAAAATAATAGATCATAAGAATACTTATACATTGAAAACAAATCAGATAATAATTATAGTAACCTGACCATATAACCTACTAGTAGATCTTTAATAAAATTTAAAAAAAAATTTTCCATATATTTCAAAATTAATTAATTGTTTTAATAAAATATTTTTTAAAAATTATATAGTCAAATAAAAAAATAAATTAAATTTATATAAAAAAAAAAATTTAAATTTTACTTTGTTGATGTACGTTTTAGAACATAATTGGTTATATTTATACTAAAGTCTAATGACTAATAGAAATAAGAAAAAGGATCAAATGGTTCAAAGATCAAGGTTTGGTTTTGTAATGCAATATAATTTTTGACTATGGAGGACTAGAGATCTCCTTAAAAATTATTTTTAAAAGTGCTGACTTTCCAGGTATTTGTACTTATAGTATGTTATCTTTTTGGACATTTATGTAAATTTTTTTTTTTTTTATATATTATTGTAATTATTGTTATTTTATTTTTTATTTAGTTAAGGAATGCAGAAAAAGAAATAATTGAAAATGACACCATCGTGTCGAAACGTTTTGTTTTATAAAACAATAAAATAATTGACTGGAAGCAGATTTTTTTTTTCTCGAAGATTAATCTTTCCTTTGCTAATACAAGTAGATTAGATTGTTCACTCTACGTGATCCTGCAACATATAATTGTCCATGAGAGAAACATGGATGTTCTAGGTCCAAACCGCTAATGGACATTGTCTGGCCTTGAGACTTGTTGATGGTCATGGCAAAATCTAAGCTTATATCAAATTGAAGTCTTTGGAACGACATTAGGGGTTCTCGTGGTATCATTGGAATACGTGGCTACAGGACGACTTCTTTAAAGATTCCAGTCAACATTGCTGCTTCGATAACATTCCCGGTGATATTTTTGATGACCCAACGTGTAAGATTCCATAATTGGTGGATTTAAATTACAAATAATCAATAATAATAGCCGATACGTATCATTTAGAGGCATGACAAATATTTTACATCCTATTCTCAGACCTACTGAATATAGACACAAAATTGCATGAGAATCGGTCGAGTCGTTCTGGAGGAAGTTTTTTACAGACACTATGACACTACAATTTTATATATTAGAGTGAGCTAAGATTCCTGTTAATTATTGAACTCAGGAAAACTTATAACGCATAACTCAGGATCTGTTAGATCTACAGAGCTTCATTTGGGCTCAACTTGTAGGAAATTTAATAAAAATGGTTATTTATGGTTTTTCCCTAAAACCCACCAATTAGGAGATACAGGCCAAAAAGCGAAACATCTCCGAAAATTTCGAAGTTTTTCCGCCACCAAAAGTGTTCCCGTCTGTTTTTTCGGTTACGAACTTGGATTTACACTATTCAGACATGCTTTTACAACAAATAAAAAATGCAGCATCATCAAGCATCACTGCTACGATCGACGCATAATCAATAATAATGGCCGACACATACCACTGAGGGTTATGAAAAATAGTTACATCCTATTCTCAGACCTACTGAATATAGAAACAAAATTTCATAAGAATCGGTCAAGTCGTTTCGGAGGAGTTTTGTTACAAACACTGTGACACGACAATTTTATATATTAGATTCCTCACTTATTGTAATCAATCCTAATTGTGTGGTCTAATTGAATTTCGGATGGAGATAATAGTTGATATCAATACACCAGACTGTATCCTCCGATTCTGTTTTATGAATTCCCTCCCACTATTGAAGCAATTTTAATGGCGTATTCAGTCAAAAGATGAACATAAGTCTCAAAAATACTAGAAAACAACTAACCAAAAATAACAAACTAGGAACTTAAGGGAAATGATGGCAACAAATTCACTGAACATTATATGCTGCATATCTCAAATTAACAGACTCATTATTAAGACACAAACCTCACAGCAAAATGTTAAATGAAACAATAAAATAAAGAAAGGTAAGATAGGAACAGAGTTGGGGTGGTTACTTATTAAATATGTAAAATGTCTGGAAATTTGAACCAGCTCTTTCAATAAATGTGATTTTACAGTATTCTGCATTGCCGATTAGAAAGTGAAGAGTTAAGACCTACTAGAGAAAATTAATAAGGTCTAATTAATATATATAATGTCTTCTGTTTAGTCTTATATATTTTATCGTACCTTTGTCCTTCTCGTCCTTGTTTTAAAAGGCTTAGTTTTACTATGAAGTGGAAAGATTAAAAACACTTTCGTTCACTTCCATTCGTTCATCTTTTTGTTATTTATATAGTAATCACAGAATTAGGATATATAGTCACAAATTCCCACTACTTGATATATATTATCGGGAAGGTTTATTTTAATGTTGATGAACTGTAGCCAGCTGATATTAAGGTTGAGGTCTGAAATTGTGTGTTCTGTTCAAATAGAAGAAAATATTTCCTATTTTCAGAAACGCTTTGGAGTGACAGTTCGTATTCCGGAACAGTTTTTTTTTTGGCGTATTTCTTTAAACATTGTTCGTATCAATGATATTTACATAAGACTGAACTAATTTTATTTGATGAATTAATCAATGCACTTTAGTAAGAATGAAAAAACTTTGATTGCGTTTTTTTCAATTACATTTCATTGATTAATAATCATTATTTGTACTGTATAATTAATTATTTGTTTTTATATCAGCGGAAGAGGCAATACTCGTATTTAAACCCAGACGTTGGTAATGAATTTACCTCTACTAAATATGTGAAAGCCTAAAAAAACAAAGGACATGGAAAATTTTAAATATATTAACCAAAGTATAAGAATCTTTTTAATATCGATTCAAAGTTTAGCAAAAATGTGTCATGGTATAGAGTAAACGAATTGCTTTAAATAAAAACTGATAAAGGTTCTTAAACAGATCGGTTTTATCAAATATCCCTTCTTTAATCTCTAAACCTGTACTTGCAGTTCAAATAAACATTAGAGATCTAGTTCCATAAATATAAAAAGTAATTGAAAGCTCTTATAGCGTTCTTTTAAGCCGATTTACAATAAGTAGGTAAAATGAAAACTTTGACTCTGTTGGCCAACACAAACTGGATTTGATGGTTTAATTGATTTAATTTGATTTGATGGTCGCGTACTTTCGATCATCAAATCTAGTCACTTTACAATACTTTATATGGAAACTACTATTGCATTGTGATAAATTCGAATATTCATAGCACAAGTGCTCCCATATTATGAAATGTATCAATTTTATAACCGATAATGCTCAGTGTCCATTCTGACACTAAGCTTATATCAATAAAGTACTAGCAGCATAATATTCGAGTTAATACTCAAGAACGACCGGAGATAGAACCCTGATCTAGCACACTCATGCGATATAATGCATAAAAAGGGAAAACCATAAAATATAGAGATAAGGTCTCAGCTATCATTCAACCATTCCATGGACCATATTGCATTTGCATAGATAAAAATTGTTTAGTGATATTTATACCATCGCTGAGACTAATCCCGTTTAAACTTGAATATGCAATATCGGCCAGCCGTCGTTAGTACCGCCATGCTGCCGATGTATTTTCCTAATTAAAAAGGATGCACACGAGCCTTGTTAGGCAGCAATATCTCGGAGAGGTTGTGCTCAGGACTGTTATACAAAAAGACACTAAGTACATACACATTTACTGATTACAACTCCGGCGTCCTGGCTATTGTTCGACTCCCACCACTTTATAAATATTTTCTATTTAACACCAAGATTGCTTACACTCTGTTTTATTTTTTCCAAGTCTTTTTAAAATCATAACAGAAGAATATATTTTTTTGGACAATGCAAAATTTAAGAGATAGTATTTTATTTATTTTTCTGCAAAAAAATGTATGTCTTTCCAATAATTAATTTCAGTACAATATTGTCATTCTTAAGGGACCTTGTCCCAGAATAAAATTATTTTTTATATTCTATTCTATTCTATAACTTGTGCTTGTCCCGGCAAAATATAAAAATAAATAAAAAATAAGGGAACAAAATAGTGCACATTGTGGATATGGAATTAGACATATTATTATTTATTGTTATCTTCTAGAAAGCGGAGTGACTCAGTGGTAGAACACTGAGTTGCCATGCAGGAAACCCTGGTTCAAATCCCGCTGCAGACCATGACTTTTATTTAGTCTGTTCGCAGCGGGAGATGGATCATATAAGATCTAGGTTCCCCAGCCTCTATAAAATATTATATAAAGAGGAAACCAAAAATAAGGGGGAAAAATCTGGCGGTTGAGCGTGACATTGGACAAGTACTTGCAGAACCGTTGTCCATGAAACAGTACAGTCTCTACTATGACTGAACCCCAGGACCCTTCATGGATTGTAGTGGTACAGGCTTTTTTTTTTATTATTATCTTCTACAGGATTCCGTTATGGTTACAGTTTACCAATAGCATTAAATACTATATTACTAACTACATTCAATATCTTAATTTTCATATTTGCTTTTATATGAATAAAATAAGAAAAATGTGATTGCCGAGTGTTTTTTCTTCTACATAAACGGTTGAACCCAACGACCTTTTAATCATAGAGATGATTATGCTCCCTTCATGGGCGTGAAGCCTGTCACTCTACTAGAGGAAATTCACCAAAACTGGGTATGGAATGCTTAGGTAGTGGCTTACTTGGATGGCAACTATGCGCATGGAAGTTAAAAATATGTCGATCTACTTAAGGGTATGAGGTATAAATTCTTACACGCATACTAACTCCAAAATCTATAATTTGGTTACAGAATTATGGATAGTGTGTCGCCTATTTATAACTCTGTGGTCCTAGAAATAGTTCAGTCTCTGAAACATACTGAACCCCAGATTCAGTAGTGATTCAGGATTTTATATATAAACATGTATATATATATATATATATATATATATATATATATATATATATAGCTTCTAAAATATTGTAATATATAAAGAACAGAGAGACTGGAAGAAATATTATGCGATTGTAATGAATAGTATATTATAATAATACACAGATGATTTCGCTTTTCCTAACAATAACTTCAATAACAAGATAACAACTAGCAATGATATGCCTGTACGTCAAGTGACCCGGTAGGATAGAACAAGCTGAGCCAGGTGACAGATGCCACATTAGCAAGATGCGGCAGGTCCCATTCGGTTAAGTAGGCCCCATCAACCTCCTCCGCAATGTTTGCCATTACCATGGGAACAATTACCCACAAGTCTCAATTGGTCTAATCTGACCAAACACATCGTTAAAAAATATTTCTATTACATTTTAAAATTCGTTTTAAGAGAATTTTAATCTAGCATATCTTATTGGGTCGTTTAATATGAAACGCCTGAATTATATATATTATTTAGAAATTATATATATTATTTCTGAAGTTCAAAGAAGAATTAGCAGTAAGTTTATGTTTATTGATAGTAATGAGCTAATAATTATCCTCATTATCTATTATATTTACTATCACCATAATTGAACGAATATCCATATGATATAAGCCATCAAATATGACCTTAAAAGCATGCCATTTTTGTGTATTTTGTTTTTATTTGATTTTAAATCTGGACAGTTGGCAGCCCAGGCTGCAAGAAACAGTACCACTTTTTTTCTATTGTGTAATAGCAAACGGGCAATACGCCGTGGGTCTGTGAAATTTTGAGCTAGTCACACAAATCAATTCATAAATAAATAATTAATTTCTAACTAATGAATTTCCCCTTTCTAACCGGAGGTGAAACCGTCACAATTCCATTGTATCGCAGGTATACTGACATAATTCAATCTGTTTTGACTAATCGGAAGTGTTTTAAACTTTTACACGTCTACACCAAAACTCATGTTTCACAACAGACAGTGAAGAAATTAAATCAGCTGGGTTACGAAATCTTCTCGCACCCACCTTATTTGCCAGACGCATCTCAAACAAATTTCCAACCGATCAAAAATTCGGACAACATCGTTAAGATTGAAATTATTGAAAATCATTTGCAAGTGAAGTATTAATTTTCAGACTATATTTCATTACAAAACCCTGAATTTTTCATTTCTGTCACTGAAAACTTGGTTGAGTTAGGAAAAATGCATAGAGAATGAGAATATTTTGATCATATTTTTATATGTTTTACTAAAAGAACTACATAAAATTGTTTTTTAATATTAATTATTCTCTTAATATTTTTTATAACAGTCTTTGCTGTGTGATTTGGGGATCCTTTAACTTTTTGGATTTTAATATAATATTAGAGGTTTTCTTCTGTCCATTCACATTACTTCTTAACCTATCGTAAATTCTCTGTGGACCATCAAGTATGTTTACAAAATATATATATATATATATATATATATATATATATATATATATATATATATATATATATATAGATATATATATATATATATATATAGATATATATATATTTTTTTTTTTTTATTTGTATATAAACATAAGTTAAGACAAGGCTGATTGATCAAGATTCCAGTTCGGGAAGTCAGCCCATAGCCATGTACTTTATTTAGGTATTTAATCTTATTTCTAATGAAGTAATTTTTTTTTTTATATTCTTAAATTATTTATTTTCTATTTTATCTGAAGCTCTTTTGGAGCTTATTTTAGAGGTGTAGTGGAACAGTGTATTTTCATATCTCTTATGTATAGTTTTTGTACAGTAACTTATTTATATAGAAATATTTTTGTTAATTACGAATGATATTTATGTAGACTAAGCTAGTAGTAAGGTCTTTTGTTTTTATTTTTATGTAAGTAGAATAAGATTCTATTAATTTGTTCTTAATTTTTGTTGTTTGTCCTCTCTCTGCAGTTTTTTTTTGTTTTGAGTTTACGAGGGTGTTCGTAAACTGGCAGCGGGGAGTTAATATGTCGCTAAGATCAAGCTGGTCATTGTAACAACTGTTAATGTGTAAGCACTATATACATAGAGGTTCAAGATAGCAATACGGTGAGTGTTAACCCAGTTATCATGCGAGCCATTTTATCCCAAATTTTCCTTTTTTTTAGGTTTTGTTCCTGGAAGTATATAAGTTTTATTTATATACATATACATATATATATATATATATATATATATATATATATATATGTATATATATATATATATATATATATACATATACATATACATATTCCTGGGTTTATTAGTAACAAACGAATTCCTAAGATGTTAACAGTCGCTGTACCGACTGGGAAGCGTCTGAGAGGTAGACCAAAGCTTTGGTGTTTTAACGATTTGGGTTCGGGTGGAGCTCAGGGGACGGAGGTTTGTAAAAGGAGATTGGTGGTATCGGCATCGAGCATTCGGGATCGATAAGCCTTTTTATTTATTGCATATACATATATTGTATAATTGTACCCTTTTAGCCCCTAGCAAGGGTTAGGATCCATGTCCAGTTCGCTATTATCGTCTTCATCTTAACTGAGTGCTTCTTTGAGTGCAGCTCGTTCTTCCACCGCACTCTTCAAAGGTAGTCTTATCAATTGAAATGTAAAAAGCTTTTAATCTCCTTCAGATTCTTCTTTATCGCTACCAGCTCAAAGACCACTCCGTTTTCTCTCTTTTCTCTGGAGCCTTTCTATTTTCGAAACTTCTTAGCCTTCCTAGAAAGGCCTCGGATCTAGTACGGGGTGGTTTGATCACGAGTGGAAAATGCATTGGGCGGGGATGTAAAACATCTCTGAGTGAGTCCGAAAAAACAGAATCCCTCTCAAAGGTCTACTTACATTCAGGTATAATTGATTCGAAGTAAGCAATCCCATCGGATCCTCTATCAATGATGATCATCAATTCTGTAGCCTATCAGCTAAATCAAACAAGTCAACAATACATTATAATTCTAAACAAATTAACAATCTATTGCAATAATGGTGCAATATGCAATTGTTAAATAATGTTATTTTTAAATTTATGACTATTAATTATGAAGAGGAGCTCTAACCATGAAAAATGGCGATGTGCACGTATCTGTCTGCACATCTCCCCCGCCCCTCATATAAATAAATATGTATTTACATAATATTTATATCCGTTGAAGAACTTAATTTTAATGTTAGCTTAATAATAATAAGGCTTAGTGAACCCGAAGGGTCGAAGCTGATACCGCCAGCCAACCTCTGTTTACAAACCTCCCACCTACGCCTAGTTCTACACCTCAGACGTCTCCTTGTCGGTACAGCACCTATTAATATCTTAGGAATTCGTTTCTTACTAAGGCCAGCAACTTTAGAGGTCCATCTAAACTATGTTAGCTTATAAAATCCCCCAAAAAATCTCAATTTAACTGTTCCTTATAGTCAATTGATATCCCCACCTTTTTATAGAATTTATTTCTATTCAAACAATATTTAATGATATACATAGTGATATATCAGTCGATGTATTTTTCTCACTAGAAAATTATATACCTTTTACGCTTTTTTAAGCAATAGTTTGAGAGATCCAAAATGTCAGTAAATTGTTATGAAGAATAATTTCTTAACAGTTCAGCCAAAAATAAAAAGAATAGTAAACTTATAATCATGCTCCAATTCCTCTCTACGGCTGCACAGTACAGAAATGACTACTGCACACCATGAACCATACTATATGTCCTCTAGTATCAGCTCTCTCCTGTTCCTGTCCAATCATCGCTTCCTAAACGCTTCCAGCACTGCTTCCTCCAAGGTTACCTGTGGTTTCCTTTACTTCCACTTCCCTACACTTGTATCTAATAGGCTATTCTGGCCATTGATTATGCATTCCCTTAAGGGGTATAAACCATCTTAGTTTATTTTTTCTCTATGTATCGACTGCACTTCGACGTGTGACCACATTGTTACATTACGGATCAAATCTCCCATGATCTTCTCTTCAAACTTTTTCATGTCCCTAATTTCATTTGTATGAAACTGTCCCTTATGCTTAGAGGAAGTACCCTTTACTCCAAGATGCAAGAGCAGGCAGAAAGAATATCGTTTTATTTGTCGCCTTTCTTCTATTGAGAAATCTTTTTCAGAGTGAGTAGAACATTCTTCCTGCTGTTCTCTTCCAGTCTTTGCGTCATCACTTCATCAATATATCATCTTTCGTTGATCCAAATATCTAGATATTGGAAATAATGCACTTTTTTTTAAGATCAGTCTTTTTTATCTATAAGATCCTTTATATCCTTTATATCTATAGATATAAATGTGAAATGAATGAAAACATAAGTTGGGCAAGGTAAGTGCAACCACCTCTACAATTTTTTATACCCTTTCCAATATATACGACCAAAATAGGTTAATATTATATTCGAACAACATTATGTACTATTGCATAATATATAAGTAGCACTATAGCTACTTTTAGCTTTTTTGGATTGGAAATAGTTTAGTAGAATATATTAAACTTGAATGTATTAAACTTTCCGCGCAAATTATCAACTTGAAAAAATACTGTTTAAAAGCATTAAACAAATAATAAGTGGGTTTTAATAGGTTGATTTTCTGGATAAAAACGTTTGAAATATTCATAATATTGAAATTATAGAAAATAAAAACTATTAAATTTAGCATAAAGCCAAATTAGAGAAGCTTTCGGGTTAAACCCGTGTTACGTGGGTTGGGGCGGTTAGATTGGAAGCACAGAAGGTGCACTAGAGGCTTGTATCTGTCAATCATTGTGCATATTACCTTCAAAACACGAGCCAACGAATATCAACCCTAATGCTCAACAAAATTTATTTTAATAATAAATTTGACTCGAATATATTTTTAAATATTCTTATTGTGTGAGAATTCAAACTGCAAATCATCGAAGATAGCAAATACAGTGAACAAATATGGACTATCCCCCTAGTAAATCAAAATGGTATATCATGCAATGCTATTCAGTCCTAAGTCAAATTGTTTGATTTTAATTTGAAAAAGATTATTTAATACGAATTATTAATTATATTTTCTCGTCAAAAAAAGATTAACTCATTAACTATATTATGTCATAAACAAGACAATTTGTTTCAATGTGAGGTCCGAAAATCAACGTAATCGTTAATTTCTTCCTTAATCATTTTTAATACAAACACATATATTTTAAAGTTTATTTACGTAAGGATTAATTACATTCATACAATGTATTCAATATATGTAGATATACATAAATTATATTCATAAAATGTGTGCACAGATGTTGTGCTGATAAATATGAAGATGGGGCGTAAAATATTTAATTATTATGGGTCGTAAGAAGAGTAAAAAAAATGAGTTTCAATATTAACTCATATTAGATTTCCGCCTACAGTTTTATACAGGTTCAAATGCTGCAGATTAATTTTTCATAATCGCCGTTTCAGGCTAATTCAACACTTAATAGCCAAGGGCTGTAAGCTCCCTATTAATTACTAAAGACTCTCATAAACATGACTATCATAAGATGTATTTAAAATTACGTAGTAGAACTTTAGGGCTCCACTAAGCCATCGAATTCCTCTCGTATCCAATCCTTGCAATCAAAAATTCTTCGTGAAATCCTTAATACCTCTCACAGATGACTTTATCCTTAACAAATTCATCTGTAATGATCTTAATGGCCCTTTTGTTGCTGATTTTTCTGATCCAAACCCAATATCAGTGCTTTCATGAAAAACTTTATTCCCATTTGAACCTTGCTACCTCATGAATTCCTGATAATCCTTCAAGGTGTCTGAATAGAATATGTTCTTCTAAGCTGAAATAGTTATTTCAGTACGACTAGTGGGTAGCTTCTCTACCAACATTTAACAAGCTTTTACATATCACTCATTATATTTACTAAATTTATTATTATAGTAATGCAGTATTTTGTAAATTTCAATAAATAAATTAAAAAATTTATCAAAATAATAGCCTCCTCATATAAGTGGACGAGAGAATTATTAGGGAAGATTGAGTTAAATTAATTAGATTTATTTAAATTTATAACAGACATAACCAGTAAGAATTATGGATATTTGTTTACGATTTATATATATATATATATATATATATATATATATATATATATATATATATGTATATATATATATATATATATATATATATATATATATATATATATATATATATATATGTATATATATATATATATATATATATATATATATATGTGTATATATATATATATATATATATATATATATATATATATATATATATATATATATAGCTAGTACAATAAAAATCAATAATTAATGTGTCCCGATACCTAAATCTTTTCCCGCCAATCCTTCCAATCGGCCCATTCTTCTTCTTCCTCTCACAGCCTTCTTGCTGTCATTCCTTCTCTTAAAACCTCCATCCATGTCTTCCTCGGTCTTCCTCTCTTTCTTCTATAATGTGGTTTATATAGGAAGAGTATCTATGGCCATCTATTGACTTTCATTGTCATCAGGTGGCCAAACCATTGAAGCCTCCTGGTATCTGTTTTGTATAATATAGTTTTCTCATGCCTAAAGTTTCTCTTGGCTTACACTATTGGGCATCTGTTGGAGCTTTGAGATGCCGCAGCTACGTCTTAAAGAGTCCATCACAAGAGCAAGCAGTTTACGGGCATTCGGCCCCAACAAGACCCCTTTATTCCAAAGGACTGAGTGGAAGATCCTAATGATTTTCCTTCCTCGGGATATCTTTAGTTCTATATCCTTTTCGAGTGTCTTATTTATATAGACACCCAAGTACTTAAAGTCCTTGCTGCGAGCTTGAGTTCAATATTCAATGCGAAAATGACGTGGGAATTAAAGAACATATACTCCGTTCCCCTGATTTATGACCAGACCCAATTTAGAATACTCCTCTAGGAGCTTCCTAAGCATATATTGCAGGTCCCATTCTTCTTCCGCGAATTGCAATGTGAATAAATAGTCATCCCCAATCTTCACTCCCATTTACCTGCATTTTTCCTTCCACCTCTTGAGTGCTTGTTGAATGATCATTGAAATAGAAAATTAAATATCCATCTATATGTCTGAACAAAATCTAATCAAAATAATTATTCTACAATGTTAAGTACAAAGGATGAAAGGATGAGGGATTTGGTAGGTCAAAGGGTTAATGTTGAATAGACACCGCAGCTTGGGAACTGATTACTCACAGCATTGAATAATCTTTTCAGGGTTAGAAAAATCGAATAATATTGAGCGATACAGTAGGAATAAAATAAGAGCATTGGAAATAAATAATAAGATAATATTTATGGTTATTTTCGTGTATGTACTACCAAAGTTCAGTTCAAGTAGTTTTGATAATGGCCACTTAGTTAATTAAATTCTGAAAATAAAGCATCTAGGTTTCAATTAAATTTTAAGCTTGAAGTACAGTTTACAGCGTATCTAGTTCTATAAATATGAGTTAGTACCTTCTGAAATTACAAAGTTTAATTGAAGCAACAATTAAAAAAAGAATACATTAAAGTAAAACAAAGTAATATTTCAATCCAATAAATTAAGTGTTTTCGACTACTTACACAATGGGATACTATATTTTTTTTGCTTATTTGATTTTTAAGAAAACTGAAATACTAACTTACTAAACTTAATACTAACTTTAAAATTGTATCGGTCACTGATTAAAAGTTTTTTTAATCACAGCTTTTAATTTTTAGTCCCGTATAAAACAAACAATGGCTAAAACAATTAATCAATCCCCGACTATGTTGAATTCAGTCACGTGTGTGTAACCTTAACTTCTCCTTTGTAAAAATAATTGCATATTCCTTAATTATTTAAGGATTTTTTTATTAACCAATAGAACTTATACTTTTACTCTGTCCCCAAACTGAATTTTAGGAGTCATTTACATGTAATGTTTTACCAGTTACTTTATAAGATACTTTAATGATTTCATAAACATGATATTAAAAATTCTTCCCCGTAACTGAATTAAATACAATAAGGTGCAAAGATGAGATCAATTCATTGTAATTTCACCTTCAAACTATGGCAAAGTTCAGTGCAACAGCTGGTCGGTGCTGATGAATAGAATAATAGCATGAATATTAATTACGTCTGATCCGCATTGAAGAATTAGAAATATGGATACACAGGCGAATGCCTAAAATACCTAGGACAGCTCGTAAAACCAACTAGAAAGTGCTTTGAAGATCTAGGGATTGCTAGGTTATGTGAAATACAGGAATTGAGATGAAGTCTTTTTTGGAACTTGCAGTTGATTATCAGCGGAGAAATAGAAGGTCGAAGAGGAATAGAAGTTTCTAGCCTTAATAACATTCTAGATTGAAACACAAGATTTTTATTATGACCTTCTAAAATATTAAAAATACCTTTTGTATAAATGAAGTGAAGAAACCCACATCCTTCTAATGGTTATTATAGAAAAATAAAACACGTACATTTGAAAAAAGACCAAAAATTTAAAACCAAACGTAATTTCTTGCCTAAAAATTGTTGAAATAAAAAAAAAAATAACTAAAGTTCGTCTATGAATTTTTCAATATTTGTTGTTTTTGTTTTGTTGAATAATAATGTATAGTGATTTTTTGTTCTAAAATATTTTCAACCTTACATTTTATATTCATAGGTTATTTAACAAGGCGATCAATAATTTGTCAATATCATTTTAACACATAAACCTGTACCACAAAAAATCATAAAGACTCTTGGGTTCACTACATGGTACAGACTATACTAATTATTGGACAACTGTTGTGCAGGAAGGTGATTTGTCCGAAATCCCGCCTATACGCCAGGATTTACCACGATTAAAAGTACTGAGTTAGGTTGAGCCCCAAGATGGTCAGTAGAACGTATTCAAATATAGTAGTGTCAATAGATCCTACTGTAGCTATTAACACAATAAATAATCTATCCACCACGGCCCAATTTGAGTAAATAGAACCTAGTGCACAACAACTCTACACACCCTTCCTTCATTTTAATACACAATTTCTTATTAGAATAAATGTGGAGTTGATTCAAAACCGGCGTTCGTTATCTCCCTTTATCAACGAAAACTTATAATTTAGTATCGCAGTATACAGATTTATCCAGTACTCGACAAAGATTTTTAGTTTTTAAGGATTTCAAGAATGTTTTTTTCATTTTTCGGATTAGCTTTTTCCTTCTCCGGCCCTTCGCTCATCAACTTTATATACACTATCCTAAATATATAATTACTGTTCATTTTTCTAAAATCTTTTCATCGAATAACATACGTGCAACTTCTCACGCTTAAGGGCAATAAGTATTAGTGATCTATGAACGCACCAACTATTTACATTATTTACACTGCTTTACTGATCTCCGAGACTGAATAACTCTGTTGAGACCAGTGACTGAATAGGAAGACTTGAGCCGCAGACTGAGTGGAGAAGCTAGCCACTGCCAAGAAGTCCAATACATGCAATAGGTCTCTTGGCCAATGCTGCATGAACCTCCGGAGGGAATATAAGGAGGAGTGGTGCTGGATAAGAATAGCACTGGAGAATTTGGGTAATTGGGTAAATTCGTGCGGAATTGGGGAAATTTAGTTGATATAAGGTAATGTACGAAGGGCGTGGTGTAGGGTTTTGAAACATTGTACGGAGCATTGGCTATGGGTTCATAGGACTTTAAATTCAATGGATTGGGTACGTTTGATGTATAAATGCTAAGAGAAAACCCATAAATACATTTTCTTGAGCTTTGATTTATGCTTCGGATTTCCGGGGCGATAATTTGATGTAAAACTTCTCAACATAACTATTGAGAACTTCAAATGTATTCTACGTTTTAGAAAATGTTTAATGTCTAATTAAGTTTCAAAAATAATTATCACGATTAATAGGCATACTGGTCCAAAAATGGATGAGACCACAGGATAATTTAGGAGATTACACAAAGCGGAATTGCGAAGCATGTACGCGGTCAATAGTATTCGAGTGATAGCGTCGCGAAGATTAAGATGAGCTTGTAAAGTTTTCGACTGAGTAACGAATCTATTCCTAAATAGTTAATAAGCGCTGTGCCGACTGGTAAACGCCTGAGGGGTAGAAGGAGATGTATTTAGGGAAGATTGCATTATGAGTAATTTGAAGGATTTGGGTTTGGATAGTGTTCCTTGCACAGAGGTTTGAAAGCAGAGATTGGTGGTGCATCGAGCCTTCCGGTTTATTTATTTATTTCATTGGTAAACGTTGAAAAATGGGAGGTTTCGAAACATGAAAAAAGGGTAATTAATAAAGAATTGAATGGAGATGGGCGATTTATATTGCTCGGGGCCACAAACGACGGGGGAGTAAATGAATCGAGAGATTGGGAAGAGAGTGGGTAGTAGGGGGCGGGAACTGTGGAAGGGGGGTGGCAAATTGACTTTAGTCGCTAAAGAGGATTTGATTGAGAATGAGGACAGTTGTGACGGGAAGTAAAAAAGAGAAAACTAACTGAATTTAATACCGAACCAACTGTAGAAAGCACTTGCAGAGCCTGTACTGAATTATTCAAGGCAGCGCTCCTGAAAAATCGCCCCCTCTTCCGTAGACTTTACATTTTATTATATACGGTCCCACTTGTTAGCCTGTCAGGCTTCCCATTAACATAGCCTCTCATTTACATCGTCACTTATCCCTATTTCATTACGCCTTACGCTTTTTCACTCTGTCTCGATAGTTTTTTTTTATTACTTATCCAAAGGCTTCATCCGTATGTTTAATAATGGAAGCTGTACTTTAAGTTTACGACACCAATATGCTTATAATCAATTAATATATCGCACTAGTATTTCTAAAGTGACACATCTCAAAAATCGATGTGTTTTCGGTGATGATGAATGACCCTGAAAGAAATGGGTTTTAACCTAATAAACCTGTATCAACTGGTTTCAGAGCTTCTCTGCAAGAGAGTAATTGTGTCACTATTAATGCCCTATTCCAAGTTCACTGAAGTTTTTCTAAAAATGTAGATTTTTGATTTATGTCACTTTGGAAATGTTAGGGTTTTTTGTTTTCCTTTTACTCAGGGAATTTAAGAAATCCAAAATTACAAAAACCTTCTAATCTTAAATCTGAAACCTTCGTTATTATAATAATTGATACCGACTATAGCATTTTTTATAATTCTATAAAATTGATCCAAAAATGCATTAACCTGATATCCACCAGTTCTTTTAAATAAAAACAGAAAGTATTTAGAATCTATGTTCGAATTGTATGTAATCTTTTATATGAAATATCAATTTAGAGAAAAAATGGGAGGAGAGCAAAGCTGTACACTAATGGATTAATCCGGTATATGAGGACAAATAGGTTAACGTTAAAAAAGTAAATATTTTAAGTAAGGGAAATATTTTACGTTAAGCATTAATTAGATTGGTACTAAAATATTAGAGGACAGCATATTTTAAAAAATTGCTTTTAAATTCCTGAAAAACTTTATTAAAATTACAATTTTCGCAAGCTAGACTCAAGCAAGACTTAGGATCCTAAGAACATATCTCTACTCACTTCAAAAAATGATGAAGTAAAATTGTATATTGGAATTTTCTATACACGTTAGCAGTATGCGTCCATCTAACTCTAACGAAAAAATTACATACTAATAAAAATTTGCTAAGGATTAGTTAAGAATATCATTTTTACGATTATACTTGTAAAATACAGGATGTAATTACGTGTACTCGATAAACATATTTTAATTTCATTATTTTGATGTTTATTAAAGTAGTATGTATTTATCCATTATGTAAATCCATTGGCAATTATTCTACCTTATGTTACTTCTATGGTAACAGTAACGTAAAATTTTGCTTCCCCCTCCTTCTGGCAGTAAGGCACTTATGAGATACTAAGCCCGCACGACCGTTCTGTATGGCGTATGCTGCATGGCCTGCCCCGTTCTAACTTTCCAGAGTTACTCTCATTGCTATACAGGGTGTTTCGGAATTGCACTTCACTATTTTAGGTTTGTGTTCTCTAATAAAAAAAAATAAATAATAAAAAAGGTCATATTAGCATATATCTCAAACTCATTTATTAAACAGGTATCAAAGGTTAAATATTTATTATTTATTGACTACATTAAGACTGACTGTACAAAGTTCAGCGTGTTTAATACTATTACAGGTTTTATAGGTTTTATTCACCTGATAAACAAATGAACGATAAGCAATGACAGTAGTTGCTCATCTGTGTGTTTTAGTGTGAGTGAATACTGTGAGACAGTTCAATTTATAATTATCATGGGAGACACCACAAATTTATTTACATTTGCAGAACAAACAGACATGCTTTTAACTTATGGTGCTGCTGCTGTTCCAAGATTTCCTAACCGAAGAATACCAAATCGTAAAACGTGTGAGGCCATTAAAAGCCGCCTTTGGGATAATGTCACGCTGTAACTTATACGAGTAAACGCCGTCGACAAAGATTTTGACGAACTGCAAACGTTGAAGAAGAAATATGCAAACTCGATCCTGCTCATTTATCTCCTACTACTTGTACCAGAAGATTGTCCCGTCGTTTCGATGTTTCCTCTACCATCGTATGGGGAACTTTACGCGAACAACTATTGTATCCATTTCACGTATTGAGTAGGCAAGATTTATTACCAAAAGATTATAACGAGCGCAAAAGTTTCTCCCAGTGGTTAATTCAACAATGCACATGAGATCCTATCTTCCTGAACTGCATTTTGGTTGCTGACGAATCTTGCTTTTGAAGAAACGGGATTCCTAATTTTCGAAATATCCATACTTGGGCTGAAGAAAACCATCATAGGACTGCTGTTAGACATTAAAACTTTTCTTTACATGTCTGGTGTGGTCTTCTAGGCGACAATATCATCGACCCCTTCTTTTTGCCACCTAGGCTGGCAGGTATATCTTACTTACATTTTTTGAAAAATAATATTCATGAACTCCTAGAAGATGTTCAGCTAGGCAATAGGAAAAGACTGTGGTTTATGCATGACGGTGCTCCAGCTCACTTTTCTCACCGTGTCACTGATTATTTAACTGCAATTTATGAAGACCGATGTGTAGGTCGAAACGGACCTGTTAAATGGCAGCCACTATTTCCGGATTTATTAATTATAATATCCGGAACGCCATTAGATTACTTTGTGTGGGGCTGGATGAAGTCTATGGTTTATTCTGCGGCAGTTGGCACGCAAGAAGAGCTAAGAAATCGGATCGTGGAAGCCAGTAACTATCAAGCACCATCCTGATGGTATACGAAGAGCCAGAGAAGCATGGACTCGTCGCGCTGAATGTTGTGTTTAACTAAACGGAGGCCCATTTCAACAGTTACTCTAAATAATGTTGTAATAATAATACAAAAATAGTAATAATAAATAATAAATCTATAACCTTTGCTATCTTTTTAATAAATGAGTTTGAGATATATGTTAATATTAATTTTTTTGTTTATTTTGTGTTAGAAAACACATACCTAAAATAATGACGTATATTTCACAGGCCTTCTAAACTCAAAAATAAATATAATAAGCCTGTGATCGGTCAAGAATTTGTTAGGAAACATACGAAATTATTTTCCGTCATATTTTAGCAATATATTAAAAATTATTTCCCATACTTAAACAATATAAAAAATATATATTGTAGTAAATAAGTAGCGTTTTTGTTTTTGAAAAAATATTTAAATAATATATACAAAAAACCATTGTTTTACATATTGCAGTGAGTGACTATGCCAACAGTAAGCTGTTAGTCATGTTTGTATTATCATCAGATTTTCAGTTAACAACAGTTAATGTTTAGGTTTCGTGTTATCTGCTAGCACTTTAGGTACACCTTACCTAAACTAAATATTGCTTATACTTATTCCTATAATTTCATTAAATGCTGTTAAGTATTATATAAATAAATATATATATATACATCACTCTGGCCTGATGATAAAGACTGCATCTCCTGACCATTTCAAACTCTTCTAAGATATATCCAGTCTATTGTTTCAAATATTGCTATATTAATATAGGAAAATTTCAAATATATTTCTGAAGATAGGTCAGGCACCATAAGAGAAAAGAGAGGAGAAAATAGCTGGAGACATTAGCCAGAGGGAGAGCCAATTACAAGAGGGCTAACATATATCCCAATATCTGGGCGCACGTTCTCTGCAAAAACGCCTCTAATTCGTCTTGACCTCTGCAATATCACTCCTTCTTCCTTCCTTCTCTAATGTAGCTTCCTCTTCATATCTTGCCTCTTTCTTCTCTAGTAGTCCCTTTCTTTTTGTCTCTCTGTCTCCTTTTGTTTGTTTGTCTCACTGGTTTCTAGCTCCACCATATCTTGGCTACCTCAACATCTTACGAAGTAGCTTGGATCATCAAAAGCTGGTCTGTAGTTAATATGATAATTCAGTATAGAAGAAAGTAACGTTCGCACTTGATAAAATTATTTTAAAAATGTATTTATAGACGTTAACAACTCTATTATAGTAACATTACAAGTAAATGTAATGAATGGTAATGTCATTGATAATGGCTTGTAGAGAAACTACTCAAATAAGTACAGGAGTACTCAAATATGAAGGACTCGTGACCTTATAAGTTGAATTAATAACTTATAGGCCACCTTCTTTTCAGTCACCTCTGAGGATCATTGGGAATTAAAGATGTAGCCAGATTTGAAACTAGCAGGTTTGAGTGGCAATGAAGTTATTCATGAAAGGATTGATATTGGGGTCGAGATTAATTCGTAACAAAGTAAGGATCAATGAGGATATCATGAGAGATTTTAGATTGTCTTCAAAGCTCATATAATAGTCATGTACATGAGTATTTAGTAATTAAGTGGGAGCTTAGTGTTTGCATGGTAAGTGTTGAAGTAGCCATTAATATTAAAATTCACATTTTCATGAATACCAATAAGTTACGTTTTCATGTCAACTGTATCTAACAGTCATAATGTTATTAACTGTTATTAACATTTAGTCATAATGAACTGTTATTAACAATAATGTTAATTTGTTATAATCTCAATTCAGATATGAAATGTTTTCAATAAAATAAGTTATAAATGTGTAGTATTCCATTTTACATTTTATTTAATGATTTATTTATTTCATATGTTCTATCAATTTCTCTCCGCTCCAGCTTATTTTTTTTTTTTAATTTAAATACTCTTCAAATTAATTATTTATTCTCCATTACCTCTCCATAAATCCCGGTGGTCGATCTAGTACAGAGTATTTGGAAGTAGCTACAAATAATTGTTATAAGTTAAAATGACATAGGCAGCAAATTAATTTTTCTTAAATTTGGGGAAATGGCTCTATTGAATAAATATATCGAAATCACAAGGAACGAAATAAACTAACTGCTTCAAAAAGATCAATACTCGACCTTATAGGTTTCCGGTCCAGGCCTGATGATTATTTTGTACAGCTGACCTTGGTTCTTCTTGATATCAGACGACTTCATAAAATAAAAATTGTCGCTATCTATTAGCGGCCAAAATTCTTCTTTGAAATTCTGGGCTGGTTGAGCTATCTGCTTTGACCAGATAACCAAGGTAAACAAAACTGACACTTTTGAATGGATAGACACCAAACGTGATGGTGGGATCCGATTGTCTTGAAGGGCTAGCCACAATATACTTAGTCTTTACTTGGCATACCTGAAGACCTATACACCGTCCAGCATTCTTCAAAGCAAGAAAAGCCTGTTGTAGATCCCTCTGTGTTCTTTCCACTATGTCTATGTAATCTGCATAGGCCAGTATTTGGATGGACTTAGTCAGAACCAGTGACTTGTAACCCTGAGTCTATTATGACCTTTTTGTAGTGCAAAATTAAATAACAGGCACGAGAGTCCATCCCCATTCTCATTCTTATTATCTAATTACCTGTCAACAGTTAGCGAACACATATGTAAGCAAAGAAAATCATGATAACGCACGAGAACATGTTCAGTTATTGTAGGGCATGTTTATTCTGCCACAGAACTTATTTCTCAAAAACATATTTACTGATAGTAAGAAGAAAGTACAAAATAAAATGAAAGACAAAAATGTTTGTCTAAATATGAAAGTAAATAACATTGGAATTAGAAGTTCATTATGTAAACAGCCAAACGAATCCATACGTTAAGAACCCTCGGAGATCGGAATATATAAATAAGACCGAAATAAAAAGTCTGCTGCTAATCTCTACAACCCAAATTGGAACTAACCATAGGGACTAAAATGGAGATAATGTGGCAGTTTCGTGGAATTGGTTAATGACTAAAAACAGAAAAGGAATTAGATGTCCTGACTAGCAATAGGCAATTATTACTACTAATTAATAACATCAAACAAACCTGTCGATTCACGGTTTAACTCCAAACCTCCTCACATCTTCATTATTGGTGAGGGAAAATATGCAAATTTGGTTACGCAGATACCAACTCATTTTACTAAAGTCACCTCTGTGAGAGTAGTTTAGTACTCCAGGACCTCTAACGATCAGAAGGAAGGTATGTAAAGAACGGAAACTAAATATCGTGCAAATCAGATTGTGGACCATACCGAAAAATAATTTCGGTATAGCTATTACAATTCTTTCTGACTACACCCCGGTAGTTAAAATGAAACTCCTTCTCCTAGAAAGTCCTTTTTATCCTTGGCATAACACATGCCCTTTCAATGCAAAACATTTTGAAATTAAAACAGTATTTTACAGAAAGGTATCCATCAAGAATGTTAACTCCAGTTGCTTCTATAAATCCCATTCCATAAGCTTCTGGTGTTATCGATTACAGGTGGTAACCGTAAATTCCTGAGATTTTTCATAAACTAAAATACAATCACAGATACACTTCCGCTACACAACGAAAACTCCAAACAACCAGGGCTTTTTTAACCAGTGGATTACAAAAATAAATTATCTATGAAGATTATTTTGAAGGCGTAAATAAAAGGTAAATCGTCTTAAAACATGTGAAATTCAATCATAATTTAATCTTAGAATCTTGTAGTTTATCCTGTAAGTTCGATTCTTTTTGGAACCACAGGAGGTGCCAGCCTTTCAGATGCGCTGGTGTCTATTAGAAAACTCTGGGACGGCCTCTCTGGCAGAGAGGCCCAGCTTCCCATGGGGTCCAGTGGGTCTAGCTTCCATGACCTTCCTTGGCTCGCTCTCTTCCTCCATCCAACAAGCGTGGCCAAACTACTTCAGCTGGTTTTTTATTGGAGTCGTTAGCTCTGTTACTTCCAGCTTTTCCTTAATCCTCTCATTCATGGTGGGGTCTGTATTGGTCTTTCCAACGACTTTGAGCAGGAATTTTAGCAGCTTGTATCACTCATTTTGCAAGGCTCTTTTTATTCATCAAATAAACCCCGATAGAGGTTGTACGATGCATAGCAGAATCAAAAGTGTAGTTGATGTTTTAACAGCTATCATCTTGGTGATTTTGCTTCTTCGATTTGGAATCAGCCTATGGGGATATAGAAATGTATTTGGGATTCCCAAATACGATTCATTCAGTTGAACTGCCATAACTCAATCACTGCTTTAAATAACATGAACCCATCCTATTAGCTTTCCAAACCACATAAGAGATAAATCTAAAAGCAAAAACATTTTTTTTATTTAATTCTTACATAATATTGCTATAATTCACAAAAATTGTATGGTTTTCCATAAGGACCAGTCCCAAACTTAAAAATAATTACCATTTAAATGTACTTATACAGAATCAAAATAAATAATGAAAGAAAAAATATATACAAAAGAAAAAAAAACGTAATAATACCAAAATCAACAAAAATTGTAACTGTACAATCTTAATAACTTACATATATAAACAATAACAATAAAATAAAAGAAATAGCTATCAACAACATAAACCTAAATCTAGTGATTAGGTATTTTTCAGTCATAATATTTTATAGCTGTATTTTTCAGAGTAGTTTGTTTGTTCATTTAACGTCACTTTATGCTGATATGGCTAATCGGACGATGCTACAGTGGGAGCTCTAAATTTTGCCTATCCAGGTTTAATTAGGATAGGGATTTTTAACGAGTACCTGACATCGTACAGGCTCGGGACCCCCGTTTAACGTCCCTTCCGAAGGACGGCGTAACTAAGGATTTTTTACTCCCTTGAAAAAATCCTAGGGCCACCTGCCGGGCTACGAACCCACGATCTTGGGTTCAGTAGTTTGTTACGCTAACCACTAGACCACAGGTGACCGTTGTTTTCAGAGTAGTGTTTCGGTTGAGTGTCCGTGATATTTTAGTTTCTGTTAAAAACCTTCTTATGTATTAAAATATATAGGTAGATGGATATTAGTTAAATTACATAAATGAGTCAGGGGATCCGATACTTGGTTAACAAACACCAGCTTAGTGAGACAGAACCGTTGACTTTTAGCAGATATCCAACAGGTGCCAGGTGTGGGCTGATCATTACTCACAAGCAGCAGTTGTACGGACCGTGTTTGACACCGCCACGACCGGCGGTCCCCTATGTCCTTTGATTATAATTCCCATTTCGTGTCAAGGATCAAAGGTGACTCTTCCGCTGGATGGAGGAATCCCTAGTTCAAAGGTCCTTCCTTGTTTGAAACATTTTTTCAAATATATAACATTTTTTCTCTCAAATTTAAGCCATAAGGAACATAATAAATATTTAAATTTTAATTATAATATATAATGTATGTAAGTCGTGAATTCAACGACTTAACCAATAAGGTGATAGAATAAAACACTTATGGATACAGTACAGAACTGTAATTAAAAAAAACATATTTACAAAGTTATAACTAACTAACTAACTCCAGGTATCTTTGATCACATACCTGAATCAACACAATAGTCGATATTCTGTAAAAACACTCAATTATCAATTTTCTATTATATCAATCTATAATCTAACAATGTCCATTATAACCTCGCTCACATATGTCTCTGAAGGTTATCTCACGCCTGTGTCATATGACTAAGTTTGGCGTCAGTATTCAAACTTACATTCCCCTTTTTGGAAGAGGATTACCGTCATCATCCCGATAAGGAACCAATTTGCTGGCGTGAAATATATTTGATTCTTTCTTTTTGAATACACTGTCGATGATATACATCACGTTAGATAATTTTTCTTTTATTTTGTGAGGCCCTGATCTAATCACTTCCAATTTACCTCTATTTAGACCATTACTATATTGAATGTAAACTAAGTCACCTTCTTTATATATGATTTCTTTTACATTTTGGTCGTAATACTTCTTATTTTGTTCATGTATTTTTTTCGAGTTCTCAAAAGCTATTGATCTATTTTCTTCTAAGTTCTGTTTTTTATTTGTTTCCAATTCTTTTGGTAAGATTGAGTCGTCAAATCCTGCAAGAAAATAAATTGGTGTGAAATCCGTTGAACTATGGATTGTAGTGTTGTATTCTTTAACACACTCTTCTGCTATAATAGTCCATGGACGTACCTTATTTTCATATATTTTACACCATATACTGTTAACCAACGTTTGATTTGTTCTTTCATTCAGCCCATTTGAGAATGCCCAGTCTACTGCTGTGAATATTAAATTTATCCCTCTTGACTTTACATAATGTTTAAATTATGTGGAGGTGATTCCAGAATATTGATCTGTTAACAAAGTTTTGATTTTGCCTTTGTTTTCCACTGTTTTTATTAATTTTAGAAAGTCTTTAGCAATCTGTGTCTTAGATATAAGTATAAGGTAGGAGAAATAAGTACCACACTTGGGAGGGGAGACTGCGATAAAGGAACGCTCTAATGTTTTGGTTATGTGGGAATTAGCGTAACTGTTGTAAAAGATAGATATTGTTTCCATAGGAACTATCCACAAAATAATCCAAATCACCTAATTTTACTTATGATTAACCATTTAATCATCTTATCCTTCTTTGAAGAAGTTATCGTGTGGTCGCCAAGAATCTGAATTATTGTACCACTACACATTTTTCCTTGTTTTAACTATTATATATATACATATCATATGGCATGGAAAATCAAATTATACATTAAGAGACTAACCAACAAGAATAAAAGATAAAAGTAAGTAGAGGAGAATTGACAAAAAGTGTAACCCCTAAGACGCAGATGGTGGGTGCTCTGATAAAAGAAAGTGGTTGACCGGTCACAATTTGTTTCGGATAATTTTGATCGTTGTTAGGAATTGTTAAATAAAGTAGATTGAGGCTGTAACATGTTGGTCATTAATGCAACTTATTTCGTGTTAGCAATGTTATGAAGCACGGATGATTATTTTTTTTAACTAACCTTAACATTATTTAATAAAAAATCAGAATATAAATTTTTAAAATTTCTTAAAAATCTGAATATAAATAAAAAAAAAACGACGAATGAAATTATTAATAAAATTTTTACTTTTTGTTTCAGATTACAGCAGTCAAAGTATGAACATCCATTATGATCCAATTTTTTATAATAAAATAATTAAATTGTGTTACTTTTTCATCTTGTTTTCCCTATTTATTTTTTTATTCTATTAAAATGTTTTTCTTTTAATTTTATTTCCTTAAATATACTCCACTTGTTCATGGCAACTTTCATCTCTCTAAATTAGCATCCTTAACTTAACGACTACTTGACCTTCTCCCATTCTAGAATGGACCCTTCTTCAAACTCAGTTATGCTAAGTAATGTAGGGAAAAATGATTTGTCATCAGTGTAACATTGCTAAATGTTATAAATAATAAATTTAATTTTCAACATACATAAGTAACTGTTGATTATTTTATTTGTTATCAGTTGATTATTTATTTATATTTATTTAATATATATATATATATATATATATATCTATATATATATATATATATATATATATATATATATATATATATATATATATATATTTATTTGTTGATTATTTTGATTACTTTTAATAGCTGATTACTTATCATCGTTTTATTTTCCGATGATTACTATTAACTTGAAGTACCCGTCAGTTATATTGAAAACTAATTTAAGTACAATAAAATCGCATGTAGTTTAACTAAAAAAACTTTAGTTTTATAAAACAACAAACAAACAAGGTACATAAATAATGAAGCAATGTGTAGTGGGTTGAGTTACTGAGATGGATGTCCGGAGTTGAGTTGATAAATTACTTGAAACAGAAACAGCCATGTGTGATCTGAAGACCCTCTCAAAGCTCAACCAGCCTCTATAAAATGAGTACCCATATTTTGATCAAAATCCTAAAGTTACCCGTGATATTGTCAAACCCATCTCAAAGCACAACCGTTGGAGTATCACATATATATATATATATATATATATATATATATATATATATATATATATATATATATATATATATATATATATATAGTCAATACAGGATGTTGTCAACCCGCGGCCAACCTTTTTGTGGCCTGTGAGATTAATCACAATCAGTACATGCTAGAGACTGTACTGTTTCATGAGCAACGGTTTCGCAGGCAGGTGATTTGTCCTAGATCGTGCTCAACCCCGATATTTCCCCCATTATTTAAAGTAACCACTTTATAGAGACTGAATGAGCCACAGGAGGGTCCTAGATCCCATATGATCCATGTCCGGCTGCTAACAGACTAAATAAAAGTTGTCAGCAGTGGGATTTGAACCAGGATTTTCGGCATGGCGACCCAGTGCTCTATCACTGAGGCACTCCGCTCCGTATTATTTGGGGATATAATACTTTATTTATGCGGCCCGCGGGGAATTGATGCACTTCCAATGCGGATACCCCTTGTCTATCCAGTGAAATGAACGCAATGCTTTACCTGAATTGTGTTGATATAAGTTTTTTTTAAATATAAATTTATAATGAATGTATCGATTTAGTATCCTATGCCTAACTTTTAATAAGTAAAAGAGACAGGACAAGTTTAGCAAAGCAAAATGTTTTTTTTTTTCAAAGATCCGAACGCTATTGAGGATACGATAGGATGCCGGTCGAGACAGCCACAACAAACAAAAGTAGCGCTACCTCAAGAGTTTCTTAAAGTTTTAACTAAGTTGGCCACCTCCTGCCTAATCCTTGTTCTAACCTCTAGTTACAAAACAGTACGATATTTCCGCGTCGATGGGGATTCTCTCACCCCTTCTGTTTTTGTAACTAAAAACTTCTAAATTGTGCATTTCTTTTCTTCAGATTGCAATCATTAAAAGTTTAATGGGTGTTTCGAGACCCTCATTAGCTACAAAACTGAAAAAAATAATTTCATTTATTTAAAGTCTGTTCTGAATCGTATCCAAGCACTTAAAATTAAAATAAATATATGATAGCATATTTAACAATTATATTATTTTAAATTTGGATAACATACTCGAAGCACCAAACCTACTTAAACCAAGAAGAAGAACAGATCTAAATGACTACAGATCCCCTAAAAAATTGAATGATATTTTTGTTTAACTTTAAGGTTTCCGTATAAATATTAAAAAATCCATGTATCCATATATGTTTGTTAAATTGTCTGAATAATACTTGATAATATGAAGTAATTAAGATGAACTTAGCAAAAAACAAATATATAAAATTGCCTCACAGAAGGACCAGGGACAATGGACTAATTTTTTGTGATCTGTTTTATTTATGAATTCTGCGTATTAGGTAACACTGGTCGACAAGGTTTTTTTCACAAGAGATCTGAATAGTGAATCTAGTGGCATTTTCCATCCTGAATTCAGATATGTAGTCAGAATTTTCCCATCAGGCATAGTTTTTCTGTAAAAGCTACTTTTCAAAATATGATTTTAGCGTTATCTTTGACCTGTCATAGGAACCGTTACCTCATATGTAGCTATTTTACTCAAGCTGTATTATTGAAATTATTTGCAATGTCATGCTGAAGCGCAATAAAACATGACTGTGCAGGTTCATTGTTGTTGTTTATACATGTTCAGACCTCTTTGGCATTGTGATGTGTCAGTATTGAGCTGACTGTGAGATTGTTGAGTAGTGAAATATTTCCTTCCTTTCTGTTTAGAAGTGTATTGTGTATGTTGTGCATGTTGTATTTCTGTGCTTTATTTTTTCATCATGCCAAGAAATTGTGTAAATCATGCAGATAATTTCTGCTATATTTGTGGTGAGCTGACCTTCAAGTCTCAGAGGCGAAATTTGACCCCACTTGTAAAGAAGTGTTATAAACTTTACTTTGGCTGTCAAGTTGGTGATTTTGATAAGAGCTGGGCCCCAAATACATGCTGTGTTTCGTTTGTTAGACTGCTGACTGGGTGGAAAAATGGTACACATCATATGCCATTTGCAATTCCCATGATTTGGAGGGAACCGAAGGATCATTTAACTGACTGTTATTTTTGTTTGACAAATATTAAAGGAATCACATCTAAATCAAAATATACAGTTAAGTATCCGAATTTGCAATCTGCAATGAGACCTGTCTTACACAGTGGAGAGTTCCCCGTACCAGTATATGCAGATACAACCTTAAGTGATAACTCTGGTTCTGACCTGACTGAAACTTCAAATGATTCAGATGAAAATAAAAATGATCTTACATATGAAGCCAGTAGCTGTTCATCAGAACCATACTTTCCCAATCAGCAAGACCTTAGTGACTTGATTCGCGATTTAAATCTGTCTAAACAGCAAGCGGAAGTTTTAGCTTCCAGACTCAAAGGGTGGAATCTACTCCAAAAAGATGTAAGAATTTGTAGATATCGTAGCCGCCATAGTGTTTTCAAAGTATACTTCTCTGAAGAAAATGGTATTGTGTTTTGTAATAATATTTGTTGTAATATAGTTATGGAAACTCTTGGGTTTCAACACCGGCCAGATGAGTGGCGATTGTTCATAGACTCCTCTAAAGTAAGTTTGAAGGCTGTGCTGCTACATATTGGCAATAAACTTCCATCAATACCGGTAGCGCATGCCCCTGATATGAAAGAGACATATGGAAATATGAAACTAGTTTTAGAGAAAATACAATATGGAAAATATGAATGGAATATCTGTGGTGATTTAAAGGTCATTGCTTTATTGCATGGTTTGCAACTTGGGTTCACCAAATTTTGCTGTTTTTTTTTTTGCGAGTGGGACAGCAGAGATAAGAAGTCTCACTACGTTAGAAAGTCGTGGCCAAAACGTGAATCTCTTATCCCTGGCCAGAAAAATGTGGCATGTGTCCCTTTAGTGAAGCCTTAAAAAATATTTTTACCTCCATTGCATATTAAATTAGGAGTTATGAAAAATTTCGTCAAAGCTATGGATAAACTTTCTGATGGATTCTTGTACTTGAAATCGAAATTCCCCAAAGTCAGTTATGCTAAATTGAAAGAAGGAGTTTTTATAGGACCACAAATCCGATCATTAATGGCTGATGAACATTTTGAGGGAGTGTTAAATCCACTGGAGAAAGCAGCCTGGCAGTCTTTCAAAAGTTTGTGTTGCAATTTTCTTGGAAACCATAAAGCAGAAAACTATCGTGAGATAGTGGCTGATCTTCTGCATTTTTATAAAACTATGGGATGCAACATGTCTTTAAAAATTCACTTCTTGGGCTCTCACTTGGACTTCTTCCCCGAAAACCTTGGAGCTGTCAGCGATGAACACGGTGAGCGTTTTCATCAGCAAATTTCTACAATAGAGAAGAGGTACCGAGGCAAGTGGAGTTCCAATATGCTAGCTGACTACTGTTGGACTAAAATGAGAGACGTTCCAGATGCAAAATATACCCGAAAATCACTATCTACCACTTTCTAGGTAAGTCAGAATCAGTGGTTATAATTTTGAGTTAGATAGCTAGTTACGGATTTTTTGGATAAATACTTTTAGAATCTGTTATTTTAATTCTTGTGAAAGAAAAAAAGTTAAATTTTGTCGACCAGTGTAATAAATTTATTTTATAGGGAGAGGGGTTTACTTGACTTTTTTATGGAACATTATTGAGATACACTACTGAAAATGACGAAATAAAACTTTAATTTTTAATTATAGATTTAGTAAATTTCAAAATTGATCATCTCTCCCTCAAATGAACAATGATACAACTCAAAAAACTACGTTTTTCAAAAGAGGAATTTGAAAGTCCATTCGATTTAAAAAAATAAAAATATGGGTATTGGTATAGTAAATCATTTCTATTGCATAAATGGTATTGAAATTCATTTATTAACCATTAGAAAATCATTAAAAGCTTGAAACTTAAATGAAACCCATAAAACCTGAAGTTCAAAAATGACGCAACTCAAAATATGGCTTTATCAAAAAATATGTTGGAAATGGAATCTGATATCTGGATTCTTGCTACGTTAGCTACTGAAGGCTTAACTCTAAAATGCCAATTATAAAGTTATGTCGTTCTTTTGAAGGACCGAAATGTAACATGATATGAGAAAAACACTGATTTGGTTTTCTTTGATTGCTCATTCCAACCCGCTTGTTCATAAAATTTGTATAGACAAAAAATTAAAAATTTAACTTTATGAAAGGGTTCTAGGCTTCTCTAGGCTCATCAATAACTTTATTAAAACCAAAAAAAGTTTTGTAAAGTTCTTGTAGAAAATAATTTGTAGAGGAATATTTCAATATTAGAATTTAGTTCTTTTTTATCTATCATTTGACATCGTATCCACTTTTCAGAATTCTCGTTTTTTTAAATAAAAAAGTGAGAAATTTAACCGAAGGAATACCTATTTTATCTTAAGCAACAATAAACCAAAAGCTCTTTTCACACACAAAGTAATTTCAATCGATAAATTCTCTAGGAGTCAGGAATCTGGCAGACAGCTGCAGTGAACCTCTTTCAGACTCGGACAGATTGACGTCCTGCAATTAAACACTTAATGAAACAACAGCGGGTTCTTTCTTTGGAATCTCGGAATCTTCTTCTCTTCAACAGTCACTTAAATTATTTTTTCGTTTAGGCCTACTAATATCATGTCAAGTGTCTTGTATTTTTTCCAGTTTCTTTCCAGAACATCATCTTGCCAAGGACTGCTTTAGGCGTCTATCCTGCCACTGGAAGAAGAAAATGTCTCACCAACAGAGGGGTCTATCTACTCACCAAGATATTTAAACTTCCCTGTCCTTTTAATGTTCCTCTGGTTCACTATTAGCTGCTCTGGTGCCGAATCGATGTTAGGTATGCAGACCTGCTTTTCTTGCTTATACCTGTAGCTAATTAATTTGTTCTACGGCCACATTCAAGAAATTAGAGGAAATCGTAAGATCATCCGCAAAAGTGACATAAATTATTTATTTTACAGAAATCCTAAAGGATATGATAAAATAAAAAAAAATCAGATCTTTAAAACCTTGGGATAAATCGCTTTATTTGAAAATTTTCTTATCCTCGCAGAAATAGTGAACAGATCTTTGGTAAACCTATTCCGGAAAAATACATCGAAGTCGAACTGATCCTTTTATCTGGAGGATTAGTTTACGCTCCGAGCTCAGCCTCGCATCCTCCTGAGAAAGGCAGGCTTACCTCCGGTTGGTCGGCCACAGTAGAGTTCTCCTTTTTTGAACTTGGATTTCAAAATCCTATACAAGAAGAGACACTAAATAATACTGAAAATAATATTATTCTCAGTAATATTCAATTGAAAGTACTCAGCAAATATAAATTAAAACCTTAAGCAGGAATATTAATATGAATATCTCAAATAAAAATTAATAGGCTGCAATGTACAATACAATATATTACATTATTATATATCATATTGTTGAAACGTCTCTGGAGCAGGGATCTGCTACAGTGAGATGAACCACGCTAGGAGTGCCTTCAATGGGAGGTTTCTCCATACAAGCTTTCATGAGAATCTCTTAGGGGAGGTTTTCCGAAGAAAACCAAAAATACAATATGTGCCAAATGGCATTTGTACGATTTCCTAAATAAATATTTTATTATTATTATTATATGTCATATTATGAGTTGCTCAGGATCAAAAAGGGATAACTCCACAATTTCAGAAATCGAGTTATGTGAAAAACTCAACTTTTCACTAGTTTAGTCAAGCAATTTTATGCTTCCGAAACTTCAGGCACAGGACAGGCCTAATTCAATGAGAAATAAGTAGGCAAACAAAATTGCAAAAAAAAAAAAAAAGTTCATGAAACTTGAATAAAGAAGCTATAAAAGTGTTTGTGTGGTACTTCTGCAATGATCATTACACTTTTGAAATATGGTTGGATAAAATATGTTTATATAGAATATTTATATTTATAAAAAGCATATATAGTTGTTCCTAGTCTTGGGTTGTTGATTTGAAACGAAATTTGCAGAGCTAAGTGGAAGATTCTGTTAAACTAAAATGATTCAATTAAAAGATAATCTATTTTATTGCTAATGACTATAGTTGGGTCACTTAATAAAAGTTCTTTATTTATGTAAAGCGTATTAGGAGCATATTTTCTTTATGGGATTTTTCATTTTGCCCGAAATGAGGTATAATTTTTTACACAGCTTATCTGACAACAACTAAATAAAAATATTACTTTTACTATGTATCATTAACAAATAATAGAGTCGAAATAAATGTAAATAAATTCATAAAACAAGGTGAGAAGATAATACGCACAAAAATCATTTTCAGTTTATTTCTATGAAATGAACATCACGAAAGCCCTCCCTTATTCGCCAAGTTTCCCGTTGCTTCAAAGCTAATTACATTTTTCAAAATGTAATAAACGATTACATGAATTTTCGACATACAGTGATCAATGACACCCATCAATTTTGCGGTAGCTAATCAATCTACCTTTGAAATATTAATTAGATTTGAACTGACGGTGGTGGGGTGGTTTTATTCAGGAGATTTGGTGATTTGCCTCAAATTTATCAGTTTTGTTAAATAATTAAATTTAAAACATTTCAGTATTAGTAATAACGATCGGAAAATAAATTTTCATTTTGCATTACAGATTAGACTTAATTTAATGATGTAATTTGCTTATATTTCGGAAATTAGGTAACTCTGTATTGCTAATAACCCGGAGAGTTACGGGTTGAAATCCGGCTGTGGCAGGTAATTTATGAAATCTGTTTACAGCCAGGGATGGACCAAGAAGGATTTATAGACCCGCCTGGGTCTCACCAGGCTCTATAACCTGAGCTCCCTTAATTCGGGGAAAGTCATGGCCGTTGTGCGCGATCTCAGATAAATCATCTCCCTTCACAAGCTATACAACAGTGCAGTTTGCATGTACTGAACCCAAGATCAAACAAGTAGTGCGTCAGGTTTACTTATGCTTAATAGAAATAATTTCAACCACAGTTCTGATAATGTAAGATTACATTCCCTCTAGAACTATAAAAGAATTAGGTATCTTTTTTAAAAATAGTTCGAAATAATACTTTAAAACAAAAACAATTTGAAATATAAGTTAATGAGAACCAATAATAGAGAAACAGACTGTAACACAACTGCTGACGTATATTAAACTTTTTTTTCTGGAATTGGACTGTGACAAACTGCACTCCCCTTGTAACAATTTGTGCAAAACCGCAGGAATCTACAGTTCTCTAGATCGACTTAAATACCAGGCCAACTCGCCCGAATATACAACCCTACTGTGTCTGTTTTTTGATCGCAACAAAAACAAAGAAGGTTTTTTTTCTCCTACGTGCTTGAATGTTTTATTATGCAGGCAGAAACAAACTTTTAATCTTTTCGAGAAAATAAATAACATTACCATATTTTGTCTAATACTAAGGCCCATTGGAAAATTATAATATCTAAAAAACTCTATCAAAACATGGTTTTCGATGAAAGTTATTGGTAAAAGAACTGTTCTTTTGATTTTACTAAAGTTCGAACAAAACTATATCATCGTCTTATTTTACTCTTGATTTTCTTATACATAACACGCTTAACCACAGTGTGGAACTGATTACCATCAAATATATGCCATTCTTCTTCTCTATCTTATTTTAAACCCACGCTTTTTCAATATCTCCTCAGTTCCCAAACAAGATGTTCCCTAATCGGCTATAATTATTAACTCATATCCGTTAGACGTGACCAATGGTTTCTTGTTAATTTAATTTTAATTTTCTTATTTTTGAGATTTAATGTCCTTTTTATCAGGACGTGATCTATGGTTTTTGTTTTACTATATTTTTACGTACTTGTGTAAATACCATTTCAGTTTTATTATGTAGGCACCTCGCCAGACGTATGCTCTGCTGTACATATTATTAATGTACACAATTGTGATTCTTAAGGGGCCTAGTCCTAGAACAAAATTATTTTTCTGATCTATTTTATTTTATTTTTAATGTCTCTATATTTAAATATTACATTCAAGCCCAAGCTTGAATTAAATCCGTTTTGTCGAGTTTAATGATTTAGTAACACATAGAGAGGGCTTGGTAAAAGGGTCAAGTGCGTACAAGACATCTTGAAGACTTATTATTCAAACAGAAGAGGTTTTGAAGTAAATACAGATAGTTAATTTGCATAGGATTATTTAATAATCGAAAAAAGAAAAAACGTTCACGGTTTTAATCTTGAACTTCATTCATAAATCGGGATGTAGAACATGAAGGTATTGTGTTGAAAAAAATCAGGTTTGATTCAAAGTACTGCTACAGTAACGAATTGACAAAGAATGAAATTAGAAATATGTTTAAACTTCACGTATTATTCTCACCACAGAAATCAGTGCTTGTCTCTATTTACGCATTTCGTATTTAAAAAGAAATTAAAACATTAACAAATAAGCCTGCACTAGAAGAAGTTGGAGCATTAACACTGACATATCTGATTGACAGAAGCAGAACGATCTAGCATAGTCAACAATTTAACGATTGATATATTAACACTTTATAGTACTTCACCCTGTTTCGTGTTACGCCACTGTTTAGATTTCATGCTCACGCAAGAACAATTCTGACATGTTAATGTAAGTTTTAGATGTAATGAGACAGATATGGATATATCCTTAAAACGTACTTGCCTAACGTAACCTTACTCCATCAAGTATTATATTTACCAATTCATGTGTTATGATTCCTAGAGTGTATACAATATTTCTGAAGATTGTATACCGAAGTTGCTAAAAATATTAGGCAATGTAAAACAACATCATATAAGTTAAAACTAATATTCCCACACTTCAAGCAATCTAAATTATTTTATTGCAGACTGCAATTGGCAGTTCAGAATAACAAACATTATACAATGTACGTTTTAAGGTACGATTGCTTAGAATAAGTTCTAGACCATTTTTTTTTTTTTTTTTTTTTGGTAAAATGAATATAAATTTACATCCTCGTGACTTGATTCTATCGTGTACTGAGAGGAAATAGGAAAGAAAGAGTACCAACTTTGAATTTTGTAAAGGACGAAGAAGGAAATATTCTCATCGATAACGAACGAATAATGGAAAGGTGGAAGAATATTTCCTGCTGGAGGGAAACGCACAGACTCCACATATAAGTGAAGAACAGAGAGATGGTGATCTCTCGGAAGATTACATTGTTGTGGACGAATTAGAGGAAACCCTGCTAAGCATGATAGGAAAATCCGCAGGTATTGACGAAAGAAGTCCTGACATGGTAAAATATATGGAATTTAAATGCAGGCTATGCTTCATTTACTAAATTTAGTTTGGAAACAGAAGAAAATCCCGAAGGAGTGGGAAGTGGCTGTTATAGTCCCAATTTTTAAGAAAGGAGACAACAGAGACTGTAACAACCACCGAGGTATAACCCTCTTAAGTCTACCAAGCAAGATATATTCCAAAATCATGTGTTGGTATTCGTGAAAATGGGAGCACCCAAGACCTGATTATTGCAATGAGACTGGTTTTCGAAAGTCCTAGAAAAGGAAAAGGAAATGTTTTTGTGCTCTGTCGACCTCACAAACGCGTTTGACCGTGTAAGGAAAAAATATATCTTGCAAGTCTTAAGAGAAAAAGGAATGGATAAAGGTTGAAAGCGGTTGAAAGTCTTCTTCAGAAAACGAGAAATGCAGTAAAATTTGCCAAATACACTACTTAGGAAATTGAGACACTTGGAATCCGGCAGGGATTTAGTCGGACTCTTTATTTTGGATATGGATTCAGCTCTTCGAAAGGCCAAGCAAAGATGAGGAATTTTCGCCTAGGATTTGTCAATCTGAGCTCAACAAGCCTCTTACTGCTGGCATTGCGGATGCCATTGTCGTTTTCTCAGAGAATGACAGAAACCTCCAGCACAATGTTAGCAGATTAAAAGAAGAATTTCTGGGTATAAATATGGCCATAAACCCTAATAAAACAAAAGTGATGAGGCCAGGAAAAAAGCCAAGGAGAATAATGAGGTTTGAAGATAAAGTCCTGGAACAAGTGGAGAACTTCAAATACCTGGGAGCACATCGAAACGAAAACGTATACATCGATTTAGAAGTGACCATGAGAATTGTTGCAGAATGTTTGAAGTGGTTAAGAGAGGATTTCTTAACCGAAGAGAAGAAGAAAAGGAAACGAAAGTGGCTATACTCTGGTCAAAAAGTAAGGTGAATTTGTTTATTAAATGTAAATTCTTTATTTATTCTTCCAAATCAATTTCATCACGTTCAAAGTAATCCCTGTCCAATAAAACACACTTTTTTCAGTCCTCGAAACAGTCAGAATAGTATAGCCTTTAAGACCTTTTTCGGTTCCGTTTTTATCTCCTCAATCGTGTCAAAACAGCATCCCCACATTGGCCTTATAAGTTTGCTGACTAGCCAGAAGTCGCATGGAACCACATCAGGCAAATACGATGGTTGTGGAACGATTTTTTGGCAAAAAAAGTCGCGAAGAACCAATGCAGTGTGAACCGGTGCATTATCTTGATGAAGGAACCAAGCGTTGTTCACCCATAATTCAGACGAAGGCCGTTTCAGACGAACAGCTTCATGCAAACGACGCATAACACTCACATAATATTCAGCGAGGTCTCTTATTGTCAATCGACGATTTTCAAGCACCATATCTTTGATTTTTTGGATGTGGCTCTCGTCAGTAGACGTTGATGGTCGTCCAGAGCGCGGTTCGCCTTCAACGTGTTCTCGGCTTGCATTGAACTCGTTGTACCGCTTATAAACGTGTTTTTGGGCCATAGTTTCATCACCAATGGCCTTCCGCAACATTTTCACTCTGTCCGCGCAAGAATATTCGTTCCGCAAACAAAATTTGACGCAAGTTCTTTGCTCAACAAAATCACCCATCGGATTGAAAAAATCGAAAAATTCACTTTTGGTTGTTTATAGACAGCCCTACCAACTTAGGAAAAAAATTACCTGCCTTCCCAATGCCCGGGAGTTTTAAATGACAATTTCACCTTACTTTTTTATCACAGACTAAGAGAAGCATTCTCTCTATCCTCACATACTCTTCAAAATCATGGACGCTGACAAAGAAATACCAATCCAAAATAGAAGGAACAGAAATGAGATTTCTCAGGAAGATAGAGGGCAAAACAAAAAGAGACCGAGTACGGTATACAACTATAAGGTCGAACCTGAATGTTACACCAGCCAAGAGCTAATAGAGGAAAAGAGCTTGGACACCTCATTACTTCATAGTTCATAGTCATTACTTGGACACCTGCTGTGGCTGGATCGTAGCAGAATTACTAGCGAAACCTACCGATCCCGAGTAGAGGTAAAACGAGGAAGAGGACGACCTACGAAGAAGTGGGAAGAAGAGGTGAGGAAGGACTTTGAGAAGAGGGGACTCCATTGGAGCAGAACAATCGGTGGAAGACCGGCAGAGCTGGAGAATGCTGTGCAGAATTCCTTCTCACACTGCTTAGGCGGTTATGAGGATTGATTAAAATGATGATGTAGCTCGTGGCTTGTTTGTATTTCCTTTTATATGATAGTAAAATGCGGCAATACATTTTGAAGAAGAATGCAACATCGACGTACGTATCTATGAGAAAATATGCCATTATCTTCAAAAAGGAAAACGCATTACAGGAGCATCCTACGCATCATTACATGACAAGCTGAAGGCAGAACTTGAGGAAAAACGGCCACATTTGCAGAAAAAGGAAATCCTGTTTCACCAAGACAACGCATCGTCTCACACCTCAGCGGTTGCCATGGCGAAAATCCACGAATTACGGTTTGATCTGCTTTACCATCCGCCTTACTCACCAGATTTAGCCCAAAGAAACTTCTTTTTGTTCCCTCATCTGAAGATTGCGCTCGGAGGACAGAGATTTTCATCAAATGAAGAAGCAATCGCCTTCGTGAACAATTATTTTGCAGAGAAAAACGTCTAGTACTTTTTGGACCGGTAACAGAGATGGGAGCATCGCTGAGAGAAATATGTGTAAAGTTACAAGGAGACTATGTTTAAAAAAAATAAAATCTTGTATTTGGGTTAGGTGGGAAGCTTTTCAGACCACCCTCGTAATTCATCTGCTTATTGATTCGAACATTTTCAAGTAATATAACATATTTACTCTCCAACATTGGAAGAAGAGACGAAACGATGAAGCGTAATGTAATAAGCGATATTAGAAGAATTCTCTCTCACTCTCTCTCTCTCTCTATCTCTCTCCCCCTCTCTCACTCAAACGGGAGAGTAGAGAAGTTTTATGCTCTGGCCTTTTTGGCTCATTGTTGGACAATGGTAGCTCATCCTCTCATAAGCTGATTTATGTCCTCTGTTTTTTTTGCCAAAATATCTGCCCGACAGCATCGATGTCACTGCTAACACAATCTGATATAACCCGACTCTGGTTGCATCGGAAGGTGTATTCCCTCTAAGCATTTGCTTTTATTTCACATCGCTTCTACTTTTCTTTTCATTTACTCTAAAGCATACACCATACTAATTTAAGTAGGTATGAGGTATTTTAAAACGGTTAGAATGAAAAAATCAATCTCCAAATGTTCCTGGTAGATTTATTATTTCTCAGACAAGTCTGGTTTGATTTTACATTTAAAAGCAGTAAAAAAATGTATTAATACGAGGTATTTGAAAGTTTCAGCATCAACAGCAAGAATTAAAACTTAACTTACTATATCCTATATAACTTACTATATTACTATATCCTGGTTTGATTCATTAAATCATAATTTATTATTTAAATGTTTTTAGAATCGAAGAACCTCATCGTATAGTTTCAAACTCGTCGTAAATTTTATTAATGGTATAGTATTATATGACAGTGTAGAATAATGGAGTAAAAATATCAGAACGTATAGCATTGTGTTAGTTTTAATGATTTCATTAGCCAATTGTGTCATGTTCTCTTGATCACGACGCTAGAAGGGAGTTGATACCCTCTCCATCGGCCTAATGAAAAGTCAAGAGAGCTCACTAACTTATTCCCAAATGGTCTCAGTGTCATAATTGGATAGAACACAAGAAAGGTTAATTTTATATATATATATATATATATATATATATATATATATATATGTATGTTAAATAATTATATTGGATTAAGTTTATTTTGGGTGAAAAATATATAATATAATAGAATAAAAATAGAAAAGTAATTTTATCCTGGGACTAGGTCCCTTTAGAATAACAAAAATGAACAAAATTTATTAAATATATGTCTAGCCAAAGGGCTACATTATTAGAATAATACAATACTTGCAAATCATGAAAATTAATATAAAAGGTATGTTCTGATAAATAATTAGAAAAAGTAATAAAAAAAAAAGCATACACATTTACAATAAAAAGAATTAGGCTAATAGAGAAATAAATAAATAAATAAGAACATCTAATGTTATAAAAAATAAAATCATTATGAGTGAGGAATATTTACAGTAATTCATCAATCGATTATGTTGATGAATACTAATTTTTATTGATTTCTGTTTGGGAATTGAAAAGATGTAGGAAAAGTTTGGATTTGATAAAGAAGATGTGATTTGGATGCGGATAAAGAAGACGCATGACGGATAGCGGGTAGGAGTGAGTTCTAAAGAGAGGTATAACCGCCCGTTATTTCGAGGAACGCTCAAATGTTCTTTCTTTATATTTTTTCCCGTCTTGAACTACATATCATTCTATAAACAAATACTCATTTTAAGCTATCTCGTTATATTTCTCCATTTAGATAGAAAATTTATGGGTCTCGTGGGTTGATACCCTTATCAGTGTACCAACAACACTGCACCAACAACTTGTTAGTTAAGATCGGGAACTCTTCAAGGGAACTCCGAGAAAACTTTTGACAAGAACATAATAACTCCGCATAGGGCTCTGTGTTAGAAACATTTTATGTTGACGAGAAGAGGAAACAACAGCCTGATTATGGCAGGATACCTGCTAAATTCATGAAGGGATTGACCTTTTGAGAACAAATATAATTGTATTTAAACTTGTTAATAGTGTTTATTTAGTAATATTATTATTGCTATCTTCTTCCTGGAACACAAAGTGTCATACAATTTCAAGGAGTTTTATGAATGGAGAAGTATCCATAACCATATATCACAAAAGAGCGGAAATTATTTGTACAATTTTTTAAGTAAAATATAACTACTGTACTTGCAAGATACTAGTAATTTTTGATTAAAAACACAACCATATAATTTTAGTGTCTGCTGGTTCAGCAATAGTTAAAATTTCATATTGTAACCACGGTGGCAACACTGATGCGAAGCAAACAAATGATCTGAAAATCTAAAAAACAAAACAAAACTGTAATCTCCTCATTTTTAGCTTGATTCTCACTAATTTTTAAAGTATCTTGTCGAGCACCTGTACTTCCTTCCAGTAATTATTTATTTGTGTATGCTTTTTATGCGAGAAAATTAATTTGGTGTTTATATTAGCGATAGGTATTATTTGAAACGTACCTTTTGGTATGTATAAAATTTTTATTCATTATGCTTGTATATACTCTATAGTTACTTTCATTTCCTTTTCGTTCATTTCTTCTGAATATACCTTTTATATATATATATATATATATATATATATATATATATATATATATATATATATATATATATATATATATATATATATATATAAGTGTTCGTCCTGAATGACTGACTGATTGACGGATCGACGCACAGCCTAACCAGCTGATCGTAGAGACCTGAAACTTGGAGGGTGTGTTCTTTGTTTGACGTAGGCATCCGATAGGAAAGGATTTTCCGAAATTCTACCTCTAAGGGTGTGAAAAGGGGGAGGCAAAGTTTGTGGGATCTACGCATAGCCTAAACCGCTAATCGTAGAGACCTGAAACTTAAAGGGTGTGTTCTTTGTACGACGTACTCATCTGATAAGAAAGGATTTTCCAAAATTCTACCCCTAAAGGGGTGAAAAAGGGGGGCAAAGTTTGTATGGGACAAGGTGATTCCTTGGTCCAATCTATTTCAAATTTTGCATAAAACTTTTTTAACAGAATTGATGGAAGACATTTTTCGTATTTTATTGAAATTTATCCCCTAACGGGGTTAAAAAGAGGTAGAAAGTTATTTTGGAAATGATTTGCATCGAAGTTGATATCAATACTCCTTAGTGATTTTGATTTAAATTAAATTTTATAAGGTCAAACTCTTAAGGTAGTGGAAATGGACTTGAAGGAAAGCTATTTCTCTCACGGCCAGTTGTATGTGGCATGCTCCAGAATAAGCGCACAGAGTAGCCTGATATTCTAGATCCCGAAGGAAAAACAAAAAATATTGTTTACAAAGAAATACTGCGGTAGATGTGTAGTATTTCGATTTCGTTATAAAAAGGTAACTCTCCCCGTTTAACTTTCACTAGATCGAAGGTGAGTTTCGTATTCACAAAATATAACAAAATTTTATTTTATTTACATGTTTATTTAACCTTTAAATCCCTATACTATAATAAAGATTGCTATATTTTATAAGCATTCAAACATTTGAACATAATAATTTATATGTTATGACAAAATTAATAACGCAAAAAACCAATTAAAAATTGTATTAGGGCCATTTTTGACTTCTACGCGGATGAAGCTAGTTATTGCATATATGTTTCGTAAAAGTACATTTTCAATTTGTATCACTTAAAAACCGGCACTCTCAAATGAGCTAGCACGGAGCTTTATGATTTGTTATTAAGACTTGATATGGTACGTACCTAATGTAATTTTAGTAAAATTACAAGCGATAGTATATCTTAAAAATTGGAAAACATACCTTAAAAAAATAAATTTATTTCATCCCTTAACCTAATAGTGATGAAAATATTAAGTATTTTAGTCATAATATTAAACCATGTCATAAAAAAGTAGGAAGAGATATGCTGGAAGGCTATGGAATGCACATAAGTACTTCAGAGAGTTCTTGTATTAAAAATACTCCATTGCAATCACAGAGCTAAAAAATTCCCTTAAATGAAATATGTATTATAATAAATTTTCTAATTTATATTCCAAAAATTAGCACCACAATTATATATGAAACTGCAGAGAAATAATTCACCACGAGTTATTTCTATAAAGATTCACAGTACACTTGAGCTTCAGTCCAATAAATTGTACATCTTCTAAACATTATAACATTTATTCATTAATTAATCTATTCAGAACAATACAAAATAAATCCCTTCCATTTTGTCGAAATCGATATTTTCCTCTTTTTAATAATAATAAATATCCGTTATTGGTTCATTTATTGATTTATTTACTTTTATTTATTTTAACGAAAGAATATCAGATAAAATCTGATACCTTACGATTTTTATTTTCTATTCTTTTTAGGTATATTAATACAATGACGAATATTAATTTTTTTTTTGTAAGCATGAAAACAGTAATAAGGAAAGGATACATGCACTGACAAGCCTAAAATAGGAATAGGTGCAAAATGAAAAGGATGGAGAATCCAGCCAGGTCATTGCAACTGTTTATTTAGTGAATTTAGTGAAAAGTGATATCTGGATCCATTTTATTGACACAACTGATTTAACATCCTCTTGCTATGCAGAATTCAATTGCAAATCCCTTTTCATTCATATGATTATTCATTGTTACGATATTCAAAAACTTTCTCACGAATAAATAATTCTTTATTCATGAAAAATAAAACTTTTTCAATCGTCAATTACATTTACCCTTCCGGACAATAATACCATCCATTCATTCATTCAGCCGACATGTAGCCAAAAAAAATTTAAATATTCAATAAGGCAAAACGGCTTAAAATAATTAGAGAGATAGATATCTCACTGGTGAGACAATGTGCAAGATTCTTGGCCTTCTTCGTCGGAAGGGTTGGAAGATAATCCCAGGGCTCACTCAGCCTCTACATGTGGTGGCACTTAATTTTAAGGAAATTTATTGGAATTTATCTAATTGCAGTCTTCAAACTAGTCTTCGATTAGTAAGTGGTATTATTGTAGGCTCGGTGCTTCACTAAAATAGTCACCACACTAATTTTAAAAACAGTACTATCAAATAAGCACCGTTAAAATGTGTTAATCATAATAGTTGAAAATAAAGGTGAACAAATGTTTTAATATATTAATTAATTTTTAATTTATTTATATTTTATGTTCATAACCCTGCTCATGTAAATATGTTCAATTACAATAATATAAATCTATTGATCTGCCAAGAATTTCGCCCGAAAGTATTAAGAATAATAGTGAAATGGCCATTTTATGTTACAAGCGGCTGACTCTACAAGAACATGAAAATCCTAATTTCAGATTTATTTGATTTATTTATTTGAGGAGGCCAGGACTTAGTTGTAGCGCCACGGAGATAGATAGATAGATAGATATTTATTTATTTATTATTTTGGCTCCACGGCCCTGCGAGAACCCGGGCTTCCATCGCTATAGCCAACCAATCTCTGCGATCCTGTTAGCACCTTTAAGTCCTCTTTGGCATCATCCAACTATCAGATCCGAGGGCGTCCTCTGCTTCGTTTGCCGTCAGGTTGTCATTGAGCCAAACGAATAATTCTCATAATACCAAAGAGAATTATCCTGTGGTCTTCTGGATTCTGTCTTTCTTTATCAAAGCCGGCTCCATATAGCTCCATCAGTTCCTCATCGTTCTTCTTTGCCATACCCCATTTTCGGTCACCCCACCACGAATTCTTCTTTATATTTTCCTTTCTTATGAATTGGCAACAAGTTCTGATTTTTTGGTCAGGGGCAATGTCGCACCCATACATGACAACCGGTCTTACTATGGTTGTATTTGCATTCCTTTAGAGAGAATTATTTAAACTGAAACACTCTTTGTAGTGATGAATAACATGTATTTCCTGCTGCTTTTCAGGTTTGTATTTCACTCTCTGTTTTGTTATCAACTGTAACCGCAGATACTTAAATTGGATTACAGCTATAAGGCTTTGTTATATATAATATATAAATAAATCTAAAAATGACATAAAATAGTGTGCTTGCTCTACAAACTCCGTAAATTCCTATCCCCTGCATACGTTCTCATCCTCCAATCCTATCTCACAAATAGAACTTTCCAAGTAAACAATAATAGTGTCTATTCATCTCCTTTTTCCCAATCTGCTGGTGTTCCTCAAGGTAGTATCATTGGTCCAATCCTCTGTACAGTTTATACAGCTGACATCCCAACTCATCCTAATACTATCCTTACCACGTATACTGATGATACATGTGGATTATCAACACCAATCGAGTTATTGCATCCCAAAGCCTCCGATCCCATATCACTGATCTTGAAGAATGGTGTCAAAACTGGAGGATTAAAATAAATTCTCAAAAATCGCATCAAATCACTTTTACCTTACGCCGAAAACCAATGACTTCCTACCCTCCAGGATCCTTTAATAATATCCCACTGGTGCCTTTAGAACAGATCCGATACTTAGGGTTGCACCTCGACAAACGATTAACCTGGAATCCTCATACAAGAATAAAAGATAAGAAACCTGTCCACGTTCAGGCTATTTCAACACTTACTAGACAAACGCTCTAAGCTCCCAATTAATTACAAAAGACTCATCTACATGACCATCATACGACCTATTTGGATTTACGGAGTAGAGCTTTGGGGCTCCACTAAGCCATCGAATTCCTCTCGTATCCAATCCTTGCAATCCAAAATCCTTCGCAAAATCCTAAACGCTCCTTATTTTGTCACAAATAAAACCATCCATAATGACCATAATGTTCCACGTGTTACCGATTTAGCCCATTTCAGATACCTATCATTCCATAATAAACTCCAGGCCCATCCAAACCCTCTAGTCTCAAACCTAGCTTCCTCTTCAATTCCCAATAATCCTCCAAGGTGTCTGAAAAGAAGATGGCCACGTGTCTTCTTAGTTGAACTTTGATTTGAGTACTACCAGTGGGAAGTTAACTTGTCATTCTCATGTCATTATATATCACTCAGCCTTTTTACTTGTTGTATTATTGTAATAAAGTTGTAAATATCAATAAACCAATTTAAAAAAAAAATGTATTTATTGAAATTTACAACTGCACACTGAATACATCAAGTAAATATTTCAACGAAAGAATCATATCCAGAGACAAAGGCAAGTAGAGAAACTACCCAGTGGTAGTACTCAAATAATAAGTTCAGCTTAGAAGGTCATGAGGCCATCTTCTTTTCAGATGCCTCGGAGGATTATCAGGAATTGAAGAGGTTGCGAGGTTTGAAACTAGTGGGTTTGAGTGGCAATGAAGTTTGTCATGAAAAGATTGATATCGGATTCGGGCCAAATCAGTAATAAACGGGACACGAAGGTCATGGATCACTTTTTTCGTAACAAAGTAAGGAGCATTGAGTATTTTACGAAGGACTTTGGATTGTAAGGATTGAATACGAAAGGAATTCGATGGCTTAGTGGAGCCCTAAAGCTCTACTCCGTCCAAATAGGTCGTATGATGGTCATGTAGATGAGTCTTTTGTAACTAAGTGGGAGCTCGCCGCTTCTGACTACTTCAACATTTACAAGACAATGTTGAAGTAGTCAGAAGCGGCGAGCTGTTATGGTTTGAAAGGTAATCGAAAACTTCATAAAACAAAGTCTTAATTCTATAAAAATACAGAAAAAAAAAATGAACCAGTCAAGGTTTCGCTATTTTATTCGTCATTTTTACACTAAAATGACAATTCATATAAGTAAAAATCAAATGCACCGCATCATTAAAAATTTCATTGAATGTCAGGGAGTGAAATTGCCATCACTGGGTTTGTTAGGACTGTTGAAGTAATACTTGTTGCATTTTTCTTCATTGATGTGATTCAATTTCTTTTTTTATTGTGGTATGCCCTAATAAGAATAAACTAATCATTATGTACCTACGTTTCGGCCTAAATTTTATGCCATCATCAGGACATAGGAATGTGTATTCCTGCGAGGACTAGACCAGATATGTACACACCGCGCCCCCATACATTTTTGATAATACTTATTAGTAGTTAGAAACGACGGATTGCGTAAATGGGTCAGTAGGTCAAGGTCATTGTAGGGCGGGGGGGGGGGTGTTTACATAAGGCGGGAGGGGGTGACCTTGGGCTAGTGACTGGTGTTTGTGTGCACAATGTGGCAACACTGTAAGGAATTTATTAGATCTGGCAACGTAGCATTTGTTTACATTGCGTTTCATTCATGGAGTGGTTTGACCTTGGATGACGTCTGGTCTTATATTTGTTTACTTCCGCGTGGACGCGGCCGGTTTTCTCGGTAAGAGAATTCGTCAGAGCATGAGTCATCGCGATGCAACCTACCCGTTTTCCATTATTCTTTGCTCAGCGGTTATTGTTTTATCTCTTGGATGATAAGGTTGACATTGCATATAAGCGTTCCCTCTTCAGCCACTGGCCTACGTCACTCTGTTTTGCCTCCGTGTTATGCTCTCCGCTGTCGCTAGTCACTGCTTAAACGTAAGTTGTTAAGCTACTTGTTTTAACTAATCTTAACATTATGATAAAAATCTTGATAATATTGAATCATTTTAACAATGATTGTTATAAACATTGCAGATGACTCTTTTGAATAAATTAAACGGTCTTACAGCCTATAAGACAATAGGAGAATTAGAAGAGGGAGCGGCATATAAAATACTTAAACTCAATTTAAAAAATACTGAATACGGCCAATCACTGCAGGCCATCATAGAGGGAGAGGAAGGAGAACTCATCCGAACCTTTCTTCCAAAGAGGTACCGCGAATGTTTCACCGATGAGGAGATAGAGCAGTATGACGGTGAGTTTTCATATCATTAATTGTTATTGCGATCAATGTTATTAATACTTAATTTTCAGAATAAAAAAGTAAGATTTTTTTATTTTTAGGATTATTGAAGATGAAATACGGAGGGAAGTGCAAAAATACATACATCATAAGTTTTAGTAAATAAGAAAAGCGTGAATATCGGCCTAGGGGAAGTATCTGTGTCATAAGGTATGGATGTTTTATGTACAAAATGTGGGCTCTTATTACAAAATTTAAGTTCTCATATATGTAAATGGGAATTTCATTCGTGCAAAAATTGCAGTCGCGAATTTAAATCAAATTTTAGCTGTTCACGACATAAAATTGTATGTGAGAAAAAAAAGCTACCGATATTTTTTATATTGAAAATCGGGATGAAAACATAATTCCGAAAACATTTTTAGAAGTAAACAAAGAAAAATTGATTGAGATTTTAAAATCATATTTGGCTCAATGGAATATATTTAAAGTTAATCTACAGTTAGACTGTACATATAAAAAAATAAGTCAAAATAATGAGGAAAAGTCCGATATGAATTTTAAGACTAGTCAGCAAGTTATAGATTCTTCAACCGATTTGGACGAATATATTAGAGAATCATTCGAAAAAATAGTCTTGGAATTAGATTCTTTCGAAGCTAAAGGTTCTGGTTGGACATTTGTATCATGTAACTTTCTATACTTGCATTTAACTAAATATAAACCTCTCAGCGGGAAACAATTTATTAAATTGCCAAAAGTTATAGAAAACAAGCATGCCGTAATTAATGTAAAAAACGTAAACAATGATTGTTTTCGATTAGCAATATTAAGCAAAACTATTGGTTCGAGCAATCCTAAGTCGTATGAACATTTTGATAATAATTATAATTTCGATTGTATTACATATCCCACTTCCATGAAAGACATTAAAAAATTTGAAAATGTAAACAATGTTTTAATTAATGTTTACGGTTTAGATGAAAAAAATGATATATTTCCTTTAAGAATAAGCAAAAGAGAAACCTACAAGGAGAGATTTGACCTTTTGTTTCTTCAAAATGAAAGAAATTTGCACTATTGTTACATCACAAATTTAAGCCGGCTTGTTAGTAGACAAATATCCGATGACAAATCTGCCAAAGAAATTTGTCACAGATGTTTAACATCTATTTCCTGGGGATATAAAACAAAAAGCGGAAAAAACGCGGAAGAAAGATTAAAGGAGCATTTATTATTTTGCGGTACGCATAAACCAGTGAGATCGGATTTTCCAGTTGCTGATAAAATCAAATTTAAAAAATTCGAATGCACACAAAAAATTAAAATTGTAGCATATGCAGACTTTGAATCCTATCTGGAACCAATTGAGGGTCCTTCACAAAATCCATCAATTTCTTGGACAAAATCAGTTCAAAATCATAAAATCTTTTGTGCATCACTTATGGTCAAAGCGGATATACCAGTATTTAATCAACAACAACCATCAATTTTCACCGGTGAAAACTGTATGTCAATGTTTATGGAAGCATTACATGAATTGGCTAAAAGAGCTGATAAAATATATGTAAATGTCGAACCTATGGCTGAAATGACCGAGCAAGAAAAGTTAATTTATCAATCTACTGATTTATGCATTATATGCCAGAAAACTTTAAATAACGATGAGAAAGTACGTCATCACGATCATGTAACATCTAAGTTTATTGGAGCGGCTCATTCCAATTGCAATTTACAAGCAAAAACTCCCAATTTTATTCCGGTATTTATGCATAACTTTCAGGGTTATGACTCGCACTTTATTGTTCCTTTTTTAGCCGACCATGAAGGAGATGTTACTGTAATTCCAAGTAACACAGAAAAATACATAAGTTTCACTAAAACATTTAAAAATTGTAAAACTAAAATAAGGTTCGTAGACAGTTATAAATTTTTAGCAGCTAGCCTAGACACCCTAGTACAAAACATGAAGAAAGGTTCTGTGAATCATTCAATCATATTCCCTCATTTGTACCAGTTATTTTCTGAAGAAACCAAAGTTGAATTGCTGACAAAAAAAGGAATTTACCCGTATTCTTACATAAATTCTTTCGCGCGGTTGGAGGAAACTAAGTTACCTGCAATAGAGAAATTTTACAACAATTTAACTTTAGAAAATATTTCTAATTCTGATTATCAACATGCTCAAGCCATATGGAAAACCTTCAATATAAAGAACTTAAAAGAGTATACCGAAATGTATATAAAAACAGATGTAATTTTATTATGCGAAGTCTTTGAAAAATTTCGTAAACTCTGTATATCGCTTAGATCCAGCCTATTTTATGTCTCTTCCGGGCCTTAGCTATGAAGCAATGTTAAAAACTACAAACATTGAGCTAGACATTATAAAAGACCTAGATATGGTATTATCTATCGAAAAAGGAATTCGAGGAGGTATTACACAAGTTGTCAAGCGTTATGCCAAAGCAAATAATTGTTACGTAGATGATTATGATCCAAATCTGCCCATTAGCTACCTAATGTATGCTGATGTAAATAATTTGTATGGTTATGCAATGAACTGTTTCCTTCCATATAGTGATTTTAAATGGCATAATGAAGATTTAGACGTGTTAAACGTTCCCGATGACTCTGAAGTTGGGTACATACTTGATGTAGACATTGATTACCCTAAAGCCATACACGATTTGCACTGTCAACTACCTTTATTACCCGAAAGATTAAAACCCCCTTGCAATAAAACTACAGAAAAGTTACTAACGACACTCACACCAAAAACCCGTTATATCGTGCATTATGTTAACTTGAAACAAGCTATAAATCTCGGGATTAAATTGAAAAAAATACATAGAGTTTTAAAATTTAACCAAAAGAATTGGTTGGCTCCATACATTAATTTAAATAGCAAACATAGAGCTAAGTCTACCAATCCTTTTGAGTCAGATTTTTTCAAACTCATGAACAACTCCTGTTTTGGGAAATTTATGGAAAACTTTAGAAAACGAATAGACCTAAAAATTGTAACAAATAAAAGATCGTTAAACAAACTAGTTAAAAAGCCAAATTTCAAAGAGAGAATAATTGTCACTGAAAATGTAGTATCCGTCCAGTTAGAGAAGGAAAAAATTGTATTTGATAAGCCCCTTTATGTCGGTTTTAGCATACTGGAACTTTCAAAGGTTTTAATGTACAAATTACATTATGACGTATTCTTAAAAGCTTATGGTCCGCAAAATATAAACCTGTGCTATATAGACACCGATTCACTTCTATACCTTATTAATACAGAAGATATATACGACGACATAAGTAAAAATTTAAAAGACTATTTCGATACAAGTAATTGTCCGACAGAGCATCGTTCTTATTCTAACAAAAACAAAAAAATTGTAGGAATGCTCAAAGATGAAACAGCTAGAGATCCAATTGTTGAATACGTTGGCTTAAGACCAAAAATGTATTCATTTATAACTAAACATGGTTTACTTATAAAACGATCCAAAGGGATTAAAAAATGTGCAGTTCGTGAATTCACATTTCAAGATTATTTAAATACTATAAGAAATTACGAGTCGATGTACAGTCAATTTCAAATTATACAATCAAAAAGACATCAAGTGCAAACAGTATTAATAAATAAAAAGTCTCTTTCCCCATATGATGATAAACGCCATACAGCAATTAACAATACAGATACGCTACCTTACGGCCATTATTCATTGCATTAGTTATATAATTGTTAATTGTTATATGTAATTGTAGTTATAAATATATAATAGTTGTAATAAATTAATTCTAAAACATTAATAAATGAATAAATAAATGATTACTTAAATCATAGAAGTGTAGGTTAAAAAAAAAAAACAAAAAAAAAAAACAAGAACATTAATTATCAATCACTAGATTTTATTTTACATGTTATAGCAGCAACAAGTCAATAAAAAAATCCTATTTTATATTTTAGGAATGTTTTTAATAAACGTTTTGTTGTAACAGGATTATAAAAAAAATAAATGTCTAATATAAGAGTGTTTTTTTTCTTTCACAACATTATGCAATATCCTTTCTGTCAATCCAGCTGCGTTCTTCCAATCCCAACCACTTCACGTACTACTTGTTTCCTTTTCTCTTCAAAACCTTTTCTACAAGATATACATCTGGATATTTAACCTTTTGTAACTCCTGTTCATAAAATGAACCACTGATTGGCTGTCCTTTCAGGTCTTCTAACAAATATGTGTATGGATATGTCTTCTGAACCTTGACTATTTTAAAAATTTCACTTGACCAATTTGAAAAATATCCTTTCGAAAATACCGATTTTTGTTTAGATATTCTCACAAAATCGTCTTCAATAAATTTTTGTATTCGTCCTTTCCATTTAGGCACCAAAGAATATACATTGCTTTGCAAGTACTTTTCCGTTTTTTTATTACGAGCATCAATCGGTTTCATACCTATAGTTGTATGAAAGGATGAATTATACTCATGTAGAATCTGGGGTAAAATATCTAAAAATTTGTAATTTCCTAGTAAGCTGAATGCTTTCCACATTTTCGCTTTCAATTTTCTATTAAACCTTTCTACAATGGAAGCCTTCATTGAGGAAAAAGTAGAATAATGATTAATAGAGTATTTTTTCATCAGAGAATTAAACTTTGAGTTGTAAAATTCTTTCCCTTGATCACTTTGAATATTTTTCGGAGTCTGCTTATTTGACCGAAACACACTCTCCATCGCTTTAGTCACATTGTCTGCTGATTTCTGCTTTAGAGGCACTGCCCAAGCATATTTGGAAAAGCAGTCTATAACTGTCAATAAATATTTGTGCCCTTTATTTTCTCGAGCATAAGGTATCATTTCTACTAGATCTATTTGCCACAAGTCATCTATTCCTTTCAAAACTGTCTTACGTCTGGGATATATCCTCCGAGCTGGCTTATGCAATTCATCTACAACAGTTCTTTTTAATATTGATGATTCCATCTATAACTTCTCTTTGAGTATTTTGTTAAGATAACCGAGTGTGACCGCATCAGATTCCTTCTTAGGCTCACCTACGTTTGTTTTTCTCTTGTCAAGAGAGTCATATATATTTCCAACTAAAGTTAAGGCAACACTGCTTAAGAATTCTTTGGTGACAACATCATATTTATTTATAGGCGGTGCAAAGTTTACAAGTCTTTTTCTCTTTCCGTCTATATAATTACCAGGCCAATTTTTCAAATCAGTGTAGGTAGCTGCTAGAGTATCGCAATATACTTTATTGGCAGCATCGTGTGCAGCGAGTGGATTTGCAATATTGATTATTCGTAACTGACTTGCATCGATATCCTTTTCAGACCTTAATAAGTTATATGGAAAATAAGCTGTTTTGTACTTTGAATGCTTTTTCGCTATGTGGGTTCCGAACTTGTTTATCGTCATGTTTATACTGAAACTAAATATAAAAGTATTGGCGTTAATATATGATATTTTCTTCTCGCAGCTCTTCAATTATTGATTCTATTTCGTTTTGGTGTCCTTCATGCCCGGCATGAGTTGAAGACATTAACAGCCTTAGTCGATCGACAAGTTCGTTAGGGTCGTTCCAATACTCGTACAAGGGTTTATTGGCTCTCATAAGGCCAGTGCCCCGTTTGTAAGTGTGAGAACGGAGTGAAGTTAGCCTGCTCGAAGCTGATGAAGCGGAGGAAGGGGGGCGTTGTTTTAAAGATTGTGTTGGGAATAACTTCGATATTATATTTCTATATTTATCAGATCTATTTCCTAATACCCCCTGTTCCTCACTATAGCCTCTCTTGTGACCATTGGTCGAGAGTAAAATATTCTTATAATTATCCAAGTCGGACTCGCTATAACCTTCGGGATTTTTCAAGTAGGGTAGCTGCAGCAGCCCCGGTGTTCCTTCATAAACCACACGTTTATAGACATATCATCACTGTTCTCGAAAAGCTGAACATCGGTCGAGTCGCCAATGGCTAATCCCCCAGAAGGCATGACTCTAATGCCGTAACGAGAGTCATGTGTCTTATCACCTTTCAACATCTTATCCAAGTATTCCCTTTGCAGGTTTCCAAATGCGGCGAGGTGCTCCGTAACTTCGGCTTCTCCCTTTGGCGTTTTAGCATATTCTTTGACTTGTTCTGAAATTGGATCGTCTGTAACATACTCGCCCACCTCTTCTGAAGACATAATTTCACGAACGGGAATCGTTGAGTGAGATAAAGGTGTTTGCATTGTACTAGTTTTTGTATCATCGGATGAAATGTTTGTAGCTCTTTTGTAATAAGATGTTTTTGGCACTAATGCTGATTTTCTGTAAATATTAACAGACTCTATCTCACTTTTATCAGGGGATTCGCCCCAAACATCACTCTCTCTTCTTTTTATTCTTTTGGGCGTCGATGCAAGTTCCGGTTTGGCCTGGTACAATTGTACTGATTGTTTAATGTCTTCTAGAGGTTGAAGCACGGGTGTAAAGAATTCTTGTCGACCTTTTTCAATATCTTGGAGACTACGCTTCAAAGACTGATATTTGTTTTTCAAAATCTCGCTAGTTTTTATAATCTCACGAGTGACTCTTGGGTCCATGACTGCCGTTACACCCCCCATGAATGCTCTTTATATATCCACAATGAATGTATCGATTCCTTTTCTAAAACGCCCATTGTTCAGGTCTCTACTTTTGTCAATGACGAGATAACTAAAAGAATCTTTCCAACATAACGAACACATATCTTTAAAAAGTGAAAAACTTAAATCTGGAGTGCTTACATGTTCTTCGTAAATATGTTTCAAATTTAACTCATCTTGAGGAAATACTATTAAAAAATTAAAGGGATACAAACATAACTTTGTGTTAAATAAAAGCAATCAAGGTTCATGTGACGACCATAACTATAATATCGTTTAATTATATCCTGATCTTCCATAGTCACATCATCGAATATACAGACCGAATTGGATTCAACTTCTTGAGGCAATTCTTTTGCATCTTCAAATTCGAATAATCCTATTTCAGGAACTAGATTTATGATACTTTTTAAATATTGATATTTCGGTTGATGTAAAGTTTTTCCGAAAAGATACACATTTTTAAATTTTAAGCCATTCGGATTTAATAAAAGTCCAATCATGATATTAGTCTTTCCGCATCCGCTTGGTCCACAAATCGATGCCCTAATGGTGCTTGGTAATAATGAACTGTGCCTCCTCTCTGAATCCCACTTAACAGGGGAGAAGTCAGTAGTAGAGAAACGTTGTCCTTGTCTAACTAATTTCATTCTGAATGCAAACAACATCATCTTTCCTCTGTATATATATATATATATATATATATATATATATATATATATATATATATATATATATATCTCAGTTCTTTATTTTCCAAGTACAGTATGGTTCGTAGGACTCGCAAAGGAAGAGGCTTGCTGAACAGTGTTATTAACAAGTTACCAATTGAATTACACCTTCCGGGATATCAGTATTGCGGGCCGGGTACGAAATTAGAAAAACGTTAAATTGCGGGTGATAGTGGAATAAACAAACTTGATAGAGCTTGTAAAGAACACGATATAGCTTATCGCAAACATACGAATATGGATAGTCGCAAACAAGCGGACAAGATCCTAGCTGATAATGCTTGGAAACGAGTTACAGCTTCAGATTCGTCATGGGGAGAAAAAGCTGCAGCTTGGCTAGTTACAAATGTTATGAAGGCGAAAGGGAAAACTGGTTCAGGTTTAAAAAATAAGAAAAAGAAAGGGAAGATAAATTTTATGGATTTGGTTAAATCGTCAAAGGTTGATGATGTATCATCAATTCTGAACGCATCGAAAGTGGCGTATAAGAAGGCTAAAAAACATTTACGCTGTAAGGTGAATCCTTTACCGCCTAGAATTCTACCGCTACCAAAGGAGGGAGGCTTTCTCCAATTTCTGTACCGTTGATGGCAGGACTTTCCGCTGCAGGATCTTTGGCAGGAGGAGCTGCGAGTGTGGCAAAAGCGATCAATGAGACGAAAGAGGCCAAACTTAAATTAGACGAGCAAAAGAGACATAACATGGCAATGGAAGGTCAGAAAGTTGGTGATGGACTTTATATGAAGCCCCACAGGGATGGTTACGGTCTGTTTATAAGCCGACAAAAAAGACCTAGAAAAATATGACTACCAAATAAACCGTTGACCGATCTTGAATTAAATTATATGGCTAAAGATTTAAATATTCAAAATTTTCGTGGAGTATTTATGATCGATAATCTCCCTAAATATCCGAATAAATATGAGACAGCTATTATAAACTTGCAAACAAGTTCAGAACCTGGTTCTCATTGGGTGTGTTATGTGAAAAAAGATAATCTTGTGAAATACTTTGATTCGTTTGGAAATTTGAAACCACCACCACAGCTACTTGACTATTTCAAGGGTTCAAAAATAACTTACAACAGACGTCGTTATCAGAAGTGGAATACTCAGATTTGCGGACATCTCTGCTTAAAGTATTTAGCTGATGTTTCTCATAAATTTTGATCATTCATAATCATGAGCTATACAGTAACGTTTACGGGAAATTCTAGTGTTCTTCATGCAAACTTTTTACCTCCGCTGGAATTAGGCTCAAGTTATACAGTTGGTTTATTATCTTTTGACACATACAATACTATTCCGAATATAAGAAAGGATGTTACCGATAAGTTTTATTTTGGAAATTCGACGACCCAGATACCTGAAGGATCGTATGATATCGATGCACTAAATTCTTTTCTTCGCGAAGAAATTGCTCACCAGGAACTTGCTCAGGAAATTGCTCACCTGGTGGGGGGTTTATGCTGCGAGGAAATCAGAATACTTTAAAGGCTGAACTTAGAACAATGAAGCCGGTCTACTTCAACTTCCCCGACAAGCCCCATTCTATTGGTCCACTGTTGGGTTTTCATCGTCCAAATCATGTCATCAACCCAGTGCATCGGTACAGCGAATCGGATGGTATTGTGAAAATTCTTTCTGTAAACACTATTTCGATTCATTGTAACATCGCAGTAGGGTCTTACGTCAATGGAGATCCGGATCATAGCATACACCAATTCTTTCCGGCTGTTGAACCAGGATATAAAATAATAGAAACCCCGAATTCTGTCATTTACTTTCCTACTAACGTGAGGACTGTTGACAATATTACCGTTCGGTTAGTGGATCAAGACGGAGAACTTATTGACTTTAGGGGAGAAACTGTTACATTGAGAATACATTTGAAGAAAAATGGGGATTGATTTTACGATGGATGGTGTGCAGAATAATAGTGTAGCTCGTTATAAAAGGAGAGAGCAAGCCATGTTAAGAATTAGTAATCCTAAATTGACGAGACAGTTAACAACTGCAAACGCTAACTTTTTGAAACAGTGCGGTTTTCGGTTACAAAACAAAAAAAAATGAATAACATACTCAACATTACATCAGATATAAAATTTGATGATTCCCTTACGCAATTCCAGTATCATTCACATCAGCCGTATGCGGGGAACACCTTTAACAAGTCCGACGAAATCAGAATACCTATACATCAACAAGATGTCTACACGTTTCCTTCATTAAGTTATGTTTATCTTGAAGGACGAATTTTAAAAAAAGATGGTACTCCTGGAGCTACTTCAAAATTGACTAATAACGCAATTGCGTTTTTTTTGACGAGATTAGATATGAATTGAATGGCATTGAAGTTGATAGAGTGAGAAATCCTGGAATAACTACAACGCTTAAAGGTCATGCATCATTTTCACCTACTCATGTCAAAGGACTAGAAAATGCGGGATGGACGATGCCCGGTGTTAACAATTTCCTTAGACAAAAACGGATTTTTCAGCGCATGCCTGCCCCTGGATATTCTTTTAGGAATATGTGAGGACTATAGAAAAATTTTAATAAATCTTAAGCAGGAACTCGTTTTGATTCGATCTAGTACGGACTTGAACTGTGTGAAGGGTAACGATGATAACGTCCAAATAAAATTGGACAAAGTGGTTTGGAGGCCTCATATTCGTGTTTCTGATCAAGAACGTCTTAGATTGCTGAAGATGGTTGACAAAAACAAGGTCATATCAATTCCGTTTCGATCATGGGATCTTTACGAATACCCTAGTTTGCCTGCAACACAGCAGGAAAATTGGACTGTCAAAACATCGACAAATTTAGAAAAGCCGCGGTATGTTATTATCGCATTCCAGACTGATCGAACGAGAAACGCTACCAAAGACAGCAGTCAGTTTGATAGTTGCCAATTGAAAAATTTGAAACTCTATCTGAATAGCGAACAATATCCTTATGACGATTTGAATTTAGATTTTGCACAAGGAAAAGTGGCTCTCCTCTACGAAATGTATGTAGAGTTTCAAGAGAGTTATTATAATAGTAGACATTCTCAGCCTATACTGTCACGATCTGATTTTGAGACATTCGCACCTATAGCCATCATTGATTGTTCTAAACAATCTGAAGCAATAAAAAGTACGACTATTGATATTCGTGTATTACTAGAGGCGAGTGAGAACTTTCCGCCAAATACTAAGGCATACTGTCTTATTCTTCACGATAAAATTGTAGAATATGAGGTGGGAACCGGTTTGGTCCGTAAAATGTACTGAAACAACATGTATATATAGAGCTTAGGTCGACTGCAAAAAATATCACTTCACCGTAGGACATTGACTGAAGCATATAATGCGTTCGGCGGTCATTGATTTTCAGGGCTATCGCTCGGCTTCTAATTCATTGATCGTTAAAGAACTATCTGTAATCTCCATCAGCCATGGTTCATCGTGGCATTGGTTTTTCAAACCACCTCGAGATGTCGGAGAATTGGGTGAGTCGAAAACAAATCTTTGGGTAAAGAAACATATTCACGGACTGGAATGGAACTATGGTGATGTACCATATGAGGATATGAGATATTTCTTACTATCCATCACGGAAGACTATGACACATTATGGGGAAAAGGAATGGAAAAATGCAATTTCATAGAAGAACTTATCGATAAACCAGTCTACGATCTTCATGATTTCGGCTGTCCAAACTAGAAAATTTTAGAAAATGATAAGATTGCATGTAGTTTTCATTTGAACACTTCCTTTGTATGCTCATTAAATCAAGCCCATCGATTGGCTGCATGGGTCAGAAAAAATTCTGAGGCTTTAAATTTCAATAAAGAAGAGGTACGTAAGCAATCATTTAGAAACATTGACTCGCCTCATCAACTGCTGTCGTTTGCAGGATTTATACGAGGAGTCAAGGATAGTGTTAAATGTGTATACTGCGGACTGGTCTATGATTCCAAATCACTAATCAACCCTCTCAAGTACCATAAGGCGAGTCGTCCTCAGTGTTTGTGGTTTGAAAAGGAGTATTTATAAAAATGACAGGAAGGACCTTGTATCACTTTGATAATGGACAGAATGGAGGCTGTAATACGTCGCTTGGGAGAAGAAGGCATAGAAACTCTAACTACTGAAGAATTGAGAATTTTACCCCGCTCGTTGCTTTTGTACGTTTTGGACTGTACATTGGATTATATCTGGGACAACTTACCTGAGGAATGGCAACATGACGAGGAATTTATCCAGAAACGAAGACTTTCCTACATTGATGAAGACTCTACTTATTATTAATTGTACTATATGTATTTTTGAAATTTTGTTTTATTTGTTTACATTTTTATTTTATTGTTATGAATAAACAATGCACATTTTAGAAGTTGGTTTATTATTTTATTATACCTTATTTTTTTAATTTATAGGAAGGGTGTTGGGTAAAAATAAATGCAACGAAATATAGAAAACAATTATATATTTTTTTCATATCGATACAATTACACTTTTTATTCCATTAATTATTATTAAATATATCGTTAAGTTCGTTTAAATTATAAAAAAGGGTATTGGTATTAATACTAAAATCAATCGGCACACATTCCGCAGGTTCGGTGAGTTGACATTTTTCATTTTTCTGGTATAGATCGACCATCTTGGTTATCAAGTCCAGCGAGTCATTGATTTTCTTAATGTTCGTACATAGCTTAGTCGTTTCTATCCTGTTAAAACATGCTGAAACAGACTCAAGAGTCGATGGACTTTGGTTAAACATTGATAAACAATGAAAAACCTGTTCTATTTTCATTACTCTGTTTCTACCCCTCGTAGAATATAAACAAAGTACATTTTTACATCTTACTCGCTCATCGGCATCCACCTTCTTGTTACGTCTGTTTTGTAATAGAGACAGCATCCTAGGAATCTGCGCTTCAACGAATTTCCACTCTTCTGTATCCATATAAACAACTGTTTTCTTATCCATAACGGCGATTGTAGGCACATAATCGCACACACCGACTCGAACTAGTTTGCTCCTAGTGATGGGATAATCAGTTACTAATTCCAATCGACGTGGGACAACCATCTCGCAAGGCTACAACGTCGACACTGAGAGATTTTAAACGTTGGAGGTGGGAAGATGAAGTTTTTCTAAATTTTTTATTAAATGATTTATCTCTAATTTTTTTTCATACAATGATATCCAGTTTTTCAAGTCGTTGAGTTGACGTAGAAAAATACATAGTCTCCTGCGAGTATCAGCAACACCCATATCTTTTTTCTTCTTCACCATCAATTACATCACCTATTTTTAACGGCAAGCTTTCCAGTTGATCCAAATACTTGATAAATGCACAATTTTCAGACCATTTCTTATGATCTAATAAAGGATCGTCAAACTCTTCCCATTCGTGCACTATTACTCCGCAAAATGGACACCTTGTTCGGTCAGAGACTTTTAAATAATAAAATCCCGCAGACGCTAACCTCAAAGGACTCACTGGTGACGTCCAGCCGACAAATGTCGACAGACGGTCTTTCTCATACCTCAAGTTCCTACTTGTCAAACGTCCCATGATAAACTAACAAGTAAGGGCAATTGACGAAGGAGCAAATTTATAATTACCTCGACACCCTGCGACGAACGGGTATGCATTAGGTCGTTAAACTAAAACATGCCTAATGACCCCCTCGAAGCGACGATCTCACAGGCCGACAACCAGTTCACGAACAGGGTTCTATGCCCCCACAACAAAGTTCAATCACCCCCACCATTGCAAACAAATGCACCAGGTTAACTACCGATGATAAATTATACCACTTAAAACAGCCCTCAAGGTGATCTCACAGAGGAAACCGGCCGCGTCGACGCGGAAGTAAACAAATATAAGACCAGACGTCATCCAAGGTCAAACCACTCCATGAATGAAACGACCTCCTGATGAACCGTTATAGTTCAATCACCCCCACCAATGTAAACAAATGCGACGTTGCCAGATCTAATAAATTCCTTACAGTGTTGCCACATTGTGCACACAAACACCAGTCACTAGCCCAAGGTCACCCCCTCCCGCCTTATGTAAACACCCCTCTCGCCCTACAATGACCTTGACCTACTGACCCATTTACACAATCCGTCGTTTCTAACTACTCTTATTATACATACTAATTTCATAATGATATAAAATTAATTTTAAAATATATAGTGTAACAAAGATTTGGTTTTTAATTAAGTTAAAAAGGCAATGTTTCTGTTCTTGGAAGATGTGTAATATAGCGTGAGTTAGAGGTTAGTAATAATCCTCAGCCTGGAGAAGATCAATCTCGATAAAGTGCGTATCTCTTCCTCTTTTAGTGTCTCTTCCCAAACAGGACTGGGCAGTGAACATCAGATTTAGTGGCTTCGATAGTCACTAAAATCGATTTAAAGCGGATATTTTTTTTGTTTTATATTCGAGGAGTAAACATATACGTAACCAACCAATTAATAAAGAACTTCGGCAGTGATAATTATTTATAGACGGTAGTTAAGCCAAATTTTTTTTATGCAGCAGAACCCTTATCAGTTAATAAAACTGTTAAAGTTGAATTTAACGTCTCGAGAAAATACATAAAACGGCTGCATATACCCACTTAAAATGCCGCTACTAATATTCTTAGAAACTTCTGTAACTGTTTCTTTGAGATTCGACTGACAAAACTTCACCGATCTTTCGCTGGGCATACTACTAGCTGATTCAGGGTTTAATTTCAGAATGATTTTTAGAAGGACGAGATCACTTACTGACTCAGATTAATAAGTTAGTTGTTTGTTAATTAAGTCAGATAAGACCTGAGGAAGCTAGAAACATATCTAGCAAAACGTTGGTGAAGAATTTGACGCCACTGTCGAAACCAGAAGAAACTTTTGAAGAAGTTTGTTGGAATACAAATTTGAACTGAGATAAAAACAACGCCTAGTTTTAAAGTAAACAATGTTAGCATAAGTCTCGTTTAAGTTTTCAAATGAATATAATCAGGATAGATCGATAGAGGATATTGTTATCAAGCACATGACAAATAAGAGTTAGTAAATTATTTGAATCAGTAGTAATTATTCCAAATAACAAATTGTGAAATATATGTTATATGTACTAGGTGAGTTTCAGTACGCATGATATAGATATAATCATTTTAAGGATCTAATTTACTACATATTAATTAATGTAAATTCAGCAGGTATTATCAACATATGACTGTATATTGTATAGCATATGAGACCTGTTCGGAGGAAAAAAGACCCAGAGAAAGACCTCGCATCTCAAGGAGGACAGCGTAAGGGATGCTTTCAGGAGGAGAAGAATGGAATGGACCTGAAGGAGAGAGTTGGGTCTGGAAAGAGAGACTAGGTCCAGGCTCTATTAACAGCATCCTCACACAGCATAATGGTAGAAGAGGGAAGTATGATGATGCTGATGTACATAGTAGTTTAATATACCTTTTGATATGCAATTCCTACTAAACATGTACTAAAAAAATAAGCGTTTAATTTTAAAAATAAGAGTTATGATATTTATTATGTTATACGCAACAATTTTTATCTCGAGTGAGTGGGTAGTTAACCCCCTTCGACAGAATAAGAGATTCTGCAGGAAGATTGAAGGGTAAACCGTCGGGACAGGGTGAGTAACACCTGAATTCAGAATAATCTTGGCCTAAAATGCTCCTTGCAAATGACAGGTTAACCAATAGGTAAGCATACCTATGAAATGGAGGTGGATGGAAGAAGGAGCCGAGGACGGCCTGGGGGAATAATGGGTGGAAGGTTCCGGAAGGCGTTTGTGGCCAGAAATCTGGATTGGGGAAGTGAGACGAGAGGTGGCACAGGTCCGAGCTCAATTAGGATCTACAAAATAAATCCTCAGACTGAAGTAACGGTAGGCTATGAGCAAATTAAGAAGAAGAACAATTACGATATTAATATAAACGCTATTAAAAATATAATCACAATGAGATTATAAAAATTATCACATTTATAATATTTTTTGAAATTATGACCATTATATCTGAAAGTTAAAACGTGGACCTATGACGTCTGGGTGCTTCTATATCACTGTCACTTAATGCCAATGTGGGTAGAGTGAGGGCGGTAAAATCGCAAATACTCTGGTCATGAGTTGAGGATCAAATAATTGCTCTGTTTGCCTTGTTGAGCCTTTGTTGTTTCAAACTTTTGAGAGTTGCGGTTAAATGGATAAGTTGAATTGTATGAGGTTTGACGAAAGGATTCGGATTACCCTAAATGTTTAAATAAAACTTTAAATGTTGAGAAAGCTTGTAATATATAAAAAAAATCTTAGGTATTGTAATATGTTTGTCAATTAACTTAACAAAGCTAATAAGTCAAAAATTAAAGCTCAACTAAATAGATTTCAACAAATATTCTAAACACTACTCAGTTAAACTTTGCCATTTGGCACCATCACAAGCCCTGAAGAAGACCTCCAATATGAGTCAAAACTTTGGCTGTCCAACAGTTCTCCCTACATTAAGGATTTTTTTTTTTACCTACGCCCTGAACACTATCTTTCTCATTCAAAACACGTGTTCAACTAATGAAATTCTATCACGTCACATACTTTATTAAACTATTAACATAGTCCCAATGGGAAATTCTTGTTCCTCAAGGTTATATATTTCACAATTTTTCTTGGAACCAGAGATAGAATTCTTTTGGGAGAATCATATTGATAACAAAGGGAGATGTTACTATGTTATTTTAAAAGGAATAAAAAAATAAACGGGATTTTTCATAAGCTGGATCTAATTTAGAAAAATAATGAAGTTAAACTTATTTTATCGCGAATATCGATTTGCAGATAAATTGGACATAAAACCATCCACAGATAGTAGGTAACGAGGAGGAGGAAGAAACGGATAAAAATAGCTAAGCAATCTGGCAAGGCATGAAGAACCCTAACAGGATCTTCAATTTGAGAATAAAATAAACAGGATAACGATGGAGGCAACTTTCCTCATATTTCTTCATCCAATCCCTATTATATATATACATATATATATATACATATATATATATATATATATATATATATATATATATATATATATATATATATATATATATATATATATATATATATATGTAAAGAAAATGTATTTCTTTAATTTGAATTAGCGCGCCGCGCCAACGTAGATAATGCATATGTTGAAGAGAATGATACTGGCGTTATCAGCAGGGAGGTTACGAGTGTGTTAGGCAAGCAGTGAAAAGCTCGAAGTGTTCTTTTATTATTTGTTATTATAAAACAAACAGAATCGACAGGAGAATAAACATTGAATGTCGTTTCTTTGTTTTACAGGTATGAATTTAGATTTTATTTGTAAACCCGTAAACTAATTATCAATTAAAAGAAAATAAACTTTGTTTTACAGAGCAACACAACCTTGTTTCAATTGATTTCTGTCGTCCCTAAGAACCATTATAAAACGACATTCCCGTTTAAATTACAAGGGTTATAAGAAAATTATAAGATGGAAAAGCTACAATTCTATTTCAAAGTAATCCCAACAACAGACGGAAAAAGTAATGTAATTGGCATAACCTCAATAACTACCGAGGATGATAGAATTTTCAAAATCCCAGAAGAATTGCAAAATGCAAACCTCCATGAACAATTAATCGCCACTAACGCTTTTAAGAAGGTAAAAAATTCGTTGAAAAAAAGGCACCAAGAGCGTAATATCTGGATAAAATTGACAAAGGAAATCAAAGAAACTTATGTAGATGAAGAAGAAAATTTACAATTTCATGACGTATACCTAGAAAATATCAAAACAGAAAATATAACTGCTGAACATGCAGACGTAATTACTTTAAACAGACTACTTAAAACATTAATTGAAAATTCACGACCCAACAATTTAAAACACATAACAGAGAAATTCATTATCGACAGATTCACAAGTAAAAATCCAAACCCAAGCCGATGGATGGAAATTTTTGAACAAGAATGCAATCGATTTGATATAAATGAAGACTCACAAAAAATTGAAGTACTCCGATTCTTCATGGAAGGCTCCTGCAAAGATTGGTTCAGCTCAATGTTTACAAAAGTAACAGTGCATGAGACATGGGATGAATGGAAAAAGAACTTTTCTGACACATTCGCTACAAAAGGCTGGAACCCAGTTACCTATGCACTAAATTTCAAATACAAAGAAGGACTTTTAATAGATTATGCAATAAGGAAAGAAAAAGTTTTAATAGATATGCGACAAACAATAAATAAGGGAACTCTCATCGATCTCATTGCAGCAGGACTTCCGGAATTCATTTTAAACAGAATTGATAGAGAAATGATAAGAGAAACTTCAGATTTATTCAACGAGTTGAACACATGGTGAGTGAAAATTCTTTTCATAAAAAAACCGGTACAAACGCGGAAGATAAAAATAAAACACCATGCACAACCTGCGAAAAATTAAATAAGGGGAGACGATTCCACGCAGAAACCGCTTGCTGGTTCAATAAAAAAAATGATAAAGGTACAAAAAATATTAGGCACGTAAACAATTCAGTAATAGAATCCGAATTGAACGAATCAGACCAAAAAAAACGTAATGACACCATTAATAAAAGTCAAACTAACTATAGAAAACAAAATAGATCTTTGGGGAATTTACGATTCAGGATCAAATATATCTTTAATAAACTCGAAATTTCTAAACATAAAAAATAAAAAAGAAAATAATAATAACGGTAATAATACAAGTTTAATAACAATTAATGGTGTCCAAAAAACAAACGGTTTGACGACTCTAAAATTAAAAATATTCAAAATAGAAAAATATATGGATGTCCACATAATAGATAACGAATATTTTAAATACGATTTCCTAATTGGATTAGACACAATTTAAAGAATTGAAATTAATCCAGGATGAAAACCTCAAGATTTTTCAACAAAACGAGGAAAATGCTAATGAAAAAAAAAATTTAGTAAATTTTAACGAGCACATAAAAGAAGACAATTTTATAGCAAATATGGATCACTTATCAGATAATCAAAAATATGAAATAAACAAAACAGTAGATACTTACAAATCAGTGTTTGCAAAAGATAAGTATGACGTAGGTACAGTTAAACAATATGAAGCACATATAGATCTATTGGTAGATAAATATTGTAGCAAGAGGCCTTACAAATGCAGCAATTGTGAGGTATGTATTAAAAACAAATCTAGAGGACAAACAAAATTCAGCCTCATGTCCCACTTAGGTCCAGCAACAAAGCCCTTCGAAATAATGTCGATAGGTACGATAGGAGGTTTTGGAGGCTCGAGATCGACGAAGAAATACTTACACCTGTTTGTCGACCACTACACAAGGTATGCTTTCATACATACTTCAAAAACACAAAATGCAACGGACTTTATAAAACTAGTAAATAAAGTGATAGAAACAAGTGAAATCGGTACAATCCTTAGTGACCAATATCCAGGTATAAACTCCAAAGAATTTAAATTTTTTTTTAAAAAGCAAAAAAATTCCTATAATTTTCACAGCAGTAAACTCACCATTTTCGAATGGTCTAAATGAACGCCTAAACCAAACCATAGTGAACAAAATAAGATGTAAAATAAACGAACGAACACAAACAACGGCATGGACAACAATAGCTCGAGTGTGCATAGATTAATACAACAACACAGAACATTCCGTTACCGGTTTCACCCCCAGCTACTTGCTTGATGGTACAGACTTTAAAATCGTTCCAAATGAATTGAAACGAGACATAACAAACAGAGATTGGATTAAGGATAAAGAAAAAGCGCTTCACAATACAATAAAATCACACACATACAACAAACAACTATTCGACAAGCACCGAAAGGATCACGAGTTCAACGAAAACGATATGGTATACATAGAGAATGGAAACAAATTAAACAGGAAGAAACTAGACGAACTCAGAATTGGACCATATAAAATAATAGAGAAAATATCAAACTCGATATACAGGATCAACACAGGACATAGAAAAACCGATTCAAATCTATTCCACGTTTCAAAACTTATCCCCATTTCTAAGGACAATCCCGGGTAAAAGATGTCTTATAACCAAATAAGTTATCTTCCTTTGTAAATATTTTCGCTTCTGGGGGGGAGGGGGGAGAGATGTAAAGAAAATGTATTTCTTTAATTTGAATTAGCGCGCCGCGCCAACACTAATTATCAATTAAAAGAAAATAAACTTTGTTTTACAGAGCAACACAACCTTGTTTCAATTGATTTCTGTCGTCCCTAAGAACCATTTTATATATATATATATATATATATATATATATATATATATATATATATATATATATATATATATACACCTACTGTTTAATTATTCCCTTCACGCAGTACACCTACGTGTACCTTATTGCTCGTGAAGGACGTATATATATATACATATGTGACGAAGAACCCAGTTCAAATCGAGCAGTAGCAAATAAATTACGTAATATGTTAATAACACCGGATGGATTCTGTGACATCTGTGACACCTCTGGGACTCACCCAGCCTCTATAACGCACCGTTATTTAAGAGAATAAAATTAGCGATTGATCATTATAACCTTCCTACACAATCGTTCTCTTAGAAATAGTACTGACTCTATGTAATGAACTCAAGGTCTTGATGTGTTTTGAATGAGAAAGTTCAAGGAACTCAAACTTGATTTCAAACAAGATATAATATAATGCATTAAAAAAAAAAATATATATATATATATATATCCCGCAATTGCACACGGGGACATAAGATCGGTGGAGTGAATGGATTTGTCTAACCGTGTTACGATCCAGGTTAGCTCAGTTAGTTAGAGCACCGCGCTAGTGACACGGGCAACCCGGGTTCGAACCCGATTTGGTATACATAGAGAATATATTATTTTATATGTATAAGGTATACAAATAATTTATATATTCATATATAAAAAAATTAATTGTAAAAAACGATATAATAACCTAAGCAAAATTTTTAAACTTATAAAGCCTTGTACCAAATGAACTATGAAACAGTTCAGTGCATAATATTTAAGTCAATAGTTTTCCGGGAGGTGATTTACCTGAGATCACGTGGAACCGACACCTTGCTCTAATTAAGGGTATCCAATATAAAGAGGCTGTGCGAAGAACTCCTAATAAAGTGCTCATTCCCTGCTATTAACAGAATAAATAATCTATCTGCCGCCGGTGGTTTCGAACCCGACATATAAATACTCTAATAATAGCAACTGTATGTTTTTAGTTTTGTTTCGCATAGAGGTATGTTTAATTACATACATAAGCCAAAAACCGGTTTGCAGAAATGATTAAACACAAGATTAATGAACACCTACCAATAATCAACCAATCCAGTCCTTATAAGGATAACTTTCCTTTTAAAAAAATATATGTACTAAATTGAATAGAGAAGAGCAATTATTTATATAGATGTCAACTCTATAGTAGGAGGGTTTTGTTTGTAGGTTGAGTTTTTTGTCAGCAAAGAGGATGGTTTCCTTTTTAGACTGCCCTGCTTTTGTTTCAACTAAAATGAATTCCGCAAGGAAAAGGCTGAATTTCCATAACTACCCCCTCCTAATGCCCCAGTATACCCTCGCCTCTCGAAACTTATACTCTCTTATACATATTCAATTATCAAAAGGTATTTGATTATTCCCTGTTATTCGATTTTGTATTGGAATATGAAGGCTACAACTCATTGTGGTATTAGTTCTGGGAAATGTATGGTAATAGCTTAGGTTCGAAACCATACTGTTTATAAATTTGAAGACTGTTAGGATCGTAAATGGTTTCTTCTAAAAATAAATATTTGAATACGGCATTTTTCACGATTTAGAGAACCGTTCATTTAGATTCAATTTCATTCTTTCAACCTTTTTGATTAATGATTGATCGATAAATATGCCTTAGCGTTTCTAAGTCTAAGAGTGCGCAAGAGAATGTAGAAAGTGAAGAGGGCAGCGGTTATATTTTGCACGAAGATCACTAAATGTTGTAAAGCTTTTATTCGTCAATGGGATCTTTTTCAGGATGCTATGTATCATACAAGTCATATTAGTTTCTAGACGAAATAATTTATTGTTCGGGAATGAGAGTAAGCAGTAACTGCGGTAACTCAAGAACAGGTATCAAAAGGTCACGTAAGCAAGAAGACATATAACCGAGGAGGAAGGATACCTTCAGGTAAAGGGCTGAGAGTATTTAGAAGGGAAGGTTGCAGCACTTCAGAGAGGACACAAAAAAAGAGGGCTTGAGGACAGGAAGATGGAAAGAAATTGGTACAAGATTTTGGACGTAGGCTTGGGCACACACACCTATCAGGAAAGAACCTGACGAAGGACCCTATGTGTACCCTTTTTATTCACAAATAAGTTTGATTTTATGATTTATACTACTAATAATCTGAATTAATAACAGTCAAAAATGCTTCAGCCAAATAAAATTATTCTTAGTTAATCAATATAAATCATGTTTCGGTAATTATCTTTAATAATTATTCAATGGCATCCAGAAATGAGTAAGATGAAATAGTCTCTCTTAAGGGATAAGACACATATCAATCATCACACAATAGCTATAACACCCATATTGCTTACCTGGCAACGTAGGATATAGAAGTAAAATAAATATGAGGAAATTTCAACCTTCTGGATTATTACAATTTTTAGCCTACGGGATAAGAGGACATGTGTAATTTTGTATCTGATTTCAAGAGAAATTTGCTACAGCGATTTCAATTTTTTACTTCTCTGGGCATAAACACTTGTTATTAATACTCTTGGAAGAACTACTATTAATTTTTTTTTTTCTCTTTATATTTCCATCCACACCTGTCAAATACAAGTAATTGACAATCAGCAGATTGGCTGACTGAAGAAAAAAATACAAAATGACATGGAAGGCATGACGAAGAACAGTACCCAGCGGTACCTCTCCACTGTAATAGATCCCTCATCCACGTCCTTTTTAGTCTCCTCCTAGTGTTCTCAGGCATGAGAGTGGTGGCCATCTGTTGTATCAATGGGTTTGGGTGTCCGTATAGTTTTTCTTGAAAGCGTTTGTAGTACGTTCGTATGTGTTCGTCAACCGTTTTTATTTTTAAGTCAGTATGCAGAGTTTTGTTATTGACGAACCATGGTGCATTAGGGATAAGTCTAAGTACTTTTAACTGAAAAGTTTGTAGTCGTTTTCTGTGAGTCTGTTTAGTGATGCCGTAGATTTGTAAAGCATATGTCCAAACTGGTTTTAGTAAGTAAGTGTACGTATTTAATTTCTGTCTTAAATCTAATTTGGAGTTTTTCCTGAATAGTGAGTACATTAATTTGAGTTTGTGATTTAGTGATTGGCGTTTCATCTTAACGTGAGGACCCCATGTCATTCTCCTATCAAATGCGAGTCCTAGGTATTGTACTTTGTCTCTCTGTGGGATGGGTTCGTTATTAAGGAAAATGGGAGGGCATGTTTCGCGTCTAAGAGTAAAAGTGGTGTGTTGTGACTTTTCGTGGTTCAGTCTGATTTTCCACAGTTGGCACCACTCATTAACCTTTTGTAAGTTGTGTTGTAAGTTTTTTGAGGCTTGTTTCGCGTCTTGATGTTTGGTGATCATGGCAGTGTCGTTAGCGTAGGTTGCGATCAGTGTGTTAGGACCTTGTGGAATGTCGTATGTATATGTTATGTACAGTAGCGGTGCAAGTATTGATCCCTGAGGTACACCAGCTAAAATGGGTCTTATTGAAGATAGCTCTGAGCCCTGTCGGACTGAGAAAAATCTGTCTGCAAGGAATGAGAGAAGAATCAGATAATAAGTGTGTGGTAGTACAGTCTTGAGCTTAAAGAGAAGCCCCTTGTGCCAGACCTTGTCGAATGCTTGGGCGACATCCAGAAATACTCCAGTTGCATATAACTTCTGCTCTAGTGCTGTCGATATGAAGTCAGTTACTCTATGTAATTGCTGAGTAGTCGAGTGTGATTTCCTAAAACCGAATTGATGGTGAGGGATTGTATTTTTGTCAGTCAGTAACTTTAATAAGCGGGGATAAAGTAATTTTTCAAAAATTTTAGAACAAATAGGGAGTAAACTAATAGGTCTGTAGGATGAAGGGTTGGTAATGTCTCTATCTTGTTTTTTGATCATTGAAAAAATAGAGTATTTCCACTGTATAGGGAATTTCGTAGTCCTAAGTATTGAGTTGTAGATTGTCGTAAGAAGCACTAGAGCTTTCCTAGGCATTTGCTGGAGCACCTCGGCATTTATTAAGTCACAGCCCGGGGCCTTTCTTTTTGGTAAATGTCTAATTAGTTGTGCTACTTCTGTTGGAGTGAATGAAGGCGGTAGTAGTGTTAGTTGTAATGGAGCGTCAAGTGTGTTATATACAGTTATTTCGTGTTCTATGTTAGAGAAGTCAGAATGTGGTGTAAACACGGAAGAAAGATGGTCGGCAAAAAGCTCAGATTTTTCCTCGTCCGACACAGCCCAAGAGCCGTCTTCTTTTCTAAGAGGTGCCGACATCTCTCGGTGTTTTAAGAGTCTTTTGGTATGCTTCCATATACTTCCATCGTCTGTCGAGAGGGATTTAATATGATTCACATAGTTTGATCTGTTAAATTTGGTAATTTGACGTTTTAGTTCATTATTCAGTTTGTTAAATGTCCGTCTATCTGATGGTTGTCTGTTAGTTTGCCATATTTTACGAGCTCTTCTCTTGGCCCTGATCAAATCTCTAATATACTGCGGGTAGCTTGGTAAACTATCCGCTTTTCTATTCCTGGGTTTTGATGATAACCACGCTGCGTCTTGAATGCTTGTAGTGAACTTTTCCACTGCCTTCTCTAGTTCTTCTTCATTCTTTATAGAAATAGGGATTGAGAGGTGAGAATTGAGATAACTTCTGTATAAATCCCAATCCATTATACCCTGTGTTAGGAAAGGTCTTTTTTGTGCCTCAGAAGGCTCTTCGCACAGGATCAGATGAACTACAGAATGATCAGTGCAAAGATCAGAGCTCGTATTTACAGTCTTATTTACTGTTTTTAAGCCTTTTGTAACAAAAAAGTCCAGTAAGTCCGGTGTTTTGCGTCTAGAAGTAGGCCAGTAAGTAGGAGGATTTGGAGTTGATCTGTCTAATGAAAATTCATGAAGAGCATACCACAAGTTCCTGCCTCTAGGGGTACACAATCTTGAACCCCAACATTGGTGTTTCGCGTTGAAATCACCTCCTGCGATAAAACATGTACCTAACTGTTTAAAAAACTCAGAAAACATCGAAGATGTTACCATAACTTAACAACCAACGGGCGTTGATGACCTGGATGTTTTACGCCCCTAAACCCAAGAAAACAAACAAACAAACATCGAAGATGTAAGCTTGTACCTAGGGGGACAATAAACTGCAGCGAACGTGATATTTTTCTGTTTTGCATGTAATGTGATTCCAGTTGTCTGTATGTGTCGTGTGATGGGTAAATGAATGGGACTGTGTTTTAATGACGATTTGATAATAATGGCGGTGCCACCGTGTGCCGTTTTGTCAGGGTGATCAGTTCTATAAATAATATAGTCTGAAATACAGATTTTTGATCGTGAGGTAAGATGTGTTTCAGTGATGAGTGCTATGTCTGTTCTTTTTTCATGTAAATATAAATCAAGTTCGGTCCTGTGTTGCATCAGTCCATTAGCATTCCATAGGAGAATTGACAAGGAGCCAGCTGTTGAAAAATTAGAGGGCATGGCTGTGGCTCCAGGCTTGTGTAACCTGAGTTAATTGTTGGAGAATATTAAAAAGAGGGTGGATGAGGTTGTTATGACCCGTTAGTATTTGAAATAGTTGAGGAGGGGCAGTATCATAAGGGGGCACCGGTTGGGTACTGTTATTCATCATACCTGTTTGAACATTATAGTGCTGAGATGTTGACTTCGTTACTGGTGGACTTCTTGGCTTCTGCTGAGATTCCACGCTTTTCTCCGGATGCCCTGGAAGATGGTGCTGTACCGGTCTGAGATTTGGGAATTCTTGTGAATCAGGTGGCAACTGAAAAGGTTGAGCTGGAGAAGGCCGCTGGTTGTAATGTCTTGAGCTGCGCTGAATTCTTAAGTTCCTCAGTGTTTGGCAGCCTTTGTAGTTGGCAGGATGTTGGCCACCACAATTGGCACAAGTAGCAGGAGTTTCTCTTGTTTTACTGCATGTTTTGCTGTCATGATGTCCGCCACACCTTACACACCTTGATGGGTGGTTACAGTAGCCTCGTGTGTGACCATATTGTTGGCACCTTAAACACTGAGGAATGTCTTTTTTCTTCCACGGTTCTTCGATGTTTACTTTTGTATAATAGATATATTTTAAATCGTAGATCTCTTCTTTACAAGTTTCTTTTGTAATATCTACAAAGAACATTGGTAAGGGCTTCTTAAATCTTGAAATAACGTTGGTTACATTACAAGCTTCGTAACCTTTCTCTTTCAATTCTTCTTTTATAATGCTAATTGGTGTAGAGTGATGGAGGCCCTTAATCACTATCCTGGGGCATCTGTCCTATGGGAGCTGATAGGTGTGAAAATCTGCGCCTTCACTTCTTAGGCTCGCATTTAAATTTCTGTGTCAGGTGTATCAGAATAAACTGTTATACCTTTAAGTGTGGTTTTCACTGTAAATTTGTTTGGTCCGGCTTTTTCTTTTAGGAATGCAATTAATGCAGAGTAATTTTCTACTCCATTTATATAAATGGAGGGCGGTTTTTGATTTATCACGTGCCTCGTAGCATTTGCTAGTTGTTCGTCAGGTATTGAGGTTAGTATTTAAAAACTGTTGTGTGTTTGAATTGGCGCATGTCGTTTCTGTCTAATGTGATCTTGTTCAATAAGTAAAGGTCGTTTACGACCAGTTACTAGCTCCCAGGAACCATTATTATTACTATTAGTACTTAAATTAATACTGTCCGCTTCCATATCACTTACCGCCTGCGAAGAAGTAGACGCTTCGCCCATGGCTGGCGGAAAAACCCGCACTTTTATTATTTAAGCCTTAAATCTAATCTGTGTGATCAGAATAAAACACTTTTTAAAAAGAAAAACAGAATATTAAAACAATAAACGAAGTTATATTTATAACACATAAAACTAACCTATTTTTACTTTCACTTCGATCATATGTTCACTATTAAAAGTTAAACACTTATTTTTACGATCTTACCCTTAATATTATTACTTAAATCTTATACAGTTAAAATTACTTATCTGCAATAAAATATCACGCAAAAAAAAAAAAAAAAACGGTAAAAAGGCATCTTGAGACTCATTCTGAACAATCAATGATAGTTATCAGGGTTACAATTTAAATTAAAAAAAAAATAAAAAGTATTTATTTATAAATTTTACCTTAACGAATTATCATCTTAAAGAAGAAAACGGGAAAAGGCAAGCTAAGAGCTACAAAAGATTTACGGAGAGGAAAAGTGATTTTAAGTTGGCTTGTTTTCAAAAGCTCTCTATAAATATTGGAAGAGGTGGATGTTGACATGAAGAAAGGAGAAGAATTGAAGAATTATTAATCAGGTGATCCGAACGGCCGTGATGAGACAATTAACAGCCGATATTGAAGCCCACTGAATGAGTAATATTTCAATTAGTTGCCGCCTTCACCGTACTCAACTCCCAATCCTCTACAATCTGATAACATTTAATTTTACATATTAAATGATCGGTCGTTAAAATTAATCTAGGTTAGAGAGATTTTGTGAAAAATAAAATCATTTAACTTTCTAAAATTTATTATACGTTTGTATAAATTAAATTCACCTTTACAGTTGAACTAAACCATTCCAAAGAACTTTAAGAGCAATTATATTTTAATAAGATTTATATCAACTAATTGTTTTTATATTAAATTTTAATCGGATCGGTAATCCGCTCTCATTATAAGCAAAGGCGTTCTGATTAGATTGTTAGTGGTTTTAGGAAGGAATTATTTCATCTTCGGAGCAGAGGATTGATTTTTAAATAGACTCCATTCCAACTTACGAATTTTCTCTTTACAACCACGTTACAACAAAAGTAACGGACTCAAATATATTTTATTAGGGCACGATATCTGAAAAAAATAACAGTTTTTGAGATCATAATATCAATAATTAAAATAAATATTTATTGACCGAAATTATACAAATACCATTTGGCACATATTGTGTTTGTGACCTAATGGATTTACGTGGAAGGGTGGATGGAGATATCTTCCATTGAATGCACTTCTAGCTTGTTTCATCTCACAGAAGTAGATCCCTGTTCCAGAGGCGTTTCAATCTCCTTGTCGGATTGTATAGTAATGTTTCTGTCAGTAATGTTTGTACTGGTTTGTTGGGGTGTTTGTACACTGCTTTATTAGTAATGTAGAAGGTACAATGAGCAATATAACAAAGAAATTTCGACCTAAATGTTTGAATGGTCTGTAGGTAAACTTTTTCGCATGAACCCCACGCTCGCGAGGCATAAATCTATTTTGGATTAAGTAGCATATTGTATATAATAATTTAGTTAGTGTAGGGATCATAATATAAAAGACTTAGCATATACTTCGGGCGCTAACCGAAAAACATCGCTCACGTTTCAAAAGCTTCTCGCTTAATAATAAAGTGCCTTGATCATAGATATTTTGTATCACTTTATGTTTTTTTTAAATTAAATTTAAGAGGATCCCTTATAGCAATTATATTAAGATAAGTAATAACATAGCAAAGCATAAATGATTAAAACATAATTTGTACAAGCTAGTGTTTGTCTAGAGAATTTCCCTTAAGCAACCGGTAGTGTTAGAGGTTAGACGAAGGTCTAAAGTTGTGGGCTTTAGTGGCTTCTTCAGATTACTTCTACATGTAATGTTCTTAAACAAAGCTACAAACCTCATTTAAGATAATGAGCATAACATAAAGCTTAATTATTATTAAATAACAATAATATAATTACAGTTGTAAATTAAAAAAAAAAATAATATATTAATACCGTTGACATTGGAATACATTTTTTTACAGATTAATATTATTTTGTTGATAAATATTTTTTGAATATTACGAAAAACATAATGCAAAATGGTGTTATAATATATTATTTTATGAAATATAGATATATTTTATTGAACTAAAGTAGAAACGAATTTGTTACTCTTATTTTTAAAAAATATATTAACTTTTTATAAAGATAAAGAAATAAAAAAAGCCTTTAGCTACTCAAACTATTCTGTAATGCGAAAAAACATATTAGCAGTAAAGTAACACATAATTTCCTTGTGCTTCAATTGAAAAATGAGCCGCTTGCTCAAAAAAGAGAATCTAAGAAAAATTAAAATCTCGTTTTACATTACGTATTTTTAAATAGTCGTTAATAGTTAATAATAATAAGAGCTGGGTAGCTGAGTCTATAAAATGCTACATTTACAGGGTACAAATACTGCTTCGGCAGATAAATTATTTAATCAGTTTACAGCCCCTTAAAGACCCAGTGGGGACCCTCCAGAGGCTCACCCAGCCTTAGAAAGTGGGTAATCTAAATTAAGGGAAAACCATGTGGTAAAACCGTGATCTCCAAAATCCTTCCATCACAACCGTTGTCCCAAAACCGGTACAGATTAGACTCTCTTCAAATAATGAAGTAGTATAGGTTTTGCTTTATTTATTGTTACTAAAAAAATCTTACCGAACAAAAATTTTTCATTTTTTAGTTATTTACAGAACGGTCTAGTATCATCATTACCTAAAACAAACCGCTACTGCCCAACGAAACGTCCAACCTGTACAATTTTGTTTTTGAGAAAAACCTGTTTATTGCGAACTCCAAACCCTATAAAATAACTGCTGATAGGAAACTATGAGCAGGCAATTACCGTTAAGTAAGTGATCATAAACTGATTTAATACTATTGCTTTAATTATTACTTTCTTAATCGCATGGCTCATGAAAGCAGTTCTTTACAACACACGTTACAACTCACCCAAACACAAGGATACCTCATTTGCTGTTATTTTATTCATTCGGTAAATTTCAAAATAATTTATGTAGTGAAAATATGAATTATACAAACATTTTTTTTGTATTATAAAAAAAAAACCATGTATATTCAATAAAATGACGTATTTCAAAATCTAAATATTCATAATTCATTTGATTGTTATATGATATAATTTTTTAAAATATTTTATTTGAAAAGGAAAGATATGACCAGGACCGGGACTCGAACCCGGGTCTCCCACCTCTCCGCAGTGGCGCCTTGACCATCTCGGCCATCCTGGTTCGCTTCTCGAAGCGATAATATCTCTTCAGAAGAGATATGACTGACCGAGAAGCGAGCCAGGATGGCCGAGATGGTTGAGGCGCCACCACGGAGAGGTGGGAGATCCGGGTTCGTGTCCCGGTCCTGGTCATATCTTTTCTTTTCAAATAAAAGATCTAAATATTTATAGTGTTATAGCGTTATCTATGGAACAGGACCTCTGACTACATTTTAAAGTTAGTATGAACGAATATAAAATAAAATACCATCCTCAAAATTTATTACTTAAAGTGTATACAATTATTACATACATCAGTGGAAAAAAATACTTGTAATAATTGTGTAATTAATAATAGTTTTGGTGTATACATATACTAGAAATAAAGAAGAATATGAAGATGCATCTATATCAAGCTCATAATCACAAGACTTTATAAAATATTTAATGGAGGCAGTTGTCAGCCGGAAGACATCTACTGTCACGAAGAATTCTGTTTTTGACTTGCCGACTTTCTATAACTTACTTCTTTTACAAGCTTCTTTGCCTGATTTTCTTTCTTTTATATTTTTTTATCTTCCAGTCATGACACTTAGGTCAAATGAAAAGTTCAATCATTTACTATTAAGGAATATTGAAACATCTGAGGGGCTAAATCAGTGGATCTGTAGTAGATTACCTCTGACTTGATGAATTCGACTAGAATTTCTTTATATCTGCATCAGTCAGTAATTTTATTGAAATAACTACAACGATCAACCACCGTGTTTTATACTAAACTAGCTTTTGCCCGCGACTTGGTCCGCGTTGATATTAAATAGAAATCTTGTTGATTGTAACGGAGAGTGAATTTTGAATTCCATAAATGTTTCCACATTATAAACAATGAATTAGAGCATTTGTGAATTCAGCCAGCCTACCAATGAATGTCCCTTTGTTAATAGATTTTAATAAACTGTCCTATCAAATATCATTTGGCAAAATTACTATCGATAAGTTTTCTATTGAAATCCACCATATAATATCAAAAACTGTATTATCTATTAGGTTTATTTTGCAAAATCATGAATCCAATTATTATTATGTTTAAATGCAAAGCCTGCTTACTAAATTCACATCTCAAACTTAACATGATACGATTTCCCGTATTTTACACTTTTCAGTTTCGATTATCAAAAATTAAAAAAAAAAGTATTTCTTTATTTCTAGTTCATAAAAATATCTAATTAACATGATACATAGTTGATCTTGGTAATGAATGAGACCTGGACCTAAGATATCATCTTTCTAAGACAGGCATAAGAGAATTCAAAATATCCTACTTAATGAAGGGATCTTATCAAACTATTTTTCTTTTGTTAATAATTTCTAACAATGGACATATCGATGCCTTAGTTCACAAATGTATTTAGTGCAATTTTTTCCAAAATGGGTTTTGTTATATAAATAATATTGTAATGTTGTGATCAGGAAGTCATAGATCATATGTTGATAAAAAATTAATAGAGAAGCTGTGAAGGTTACAAAAATATATTGTGAGCTTAAACTTGAACTGTAATTCCTGTGTTAAATTATTATCAAATTGGCTCCTGTAAAATCTTGTTTTTGGTACTTAACACATATGTGAACTAAGGCATCGATATTTTCTGTTATCTTTATTCTTAAGATTCTACCAAGTTTTAAGATTATAAAATATTGAAAGGTTTTGGGATAAGTGAACTCCAATAAAAGTAAATTTAAGTAAGGAATCTTATCTCTTCATAACAAAAGAAATATGTATTAAAGTATTATGTCATAGATTTCTTTTTATTAGTTTTGAAACAGGTAGTTAGTTACCTTGCTATCTTCAGGTAGTTCCGTACTTAGGGTTTACTACCTACACCTGGGCAATTCAGTACTGTACCTTCCTGAACCTTCCAATTACCGAGTTTGAACTGACATTTTCTGTTCAAAGCATTCAGACCCCAATATACCTTCCCAAGACCACCTGATAGGTCTGTTAATCTGGTAGAATTTTAAATTGTTTATCCTTATTTATCTTTCAACAAATTTTAAAGTTTTATTTATTGTTCAATTGGCTTTTCTATTTTCTTTATAATTTTAATAATTTCCACTAAGCGATGCCTTTTTGTTTGCTTGTTTCATTTTTTTTGTGATTGTGGGAATGGCTTTGATTAACCGTCGTTTTAAAAATTTTATCTTTCGTGACCATAAGTTGCATTTATGGCTAAATTAAGTAGTAGAAATAAAAGTTCGATAAGATTGAAAAAATGAAGGCATTTTTAAAATAATTTATTAATAAATTAGGAAAGAGTCGACAGAAGTTTTTATTATTACCTTTACACAATGAACTGAATTTTTTTACATCTCTCTTGTTTAATTATTCCAGTACCCTAACGTCTGAAATTTAACATGCATAGGTAATTCTAAGGGCATCTCAAAAACGGTTTAGTTGTTTAAGTGAAATATCAGGATAGTAAAATTGTTAAATAGTTATTAATGGACTGTTCTAGCTTTTGCCCGCGATTCCGACCGCATTGATTAAAATATAAATTTATGTCGAGTTTAAACGGAGAGTGAATTTTGAATTCCATAAATGAACTCCATATTATAAACAATGACTTAAGGCATTTGTGGATTCAGCCAGCCTACCAATGCTTATCCCTTTGTTGATAGATTTTAATAAACTTTCCTATTAAACATTAAATGGCATAATTACAGAACTATCGATAAGTTTTGTATTAGAATCCACCGTTTAGATATAATATCCAAAACTGTAATATTTAGAGGTTGGTTTTGCAAAATCATTAATACAACTATTATTATGCTAAAACTTTAAAGCCGGCTTACATATTTACATAACATGTTACGATTTCTCGTGCCTTACTCTTTTAGGGGTCGATTTTCCACAAATAAAATACGCATATTTCTTTATTTTTAATGTAGAAGCTAAATCTAAAGTTTCATGGTGCTCGCACTAAAAATGACTTCTTTTTTTTATTACAAATGTTAACCACCCTTTTCACCTTATTACGGAAGAGGAAAGGCCAGGGAGTAGAGGGCAACGAAGTGAATACGAAGGGCTTTTGGATGACTCAACCTTACCTGGTAACAAAGCCTTCCCTCCTTGGGGCAAACTTAAAAATAAAAAAATTACTACAAGTATAACTCAAGAACGCCTGGACCGATTTCGATTTTTCTTGGATATTCTTCTATTTTAGCCGGAGATCAGTCCTAATTGGTGCAAATCATCGAAATCGGTCCAGGCGTTCTTGAGTTATTAGGTCAGTAACTAACGCCACTCTCTTTTATATATTCTCAACGAAGGTATTCCCCTTCCGGAGTAGATCCATGATTGAGTACGTGCGTATAAATAAATTATCCTAAATCTATAGTTGGAAGTCTGACTCAATTACTTCTTGGCTTAATAACTGGCTTATTCATTTTAAAAACGAAAGCATTTTCATATATTTTTAGAATTGGTTATTTCTGTTTTTTGGTACTCACTTGCAAAAGGTTCCTTATTTTTTTTTCCAAATAAGTGAAACATGAATACAAAGTATAAATCGATTTAAAAATATTACGTAATACTAATTATTGTTTGTTCAAAAAAGATTCCTCAGAAAGATAGATGTAAAAACCTTACGAAACTGCATTCGTAACACAACTATGAGATCAAAGCTCGGAGTAGAACCAGCAGAAAAAGTTATTAAAGAAAACCGTTTAAAGGCTGGCCAGGATAATGTACGACAGAAATACAGACACAAACGAACAAAACACATACTATTATAAATAATATGCATTTTGTATTGTATTATACATAAATTTTGTCTTAAGTAAATCCTATGTACTCTCATATCTGTTGGTTTTTTAAATTTTACCAACAACAAAAACATATTAATCAGAAACCGTTGTAATGTGAACTCATTTGCATTGTAAGGGATTATCCCACCAATGTTTTTAAATTTGTACATATTTTAAAATAAAATAAAACAAAATATTTAAAAAAAAAAAAAAAAAAAAAAAATGTACGACAGGATAAGATCAAGTTTGACAGAAGAAGATCCAGAGGAACCTCGACATGCCTAGGAAGAACGAGTTACGGGTCACTTCGCGAAGAGAAACCTGGAAAGGAAAAGAAGAGAAATGGTAGAGGATTGTATGGCGTGGTCCGGGTTTTACAGAAAAAAATCTCGCACATCATGAGTGTTAGAGATGAATGATAATCAATTATTAGACAAAATTAAGTTAAAGTAATAACAATATTCTATCTAGCAACACCGTTTAATTACAAAAATAACAGTCTACATCCAATGCAACTTAATTTGCTATATATATATATATATATATATATATATATATATATAGAGAGAGAGAGAGAGAGAGAGAGAGAGTGAGAGAGAAAGAGAGAGAGAGAGAATGTACATAAATAAAAATAATAGATGTTTGTTTACAAAACCATCTGTATCGCATAAAAATTTGAATAACATAGCCTACCTGCTATCCGCATTCACGTGTTTTTGAGATCGATTTTCACCATAACCAATATTTATTTTCCATACCTTACAATGCGTCGTTAACTTTGCTCACTTCACTGTTTATAATGTTAATAAAATTTTATACGAATGAACAAATCAAATATTCTATTTAATAAATCAAATTATAATTAATTAAAATAACAAAACTCAAATCAAAATATAAATTGATGCTTAATATTTATTTAGCATTATTATCATGATTAAGTTCAACAATACTTGGATCATTTGTACTATCAATCATTTCATAATAGAATACATTTAATTACAATTAATAAAATCTTTTAGGGGAAACAAAAATTATAACATGAACAACATCACTATAGTTGTTTTTAGTTATTATTAGCATCGATTTCACAACTAGTAAACGAGCTTTTAGTTAAATATCATTATTCTTATATCGATGGAATTCTAACCTAAATCATAGTTAGGTAATTGGAAATATACACGTGATTCCGAAGTGAAAGGTGCGCAAGAGACGCAATATACTGCTTTACACGATTATACTCCCTTTACTTTTTTCATACCACGGGCCTTTTATCGTTTCTTAAGCTACGTCCACCCTATGAGACATTTGCTAGGCAATAGACGAGACAAACCTTAGTCCGTCTCAGCAACGGCCCACAGTGGAACTAATCAACGCGTTTGGTGGACATTGGATCAATTCTCTAATAACTAAATTTGTCCTTTATTTTGATCTTAAATTATACTTTATACTTCTTCTCAACAAAATCCATAGATAAATTATTTGTGAAATCATATCAAATGAAAAAAATCAGAATTGAAATACAAATTTTTCTAAAAAGTCTCATATTTTTAAAGCAATCCACTGTTTGAGGTAATGCCTTAAATTAATCGTGCACCTACTGGAAAACAACTCACCCATAATAAGATATTTTAGGCAAATAAAACTTGGGATTATTTCAAACGTCTGGGATTTTTGGTAAAAATTGGGGGATAAAACTAAAAAAATTAATTGCGTAAATCGCTTAAAATCGCCCAAAAAACTACCTTCACAGTAAATAACTAGAATGTTTGAAGTTTTTTTTCCATTAGTCGGATTCTGCTACTAGGTGCTATTTTCCGAGAAAATGATTTTTTCTTTCCTTTTCTGGGCCTTGAGAATTAATTTAAAATAATTTCTGTAGATATTGGCGTTTACTTTACGCAAGTTTTCTTTTGTTTACCAATGTTTGTTTACACTCAATTATCCGAATAATTCTTTTCATTATATACATAATAGTATTAACAATGAAACTCAGTTTGTGTGTGATATTTGAAAGATATAGTTGCAATGGTTCCTACAGCAAATCGTCAAGTTTTTCAATTTTTTCAATTTAATCATATAAGTTTTAAAGATTATGACCTAGCATTGGAAGCATGGATTAATTCGTTTGGACTGGAACAAATTTCAATTACCGCAAAAGTTCTGCTTACGGGAAAAATTAAGAAAATTCAGTGGCAGCTTGTACTCTCGCTGGATTTCGCCCCACAGGAATATCAATAATTTTCTGCAGAAGCATTAAAACTGGTTGAACTTGGATTTCATTGTTCCTGAAGATGTTAGTTAAGGACCTACCTTCATCGTCATCATCAACAGCCGCAAGTATACTATCTCGTTCTCAGTCATTCAAACAATTATCCGATTGACAAAGACGGAGACAAACGCAAAGTTTTAGAAAATGTTCAGAGGATATGTTCGCTTTTATCATGAAAAAAAGATTCAGATCCGATGAAAATTCGGATCCTTTAATTTAGACTCTTAGACCGAAAATAATAAACATTAAACGTGATTTATTACTAGAAGCACAATCACTTATTGCTACTTAGAATATAGAAAAACAAATCCTAATTAAAATTAAGTTGTTAATTTTGGTTTAATTGTGATCATTATTTAAATAAAACAATTTTATATAGGCACCTACATTTATTATAATTTTGATGCATCAATTATACCTAGTATGTTGACTAACAAAAGTAATTATCAATTATTATATTAATTTTGTTCAATGATTACATTTTTTGATTTGTTACTTTTTCCTTTGTATAACTTTATTTAATACCTATGTATCTGTCTTTCCATAGAATACTGTATTGTACCTATTCTCGTAGTATAAAGGTACAAATTTGGATAATAAATTATCCAACATCGAAATATCAAATCGAGAATTTTTACATGTTTCCCCTAAAAGATCTGATCCTTTTCATCTTATAATTAAATATACCACTCATAAAGCTTTAAAACAGTACTAATAGCCTTATTTTAGGAGAACCAGAAGCGGAAATATTAATGAATGTCCAGTCCTCCCAAATGCTCGTTCCACTGTGCGGCCTAGGAGCAGCCGGATTAGTCTCGTCTAGCGTCCACACTATTTCAGTTTCTAGACCAATCTTAGTCAATACACCGTGGAGAGCATTGTTTTGTGCGGAATGATTTCGTGCTTTATGCTTTAAAAAATACAAAATAAAATATTTAAACATTTTATTGCCTGTTATTACTTACTTATATTAACCTTCTTGCATTTCCCACAATCAACGAATATATATTTTTTCAAATTTCAGTAAAAAAACAAAAAACAAATGCGATCAATGAAGAAAATAGTGAAAATCAAAAACTAACTATTTTAGAACTTCGGTATTTTTGAAGAATTTAAGTTCAGTTTACTTGCGTTTCTCAAAAGATGTAAATTAAAAAATTACAATATAAGTTATTTTAAAATAAACACGCTATATTGAACAGTTTTTTTTTTTTGTTTTTTTATACAGCTTCTCAAGGAAATCAGATAGAATACAAAATTACATTTTAAAAATTACTAGAATTATAAAATTATACTTAAAAATTATTTCTAGGAATGTCGCTTTGTTTTGAACAATCTCATAATCCCTATCACGCATAATTGCATTTAACACAGATTTCATGTCCAAATCATCATTCACATTAAAAAAAAAATTTTCGGCTATAATGACATAAAATAAGATAGCACACTGAAATGAAATAAATGTGTATATAAATAAATACAAATAGAAAAGTGAAAACTGATGCAATGATTAAAGGTTATCTGTCATATAAAATTCTAATTTCAGTAATGGTTTAAACAAAGTGCAAGTTCAATTTATATGCTACTTTAAATTACCAATGACTTACCAATTTTATATTTACTAATTAAAAATAAAATATTTAAAAAAATGACGAATGGATGCGCGTATTTCTCAAATACAAACACTTTTTTTTACCTAACCATTTATTGTGGGAATTTTCGGTCAAGACTGTGGTAGGATTGGGTCGAAAGAAGATGGAATTAAAAGTTTATTCTCAAGAATCTCAGAAAAAAAACAAATTTACATTTTAAAAACGACAAGCTACATCAAATTATACTTAACAATTATTTCCAGGAAAGTCGCGATATCTTAATCAATTTTATCGTCTTTATGACATATAATTGCATTTAGCAGAACTTTCACGTCTAAAGCATTATTCAAATTAAAAATATATTTCTCGATTATAATTATAGAAAATATGATAGCACACTAAAATACTACTGAAACTGAAATTAAATACAAATTTGCAAGAAATAGAAAATTAAAAGACTGATGCAATGATTAATGGTCGCGCTTATCTGAAAAAAAAACTAATAGTAATAGATTGGTCTGTAATAGTTTGGATCAAGTGAAAATTCAATTAATTTGTTTGTTTAAATTACCAATGAATTAAAAATTTTACATTGCATAATTAAATAGGTATAAAAAACACTTTCACCTAACTATTTATTGTTGGAATTTTCGACCAAAGACTGTGGTTTAGTTAGGTCGTGAGAAGAGGGAAATATTAAAACCGACAAGGATTAAAGAAAGTGAAATAAACATTTCCACTGCATATCTGACAGATACGCGCGCCAATCGTAATGTTAAATAAATTAAGACCGGTAATTTAATTATATTATTATTAACATAATTGGATTATTTTTATAATTTTAGGTATAGACATGATAGTTAAGATCTATGATTGCAATAATTATTATTAAAATTTATAATGACAATAATTATGTTGAATATTGCTCAGATTAGGCCGTGTCTCGGGCCGCTGGTCTAAGGTCTCCCATTCGGAGCGGGAGACGCTAGACCAGCGATTTTGGTCTCAGAGACGGACTCAGCAACGGGGATTAGTCTCAGCAACGGCTCCGCAACCGCCTAGCTAGACCAGCTAATCCGCGTCTCTGAGACCATGTCTCAGCAACGGTCTAGTAATGTGGACGTAGCTTCAAAGAGTAAACTCCAAAAAAGGAAAATTGTGACTTTTTCAAATGCTTAAAAAATATTAAATCTACTTAATCTACTATTCTAAATTTAAATTTCAAAATATTATCATTAAAAAGATATTTTTTAAACTTTTAAATTAATGATAAAAAGTCTCACATTCATGTACGTATATTATTGCTAATTAAAATCCAACAATAAATAATTATTAATTAAAACATCAAAAAGTCTATAATTATAGACTGGCCTATTTGAATAAGGTTATGCACAAGAACAAGACACAGTGCCCACACGAGTTGCGAAGGCTATGAGGTCAAAGGCTCCTCTTGTAGGCCAGTTGGTGGACTCCTGGGACTTGTGATTAATTCATGTGTGGTGTCATTGTCCTTCTGGTTAGCTTTCAACTCCTCTCAAGAATGTGGCCAGGTGAGGGGAATTCATTCTTAATCATTATTCCGAGAATCAATTTGGAGTCACAGACACTCAGAAACATAGTAGTTCTGTTGAATCAGTCGCTGTATTCATTGGCCGGAAAAAGACGATCATTGGACGGAAGGATGCAAGGCCGCCTATAAACATTTTTACCAGCTCGTCAAGAAGATGAAGATTTATGTTAGTGTTGGTCAGCAATGAAGGGCAAAGCGTAGATGACATAGCGGATGAAAACTGATAACTAGTTATTATAGTTTTCATCTTACTCTCTCTGAAAAGTGAATACATTTTGAGATGTATTGTAAACAACGATAACTTAGATTATTTATATTTATATATTAGATTATAATGGATATATCTTGTATGTATTTTGCATCTGCTTATATTATTGATTTAAATATATAACTTAAATAAGACAATATACTATTGTTATTTTTTAACGTACAAATAGTAACATAAAGGAAAAAAATGTTTATTAAAAACTTTAAAAACAAATAAAACAGAAATAAACCTAATTAACCTTTAGATATATAAGTAGCTGTTTAAGTCAATGTTTAAAGTCTTTTAAGTTTGTCTTAAATTCAGTAAAAGGAAATCTGTTCAGATTCAACTTAAACACTCTCCTTGAGTAATACGTATAAAATCAATTTTAAATTCCTTTATATATATATCCTATAATTGTAAATCCATCCAATTTTGTCAAATGTATCAGTTGATACATCGTAAAATCATTTCGAGTAATATTTTTGTGTTTCTCTACTCTTTAAGAAATCATTTTCAATATACTTTATGTTTTTGGGGTCAAATAGTATTAATTGTGCAAAGTAGTTAACTAATTGCGCCGCATGGTATTCACTCATCAACCAGCTCAATGGCAATTAGTTTCTTTATCAGAGAAAAATCGAACCTTATTGTTTACAAGGTTCAAGATGTTAAGTGCAAGATCTCATTACTGGCTAACTGTGTGGCCAAGACATCTGCTGTTCGTTACTCAAGTGATCCTTCTCCCATTTCACTTCGACTGGCTCTTTAACATTGAACAGTTGTAATAAATTTAGTCTTCTTTCATCATCCAATCGATTGTGAATCGTTTTGCTATATATTATGCTTATTACGCTCAGATTCGCTGTATTCACGAAAATGTGTAAGTATTCCTACAAAGAAGGATTTATAAATTAAGAGAGCTAGTTTATCATATGTTTTATATTTTTTTCAACTCAACGTATCGTATTCGAAAATGTTTCTTTATATCCTTAAACCAAAGCAAAATCAATATTTACAGCCATCTTGGAGCTATCTGTGAGTGTGTCTGTAATATTAGAATAGAAAAAGATAACGCTCATGTGGCATTATAAGTATGGGGTCGGCAGACTTTTTTTGCCGCTTTGGCTGCAGGTCCAAATCAATCAAAATGTGGGCAATAATGAGATGTTTGTGTGTTAAAAAACACCAGCTCATATTAAAACGGTATTTTAGTGAATAACAAGACATATTTTATCAAGAAAATGAATAGAAACCTAGTGTTATTCTTATGGTAGTATATTTGTAAACGTTCTCATCGAAATCATTGTTTTATAGTTTGTATGTATATAAAAAATTCTTTACTCCTTGCCAATGTCTAGGATTCAGTACATGGTAGAGAATGTGCTGTTTCTTGGTTTTGCAGGGAGGTGATATGACCTAGATCACGCTCAACCACTAGATTTCTCCACCTTGTTTTGAGTACCCACATTATAGGATTGAGTGAGCCCCATTAAGGTCCTAGATCCTATGGATTCATCTCCAGCTGCTAACAGATTAAATTAAAATCTGCCAACGAAGGGATTTAAACTTAGGTCTTTCGGCATTGCAACTCAGCTCTCTACCACTAAGCTACTCTGCTCCAATTTTTGTATGTATTACACTTAATTTTCGGAATAAATGCGAGTCACTTGATATTATTAAAAGGATAATAGAATCCGTTTTTTTTTATTTAATGAACATTCATATTTCGACATGCATATGTGTTTGTAGTCTGTCGGTAGTTTTTCTAATTCTGTTTAATTCCGTATTCTATTTTTATTTGGTAGCGTCATAGCATTCAGAATGCTCCTTTATCTAAGTAGGTACTAAGTCCATGGCATACTTTTGAATTGTCCATATGTTATACCATCAGAAGCGTTCCTCAAAATATTTGGACAGATAACGAATGAGTCAGGCGAGAGAATTAAGGCGGAAAATCAATACAAAATTACGTGAATTGCAGCCGGTAAATATAACTGTAATGATAGTATGCATATAGCTGTCAGAATGAGTTAATAATGATCTCAACAACGTCATCAAGGACAACCAAAACGTTAAAATAAACTATAAAACATTGATTTCGATGAGAACGTTTACAAATATTACTACCATAAATAATAACACTACGTTTCTATTCATTTTCTTGATAAAATATGTCTTGTTATTTACTAAAATACCGTTTTAATATGAGCTGGTGTTTATTCACACGCAAATACCTCAATATTCCCACACTCTGGTTGATTTTTAGAATTATCTTTTTCTATTCTAATATTACAGATACACTCACAGATAGCTCCAAGATGGCTGTAAATATTGATTTTGCTTTGGTTTTAGGATATAAAGAAACATTTTCGAATACGATACATAGAGTTGAAAAAAATATAAAACATATGATAAACTAGCTCTCTTAATTTATAAATCCTTCTTTGTAGGAATACTTACACATTTTCGTGAACATAGATAATCTGAGCGTAATAAGCTTAATATATAGCAAAACGATTCACAATCGATTTGATGATGAAAGAATACTAAATTTATTACAACTGTTATATCTGGACAAGATGCTACATAATAATAATCATATTGTATTTACGTAAGTACCTAAAAAATATATAAAACCATATAGCAAGTCTTTGTCAAATGGTAGGATTGTTTCTAACCATGAAGAAATTAAATGGAAAAAGATATTTAGAAACACAGTAGTAGCTGACTATCTTCTTTATTTGTTCATCGAGGCAATGTATTTGCTAAATATCCTCTTTAAGAATTATTAATCAACATATTCTCAAACGGTGGCTCATTGTTCATACATTATATGATGTATAATTTCTGATTTATGTTGTCGTTGCTTATCATGTTGGCAGGGGTGATTAGATAGATGCATTAGGGGAAAGCCTAAACTACGGTGCCATGAATTTAATCATGGTTACAGTAGCATGAGGACTGTTATAATTAGCATTTGTGAAAAAAAGCATTTAATTAATAAACATAAATTAATTCATGTAAATATAGGTTAATTGGAAATGAATGAATTATATCAACTTTTTAATTTCTCATTAGTAGTAGCAATTTCGTTGTGAAACATTTTGGTGTTAATACGCTGAATGAAAGGAATGCGTGAGAAGTACTCATTTTTTGTGCATCACAGTGATGTGACATTATTTATGTAACTTATATGTACATAAATAAATTCGATATCATACTTATATAAAAATAATAAGAACAAACAATTGTATGTTGTAAATTAGGTGACTGCAATCCATTTTTATTTAATACTGTGATAGACTTTTATTTTTGATTATTTAACAAATGAAAGTCAATTATTCTAATGCGTTTATGAAATAAATGTTTTTTCCTAACGATAAAAATTGTGCCTGCTTTGCATAATATATAAAAATATATTAATGGAATAGGGAACATTATGTTGCGATCCTCAAAATCTCTTATATACACTTAATTGGACTGGAATGAATTTCCGTACCAATGATATTCCCGTGGTTCTGCCCACAAAAAAGCCAAACAAATGTATTCATATATTTGTTTTATAAACGTTTATTTTTATTGCTATTTTATATTGTTTTTTTTCTTGACAAGGACTTACTATATGGTTTTATATCCTTTTTAGGTACTTACGTAAATACAATATGATTATTATTATGTAGCATCTTGTCCAGATATATTCATATATTCTATTTTTGCTGTACACGTTTGTTATTCTAATGGAACCTGGTCCCAGAATAAAATTATTTTTTCAACAATCAAACATTGTTATCAAGTTTTCGCAAATATTGGTTTGTACTCAGCCCTCTGTATAAATTGGCTCATAACAATGTTTGCACTGTACATGTGCACATCTCTTCATCCAAATTTTTTATTAAAGCAGGTTGTGCAACCCATCCCAGAAGTGCTTATAGTTCTGTTCTAAATATATGAGACATATTAAACACTAGGATGGAAACTTTAAATTTTCTTTCTGGTCCATGATTTCTGAAAATTCACAATTAAGAATTACGAAAACTTAAGAGCTCATATGAACTTTATAAAATTTGATTTCAATAGCTAATGGGGATTATGAAGTTTTTTCTTATGTTTTGACACATATATTGATTGATTTCATATTTTAACATCAATTAAAAGTTATTCAACAATTAACTTATGTAGTTTGGTTTTGGTATATTTCTGTCAGATTTAATGTTACATATGCATTTATATTTTTTACTTTATTTTAGTGTATTAAAGATAACGGGTCTTATTATACAATTTCTTCAAATTGGATGCAATCGAATCAATTACTAGTTAATAAAGGGATACAGGCTACACATAATTCACTAATTGAAAAACCAATTAAAGCGTTCTATTTATCTCTCTTGTTTATTATTCTTCATTCGTTCCAAAATCCTACCCAAGGAAAATGAAGATTAATCCTTCTGTTATAATCATTTACTGTTTAAAAAATAAATAAAACAAAAATAACACAACACAGATTAATATAATCTACTTTAGGCTGAAGAATTTAGCATACATCCTGTTTTTTCACCTTTAACATAACTATGCTTATCACACCAGCTTATGTTATGCTTAAAGCACGTTACACGCATAAAAAGTAACAATGAATAAAATATGATTGAATTTACGATGTTAGAGTTTTATTAGAATCTCAATTGAAAAGTTAATCCATTCTTTAAAAAAGGACACAAAAAACCAATCATAGTTTGATATCTAATAAAATTTTATTTAAAAATAAACTCCTATTCCCAATAAAAGTATGACACTAGGAATAAAATGCTTTTACTACCAAGGTAATATCGCCAATGATGTAACAGTATATGATGTAATAAAATATTTTTTTTTAAATTATCTTAAAATAGGATCAGAACCAAATCTATGCATAACCTCCTCCATTCTAATAGTTCAAAATTTAAAAATGTTTAAAACTAATATAGAAGTCAAACATTACTGGCCATCATTTAAATTTCAACACGTCCAACACACACACACACACACACACACACACACACACACATGCATAAAATCAAGTAAAAATACGATCTAGCTCTATAACAGTCATCATTATTTATTTGACAAAATATTAAATTAATAAAGTTTACTTTAATTATAGTTCTATATTTATTTACATATACCCTATAGCAATTCAAAATTTATAATTTGAAGCAAACAAAAAATTGTACAATACTGCATATTATATTTAAAATGTGATATGTATATACTCTACAGCAACTTTTGTAGCATATCTTAAGTTTTGAATTAGCTTTTTTTTACTTCAGATCCTATGAAAAAAAATTTTAAATTTTAAATTTTTCAAAATAAGAATGATCTCATTTAAAAGTGATAATAAACCCTGGACAAATCTTCATCATATCTAAGGTTACAGATTTAAATAAGAAGTGGTATTGATCTTAAGTGTAAAACATGAACACATGATTTACTAAACTAACTTATTCTCCATAAGGTGGCAAAATACAAAAATAAAAAAATTCGGAAATCATTTTTCTAATTTGTTATAATAAGATAAGTTGGTTAAATTATATCTCAAAGGTTTTAATATTTTTTTTGTAAAAAATAACTTCTAATACTAGCTGAAATTACTAGGGGCTCTAATAAATGAAGGTTTTGCATTTTTAAAGTAAAAAAAAACTAATAAGGCTAAAAAAAAAACTAATAGCTAATAAATAAAGCTAATAAAATTTTGGATTATTTAGTAAATTCTTTATGAAACTGTTATATATACGTTATATACGCATATAAGCAAACAATACAAGATAACCATAAAAAACGACCTCATTCCCAGAATTATTTTATTAGTTTAAAAACTTATTTATAATGCCCAAACTTATGGATATATAAGTAATTGGTTTGTTTAATATTTTAATTTGTTTTCATCATAAATAAAACAAACTGACGAAATGCATCACGCCACTTGAAATAATTTTAAAAAATAGTGCAAATTATTACCTACTGTTTTCTTTATCTTCTCAAATAATTTCATTTGATACACATTCACACAACTTCCCTACATTTAATAATTTTGAGTTAACATTAATTTTAAAATGAGGAGCGCTTTCCATATTAATTAACTAAAATAAATCGAAAAACTCAATTAAATGAATTAATAACAGAATAATGGCGGTGAGTAGCGTCTACTATGAGTACAGGGAACTTTTCTATTTTCTGCTCTTGTATAACTGAAAGAAATAAAAGTTTCATAAGTTTCTTATTAAACTAATAGTGACTGAGCTAAAACGGAAACATGGAGTTTCTTCTAATATTGCTGCCTTGAACCCCCAAGTTCAAACAAAAATGTAGCAAAGATTTTCCTCTTAGAGGCATATCTATCTGTGTTAAAAGAAAAAGGGAAGGACAAATAAGCAGGGGAAAGAAGAGAATCAAAGGATATTAATCCGAATTTCTGTTCACAATAAAGAAATTAAGAAAAAAGAGATTATGAAGTGATGGTTTAAATAATTAAATTTGATTGTTAAGCAAAATACAGTGACCTCATGAAAACAATAAGAATATGTGCTAAAGACTGCAATCTGAAAACGACAATATGCAAACATTCATACGTCATGTTATTATGTCTCATAAAATGAACTTAGGTCTCAAACATATTTATTTTTGAATATGGGAAAGTAAAAGTTAACAGAGAATAAAGGTTAGGTTAATTTTTAATTATATACATATATCTACTAGCTTTTGCCCACGGCTTCGCTCGCGTGGAATTTGGTCTACCACATGAAGTTTCGTGACCGATCATTTTAAATAAATAAATTAATTTTTTGTAACTATAAGTTACTCGTACATCCGAAATTTCAGATGTGTAAATTCAAAACCGACAGATTCCATACAATCTTTGAACCTCTATTATATTAAGGGGGGGGGACCCTTGAGATGGAATTGTCCAAATTCCGTTCTTAGTGCCCATTTAAGCTATACAAAGAACCTATCTGCGAAATTCAAGATGCTAAGTTCAGTGGTTTCTGATGTGTGTTGACCGCGGTGTGTTTTTTTCTATGAGGTTACAGTTTTATATAAACATAGCCTGTGTGGTGTGTTTTTATAAAATAGCCTATATCCTTCCTCAGGCTTGAGATTATCCATATCAAATTTCATCAAAATCGGATCAGCACATCCTTGAAACATACATTGACACTGATTAACAAACGGGACAGTCACAAGTTACTTTCGTTACTGTTGTTCGGGTCAGTAAAGGATTAGTATGTAATGTTATTGAATTTATTGAAAAGGATTACTTAGTATAACGGTTTCACTTGTCGTACGGCAGCAGAAAAATTAAAACTATAAGGATTAGAATAATGTGCATATGTAGGTAATTTATCGATATGTTATAATTTAGTGGTGTGGCCTATATTACTGTAAAGTTTTATCCAAATCCGTTCATTAGTTCATGCGTGAAGGAGTAACAAACATACATCCATTCTCACAAAATTTCGCATTTATGGTATAAGTAGCAAAAATATGTAGATTTTGCGAGTAAGAAACACGTGTGGAACCTTATTCAGGGGGGAGCCCTGTAGCGATGCTAACAATATTTAACAATTAAATTAAATAACCGCGATTACCTACTGACCATATGTTGGTGGTAATATTGAAAATGTGTTATAATCTAGCAAGTTTTAATGATATTAATCGTTATATTATGACAAAAGTACACAAAATCATTATAAATTGTTGCCTATGTGTTATTCAGATGTATAACCTATATTACTGCAAAGTTTCATCCAAATCCGTTCAGTAGTTTTTGCGTGAAAAGTGTAAGTAACAAACATACATACAAACTTCCACATTTATAATATTAATAGGATATATATACACGAAGTGACTTACCTATACGATCGAAACACTCTTTATAATAATAATATTTATTTTTTTATATGGGAAAGTAAAAGCTAACAAATAATAAAATAATAAAAGTGAGGTTAATTCTTAATAGCATCTTTCTCGCTCTGGTACACTCACCGGTCCCGAGTTTACCCGATCGTGCCTTTCACCTCAGAGCGCAACGGATCAGTCTAACTTCTTACCTACGAAAAAATCTGTGTGTGGTTATATCATCCAGGTATAGTAAAAATAAAATCATGTATAGTTATCAAAAATTAAACTATTTTCTAAAGGATATGTTGCGCTCATGGAGACACCTCGGTAAATAATCGAGGTTTCTCACTCCAGCTCTCATTAGAATCGGGGACTGACGAGTACTTGCTGGAAAACATCAGAATAATGCCGGCTTGTATTAGACCTTATTTGACCTCGTGACGTTTTGTTATTTGAGTACTACTATTACGTAGTTTCTCAAGTTGCCTTTACCTCATTATATATCATTAATTCTACTTACTTTTTGTATTATTATACAATATCTCATATTCCACAGTGGTTCATATCCCTTATTTCAAAGTGTTCCATCCGGTCATATCCAGTCTTTCCTTTCAACCGTCTGGGTTTAACTCATCTGTGGAAACTTGCTTTATTTTTCTAATTAATAGTTCTGAGTATATCTTAAGTTCTATAGATTGAAATCCTTAAAAGTTCCTACAGGATTATGGGAAGGATGGGACCATTTACAATGTTCTGTATACATGAATCTACGTACACCAACTTCATTTAACCTCATTCTAAACCTCACGGGATTTTTGTCACATCGGATTTCCTTAATTTCTTACTTATTTTCAATTGAAAACAGGTTTTCTTGTGTCACAAAGAAATTAAGATCAAATATGTTTTTTTGTCTCTTGAAGAAAAATTACTTTTCAAAGATGAACCCTTCTGGAAATTAATAAAACAATTAAATTGATCAGAAATTGAGTCCCGTTATAGAGCACGGTCGACCATTCATCTACTGGTCTGGTACATTTTCTCTGAACGTTTTATAGGCCGTGCGTTGAGTTAATCCCTCTTGTAGCTGCGTTATCACAAAAATCACAATATCCTTCTATACATTTGTCTAATTGCTTTGTCAATTAATTTTTAAGGAATAAAATCCATTTATAAAAGAATAAATGTCAAATATATGAGAAATGAATAGCATATTGTAAAACATGAAATTAAACCGTCTGCAATGGAAATTAAACCGAGGTCTATCTTGTTTACATCGGTAAACAGTTTATCATACCCGTCAAATCTGTAAATAATTTATAGTTTTTCTGTACTTAGGATAAAAAAAACCAAACACCGGGTTTTAGAGATTAAAACATAAGCGCTTTGATACTTTTGTCCAGGAGTTATAGGTACGGTTTAATTACTTAATAATTTCAAAATAAGCTTTGGTACAATCCTAAAGTTTCCCTTCGGGAGATCCCAAATTTAATTTTGTTTTGATGGAATTTTCAAATTTTGTAGTATTGCTCGACATTTAGGAAATCGTGATTGAAGCGCTGCCATTTCCAACAAACAGGAAAATTTTATAATTGTTCGTTATAACTTCGTTTTAAATAATTAATAAAATAAAATATGGAATATTTTTAATTGCTCATTCACCAACAAATTACCAGAAGTTTACCAATCAATTATTTTTAAATACATGTTAAACACTATGTTTCAAACAGTTTTACTCAACTTTATTTTTGCTATTAATTATTTTTTAGTTCAAAATTAGTATTTCTATATATTTTTTAATATAACAGCTTATCAAAACATTACATTGGATTTTCAAGAAAAAAGTATTGGTAAAAAACAAAAATATTTTTTTATTTGTTTCAAAGTTTGCTTATAGTATCAAGTAAGCATATATTAATACGTTATTGATCAACAAAACTGTAGGCTGTAATCCTTTTTGTGAAAATAAATTTTACTCCAAAATAGTTCTCTTTTTTTATTGAGTTTCCCCAAAGTTGAGGTTTTCTCCGAAGAAATGAAATAGTTCATTAACTAGATAAATAAATGTTATATATCAAATACTTTTTCTATTTATTTATTTCCTTAAATATGAAAAAAAAAACACTTTTCATTTTAAAGAACTGTAAATATTGATTTTGCGATAATACTTTTTGATAATGTATTTCTTCATTTAAAAATCGCATTTATATTTCTGCCTAAATTTAAATTGTAACATTAAATACAAGCACAATGATAATTTACAAAGAACGATTAAATTATTTATATAGTTTGTTGCTTTAAATTCATCCCGAAAATTTAGCTGATGACTATAAGTGGCTGTAAACACCACTGAGATATTTTCTCTACAACTGCCCCTCACTTAAAGCGAAAAATATTTGTATAATTTTCTTTTTTCCAACAAAAATAGTTTTCGTCGATTTGAAATGGTAAAAATTTTAATTATTGCCAACATATATTACAGAACACAATTTTACATATTATAATAGTATTTTTTTTAAATTTTGTGTAACACTGATAACACTCATCAAAAATGCTTATATTTGAGCAATATTTTGCATTTCTATAGTGTTTATTTTCAAATTCATCTAATTTGAAAATAAACACTTTCATATGTATTCACATTCAAATATTTCATATGTAATTTTTTAAATTTTAAATATATTGTTATGTATATTTTTAGAAGGTACGTTTTGTGTGAAATGTTATCTGGAGGCTACTTAGTAAATATTACGCAAAAGTATTATAAAATTAATGTGTATATTTTTGGAAGGTAATTTTTGTATAGTGTCATATAATTTACATGTTGCGTTTATAAAAATTATCCAAATATTTCTAAAGAAAACAACTCGTTTACGTAATAAATTTAATTTTTATCCATCACAGAAGGAACTGTACAGATAGTAAATCTAAATTCTCAATAATAATAATATTGTATATATCAAATATATTTTTTATCGTTAACTTTATTATTAATATTTATACTTTTAGTAAGTAATTTTTGTACAGGACGTGTACATATCACGTCATTCGCGAATTATTAAAGAAATCAGTTATATGAATATATTTTAATTTCTTCCTATAATATAAGACACAGTAAGCTGATTTTTGTATGGTTTAGTATCATTAGTAGGACATATTGTAAATATTATGTCATTCGCGAAATAATAAAAAAAATAAATTACCTATATGAACATGTCATTTGAAATGAGAATGTCATTTTTTTCATTAATAAATTATATGAGTAGAACGTCGTTTTTTCTTGTGATATGTGACATTCTAAGCTGATTTCCGTCTCGGTAATGTCATTTTAAGCTACATATAATAAAAATAAGGTAATTTGCAAAATATTAAAAATATATCTTTTATGAATATATTTCAGTTTTTTTATATATGGTTTAAGGCATTGTAACCTGATTTTTGTTAAAAAATGCCATTTGTTAATATCACGTGAATTCAATGTATTAAACATAAATATTATATATATATATATATATATATATATATATATATATATATATATATATATATATATAAATACTTTTTTTTCTCTAATGAAAGATGTTGCGTGAGTTGAAAACCTGAATGTATCTCGTGAGTTTTAGCACGTATTTTGAAGTTTTTTGTTATTTGTAATTTATAAACTCCAAAGCTCATTTCCAGATGTAAATTTTTTTTTTTTACTTTTTCAATAAAAAAAAATGTATGACGAAGACAGATTCGGCAAAACTAAATGTTGAAGTTTTGTCTATAGACTTACGTCTGTTGCGCTTGCAGGCCGGCTATAGCATCTCCTCGGCGGCTGATCGTGGACTGGAGAGGTCCGCTCCCTCCGCCTCCGATCTCCCCTCCACCGCCAGATCACGCCCCCTTGCACAAGAATGCAATTCCATCAAGACCCGGCACTCGGGTAGGTCCTCCTCTGGATTCTAGACCATTCTTATTTACATATTATATACCTTCCTCTCTTCCTGCCAGCAACAGGGGATCGGCAGTGAATTACAAAATAATGGGTTATAATAATAATAATAATAAATTTAATGATAGAGGCATTTTATTTTTTTTTATATATACATAAGTATTTTTATTTATTTATGTACTACACAATAATTTTAGTTTTATTATCTAACCTAAAAATCTTCCCAGTAGGAGTCGCTGAGCCCCTTTTTGGGCGTTTCAAAAAATGTACTTTATTAAGTGAAGCTACATTAATATGACAAACATAATAATATAAGGCTAACAGGAGACAAATTGTCATGATTCAGGCCATTGTTATTTACATGCTACATACTTTCCATTCTACTAGAGGATTGGCAGTTACATTGCAACGGCTTATAACTTAAAGGAAAAAAGTATTTTGTAATAAAAAATAAATTGTAAATAAACATTTTGTTAAATTTATTTATTATTTGACATTCTTCACAGTAGTAGTAGATGATTCCGAGTCCATGTTTGGGCGTCAATTATCGAAATCTCAAAAAAAGTACCATATTAAGAAAAACATTGAGTACTATCACAGGGTAGTTTCTATACTTGCCTTTATCTCGGGACAAGATTTATCCTTCATTATACTTACCTGATGTATTCAGTATACAGTTGTATATTTCAATAAATACATTTTAAAAAAAATACATTTATATGACAATCATAAGTGATCTAAAAGCAATTAAGACTAAATTTCTTAATTCTGGAGCTTGCACTCTCAACCCCACACACACACACACACACACACACACGCTATAAAGGAAAAAGAAGAAGGTACCCAAAGACTGGGAAATAATATAATAATAACCATAAAAATATCTATTTCAGAAATCATACACACACACACACACACACACACACAGATCATACACAAACATTTGGCACATATTGTATTTTCGATCTTCGATTGAATACCTCCCCTAAGGGATTATCGTAGAGGTCTGTATGGAGAAACCTCCCATTGAAGGCACTCCTAGCGTTCATCTCACGCTCATGTAGTAGATCCATGCTCCAGAGACGTTTCAGTCTCCTTGTCGGATTCTGTTGTAATTTGTCTGTCAGTAATATTTGTACTAGTAAGTTTGGATGCCCAGCAAGACGGGGAAATAGCAGTGATTTTTCCAATTTTTAAAAAAGGAAACAACAGGGACTGCGGTAATCATAGTGGCATTTCTCCTCAAAATGAAAATTATAAGGATGGAAAAATAAGCTGGAGGAAGAACTGTACGGATTCCATGCTAATAGAAGCACTCAGGATCTCATTTTCATTATGAATCAAATTAAAAAAAAGGTATTAGAGAAAGGCAAAGAACTATCTGTTCACTTCGTAGATCTAATCAAAGCATTCAGCAAAATCTATAAATGAGATATTTCCGAAGAAAAAAGAATGTGGACACAGGACAAATATTGATGGTTGAGAATTATATATAACAAAAACCCGAATGTAGTAAGATTCTCTAAAAACACCTTCAGATATCTGCAGGGATTCGGCAAGGTTGCAGTCTTGGCTCACTACTGTTTATTTTGGTCCTGGATTTAACCATGGAAAAGCGTAAGGAGAAATTCAAAAAGTCCAACCTAAACGATTTCAATCTAACGCCTCGAAGTCTACCTCTACAGATGTTTGGTGACGATCTCATTGTGTTTCCAGACCATGATAATGATCTTCAGTACAATATTAGGGAACGTGTAGGGAAGGTAAAAGGGATATTAGGGATTGGAAAGTAGCCAAGCAGAGCTATGTGAGTAGTTATAATTACTGGCGAAATAAACAGATAACTTATTTCCAAAATCTGGGAGAGCACCTGAAGGGGAGTGGCTTGATCGATAGTGAAATAACAGAGCGTATTGGGGCAGGAAGCAGGATGTTCAAGGCTGTGAAAAGAGACTTCTTGAACCGTCGCGAGGTGGGAAAAAAAGAGATGGCTGTCTTCTAGTCTATCTATATTCCAATCTTGACATACTCCTCGGAGTCATTATTCTAACAACCAAGGATAAATCAAGGCTTCAAGCTTTCGAAATGAGGGTTCTTAGGAAGGTGGAATGGATAACCAGGACAGACTGAGAGCATAATAAAACAATGAGAAGAGGCAGCACCAGTCACTGAACTAATAGAAACTTAGGAACTGCCTAAGATGGCTTTGACATCTGTGAAGTATGGAGCCAAGCCGCACAGCAAAATGTGCATACAATAAAATAGTAGAGAGGAAGACCAAGACTGAAGTGGGAAGATGGCTTTCAGAGGACGCGTGAAGGAAGCGTTCAGGAAAAGAGGAATGGAATGGAATGGGAGAAATGAGCTGGTATAGGACAGGGACAGCTGGGTCAAGCCCTACAAAGGGTCTCATCACACTACTTGGCGAAGATGAAAGACTATGATATGGATAGGATATATCATAGATAAGGGGTGAGTGCGGCTTCATAATAATTTTCTCATTGATAGTATTTACTGAATACAGCTTCCGGGTTTGTGGAAAACATCAAGTCAATCCCTTATATTCTTTATCCAACAAAGCTTCGTTCTAATCACACCACGTTTATCTTTATTTTCCGTATAGTGACTAGGAGTATTAATTCATATTTCTTACATTTTGACTTTCTTTTTTCGTTCACCTTAATAATTGCTTGATCATTAATGCTTCATATTATCATGAAAAGGAAAATCTACGAAAAAATTGCTTGCCATAGAATGCTAAAACAAGACATTATGACAATGTTGTAAATACGGAATGCCTCTTTACCGGTGAATGGCTCGATGAAGTATAGTTCCAAGAAAATGGAGTCCAAATTCCTATAATGAAGGATACTAAGAAAAATCATGGGCGCAGTTCAGGTTGGAGAAGGATGGAAACTGCGAAGAAACAGAGAAATCTATCAGAAAGTGAAATGACATATTTTTTTTAAAGAATGGACTAGCATAGATCGCCCACGCAAATGTTTGACTATTTGTAGAAAAGAAGGCCACTACAAAGTGGACTAAATAAACAATGAAATTTTGAGATAAACTGATTTTACAAATTCGCATGATAGATGTAAGTGAATTCGGTAGCAGAGTGAAAAATCTGGGAGGATGAAGAAACGCCAGATAAGGTTGGACAAAGTTGGAAGGAGGATCAAAAGAAATGTGCCTGCGAACGCTATAAGAAACATTGGAGACAAAGAAAGCTTTGATAAAAGAAAGAAAAGTAAAATATATAACGTGAAACGAAGTGGTTAATACGAAATTTAAAAAGCTATGCCTGGTCATGTAACGCTTAGTAAGCAGTTATAACGTATTTATATGAACATATTTTTTTCAAATGTATGTACATATTTTTTCTTTGACCAAGTGCAAATTCATCAATCTAAAGCTATCTTATATGTGGAAATAAAGCAAATACAGCATTAAAGAAAAGACAAGCAGTACATCCAATGTTTTCTAAACATTTCTAGATAATGATAGCTAGGGAATCTTTCTAGAGCGATTTCCTCATTTCCGTATCTGTTCCTGGAACATATCTACACAAAAAAATAAATAAGAAGTTTATTTCTTATTTGAACTTTATCAAAACAATACTTTACTTTTAAACAATAGGCATTAAATAAAAGAAAAGTAACAGAAAAACTCAAGCTTCACGCTCATAAACGTGAGCGCTATCATAAGACGCAACATACTTTCATTGGTTATTTCTAAAAATAGTGTAACGATTTTTTTTTTTTTTACAATATAATCAACATCATATAACAGTAGAAAAATGTAAACACATAATAATATATTATCGACAAAAATGTACCTTTAAAGTAGAATGCTTTTTTCATAGAACAAAAAAAATTATATATCTAAAACATTACGGTTATATCATTTGTTGCACTAGACATATGATTCATAAAATTACCATTTATGAGCGAATACAAGAAGTAACAATTATTCTCTCTCCTAAAAAATTACTGAAGTTCCTAATTTAGGAAAACTCCAGTAAAATACGTTGGTTAAAACACATTTACATGTTTTATCACCCTATCTGGATTTTTATTTTCCTGTTTTCTTCATGATTCAGGAAAAGGCGTTTATATATGAAATGCTAAAATGGAGAATAGGAGTTCCCTTTTCGCAGTGTCCATCCATTTGTTTGTGATTATACAAAAACTATATAATTGATTTATTAAAGTCCATTTGTATTTTATATACATTTACTGGTTTGACTCTGTGTGTACATATAAGAAGTAAATCAGAACGTTTAATGCGTACGATTTTTAATTTAATTTTCACATGAATCACGCTTGAACTCAGATATAAGCCGTTCAATGCCCAAATTGATTAACTCCATAATACAACAAGTGGAGAAACGCTAGAAAATAGTGTGCATTGATATTTAAAATTCCCTTTATAATATAAATTCAAATAAATACTGTAGAATGCATAAATAAAGGCGTAGCTTTCATCTAATAGTACATAAAATTAATAAAAAAGGCTAGCCAAAAAGCTATGGTCAGAAATGTTACAATTTTTCTATGACCGGTGGAGTTGATCGATTTGGCAAATGAAAAAAGTAATATATTTAAATTCAGTGTTTAAACTTTTTGTCTCTTATCATAGAAAATGATAATTCTTTTTATTTTTAAAAGTTAGGTATTTTTATTACAACTTTTTCATAAAAATTGATATTAACAGTTTTAATATATTGTATTATTATTTATGATGTCTTCTTCATCGGTTGTATGTAAGAATACCTTATTTCGATTTCTTAGGAAGTGTTTTAAGTAATCATGTTTAACAGGAGGAATGAGTTTCAGCAGATCCATCATGTTTCTTATTTTTTCCCCTGCTACAGATCTACCTTTAGAATATAATAAAGGCTGATAAATATTTGTCAACCTTTGTGGTCTATCTGCCAGAGATTTCCTTACATTGGTTTCATTAAATTTTGAATCTCCATTATAGTCTCTTTTAAATTGGACTAGGTGTGGATTGGACCTTTCTAAGTAGATAAAAATCTCGATTTAGGCCTAACAGCTGATCTCTAATGAACATAAACATAAACAAGGTAATCGTATAGACGACATTGTCTGGAGAACACTTAACCGCATGTTTATTCTTCATTATTAGCTGGTTTGGCAGAGCGATAGATATCTACTTCAAGTATTGAGATATAAATATATACAGTATGTATATGTATACAGGTATAAAACAGTAGTGTTTCAATAGATCGTCAAGAAAATTCAAAATATTGAATAATTTTAATTTCTAATAACCTTTTTCAATTGTTCAGTGTTTTTGCAGTTGTCTGTTGTTTGTTCATTTAACGTCACTTTATGCTGCTATGGCTAATCGGACGATGCTACAGTGGGAGTCCTAAATTTTGCCTATCCAGGTTTAATTAGGATAGGGATTTTTAACGAGTACCTGACAGCGTACAGGCTCGGGGCCCCGTTTAACGTCCCTTCCGAAGGACGGCGTAAGTAAGGATTTTTTACTCCCTTAAAAAAATCCTATGGCCACCTGCCGGGCTATGAACCCGCGATCTTGGGTTTAGTAGTTTGTTACGCTAACCACTAGACCACAGGTGACCATCATTTGTTTTTGCAGTTCTGGTGGCATATAGTTCCTTTTTTCACTTGCGTGAGGGTGGAAAAACTCTGAGTGAGTTTAGGCCAGGCATGTAGTAATAAATATTATTGATTATTTATATATACTTTTTTTTACATTTTCACTTGCGCAATTTTGCATCCAGAAAATTCGATCTATGTGGGTTTTTTTTCTTTTATACGCTAGAACATCATGTTTTGGAAATTATCAATACTTCTGGAGCAGGTCTCTTGGCTATTGTCTTTTTTAATATTTTCCTATCTAGCCCGGGAAAGAAAAAGATCAAGTGGATTTTGTGTTGATGAGTGGAATGTTGTGTATGTGCTGTGAATATATGACTTTATCGTGGGAATGTCCATGTCGTTGTAGGAGGTGTGATTCGAAATAAGCCAAGGAGCATTAACAATTTTTCTTTTGACTGTGGACTGGAATTTTGGACTGTGTTGTTTGTATCCGTATGTCCAAATATGTCATAGTATAATGATATAGATTATTGTTTTGTTTCGTGAGTCAAGTGATGATCTGTAGTCCAGAATATGTGATGGACATTCATTATTATTTTAGTATGAAAGTTAATAGTTGTTACACCTAATTTTATTGTAAGGTTAATAATTGTTTTCCAATATATCAGGTTTTAAAATTATAAACAGAAAACAATGTTAAAGTTCAATTTAAAATCTGTATTACCGAAAAATAATAAATAAAAACGACTTTCCAGAAGTTTCCTTTTTTTTCTTATAATTATGAGTACAAAGTGAGGGTGTCAGGATATTATAAAGTGTAGTGTACCTGAGAGGTTGAGTTTTATATCCAATCTCCCCAAATTTTTCCAAATACCAATACTTGATATGAATGAGTTTTTGAAAAAGCGTTCAATCAAAAGTTTGTCGGAGGAACCCGTTATCCAAACTTCTCACCTCCCCGATCCCCGCGACGTGTTGAGCAATGATTGCTATGTCATATAAGAGTCATTACGAACCTTATTTATTTTTTCCCACTCAGTATATAAAAACTATGTCCTCGTTAAGTATTAGTGTTATTTTAATTGATATTTTATCAGGAATTATTTAAAGGATTTATAAGTTTATTTCGGAGTGGTGAATTCTCGGGTAAATTTCTATCTAAACGAAACTTTATCTCTTACAGTGAAAATTACTCGTTATTGTATCTTGAAAACATTTTCCTTCATTTTTTTCTCTAGGTAGGGGGTAAACATGAATTCTGATCATTGTTTAAAAATGTTGAATATGTTACAGAAATTGGATAATTACAATCAATATTTTTCTTGAAGGAGCAGAAAAAAACATGTAAATTTATGACAGAAATAGTACAGTTTATTACCTCATTGACATATAAATAAAACTACGATTTGACGAGCCAGTAAAATCAACTGCCACTATTTGAATATGATAGTAATACTATGAATATTTTTAACAGAACATAATCGACACACGATTTAAATTTTTTAATTTAAATAAATAAATTTAAATTTAAAACATATTGATAAATTAATATATTTGATTCGAGTAAAAGAATCATTAAACTGGACTGGTGGACAGGTTATTTCTACCGCGAAGTGTAAAAATAATATTTGTTCATTTCGATTCATTAACCCTTTATACACCATCTTCTGTACTATTGCTCGATCTGAGAAAGGTGTATTTGAAGATTAGATAAGGCATCTGTTAGGTCAGGATGCCAAAAAGGATAGCTTTGTAATCTGAAATACTTGCGTAGAACGTGTTGAGAGTAGAAGGAAAGCCAGAAGTGTAGAATATGACATAACCTTGGGGAACTTCTGCAACGACTGGATAACATTCGGAATATTTGGAGCTTCTGCGAATTTGAAAAGATTCATTCGAAAGGAAGGAGCGAAGTAGGAGGATTGATATTTAGAATAGGGAATTTTCAGCTTGGCATACCAAACCATGTCAAAAGCTTTTTATATGTCCAGAAAGAAGCCCAAGTAATATTCTTTCTTTTCAAGTTTAGCCTATAAATGATTTTTGGACTGTAGAGTTCCTATCGCAGAACACAAATTGGTGCGCAAGAAAAATATGGGTTTGGCTATGGGTGGAGTACATTTAAGGAGAGTTTTTCAAAAAAATGATGAAAGGATTGGAAGTAGGCTTGCTTTATAAGAAGAATTATTATTGAGAGGTTTTTCAGGTTTATGAAAAATAATTATAATGTAGTGTTCCCAGAGGTGATTCTAAGAATACACTTATAAATGTATTTAAGTACTACCACTGGGTAATTTCTCTACTTACCTTTATCAATGTCATTATTTGTCATAATGCAATTGGGAAAAACCACAATGCAAAGCCTTATGTTTCAAAAAATACACCTACTTACCAGTCGACGTTTCGCCTATTCAGGAATTATCGCCTGTGTTTCTTTTTGAGTTTTTGGCTCTATTTTAGTGATGTCATTATTTGTCATTAGTTATGCTTACCTGTATAGTTTTAATTTAAGTTGTAATAATTTTTTTTAATTGTAAATACAGATGGGGAACACTGTGGCTTTAGGAGGTGTTGTCAGAGGATTTGAGGAGTGAGTAAATATCCTTGGGGATTTGCGAATTACGATATTGTCGCCCGATTTTTTTTTCTCGACAAATCCATGGCTTTAAGACGTTCAGTACTATCAGAATACAGACTTAAGATTTTAATAATTGAAGTTTTTTTTTGCAATATGAAAATGAAACTTTTTTGATACATTCATATAAAAATTTATATTTATGATGCTTATTTATGAAGAATTTGTAATCACTAATTTACCATCTTAACACTTTTTTTATGAAACGTTCCTTCTTTATGGGCAGTTTTATTATTCTAGTTGCTACATAACCCTCCTAATCTAAACTCGACAAACATATGTACCCCGGATATGAGGGCGTATGTTTAATAAAATTAAAGAGAGATAGTAAGTTAGGGATTGGGGTAATAGGAAGATCCAGGAGACTTAGTTAACAGCTGGAGCCGGGAGGAACTTGCCTCTGTTCGTTTTGGCAATTAGTGACTACTTGTGGTCCAAATCTTCCATTCTCATGCTAATACTCAAAGTTTAGGCTCCAGCTAAATTACTTCTAGTCAACCAGACCGCCGCTGTTCTTCATGTCAATTTCACACTCTCTCAAATAACCATAATCCCCATTATTAACCTCCATGTTTATTTGCGTTTCATCTAAACAGTAATTATCGTATTCGGGGATCGCTGACATTATTATTCCAATGAAAAAAAGCGAAATTCTTATTTTTATTTTTCCATTATGAATAAGAAACTAAATATATATTCTCAGATCATACTAGAAAGGAACCAAAGTATAAAAAGTTTGACTTAAATTCAGCGGTCTTGAATAATGGTGTCAAAACTGGAGGATAAAAATGAATTCTCCTGTATAACTCCTGTAGAACTAATCCCATACTTAGGATTACATCTCAACAAATATTCAACTTGGAATCCTCATACTAGAATGAAAAGACAAGAGACTGCTCACCGTTTCGGGCTACGGCAACACTTACTTGACAAACGCTCTAACCTCCCTATTAATTACAAAAGACTCATATACATCGCAATTATATGAACTATTTGGACTTGCGGAATTGTTCTTTAGATGTCCACTCAGCCATCGAATTCCTTTCGTATCCAATTCTTACAATCTAAGATCCTTCGTAAAATCCTTAAAGCGCCTTGTTTTGTTATGAATAAAGTCATACATAATGACATCAATGTCCCATTTGTAGCTGATTTGGCCCAATATGGGTACCAGTCCTTTCGTGACTTTATTCCTACTGGAACCTACATATTCAAACCAAGCTACTTCTTCAATTCTAGATTATCCTCGGAGGCGTCTGAAAAGAAGATGGATCATGAAGCTTTCAAGCTGAAATTGTTATTTACTTACTACCACTGGCTTGTTTCTTTACTCTCCTTTATTTGTGAGATTATGTATCATTCCGACCATTATATTTACTTGTATTGTTTAACACTGTTGTAAATTTGAATAAATAAATTTAAATAAACAATTAAAATAACATTGTATCTTTAAAAGTAAAGCGTTTAAAGAGGCAAAACTCTTAAGACCATGGGCGGAAAAAAACTTGGTAGAAGAAACAATTCATTAATTAAAACTTAAAAGTTGTATTCTCCTAAATATCGAACGCTTTGAAGTTGCGGCAAATGTTGAAAGCGTTATTTTTATTCCTCTTTTAATGATATTAGAATTAATCTCTTAGAAACCTTTTGTAAAAACACTATTTTTCGAAAATATTCCGATGGTTTTCGTAATTAGGATAATATATGGAAATGAAAAGACAAGAGGTAATACGAGCGTGTGATATGAATATTACGTTTTAATGTTAGTGTTACAGCCGCACAAAGGAAGGCGGAAGCGGGGGATTAGCGGCTTAAGTCCGTCAGCGGGAGACGTTAAAATAGGATTAGGACCGTTCTAGATCGTCTCGTTTTGTCGGAAAAGGATTATGAATATTCCAGAATTGTCTGGCCCCTCCTTAAAAGTGCTCTAGAATGTTCGGCCTTGCCTACTTAAATACTTCCTTCACCTCGAGCCAGTCAGTCTTAGCCTGAGAGTTGAACGGTGAAGATCTGTGATAAGTGAGTGTCAGTGTGATAAACTAGTCAGTGTTGAACCGGCCAGTATAATAAGTATATGTGATAGTCTCGCGAGTGTAATAAACTGTTTCTGTTTGTTACTGTGTGTTAGTTTGTGATACTTGGAGAATCTTACGGTCGGTGGACTAGTGAACTGTAAGTGTTAATTATTAGTTATAAATTGTAGTGTAATTTTATAATATTCATAGAAACTATTGTAACTAGTTAAGATATCTAGAATTAGTAATATCTTGTATTATTGTAATAATTGAATAGGAGTTAGGCCTAGATAATAAATATTTAGAATATTGTTTTTATAAATTTATATTAGTTTAATAATTTAATTGTTAATAATTTACTTGTATCCTTTTTATCACTTTTGTTAATAAATATTAGTATCTTTAATTAAGGAATTGCTTAATTCATTTTAATACCCAGTAGCCCGTAACATTAGTATGAATACTAACTCATATCGCTCCATCAAAAGAACGAAGTAACTTAAAATTGTCATTTTGAGTTAAGCCTTCAACAGCAATTGTATTAGTTGAAGCTATTTAATTTAGAAACGACATATTTGAAATTCCATTTCTAAAATTTTTTTAAAGTAATATATTGAGTTATATCATGTTTTTGAACTTGGGGCTTTGTAGAAATAATGACATACGTTAAAATCATAAAACTTAAAAAAAAATTATAATGGTGAATAAAATAATTTCAATACTATCATTAGAATAGGAATGATTTGATTTACCAATACCCAAATTTATATATTTGTAACTCAAGTTGAGCATTCAAAAATCTCCATTGAAAAATTTGTTTTTCTGCTTTATGACATTCTTCTTTGGAAGGAGTGATATCATTCTGGCATACCATATAAACTATTTTAAAAATATTCTTTCATATTCAAAGGGGAGTGAAAAAATAAACATTATCGTAGTTTACTATGTACGCCTTAAAAACAGTTCAGACAGACGCTATAACTCGTAAAAGAGAAATATCGAACAGCGACCGTTTTTAGTCAAATCCAACTAAATAGCAGATAATAAATTAATAATTTATAAAAAAAAAATATTATATGTCACATTATAAAATATGGTTTAGCAAAAAGTATTTTATATAGTTTATTCACTTCTTTGTGTAATTTATTTAGTTTATTCAAGTCCAGTGGCAGACTTATTAATTTCCTAACTGAGGGAGATAGCACTTATGTAATTACGCTCCTCCCTTCGAAATTTTAAAATGTTGAATCTTTTCTATGAGCTTTAAAATCCACTAATGATTCAAAATTCAACCATTACGCGTAGCCACCTTTTAAGTCTATTAGTAAATGGTTTTGATAGAAAAACTAGTTTTCAATTTCCAAAGCAGTCGTCTATTGCCTCAATCAGCCTGATTTCTAGTTTCTATGTAGAGTGGTATTCGTTGGACATTAAAAAAAAAATTAATGCAATAAATTAAAAAAGCTTGTGATAAAACTAAAATACTTAACAAAAGAAATACATTTAACGGTCAGGCAAAGGTACGAATTGATCAAGATTGTTCTCAACCACCAGATACTTTCTCTTTATACAGACTAGATGAGCCAAAGAATGTTTGGTAAGAAGAACCATTATTGCCTCCCAAGGCAATAATAATAATAGCAATAATCCCATTATTACCTCGAGGAAGAATTTTAGGACTAACATTACAGATCTGACTTGCACTATTTATGTACTTACATTTATGTGTCTTTGGGTGTCTCAGGATAGCACAATAAGATTATCTATCTGACTTCACTACTCAAGTAAATCTTTACTAATTAACGAGAACTAGCTCACTACTAATCACCTCGTTTATATTATGTAGTGAGTACAGTAATAATTGTTTTTTGCTAATATGGAAAGTTATTATTGCCCTTTAAATATTATTAGACTTAACACTTAGTATTGACAATATCGTATTGTGTAAAGTAGTTCGATGAGTAATTAATTATTGATTATAAGTTACGAACTATTGATTTATGCGGAATATAACTAATCAATGTTACTACCAATTGATTAATTAATGAAAAAAGCCACTGTGCAATTAAAGTTGTAGGGTTAGGGAGTCGCTTTTAAAAATTACTATAACAATATATGAAAAACCATGAAATACAGTTTTAGCGATCCAAAAATCACCTTGCAGCGATATCAGGTGGCTTGATTACAAAATAACACCTGCTTCTTTACAGTGATCCCCACCCAAGCGGTTACAGTTACTCCCCTTGTATTTTTCTATTAGAACCTTTTTATCCGCTGGTTCTGAATAAAATTCCAGTTAGGGGAAGTTTAATAAAGAAAGCTGGACAGAGGAGCTGCTCATGCGACATGTTTGGCCCCTACACGCCGGAATCCAATTTTAGGCCCAAGCGAAGCGCCATCTATTGGGCTCAATATCACATAACTCCTGTCCGTGCTTTTCCCGCTTCTCTAATATTAAAAAATCAATTCATTAAAAGTAGATGATGAAAAATTCTATATTAGGATGCATAAAAAAAGCAAGCAACATTGTGTATAAAAAAGTTCTTCCGCTTAAAAAATTTCTTAAAATAACGGATTTTCGTGTATTTGTTTCCTTAAAAGTTTTAAGACTAAATTTTATGACGTCGATTAGAATAATCCAGATTTATTCGGATAGGCTTGACTGCAAATATAATGAGTAATGTAAGAATGTGTGTGGCGTTTCAACATAGGCCAAGAAAAATAAAATCAGTGACGGTGCTAACAAAAAAATAAAAGAAATTTAAGATTATTTAATATATAATTAAAAGCAATTTTAAAGTATATGTAAAAAACTTTATCATAAAGTAAAATTTCTTAATATGTTTTAAATCATACCTGGTAGAATAATCAGGACTATATCATTCATATACCATCGTAAACTTAGTGGTCATATATGAATCGTCATATCTTGGCATGTATGAATCATTCTCGATTTAGGAAGTGATAATTTGAAATATTAATTTGGTAGTTTTTTCCAAAAAGTCCAAATTTTAAATTTTGGTCAACTTTCATGAGGAGCACCGGCCAAAGGAGTGATCCTACGATGGAAGTCATTGGCAATACAGTAGTAGAAAATTTTACTAGCTTTAATTTAAGCACAAACCGAAGCCTGTAGGTGTAATAGATTCTGGGTAATGTCTCTTTGAAAATTGGTAATTTTTTTCAAAAAGTTCAAATTTTACGTTTTGGTCCACTTTCGTGTGGAACTCTGGTCGAAAGAGTGGTAATACGATGAAAGTGAAGTAAAATGGAGTTGTAGTTAAATTTAATTAGGTTTAATTTAAGCGCATAACGATGCTTGTAGGTGTTATAATTCTCTTGTTAATAATAAAAAAAATTAAAATCGGGGAAGGTGGGTGTTTTAAGAAAATGACATTGTACGCCACGAATCGATCTAAAACAGCTTGTTTGTTGTAAAGTATAAGTATTTACTTGTAAATTACCTATAAAAAAATACTGTTAGTGCTAGTAGGCACTACTATGCAGGGGGGGGGAGGGGTTATCGTAGGATCACTCCTTCGGCCGGCGTTCCTCAGAAAAGTCCGCAAAACCTAAAATTTGGATTTGTTCGAAAAAACTATCAATTTTCAAAGGGACGTAAATCAGAATATATTAGAGCTACAGAGTTGCAGTTGCGCTTAAATCATAGCAAATTAATTCTACATTAAAAATGGTTACCAATGTTTTTTTTTATAAAAAAAGCACCAATTAGGAGATATAACTGAATATAACTGAAATAACTCCGAAAATGTCGATGATTTTTTGCCCATCAAAAGTTTTCCCATCTTTTTTTTCGGCAGCAAACTTAGATTTCCACTAGTCAGACATGCCCTTATAACATATCAAAAATGCAGCTCTCTTCAATTTATTGCGACCTAAAGCCCTTTTTGGTACCTGGCCTCTGGCCTATATGATTGTACCTATATATTAAATTCTACCGATATTATCAGTAAAGAATAATCACAATTCAGTAATACACAGCATGATACTGTAGTCTGTCATAGTGATATCTCAGATTGTGTGTTAACTTTGCTACTTTATTTTTCAAATGAAGGATAGAATTGTTCAGGGTTGCAGTCAGTAATAACACCAAGACAAGAAAAACTTATTTTCTAATAGTGACAACGTTTCGGCCTGCGTTGTAGTCCATCTTCAGGGCTAAGAAAGAAAGCCATCTCTTACTTTATTTTTCGATAAGAACAGCATCTCGACATGGAATGTATATATATAATATTTTTCTAAACAATCTTCTTACTTTTGTACTTTCACCAATTTACTACTTTAATACAGCGCACTCTTTGCCATTAGACGGACGCATACAGTGACATCGGGAGTCGCTATGCACACTTATACAAAGGCCTAGTTGGGATGCAGGACACTTCTTGACATACATAGCAAGTCACCTCCTCTTCAATGCAAACCCATCTCCTTCTTTAGGCCCCATATCGCGATCCTTCAGCTCCGTTGGTCCTCGTCTACTTCTGCCTCTCTCTCTCTCTCTCCAGCACACCATTACCTTTCATACACTTCATAGAATAAGATGGATCTCTATATTCGAATATATTACAGTTATTTTAAGCCCATACCTCTATGTCAAATTTATATAAAAAAAATAAAAATAAACTGTTAATCAATCATTATAATTGTTTTATAGATTGACGGATGATTTAATAATAAAAAAGGTCTATTCTTTTTTCTCTGATGTGAGCTAAATACTTAATTATACAGCTTTCCCACAACTGAACAAAATTAATTACTTTCAAGTCCGGACTCAGAGGAGCGAAACAAATGACAGAAACTTTTCTCATCAAAGTTATAAACAAAAAGTTGTCCACCTGGTCAGCGTCACTAACCTTCCAACGTCCTTTGAAAAATTTTAAAGGCCTAACCCTTCCTTGATTGATCTCAATGCGATATCTACACACACCCATTAAGATATCCTCATGTCACTTAATTAATAGTAGTTCTTAATAATTCAGGAAGAACTAATTTAATTAAATTAACTATTATAATTTAATGAATGTACCACATTGATGAAAATTCTACGTTGTTATTAAACAAACTATATAAAAAAAAAAAAAATGTAATAAATTAAAAAATTGTAAATTTCCTGCGAACTAGGAATAAAAAATGTTAAGCGATTCAAAATAAATAAGATTAGCTGATACAAGGCTGCAGATTTGATTTGTTTCTTTTATTTTTTATGGCATTTTTGGGCATTTCCTGGATCAACAAGCTCAAAAATTCTAAACTTATGCCACCTTATATATCTTGTCTTTAATAAATAATTCGAATGAGTAAATATTCGATTTAAAAACTTTTCTTAAGATTATGTATTCATTAATATTCAAAACTTTATACTTAAACAAAATTAAGAGAGAATGACTTTTCCAACAGTAATGGAACAAGATTTTGGCAGTCTTCCATTCTTGGGCATCTAGTTTTACTTTACATTTTTGTAAAATATATAATCGCTGAAACAATTTTTTGAAACCAAATTAATTTTTTTATTGAGGTAATTATTACAATAGGATAGAGGCAGAAAATAAAATAGACAAATGTACGCCAACAGATGCACCTTGTCAATGAGGAATATCATGTCCAGTAAATTGATTTCGAGGCGGACTAAGATAACTCTAAGTAAGACTCTTATCGGCCCTGTGCTTACCTTCGGCTAATAAACTTGGACTACCACTAAGTCAGAAGACAAAAAGTTACATATTTTAAAAGAAAAGTAGATTAACGAATCTTCGATCCCATTAATGTCAGAGGGGAATACCGACGGAGATCAAAAGTATGACCTCCTCAACTATAGATGATATAGATATCACTACATTGATAAAATTAAATCGACTTCAGTGGGCAGGTCATGTCGCTAAGATGCAAATAAGTGCCACTCCTAGGATAGTGTTGACAAGAAAGTTGCAGGAACTGCTTCGAGCGGTCGGAAGGCCAAGATTAAGATTGGCAGATTGCGAAGAAAGCTGGATGACACCATCCAGCGATAGAAGAGCATGGCGATTGGTTTTAGAGGAGGCTAAGACTCGCTTGCGGGTTGTGGCGCCATAATACTAATAAATAATTGTGATAAATTTGTAAATTTAACTATATAAAAAATACGAGACCCTTATACTTATTTATATTTACTTTATGTATATGATCCACAAAATTAAATAGTGACGGTTAAAATTGAAGACATTTTTCGAAGTGCACAGGTATATAGAGACCGATTAAACTGAGTGGTTTTTCTCAGTGTTTTAGTAAAAATACAAAAAAACAAAGCATGATCTATCATAAAAAAAACTATAAGCGTTTAATTACAATTGACTATTGATTTCAAGACTAAAATATCGGAATAAAATAGGATCTATTTAGTTAAACTATATCAATTTTATATTTAGCATTGAAAGATTTGAAAGATTCACCATGTCTTACAAAGAATTTTATATTTTAAACAATTTAATTGCACTAAATATTGGAAGCGCAGCTTTTACGTAATACATTTTAAATTATGAGAGCCATCCTGTCTCTCAACATACAGCCTTTTAAGTTCATGGTTTATAAACTTCAGTTTATAACTCATAATTTTACAACTTTACTGGCAGTTTGTTGACGGACCGTGAGAGAAAATGATGTTCTGACAACCATTAACTAAACCAGTTCAGAATGTTTAATACACCATATATGGGTTTTCCTGTTTTAATGTATATATACTCGTATATAATAAAAACTATAAGAAGAAAAATGTATTACAACCGCTGTAAATATTCTTTCTCTTTTTTGTTTGTTTAACTAAACGTAAACTAATAGCTAAATCTTCCACTAATTATGCTATTATTCTATTAAATACTGCTTAACTGATTAAACTATACAAATTTAAAGTGGATAATTATTCTTGATAATGTCTAAAAAGCTTTTTATTTGTAATATGATTTATCAGTTAGAGTGGATTAGGGCTTTTAATTACCAGCATTCTTTTATTTATATTATACCTTGCTATTGAAATTTATTATTTTACTAATTTTATTATCATAACCTTGCTTACTTTTACTATCACCTCTATTTTAACGAACATGAATTATCTGTAATAGAGTCTTCAACAATAAAAGCCATTGCATTTGAATAATGCAGAAAATATTATAGTTTAAAAAATTTACAATACAAATTCTTTTTTTTTTTTTCCTAAGCCCCTATAAGTTTGAAGATTTCTAATCTGGATTAGGATTAGGTTGGAGAGGAATCTATTTTACTGTACTGCGCACATTTTAAGAGGAGGATGAGAAAATGGAAGGCTCTAATTTCTTTCTTTATTTATTAACTTTGGATTTTTACGGTGATGGGGCACACCGTGTCCTTTTCCTTTTATTTGTTTATTTTATTTATTTCTCAGTTCAGGCTGAGACTTTGCACGTGATCTTGCCAAGTTTGTGGCCGTCCTGCTGGGGTGAGTCTCCTGAAAAGAGGGTTAGTACTGTATTTCAGACTGTCAAAAAATTTAATGTGTCTGCGTTTTATGAAGTCTGTAACTGTCGGTAAGTTGAGAGTAGTGTGTAGGAGGTCCATTTTGGTTTTGTTTAATGTTGTGTGTCTCACTATGCACTGCAGTACGCCATTTTGAAACTGTTGGAGCTTTTTTGCTGTTGCAGGTGTGATGGTAATTAATAGTGGTGCTCCGTGGAGGAGCGCCGGTCTTAAGATGCTCTTGTAGATGGTCAGCTTAAGGCGGAGGGATAAGTTAGGAGATGTAAACAGGTGGTTAAGTCTGTAAGACTTAGTCCTAACCGACCTGAGCTTCTTCCTGCAGTGGTAGGCTAGTTTCAGGTGTCGGTCAAGTGTGACACCTAAGTAGACTAGGCTGCTCGCTGGTCTGTTCTCGCGTCCCGCTACCCTACAGACCTTAGGGAGCGGTCTTTTTTCTCTGAAATGAGAAAATTATGCAGTCCGTCTTTTTAGGATTCACTGTTATGTTGAGTCCTTCTAGCTTCTGTGTGATGCTCGCACAGACCTCCTTCGCCTGCCGTAGAGCTCTCTTTGCGCTGATCGAACTGCTGTAGATCGCTATGTCATCGGCATAGGCTGCTACAGCAGCTTTTTGTAGTTGGCTCCAACAGTTTCAGCTGTGTATATCGAGAAAAGTACTGGAGATAGCACAGATCCCTGAGGTACTCCGCAGGTGAATGCGATGACTTCCGATGATGTTTCACTTCGATGTAGGACCGAGTAGAGCTGTTCTGGAAATTCGTTGTCCTGTAGTGGCTTGCATAGGAAGCTATGTGACACTGAGTCGAACGCTTCCGTGCAGTCTATGGAGATCATAGTGGTCGCTTCGTTTTTGGCTGTGCACTGGCTCATTTCCGCATGTATCTTCGCCAGGTGATGATCCGTGCAGAGGCCTGCCTGATAGGCGGTTCGCTCCGGTGGTATGAGAGCTATCTCTGAGCAATATGTCTTGAGATAATTGAGGACAATTTTCTCAAAGACTTGGCCCAGATGCGGAAGCAAGTTGATGGGCCTGCAGTCTGCTGGCTGCAATCCCGACTTCATGGATTTGAGTAGAGGAAAAAGAATAGCTCTCTTCCAAATGTCAGGAAAATATCTTAACCTGAGGCAGGTGTTACATAAATTGGTCAAGTGAGCTATTCCTCTTCTTGGCAGTTGTTTCAGCAATATGGTTTGTATCCCGTCGTGGCCTGGTGCTTTATTCACGTTCGTACGACGGAGAATCGCCTTCAGCTGCTTCGGAGATACAAACATATAGTTGTTTTCTTTCTCTTCAGTAGGTAAATCAGTTTGTGCAGGATTAGTTCTTCTTGCGATGATTCCACCATAGTGATCTGAAAACTTGGTCACCTGTTCTTCTATTGTCAACAGCTTGTCCCCGTCGTGGAGTAGTGTTGAACTTCTCTTCTTTGTGCTGGTTTTTAACAGCTTCCCGAATTTTCTGTAGTCACCGTGCGTGGACTTCAGTTTTTCGTGCCACTGTGCAGTCCTCCATAGTTTTATCAGACTGCGATTCTGCGCGATAAGGGAATTTACCACCGATTTTGCCCCATAATCCCTAGTCCTATACCATTTATTCTTCCACTTTTTGCGGGTGGCGATAAGGTTCAGGATGTGATCTGGCATAGGACGTAGAGCTGGTGGAAGTGGCCTGAATTTTGGAATGGTTACGTCTGCGGCTCTTTTGATTGTTTCAGTGAAGAAGTCCACGTAGGCGTCCACGTCACTTCTCGCCCGGAGTGTGGGAACTGTTGACAGTACGTTATGGACCTATTATTATTATTATTATTGTCATGAATTACTTTAATTCATTTAATTAATTATTTTTTGTGGGAATCGGTCGTGAATTTAGAGCGCGTTTTTTATGTATTGCACTTCAGTACTATTTATAATTCTCGAAAATATAAGGTAAATCAGTCAACAAACCGTAAAATGATCATCTTGTAGGTCCCAAAAAATATTAAATCAGCTTGTTGTGAATTTTAAAGAATATTATTTTTATACTCTTTTAGGTATCTATGGCCACTATTATTGCAAAAGACTTTGTTGGTTTCTTCTGGTTTAGACAGTGTTGACAAATTTTTCGCCAACGTTTTGCCAGTCATGCTGCTGACTTCTTCAGGGCTGAAATGAGAATGAGCCGTATTTGGCATAACTGTATGCCTGTGTATACATGACTATATATACAAATTTATTCTCATTTCAGCCCTGAAGAAGTCAGCAGCATGAATGGCGAAACGTTGGCGAAACATTTACCAACACTGTCTAAACTAGAAGAAAACAACAAAGTCTTTTGTAATATTATTTTCCTAAAAAAAAATGTAAATAAAAATATACAGTAACCCATTTAATGTTGAACGTTATTATGGATTTTTGTAACAATTTTATATGTTTGAGAAAGAGAACGCAAAACACTTCATAGTCCAGCTAATGTGTGATTTGTTCCACTATCCATATATATATATTTATATTATATCTTACAACCAACTAACAATCTATTTTATAATAATTTTACTTAGTTATATATTTTTATCGAATAAGTATGAATGGAATGAGTAAACATATCGCACTTAATAGCCATTGGATTGAATGGTGCAAGTGGCATAACTGTATGCCTGTGTATATATGACTGTATGTACAAACGTCAATAAATAGAAGTTAATAAGTTTTTAAGTATTATTTGTTCAAAAATTAATTAATTGTACCGAGGAGTAACTAGTTACTAACGTAGTCTTTGGCTTGATATTGAGTTTTAATATAAGCGAAAACTCCGTTTCAACTTAATACAAGGCTTAGCCACTTTTGCAGTACGAAAATGAAACAATACCGCTTCCATCAGTATAATTAACTCATCTTGGGAAAGATTTGTATTATACCTATTATTCACTTGGGCTACGCAGATATATTGTATCAATTTTGAACGAGTTTGTAATACATTTTCTGTCTACTACCCTTTATGGACTCATAAAGGTTAGGTTGATTATTTATGGACTCTTAACGCCTAAGGTCTTCAGTGTCCTATTCTATAATTTTTGGTCTATTAGATTTTACGAGATATACCTTGGTTTTTGAGAAATTCAATTATTGCTTTAAAATTTGTGTCATTATCACTCAGCATCGTTTGAATTTTTCTCTCCATTCCTAAGTTCCTAAAATAACTTTCATGTTGTGGGCACTCTTCAAGGATATGGCGTATTGTCAGTTGTGAGTGACAGATCCTACAGTTCGGAGGCATTGTTTTTTCCTTAAGGAATCTAAGCGAAAGTCGCGTGTGGCCGATTCTCAGTCTTGTGATAACGACTTCCTCTCTTGGAATGTTCAATACATTCTGTTATTCTTTATTCTGAGAAGAAAATTAAATCACAGAGTAAGGATATCGGACTAATTATAAAGTATAGCTGTATGTAAGAACGCAAATGATAACTATGATGATATGTATCGTAGTAGCTATGGCTAATATATGTCAGGCTTAATTAAAAAAAGAAATATAAATTTAAATAATAAGGGAAACAAAGGTTACAAAAGCCATTTAACAAGTATTAATATATAAGCAATCTCTCTGGACAAATTCCGACATAACCACTTATTCCACCGGAGCTGTAGATATAAAGTTTAGCAGTTTGTAAATCGACAATTAATGGTTTTGATCTTGGGATATGACTCGATACATGTTGCAATACCATATCCACTTGTTACAGACGAATTCTTGTAAACCGTAAAAACGAGGAAGGGCTAAAAGTGGCCGCTACGTGAAGAGGTAAAAGAGATAGCTAAAAAGAGCCGCTAACCACCGCCGACCTGGATTATGTGTTGGAGGGTAGAAAAGTTTTAATGAGGCCCCCAACCCTCGCCCCAAAGTCCAAAGTAATGAACATGAAGAGCCCACCGTCAGGAGTCGGTCGCCTAACTTACTCAAAAGTAAAACTTAGTCAAAAGATTATCCGCTAATTCCTCAGGTACAAGAAGTTGCCCAATTAATCGCATTATTCTCTATTCATTAACTAAATTATCTCTAAAGAACTTAATCATGTAATCAAATAATTTCGCGTCATATTATCGTCTATATCGGGTGGGAAATAATCCGTTATCCTAACTCCGTAATAAGATTTTCTTCTCGGAATAAAAAGTTAAGATAATCCCCTTATAAAGTATGATTACAGTTCAAGAGTAATAATAAAAGTGATCATTTACGGTGTGATAGAAAATATATAATAACGCTGCAGGAATAATGATGAATTCATAATTGCATTCATTTTCCTGGTTTAAACCAGGAAACTTCAAGAAAATACGGGAACAATTGTTCTATGTATCGTGCCATCCACAGTCTGGCTTTGTTATTGACAAGGGAGATATGTTTTCGAAGATTAATACTAGGCAGAAATGACAGATTTAAGAACCAGTTCATTTAAAACATAGGAGAGGGGTATAGAACCCCTCTAAGACGAAGCTATAGGAAAATTACTTCAAGAGATACGGAACAGGAAAGTCAAGGATTTTACTTCTGGATGTAAGACCAGCAAGTTTGGGAGAAGATGGCCAGATCCAGATGCCCTTACCACAGATCTTGATCTACCTGATGAAGATCTCTATATGAACCCCTGTTATACCAGATAAGTGGTAATTTATAGCAACCCCCATTTATTTGAATCATTATTGCTCATGTCTGAATTAATATATCAAAGTGTATTCAAAATAAGTAATTACATTATTAAAATCAATTTATTTTAATTATTAAGATGCTTACTTTACCCAAATACACTATTTATTTATGACCACGATATTGATGGTATACTGATTCCCTCAGCTGACTTAGTAAGTTGGTAAAATCATGGCGAACATCTGGATTGGAATCCAATTTAAAATTAAGTTAGGATATTAATGTAAATAACAAGTTGAGTAAGTATCAACAATAATTACTCATCCCAAATACAATGATAAGGTAAATAACATCATAATGACAGAAAAACATTTATAAAATGACAAATGTCAATTTAGAAGACAAAATAAAGATATTATTAAATAGAATTAATAAACCATATTTATTTACTTAAAATATAGCAGTACCAATTCACCTGAATGTCAAACCAAAGCTGATATGGTTAAGAAGTAAATATTCCATTAATAATATTTAAAATTTAAGGTTTTGGATTGAAATGAAAAAAATTGAGAGGGTGTGCGTTTCGAAATTCGAAAAAAAAAATTCACCCTTGTAGCCTGGGACACCCTAATGAATATATTAAATAAGTTCTTCAACTTGATGACATATTCTTTAGGAAAGACCTTCCAAGGGACTTGGGCTAATCCCTAAATGAAGCCAAAGGGACTGTGGGTCGAGTGAGGAGAGGGATACAGGGAGAAAGAGAGAGACAATGAGACAGAGAGTGAGAGAGAGAGTGAGAGAGAGAGAGAGAGAGTGAGAGAGAGAGAGAGAGAGAGAGAGTGTGTGAGAGACGAGGGAGACACGGTCAGCTAAATAGAGGGAAAGTTAAATTAGTGAGGATAGTAGAGATGGTTAAAGCTAGGCAGAGGAATCGCCGCTGCTTCTCCAAACGGTAGAATTTAATTAACATGCTCTTCTGGCTTATGTTAAGGAACAGTGATCCGTATGTTATAAAGCTAAAACCTTGATAGTTTCTAAGGATATGCCTCATGTGAAAGGGCTATACCTTAAACATTCTATTTAATTAATGAAAGTTATTCATATATAAGCCTTTATTTAATAAAAAACATCTTAAAAGACAGTCATAAAAAAAATGAACACCAGTAAATAAATAGTAATATTAATAATGACAATTATCTATCCAAAAAGTTTTCCAAACTATGGTCAATCATTGGAAAAATACATGAAACAGTGTTATGCCATATGAAAAGGATGCATGCATGATTATTTTTCACTCAAAAGATAACGTGGATAATTCACCGATGATGCAAGCTACCGTAATGCAATAATGTTAAATAACGTGGCTCAGAAAATGATGTAAAATCGGAAAGCCACTAGACCCGATAAACTACATAACTATTGGCTGAAAAACTTTATAATTGCCAACCAAAAACTAGCAGATTGCATTAAAAATATCTTAAACAATAGTTAGATATCCCTAAAGCTTTCAGAACAGTTTGTACTTAGTTGATAACAAAAGGGGAATAACAGAAATTTAAGCCTAAGGAGTTAAGACCTGTTCCTCAAAAGAACATATACATTTTTAACATCAGCAATTAATAACAAGTGGTAGAACATAGATAATTAGTTGATGAACGGTTTTGGGACAAGGGGAATACAGAAGAGGATTTCGTCAAAAATGATTTCCAGGTTTTTGATTCACCACAATGAACTTTAACTTATTATATATTGCCCACTTACTTATTTTTGCCTACCATCTTGGAGTTTTTCCATTACTTGAAATAGGCCAGAAAAGGATCGAAGAATTCGGATATAATCAACGTAACCACGGAATGTTAGATGAAGAGCGGAAGATCGTTGATGTAAATGACAAATAGCGTGAGGGATAGCGATGAACCCTGCGGTTCACAAAATTTAAAAGGATAAGAATAGAGTGGATTGAGTTGAATGACATCGTCGAAGTCCGGGTTGGAGAGTTAATGAGGTAACAAACATATTCTATTATTCTATATCATATTCTCTAGAACATATTTTATTTGAACAGAAAAGATATAATTAGGTTCGCGATATATATATTATGTTCGCGTTTTTAGAGGAGCGTGGGTATCTTATGTAGATTGCAAGATAAAAAACAAGTGATTGTCGAAATTATAAGAATAGATGTCTTCTGAAGTGAACGAATTGAGGCCAGATTAAAGAAATCCATAGGTAAAAAGGCCCAAATGAATCGATATTGGATGAAAGTGATAGGATTGGGAACAAGTGTTAGGATACAATGTTGAATGTATGAAAGTTTGAGGAAATCATGTGATGATCCAACGGAACGGGACGCTGCAACGACGAACCAATTTTCAGAGGTGAATCAGAGCTGTTAAGGTCTAACAGGAATCCTAAAACGGAGTATGATAAGTAGAAGAATGGGTACTAGGTAAAAAAACCTGTCCCACTACAAGCCATGAAGGATCTGGGTTCAGTAAGTGGTAGACTGTACTGTTTCTTGGTCAATGGTTACGCAGGGAGGTGACGTCCTATTTTGTAGGAATATCAGAGTTTTCCTATTTTGTGTATCTAATTTATAGAGGCTGGGTGAGCAGGAGGATATTAGGTCTCATAGGTTCTCCAGCCGCTAACAGATTAGATAAAAGTCTGCTAGCGTGCGGGATTTGAGCCTAGGACCTTTGGCATTGCATTTCAGCACCATTGAGCCACTCCTCTACGTACGAGATAAAGATTTTAAACATATTTGATTTGTGAGCAAGGGTTACTGGGATTTCAGATCATATTAATGTAAAAATTACCAAATATATTGATATGGTGTTAAGTTGTGACTAGACGGACAAGGGACGATTCCAATGAAAGAGACGACAAAGAGACGATTGGTTGCCGAATGAAACAAGATGAGGTTGGTAAATTTCGGCATATATCATAGGAGAAGAGACGGTCTTGTTTACAACAAATATATATTCCGTGTACGGACAAGTAAGTAGTAGGAGATTAAAGAATAATTTCAGATTGAGATCTATTATGATGAGGAAGGAAGCAATGAAAGGTTTTTTCCAAGTTTCAGGCACATCTATGATATAGTAAAATGTATCGAGGAAATATTTGTGAAAACCACCAAAACGGGTAATAAGGTATTGAGCATTAACGTGAGAACTGTTCAGAAGTGAGTAGGCGGGGAATGAAGAACCAGGAAAACAGGGTAGGGATTGAGGAATTGGAAGAGGAACTTTTCCTATAGTCTTCAGTTTCAGAATATAAAAATAAAATAAAGAAACCCTTGAGAATGAATTCAGGAAACGAGTTCGGAGGCTCATTAAAACAAATTTAGCTTCAGGAAACTGGAAAAAGGCCTTGAGTACATGTGCTCCTTTAACGGTTACGTGCTCGTTTAAATTATAATAAAATGGTAAGATGTTATGGTAAAATCAAGCTAATCGTAACTTTTCAGAACAGTCGATTTCTGAAAATCTTGCAGTGATCAGGAATCAAAACTTAAGGCAAATGTCATGTTCAGTGGTTTTCAAGTGGTATCGACGATTGCAAGGCTTGATTAAGGATATACGCCACTACTCTGGTTTCGCTAGGATCGTAACAGATCCTTATTGAATCTTTATGAGAGATTTTACAATGCCTTAAAACATATATTGCAATGAATTTATTTGCCTCTGTCCAGTGGTTAAAACATGGAAGTATTTTTCTAAACACAGAAGCGCATTTTTCTTAATTCGTACATTTATGCATTGACTCTTTTTTTTAAAAATATATTTATAATTTTATTGAAGGTCATAAATACAGTAGGCTAAATAAGTTGGGTCAATAATTAGATAAAACACGCTAACTAAGTGTCGTAATCAAGTATTGTATATTTTATTTACTTAAATAAAATTTTAGAGAGCGGAGTTGTGCATTATGTAGAGCACAAAAGGTCCTGGGTTCAAATCAATCTGTGGTTAATAAATTATTTATCTGCTATCACCCACGAATGAACTATACGGGATCTCCAGTCCCTAATGCGTGCCACCAATCCTCTAAAACTTGGGTGCCGTTGATTGGTGAACAATTTGATCTTGGTCAAATCGACTCATTCCAAAGCAGTTGTCTTCGAGATCTGTGCATATCCTACCACATACTGAACCCCAGATAAGTATAACTCCATGTGTTAGCGATAGTTTATTTTTTTCCAAAAATCAAAACATTAATAAATATAGCATCCCGTTATTTAAAAAGGTTTTTAGTACTATTGAGATTAGAGAGCTGCAGTGTATATTCTTCCATGCATGATGAACCCATTTCTACTCTAATCATCACCAAATGTTGAGAAAAAAAGAAAGACTTATTCCAAACACTACAGGATAGACAATCTCATTGATTACTAATTGATTAATTATTTTCAACTGGAACTATATTATCATCTATATCCTAATATTTTAAGATAAATTGGGATTGAGGATGCTCGCAGATTCAGAATTACAATAAATTATTTATTTAAAGTATTAAACGAAAAACACATATCTCATCCGTTAAGAAAATATCATTGATTACTTATCGATTTTAAATTACATGCTTATTAAATCCATTATATTTTTTTTTAATATTACTTTAAACGTCCAAAGTTAAGGTAAAATAATTCAACAACCAACATTTAGTTTGGAATTCTTATATAAGACTGTGACTACTCGGTTTTTCAGGCTTCTTCAAAACTTACTAGAAAACGCTCTAAGCTCCTAATGAATTAATTGCAAAAGCCTCATATACATTACTATGAAAAAAACATCCTTCGACTAAAAATAGTAGAGGATTGGGACTCCAATGAGCCATTCAACTCCTCTCGTATACGTTTCTTAAAATCCAAAATTCTTCAATCCTCCTTAATTTCGAATAAAGCCATCCGTAATGAGGCCCTCAACTCATTTCTTTCATAACAAACTTTTTATATTTTCTATTCAAACTAACTAGTTTCAAACCGAGCTTCCTCTTCGATCCCCGAGGTGCCAAAAAAGAAGAAGGCGTGACCTCTTAAGTTGGATATTTATTTTTTACTACCAGTCGGTAGTTTCTCAATATACCTTCAGCTCATGTCATTACTTATTATTCATTCTTTTTTATTATTATTATATGATATTTGTAATAAGTAAATTTTAAAAAATGGAATTGAAGGATTAAGACAGATATATTTAGAAAAAACAAATGCTTCAAGGAATTTCCGATAATTTAAAACAAGAAAGACTGTCAAAACAATTACTAAATAATCATTAAAAATGTATTTACTTGAAACGAGCATTTGATTTTATACCCTATCAGTTAAACTTTTATAACGTATCACCATGTAATCAGTTACTGAATTTTAGTTTAGACGTATTACTTGAAAAAAAAATAAAACAATGATAGCGGGTTCGTAGCCCAACAGGTGGCCTTTGGCTTTTTCAAAAGGACAAAAAATCCTTTGTTGCGGGGTTCTTCTGAAATGACGTATAAAAGGGACCAGAGCCTGTACGATATCAGGTCCTCGTTTAAGATCCCAATCTTAATTATACCTGGATTGGTAGAATTAAGGACTCTCACTGAATTATCTTCCTATACTTTCCTATAGCCACAGTAGCATAAAGTGAAGTTAAAAGAATAAACAAAAAAACAATAGTGTGAAAATCATAAGTGGTTTTAGATCAATAATAATAATATAAATAAAACAACAGTTTGTGACGGAACTTTATATAGAATGCCCACATGTATCAAACTCTTTTGGAAGAATGTCCAGTTTTCAGTTAGGAAGATCTTGGCACCTGTATTTCGGGATCTATTGTATATAGATATGCTACCATAAATAATTATTTTACTCCATGAACCTAGTTGCAAATCTGGATAATATACATCAATGGAATTCTATTGCATCTTTGTCATTTGTTGTTAATAAGAAGGTAATGGTTTCGTCTTAAGGTTTTATTATCCAGTATCTCTAAAAATATTCCCTCTTTTGATAATTTTTCTTCCATTCTAGTTTCCTAGTGCACTGTGTTGTTGGTCTCCTTTTATTGGATATAAGTTTTTCCGGGTGAAGTTTCCTTTTATTAAAATATAATACTCATAGTATGCTTGAGATGAATCTTGCAGTCTTTATTAACTTATTGTACTAATTCTTCCCTCTAGTTGTATTTGCCTAAGAATATTAGAAAAAATCTCTATATCTTATTTAATTCTTCTTCGATGATATATTATTTAATAATGCGGTTGACTGAAAAATTAAGAGACTACAATTTTAAGAGACGCGAATGGCGTATTCCTTTGGTTCCCTTTGTGGGTATTCACTATAGTAGCCTCTTCAAATACATTGACAGCTGTACCTACTGTAGAATAAAAGGCCACCCTTTTATTCTACTTTCAGTACTTAAGGTTGAGTAAGTGACATTATCCTTTTACGTAACAGTTTCCATGAACTATATTAAAGACTATTAAAATTTAAAAAAAAATAGGAACGAAAACATATTTTCTCCACTGTAAAAAAGGAAGGGAACACAAATTTTGTTAATTTTTTTTCTCATCCTCCAAAAATTTTATTTACAATATTATACAAAAAAATTGTTAATTATAAATTTGTTGATTATAATTGATAATAATAGTAATAAAATGTTAAAATCAATCTTATTATATGGGACATACGTGTAGAGGTTTACCTTTATTTTCCGCGTCAAGAGGTAAACCTTGGCGTGTGTGCGACTTGGTGCAAAGAAGCTCCAGATGCGGACAGACCTACAGGCGTGTAAATAGTGTAAAAGCCTCGCTATGCCGTCTGATCCGAAGCTATCTTAGTGGAAGATCTTTCGTCGTACGAGTCGGGGACAGTTACTCGACTTCTGGCACCACCTCTTGTGGAGTACCTCAAGGGTCTGTGCTAGGGCCGTGATATACACAGCACAGGTGGTCTCGAATAAGCATGAAGGAGTGGTAGTAGCAGCCTTTGCGGACGACATAGGGATATACGCTTCCAGCGCCAACGCCCGGCATGCCCTTAAAAAGGCACAAAGGGCGTCGGTACCAATCGTTGATGATTTGAAGCTGAGTGGCATCACGGTGAATCTCTCCAAGACGGACGCCATCGTAAAAGGTAAAAAACGCAAGGTAAAAAACGCCTACCGGCGACCTTCACATTTGAAGGTGAAGATCTCCGCGTATCGAACAATTTACTCTATCTTGGCGTCACTCTAGATAGGCACTTTACCTTCTCGAGTCACGTCAGGCAGAGGTTGAAGTTGGCCCGATATAAGTCCCATAGGCTCTACCACCTGCTCTGCTCTCATCAGCTCTCGCTGCGGCTTAAATGCCAGATAAATAAATCTGTCAGTAGACCCACGCTGCTCCATGGTGCGCCGCTACTTAAGCACCTCTTTAAATCCAACCTCCGAGCCCTACAACAATTCCAGTCCTCTATCCTGAGGCGCATAGTGAGAGACACATCGCTTGAAAAAGCACGAAGCACTAAATTGCACATTAGCCGGAGGCACCTCAAATTCTTTGAGAGGCTAAAGGCGTGTGAAAACCCATTATTCAAAGATATAGTCCCCCCTCCTAGACCTGGGAGGTGGCAAGGCAGTGCCCCTATGGTCGACGTGCTCTCATTGTCCTAGGGTAAGGGTCTGGACACTCTAGTCCAATCCCCACTTCCTTTTCTTCCTCCCTCTTCCCCTTTCTTCTTTCTTCCTATCTCCTACCCCGAAAAGCGGTCTCTCGTCGATTTTGAACTGTATCGAGCCAGCGGCCTAGTGCCGGTTTAGAGAAAACGCCTTAAGCGGTCTCATACCTTGTAATTACTTATAATACCTCCAGGTAAATGAAGTACCTATGATGTATGCATATATATTGATTTGTAAATAAAATGTATATATTGTAAATTTATGTAAATTATGAAATAAATGAGATTTGAAACAAAAAAGATTTTTTTTTTTTATTTTTTAAAGAGAAAAGATAGGCCCTCGACCGGGATTTGAACCCGGAACCTTTGTCTCACCGTGACATCGCTCTGCCAATTGAGCTATCCAAGGCACTTCCCGGTCGAGGACAAACCTTCTCTCTTTTAAATCCTAAAGCCCCAATGTGCTCCCGCCATTTTTGCGATGAATACACTAGAACGAAGTTCTTTGAACATTAATTTTAATTTAGGATCTTATTGACTTTCGTCATATTATTATTTATAATTTTTTATAATTATTGGTCATTTTTTATGAGTTATAAATATTTTTATTTTTTAAAGAGAAAAGATAGGCCCTCGACCGGGATTTGAACCCGGAACCTTTGTCTCACCGTGACATCGCTCTGCCCTTCAAATCCCGGTCGAGGGCCTATCTTTTCTCTTTAAAAAATAAAAATATTTATAACTCATAAAAAATGACCAATAATTATAAAAAAAAAAAAAAAAAAAAAGAAGATATATTGTTGGACGTTACTGATTAATCTCGTACATTTTTTTAAAGCATAAGTATGTTTGATTTATTAAAGAAGCAATATAACTGTTTACACTATAACCAATATGTATAATATGCACTTTCTTTCAACAAGAATTTAATCAAAATTTCAACAAAAAAAAGGGGAACGAAAAAACATTGTTCGTAATTAGAGAGAAAAGGCAGAAGGAAGTAGTAATTCTAGGACTGGAGAAGGCCGATCTAAGCCCCAGGATCGTATAAGGTATACTTAGTGGATGAGCGGTATCTTTAAGTGCAATATAAAGTTATAAACTTGCTAAGACTTTGCGGCCTTCGGTAGGAGCTTCAAGAAGCAATTATTCTCCACGGTTGGGTTTAAGGAGATGCTGTCGGGTTGGAGGGGGAAGAGTTTCTGGGGTTAGGAGTGGAGGGGGGGGACGAAATTTCAATAAAGGCTTCAGTATAGGAGGAGTTGGCCCAAGTATTGTTTAGAAGATATTGGACCGATATGATAAGGCCCAGTCAGTCTAGCTTTTATAAATTAGATGTTCGGTTTGATAAGATGACATTAACTAGCCAATCTTAAGGATATTTCATTAGCTTATATACAACAAAAATTGCAATATACCCTCATTTACTCCCCTCAATTATTTCGAAATTAAATTTTGTTCTTGATAACATACCTATGTAAAGCTAGACGGTCTCTTTAACAAAACATCACTTCTTATTTCCAAAAATATTTCTTCCTTGGATTTTTTTTTCCCATTTTGTTTCTGTAAACCTCTATTGTGTCCTTGAGGTCCACACACACGTTTAGAATAACACTGAATTTATTAACTACAAGTTCACATCAGATATAAATAACAAACACTGGCCTCGTGGCCGCAAGGTGGTAAGAACAACTTTAACTGAGAGCTTACCCAAGGCTTCATCTTAATACTAGAAATAACCACAGTCTTCCCCACTTATTAAGATTACAATGAATTTGAAAATTAAATACAATTGAATAAATATAAAGTTATATTTTTCCTTTGGTGTATAAAGTTAATAAAAATTGAAAAGATAATAATTAGTTTAAAACAAAGTCCTTCAAACATGTAGGTAAGTGTCTCTCACGTCTGGAACGAGTTATTGGTTCTGTAGCAGGCTCTTGAACATCAGTAGGTTGTGGTGGAGTCTCTTCAATTGAAATAGGTTGCTGTGGTTTTGGTTGAACATTTGAATTTCTGGCCGGATATTGTGATTTTAGGTATTCCAAATGACTGGGTTAGTCCGAAACTTGCACACTGTTTTGGCTTAAAAAATAAAAATAAAAAATGTTCGCCTACCCGGAAATGTAAGTATACTTTGTACAGATCTACCTTACAAAAATAACGTGAACCAAGAAGCCAATTCAGCTCATCTGCTCTAGTGCGCATTGGGTAGTTGACTTGAATCCAGCAATCATTAACGCCACATTTATGATCACAGCAGAGTCGAACACCTCCATCCGGTTTTACAATTACCACTAATGGCAAACTCCTATCGCCAGCCTCTACTCGTTTGATGATTCCGCTGGGTTCTAGCATATCTAGTTCTTGATTGAATTTATTCCAGAGAGCATGAGGGACATTACGTTCTGAAAAACAGGGTTTTTCATCTGCTTTGAGCTGGAGAGAAATTTCACAACCGGGAACAGTCAATTTTCGGTTCAAATATAAAAGCAAAATTTGACATCACTATCAGAGAATTAACTAAGTTGAGTTTGCAAGTTTGAGGACAATTCATATCTGCATCTACCTGCTGCAGTTCAATACCTAGTCCTCTGATCCATTGACGTCCAATAAGAGGATCATGCCCTGCGGGAACTATATATACATCACCTATTTGTTTTCCATTATATGTAATGTTGACAGCAAGTTTCCCTTTTGATTGAATAATATTGCCTGAGTAAGAGCGAAATGGTAGAGTTGTTGGTTGAATTAGAATATTTAAGCCAAGGCTATTAAAATTATCTTCAGCCAATAAAGAGAATTTTGCACCACTGTCAATCTTAATATGTTGTTTTTTCCATTTAGCAAAAGACAAATAATATATTTGTCTGACTGGTGTTGTTCCACTTCAAATAAATCAACAATACCATGAGGCTGATCAACGATTTCAATTTTATTAAGACTATACTTCGAAACTTCTCTGTGAATTTGGTCCCATGTTGCAATCTGGATGTTATTTGTTGTGCTTCTTGAACTCTTTTTTGACATTAATGATGTGATGCAAACTCGTGAGACGCGTCCTTGTTTGGAACAACTGTTACATTTTAATTTACTCTAATCCACTTTTCATTGAGAAACCTGATGATTCGCTCAACCGCATCTAAGGCAAATATTTTCTCTGCCTAGCGTTTTAAAGTTAACTTGGTTTGATTTCATTGAATTCATTATTACGAATTCTGAACAACCATATTGTTCCCTCAGTTAAAGGTACCAACTTTATAGAAGATGAGTGAGCAGGTTCTGCAGATTCTATAGGGGCTTCTGAAGCTGTTAACAAACGTATTCATTAATTGCTATTAAATTTATCTCTCTTCCGTAATCTTCAACACATCAACTCAGCAGGTAATGTGTATTAAATATTTACTATTAAAATCTGTATTTAAATATTTCTAGATTTTAATTCTCTTGTTTATGTTACTGGAGTACATATTTTTGAGTCATTCGTTCAAGTAAGTAAAAAAACCTTTTTCCAGTCAAACATTTTTTCTTTATTTAAAAAATACGTTTCAACATTCTTCAGTCATTTTCAATTTACATCTCTTATAAGTCCCTTTTTTTATTTAATTTAAATATATTTCCTAAATACTTATAAATTTGCACATTTTTAACCTTTTAGTAGATTGTCAAATAATTTAAAATTTTTCTTATAATACTTAGAGTTTACAATGTACTCCATGGTCATTATTAACGTTTATAAATGTTAATAAAATACAGGGGTTAATATTTTTGTTTCTAAATCCGCAAAAAAGGTAACGCGGGACAAGATGCCTAAAGAAAATATCACCTCAGTTAGGAAGGGGTGGAGAGGAGCGAGACAGAGCGTAAATTTTAACAATGTCCGATATATTTTATAGCGATAGGGAGGGGGGGCGCTAGAATTAGCCGGATCTGAAATAAATTGCGGTAAAGAGAAATGAGAAGGGATGAGATAGTGCTCGGGGGTTCAGCTTTTTTCATTTATATTTTATAAAATCCTGACCCACCCAGGCTCTCAGTTATCCCTTCCAAAAGTCTCTCTTCTTCGGAGGTTGTCATCTCTTGGAAACCCTGTTTTCCTGAGCTGAATAGAATGACTATATCTACCTGCCGTCAAAGCAATTACGTCCGTACAGTTGTTTAATAGGAAGCTTGACTGACATTGCCTATATTGCTATATTTATTGTCCTCAAAGCTACACCGATTTATTATTTGTTTTTTGATAAACTAAAAAGAATGATAATTGAAATTGTAATTTAGATTATGAAGCTATATTGATACTAATATTATTAGTTACATTGAAGTTACTAACTATATATTATCAATATGCTACTTTTTATATTCACAACAGTAGCATTACTATACAGTTGGGTATATAAAGAAATATTGCCGATTTAACAAACTAAATTAAAAAAAGAGAGATAAATTAAATGCTAATATAGATGAAAAAATTATATTGTTAAGGCTCTCATGTGTGGTCGACACGTGCCTACAAATCATTTCCCACACCCAGTTCTGTTAACGTCGCCGGAATTTAGTCATGGATTTCTCAATTATTCTCACGAGAGAGAAGGAAATTAGCTAACTCTTTCCGCTAGCACACCACGGGGACAGGATTGAAAATATTTATGTTAGTTTGAATGAGTCTTTTTAAAAACGTTTCTTTTCTACCATAAGTCAGAGTTGAAGGCTGTTTGAGAAGTATCGTGACCTGACCAAAGCTAGATGAATTCTGAAGTTAGGAATTTGGCTTTATACTGCAGTCTATACTAGTTATACTAGATTCTGGGTGTAGCCAGATGTAGTTTCAATTAATGATAGAGACGACCAAACATGAAAATTGAAATTTTACTGCTTCTCTCATATTCTTTTGCACGTTTCGATCACAAAGCATGTTCCAACACTATGGATAATAACTTTTTAATATTTATAAAGATAAAAACTTGGGTTTTTCCAAAACTTCATTTGGAACTGGACTGAATTAGACGGTCTACCTCCCCCCTTGTGAGAAGTATTACCCCTCGCTGTAGCCCCTGTAAATGCCGAAAAGTATACTGCAGTCCTTGAGCCTTGAGGAACGTCATACAGTGTGGCACGAATTTGACCTATGTGGCGTCGGTGCTCCTTCCCATCGACGTCATACAGGTAATGGATGAGTCCATTACGACGGATAACGGTTCCGAACATCCGCTTCCGATCTCTGTCCGTGTAGTATCTGATCTGGACCTTGTCACCTTCATTAAAAGTTCGTACGTCTGGTCGCTCCATTGGCGCTGGTGGCTCAGGTGTTTCCTTGAGGAGGTCGAGTCTGGACCGAAACGGAAAATTTAGCACCACACTCGCAGGTAATTTGCACGCATGCTTTTGTCACATGAAGATTGTATTTCCTGAGCCTGGAAAGGAACGTCCGCATACGTTCATACAGTTCTGCTAATCATACAGAATCCGGAGGCTGTTGTTTTTTAAAGGACCCATCAGTCCAAACAGAAATGAACCACAGAAACAAGGACCACGGCGGTCAGAAGAATAGCGGAGCGGAGAACAAAGAACACATCCTCATAGGGAAGAACGGCGATTAGATATGTAATAAAATACCTATTATAACTAGGTGTTTTACTATCAATTGTAAAAATAAGATTAATAAAATTCAGTTAATTGTTGGCTACGAATGTGTAAACCATACAATATATTTAGTAAAAATCTTATATCAGTATATTACCAGTAATAATATCTAGCAGTAATTTGAATGTTATATATATATGATATTAGCTACTTAGGTTATTATAAGATGATAATCAAGGGTTTTAATGTTGCACTTATTTTATTATTAGATATATTCAAGTTGCTAATGTATATGTATACTGTGACCAGGTTGTGGGGTTTTCAGTCAAACGTCCGAAATGAATAAATAAAAAAAGTCTAAAAAAGTAGATTGTATTGATAATAAAGTTCGTTCATTCGGTTCGCTTAAGCATAAAAGAAATGGTGTATTCATCACTTAAAACGGTAACACCAACGACAAAACCATAACACCAACTAAAAATCATAGATAATTAATTAATAAACACAAATATTAAATACACTTTAACTCGTTACAATACATATATTTAAATTTATAAAAAAGAAATGAGAAGGGTCCCAAATAAATTTATTTTGTAAAAGGCGTAGAATAAAAATTTTGAGAAAACCCTTTTTTATAGTTAAAATACTAAAGTTTTATATAATAGTTTAGGCCGTAATATTTTAAATTATTATGCGGTATTACTATTTTTAGATAAAAATTAAACGGATTCAATATAAGTATTTCGACCTATTTTGTAGGTCTTCTTAAGGGACCTCGCCCGATTCCCTATGCTATCAAAATAAAAACCCGAAAACGTCATCAAAACTATCAAAACATTTTCATTTATTTCTTCAAAGGTTTAATGTTTCCTAGCCTAATAGCTGATTATTTTATATTATTAAGATAATATAATATAATAAACATATTAAATTATTTTAACCACGTTATTGTAATTCATGAGAAACTATTACAAAATAAAGAAAGTTTTTCGATTATCACTAAACTACGGTTTTAATAACTTAGTATCTGGTTACGAGGTTATTTCTATTTAATAATTCGAACTTATTTATTTTCAATATATATAGATATATATATATATATATATATATATATATATATATATATATATATATATGTGTGTGTGTGGAGGTCCGGGGTGCCCCAGTGTCATGTAAATTGTAAATGGTTAAACAGAAAAACTGAGTAACATAAAGCCCACCTTCTTTCAGAAAAAGAATAAAACAAATATTTTGTTCGGTATATAATGAAATAGATACCGAATATATTGAATATATATATATATATATATATATATATATATATATATATATATATATATACCGAACAAAATATTTGTTTTATTCTTTTTCTGAAAGAAGGTGGGCTTTATGTTACTCATTTTTTCTGTTTAACCATTTACAATTTACATGAAACTGGGGCACCCCGGACCTCCACAACATCGTTACCTGTTAAATAGAAAATATTTTTAATAGCCATCCTCTGTCTATAAAAATAAAAACTTTCTAGTTTATTCAGCTTCTAGTTTAGTATGAGATTCTAAAAATCATAAAGTTAAATAATAAGTACTCCTCCAAAACCAATGCTTTGATTAAATTACAATAAATTCGTGGAAAGTTGTGCATCAGTTTTCTGAAAGAAAGAAACATAGTTGCATAAATTTAACTTTAAGTTTATATGAGCTATGCTGTCAAAGGTTACGTGATTCCTCACTTATAGAGACACGGCCCTAATTTTGTTTTAAGAAACTGCCTTGTGGTGGTGAAAGGTAAGCTAATAAATATGGAAAAAAACAAACAAGGGAATATTTTAAACAAAAAGGAAAAAGAAGGAGAGAGGGAGAGAGACAGGTGATATTGATGTTAAACAAGAAGTAGAGAAGGACTATTAATGGGAGGAGGTAGTTGTGATTCAGGAGGTTCCGGCACACACCATATTGCAATTTATTCCTGTCAGCTGAGGAATGTTCACTTTGTAATGGGAAATTTATATTGCCTTTCCTTCACACTCTTCTTCCTCTACGTATGCTCTCAGTCACACTTTTTGTTTCTGGAGAAAATAATCTTATGGGGAAACATTCTAGCCACTTTGACGATAAGTTATTAGATGCCATATAACAATCAGGTATCTTGAATTCCTTCAGCGATCTATGAAATACATCATTGGGTGCTAGAAAAATCACCCTGCATCATATTAAAATATCTACGGCAACAAGTATTCCTTACTTATCACTTGCTACTTATTACAGAATCCCGGAAACTTTATTAACTATTAACATATAAGTTAATGTTACTAAAGGAAGAGCGAAGTTTTATACCGAAAGGTAACAGAAGGTTTTTATATATAAGCATTTGCATGTAATCATTGTAAATTGTATTATATTGTAAATAAAAGTTTGGAGGATGTGAAAAAAAAAAAAAAAAGGCGAAGTTGCTATGCTTAAGTTCGCGGGTTCCGATTCAGCTCTGGCAGATATATTATTTAATCTGTCAACAGCAACGCATCTAAAGACCCTCCTGGGATCAACAATTATTTATAAAATGAGTACCCTGAATTGGGGAAAGAACCTGGCTGTTGAACGCATTATCGGACAAATAACCTCCCTGCAAAACCGATGGTCTAAAAAAAGTAGTCTCTATCATGTACTGATCCTAAGACTCTTCGTGGGCTAAAGTTGTGATCTTTTTTTTTTGTCTTATTTTACTTATTCTTATTTTCTTAGTGGCATACTAAGTTTTTAACCTTTTCCCAATTCTTTATACAGTTTATACAGCTGACATACTGAATCATCCTAATACTATCCTTACCACGTGTATTATCAGTCAACACCAATCCAGTTATTGCATACCTAAGCCTCCAATCCCATATCACTGATTTTGAAGAATGGTGTCAAAACTGGAGAATTTAAATAAATTCTCAAAAATCGCATCAAATCACTTTTACCTTATGTCGCAAACTAATGACTTCCTGCCCTTCAGTATCCTTTAATAATATCCCACTGGTGCCTGTAGAACAGATCCGATACTTAGGATTGCACCTCGACAAACGATTAAACTGGAATCCTCATACAAGATTGAAAAGAGAAGAAACCGCTCGACGATTCAGGCTATTTCAACACTTACTAGACAAACGCTCTAAGCTTGCAATCAGTTACAAAAGACTCATCTACATGACCATCATACGACCTATTTGGGCTTACGGAGTAGAGCTTTTGGGGCTCACTTAAGCCATCGAATTCATCTCGTAATCAATCCCTACAATCCAAAATCCTTCGTAAAATCCTCAATGCTCCTTTTTGTTACTCAATGCACCTTTTAATTTTGATAAGAATAAAGTCATCTATAATGACCTTAATCTCCCTTATGTTGCTGATTCGCTCCTAATTTTGATAAGAATAAAGTCATCCATAATGACCTTAATGTCCCTTTTGATGCTGATTTGCCCCGAATCCGCTATATACCCTTTCATAACAAACTTCATTCCCACTCAAACCCTCTAATTTCAAACCTAGCTTCTTCTTCAATTCCCGATAATCCTCCGAGGCGTCTGAAAAGAAGAAGGCCACGTGACCAACTTAGTTGGACTTGTGATTTGAGTACTACCAATGGGTAGTACTTGTCATTGTCTCATGTCATTATGTATCACTTGTTGCATTATTGTAATACAGTTGTAAATATTAATAAATAAATAAAAAATGTAACCTTAATCTTTGCACAGTGCGTTTTCATACCCCTTCGGTGTTGCTCCCATCTTTTCTCCGTCCTTTTCTATCCGATCATCAGGTTTGGTTTTTGCTGAAGTCCCTGGTGAGCATTTATTTTCATCCTGATACAGTTTCATTTTGAAATATCCTCCCAAGTAGTATCCAACACTGAACACAATATCCTTCTTGGTATTGGTAATATTACAGCGTTTACAGTTACTCGAGGAGCTTCCTAATTCGAGGATAATTAAAATTGGTTAGATGTTATCAACACTAGTCATCAAAATATGGTGGACTATAACACGAAGCTTACAGTTTCAGGTAAATTTTCATTTCTAGAATATAAACTAAATTTAATATTGATATAAAAACAAAAACATATTAGATGCTTGTTGCTACATGATTTGATAATGATCATGATATGTCAACTGTCATGGCGTCGGACGAGGCAGATTTCTTAGAAGCTCTCGAGTTTTTAAATAGTCTTACGCAGTTGAAGATAAAAGATTCTATAAAAGAAGGTATTTATAGACGTATTGACTCCTTGAAATTAATATTTGGGCATCTCCGAAGAGATAACGAGCGGTTGGAGAGTGAAAGGAAAGAGATCTTGAAATTAACCTCAACACCACGTTTTGCCGTTGCCCCTTCTTATGCAGAAATAACAGGTAACAAAAGACCTACAGTTAAAGAATTTAAAGTGTTCATAGAAAAAGTAAATCCGGATAGTACAGATGATACAAAAACCCTTTTCAAGAACGCTATTAATCCCAGAAAGTTAAGAGTTGGGATAAAAACATTAAGAGAGACCAAGAACGGAGGTTTAATTATAGGTTCAGAAGCAGAAGCCGATCTTAACCTTATCAAAAATGAAATCGTCAGTAAGCATGGCAACAATTTGATAGTGAAAACTCTGAAAAAAAACAACCCTATAGTTATAATAAAAAATATTCCTCAAGACTTAAAAAAAGAGGAAATAGTCCCAACAATTATTGAGCAAAATAGGTTACAAGAGGAGGACTTGAAACTAAGAACAATTCTGTCGAACCAGCACAGGAACACAGGTGGAGGTTCACTGATTAAAATATGGAAGCACGCAATTGTGGAGATAACTCCCAAAGCGAGAAAGTTGCTGGCTGGCAGGGCGTTCGTGGACATGGTGACCTGCTCCGTGGAAGATTATCACTCGGCTCCGAGGTGCTACGTCTGCTCCAGGATAGGTCATACCAAGAAGTTCTGCACGGCCGTCCAGCCTACGTGCCCGCTCTGCTCGGAGCCCCACAGCCTGAGGGAGTGCCGATCTGAGGCACACAAATGCATCAATTGTGTGAGTCATAATAATAGAGTAAACATTAAGAAGAAAGTAGATTCTAATCACCCAGCATTATCTAGAAATTGTCCTTCTTACAAGGCGGCTTTAGATAGAATAATTGCAAATACAGACTATGACTGACAAACTAAATAATTACAATAATGGTACATTATCGTTAGTCTGTAAAACTTTTAACTATATAAAAAGCAATTTACTAATAAATTGTTTAAAAGTAAATAGTATAAATTTGATAGTAAGTTATTTGCTAATCAATATTAAAAATATTAAGAATGGTGGAACATTTCTAATTAAATCATATCTAAATACAACAAATACATTTATAAAGTCATCAATAGCAGAAATTAACCAACAACTTTCAACTGCTATCATCTGGAACTTGCTGTATCCAGTTAATAGTTATAAGATAACACTTGAGTTGTACTGAAATGAATAGGAAAATGTGTATAAGTAAACATATGTTTTCAAGTGACTTGTTCTAGTAATATAAACATGAACGTTTTACAACTAAATACTAAACATTCTAAATACTGTACAAATTTACTGCAAAAAATTATAAACAAGAAACAATTAGACATTTTACTGATTCAGGAACCATACTCCTACAACAAAGATATCACAGACTACAGAGGATACAAAATTTATCAAACATATGACGACATCCCTAGAGCAGCAATAGTAATTCAAATCCTAACCTAGACAGCTGTTTGATAACAGAATTTTCAGATCGAGATATGATAACAGTGGAGGTTATTACAGGGAGAGACAAATATATCCTTGCTAGCTGTTATTTCGATATTACTAGGGACATAAATATCGATTTAAATAAGCTTAATAAATTTATCACAAGCTAAGAGGTTATAATATAGGTGTTGTTCGAACAGCAGATCCAAAGTGTGGCATGATAAGATTTCTAATACAAGGGGATTACTTTTGGAAGAGTTCATCGTAACTAATGAGTTATTAAAATGAACATGAAGTCAAATATTCCTACTTTTGATGGGCATCAAGGGCAGAGTAATATTGATTTAACTCTGTCTAATATACAAGCTACAGGACGAATAAAAAACTGGATCATTTCAAACGAAACTAATCTTACAGACCACAACTGTATTCTATTTGAAATTAAATGTAATAGGCCTTTTGAAAATACAAATAAAACAAGAAAATACTTTACCTCAAATGCTGATTGGAATAAATTTGAGACTAACTTACTAACACAACTTGAAAAAGAATTTATACCGCGTACTGAAAACAAATTTACAGCTGAAGAACTACAAAACTATATTATTGAATCACTACAGTATATGAGCACAAATTTAATTTCCAGAATGATGACTAAAATAATAATTAAAGCTTCAAATATGACGTTTAAAAAATCAAGTAATAGTCCCCGTATAAAACAACATAAGTCTGTTCCTTGGTGGAATGATGAACTGTCAGCCCTACGTAAAAGAACGAACAAGCTCAGGCAGCAATATCAGAAGATTAAAAACAACCAAGAACTCAGATATAAAGCTAGAGACAGCTATCTGGAAAGTCGCCATCTTTACCAGAAATTAATTAGGCAATCCAAAATGGAATCTTGGAAATCGTACTGCACTAACGCTAAACCATGGGACTGGACTTATAAATGGGCTGCAGGAAAAGTAAAGAATCAAATGCTTTTAAAAACCATACAAACATCGACTAACAACCAGTATACCAACAATCTAAAGGAGACTTTGAATCAGGTAATGACCGACCTAATAAATGTAGATATTCCTGAATCAGATGACAGCAGACATACTATAATTAGATCGAATGTTATGATACCTCCGGATACAACTGATGACTTACCAATAGAGGACCATGAAATTTCGATCGCAATCAAATCGTTAAAAACAAAAAAATCTCCGGGTTACGACGGGATTACTCCTATAATTTTCCAAAAAGTCTTCGAATTTGTACCAAATTTAATACTACATTGGTACAAATTGCTCTTCAGAAGAAACGAATTTCCAGACAACTGGAAAATTGGTCTATTAGTCTTAGTACCGAAACCTTCTTGCACTAAGCTCAGACCAATTAGTATGCTTCCGATCATGAGCAAAATTATCGAGAAAATCGTTAAAAACAGACTAATTAATTTTCTTGTTAAAAAAAAAACTGTAAACAAAAATCAATTTGCATTTATGCCGAAGACTGGAACATTAAACGCATTACATTCACTGACCACCAATATCAGCGAAGCTCTAAATAAAAAAGATCAACTTCTAGTTATCAGCCTTGACATAAAAGGGGCTTTTGACAATGCTTGGTGGCCTGCTATATTAAATAATCTCAAAAAATATAGGTGTCCAAAGAATTTATATTTATTGATTAGAAATTTCCTTGAAAATAGACGGTTAATTTTTACAACGAATACCATCTCCTACTTAAAAACTCTAACGCTAGGAACACCACAAGGATCATCTCTATCGCCCATTCTTTGGAACATTTTAGTTAATACAATTTTCGAAATTGACTTACCAACTGACTCAAAATTAATTATTTACGCCGACGATATATTAATTTTAATCAGAGGATATTGTTTTCAAAATTTAAAACAGATAGCAAACACAACTTTAATCAAAATACATGAGTGGACAAAAACATGCAAGTTAGAACTCAACACAAGGAAAAGCAAATACATTATTTTTAGCAGAAAAAGGTATTTACCGGATTTAGACATTGTCATTGGCAATGAGCAATTGGAGAGCACTCAAACATTGACCTTTCTTGGCGTAGAGTTCGATAGAAAAATGAGTTGGTCGAAACACATAGAAAGAGTATACGTCAGGACTTTGCAAACAGTCAACTCCCTGACTATTGCTGCAAGAACAACCTGGGGCCTCGGGGCTGAATGTTTGAAGACAATATACGAGGGGGCATTGATTCCCAAAATGCTTTACGCAGTGTCGATTTGGCATAGAGCAATTGAGAAAAAATGCCATCTACGGAAACTTCAGAGACTACAAAGAATCATAGGTATCAGGATTGTCAAGGCATATAAAACTATATCATATGACGCAGCTTGTGTCTTAGCAGGAATTGTACCCATCGATCTTAAAATTAGTGAAATCGTACAACTCTCATCGATTAAATTGCGTAACGATAACTTTAGAGAAATCGAACATACTATGATAGAAAGGGAATCTGAACCTTTTGATTGGTTACACCCATCTACATTTGCCAAACTTTACACGCACTTGACACAACATAACAGAACGGGTACAGAAATCACTAACATGTACACAGACGGAAGTAAAGAAGGCAATAATGTAGGCTGTGCTTGGCTACTTTGGGACACAAATGGGAAGATGCTAAGTGCCCAGTACAAACTAGGCTCTACGAGTTCCAACAACCAAGCTGAGAAGTACGCAGTCGTAAAAGCGACAGAATTCCTTCTTGACCTTCCAACCAACATACATACAGACATAGTCATACACACAGATAACAAAATCTTGATACAATCAGTTCTCAACAAAGACGTACATGACGAGCTTACCGAAAATATCAGAATGAACTTGTGCACACTTAGGCTTCTAAATTTCTCTGTAAAAATAATGTGGGTAAAGGGTCACTCTGGTATCGCAACACTTTGAAATATTTGAATTTTACAAAAACTTCTGTCTTTTCATAACAAAGAAAGGTTCTGAAGTCTGTATTAAGCATTTTTAAACTGGACATAAACAAGTTTTATTAAAATAAATTACAATATCTCTTCCAATAAACAAAAAAGTTAGAAAACTTACTTTCTGAACTTTTAATTTCTGACAATTTTAACTTTTAAATCACAAATAAAATTTTCAATTTACATTTAATAAGACGCATTGCCCCCTCTGGCTTGAATGACTGCTTCCACTCATTCCTTGGCATACCAATAAAAAGGTTTTGAAGAAAATCTTGGGGTATATTGTCCCACTCCTCCAATACAGCTGCCTTTAGCATTTCAAGGGTAGTAGGAGGTGAATCTCGTGACTGAACCGATCCTTTGAGATAATCCCAAACGTGCTCGATTGGGTTAAGGTCAGGACTTCTTGCTGGCCAATCAATGGTATGGATATTTGTGGTGTTCAGGTACTCAGAAACACATCTTGCCTTGTAAGAGCGGGCATTATCATGCATGATCAACGATCCAAAGCCTATGAAAGGCATAAAAGGCACTATATGATCTTGAAGAATCATTTCTACATACCTCAAAGCAATCAGGGCCCCTCCTTGGATTGGCACAAACTCTGTACGTGCCTCCTAAAATATGCCGCCCCAGAACATGATAGACCCTCCTCCGAATGGTTCAGTTTCTAACGTGCAGCATTGACTAAACCGTTCTCCAGGCCTTCTCCAAACTTTTTCACGTCCATCCTGTCTGTTAAGGGCCACTCTCGTCTCATCGTGAATACAACTTTTTTCCATTCCTCCACAGTCCAAGATTGGTGTTGTCTTACAAAACTCAATCTCTTTACGTGGTGTTCTGTGGAGAGATGAGGACCATTCACTGGCCTTCTTGAGCTGAGGTTTGACTCGCTCAGTCTTCTAATGACCGTTGAATCCGAGATTGATATCCCTCAAACACCAGCGATCAAGTTTTTAATGGAAGAAGCTGTAGAATTACACTACCGAAGAGCTTGCATTTTAATGAAGCGGCAATCTATGGGATTAGTAATCCTAGGACGCCCTGACGTTGGTCGCCTACCAGTTGACTACCAGTCTCCCTGTACCTTCTTATGGTCCCTGAAACGAAAGAATAGTGAATCCCAAGGCGATTAGCGATGTAACGCAATGATTTGCCTTCTTCAGAGAGAATGATGATTCTGACCGAATCATCGCGGCTTAAACGATTCATTGTGGATAAAATTAATTGTTTCAACTAGACTAAAGAGAAAAGAGGAAACAGACTTGAGACACATGAAAGATAAACTTGGACTGAAAGGAAATTTGAAATGAATAATCCAAAACTTATCGTTTGTTGGTAAACAGTGAATAAGAATGAAGTGTCTAGTCACTTATGTATCACATTTAGTAATCCTGTAAATATAAACAAAGTACGGATTCAGATGGAAACCAAGAAAATCTCGAGAATTATGGGTGTTGCAATACTTTTGACGGGGAGTTTATTTAAAAAAGTCTATTTTTTCATGTACATTTGAGGGAATAATTTTAGGCAAACAAATCAACTTTAATATTAAAAAAATAAATATAGTTAAGTTGGAAACATTACAGGATTTTTTTCTTTTCCTCCAAAATAGTATTTATGATTAACTGCCCTATACAATACATTACGAATTGTACATGCAACTATATCATCGCCTCGTGTTACCCTATGGTACTTTAAGGTTGTTCTCGAGAAAAGTGAACTAATCACATATACCTGCTAGTTAAATCAAATATTAATAGTCGGGGCACGTGGAAAAGAGATTTCTAGTTCAAAGGGAAAGTTGGTAGTTTAATAAAAACTCTACATTTTTTTTTTGCCTTTTTGACAGAGAGTGAAATAAATATATTTGGTAAAGAAAAAAAACTCAGTATTTATCATTTATTAGATTTTTTTACTTTAATTCAATGATAAAGCATTTTTTGATTTATGCAATCAAATTTTCTAATATTCACTTTTAGGTTACTTCACTATGCTCTACTGTTATTTAAATTGTAATAGAATTGAACCACCTTCAGTCAAGATGTTTTAAGACTAAATTAAATTTAATAATATGAAAATATGATTTAGTAGTATTTATTAGGTCAAAGTCGTCCTTACAGAGCACTTGTATGATGTATTTCTTTACCAATCATGAATTAGCACTATAGCACAGTGAGTAAAGCACAGAGTTGCAGTGCTAATGGAGCCAGTTTCAAATTCGGCTCTGGTAGATACACTCTAAAGTGTGTTGGAGGCCATAAATACCACCTCTGGGATCGGCAGCCTCAGCGAATCTCTATAAATTCACTATCCTTTATTTTAGAAAGAAACTTTAAGCATCATCTCCAACTAATCACCTTCCTTTAAATCCTTTGGTTTAGAAACAGGACACAACAATGTACTGAACCCTAATACAATTTTAATATTCAATTCATCACTACATATTCCTTATTTTGATTGGATTTACGAAATGAACGCGTGCCATACGTACAATATGTATGTATACGTACACTAATGTTTTTATAAATGCTTTTATAATCTGATTAGCGAGTGCGTACGTATTACCAAATTGGAAATTTTTGGACACAATATCATTTACGCAATAATGTTACCTCATTGTTGCGTAAATAATGATTTCATACAATGATGTATAAAGTGGGTACCCTTAATTTAGGGAAAACCTGGCGGTTGAATTCAAGACAAATCCCCTCCCTGTAGAGCCATTGTCCTAGAAACAGTACAGTCTCTACCATGTTCTGAACCCAAGCCGAACATGCATTGTAGTGGTACAGGTTTTCTAAAAATTACACAAGCCATTTTACTCAGCTTGTGATTTTTGCTTGGTGCCATTTTCACCATTGGTTTGTAACACCCATTAGTGTGTAAACTTTTGGAATAGTCATAAATAGCAAATACATAGTGCCTATTTATAATATAAATAACAATAAAAAAATAATAATATTCCATGTTTCCTTTTGTTCTTAGTGCAGAATTCTTCTCTAAATCATTATTTTTTAACTTAAAAGGGACACTTGTTGAATATATTTAATATTTTACTACACATTTCATTATTAATTTTCTTATTTAATTTTATTTATAATTATATTTAGAATATAAAATAATCTTATTATTTATGATTATTAATTTTATTGTTTAAGATTAATTATTACTACCGCTGAGGGGTAATGTAGAGATGTAGGCGGGAGGATTACGTTAACAGTGATCAAGAGAGTTTTGAGTTTTGAGCTGTAGTCCGTGGACGAAAGATTGTGAGCAGAGATTGGTGGTATCGGTTTTGAGCCTTCGGGAACAGGGTGGCTCAGTGGTAGAGCACTGAGTTGCCGTTAACAGCAGGGAGTGTCAAGAACCTCCTGTAGCTCACCTCTCTTGTATAAAAAGGCTACCGAAATTAGGGAAAAACCGCAACTGTAATCCTAGAAACAGAACAATCTCTACAACGTAGTAAACTCGTGACTTTTCATAGTACATATCATTTTATTGTTATTGTAAATATACGATCCTATCTGGACCACGATGACTTTATAATGCGAAACAGAAGAGATGATGACCAGGCTGGAGTTATACCTAATACATCTGGAACAGGAAGAGCCGGGGGTAATGAGATGTTCCAGGGAGGAACAAGAGAGCGGGTGAGAAATGTCGCCCGTGAGGAATAGCAGCTACAATAATCTTGGAGCTGGAGTGTGCTCCGAATACTGGAGCGAATGTCAATCATCCCTCCGGTCGGATTAAACACCCCTTCACTGGAGCGGCCTCCATCCAGCGGAACTAGTTCCTTGAAAAATCGTCTTCTTTTATTTGGAACTCCTGCCAAATCGAATTCTTCACTATCTCAGCGGATCTCTGTCGGGTGTGGGAGCTAATATAGTCTATATAAAGTAGGATCAGTAAAGATTTGGATCTTTTAAAATAAATTAATTAACTATATATGTATATATATATATATATATATATATATATATATATATATATATATAAGTTAAGTATGTATCAATAGACTAATAGGATTAAGTTTAGGTTAAGAATCATGGTATTGTTTTCACTTCTGTATAAACATTAAATACTATATATAGAGCTGTAGAATAAATAAAGAGTCAGTCGATCTTCAAACGCGTACAGTTACTCTGCCCTAAACTTATCCTTTTTTTTTATGTTATTTATTCAGCCTTATTTTAAGTGGTGCCGAAACCCGGGAGTTCTGTTCGTGCGCGATTCAAAAGTTAATTACTTATTAAGGGTTTAAATACTCGTACCATGTATGAAACAGACGAGTTAGCCCGAGAGCGCGCGAAGTTCGAATTTCAGTTGGCAAAGGCAGCAGAAGAGCATGCGCAATTAATGGCCCAACTAGAGGAGGCCAAGAAATCAGCACAAATCGAACTGGTGAAGGTACGAACTCAGAGCCTTTATTCACGAAGTCATCGGCCAGTTGGAACCGTTCACAGGTACAGTGGGGGTCCTGGACCATTTCGCTGATCGAATTATGGCCCTTATCGTGTCCCGACAAGAGAACGAAACCATATTTGAGTCAGATGTGACGATGTTAGAAGCAGCACTGGTCAGCCGTATATCAAGGCGGGTCCTGAATGCTATACAAGGAGACACAATGGTTTCATGGGATACGTTAAAGAACCGACTAAAGAAGTTGTACGGTGGAGGACGTTGGACTCCGGAAGAAGATGTATTTTATCTGGTAAAAACAAAGCGGAATCAAGGTCAATCGGAGGGTGAGTTTTCAGAAAAACTGTTAGTCCTCTACAATAGAGTGGTGGAGAAAATGATCGAGACTTTCGGTCAGGAAGAAGGTGTTAAGCGATTAGAATTCGTACGAGGATTACTAAAAGTGCAGCTGAACCATTATTTGGATCGACTAGGGTCGCTACCACGGGACCGAGACTTCGTCGAATGTGCACACGAGCTGGTGGACGCGCACGACAGAAACAAAGCACGGCGAGAGAAGTGCGAGGGCGATTGGATCGAAGTAAGGCCCTCTAGGAGACATATCATATCATATCATAAGTGTCCACTCAGACGCAGCAGTAGACCTTCCGAGAACCTACCTAGCAGAGGAGCTGATGAGAGGAAAAATTCAGAACTCCGGTGCTACGAATGTAATAGGCCCGGTCATGTAGCAGCGCAGTGCAGTTTGACGCGGTGCTACGAATGCGGCAGAAAAGGGCATGTGGCACGCGAATGCCCAAGGCGGAACTCCAGACCACACAAAAGAGAGTGCCGGCCGGAACCTATGAAGGTGAACAACCAGGAGTGGCGCAAGAAGCGGATTCACCAGAGGAGTATCGATTCCAGTGGGGAGTCATCGGCAGAGGAGAGCGTCAGTTCCGAACACAGCACGCAGACAGCGAGAGAGCATGAGGTAAGAGATGGAAAACCCAAGAGGGGCGGTCCTTCCGGTTCCGAGGCAGGGCTCGACGACATTTAGAATGAAGAAACTGTGCTAGGTGGGGCAACGGTTCGGAGGAAATAATTATTAACAACTCGGCGACAAAGGGGGAACGAACACGATTGCCCGTGGCCAGGATGAGAAGGACAGAGGTTAGGTTCCTAGTAGACACTGGGAGTATGAACTCCTTAATTAGCGTAAAATGGGTTGAAAAATTGGGAGTATGGGGGAAGCACGAACAATGTCAGTGCATTATCGCGACGGTTAGCGGGAGGAGCTCGACTCTGGTGGAGGTATACTAGAATTGTACAGAGCTGACAGGACGGGATGTGGAGGTTAAAGTCCAGTGGTGGAAACAATATTGCCGGGGTATGATTTTATTGTAGGGGGGGATATTCTGCAGTTAGCAGGGTTGAATTTGACAGTGGAACGGGGTAATTGGCGTTTTAAATTAGGCAATGTCCATATCAGGATAAGGTTATGAGCTGCGGCGGGGGCATTGAAATTGGCGCGGTAAACTGTGATAGAGCGATTTTAAGGAACTAGTAGAGCGTAATAGAGATCTTTTCTACGCGGAAGGTGAGATTTTACCCACAACAGGGAAAACGGCCCATCAGATTAAACTAAAAACGGATGCCCCGGTATATGTCAAAGAGAGATGTTACCCGCAGGCGTTGAGGGACATAATAAAGGGACAATTGGATGACCTCCTGCGCCAAGGAATTATCAGGCCGAGTAATTCCCATTTTAATAGTCCATTATGGGTAGTAGAGAAAAAGAAAGACGACACACAAACAGAGAAGCAATATAGAGTCGTAGATGATTACAGAAAACTTAATGGCGCAACAGAGGACGAACATTACCCACTTCCCCGCGTGGAGGATATCCTGGACAGGTTGGCGGGGGCAATCATTTTCAGCAGCCTAGATCTAAAAAGCGGTAACCATCAAGTAAAAATGGCAGCTGAGGATATTGGGAAAACCGCGTTCTCTTGGGAGCGAGGTCATTGTGAATTTGTTAGAATGCCATTTGAGTTAAAAGGGGCTCCACTGGCCTTTCAACGCTTAATGGACGAGTTTCAGAGAAGACTGGGAGAAGACTTCGCCCAGGTTTACATGGATGACTTAATCGTATTCAGCCGTTCCGAAGAAGATCACATAAGGCATCTTAGGCGGGTATTTGATAGAATACGCGAATTTGGTCTCAAACTGTCCGAGGGGAAGTGAAAATTCGGACTACCGGAAATTCGCTTTATGGGACACGTGGTCTCGCGAAAAGGGGTACAGCCCGATAGAGAAAGAGTCAAGGCCATTCAGGAAGCACCATTACCCAACAATGTTCGAGGGGATCGCAGATTTTTTGGAATGGTGAAGTATTACAGGCGGTTCATTCCAGGGATTGCCGAATTAACCCAACCGTTGACGGAGACCCTAAAAAAGGGGAGACGTTTTTCTTTAGGGCCCTCCCAGGTCGACAGTATCTATAAATGCCGTGAAATATTAACGTCACGACCGCTGCTGGCCTTTCCCGATTTTCACCTCATGGAGACTGGGCGGATCAGAAGAAAGCGCGGCCTCCGAGCTAGGGAACTCCCAGAAGTCGACGAAATTATCAACGATAAGAAGTTTCAGATGGTGATTCGGTCGAAACAAGGTGGAGGTACTGAGACGAGGGCATCGATGTACGAAGGACTTTCAGCGGTTACGGTCCGTATTGCACGGTCAGTAGATGACGTTGAGGTAGAATGACTATTTTCAGAGTTCTGTGTACCGGGACGCCGGGGTCATATTTATGTCGGCAACAAGGTGCTTCTCGACAAAATTAAGCGGTTGTGGCGCCAAGAACGAATCGGGGTGGGTTGTTCTCTAGTGCGGTGCCTTAGGCAAGTTGAAACTGTATCTGACCCCACAGAACAGCAGCGGGTCATTAGGGATCACCACAGCGGCAAAACGAACCACAGAGGGACTGACGAGACTTTACGTGCACTGAAACACATCTACTTTTGGAAATCAGTGGGTCGTACGGTGAAAGAATTTATAGACCAATGCACTGTATGTCAACGATCAAAATATGACCGACAGCCGCCGGTGGCAGAACAAACCGTCACTCCCACTGCGATGGAACCTCTCAGGTCGGTGCAAGTCGACATTTATTCTAATGAGGGGCAGTCCTGGCTCACTATGCTAGACACTTTCAGTAAACTTGCCATGACGTATCCTATCGCGGAAAAAAACCCGAAGGCCGTTTGGGAAGGCATTCTCCAGTGGTGTGTAATTTATGGGGTGCCCGAGGACGTAACTTCCGATTGTGGTCGCGAGTTCGACAATTCATTAATTCGCGAAGAGTGTGCCCAGTTAGGGTTTACGTGGCGGTTTAATAATCCTCACCATATTAAGGGCAGGTGGGCAGTAGAAAGGTTACATAATACCCTGGGAGAACACCTCCGGTTACTGAAGTTTGGAAGGGATCTCAATCCCTACGACGCTATGCTGAGAGCGATAATTGCTTATAACGACACTATACATTCGGCAACAGGATTGTCACCGATTGAAAATGTGTTCGGGCAGTCACGGAGGGATAGGGGCGACCTCATCACGGTTAACAACGATGAATTGCGTACCCTACTCCACCAATCACGAACCACTCGTAAATCTACATGGAGAAAAGTGCGCGAAAAACTGATCCGAGAGAAGACCACCAGAGTGCACGAAGCTAACGCTCAGGCCGGTAGTGTATACCAAGGGTTCCCTACCATTAGGCACGATTAGGAACGGCGCGTACTAAGTCCGCAGCTCATTATGAAGGGCCTTACAAGATCGTGACGATCCGCGAACACAACCTTTACACGATTCGGGATGTGCACCACCCATTTCGCGTCCGGACCGTCCACCTGGAAGAACTTAGAGTACCTGCTCTGTCACCTGTCTCCCCTGCGACGGATACACCTGAGCCCAGTTAATTCAAACGTATGACCAATAGTGCAAAGGAAGTTGTTTTGTTTTTCCTTTTGTGTTTTTTTTTTAAGTCCAGGGCGTACCTGGTCAGGAAGAAGGTCCCCCTGGATGCCCAGAGCCACATCAATGGGAAGGTGAGAGATATTCTTGGCATCATCGTGGGATTGCAGGCCCAGTGGAGAGTGGTCCCTGCGATCGTGGAAGAGGTGTTTAATGAGGCCCTGAATGGGGAGACTCTCCACCGGATCATTGCCAAAAAGGTGTCGGAGATTATCGCCCCCATGGTGGCAACATCAATCGAAAGCGAAGAGGACCTCAGCAGCCAACCTCCCAGGAAGAAGGAGAGGTTCTGCCACCTCCCCCTCCGGAAGAGAAGAAGAAGAAAAAGAGGTTAACCTTCGCTGGAAAGAGGTTAACGCTGGAGTCCTGGCCAGTGTCCCCGCGGGCCCGCAGAGGCCCGAAGATGCCCCCACCTACATCACACTTCAAGGAAAGGCGGCAGGGTGGGAGGCCGGGAAAATTCTTGATCAGCTCCCATCCCAGGAGAAACTGAAGGAGATCGGCGCCAGTGTTGGGGTAGTTAGAGTGACCAACACTGGCGCCGATCTCCTTCAGTTTCTCCTGGGATGGGAGCTGTTCGAGAATTTTCCCGGCCAGGACAGGAGGGGCTGACCAGGCCAGGAGGATTTTGGAATGGGACGCCCTGAAGGAGAAGGGACTTGAGGCGAGGGTGGCGATGGCGAGAAGGCCTCGTCTGGAGCTGGGAGGCGTCCCCAACCACTTCGATGGGAGCGCACTCGAGGGTTACCTGTGGAGGAAGGTGGCGGTGAAAAAGCCGGAGGAAGAGGGTGCCAGGAGGGTGTGGTTGAGACCCTGCTTTTCTAGACCCTCAAGGGGCGGGCTAACGAAGAAGTGGATCGTCGAGGCCCACCAGACGATGAGGCTCGCCCTAATGAACCTGACACCGGAGGACGTCAGCGGAGGATGGTGGAGCTTGACCATTCGTGATTACCTCGACCATGATGGCGTGCAAATGGTGCCAAGACACCAGGCACAAGGTTATTGAATGCCCGGCAAAGGTGCGAGGTACCAGACCGCAGTGTAGGCATTGCAAGGCGAACGGCCGAGAGGGGAAGGAGCTGAACCATTGCGCGGGCAGCAGGGAGTGCCCGACGTACTTGGAGCTCATGGTCAAGCAGGCGAAGAGAACCCGGTATGCGTAGGCTGCAGATACTGCAGGGCAACATGGGCCGAAGACGAGTGGTCGCGGACGTGCTGAGAGCTCTCGCTAGGGAAGCTGACATCATGGCTATCCAGGAGCCATGGTGTCAGGGAAATGTGGTCGCCGGATTTGGTGTCACATCGAGGGTAGTCGCTATGGGCAGTGGAGAGAGGAGGCCTAGAGCGGCTATTGTGATAGTGAATCCAAACCTCGATGTTATAGAATTGAAGCAATTCACCACGGCGGATCAGGCGGCGTGTTATGTCAGATGGGGGGGGATATCGTTCGCCCTCGTGTCGTCATACATGCCGCCGAAGCAAAGGATAGAAGAAAACGTGTCCGCTGTGGAGGCCATCGCACAATGTTACAGGAGTGTGGTGGTCTGTTCCGACAGTAGCACGGCCTGGGGTTCGGTGCGCACAGACGTCAGAGGAAGAGTGGTGGACGAAACCGTGGCGAGGTGCCAGCTCTTGGTCATGAACGAGCCCTCTGGCCCAACATTCGTTGGAGCCAGAGGCCAGAGCTGGTTCGATGTCACACTTGCCACGGCCACAATGGCGAGGCGCATTGCGGACTGGACCCTACGGTCTGACACGAGCTCCGACCACTGGGTCATAGCCTTCAGTGTGGTAGAGGAGGAAGGCGGAGTCTTGCCAGTAGAGAAAGGCTTCGTGACCCGAACGGTGAACTGGGGAGCTTTCTCCAGTGAACTGGAGGGAATACTGGTCGATAGAGAATCGGAAGAGATGGCGCCGATGGAAGGCGAGTCAGCCATTGACTGCAGAGTGGCGGAGCTGATGGGCGCCATCACGGAAGCGGCCAGTATGACCCTCCAGCGCCGCAGAGCGAGAGCGCGTCCGGTCCCATGGTGGACCCCTGCCCTGACGCTCCTCAAGAGGGAGTACTACAGGGCCAGGCGCAGGTACCAGGAGTGCAGGGATGAGGAGAGGAGACCGGCACTCCGAGAAGAATCAAAGGTTAGGCATAGGGCATACCGAAACGGCGTGCGTCACCAGAAGAAGGTATCCTGGGACGAGTTCATCGTCCAGGAATCGGAGAAGAATCCCTGGGGAATTCCGTACAGGGTGGCACTGGGCAAGGTGAAGCCGCTGACCATGATGGCGGCTATCAGAGTGGGAGATGCCCAGGCAACCACCCTGGAGGAGTCTGCGGAGATGTATATAAACTATACATACCCCAGGGATGATCCGTCCCAGGATACGGAAGACGATAGTATGGTAAGACGCACCACGGTGTGCCCTCCAGGTACCGAGCTGTGTCCACCATGGGATATATGAGACCTTCGTCTTAGCGTGGATAGGCAGAGGACCGGAAGAGCTCCAGGACTCGACGGGATAGACGCCGCGATCTTGAAGAACAGCGCCCCCCTCATTGAGGATGACCTTCTTGGCATCTTCAATGAGTGTCTGGACAAGGGGCGGTTTCCGAGAGAGTGGAAGATCGCGGACTTGAGACTCCTCTACAAGGGAGGAGGCAAGGATAAGGAGACGCCTAAGGCGTACAGGCCGATATGCCTCCTCCCGGTGATTAGTAAAGTCCTGGAGAGCCTGATCGTCACCAGCCTAAGCCGGTTCTTGATGCGGCGAGCCATCCACGGCAATTCGGCTCGACCCGTGGCAAGGGAACGACAGATGCACTGCTGAGAGTGCGCAGGGACGTGGAAGAGAGGGCGGAGAAGTATGTCATGCTAGTACTGTTTGACATATCCTCCGCCTTTGACAGTGTGTGATGGCCCTGCGTACTCCAGCGGCTGCAGGAGTTCGACGCCCCCAGCAACCTGTAATCCCTCGTGAGTAGCTACCTCAGTGAAAGGAGTGTAAGGATTAGAGGTAGCTACTACGAGGTCGAGAGGAAGATAGAGAGAGGATGTCCACAAGGGTCGGTCCTTGGGCCGGCCCTGTGGAAACTCGTTTTCGACCAGTTGCTGGGGGAACTAGAAGAGGAAGGGTTCCTTGCCACGGCCTACGTCGACGACCTGGCAGTCATCGTGGCCGCGAACGGCAGAGCCAGAGTGAAGACGCAAGCGGAAAGGTGCGCCAGTCTCGTAGCGGAATGGTGCGTGAGGAGGAAGTTGAGTATGGCCGCTGCCAAGACCCAGGCCATACTCCTAAGAGGCTCCATTGACAGGGCTCACCATATTATTTTGGAGATCCAGGAAGAGAGGGTTAGACTAGGTGAGGAGGTGACGTATCTAGGCGTGAAGTTTAGGAGAAACTTCGACGCCACTCCTCACCTGGAATACCTGAAGGATAGGGTGACTCTGTCACTCAATGGACTTGGAAGAATAGGGGGTGACTTCTGGGGCCTCAGGTACCCAGCAACGATGACCATTTATAAAGGCGTGGTCTTGGGTATCCTGAGGTATGCATCCCCGGCGTGGAGCCGGAACCTCACGCAGCAGCAGTAGAGGAGACTGGCGACGATCCAGAGACTGGCTCTGCTACTGGTCACGAAGACTTATCGAACGGTGTCGCATGAGGCGGTGCAGGTGTTTGCCGGAGTTATGCCCCTGGACCTCCTTCTGAAAGAGGACGCCCTGAAGTACGAGGCGAAGAGGCAGGGTCTGGAGACGCTTCCGGAGGGACTCCGTCAGAGGATCGGCGAGACCCCGAACTTGTGGAAAAAGATATTGAGGAAGGACTCAATAGAGCAGTGGAACATACGGTGGGTGACGAGCCAGAAGGCTCTACGCTGATGAAGTTCTTCCCCACCGTCCAGTCGAGATTGTCTGCGACATGGGTCATCCCGGACTACTGGGTCTCGCAGATGCTGATGGGACACGGTGGGTTCCGGAGAAAGCTCAATGAGCATAGAAGAGAGATCGACCCACGGTGCCCCACCTGTGGAGTCACAGAAACGGCAGAGCACGTGATGCTCTCCTGCACCGCGATGGAAGGACACCGAGCCAGGTTGTCGAGGAAAACCGGGATCTTCGTCCTCGCCGAGGAAGACTTCCCCCGCCTGGTTGAGGAGGACAACTATCCTCATTTCAGGAAGTCTGTCCACGGGTGGAAGGAGGTGGTCGGTCCTGCGCACTTCACCATCGGCCGGATACGGCCATCCGGCGAGCCACCAGAGGAGTCACCAGAGCATTCGCCGGAGGATGAGCCTCCAGGAGGACAGGACTGACGGATGCGGCGGACTAGGAGGGCTGGACGGAACCCGGACGGTTGCAGACCGGCCAGGAGGCCTAAAAGGTGCTGCCCCATCAGTAAGGTGTACATCCGTGCACCGGGCAGCACCACAGATTTTTATTTTATTTTATTTTGTTGTACCCAGGAGATTAAATGGTACCCCCCAAGAATTTTGTAAATAAGATTTATTTTGAATAAAGAGTAGTTTTTTGGCAGTGGTGGGCGTGCGTAAACCCATTGTATCAACCCGCCACTGCCGAACCCCGTATGCCAGCGATGGCAGGAAGGGGAAAAAAAAAAAAGGATACACCTGAGCCCAGTTAATTCAAACATATGACCAATAGTGCAAAGGAAGTTGTTTTGTTTTTCCTTTTGTGTTTTTTTTTTGTTTTGTATGTTTCTGTAAGTGCTTTTATTACTTTTTCCTTTTTCGGCTTTTGTTATAAGTGTTCTTTTCTTTATTTCTTCTATTGTAATAGTTCCTCCTGTGTAGGACCTGGAAGGGGGGAGTTAAGTATGTATCAATAGACTAATAGGATTAAGTTTAGGTTAAGAATCATGGTATTGTTTTCATTTCTGTATAAACATTAAATACTATATATAGAGCCGTAGGATAAATAAAGAGTCAGTTGATATTCAAACGCGTACAGTTACTCTGCCCTAAATTTATCCTTTTTTTATGTTATTTATTCAGTCTTATTTTAAGTTATATATATATATATATATATATATATATATATATATATATATTCATTTTTATTTTTTTTTTCAATTTTCCCTTCACACAGTACACCTAGGTGAAGGACGTGTATTGTTCTGCATGTTCCGTACATTTATAGTACATTACATACAATTGTACTTTCATGTTATTTTCTAGTATTTTACATTTTTTCGTTTTATTTATAAATAAAACTTAACGCTAAATTGAAAACACAACATTTAAACAAAACTAAAACAACAAAATATTGAACATAGTAAGTAAACATTAAACCAGTTGGAACAAAAATATTATCACCGATTTAAAGAGCAACTAAGAAAACTAAAATTAGTAAATTAGCACAAAATTACTAAAAATGAGGTAGTTGAAACAAAAAAACCAAAACAAACAACATAATATTGTACCAAGCATACATTAAACTATTTGGAACATAAATATTAACCCTGATTATTTAGAAATAAGAAAAAGAAAAAAATAATAAATAAGCACAAAATGACTACGAACAAATTAATTTTAAAATTTAATTTCGTGTAGTAATGATTAACCATACTGCTTCGGAAAATTCCTTGAACTGCTGAAAATACATCCAGTATATGTTCTCAACACTGATTGGCCAACTGTCCTTCTGCGTCACATGGTTGATAAGTTTAGTCCTTGGTTCATCGGTTAGTCTGCAGTCATATATTAGGTGTAAGTAAGTTTGTTCGATGGTAAAGTCACAAGGGCATGTCATATTGTCTGTAAGTTTAAATTTATACAAGTAGGATTTTGTGGGTACATGTCCTGTCCGAATATTTGGTTTTAATAAACAGTCTTGACACTGTGGCTATGTTTTTGAAAGTAATTGCGGAGCCACTGTTACTTTTGTTATTTGTGAGTGTTTTTTCTAGTCTTTCATGTACGAAATACAGTGTAAAGATAAATGCGATAAATCCTATTTTGGATCATCGGAACAATACTTAAAACGTTGAGTGTTCCAACACAAATATAGTTGTGATTCAATAATAAAAAACCCTAAAAAAACAGATCAAACAGCTCTCACTGCACACTTTAGAAAAACAAAACATACATTTAAATTTGATAAACCTAAAATAATATACCAAGAGAAAAATCGTTTCAAACGGAATATAAAAGACATGAGAACTATAGAGAAGTATAAAAATCGCGCTGTGAACAAAAAGTCGTATATTCCTAGGTCTAGGTTCTTGTTATGCAAAATTAATTAAATCTTAATAAAATAATAATAGAAATAAAAATAATATGATTCAACAATCAAATAAAACTGCTGTTCCTAAAAATAGATTACTTACTCATTGATCACAACTATCACAATATTTACATTTTATGAACTATTGAAAGGTGACTGGTTAATGGTTAACTGATCAATTCTTTAAAAACTTCTAAGTACAACTTATATAATTAACATCTTACACCTGTCAATTTATATACACAGAGCTCAAAGTGTACGCTTTGGAAACCATTAACACCAGATATGCACAGAATGAATGGCACCACATTTATACCGACGGCTCATACCTTTCTGAAACAAGAGGAGAAGGGGCGGGATAATATCGTTGCCTATTCGAAAACCCATTATCAGTGGGGAAGAATGCCAGTAATTATGATGGTGAGGTGTGCGGAATCCACGAAGCTTCTGGGCAACTAATAGCCAAAAACCAAGACCCAGGATGAGTGGTCTTCCTCATTGGTCTTCCTCCTCCCAAGCAGTAATAATTGCACTTGCTGGAAATGCCTCTACTGACTGCTTCAGAACCATTGAATATCTCACTAGACTGGCAGAACTCATCTTACCGGTTGGACAGTTACCCTACAATGGGTGCCCAGCCGCGTTGGAATTACTGGCAACCAGAGAACCGATATTAAGGCCAAGCAGGGAGCTGAGTCAGCCCAATTCGACATTCCGCTCACACTTAACAGAGCCATGAGCTTAAAAGAAATCCCCGACACCAGCGCTCTTAAGAGCTGAAGGCAAAAAGTGGGAGAGTCCTACCACCGATGGACCAATCACAAGGGAGCTAGAAAGAAGAGAATCTGTGGCACGGTTCCGTTTGGTCACTGGACATGATTATTTGCAAGCCGATCTCCAGCGCATTGGCCTCGCCGCCGATGAAAACTGCCCATTGTGAAATCTTGCAAGATGACATTATAAATCGCTACAGGAAGGCTTGACGTCGAATGGTTGAGGTACCATGAACGGGCGTTGATAAAGAAAAAAAGAAAGAAGAAAGCGTCAATATATAGTTATTTAATGTTTTATAAATATTTTATTTGAAAAGAAAAGATATGGCCAGGACCGGGACCACCACGGAGAGGTGAAGGTCCCGGGTTCGGGTTTCGCTCCTGGCCATATCTTTTCTTTTCAAATAAAATATTTTAAAAAATATATAATATAAAGATAAAATAAATTATAATAATATTAACGACTTAAAGTCAACTAGATCCAAAATAAAAAAATGTTAAATTAATATTCTCCCCGTGTATACATCGCAAAGTGCGAGAACACGGAGAGGTAGGATCAATTGAAAAGAGGGATATGGCTGGCCGTGAAGCGAAGCTAGGATAGCCGAGATGGTTAAGGCCTCACCACGGAGAGGTGAAGGTCCCGGGTTCATGTCCCGGTCCTGGCCATATCTTTTCTTTTCAAATAAAATATTTAAAAAATTATATAATATAAAGCTAAAATAAATTATAACATATTTATTTAAGTGTGATATTTAATGTATTTATTAACAGCTCATTTTTTCACTGTTAGGACGTGAGTATTAGACCAACCTAGTCTCGAAATGTCGCCAAAAGAAATTTAAGAACTGACTGGAACTCAAGAATCTGAATATATAGTGGATGCGTGTGTTTGTGAATGAAAAAGGAAAGTCTTATGTCTATAAAATAAAGCAATCAGTCAACGCTTTGCCAATTCAGTCATCATGAGGACACACACTGAAAGAAAAACACATACAAATAAGACAAAGCACAACGCATATCACATCAACAGTTCAAATTGACTCATCGAATTGGAAAAGCAACCTTGATCCAAGACTTTCCCCAAACAAATAGACATTCTTTTATATAACATTAGCATATATATATATAAACTATTTACAAGACAAGCTCTCTAGACTTATGATTATAAATTACTATCTCTACATTATTATCCATATATCACTGTCCTTGCTCTAGCTATTCAGGTCCTTTAAGGATAAGTCTGGTGGATAAGATAGCATAGTGGGCAGAAAAAGTAAACAAGGGAGCTGCTACTAACGAGTAGTACAATAATTCGTGGTACATGACAGAACCTTGTTTTGACCTATAAATTTAAAAGAAATGTTTATTTTTACTTTGTTCTCTTCTTTTCTTTTAATGAACTAAACCATCATCACAAGTTCACAATCATAATTATGGCGAATCATTTAGATGTTAAAATTATGAAAGAACAGAATTACTCATACTTCAATATCTTTATTAATATATTTTAAAAAAACTTTCGAGATTTACGTAATATTTTGATCCATAGACTTGCTAGGTTCTCTGTGCAATCCCAGGGAACATGATCTCGCAGTTTTGACCTTTATACTCGTTCCCACAGAAAAAAAAACATTTGAACGTTCCTTTCTCGCCCGTTCCACCGCACTTCGGAATTTAGTCCACCTGATATCCGTCATGCCTCTTCCTTATCCAATTTCAAATGAAAGCATTTCCTACATCTCATGAATTTCCAGATTCTAATCAGTAAATAGCTCATAGCTCATTTTCATCTGAAGTTGTAGATGAATTACTGTAAATACTCCTTTATATTGCTAAGTGATTTTAGTTATTTATTTTTTTCTCTCAATTTAATTCTTGTTATTTTCGATTATTATTTACATTAGTTTTTTCTACTATTATATAAAATACTCTTTAGTTCATATTTATTTTCATGTTATCATTTAAATAATCTATCTTGAGCATTCATAATAGAGAGATGAACCATGCCAGTTCAATGGGAGGTTTCTCCATACAAGCTTCCATGTGAATCCCCAAGAGTAGGATTTCAAAATAAGATTGCGTATACAATATATGCCAAATGGCATTTTTATAATTTCTTAAATAAATATTTTTTTTATTATTATTTAAATATTGTATAATTTTAATAATGTAGCCATATATATATATATATATATATATATATATATATATATATATATATATATATATATATATTCATTTAATTTTATATATCTATTATTCTTAAGGGACCTGGTACCCCAGAATAGAATTATTTGTCTATGCTACTCTATTCTATTTAAATAACACAATATTATTTTTAATTGTTAATAAAATAAGTACTTTGTCAGAAAATATTGTGACAGTTTATTACTTTATTGATTATTGTGACAAATCCATTCTCTTCACTAATCCCATATCCCCGCGTTCTCGCAATTTTCGATGTATACAAGGGGAAGAATGTTCATTGAACATTAATTTAATTAATTACTTATAACTTTAATTACTTAGTCCTTAAACATTACTTTAATTAATTATTTGCGAGAACACGGCGATATGAGATCAGTGAAGAGGATGGATTTGTCCGACCGAGGTATGAACCAGGATAGCTCAGTTGGTAGAGCACCATGACGGAAAAATGGAGACCCGGGTTCGAATCCCGGCCCTGGGCATATCTTTTCACTTCGAAATAAAAATATTTAAAATTATAATAATTAATAAAAAAATAAAATAAAATAAAATATATTACCCAATGAAAATACTTCCCTAAACAGATTGAACTGCAGTAGAGTAAATAACGCTGGCGGCCGAATCGATGTCATTAACTACATCACAATCGACATGACATGCAACCTTCAACCCGCTAATAGAACTTTGCCATTACCTGTTCATGCCTATTCACAACTTGTTACCTTCCAAATCTATCGCTGTCTCTGATTGTAACTATTGACGCACTCTCTGCATTGTTTTGAGTGGAATGGATTCAGTAAATTACCAGAAATAATATAATCAACAAACGAATGTATGTTTATAATATTTCGGATAATCCAAATACCAACATATAAAAACAATATAAATATTAATTAATTGTTATTCATTACGGATAAAATTGTTTTAGGAAAAATAATCTCGTGAATAAATGTTCTTACAGTTATGTTATAATATTAATATTAGTTATTTTTAATCCTTGACTGCATTATGGATACTGTTCATTTAAATGACGATCTCAAAGCTTTCAAGATAAAAAAAATCTAGGTAAAATTGAATAATGGTAAATGATGGGTTTATGTTTAAATGCGCAGAAACCATGTAGTGTTAAGTTGAAATGATAAGGATTGATAACCACTAAACCCTTACTACCGTTCGGTAACGCGGGCTCTGTATATCCCGAGCCTTGGAAATTTGCAAGCATATGATGTGAAGTTATGTGAACGTCGCACATGAAAATATAAAAAAATTCTTAAGGAAAGCATTACTTTTCGGTAAACGTAGCATGGATAAACAATTAATTAATTAAGGTAAAACAAATAAGTCTGATGCTGTATTTTTCGATTGAGATGAACAACGATATGAACATTCCCACTGTAAAATCATATAAACACAGCACTACATTCGTCAACACATCGTCAAAAAAATCCATATATATATATATATATATATATATATATATATATATATATATATATATATATATATGTATATATATATATGTATATATTGATACATGGCGCAACTGTCTTCTAATGAAGGAGTCAGTTTTTTAAGAAGAATACAGTCATTCCTTAATAATAGGCCTGGAAGCGGGAACTGGATGATGTAATCCTTCCTAGAGAATAATGAGAAATCAATGTCGAAATCTTACATCATTGAAGAGTTTAAGTAAAATGCCACTAGAGGTCGGCATTCTCAGCTATCCCTTCCATATAGAAAACAAGTCACTCCAGTTCAAACATTCAATCAAGAATAATCATCGCTCTCTATTTCAAATCTTCGATCAAGAACAATCATCGCTCTCTATCTCAGACCTTCACAGCGGAAGGATCACCTCTTCTATTAAATGCAAGAACTGGATTTCAATATTCTGCAGAATAACATCGATAAATGCATTTTATGTTAAGAGCTCGTTTTTTAAACTCAATAGTCGGTTCCTTTTCATTTCTATCATGTATTAGTTTTTTTAAATTGTTGAATTTCTGTCGCTTCAGAGAGCTCAACCACTCAATAGATCCACTGTCCAAAAACAATTGACACGTGAAGACGTTAAAATAAGCTCAGAACACTGAAGATGCATCATAGCTACAAGAAATTAAACGTGTTTAAAATACATTTTAATAGTAATATGATAACATATATTTTGATTTTTATCATTGCTTTATTTTTCTATGGAGAGGTGTCAGAAAAGTTTAAACGAAACAATGAAATTTTAGAATGTAGGATTATCCATCCCCCTAAAAAAGTGAATGGATAAATAAAAGCATTTAACATTTGGAAAATACATACAAATTTCAAATTGCATATAAATTAATAAGTTACAGCAATTCAATAAGAAAAAACTATTGAACGATAGTAACTATAACAGAACAAATATCAGAGCTTAGAAGTAAAAGAACTGTGGTGAAGTGCGAATGCTCTTGTTTGCCAATTCCTCCAAGCCATGGCAGTGCTTACGATCATTTCCTTCGAGAAACTTCTTGAATTCCAAGCTCTTCGTCAATCATTGTTTGAGTTGAATGGTACTAGAATATTTAAAAAATTAAAAATTATTACATATTTTAGCTTCTTGTGGTAAGTTGATTCAATGCATAACGAACCAGAAATTAACAATCTATTAATGGAGGAGAAATGATAATTAATATGAGGAGTGATATAAAAAAAATAAAGTCAATAAATAAGAAAAAATTATTTATTTAGCGAGTTCATTTTGAATATTTCATTCCATAAAGTAACACAGCATTTTATTAGTGAATATTGGGCGATGGCTGATAACTGTATGATAGTTTTTCTCCACTTGTTACCAGGAAATTTATGATGACTTCATATATATATATATATATATATATATATATATATATATATATATATATATATATATATATATATGTCTTTTATTCTAAATACTTTTATAGCAAATTGTTTTATACTTATCAGATAAATATACAAGAAGACACTCAGTAAAATTACTCAACCCTGAAAAAATCTTATTAAATAATTCGGTTAGGATAACATACTTATAAAACTCATTAACGTAGTGTAATTCCGAATTTTTTCGTAAAAATAACAATTATTATTTATCAAAAAATTAATGGCAAACAGTAAAGTTTAAGATGGTTGTTATAAAATTTCATCTTTTTACCAACAGGAAGGACTCTGCCTGACCAGTTACAGAGCCTGATTTAGCCAGCTACATTTTCAATATATATATAAACTACTTAAGATACTAACAATCATAAGTGGAGTAATTATTTCGTAGGGAATGAATGTTTATTCCATTCGTATGCAAGAATCAATCAAGTAGAATTAATGATATTTGTGATTCAGTGGATCGCCATGGACTGGTATCCGCTTTTGATTATAATTTGAAGATTGATATTTCTGATACTGTTAATAACTATATACATTCTTATTCATATATATGGAAATTTAAATTAACAAGAGAAATGTGATAATAAAAAACAATTTATTTCAAGATTTCATTTAATTTAGAAGATGAAATGGCTTTATGGTATATAAAATAGCGAAATATTTCAAATTTTGTGTTTTCGAAGTTGTAGGATATATTTGTGCTACAACTTCGAAAACATGATTTCTTCATCATTTGATCTTTGGAATTATTACCAAATTTCGGAAATTATTCGCAGCTTCTTCTTCCATATATGACTATACCCAAAGTGTCCTTCCTTTCATTCATTAAAATGAATAATCAAATAGTCAATAAAACATTTAATAAGATAAACAAGTATATTAAATTAAATTGAATAAACAATAAATAAATTTGAATAGATTATATTTGGATAGATTATCAGAGACTAATGATAAGGAAAGGTTACACGAGATAAGAAGGTAGATATCATGATGATCCGCTAAATTTCTAGTACAGAAGTATTTAATGCGAGATCTGTTAAATTATATATGTTAGGGCGCTGTAAGGGTAACAGGAATTGCACCCTTTCCCATTAGAACAAATCTCTGCTGCCTTAGTCTGAACCAAATAATTTTCTTTACAGAAAATTAACTGATAGTTTATATATTTAAATTGTAACATTTAATAAAATAAAGGAATGTCAAATATATAATACAAAAACTTAATTTTTGAAACTCTTATATTGAAAAACAATCAAATTACTTACAAATAGAAAACAAACAAACAAGTAATTAAATGAAAATACAATTATTGTTGTTTACCAAAATGAATAATTAAAGAATAAACAAACAGTAAACCCTTTTGGTTTCGTACAAATGTTATAAAATTTCAATTGGTAAAATATAAAAAAAGTAAATTTGTAAATTAAATCAAAATAAAATGAAATGAAAAATACATTATCATATCAGTTGAATGCAATGAATAAATTTAATAAACAAATTATTTGAATATGGAACTAAATAAATAATATTGATGATAATTGTTGATCTATGATAATGTATGTTGAAGAAATTGGTCCGGGTAGAGGTCACTGAATGAAATTCTCAAGTAATTTGAGAAATTTTCTTCATGATGAGGGTTACTACCTTTTGGCACTTAGTAGTTTATATTATACACTTTACATTTTAACCTTCATAATTACCTTACTGTACATCTTTATCAATTTTTTTGCCTGTATTCACCTTCTTTTGGTTATCTATATTTAAAATGTTTTAATATATTTGTACAGTTTTCTTATATTGTCTGTATTTTGCATATAGCCCTGAAGAAGACCTACAGCGTAGGTCGAAACGTTGGCTATCAATAAAAATTTCTCAAATTACTTGAGAATTTCATTCAGTGACCTCTACCCGGACCAATTTCTTCAACATAAATAAATAATAATTTTTATGAGCTCAAACATGATTATTTTACTGCGCAATTAAAATAAGTAAATATCTAAATACCCTGTAGATTTAGATGAGCATGAGCGAAGTTGGCATAAAAAAAATACCGCAATGGTGATTTATTGTTGCAAATGAACAATAAAGGTCGCACTCGCGAAAAAATATGAAAGATGGACGGCAATGGTCGCACTGAAAACAGTAAAGACTGACTACTGCAAGGCAGATCCATACGATACGCTAGCCAAGACAACATTGGTGTTGTTGAATAGAGCCACTCGGGTCGTTATCGAAGCCAACAATGGAATTAGCAACTTTGGCAAATAAAAACAAAAGAAATCTCCACAGCTATTTCCGGTTAATTCACTATTATACACAAAAATATGAACTATACCAAACATGATCAGACAAATCATTTGTAATTACAAACTGAGCGGCCGTAGCACTATCTATTAATTGTAAAATGTCTAATTAATTAAATTTAATTGACGTTAAAGACATTTAAATAGACTGTATTTGGGTAGATTATCAGAGACGAGTGATAAGAAAAGGTTACACGAGATAAGAATTTAATGTGAGATTTATTGAAATTTTTTTGTTTAATTAAATTGGGTTTTTTTCTGCTCTGCTTTGCACTCAGAGCATTTACAATTTTCAGAAAATACAAATAAATAATAGCATTTTTTTCTATCACAAATAAGTAACTTGTCATAAAGAAACAGTGCCAACTAGAAAGAATCTAATGAAAGCATTTCTGATGATACGGTGCTAAATGGACCTCCTAAATCTGTTTCAGGACTAACATTTGTAGAGGCATTTATCCTAGCCATTGTTTCGCTAGGTCCTCATCATCTCGAAGAATAGGAGACCTGGAGAGCCAAGGAATGGATACGGAACCTGTGTTGACCAAGAAGAGAGAAAAGACGGAAATCAATGGAGGGGGGAGATAAGGGGGGTGTAATGGGTGTTTACCCGACCTGTATTTGAGAAGGAAAGCTAGTCATTACCCCCGCTCTAAGGTTCTCTCCACCTCCAATCCCCTGAATTTTTAACATAGCCCAGGCTTAAAGTTTACTGTTTATAAATTACCTCTTTACCGTGAATTATTAAAGTTTATTCAGTCGGTTAGCCGTTTCCTTTAACAGTTAGGCCCATCCGATGAGTGCGAGTTTTGGTAAGGTTAAACGCTGTTTTTATTTTTTGGATTATTTTCACAATAATATTTAGTGCAGCTGAATTCGGAATAGTTTTATTTTTAGTTATGAATCTTTCTTTAACGTTAATTTAAGAATATCGAATAAGCAATATCCGAAGGGGAAGTAGCGCGAAGAGTCAGGGAAGGCAGAGAAGCTATTGGTAAAGCATACCAAATAAATAAGAATACCAAAATTCTGTAATGCCATCCTGAAGACCAGAAAAATATATAATTTTCGATGCTATTGGAATGGTCATTACGTTGTATGGCTATGAATTATGGAAATCGTGAAGGGAAAGCAACGAAAAGTACTCGTCGTGGAGAAGGACAACTGGAATATCTAGGCCTTTAAAATAAGATAGAGATAATGGGTACCCGGAATACTGTTTTCGAAAAAATGAGAGTGGTTTTGAACCAAGGATGGAAGATAGAAGAATGCCAAATATATGTAATTTGCAATGAAAGAAGAAGAAAAAGAGGCCGACAAAGAACCCCATAGATGAACCAAGTTGAAGAAGACACGGAAGGATACGGTCCCACTTAAGATATTGTTCTTGGTTGGAAGAAGTGGAAAAATGTACTGTTATAATCTTTAGGAAACGTAATACAAATATAAAGATCCTTAAAAATAAATATAGCGATACTAATCACAATCCTATGAATACCCAAGGTTTCATACACCCTTACATTAATAATCTTCATTATTTCCAATTGATTTTAAACTTATTGATTATAGAATACTAAATTCAGTTATATTTTTTAACATATTTAAAATAACGGTGTTAAATTAAAATGATGTCGAAACAGGAGTGGCATTTATTCTATTTTAATTTATGGCCATTTACTTTATTCAATTTACTGGTCCGAAGATTCTCAGAGCAACATTTATATTTCTGGACTATTCCCAACATAAACCGTATACCACTATGCAATTAAAGATATTTTTAATTGCTTAAAAAAAATTAATAAAATTATTTCACTGCAACCCACAAATGGTTTTGAGTATAATAAAATGGTTGGAGCTGAGTCTGTGCCATCGGCTATGCAGGAAGTACACCTGACCAACATCACACCCAACTGCCCGGTTCTTTCTCAACTAAACGTACTTTCCAGAGGCGAGGTGAGGCTTTGGCTTGAACTGCAGAACCGATAGGGCCATCCATGGTTTTTAATAGATGAAATCTCCTGATAGCAGATTAGATCTTCTAAAAACGAAATCGAAATTTAATCAAACTTTTCAATATGTCAATAAATTAGTTCTTTATTTAGAATAATTCATGTTTTCTACAAAAAATCTTCGTTTCAGTTTTTATTAATTGGTTTGAAATTCATTGTAAACATACTTATTTTTTCACGTAAAAAAAGTATGGTAAACGAAACAGTGTACCAAATAAGTTGGATTTCTGGATTTAGATTGGCACCAAAAAAATACAATTATATTACGATCCATACCAAATACTGATTATAAGACCCTTCACAAGGTGTAGTGATAAGGACTAATTACAACTAAACCCTTACTACAGTTCGGTATTGCGGGCTATGTTCATCCTTACCCCTAGCGATTCCTAAGCATACGATCTGAAATAGTACGAACGTCTTATGTCAAAATATAAAATGCTAGACAAAAACATAATCTTGTATGAATGGACCATAAATAAACAATTAATTAATTATCGCAAAAACAATTCGTAAGTACTTTTACGAGAGTTGTTCTAAATTATTTTTATTAGTTATAACCAATATATCATCCATGTATTTTTCCTGTGTGATTGCCATAGATCTTGATACGGTATTCCCAATAACAATATTATAAAATAAGAAACAATTCGACAGATTTAAAATAGTAAATCTCATTAATTCAAGTTTATTCACGATTGACAGTTTTCCCCATAGTGATAGAAATATTTTATTAATTAAAACCATTTTTGAAATTTTTTTTATTTGTAATAAAAGTTATTTAAAATCAAAATATTTCACTGGACTTCAATACTTTAAATATAATTAAGTAAGAAAAGCCATTATCCAGTAATACTTCATTATTTATTAATTCTTCAGACGTTTCGACATTTTGTCATTATTAGAGATGGAAAATGTGGGTAGGTTACTAGGTCAGGTTATCATTACTGTTATTTAAATTTTTGTATTATTGTTTTTAAGTTTTAAAACAATAGATAATTAAAGTTTCCCTATCTCTCTTGCCTCTTTTTTGTAATTCACTATTTTATTTAAGTTATCATTTATGTATAGAGCTTCTATGAATTTTCGATTTATTCTGTTATCTTCAAATCTTCTAATCAATCTGCAAATTGCTTGATATCTAAATTGATGAAGCACATGAGATTATATTAATAACTTTTAATATGATTAAGTAAGAAAAAACATTATCCAGTCATACTTCACTACTTATTGATTCTTCATTAATAGAATCACTAATTTCAGAATTAAAACAGAATAAAATAAATTGTAAAAGTTTAATCTATATAAAAGTCTATCCGAAAAAATCGGTCATCCTTTAAAAATTATGACATTACAGAAATAAAATTAGCTCGTAATACAAGAAATCCAATTAAAAATATAATTAATAGTCAAAAATATAAAGTACCCCTTTTAGGTAACAAAAATGTAGTATATGAACTGAATTGTAATAATTGCAATAAGCATTACATTAGCACACATTTAAAAAATAGAATTTATCACCATAAAAACAATCTAAAACCCATATCCAAAACTAATACTGCACTATAAATATATTATAAAAAAGAATTACATACCTTTAATTTTGAAAGATCAAAACTTTTACACAAGGAAGATAACACAATAAAACGAAAATTCTTAGAAGCTGTGTACGTTAATAACTTAAATAATATAGTGAATTACAAAAAAGAGGCAGGAGAGATAAGGAAACTTTATTCACAAAGGAAAAATACAGGACAAGAATTGTTTTTGCGATAATTAATTAGTTGTTTATTTATGGTTTATTCATCCAAAATAATGTTTTCACTAAGCATTTTTTATTTTGACATAAGACCTTCGTACTACTTCAGATCGTATGCATATGAAGAATTAATAAGTAGTGAAGTATGACTGGATAATGTTTTTTTTTACATAAGTATATCAAAAGTTATTAATATAATCTCATGTGCTTTATCAATATAGATCTCAAGCACTTAGAAGATTGAAAAGTGTGTAGAAATAGAAGAAATAGTAAAAAAGAGAATGTTAGGATTTTTTGGTTATGTTTTTAGAACAAATACAAAGTATTCTTTCATTTTAAAAAACGAAAAACTAAACCTAAGAAAGATTAATAAAAAAAATTACAATGATAGGTTACCACAAAAACAAAACAAGTATAAGGAAAAAAAAGATTATTAATATATTAAGATATAAACCTAACTTATACCACTAGAAACCATGAAGGGTCTTCGATCTAGTAAGAGGGAGATATTGGACCATTTCTTTGACCACGGAGATCATTTTTCCGAGATCAAAGTCAATCGCCAAATATTTTCCCAAATATGGGTACCCACTTTATTGAGACTGGGTGAGCAACAGGAGCGCCCATTGCTTTAGGTTTAGCTATAGGTCCCAAAGATGCTATTATCAGATTACATTAATTACTTGCCACAGCCATATTTGAACGCAGTGTGTTCAGGATTGCAACTCAGCACTCTACGACTGAGCTACCTCGCTCCCTTAACAAGATATCAGATACCTGTATCAACACAAAATATTTGTTTTCTTTAACTTAAAACCTACGGGAAAAAATAGAAAGAAATGGAAATTACTCGATTTAAGCATGGAAGTGTAATTCTTTGATCTTAGGTGACCTGTTTCCTAGAAAAAAATAAGAAATAATGATAAACATCGATATTTTCTTGAAAATATATCGATAAAATGAACATTTGACTTTCGATACACACACCATCGTACAAAGTATTTAACATTTGTCCTCCCTTTCCATTCTTTTTCGATCCCCTCTTAAAAAGAAATTAAAATGCAGTCCCCATAATGAGTGTATGACCAAACGACTTTACTGCTCGGTGTTCCATCTTGTAACCGTTGGAACGGAAGGAGTGGGGAGTGAGGCTGCATTGCTTTCATTAGAGGAACGATCCGTCAGAAAGAGCCGGCAATATTAACCTACAAATTATTTGTTTGCTCTCTTAATAAGCCCTTGCCTGTGCAAGGACCGATTTATAATCCCAAAGGCCTCTAAATCCTCAGAGTTCGCGGCCTCCCCTCGTCCATTCCTTACTTACTTATAATTATTAACCTATTTTAGAAACCAGTTATTACAGATTAGGTCTGATTTAATGCTTAGTCTTTGAAGATGTTTCTATGACATTTTAAGTGATTCTTGGATCTTAGATACTTGTTTATTTTCGCGTAATCTTCATCTTAGTTTTGTATTGTAGATTTAAATTCCTGCGATTTCTTAAACAATCTTTCTTGATACAGTTATCAAATAGGTGGATGACCTGTGGATTATGTTTATAAATATGGGTTTGTAACCAAGGGTAGATTGGAAGAATAGATATGGATCTACATTCCATCATTAGATGACAATACATTTTAGATTATCGGATTTATGGAGTAGTTGGGAATCTTAAGTAGTTCTTATTCCATATCTTTCATAAAAATTCTTTGCCTAATGGACATAAAGATAGGTTAGAACTTCGTAATGAAATACGGGTATAGATAACAAATAGAGACTTAACTTGTTAGAAGAAATATTAATTATCGAACGAAATGATGTAATATGATTATACAAAGAGACATCCTGGTACGAAATATTTAGATTGACAATTAACTATGGATTAACAATAAACATTATTAATTAACATAGTAATTATTAATCTACTAACTTATCTATACTCCTCTATACTGTACTCTGTCATACTACCTTTTCTCTCTTCTCTTTTCTCTATGTCTTACAATATTTTAGGAATACATCCAAATAAAAGAGGAGAGGAGGTGAAGGAAGCTGACAATACTGATCACAAATAAGTATCTTCCAATCTATCCTTTGTCACAAACTCATATATATAAACAAAATCCACAGGTCATCCACCCATTCGTTAAGTGTGCTAATGTTTAAGAAATCACAGGAATTTAAATCTACGAACCAAAACATAAGATGAAGATTCCGTGACAAAAAAAGAAAAGTATCTTAGAAACATCTTCAAAGACTAAGCATTAAATCAGACCTAATCTGTAATAACTGGTTTATAAAATCGGATAATTAATGTAATTAGGAGCTTATTAATAAATTTCAATAATTTAACCAGTCACCCCGGGAAGTGCCGAGAATTATTCCCAAATTGCAGGGGCTACGCATAAAATAATGAAGAAAAGAAAGGATATATAAATATATATATGTGGCAATGCAGTCAGTGTTAACCCAGTTATCGTGCGAGCCATTTCATCCTTCTTTCCTTTTTTATATATATATATATATATATATATATATATATATATATATATATATATGTGTGTGTGTGTGTGTGTGTATGTATATATTATTATTATAATTTAATTTTTTATTTGCACCTGCGCAATTGCGCATCTAGCAAATTTGAATGAAGTTTCTTTCTCTTCGTTTTTCTCCATGATCATCCAGTTATTTTGGAAAAAAAAATATGTATATCAATTGTTCAGTAGGTCTCTTGGCCAATGTCTTTTTAATCTTTTTTAATTTTTTATCAAGTCCAGGTAACAGGGAGTAGGAAAGCGGAAGAACTAGTGGGCTTGGGTGATATTGTGTCGATGAGTGGAATGTTATGTAATTGTTATGAATATATGATTTTATAGTGGGAATATTCATGTCGTTGTGTATTGTGTGTTTCGAAACATACCATGGTGCATTAATAATTTTTCTGAGAATTTCGGATTGTGTTATTTGTATCTTGTGTATGTGAACTTTTTTTGCTGAAGTTTATAAACAATAGTCAATATTTTTATTGTTATTTTCTCTTTTCTTCTATTTATAAAATGAATATGTATCTATTTTAAATCATGAACAAATATTTTTTGCATAATAAAAAGGCTATTTCATCTCATTTCTGTTATTTATCATCAACTAATATTAGCTTGCTATTTGAACATCTTATTGTGTTAAGAATTTCAAGGATTTTAAGGATTAAATTTATTTTTTAGGACTGAATTCATCAAATCTAAGGCCGGCTGGGAGTAGCGAAAGGATGGCATAGCTGACACTTCGCCAGAGTTGGAGAGTCTCATCAACCTGAAACGCAATGCCTTTGGGGAGGAGAAGTTGGCGCAACAACTTGGAAGGGCTGGACTAATACGTTGATTAGCCTGAGTGGAGTGCTAGTTTCTGGTTGAGCTTTAATCACCAGCACTCGGCTCCAATTTGATAGACCGCTCAGATTGCATCAATTTAAATCTCCAATTAATAAGCTTCGAAAGGCTCTAGTCTGGGCCTAATACGAGGTCATAAGCCTAGATTTGCCATAGCCACTTGTTCCATACAATTTGCCTATGTAGAATATAGGATTCCAAAAACCAATCTTCAATTCACATTTAATAGGTTGATAAAACGCTATTGTTTAATTAAACTATTTCCGATATTAATGATTTCATTCATTATACGTTCAATATTGAAAGTGATATTACTGCCTTCATCCTATCAATATAACTGAGTGCTAAGTGTTATTAACTAACTACTAAAATCAGAAGTAATCAATTTCTTTAATTTAACTACATTTATGGTCTGTGATTTAAAATATCATAATTAAAACTGATTGAGAATTAAGTGGTGGTAACGAGTTTTATTACTGTTAGTATCAAATTTCACTAATTATCAAAATACCTAAATACCTATCCTGCCTCTAGATACAGTTAGGGAATGAGGAACCCCAGTGTGTAGAGTGCTGAATTGATATTCTAAAGTTCCGGGTTCAAATCTTGTGGCAAGTAACTAATGTAACCTAATACAGCTTCAGATGGACTTTTTGGGATCTGCGAACCCTCCCGGGGCTCACCCAGCCTCAAAAGGTGGGTACCCTTGATTCGGGAAAAAACCTGATGTTTTTTTTTTTTTTTTTTGGACAAACTACCTTCCTTCACAACCGTTGTTCTAGACACCAAGCACAGTATTAAGTCACTATCATGCACTGTTTGTAGTAGTACCTTCATGGGCTGCATTGGTATAGGTATAGTTAATAACAACGTCTACAAATTAAATACAATTGTTACAGTTTAAAGTTATTCGTGTTTACAGTATGATTTCATTTATTTGAAGCACTATTCCAGATTTTTAAAATAACATTATATAAATATAGTTTGTTTATAGTTATATTTGTATTTATATTTTATGATTTAAGTATAAGTATTGCACCATCAACTAACTTCGATGTCCATACATCCATTCTTTCGCCCATCAAAGACCCTAACATGGCCTCTTTAGCTCTCCAAAATCACCTATTTGATTTAGCAAAGTAGTTTTACAAATGGAACATCAAAACAAAAGCCAATGTTACCTTCCTTTTCCTGCATTCTAAATCGCTCCATGGTTTATGTTGAATCACGCAACAAATAACGACTTAAACATTCTCACCTTAAAATCATATATTCACAACATATATACAACATTCCACTCGTCAATACATGACCTAATTCCTCTTCTTCTTCTTTCCTACTCTCTGTTAACAGGACTTCCAATGAGAAGATTAAAAAGACCCTAGAGATCTGCCCAGAAACCATTGATCAGTTCACAAATATCACATTGTTGCAAAATCAGAGATTAAATTTGCTGGTGACACAGTGAAGGTAATAATATAAAAAAATAAGTCTGATATTTTTTGATATAACATAAGGAAAAAATGTATGTGAAACATTAACACAATATTATGTCAAAGAGTAAAAAAGAATTAGTTAGGCTCTTTTTTTAATGCACTGCGCTCCTGATGTACTTCCGAACAAAAAAATGTTATTATTTAGTAAATATGTGATTATTTAGATATAAATTGAAATTGATTTCTAACCGTTATGGTTTTGTTTTTGAATAAAACTTGGTTCCATTAATGTGAATCAGCCTGAATAGCGAACATCGACTAGGTTTTTAAATATAAACGAGAACATGTTCGAAGAGGCTTGGCTTTACGTATGATACTGTTATATCGATGTGCAGGAGATCGTAGTCTATAAATACAAAATCGTAAGGTGATGTCGGCCCAATCACAATGTTTCACAACCATAGGCTTAGAAAGAGTTTAGACAAGTGTTTAACCCATGACACTACTTCAATTTTTTTTTTTTTTTAATTGAATTAACTATTTACTACTACACTGCAGTAGAATAGCGTTACAGCCCGGGGCTTACTCAACAATTTTGTTCCATGTCTTCTAGGTTTTTGGCTTTTGGTATCCATTCAATGATTATACTTTGTGGTCCTCTTCTATAAATACCGCCACCAACTTGGTCTGCCAACTGTTCTTTTGCGAATTATAGAATTCTACAGGAACTTCCTAGGTACTCATCTATACATCAGGCATTCTTATTACATTGTTATGGGCTACTGGGTATTAAAATGAATTAAACTATACCTTAATGAAAGATACTAAGATTTATTAACAAAGTGACAAAAAGAATACAATTAAATTATTAATCTGATATAAATTTATAATAACAATATTTTAAATATTTATTATCTAGGCCTAACTTCTATTTAATTATTTCAATAATATAAAATATTACTAATTCTAAATAGTTTAACTATTTACATAAATTTACAACTTACCATAACATTACAACTACTAATTAACTGCTACTAATTAACACTTACAGTTCACTAATTAAAGTCCACCGACCGTAAGAATCTCCAAATATAACAAACTGACACACAATAACACTCACGAGCTGTCACAGTTCCTGATACACTAACTTATTACTGATTCAGATGTTCATCACACAGCATGGTTTAATACTCTGACTCACTCGCGCCGAGAGGGTATTTAAATAGGCAAGGCCGACACGGAGTGGGGAGATCTGGAACATCTCAGAACGATCTCTTTGATCTCTACCGACAAAGGGGCCCTTCCAGGAACGTTAATCCCTTGCGCCCGTCTTTCTCTCTGTGACCGTAACAATATAACCTAAAAATTCTAATCTAGTGCCTTGATGAATAGACCACATGGGCATCCTTATGCAAGTAATCCACCTCGGCATTAGTCCGAATTCTTCATACAATCTCCATGCTTCTCCATTTCTCGATGCTATCTAGCATCATTATACATATTAAAACCTTTCGCTCGAAAATTAGAAGCTGGTATTTTATTTCAGCAGTGAGTGTCTATGCAGTGAGTGTCATCGTACGGCTCTAATTAACGTTTTGTAAGTCCTTGGCGCATTTTGACAAAATTTTTTTTTTGAAGAGACTATTTTTTGCGTAATATGCTATGTTCTTTTCTGATTATTGCCTTTACTTCGTTTATTATCTTGTTCTCACCGATCACTTCTGAGCGTAAATAGACCTTCCAACTCTTTTACAGAATTTTCATCGAAACACATTGTGGTGTCACTACTGCCAGAACCAATGTGTATATATTTAGTTTTTTGCTCGTTAATATTGAGGTCTATTTTGTTTTTTTACTTTCATCACTTAGTGAATAGAAAGACTGTTTAGTCGAGTTTCGGCATATTTCATCCGCACAAGCACATGTACGATAACAAGAATTCCTAAAAGTGTCTGAAATATTTATCTTTTCCATTACACTATTGAAGTAATTAATTAACAAGTGTTCCGAAAATGACGATTTTTTTTATTTATATCTCATATGAAAGTTAATGAAATGTTATTGATATTTTTGCCTTACTCTGAAGAACATGAGTGCTCAGAAAAAGTAAAGTAAACTTGGGGGAATCACAAGTATGACTAGTTCTATCCTTATACTCATTTCTCATGCACATAGCGATTCCGAATGCCTCAAGATATCAGGAAGAGATGGGGAGAAGAGACGAGATACAGTGAGAGAGAGAGAGAGAGAGAGAGAGAGAGAGAGAGAGTGAGAGAGAGTGAAAGAGAGAGAGGAGAGAGAAGAGTAGATAGAGAGAGGAGGCTATAACTCAGAGAAGCGGCCCTATCGCCAGGAGCCAGCTCCTATAATCCGCTCCTATAACATAAATATGCACCCGTTTGAGACGGACAAACAGAGCCTGGTCCTCCGAGCTCGGGTAAAAATGGATCGCCTACTTTACTGCCCTATCCGGCTATGGCTCATTCTTCGGCTCACCTTCTCCTCTTCTTCTTATCGGCATTTGGTCACCGCGCACTTCCGATTCCTTTATACGAGCGCACTTCCGATTCTTCGTATTGCTCCATCGGCCACTAGCGGTTTTAGTACAAGGATATGCCATTGATATGGAGGATCATCGCTGTTCGACTCTGGATTCAGTATGATTTTATTAGTCGTAAGGTCAGATTCTGTGAATCGTTATGAAGCCAAACACTACGTTTGAAAATCTTCCCTAGCTTTAGCACCACTTCAGAATATAATTTACTTCTTTAACAAGTAAATCACAACTGTCTACAAATATCTGTTATCCAAGTTGTAACATTATGTAATATTGTTTTATTAAAACATTTATTCATAAATAAAAGATCTTATAAAAATATGTATTATTGATAATATTAATTTCTAAGAAATATTAGGGTATCATAATCGCTAGGGCTCATTTTAGCACCATAAATATTTATTTTATTTTCATTTTATGAGGATATATATGCATACATAGAAAAATTTCATCTCAAATAAAACGAAATGACACAAGAATATAATACATTAAACTTTTTTTTCCTTTTCCTTCAAATAAAGGAGTTATAATTGACTTTTACGGTTATGATATAAATCTGAGAAAAAAATCATACAATACAAGAAAAATGAAGAATGGTGATAATTCGATTGAGTTTCAAAACAGCTCTTAAGTTTCAAAAACTTAGAGTTCGAACTATTGTAAAAGTATATTATCCGCAATAAAATAGAGCCAAAGACTCAAAAAGAAACACTATTATTTATTATAATGCAAAGCCTTATGTTTCAAATCCAGTAATACACCCACCAGTCGACGTTTCGCCTAATCAGGCATTATCAAGACACAAAAACAAAAAAAAAAAAAGGTTATGTGAATCACATCTCGAAGTAAAAAGGGGAATACATCCCAACGTTCAACAGCCCAAACGGCTCCAAACATGAGACAGCACCCCACCACCAAGACGTTCAACATACAACTGAAAAGCCAATAGTTGCAACTATTAGTTGCATTTGAGCCTTGGAGGTGGTGGGATGCTTCTTGGGTGCATTATTCATGTTTTGTTTTGGTTCTTTTAGGTTTTTTTCTCTATCTACCTGATGATGCAATTTCTGTTTTAGTTTGGAGACTTAAGGGCTTTTCGTTGGAATTTTTTCCACGATCTTAACATTTATGTAAGTTCTCTTTTTATTTTTTAATAATCATTATAAGTTATTAACGACATATGTCTTGGATGAAGCTGTCTTCCGGCACTGTTGTTCCAAAAATTATTTGAATTATGATCTGCTTCTTCTTTCGTGGCTCTACAGCCCATCAATGAGCCTTGGCCTACTTGATGCGTTTCCGCCAGTCCTCCCTGTTTAATTAGTGCAGTTGCCTTCTAATTCCCGAAGTTAAATAGTCTCCTGGAGTCCCCACTGAAAAAGGAACGATCTGTTAATAAATTTAATCGATTACTATTTACCAATTGCAACTTTTCAATGTACGGCTATAAATATAATAAACAATGAGAAAACTATATCTCATTGAAAAAAAGTGATCAATTTATGAAAATAAAAAGTCAGCTAATAGAGATGATGCATTTTAATGAAACTGACAACAATTAGAAGAAAAAATGAGGAATATTCATTTTGATTTTCAACTACAAACTATGTCTAATACGGTCGTGGCAATACTACTAATACTAATACTGGACTATTTTTAAATTTTAATAGTAATTAGTTTGCGAATCGAAAGAAACTGACCTTAATTTTGAATAATTTAATACAGATTCCGTCAGGAGCCTATAAAGATTTCACCTTAAGGATGCTTACAGTTCATAAATCAATCATTTACGAGAAAAGGCAAGATAAAGTTTTCCAGGAATCTTGAAACACGTCATAGTAATAGCAAGTCCATAAAAATAGATGCATGTTATCTGTTTAGCCGCGGACCTTTATTATCCGCCAGATGGAACGTACCGATCCTTGCCTCTAAGATACTAGGCTTTATTAATATACTTTACCGCCAAAATCGAAGGAGAGGGGAGTGACGCTCGGAGCGCGGCACTTGCTGTCTGAACGTCGAGCCGGACTGTTCTACTAGACCTTCGCAGCTATGACCGCTTTTGGAACCTCGAGGAGGTCACATCCACTTCACCTCGTTTCTCCTCCGAATAACAACGTTGTGAGGAATTATTTAGAACATCCTGCGATGCCCATGGACGATACATAACTCCGTTACCTCTAAAATCGCTCGACTTGGGGGAATCTCGGTACAGAGCAGTGAAACAGTTTCACCAACTCGAAGCCCGCCTTCATCGGGAGCCCGTGTTACGTGAAGCCTATCTCGCCTTCATGCGAGAATACTTGTAGTTAGGCCATATTTCTGCCGTTCCTGAGCCTGATGACGCTTCCGGTATCACATACTACCTCCGTCATCATCCTGTACATCGCCCTGACGATCCGCCCTCTAAAATTAGAGTGGTGTTCAACGCTTCGGCGCAATTCTCAAATGGAAAATCACTCAATGATATTTCTTATACCGGGCCAAAGTTGCAATCAGAAATTATCACTTTGATTACTCGCGCTCGAACGCACCGATACATTTTCACTGCCGACATTCGGCAGATTTATCGTCAGGTACTAGTGCCTCCCAAACATCAAAATTTATAGCGATTCTCACCCGATGAGCCGATCCGCTCTTATCGCCTCCACACGGCCACGTACGCTGTCAGCTCCTCCCCGTTCCTTGCTATTCGAACTCTTCAGCAATTAAGTCATGATGAAGAGGCTCGTTTTCCTCACGCCGCCTCCGTTCTTCGCAAGGACACGTACGTAGACGATATAATTACTGGAGCCTCTACGTTGCCAGAAACCGTTTAATTAAGGGACGATCTCATTGCTCTATTGCAATTCGGAGGTTTTGAACTCCGCAAATGAGCTGCGAATCATCCTCAAATTCTATCCAATCTAGCAGCCGAGCATTGTCGTGTGGGTACTCATTCATTCGAATTCTCTTCCGAAGATGACTCTACCATTAAGATCCTCGGTCTCGTATGGTCAGCTGACACAGACACTTTTTCTTATCGCGTGTCTTCTGACAAACTTCCCGCTACCAAACGGCTTATTCTTTCCAAATTAGCTCGCATTTATGACCCTCCTGGATGGTTAGTTCCCGTGACATTCATCGCAAAATTATTAATCCAACGTTTATGGGTCGGACACTCTGATTGGGATGAACCCGCTCCCCCTGATATCAGCCTGGATTGGAACTCCTTTCAAGAAGAACTGGAAACAGTATCTCACGTTTCTATCCCTCGCCGCTTTCCTTATTATCAAGAATCAACGCCTAGTTGCCTTTTGTGACGCTTCCGAGCTGGGTTACGCCTCCGTTATATATTTGCATTCCACCTCCTCTTCCGGGGAAATCGCCGTCAGCCTCTTAATGGCCAAATCCAGGGGTCGCCCCCTTGAAAAGAGTATCACTCCCGCGATTGGAACTATGTGGCGCTCACCTCCTTGCTAAGTTAACCGCCAAAATTACCGAAATGTTTTCCAAGCCGTTCGAAGACCTGATAGCCTTTTCAGACTCCACTGTAGCTCTCGCCTGGATCCGCGGCGAACCCCACCGTTGGAAAACTTTCGTAGCAAACCGAGTAACGGAAATTCAAGAAAGCATACCCCCTTCTCAATGGCGCCATATTGACGGCAAGGGAAACCCTGCCGACTGCGCTTCTCGCGGGATTTCTCCCAAGGAATTTGCCAATCATGCCTTATGGTGGAAAGGTCCGTCCTGGCTCTCTCAACCGCCATCTTCATGGCCTACCTCGCGCATCGACGTACCTACTGGTCTCGTTGATTCTGAACGGCGAACCACTCATAAAATTATCTCATGCACCGCCCTTACCACTCTTAATTTGAGAGCCGCTATTCGTCTCTTTCTCGGCTGCAACGCGTCACTGCGTGGTGTCTCCGCTTCGCACATAACGTCAGGAACCCCGCGTGCCGCTCTACCGGGTTTCTCTCCGCCGGTGAGCTATCTGCCGCTCTAGACATATTAGTTAAAGGCATTCAACAAGTCGCTCTCACAAATGAGTATCAAGCAGCCGATGACCCTACATCAAAATTGCATCTTAAACGTACTCTGCAATTATTAATCGATCCGCGGGGGGTCCTCAGCGTAGGTGGACGACTCCACCATGGCCCACAACCATTTTCCGCTAAACGTCCGGCCTTGCTTCCTAAAGATCAACCCTTTACCAACTTAGTCATTGATCAGGCTCATTGTCAAAATTTGCACGCTGGTCCCTCTGCTACGCATTCCTTTATTCGTCACCGATTCTGGATATTGGACGGGAGAAACGTAGTTCGGCATCGCCTCGCTAAATGCAACAAATGTTTCCACGTTAAGCCTCAACCACTCATCCCCACCACGGGACGCCTGCCCCGTGATCGTATCATACCCACATACCCATTTTCAAAGGTAGGAATTGATTACGCAGGCCTTCTGCTCGCATCTTCTGCTCGCATCCGAGGATGCCGCGTAACCAAGGCATATATCTGTGCATTCGTTTTTTTCACCACTAAAGCCATTCACCTGGAACTTACATCCGAACTATCCGTCGCAGCCTTTCTAGCCGCCTTTGCTCGTTTTGTGGTAGACGGGGACGCCCTTCAGATGTCTACAGCGATAACTGAACCAACTTTGTAGGAGCTAGCCTTCAAATAAGCGAAGTCGGTCGTTTCTTCCGAGCCGTGAATACTCAAGAAACCATTGTTCAACATTCCTCGCGCGAGGGCATTCAATAGCATTTTATTCCTCCCAGGGCTCCCCATTTCGGGGGTCTTTGGGAAGCCGCGATTAAATCTCCTAAACGCCATCTCAGTACCGTAATGGGTATTCAGGTTTTATCATTCGAGGAATTCTCAACCCTACGTACTCAATAGCAGACCTTTATGTGCGCTTTCATCCGACCCTCATGATCTAGAAGCCTTAACTCCAGGACACTTTCTTATCTGTCGACCGATAACCGCTCCCCCCACTCAGGACCTATCTGATGTGCCCATAAATTGCGTGGCGCGATGGAAACTCACTGACAAGATCCATCAGTCCTTTTGGAAGCGATGGACCATCGAATATCTGCTCAAACTCCAGCAGCGATCCCGCTGGACGGAATCCGCCCCCGAACTAACTATCGGCGCTTTCGTGCTGATCCAAACCGATAACTCGCCTCCTCTGCGTTGGCGATTAGATTAGGATTGCATTCAGAATGTTAATATCAGAGGTTTCTTTCAAATTCCCGTGGTACTTCAATTTGCTTCCTATTTAATTTCATTCAGTCTAATAACGCCCTAACATTATCTATAAACACATTGGCCACGCTGTATAATGGTAAATTAGTAATTTCATTTTATGTTTTAAAATATATGGTTACATTTTCCATAAATATCATGGCAATTTGAAAGAAATGTTTCATGTATTAATGTAACATTACTTTATTATAAATATTATTAATGATAATTCTTTTTTTATTTGTAGAAAATGAAGGTTATAGTACCAAATACCATGCTTATAAAATCATAGACAAAATGCATAACCTTCCCAAAGACTATAAATTTGCGGTTCGGTTGCATTTAAACTTTTATAAAAATTAATATTTTAGCTTCAATTAATTTTAATAAATACTGTATTTTTCAATAATTAGGTAAAATAATGTTCTTAAGGTTTAATGACTAGTGAATAAGGTTTAATGACTTATTTTTTTAAATTTAAACTTGCAAAGTTGAAATATTGAATGAAGAATAATATACATCGGTCAGCCAATGATTTCCCAAAAAATTATTAGAGAAAATTTATATGTATACTGTTACCATAAAATAGAAGAAAATGATCAAAGGAAAACATATATATACACAATACTTGGTAGTTTTTCTTCAAATATTAAGAAATTATTAAGCAGGCGTTAACAGCAACTAGGCGTCGTACTTGGGCCGGTGGAAGTAATTGGCTAATAACAAGTTCCTTGGATAGTAAAGTAACAATAAAACATATATCTGTGCATATAACAGTAAGATAGTAATTATTAATTTTCTATAATATATAAATTCTTTAACTACCGTATGTTGAACACGAAATCAGTTGCACTTTTCTGTACGTCTAAAATAACATACAAAATTAATTGAGTAAGTAAAAAAAAAGTTCTTTACATAATAATATCTCTGATATGACTTTAAAAAAAGAAAAAATACCATTATTTTATTTAATTCATGCAGTAACATCAACTACTGACAAATAAGATTTGTCAACATCCTTACAAGCCCAATCCTCAAAAAATCTAAGGCCTCCCATGTATTATTTTTTCCTCTTCCTAATCTAAGTTTGGAAGACACAGACTGGGGAACATATATGCAATCGTAGAGATATAGAGCTGCCAGAAAGTTTTAAAGTATGAGCAGTAAAAGCTAAAGTCGATAAACGTAAAATGGCTCCGGACGGCAATTTGCCCTGCGGTTTATATACTCTTCCTACACTACCCCCTAGCCCTTCCTCAAAACTCACAACTTATAACTCTACTTATTCTACGAGTATATAAAGGAAATCATTCTTCAAATAAAATATCATATCAATGAAAAACATAAATTCGTATAACATATTATATTATTATTAAAAACTATAAAAATGGAAACAAATAGGTTTCTTAAAAGCTTTAAAAAAACTAGATTACGACTTATATAAAGATAACACAATTTGTATTAACCACGATAAAAGCATAAGAAAGCGATATATAAAGGCTTAAAGAAAATTAAAAGTTGATTTTCCCTTCGTCTCTAAATTCGAATAAACGATCTTTTCAATAAGCTTCTGTAAGAACTTCTGTTCTTTATTTATTCATTCAACGTCACATTATGCTCCTATCGGACGATGTTCCTGTGGGAGTCCTAACTTATGCCTATCCAGGTAAAATTGTGATTTCCTTAGTGAGTACCTGACATCGTGACTCGGGACTTTTACGTCCTTTCCGAAGCACTTTATAACCTAGGATTTTTTTACTCCCATTAAAAAAATCCTAGGACTACCTGCCGGGCTGCGAATCTTGGGTATAGTTATGCTAACCGCGACAAGACATATGATCCCGCAAGTTAATCTTAACCTTTTCTAACAAACGAAAGCGGGTACAAATTTATTGTATATTTTTAAATATTTTATTTGAAAAGGAAAAATATGACCAGGACCGGGACTCGAACCCGGGCCCCCAACTATTTTCTTTTCAAATAAAAAAGTAATAAAAATAAAAATTTTAAAAATATAAAATAAATTATAACATCTAACAATAAAATAAAATAAATAAATTATAATAATATATAATGAAGTGTCAACAAGAACCAAAAATAAAAGTAATGTTTAATGAACACTCTCCCCGTGTATACTTCGCAAATTACGAGAACACAGAGATATAGGATCATTGAAAAGAAAGGATATGTCTGACCGGGAAGCGAACCAGGGTGGCAAAGAAAATATAGGATACTTATTCCGCAGATTGCCAGTAATAAAAAAATAAAATAAAATAAACCATAAAGATAATATAAATTATTATCGTAAATTATCAGCAATAAGAGGATTCTTCTCAAATATGTAACGAAGGTCGTGTGAATGGATGCTTAATTTATTTATTTATTATAATGTATTTAATTATAAATTTTATACTTATTAAATTAATGATGTATTTTATCTAATTCACTAAGATGAATATAACCAAGAATTATTTTAATTGAATATCTAAAATAGTATAACTAAGTTTATTACTATCCAGAGCTAGCCTCCAATATAGCAATATACAGTAGTTGCTCACTTCCTGAGTTGAAGGCGATGGTCTCTTGGTTATTTGGTATTGAGCCTGGGGACCACAGCGTCGGATATTGCGGCTAAAATTGATCAACAACTATTATCCTAAGAAATATAATAATGTAATATCTAAAACCATTTTTCAATTCTAATAAGGTTACATGTAAATATGTAAATGTATATACATGTCTCTTGTATATATATATATATATATATATATATATCTCAGAACCTTATACACACATAGTTTTAAGATTATTTAATTAATTATTCACTAAATATTTAAGAACATTGATGTGATTTAGTTTTTATTCTATTCTATAAGATTTTTTTTTCAGAGGCGTAAAAGTATAATCAGAGATGTATACATATATTGTGCATAGAATAAACAATTTATAGGTTTACTAAGGACATAATATTTTAATCCAATATAGTTTATAAATGTTGTCATACTCTTGTTTTTTTAAATAAGATTAGAAAAATGCCGAGTTTAATAATTTTTATTCATTTTTCGTATTGCGAAACCTTCGACACATTTTCAGGCTTAACATAAATAAGCACCGATATCTGTTGTTTTTTTACTTCTTCCAATGTTTAAAATCTTCTACTATTAGCACAGAAGAATTGTTTAGGGGTACAGTTGTTTTGTAGTCGCTTTATTATTCTCCATTATCAGAAACATAGACAACGCTGTAGACAGAAGATGTCGTCGATCTATACCGTTCGGTCTAAGATTGATAATCGATTTATAATTCATATAGATAAATGTCGGTGAATCAGTAAAGCCTTTTTAAAAAGAAAGCTTTATTGAAAAGAACAAACAAAACTGATAATGGTACATAAACTGACAGAGTAACAGCCTACTTCTAACTAAGTCTAAATGAGAACTCTTCCATTTTAATTAGGAGGGGTTTAAATAAGATTGAATATGCCTTAGCTAGTTTCTAAGAAGGACACCTGCAGTTGATCTGTTATTCTGAGAAAGCCACCTGCAGCTACCCTTTAACTCCTCCCTGGGCAAGATTGGGCGTTACTCCTGGAACGCAAATTTTTGACAGTAAACTTCTTGTGCTCTCTATAGGAGCTGTGGGAAAATATGTTACAATGGGTTCAGGAGTATGAGTACCTAAATTTTTACTAGTTTTACAATATCCCTTATAATATAATACAAATACAATAATAAAGATGGAGATTAAAATAAAAATGATTATATAATATATATACATGTTTATAGTAATAGAAGTGATTTCCTCATAGGGTTTCATAGTTATAGTTACATTATTGATTAATAATTCGTCTTCAAATAGATTAGTATAGTAAGGTTGGAATACATGGTGAGGGTTATGTCTATTAATTAATCTTAATTCTGGATAACAATCATTATTACTAATATTAATGAGACTAACTCTAGGTATAAACATACGTTCGTTGTTACAATTACTTATGTAAGTTTTATTATACACTATATATTGTTTAATATTTTCTTCATAATAAATATTTTGTAAAGTGCTACTTAATTTCTTACAATTATTTTTATTGTTTCTATTAATAATGTCTGTAATACATTGGTTATCAATAATTGTTACATTATTACAAAAGTATTCTTTAATATAATTACAATTTGCTCTATAATATAAATTCTTATGTTCTAATATTAGTTTATCCTTAATGTCTATGATATAATAAGTCTTATTGATATATACAGGTGTTGGTATTATTAAATGTCCTTTATATATTTTATTTAAGACAGGCAATTTTATAAAAACATGAATGACATCTTGAAATTCTGAACAGTGTATTTTAGAATTTAACCATAATATTTCGTAATCATTAGAAATAAGGGTAATATTAGTTGGGGTGGTTGAAAGTACATCTTTCATTAAAGAAGTGTGTATAATTCCAATTCTGCAAAATTCCATTGCTATAGCTAAATTTGATAATTTGTCTTTGATGTTGGAAATGTGCATAAGAAAGTCATAAGATTGTAGGTTTGAGTTGACAAGGTTAAAATTTCTTTTGATTATGAGTGAGTTAGTGTTTATGCTTTTAACATCCTTTTCGTATTTGTTTATTAATTCTTTATTGGTTTTTATAATGTTTAATTCGTTGATTCTACTGGATTGTTCATTTAAACTCATTTGTTGAATAAGATTATCATACCTTTCTTTGTCGTCCGAGTCCATTACTCCTGTAATATAAGAGAGTGCTTTTCCTAATACATTTATTAGTCCTCTTTTGGAACGTTTTGAATCTAAAGTTCTAATTAATGTTCGTACTGTGTCTAATGAGTCATAAATAACATCGGCAACTGGTGAGTCATTAAATTTACTACTGTATTTATTTAAATATTTTATTTCTTGTCTTAGGAGTGTTAAATTATAAAAATGGTAAGTTTCATAGTATGAGTCAATTAATTTTACTTTATTGATGGTGTAATGAATTACTCCAGGGGACTGTGTCAAGTCAGTTATCTTAATCGCTGTATAATGCTGGATCATCACTGTCGTCATGAAGATTAGAAGAACCTTCATCTGAAATGGAGAAATATTGTTTTTTATGTTGTTTGTTAGGTCTTTTAATTTTACTAATATGTGTTGTAATCTGTTTCTTTTTTGTCCCTTGTAATACTAGGTTAACTTTTTTGTATCGGTCTTTTGCTTTAATTTTCCGTTCAGGATTTTCATAATAAATAACTTCTTCTGTGGTTACGTCTGGTACATCTTCACGATTTTGATTTAGTTTTGTTATACGTTTTTGTTTTTCCTCAATAATTTTATTTTTTAATTTATTGTGTAGAAAAAGTAAGTCTTTGTGGTATTTATGAATGTATGCTTCTGTAATGTGGCTACTTATTAAGGGATTGGATGATTTTCCAAATGTAATTTCATTTGGGGTTAATTTTAGATGTTGATGTATAGAATTATTAAAGGCGATAGTTATTAAATTTAAATTTCTCGTTATTTCATAATTTGGATTTTCCTTATGTGTAATGCGTAATAATTCAATCATAGTGGAATGAGTTTTATTTAATAGTGCTAATGAGTTTGAATTTTGAGCAGATGTATAGTGTATATTAATTGAATGAATGTTACATAGTTGTTTAATTAATTCGTTTTTCATTTCCGAGCCTTGATCACAAATAATTTGATTAGGAGAGGGATAAAAACTTAAATAACATTCTATAGCTTTGCAAATACTTATGGCGTTACAGTTTGGTAATAAATAGGTAAATAATCGTTTAGAAAAAGTGTCTATTGCTGTGAAAATATTGTGTTTATTGTATTTAAGTACATCAATCATAATTTCATCAAAAGGTCTGTCTGGTGTTCGGGTAATTTCAAATTTTGGCTTTAATGGTTTTCTTTCATATTTTGTGAGTTTACAAATTTCGCATTTGTTAATAAATTCTGTTATTTTGTCTTTTAGATTTGGAAAATAATATTCTCTTTTTAATTTTTCTAATGTTTCTAATATACCTCGATGTGAAGTTTTTCCTAAATGGTAATGTGATATGATTTCTAGTTGCTCGTCTAATGTTTCTATGTCCTTAACTATTGTGAAATATCTTTTAATTTTAACACTGGGATATTGTTCTGTAATTATGTCTCTAATTTTTGTAAAATAATTTTCATATTCAGTTTCTAGAGCTGAAAAACGAGTTGAGCATAAAAGTCCGTAAGTTGTGTTAGGTTCAATGAGTTCATATAATAATTCTGGAAGATCATTGACATCATTAATAATTAAAGTATGTCGTTTCTTATTGCCAAATGGTTTTTCAAATTTCGATGATTTTCTTTCACTCCTGTTTATAATAATTTGATGTTTTTCAATGTTTATAGGTTTTTCCTTTTCTGCATACCAAATTTGTTCATTAGATGATTCTTGTGAGTGACATGTGGCTAAACTGTCTGTTTCTTCATTTTGTTCTGTTGTTGATTGTAGTTTACTTAATTGTTCCATTAGTGATTCATAGTCTGGAGATACATCTCTAGAAGTGTCCATAATTATTTTGTCTATTTGATCGTCATTTTCTAATATGTTTAGTTCTGAATTTCTGGATAAAGCGTCTGCAACAAAGTTAGTTTTTCCTTTTATGTGTACAATATCAAATTCAAATTCCTGTAGCTTCCAAACCCATTTCATTATTCTCGAATTTTCATTTTTCATGTTAAATATCCAAATGAGCGGTTTGTGATCAGTTTGTAGAATAAATTTTGATCCATATAAATAAGGTTTGAAGTGCTGTGTTGACCAAATGATAGATAATAACTCCTTCTCTATTGTACTATACTTTTTTTCTGTCGGTGATAAAACTCGTGATGCATATGATACTGGATGTTCTCTACCTTCTTCATCTTTCTGAGATAATACTGATCCTATGGATTCATTACTGGCGTCTGTTGTTAAAATGAATTGTTTTTTCCAGTCTGGGTATGACAATACTGGTGTGTTTGACATAAGTTCGATTAGTGTTTTAAATGCGTTTTTAAATGTATCTGACTTGTAATTTTTATTACTTAATGCTGCACTAAGTGGTCTTGATATAGTGGCATAATTTTTAATAAATTTTCGATAATAACCTGTCATTCCAAGGAATTGTCGAGTTGTCTTTTCGTCATGTGGTAATGGAAATTTTTGTATAGCTTCAATTTTATTGGGATCCGTTTTTAAACCGTGTTCCGTTACAATGTATCCTAAAAATTTTAATTCTTTTTTGAAAAATTCTGTTTTGTCCAGTTGTATTGAAAGATTACATTGTTTTAGTCGTTGTAATACTTGTTTTATGTGTTCCAAATGTTTTTCTTCGTTTTCTGAATAAATTATAATATCGTCTACGTATACCATAGTGTTTGTTAGATTTTCTATAGCCATTGTCATCATCCGTTGGAAAGTGGGTGGACCATTACATAAACCGAAGGGCATTCGTAGAAATTCGTAGTGACCATTTTCTGTTGAGAAAGCAGTTTTTGGAATGGATTCTTCGTCCATTAATATTTGATGAAAACCTGAAGTGAGATCTATTGTACTAAAATATGTTGCTCCTTTTAATCGATTTAACACGTCTTCTATGTTGGGCAAAGGAAATTTGTCTTTAATAGTGCTTTGATTTAATTTTCTATAGTCTACTACCATTCTAACTTTCTTTATTCCGCTAGCATCCATTTTCTTTGGAACTATCCATAAAGGAGAGTTGTAAGGGCTATTACTAGTACGTATGATTCCATCATGTAATAATTTCTTAACTTCATTATGAATTTGTTCCTTAAATTGTTCTGGAAACCTATGATTTCTTGAATAGATAGGATTTTCATTTATTGTAATTATTTTATGCTTTAATAAATTCGTAGGTTTTAGTGTTTCATCGTTTTTTTTAATTACTTCTCCGTTATCTTTTATTATCTTTACTAATTTTTCAAAAACTTCTTCTTTAATATGTTCATGTCTTATGACATCCCTTATTTCACCTTCATCTTCCATAAGATTTATGGTGTTATTATTTTTTGTCATTGGGAATTCATATATATGATCCCTAAATTTCATAATTATAATTTTTCTGTCACAATTAATTTCAGTTTTTAAATTTGTCATCGTTTCATACCCCAATAAAACATTAAATCGGGTTGAAAAAGGAAATATTAAAAATTTTGATTTTACCTTTATTCCTAAGTAAGGCTCTAAGGAGAGTAGAACGCTATGTGTTCCTTCAGCTCTACCTGTCGGCGTTTTTACTACAAAATTTTCATTCATTATTGGTGCATCTTTCGGGACTATGTCCGGATGGATGTAATTTTTTGTAGCTCCTGTGTCTATCAGCCATTCAATTCCTAATTTGTCAATTAATTTTGGTAAGTCGTTAGTAAGATTGATTTCGTTAATTACATTACTTGGTCCGGTGGATCTTCTGAACTGTGACCTGAGTCTAAAAAATGGTCTTGGTTTTTCTCTAATTTTTCTAGTCTTTCTCTAAGTTCTCTTATAATAGTATCTTTTTCATCTTCTTCACCTACATGGTGAACGCGGTTTGATACTGTTCTCATAGATACAGTATTTGCATCATATTTTTCAATTGGTGGTGAATTTTGTTTAAACTGACCCGAATTGGGTTTATTAAAAAAGTGATGTTGGTCTTGAGGAGACCAAGGTTGATTATGAACAGCTTGATTAAAGTTCTGTCCTTGATTATAATTTTGCGGTTTATTAAAGTTTTGTGGTGCATTATAATGTTGGTTATGCCAAACTGGCCTTTGATGGTTGTAACCGTAAGGATTCTGGTAATGAGTATTATTAAAATTAGGTCGATATTGATTATGTCTTGGTGATTGAAAATTATTTTGTTGGTTAAAAGGTTTATGATTTTTATTATGATTTGTTTGTTGATTATGAAATTTGTCTTTATGAAATGGTTTAAAATTATTCTCTCTACGAGGAGGGTATAATCTATGTACGATATGTGATGCTGTATTTTTAAGCATAATATCTATGTCTTCTAAAGTTTCAAATTTAGTATGATAAATAAAATCAGTTAGTTCCGGTCTTAATTGATGTACTGCATGATGACTAATTTGTCTGTCATATCGTTCCATCTCGTCAACTTTATCTTCTATTCCATTGTCAGCATATGTTCTAGCATAAAGATCACATCTTTTCATCGCTAATCTATCAATAAAGTCGCGTGGATGTTCATTAGGAAAGCTTTTAGTATTTAAAATTTCGGCAAGTAACTGTTCTTTAGTCCTAGTGTCCTGATATTTAGAGGTTAAGTAAGCAAGTACGTCATTTACATGTTTAAAGTCTTTGTCATATGTGGCAATCTTTGCCTTACCTTTTAATTTATTTTGTACTGTTAGTAATAATTTCGAATGATTAGTATCCTTATGTGGGTTATCTAATTTACAATATAAATCTAAAATATACTTGGTACTTCTAATGAAGTCTACTAATAATAAGGGGTTACCATCGTATTCTGGGATGAGTTTAAAATCATATTCTTTAATTTCAAGAGCCATTGTGTGATCTATAAAAGTTGTATCAAAATTTCTTAAATTATTTAATCTATCTTGTAAACTGTTCATGAATAATTAAAATTAAATTTGGAGTTAACAATTAATACTAAAACTAATTAAAACTAATGTTACTAGTCAATTTATGTTTACAATAAAGTTATACAATATTGCTGACCTTTATAGCCTGTTGTCTTCTCTCTGACTCGTCCTTATCGCTGATCTTGCTTCCTCTAAGGTCGGTTTCTTGACTATTAGTCCAGAGTGACGTTCCTTCGTGAAGATAGCGTGAAGTAGAAGTTCATAAATATGAAGTTCTATATTCTTCGATCAAAATGTTCAGACTTGAGTTGGAAATTGTTTAAACAATCTTCTTTACCAGTAAAATGATGATGCTTCTATGAAGATCTCTCTATGCTGGATAAAGCCCTCAAGTCCCTGTTCGGGCGCCAGATAAATGTCGGTGAATCAGTAAAGCCTTTTTAAAAAGAAAGCTTTATTGAAAAGAACAAACAAAACTGATAATGGTACATAAACTGACAGAGTAACAGCCTACTTCTAACTAAGTCTAAATGAGAACTCTTCCATTTTAATTAGGAGGGGTTTAAATAAGATTGAATATGCCTTAGCTAGTTTCTAAGAAGGACACCTGCAGTTGATCTGTTATTCTGAGAAAGCCACCTGCAGCTACCCTTTAACTATATAGAGTCGTCTATAAGGCAAAAAACTAACTTGAGACAATTACGAAGGTAAAACAGCTTTGACGATATGCTTTGATTTTGAATGAATCTAGAAACCATAAGGTATTGACGAGAAAAGAACTTTAATATAGCATGAAAATAGGAAGGAAAATAGGAGGATACTGGAAGCCATTGAAATAGTCAAGCGCCCAGAAAACTTCAACAGGGAAGACGGATACAGATTAAGCAAACTATGGCTTCCTAACATATCTATAAAGGGAAAGAAAAAACAACAAATCAGCCAAGAAAAATCTAACAAACCTAATTCCAGCCAAGCAGAACCCGAAGAACCAAAAACAACCCAATCACAGGCATTGAAGAGCAGCCTCCGACCACGGACACGAAAAAACCCGATTGACTAGCGCAAGGACTCGACGAACTACGAGTGGACTTCAGTGAACCCGTGCGACGGCTATATAAAGCCACGAGTTACCGGAGCTTCTTCATTCTCGATCCAGCCTTGAAGAAGCTACCAGTATGTCTGGCGAGACGTTGGCGAAGAAAAATTCAACAACACGGTCTAAACCAGAAATTACCTAAGTTTTGTGTATAAATAGTGGCCGTGGAAACTTTAAAATATATTAAAAAATAATATTTAATATTAAAATGTTAGGCCAAGTAAATGCAACAAAATTAGTGCGCAGTTTATATTTAACTAGTATCTGAGACCGTCAAGTGATCTGCTTTCCTAATTATAAAAAAATAAGATCAGAGCAAAACGATACATCGCCATATATTGTTCTTAACAACACCTAACACCTTGTCAAATACACTAGTTTAAACCAGACAAAAATTTATTTCTTAGTTCTTGTAGTGCTGATTTCACAATTTGTAGCAGTTAAATTTATATTATATGCCACTAAATATATAAATTGTATTTTTAAATATCTCTTTGAAACATATAAACTAAAAAAAGTCTAATAAACGCATGAACAGTTTAAGGTCACAACTGTACAATGAAAAATGATGCAATGTGCTACATTGAAAAGTCAATAGCATTGAAGCTTTATATTAATCTACCAAATAAAACTCGAAAAAGTTAAAACTTTATCTAATAACACTTATAAACATTAGTTTTTTTTTTAAATAGTTTAACATATAGAAAGATAGATTAAATATCCTTTAGCGGGTGGGAAGTTTAGAAGATAAACGCTTGGAAAGGGTGCTAGTAATTGTGTTAGAACAAACAGTTTAACAGCCCGAGTAAAGACATTAATCTTCGATGGCAATTGTCCCGGTTGTATCCGTTTAGGTTTGTATACTGCTTTTAGCACACTATATACTAACAAACAGCCAAATGTCATTCCTCGGTGGTTTTTTCCTGTAAAGTTTCAAGATGATGGGTATTGACACGTAAAAAGAGCGATTGCCAGGCTATCCCTAACACAACTACCACTAGCGTCTTAAAAACATTATAAAGCAAGGTATTACAACGTTTACAAAAAGTATTGTAAATAAATCAACCAATATAGTATGAAAACCTTATTTGATAAATTAGTTCATTACTTCAGCAGAAAAAGTGATCACTCCAAAATAAATAATATTTAACACATTATGATCGGACATTTAAAAATACGATTTCACAAACTGGGAACAGAGATCACGTAAGTATATGCTGTTTACAGATCTTGGAAGGTTTGGGGTTCTTGTTAAATAATATAATTTTACCTCTCCAAAGATTTATTACAGACTCAATAAGAGAATGATAATATCCAATAATAAAGTCCAGTAAGTAAGTAATAAAAATCAATAAAGTGGAGAAAAAGAACACTACACAATTCTCTTATTCAGCAGGAATTTAACAGCTGGGGAATAGGTTACCAATGGATTTTTCACATAAATGAGAACTAGAAAATAATAAACTAATATGAATATTAATTTTTTAATGTATTAAGAATAAATATAGAAACGAAATAAAATATAAGAAGTGATTAAAGCAGTTACAAATTCCTTTCACATATACCTGTTCCACTCAACTGTTTATAACCTTCGCCACACTCCTGCCACAGAAGAATGGTATAAAGAGTGAAATAAAGCTATAAAAGCTACGAATATTTGTTATTACCCTTTCTCATAGTACTACGAATCACAAACATAACATTTTGATACATAAGGTAGATTTTCGGTAAGATAAAAGTTCTTTTATTTTATATATTAATAAAGGTATATTCTGAGTTAAGGTAATAAAAGTTTAATGAAATAATTCAAGGCCTTTTAATCAATAAAATTCACTCAAAGTTTTTAATAATTTACCTGCTCCAACCATAACGTACAGGCAGAAAGTGATAACAGAATTAGAAATGGATAGCCAAAAACAGTGTAAAAAAGGAAATCTAAATAATATTAGTACGAGTAAAGACATTTTAAATCAAACATACATATAGAGTGCATTTGACATCGAAGTTTGTGTAGCATAGTCAAGTTTATTGCCCAAATTAGTTATTCTAACATAATCGCTACACGTAAATTAATTTATTTAATTAATAAATAAAGATTTAATAATAGTTAAATATATAAACATTTTCAATATTTAAAAGATCTGCTTAGTAAAAATGTATGTGTAAACTGTCACATAAATTAAGTAAACAATACAACGAGATATAATCGCCTTGACACTTGCAGTAAATTTTCACCCGCTATAGCATCGTAGCAAGATCAGAATTTCCTGTGTTCCACTCAGCCTATCTGTGTTCCGTATTCCACAATAATCTTGTGATAACTGTTACAGCATAGGGTTGTTAACCTTTACGACACAATTAGGGTTTCGATAAGCGTTGCACCACTAGTAAACGAATTCAAAATAGATAATGAAACACAAATATATTAATAGGGAGATATATCGAATAAAAATTCATTCTTCAAAGAGCCTAGTATATTTCGTACTCTATTTTAGACTAATTCATAAATCTATTTTATATTAAGAATTTTAAAACCTATGTATAAAAATTCAAATCGAAAAAATTGTTAAGTAACTTTATAAATAGCAGTTGAGAATAGTTGAATGTGTAACTTTTTTATACTTGAAATTTTACTTAAATTATTTATTGTTAATTACGTTTTTACCTTTGTTCGTTCTTTCCAAGTCCACTTCATTTTTTCTCTGTGTTCTTTCTTGCGTTCTCCTAACCAATTTGTTCCTGTGGGTGGTTTGGTTAAAATTAATATTTGTTAATGATATTTCTCAACTGTTCCCAATTCCTTATATTATTTTCCGTAATTTCTAATTCTTTAATATATTCTTTGATCCGTTATTGTTTTTACTAAAATTCACAATCTCGAAGATTTTCAGTATCAGCCTGCTGTTGGTCAACCTGCAAATATGCAATAATATGACATTATCCTTATTTTTCTGAAGTTGTCCGTAATTGTTTGTACGTGTTTGTAATTAATTAATTACACATTAATTAATTGATGTTTGTAAATAATTAATTAATATTAGTAAATATTTAACTTATAAAAAATCAAATATACACTTATCTTTATGACCAGCTCTTCCTCAACCAATGAAATGCTTTTTTCGGAAAGCAATGACCTGAACAAACATCTGTGATCCTGATTTATTGAGTACTAGCTTATGCCCGCAGCTTCGCTCGCGTCTAATTTGGTCTGCCACATAAAGTTTCGTGAAAGATCATTTAAAAAAATAATTTAATTATTTTTTTAAAAATATAAGTTACTGGTACATCCAAAATTTCAGATGTCTAACTTCAAAACTGACGGATTCTATACAACCTTTGAACTGCTATTATATTGAAGGGGAAACCCTTGGGGTGGAATTATCCAAATTTCTTTCTTAAACTGTACAAAGAACCTATCTACAAATTTCATGATGCTAAGTTCCAAATTTGCCTTTAATTATGTACTATAACGGGGGCACATGCCCCCATGCCCCCACATAAATCTGTCCTTGCTGTAGCCTATAATGTATAACCTATTTTACTCAATAATTTTCATCCAAATCTGTTCGGTAGTTTTTGCGTGAATGAGTAACAAACTTTCGCATTGATAATATTAGTAGGATATCAAAACAATAGTTTCAGTCATGTTCTTTTATTGTAACAACTATGATCATGAGATATGCCTTTAATTATGTACTATAATGGATTCTCCACAGTACCTAAAAAACAGTCTGGGGGGACCCGTGCCCCCGTGGCCCACCCCTTAATCCGTGCTTGCTATAGCCTATGTCTTATTCTGATGTATAAACTATATTACTGTAAAGTTTCATCCAAATGCGTTCAGTAGTTTTTGTGTGAAAGAGAGACAAACATACAAACTTTCACATTTATAATATTAGTAAGATTAGCAGTATATCAAAACAAATAGTTTCACTCTTGTTCTTTCTGATATTTTAACAACTATGATCATGTTATTTTCCTTTAATTATGTACTATAATGGATTCTCCACAGTTCCTATAAAACTGTCGGGGGGGGGGGGGACCTGCCTCCGTGCGCTCCCCTAAATCCGCGCTTGCTATAGCCCATGTGTTATTCTGATGTATAACATATATTACTGTAAAGTTTCATCCAAATCCGTTCAGTAGTTTTTTGCGTGAAAGAGAGACAAACATACAAACTTTCACATTTATAATATTAGTAAGATTATGGTATCGACGTTGATCAGATCGAACCAATTTGATTTTGCCGTACGTGAGGTTTTATTGATTTATATAACATCCTTCAAGAATCGGAAAATATTTAAATAGATGAAAACAGACCTAAAAAAGAGAAAAAATGTCAATACGGATCTGATTCGTTCTTGAAAAAAAAAATTGAAATTTCGAGCGCTTTAAAAGTAAATCAAAACTTTTATTGAATAGAATGCGATCACTCAGAAATTATTTAATGTACCAAATCAGTTTAAATGACTTATCACTTGTAAATGTTTTTCTCGCTTCACACAAAGTTTTGTTTGTCTTGCTTAATTGATTCTGAACATCCGAATTCACTATCCAGTATGTAGCAATGAAGATGTTCATAATACTAGGACTATCAATTGCTATATTTCTTTTGTTTACTTTGGAGTGGTCTATTTAACTGTCGGCTTTTCAACTAAAGTCAAAATACTTAAAACATTGATTTGTTTCAAGTGCTTTCTGATGTTCTAATAATAAAACACATTTATTAAACACTAGCTGACCCGTCCACGCGTTGCTGTGACTGTTGTAATAGTTTTAAAAATATGTTACGTTAAAACTTGAATTTTAAAGAAACAAAGAATGAATGAAAAAAATTAAATAAATAGATTTAGAGTACATCATAGTCCTCTGTAGCTCATTATCATTTTTGAAAAGTTGGCACGTTTCAATTACTAATTTTTTTCTTATTATTTCATACTTCTTTCATTCAAATAGAAGCTTATTTGTACATTGTTGCAGCTTTGGCAGGTTTTTTGATACTGCCCTAAAAGTAGGTAAAGATGTGTCAGCTTAGTATGACCTGAATTCTTAATCTGCTTATAATACTGCACTCTTTTGGCGTTAGGCCGTTTGGAGGGATCCAAGCGGTTTTTTTTTCTTATATTTGAAAAGGTGGTTTTGCGAAACGCTCTCCCACTTTTCATCCCAATTTTCTTTAATTTTATTTCTTATCACTGCCAGCCATTCGGATAAAAAAATGGATCTTAACAAGAGAATATCACTTTTTGCAGCTGCTTTAGCCCCCGCATCAGCTCGTTCGATGCCGCTTATGCCTACATGCGAAGGGACCCATAACAGTGAAACTGTTTTATTGTTTTCCTTTAAGACCATAATTCAGAACATGCTCTGAATTTTCTGTAAAGTTAAGTTTCCTGTCCAAAGCTGTTCTAATGCATTTATCACAGTCAGTTACTATGACCGATTTCTCAATGCCGTTATTTGTTATGTGTTCGTATGCTTTTAATATTGCCCATGCTTCACACGAAAAGATAGAGTTTAGCTCATTCTTTCGCCATGGGTATGAGCTTGCTTCCGTCACTATACAATAGCCTGTTGATTTTTAATTATGGCTTTAATAACTATTTATTTCAATTAAATTGAGCGCTAATCGATGCACAATATTTTTTCTTATACTGTCCTTTGCTAATACAAATAGATTAGATGCTTTACTCACACGTGAGCATGCAACATGCAATTGTCCATGGGAGAAACAGGGATGTTCTAGGTCCAAACCGCAAATAGACATTGTCTGGCCTTGAGATTTGATGATCATAGCAAAAATCAAGCTCATATCAAATTGAAGTCTTTTGAATGGTATTATGGGTTCTGATTGCATCATTGGAATACGTGGCTACAGGACGATTTCTCCCTTAAAGATTCCAGTCAACATTGCTGCTTCAATAACATTCGCGGTGATATTTTTGATGACCAAACGTGTAAGATTCCATAATTGGTGGATTCATATTTCACATAATCAATAATAATGGCCGACACACATCACTTAGGGATATGAAAAATAGTTTACATCCTATTCTCAGACCTACTGAATATAGACACAAAATTTCATAAGAATCGGTTGTCATTTAGGAGGAGTTTTGTTACAAACACTGTGACACAGCAATTGTATATATTAGATAGGTAAGATTCCAGTTATTTATTATGCGCTAGGGACTGAACTCGGAACCCATTAAGTCTACAGAGCCGCGGAAGAGCTCAAATTGAAGAAACTTCAATCTACTTTAAAAATGATTCCTTATGTTTCTAAAAACGAACCGATTAGGAGATACAGGCCAAAAACTGAAAAAACTCCGAAAATGTCAAGATTTTTTGCCCACCGGAAGTTTCCCCTCATCAGATTTCCGTTTTTCTCTCCATAAGAACCTTCTATGCGCTTTAGCAAAAATATGAAAAAAAAATTAGCCGAATTGGTCGAGCCATTCTCGAGTTAAGCGGTTAACTAGGAATTGGTGATTCATTTTTATTAAATAGAAACGCATTTAATATGTTGTTGATCTCTAATAAATAAAACATTTTGAATGCTTTAGAACGGGTATAACTACAAACCGTTTTCATTTTAAACTCAATGTACGCATCAAATAACCAACGGTATCAAATAAATAAACCAATGGCATCACAAATATAATATGTAATAAGTGAAATATATCATCTCTGTTTGTGGGATATATCTGGTATTCATTACCGATCTATTTGATTGTACGAATATATATTGGGTAAAAGAGCATGGATACAATAAACATGTGCTTTAAAAATAATGCAGGTAAGTACATTGTTACAGTAACAAAAAAAAAAGAGGAACTAATTTCTAAAATATATTCATTTCTGGGTCGTGATACATTTGAGAATTGCTTTCTGTCTTTCTGTAAAGGAGTTTCATATTTATTTAATTTTTGTTCTAGGTCTCTCCTTACTTTCTGGCTTTCTGCTTGGGATTTTCTACTTCTTACTAATATAATTATATATTTAAAAATAAAACTTAGGGCAAGTGATAGAGCGGTGTCAGAAGTTTGGTGAATTCTTTGCTGAATATTGAGCATAATCTTTATTTTTCTGAATTTACACATGCTATAATCAAGACTCGTTAAAACGGATAAATATATCTCTGTCTTTTAATATTTAGAACATGTAGCAGTTTACTACTTCGGGTGAAATGTTTTATGTGGTAATATTACCTTGGCAAGAAGTATGCCTTATTCCCAGGAGTCTTAATGAAGCTTTAATATTCAGAAAAAAACATATGTCCATTTTTGTTCCGTTTTCGTTTTAAGTAACAATGATCAGAAGGAATTTATTAGTTCATTTAATTGAACACTTAACGTATCACAACAAGAATTTTTTTTTTTTAATTTGGTTTATATGATTCTTATGCATTTATTAGTATTTTGTTGTGTTGCAAGAAGCAAGTTCCGTTTCTATTGCAGTCGGATAAAGATAAGGAAGGAACAGAGGATACAGGACGAAGGATACTAAATTATTCAAAAGCTAGACTTAGCAGAGCGGAGCCACAGCACAAGTTTTGCTGATTTGAAAGTAGTCCGGAACATCTGAGTGTGAAGTAGCCTTCTCAAGTCCAGCCGGGGGTCATTCTACATCGTCGGCTTAAAGTCAAATCCTTCGCCTCCAGCGCTATCCTTGTTTAAGACAATATAGAAACCGAAGGACTAAAAATTGATTTAAGATGCCTTAATTATAACTTAATTATAGTTAATATTGCCTTAATTATAGTTTAGGACAAGAATATAATTTTTTTTTTTTTTGAAAAATAAAACTTGTATTGTGATATCAGGAACGTTTAGTATATTGTACGTTTCGTTTAGGCTTTTTAAGGATATAAACATGGAAGTAATATCAAAATAAGTAAACCTGCATTTATTTTGCAAACACCAGTATGACCAGTTGGTGCTTATGTGTTAAGTAAAAAAAAAAAAGTGTACCTCTGCAATCTTTATTGGTTCTAATTCAACTTTATGCAGAGAGGTGATTAGGCCTCGACCACGAGGGCTTCCCCTAATTATGGCTACAATCTCTATTAGGGGATGTATGAGCCCCAGGAGGATCTGCTGATGCCACTGGGTCAATTAATGGCTGTTAACTGAAGAAATACTTCAAATGCTCATGGCAAACTTGAATCCGGCCCCTATAATTTTGAAAATCACTATTTATTTATGATAAGTAAGGGACATAAGAATAAACAGGAAATTTAGTTAAATATGAAAATTTCTTAAAATATACTGAAATAAAAAGAAGGATGAATTATGATAAAAGAAATTATTTTTAAAAGGGAAAAATAAAAGAAAACTTGTCTTCTCCAAATTTTCATATATGCATGCACATAAGAGAAAATAATATGTTACCTGTGGCGGGTAGAGGGCAAAGAGCTGGGAGAGGACACGGTATAATTGAGGACACATAGGGAAACTGTGTAAGGAAATAAACCACCAAAACATCTATCTGTCAACAAACAAACGCTGGTATATTGAAATAAAAATTACATTTAGCATAATGAAAATAAAACTATTATTTAACATAAGAATCGCCCTCAATAATAGTACTTAATAATAACATATGAACGAAACTCATACACCTTATTCTCCATCAATACTCATAGTCCCTAAAACCACTAAAATTATAATAAAACAAGTTCCGTAATATATAATAATCATCAGACCCATTATCTATAACAATAACTCTATGCACTAATAATTACAACTTCAACATTCCCCTCAGTACTCAATATCTCATAACCAATTATAACATTAATAATTTCCAATTAAACCTCTACCCATCAACTATAACAGTAATCATTTCCATTATCTATATCAACAATCATCGGCACTAATCATAATTACAACTTAATCATTCACCCTCAGTGTTCATTATCTTATAACCATTAATTATTTCCAAACAAAACTAGATCTATCATCTACAACAATAATCCTATGCACTAATTACAACTTAAACATTCACTCTCATCATTAAAAATAATAACATTAATAATTTTCAATTAAACCTCCATCCATCATCTATAACAATAATCCTATGCACTAAGAATAATTAGAACGTACTCATTACCTCATAACCGCTAATAAATCCTTTATTTTAATTTTATTATTAATAAACACTTAATTAATTTTATTATAATTTTTTTCCATAATTCCATATAAACCAATGTCAATTACAACTCAAATATCCACCATCATTAATCCTTATCTCATAACCGCTAATAACATAACTCCCCTTTAAAACCAGTTTCCTCTTCTCCAACACTTATACTTAAAGAAAGATTCCTATCTGTCTTGTGGCCAAAAGCGACGAATAACAAAGAAATAATTAATGGCTCCATCTTCCACTGACCACCCGCTGGCCTCACCCCAAGTCTAATCCGACTACAGTAAATAGAAAATCGAATACCATTCTCTGATTTCTTGCTCTGGAACCAAGGCTTCTGGCTAGTACTTGTGTTTAACTCATAGTCAGCCCCAATCTTCATTCAGAACACCTGCCGTCGGCAGTGGTTCTCATCTTCTCCGGCCTCGAGAGGAAAACCGTCGGGTAGTTGAAGGCTTCTCCGAGCTGGTGTAAGCATTCTTACTTCTTCGTCTGACAGTTGCTGCCTCTGGTGGTCATCATTATCGCGAGAATTCAATAATTATATTTAACGTTTCCAAAGATTCGAACAGAGCCGGGGAATTTACAGTGAAAACTGCTGATTCGGTTCCTCGTGTTTGAATTGGACATATGGGCTGCTTGGCTCAGCGTCGCCCAGTAGAAATTAACTTTTAATAAAATATTATCAAAACTAAATTTTAAGGTCCTACAGTGTCTTTAACCAAAACCATATATAAAGAAAATTTATGTAATTAGTCACAACAAAAAATTAAACTTAGCAAATCTTATTTGGCATAGGATAACATTTACCAACGTATTAATGCACAAAATCCTTACAACCTAAAGTCTTTCTATAATTTATCAATAAGAAGAAGCAAATAAATGCTGACCATTTTCTATAATACGTAAAACTAAAAATATACTTTTGACTTCAAATGATAACATACTTTTTTTTTATCACAAAGATGAGAGTAAGATTTCTTAACACAGATTACTTTCCTTATATAAAAATAAATTCACTAACAGTATTAGCATTGAACTAAAAGCTGTAGTTAATGCACATTAACTAACTTAAAAGATTTAAATACAATTTTCCTCAGCCTATTACAAATATATAATTAGTTTTGTTATAATGAAGATATTTGACAAATTTTCTATAGTCGAATTAAAATGATCTTGAAGAAAATAAAAAAAAATACATCTTTCTTAGTCAATCATTCAAGTGAGTAAAATAAAACCTTTTTCCAGTCATATATTATTTTTCTTTATTTAAAAACGTTTCAACAATAATATGTCATTCTCAATTTACATTTCTTATAAGTCCTTTAACGTTATTTAATTTAAAATTATTCTCTAAATTTCTAAATTCTCTAAATTAGATAACATAACCTTCTCAGGAACCTCATAACATTGTTTTCATTTTTCCAATTTCTTAACATTCATACAATTAACTTTTTAAAATAAATAAAAGATATAAAATAGATCAATACAGATCAAAAATCACTAATTTATATTAATTGACCATTCATGATAACTATATATTAAAGAAGAAAACAATTAAAATACTATTTTAATAATAATAATCAAAACAGTCCAAAGTGCAAATTTCAAAAATTTGTTAATGATTGGAAAAATGAAAACAATGTTATGAGGTTCCTGAGAAGGTTATGTTATCTGTGTTATCTAATAAGTGTAGACTTCTATATTTATTTATTTCATTTTTAACTTTAAAATCACTGATGAGTACAATTTACTTATTTCGTTAGATTCCTTCCCATCATTTACCACCTTATCTATTTTGTCATTGATGTATAATGCTTCTAAATATCTCCTTTTTATCTTATTCCCCTCTCTGTGCAAAATGTGTGGCTTTTCAAAATCAAATGTGTGTGATTCTTTTTTGCAATTGGCTGATAATGCAGTGCTTTTCTTTGAATTTGGTTTCAGATTATTTTTGTGATGATAGAATCTATTTTTTAGATGTGTACTGGTATGTCCTATATATTGTTTATCACAATTTTTGCAATCAATGTTATATACTACATTTATATTATCTTTGTTTAAAATCTTTTTTTAAAATAGAATCTTTTTTTGCAATAGAAACGGAACTTGCTTCTTGCAACACAACAAAATACTAATAAATGCATAAGAATCATATAAACCAAATTAAAAAAAAAAAATTCTTGTTGTGATACTTTAAGTGCTCAATTAAATGAACTAATAAATTCCTTCTGATCATTGTTACTTAAAACGAAAAAGGAACAAAAATGGACATATGTTTTTTTCTGAATATTAAAGCTTCATTAAGACTCCTGGGAATAAGGCATACTTCTTGCCAAGGTAATATTACCACATAAAACATTTCACCCGAAGTAGTAAACTGCTACATGTTCTAAATATTAAAAGACAGAGATATATTTATCCGTTTTAACGAGTCTTGATTATAGCATGTGTAAATTCAGAAAAATAAAGATTATGCTCAATATTCAGCAAAGAATTCACCAAACTTCTGACACCGCTCTATCACTTGCCCTAAGTTTTATTTTTAAATATATAATTATATTAGTAAGAAGTAGAAAATCCCAAGCAGAAAGCCAGAAAGTAAGGAGAGACCTAGAACAAAAATTAAATAAATATGAAACTCCTTTACAGAAAGACAGAAAGCAATTCTCAAATGTATCACGACCCAGAAATGAATATATTTTAGAAATTAGTTCCTCTTTTTTTTTGTTACTGTAACAATGTACTTACCTGCATTTTTTTTAAAGCACATGTTTATTGTATCCATGCTCTTTTACCCAATATATATTCGTACAATCAAATAGATCGGTAATAAATACCAGATATATCCCACAAACAGAGATGATATATTTCACTTATTACATATTATATTTGTGATGCCATTGGTTCATTTATTTGATTCCGTTGGTTATTTGATGCGTACATTGAGTTTAAAATGAAAACGGTTTGTAGTTATACCCGTTCTAAAGCATTCAAAATGTTTTATTTATTAGAGATCAACAACATATTAAATGCGTTTCTATTTAATAAAAATGAATCGCCAATTCCTAGTTAACCGCTTAACTCGAGAATGGCTCGACCAATTCGGCTAATTTTTTTTTCATATTTTTGCTAAAGCGCATAGAAGGTTCTTATGGAGAGAAAAACGGAAAAATGATGAGGGGAAACTTCCGGTGGGTGAAAAACCTTGACATTTTCGGAGGTTTTTCAGTTTTTGGCCTGTATCTCCTAATCAGTTCGTTTTTAGAAACATAAGGAATCATTTTTAAAGTGGATTGAATTTTCTATAATTTGAGCTCTTCCGCGGCTCTGTAGCCTTAATGGGTTCCGAGTTCAGTCCCTAGCGCATAATAAATAACTGGAATCTTACCTATCTAATATATACAATTGCTGTGTCACAGTGTTTGTAACAAAACTCCTCCTAAATGACAACCGATTCTTATGAAATTTTGTGTCTATATTCAGTAGGTCTGAGAATAGGATGTAAACTATTTTTCATACCCCTAAGTGATGTGTGTCGGCCATTATTATTGATTATGTGAAATATGAATCCACCAATTATGGAATCTTACACGTCTGCTTTTATATTGATATTATTAAGTTTGTTTTTTAACTCTATTGCATTAATAACATCATAATCATTATTATTATTATAATTATTCAAAGATTTATTTAGGTATTTAGCTAGGTTATCTGTTGGGTTATTGGTGCCATCTACTGTTTGTTTGTAAAATTATATATTTATTTGATTTATTTGAGGTTGAAAATTTACAAATTTATAAAAAAAATTTAGAGAATAATTTTAAATTAAATAACGTTAAAGGACTTATAAGAAATGTAAATTGAGAATGACATATTATTGTTGAAACGTTTTTAAATAAAGAAAAATAATATATGACTGGAAAAAGGTTTTATTTTACTCACTTGAATGATTGACTAAGAAAGATGTATTTTTTTTTATTTTCTTCAAGATCATTTTTATTTGACTATAGAAAATTTGTCAAATATCTTCATTATAACAAAACTAATTATATATTTGTAATAGGCTGAGGAAAATTGTATTTAAATCTTTTAAGTTAGTTAATGTGCATTAACTACAGCTTTTAGTTCAATGCTAATACTGTTAGTGAATTTATTTTTATATAAGGAAAGTAATCTGTGTTAAGAAATCGTACTCTCATCTTTGTGATAAAAAAAAAAGTATGTTATCATTTGAAGTCAAAAGTATATTTTTAGTTTTACGTATTATAGAAAATGGTCAGCATTTATTTGCTTCTTCTTATTGATAAATTATAGAAAGACTTTAGGTTGTAAGGATTTTGTGCATTAATACGTTGGTAAATGTTATCCTATGCCAAATAAGATTTGCTAAGTTTAATTTTTTGTTGTGACTAATTACATAAATTTTCTTTATATATGGTTTTGGTTAAAGACACTGTAGGACCTTAAAATTTAGTTTTGATAATATTTTATTAAAAGTTAATTTCTACTAGAAGGTGCCGTCTGTTTTTGGCGACGCTGAGCCAAGCAGCCCATATGTCCAATTCAAACACGAGGAACCGAATCAGCAGTTTTCACTGTAAATTCCCCGGCTCTGTTCGAATCTTTGGAAACGTTAAATATAATTATTGAATTCTCGCGATAATGATGACCACCAGAGGCAGCAACTGTCAGACGAAGAAGTAAGAATGCTTACACCAGCTCGGAGAAGCCTTCAACTACCCGACGGTTTTCCTCTCGAGGCCGGAGAAGATGAGAACCACTGCCGACGGCAGGTGTTCTGAATGAAGATTGGGGCTGACTATGAGTTAAACACAAGTACTAGCCAGAAGCCTTGGTTCCAGAGCAAGAAATCAGAGAATGGTATTCGATTTTCTATTTATTGTAGCCGGATTAGACTTGGGGTGAGGCCAGCGGGTGGTCAGTGGAAGATGGAGCCATTAATTATTTCTTTGTTATTCGTCGCTTTTGGCCACAAGACAGATAGGAATCTTTCTTTAAGTATAAGTGTTGGAGAAGAGGAAACTGGTTTTAAAGGGGAGTTATGTTATTAGCGGTTATGAGATAAGGATTAATGATGGTGGATATTTGAGTTGTAATTGACATTGGTTTATATGGAATTATGGAAAAAAATTATAATAAAATTAATAAAGGGTTTAGTAATAATAAAATTAAAATAAAGGATTTATTAGCGGTTATGAGGTAATGAGTACGTTCTAATTATTCTTAGTGCATAGGATTATTGTTATAGATGATGGATGGAGGTTTAATTGAAAATTATTAATGTTATTATTTTTAATGATGAGAGTGAATGTTTAAGTTGTAATTAGTGCATAGGATTATTGTTGTAGATGATAGATCTAGTTTTGTTTGGAAATAATTAATGGTTATAAGATAATGAACACTGAGGGTGAATGATTAAGTTGTAATTATGATTAGTGCCGATGATTGTTGATATAGATAATGGAAATGATTTTTTTAAGTGTGAAATTACTGAAAAATTTCAGTAAGATACATACATTTCTTGTAAAGATACAATCTTTTTTTTAAATTACGATAAAATATTATCTGTTAAAATTATACTATTGTTCGTTTATCATTAATAAGTGAATAAAATTATATATTTACCATTAATTTTACAGATTTAAATAATGTATGAGTAGTATTTAGTAGTATTTTCTATTTCCAGGAATGTATATTGTAAAAACTTTCGTCACACCCAATTTAAAAAAAAAAATTTAAATTTGAATAGAAACGAAATAAGTTTTATTAATATTACTAATAAATGTTTTCAGTTACAAATTATTTACACTATATTACTAAACTTTAAAATATACATACATATATATATATATATATATATATATATTGAACAAATAGAACATCTCCATATTTACAGTTTATTTATCACTTGTTCAAAATGTATCATGAGCTACCTTATAACTAAATGGAATTATTATAAACATATTTAATACATTAAAATGTGTATTTTATCAACAAAAATAAAAATAAATAACAATAATTAAAAAAAAATAATTAATTGAGCTAAATAACTCAACTTTTTACTTAGATTTTGTTGACAATTTTTTACACAACCAAGTGGTAACCGTACTGTGGACGGCACGTCACAAGGTTTTCATTTCAGTGTACCATTAGATGCTGAGGTTTTTTATGCATTGCATCCATTACATAGTTTAGGATTGTAGTATTTAATATTTGTATTTTCGTAACTATATATAGCATACCGATTCCATTATTTATCTCAAAAATATGTAGTTAGATAAATAAATAGGAAACGTTAAAAGTTTTATACGTTTTGTAATCTCTAAATGCCAATTAAATTCGTTTCATCAGACTTTAAAAAGGAATCTACCGCCTTCTCTGTTAAAATATCCCGTCAAAAGTAAAAACGATTTGATACAATAGAAATTGCTACTTAAGCGATATTTTTAGATCTACAGAGACACCATAATATTGTAAAATGTAAATCTAAATTAATAAATTGAATAATTCTTATAATTTTTTTTTCTTTTTTTAACGAATATGACATTAAAAACGCAATTGAATTAAAAAATAAATTAGACAATATGAAATTAGAGCCAGAACAGATAATAAGTAGTTTGGATGTGGTATCTATGTTTCCAAATATACCATTAAAATTAGCTTACAAACTTATAAATGATAATTGGGAAAACATCGAACCATATACTAGTATAAAATGTAAATCTAAATAAATGTAAATGTAATTTGGAAGGTATTAAACTATGTACAGAAAATGGATTTTTTACTTTCGAAAACCAATTTTTTAAACAAACAAAAGGATTACCAATGGGAGGCAGATTATCTGTAAATTTATCTGGTATAGTACTAAACTACATTATTAAAGATAGCTTACAAAAATTAAACAACCCCCCTAAGTTATTAGTAAAGTACATAGATGACCTTTTAATTATCACAAATAAAAATAATTTTGAAAATTTTAGTAAAATCCTAAATAAACAAAATAAAAATATAAAATTTACACAAGAATTGGAAAATAATAACTCAATAAATTTTTTAGACCTTACTATCATAAGAAACTAATATAATAACCTTAAAACAAAATGGTATAAAAAGGATATCACTTCTAGTAAATTACTTTATTACTACTCTAATCACCCGAGGCATCAAATCAAAAACATAGCATTAAATCTAATTAATAGATCAATAAAATTAACAGATGTAGAATTTTTAAAAGAAACGAAAAACAAAACATTCAAAATCCTTCTGAACAACGCTTTTCCAATCAAACTAATAAAAGATTTATGGCATAAACAAATCAATTTAAACAAAAAAGATAATCACTTACCTATAAATATAAAAAATAAATTAAATACAAAAGAATCTACTAACATTTCAAATATACATAGCCAAAATAATGCAATGAAAATTAAACCTTCTCAATCTAAAATAACTAATTTTTTTGTAAAAGAAACTAATAACATAGATCCACTTATAGACAATGATAAAATTAATATAGTAACAGAAGCACAAGATATAGAATTAAAACATAATAAAATTAAATATAATAGTATAACCTATATCAGAGGCTTATCAGAAAGAATCGAACCAACTTTTAAAATTTATGACATACCAGAAATGAGGATAGCACACAAAACAAGAAACCCAATCAAAAACATTATAACAAGTCAAAAGGATAAGATACCAATTATGGAAAACAAAAATTTAATATACCAACTTACTTGTAATAATTGTGATGGAATATACATTGGACAAACAAGTACACATTTAAAAATATAATATATAGAATATATCACCATCAAAATAACATTAAATCTAAAGCTAAAACAAGTACAGCATTATCAGCACATTGTAAAAAAGAATTACACACTTTTGACTTTGATAAGCCTAAAGTTCTACATAGAGAGGATAATACTATTAAAAGAAAAAATTTAGAGGCTTTATTTATAAATGATAAATTAGAAAATGCTGTAAACGATAGAAAAGAAGCAGGAGAAATTAGTAAATTATATTCATCCATAATTTTGAAATTAAAAAATAACAGATCATAAGAATAATTATACATTGAAAACAAATCAGATAATAATTATATAACCTACTAGTAGATCTTTAATAAAATATAAAAAAAAAAAAATTCATATATTTCATAATTAATTAATTGATTTGATAAAATATATTTTTTAAAAAAAATTATATAGTAAAATAAATAAATAAATTAAATTTAAAAATAATAAAAAAAAAAAAATTACTTTGTAATTTGTATTATTTTGTTAATGTACGTTTTAGAACATAATTTGTTATTTTATACTAAAGTCTAATGACTAATAGAAATAAGAAAAAGGATTTGATGGTTCAAAGATCAAAGTTTGGTTCTGTAATGCAATATAATTTTTGACCATGGAGGACTATAGATCTCCTTAAGAATTATTTTAAAAGTATTGACTTTCCAGGTATTTATACTTATAGTATGTTATCTTTGGACATTTATGTTATGTTAAATTATTTATAGTATTCTAATTATTGTTATTTTTATTTAAAGTTTAAAAAATGCAGAAAAGGAAATGATTGAGAATGACACCATAGTGTCGAAACGTTTTGTTTATAAAGAATAAAATAATTGACTGGAAGCAGGGTTTTTTTTTCTCGAAGATTAAATTGAATAAATGAACACATTTAAAGTAGCTTATACATATGAACACATCTTTATTTAGAAACGTTGATAATTTATTGATAACATAATATTATACACCGAACAGTAATCAACCCGTATTTTGTATAGGCATTTTATAGAGACCAACTGGAAGTGTTACCTACGACTCCACCCTACGATCAAGGGCACATATGGGAAACTTTGGAGGGGAAACAAACTCCAAACATGCACAAGCATATTCACAAGAGATACACCCAAATGAAACTGGTACCTTGCTAGACCCAGAATATTGTCAGACTACAGAGTAAAATACTCCGTAACTGAAGATTTCACACATATCCACCTCCTATCGTAACACTTCCCACTCTGCCTTCTTCGTGAAAATCGGTTCATTATATATTTTAATTTTAGAAATTGTAAACAGAACCTAGTTCTCTTTTCGCTTTTAGGATTTACATAGTCTCTGTCCGCTGCTGCGCTCTATCGGAGTCAGTCGACAAATCTGTTTAGATCAAGTGCAAATTTTTTTCAAGTAATGTTTCGGTGCGACAAAGTTAGTTTGTTTTACACATGTCTGCAACTTCTGTGAAAATTTAGGGTAGTAACTTATTGATTTGCAACGCCTCGAATACTGTCTGGGATTTTATGCTACTGATTTATTAATTAAAACGTATCTTAAAATTAAACTTTAACATCTTCACAGAAGTATACAGTATAATCGCCTGACTTGATTATACATCAAATCACAAAGCTTTAGAAAATTATTATCGACCCCAATATTAAATTAGAATATTGGAAGAATGAATTATTGGTAAATTTTTAATCAGTAAGCTTTAAAGATAGTCTTACTCTGAAATGGAAAGCAGATGATACTAAAAACAAGAAATATATTCCTTAAATAATTATCTATTACCACATCAAAGGAGATTCCCAATGGAAAAGAAAACACACTGGCTGCATAAAACATTTCTTCTTTAATTAAAATGGAACTGTATTGGTTACTTTGTTTGTTACTTTAGACGTTCTCTGTCTACGTGTGCGTGTGTGAGTGTATGCGCGCGCTCGCAAAGGCATAACCCATCGGGTAGAATAAAGTAAAAGAAGAAAAAAAAAAAGGTTCATCAGGAATTGAATTGAAGGAAGAGAGCGGGGGGGAGGGGGGGGGGCAGGCTGGCTGGTAGAGGTCGCGGACTGCATAGTAATGTGACATCGATCTGCCCAGAGTCTCTCCTTAGCGGTCGCCGAACATGATAGGTCTCCCGGTTATCCTGGCCGAGGGGTTCGCCGGCTTAGGGATGAACTGGAGAGGTAGGAGATGAAGGAGCAGTGCGTCAAATCGATGGAGAAATGATATTTGAGGGGAACACTGCTAGTAAGCATGAGGAAATAAAAAAAATGTTTATTTGAGAAATGAAGGAAAAAATATTTCGGGTGCAGGTCAAAAATAAATACTTAATTGTGGCCAAAAATTTTTCTAGAAACCAATATTTCGACATTGATAGGTTTTCACTAAGCCTTAATGATCTCAAGTATGGGAGTGAAATTATGTTGGTCGAAACGCTATATCTTACAAGTCCCTTATAATTCGTTGTGGACTATTTATGTGAATATTTTCTGTCACGTATGCGTATAAAGCCTTCGCATCATTTCCATTCACTTAAGAATATATGAAACAAATATGTTGAATAAAAAAGTGAGCATATTTGAAAAGAAAACCCATACCACAACATGTACAACGACTCTTGAAGGATCTCTGGTTCAGTGCATGAGGACGATATTGTAGGATATTTTCTAGGACAGCGATTGTATATCTCACAGACACAGACTCCAACGGGTGATTAACGATTAAATATTTTATCTGCCAGATTTAAATCTTGGGCGAAGTTACACTGACTGATCAATCCCGTTCAATTCTTGAAAAAATAAGTTTGAAATATCATTATAGACTATTTATTGCCTAATAAACATGACCGTCAGTTTTTCTTCAGCTAATCATTATTCCTCTCTACCAAAGGACGGTAGAGTTATTTTCCTAAAGTTATCACTGAAGAGTTTCTCCGAAAAAAAAACAACATATACATATATCATTTGTTATGAACGATCCAATTGTTCATTAAATAATCCAAGGTAATTAATTATGCCAATAATTTATTGCTACTACTATGTTTGTGATACAATCCACAAGTGAGTCCTGGCCTCTTCCTATACAAATCTCCACGCTCTTCTATTGCTGCCTGTTTTCATCCAGCTGTCTACTACAACTACCCCGTGATGCTTGAATAAGAAGTTAAATGTTAAATGTTAACTTCTAGACGAAACGTAAGGTAATGATTATTAATAGTTCAATTCCTCTTAGTATCTCAGAGAGCACAGTAAAGAGTAGCTAAGAGATCTGAATTGTTTCACAAGAGTTTGCGTATTTATACATTCACTCCATTTGGACATTGGCCTCAATCAGCAGCATTCTTGATTCTGCTTTATCATCAGCAACTCTCCTGCATGCCTGCCCATCCAAAACCTTTATGACTGCCTCTATATCATCCAGCCAAATCATTCGAGGCTTCTCATGTTTTCTTCCACCACCTGGCTTCCCATAGAGATTTTTAGGGACTCTACGAGTCCCAACTGTACCAGCCTAGTAAAATAACAGATATATCCATCCCCAAAAATGCTACTGCAGTTCCTTTTTTGGTTCTGATTATCCAGGAATTGAGCATCTATGATTCACTGGTATTGGTAACTGTCGGCCTTGTATATTATTATCTTTGCCTTTCGAGAAATGTTCCTGAATTTTCATTTAGAATTCTTCTGTATGTACTATAGGCAGCGGTATCCAGTGATTCTGGATTTCGCACCTGATTCTATCGAATTATCGGTGATTATCAAGCTAAAGAGATACCTGAATTCTTTACAATCTGTAAATCACTACTCTTCAAATTATATTATGCGCTCACTCATGTGCGTTGTTGTGATCTGCAGTTACATGGTTTAATGACATCCCAATCGCGTGTCCTGTTAAAACGATTCTATTGTAAACATTGTCTAAACCTTTTATTATGTTATATTACATTTATTTTCGCAAATTATAAATTGGTATTGTATCGCAGATTTTACCCCGTAAGCTAAAGTGCACTCAATCAAATAAATAAATAAAAAGAAGTTTTTCCTTATTGAGAAAATATACAGCTATTATAATTACATGTTCAAATCATCATTATTCTAATTGATAATCTTTGTTAAGAGCAGCACCATTAATAATTATATTGTGTTTTATTTTCGAATAAACTAAGCCTAGAGTTTAGGAGAATGAATAGCACTTAAAAGAGAACTAGGTTGATCTTGCCGCAAGCTATAATGTTCTACGGGTCCTTAAGGGTGCCGGATATTATAAGAAAATATTTGCCGAGGCGTTCAAAATATTTATGTACATTGAATATCCCTCAGAGCAGTATCAAGGTCCCCTCCATCTTGATAAGCCAATTTTCAGCTCGCCTCTTCTTGTAACAACCACTCCTTAACAAAAACATGACATAAGCTTTTAGAAAAACTACATGTATACATACTTATTTTGCTTTTAAAAGGATCCTGAATTATCATGTTTTAAATAATAAAAAAAATTATTAATAATTATAGGAAACATTGTAGATACATTTGCACCTACAGTTCTAGCTGGAACTTAGATCATAAGTTCAGTACTAGGTACAGATGATAAATTAGCTGTTTGATCTTAAAAATACCTTAATAACTTTTATAAAATATTTAAAATTTACAAACTCACTTTGAGCATCAGTTAAAAATAGTAATAATAATAATAATAATATTAAACGCTTATTATAACGAGAAAAATATCGTAATGCATAAGAAATGAATAATATGAATGCAAGATTGTGTATTTATTTATCTATTTAAACTTCATTTTATGCTTCTAAATGGACTATATGACTACAGCGGGCATATTAAATTTTCACATCTAGTATTGATTTGAATAGCATAGGGATTCTTAACAAGTACCCAATACCACACTGGTTCAGGATACCGATTTTGCGTATCTTTCAAAAGACTGCATAACTTAGAATTTCTTTACACCCTTAAAAAATCCTAAGGCTACCTGTCGAGCAGCGAGGTTAACAACCTTCTATTATCCTAAACACTACACAAAAGATTACTTTATTATTTATTTATTCAAAAGTTATAAGCAAACACGTCTTCAGATTTTCTGGATTTGAGCATGTCATTTTCATATACATGAAATTATTCAAATGCATATGCATAAACCTGCTGGATAGGAGTTCGACAACGTTATGGTGGTAAAGTAGCATCGTTTTTTCTCCTTCATTCAAAATACATATAATATATGTTTCTAGGCTTCACATTCATAAATGTATTCACATAAGTTCAGGTACTTCAGTGATCGGAAAAATTATTTCAAATTTTTGATCGGACGTTTTAAAACTTCGATTCGTCTTAATTATCGCCATTTCGAAGAAGAATGGAATCAATCAAAGTAAAATATCAGAAATCAAAAGGAGCTAGTCGTCATTTAAATTTAATTGTCTCTATTACATATTTAGTAAAGCATTGGACAAATTCTGAAAGTAACTCTCCGAATAGATACATGAATTTTACATTTTAAAACTACCATTCAAAATAGGAAAATACATCTCACAGCGAATATGTTTTACTTTTTCCTTATAATTGCTTTAGTAAAGGTATCTATTACTTTTTTAGGATTAACAACTGCAAAATGCTTCAAAGAAGTTTGACTCTGGTATCCTTTACAGGTTAATTATACTAAAGAGGAACGATTGGTCATGTGATTTGTTGACTGATATTATTAATTGAATAGTTGCCTGGAAAAACGGCGCATGATACATTTTTCAAAGTTTACGGGACAATCAAAATAAGAGAACGGGTCATTTCATTAGGTGACTGTCACATACGCCCTTCTTCCATTTCCATTCCCTTCTTTTAGAGGTTTTGCACTTACGCCCTTTTAAGTAACACTAGTAAGATTAGGATATCTTCATATGCGCCTTTCTTCCACTGGAACTTTGTCTCATGAGAGATCAATCATCCTCTGATATGGACAACGATTGTGCTATCCATGACCTCTATTGACTGTTTAGGCAACTAAAAACTAACGTTAGCGGTAGGGGCCATCACATGGACCTTGTTCGACAGAAAAAAATGAAAACTGAAAAATGTAACATATGCCCTTCTTCCAGGCTATTCCATTGATGTAAGATATAAGTAAAGTAATTAATATCAAAATTATTTTACAGGATATTATTCACCTACTTGGATAAATTATGAATTGATGTGAATTTTAGTAATGAGCGTAAGTTATTGAATTATAGGTCCCATTCCGAGGCTGATCGAGATAAGAAAGTTTTTTTAGATTATTTTCTGGCGAGGGTGCCAAAAAAAAAAAAAGCAAGAAAATAAAACAACCCCAACATCAATAGAAAGCTGCCGAAGAGAACGACCCTCTCAAAGGAAACTAAAAGCCCTAATTCTTTCCCAAGTGCATTCAGGAGTAATTCAATCAGTGGCGATGTAGCGAAGGAAGGGTTGGCAGGCTGCCACCGAATCCTGTACTTCTTGGGAGAGTTAAGAGCAGCGAAAACAGCCTGCTCTACGACCACTAGTTCTTATTCCTGCTGTGCTGGCCACACCACCCCTCCTAGTCTGCTTCATGGATAGTCGTGGGATCTTTGGCCAATAGGTATTCTAGATCTATTTATCTCTAGAATAAGAATAATTATACTATTGAATAATGTTAATATCAGGACATGAGTAGAAAAAATTCCGAAAGAAAAGCCTTTAGTATCCGAAATGACTGAAAACTAAAATAACATTGCTAAATAGATACTACCGAGACAGGAAGGGGATAATTAATACCAAAAACTTGAGAATAATTTAGACATCCCCATTCTTTAAGTTCTTCAAGAAACCAGCCAGAGGCAGTATTCCTTCACCATCAAGGCCCAATATAGCTAATGCATCATAAGGGGGTTTAAAAAGGGAAAGGTTAAATGAAAACAGCTGATTATTATTAAGAAAACACATTATAAAACCTGCTGTGCCCTCTGTCTTTCTTCATGATTCAGTAGTTAGTAGTAGGAATGATGTAATACATTATATAGGTATATTTTTTATACGTCTATTATTATAAATTATACACTTAATTTTCAACAGATAATTTTGCTATTTTCTAACTACAATATAAATAGTAAAACAATTAACTTTTTAACTAAGTAACATATTTTAACATATTAATAGATGTTGCCTTACTTAAGTTAAAGTATTTTGAAAGTTTTATCATAAAATAATTGTAGACTTGGATGCCACATGTAACTTCACATAAATAAAATGACCCTATTACTATTGCTCATTGATTAAAATGGCGATGCTGTAGTAAGGGTTATTAAACATCGCAGTTTTAATAGATATTAAAAAAGAATAACTCAAAGATTATTAACAAGATTAATTTAATCCATTCAACACGTATTTCTTCTGGTTTCGACCATGTCGTCAATGCATGCAAACGTTTCGCTGACCATATTAGAAGCTTCTTCAAGGCTTAATCTGAGACCGAAAATGTTCTCTACTTCGGCATTTATAGCTTCTGGCTCCGTGGGCGGAGCCTATTCCTCTTATGATCTGATTGTTTTCTGATTGGCTGGGTTCTGACCTTGTATTATCTGATTGGTTTGCCTTTTCCTTCAGGATTTTTTGTTTCTCTTTGGCCACTGGTATGTTTAGGAGTTACAATTTGTTTAATTTATAACCAACCATGTTCTCTGTTGAAATTTTCCAGGTGCTTTACTATTTCGATTGCTTCTAATATCTTTCTTTCTGTCGTGTTATTACACTTGTTGACCACTCTAATTTTGTCAACCTTGATAGCATGGTGATAGCAAATGGTCCACAAATGCTGATGACTTGATATCCCTCTTCTTTACGCTTCTGATATTTTCTGCAAGGCTTGTATATATCAGTTTTCCTGTTTGCCCAATGTACTCCTTCCCACAGGAACATGGAATGCTTAGATCCCTGTAGTCTTTAGGCCTAAGTCATCTTTTGCACTAAGCAGAACCTGACTTATTTTTCTGTCAGTATAACTTGTCCTTATTTAGCAATCTTTGAGATTTTCGCTATTCTCTCCGTAGTGGCATTAACATATGGAATCACCCTGTCTCTTTCTGTTTCGTATTGTTTGGTTTTTTGTACTTTTTTGTATTCTCTTTTAATAGTTTCTATATTTTTCTTTTTAAGTTAGTAAATATATAATAAGCGTCCTAAAATAGCTTATTTTCAAAAACATTATATACTTTATTAATCCCTAATGTGAAGGTATGTTGACCACAGCTGATATTCCCCTCCATGTACTTCCTGGGTCATCAATCACAGCCCGTTCTATTGTCTTTTGTACCCGTGCCATTCTGGCCACGCCCGTCGATGAACTACTCATCAGAGCATCCCACTTAATAAACCGAGGTATAGTAGAGTTCCCTAAAATATGTGATTGTAATTTTTCGTCTGATTTTCTGGGAAGGATAATATAATATATGTTTACAGTTCTGTAGTTTATTTTTCAAAATTTCTAGATTATATCGTTTTTAAAACTTGATTCAATGATTTTCTTTGAGAAGCAATCGTTTATTTACTTATTTTTTTTAATATCAAGCTGAATATCTAACTTAATAATACATACTTAAGGTTTCAAAAACAGACTATAAGCATTGTAAACCAGATCCTTAAGTGCATAATTAGGGATCATCTTAAGATCGAAGCTATTATTAATTGGGTAAATTCTTAAGAGACAATGAACTTCATTAGAGACTGAAATTTCCTTGGGCTCTTAAGGTCAGTCACAAAAGACCCGAATTAAAGTGGCAATCAATAATCCGACTCTTCATAGTAACAATTTTAAAAAATACAATGTTTGTATCTGAGTAAAATTTATTTTATTAATCATTAGACATTGTTATATTCAATATGACATTTATTGTTTACTACCTACACAAACAATAAAATTTGATATTGTAACTATAGACTGAATTCGCTGTATGTTAATACAATCCAACACTATTTATCCAGTCATTAGCAATACAAAAAGGTCTCAATTTTATTCAGCTGTAAAATTAGTGTTAGGTGAGTAAGTATTTTTATATTAGGTCTTAGGTCATCAACGCCTAGGGTTGAGACGCACATACACATTCAAACTGAAGGTATGTAAGATAATGCTATAATTTAGACCGTTGGATATGTGCTAAATGAACTGAAATACCAACACGATGGCGGCTTCATTGTCACCAAGTGCCTTCGATAGATTTGGGATGGTCTAATATTATTTATTTTTGAAATAATAAATAACAAATTTAGTCACCAATAGTTCGCTAACCTTCCCCTCGAAGGATCAATCTGCTCTAACATCAGCACTAACTAAAATAGTTACTATTTTATTTCACCTCCGGTATCGTAGATTTTTCAAAATTGATAGCTAGTTTCATGTTCTTATATTCCACAGTAAAATGCGACATAAAACCAAAACAAGAAAAATTCAGGTATCACACACTTTTGTTCAGGCTTGAAATGAACCGCTATTGTGAAAGAGGCAAAACTGAGCCAGGGGATAGAAACTGAATAGAAGGCGAGAGCGTAGGCCGAGGGGAAAGCCATTGTGATAGACTTGTTACGGTCATAATGGTCAGAACACGGTCAAGTGACCTCAGGAGGGAGGTCAACTTGACGAAGAGGAAACCCGAAGAATTTTGCGCTTTGGGATGAATAACTTAAGTTGCAGCAGTTTATGAAGAATCTTTTTTTTTTTGAAGGCGAGATACGAAACTGATGCAGTCAATATTATTTTATCTTGTACGAACTAATCCCATTAGCTTATCTAATAAAAAATGTTATTTTTTTTGTATTAATTGAAGCTGTAAGAAATTATTTAATAACTAGCTTTTGCACGCGGCTTCGCTCGCATGGAATTTGGTCTGCCACATAAAGTTACGTGACAGATCATTTTAAATAAACAATTTATTTTGTTATTTAACTATAAGTTTCAGATGCCTAACTCCAAAACTGACGGATTATATAAAATCTTTGAACCCCTATTATATTAAGGGGGAAACCCTTAGGGGTGGAATCATACAAGTTTCTTTCATAAATTATACAAAGAACCTATTTGCAAATTTCAAGATGCTAAGTTCCTGATTTGCCTTTAATTGTGGTACTATAATGGATTCTCCACAGTATCTAAACCCAAGTGTCTGAGGGGGGCACGTGCTCCCGTGCCCTCACCCTAAATCCGTCCTTGATATAGCCTATGTGTTATACTGATGTATAACTTATATTACTGTTAAGTTTCATCTAAATCCGTTCATTAATTTTTCCGTGAAAGAGAGACAAACATACAAACTTTCGCATTTATAATATTATTAAGATTAGTAGGATATCAAAATAGTTGCACTCATGTTCTTTCTGTTATTTTAACAACTATTATCACTTAGTTACGCCGTCCTTCGGAAGGGACGTTAAACGGGGGTCAGGTACTCGTTAAAAATCCCTATCCTAATTAAACCAGGATAGGCAAAATTTAGAGCTCCTAATGTAGCATCGTCCGATTAGCCATAGCAGCATAAAGTGACGTTAAATGAACAAACAAACAACTATTCAACTATCATGTGATTTGCCTTTAATTATGCACTATAATGGATTCTTCACAGTACCTAAAAAACTGTAGGGGGGCACGTGCACCAGTGCGCCCCCTCCCATGAATCCGCGCTTGCTATAGCCTATGTGTTATTCTGATGTATAAACTATATTACTGTAAAGTTTCATCCAAATTCGTACAGTAGTTCTTGCGTGAAAGAGAGACAAACTTACAAACTTTCACATTTATAATATTAGTAAGATTAATATTGGCTTCTAAAAAACCATGATTTATGTTGTCAGAGATTTCATCCCCTTTATTTTTGTAAATCGCTATCTATAAACGATTTATAGGCAACCGAATTGAAAATTACATTAGTATTATATAACAAATGCCATTAATGTTTTTAACTCATTTAACAGCTCATTCCGACTTTATTGCGCATTTTATATTCCTTCATCATTTTGTTATTTTTTAGACTTCTTTACACTAGATTAATTTACCCGTTATACTATATTGGCATGTCACTGCTTAGATGCACGAGAGTTTCACCACAGATTTCCTATGATATTTCATCCCCATTTGTTGCCATTGTTCCTCACTTTTCCCCTGCTGTACTTAGACCATTCCTCTGAAATTCACCTTTCTCACTCAATTCCTGTTACACCCTTAATGCTATCATTTAATCGCAATCATCTATCATTGAAGGAATGTTTTTCGGTCGTTATTTAAACTTTTGAAACTTTCTCCGAATGCTCCCCCCCCCCTTCAAGTATTTAAATACTGCCTATTGACTTACTCCTTTAAGACCACACATCATGGGGCCTATCGAATCTCCGAATTACTATGGATGAACCAGAAATAAGTTGTTCTCCTTATTGTCCTTGGTGATATAACCTTAAAAAATTGAGAATTCTTTAGTACACCATTTATTTACAAAATTAGAGTGATCACAGATATCCTCCATATGTTTGCAGGTCAGAAGAACCCAGTAGGGAATGCCTATTCCTCTTAAAATTCTCATCTACCACCACATCTGCAGAACCGCAAAGGTCCAAGCATCCGGTATCGTCAGGTCAGAAAGGAACCTGGATGTTGAAGATTCGAGACAATTTCTTCGAATTCTATGACATTAAGGAATGAGGGTTTTCACCGAGCATGTTCATTTCCCGAAAAAAAAACGGTAAATGAACTTGATATTGCAGTGGTCTCGAATATTTGGGTCGGAGTTGATAATGAAGCTGAAGAATGCACCAAACTGGTAGGAGAATTTCAATATATACCGGAGAAGCTTTGAATAAGGACAGGTGACGATAATGGAAAATAGGAGACTATACCTCATGTTTTGGTTGAGTAGTATGGTAAGCTGCATCGTCGTAGCCATAAAGTGCACTAATTAGGCTTAAGGAGTGACGTAAGTTTGACTATTTTTTAATGAGAAGTGAAAAGGAAATGAAGACCTTACAATGCTTTTCTTGAGGGTGGTGTTCAAATTTGAAAAGATCGTATATTCTTCACAAATCATATTTTTCCCTGATTTATTTGAAGCTATGTTGTTACGCAGCCATGTGTAGCATTATGCCTATATTTCCTTTAAACTTTGTAGGATGTAAATATAATAAAAAACATAAATAATAAGATACCCTAGAAGCATTGGATACAACATTCCCATTAGGCAGTAATAAATGTAGCACTGACGAATAAAAAATTATTGTTTAAGCATTATTTTGCTTACTATCATTTACTCTTGGTTCACGATAAATAATATTGTTACCGCTACCAATTTAAAGTATTGTTAATAAGAGAAAAAAAAGAGACAGACATGATAAATGATGTAGATATTTTTTAAATAGATATAATAAATAAAATGTCATAAATCCGCACGCAGAAAAACGCCAAATATGGAAAATGGTACATATTATTAGTAGTAATAACAGTTAGAGCAATTAGATAGCCCATAAAAATATGAATATGAACTAATAACTTATTTAAAAAAAAACTATCTATTGTAAAAGCTCTCAATGTCATAATAACTATAACTACTAGAATTGCATTACTTCAGTTATAATCAACGATTTGATTTAAGGAACCGTGAACTCTTGCTTGTCTACACAACATGTTAGTAAAATACTGCATATAACTGTGCAATTTACACGATACAATAACAAATTTATAAATATTTTTATTTTAAAGAGAAAAGATATGCCTCCGACCGGGATTCGAACCCGGAACCTCTGTCTCTCCGTGACAGCGTTCCAACCTATTGAGCCTTCAGGGTCACCTGCCGGCTAGGGACAAATCCTTTCTCTTATCCGATCCCATGTCCCCGTGTTCTCGCAATTTTTTGCGATCTAAACACGAGAACGAACCTTCTTTGAACATTACTTTAAATTTTTGGATCTTTTTGACTTACGTCATATTACTATTTATGTTTTTTTATAATTATTGGTCAGCTATAATCACAAATTTAATTTCGACAGTAAGTTTAGCATCCTTTGCTCTCGAAATATTTTTCTGGATTGAAGATAGGCACCTGTTAGTAAACACCACAATTTAAATAATTTCATTATCAAGAAGACAGCTCTATAATACAACTTTATAATTTTCGCAGGTCCGATGGCAGAAGGATGATGCATCAAATGTTGTTTTTCCATCGTTTTATAGTGTCCATTGGGTTTTATTCTACTTCCATTCCCTAGTGACCTTCATAAAATGTCGCATTTGCTTTATCGTGAGAGCCCAGTCAGCGATCGTGTGCCTTCTGCTATGTATCGTAGCGGGCGTTACTATAAAAATAAATATGAATTTGCGTAACTAACAAAAGGTAGTAATGCAATGCAAAGAGACATCTGTTGCCTTCTGAAATTCTTGCTTTAATTTCTGCAGTGATGTCATTCTTTCGTGTCACTAAAGCACCCAGATACTTCAAGCTGTCCACTTTCTTAAATGTATGGAGGAGCAGTTGCACATGACTCTGCCCTTCCTGCCTATCTTTTTTTCTGGAAATCGTGTATTGGGATTTTTCCTTGTTTATCAGCACATCCAATTTTTTCCCGCTTCTTCAAATTCCTGCAAAGCTCCTGAAAGCGCCGCTTTTGACCTTGTTGATATCACTACGTCATCAGCATACGCTAGGTGTTGGGTCATCCTGTTACATATCGTTCCTCCTAGGTTGGTCCTGATTGATCTCGCAGCTTGTTCGAGTGTTATGTTAAATAATACAGGTGAGAGGGGATTTCCTTGGCACAGGCCATACTTCACCTCAAACTCTTCTGATAGCATATTTTGGATTTTTACCCTACATCTGGTGTTTTCCAAGGTCATCACACTTAATCCTACTAGCTTTTCTGGGACCCCTAGAGTTTTCATTACTTTGAGCAGTTCATTCCTGTCAAGACTATCGTAGGCCTCGCAGAAATCTATGAAGAGGTGGTGGAGGTCAATATTGTACTCGTATGCTTTCTCTAGCATCTGCATATGAAGAAGATATGATCAGTTGTGCTTCTAATTGGCCGGAAGCCACTTTGGTATCGCCAATATTTCTTTCAGCCCAGGCCATAATTCTCCTATTTATTGCGACTGAATATGCAATGATATTGCATAATACAATAGAGCGATACCCCTCTAGTTTTGGCAGTTTACTCTGTCTCCCTTACATAGGGACATACATATCCCTTACACATTTCTTATGTATTGGGCACAACACTGCCATATTTCAGTCCTGTGGCATCCTCATCTCTATCCATACATCAAATTATATATTTCCTCCACCACCAAAACTTATTAATAAAGTATATTCATTATAATCCTTTTGGTTCCTACTTAACCCAGATCCACTATATATTGTGAATACTTTATTATTGAGGTATTAAGTGGACTTATTAGTAAACTGGTAAACACACAACCAACCTCTGGAAAAGAATTCAATTTAAAATAAAGATAGGACACTTTAAGTAAATAATAATTTGAGAAATTAACTTAAAGGATTACTCTGGCATCCCAAAAGCAATAGAATATTTAAAATCTAATAAAATCTATTAAATATACCAAAGCACAATACCTCAAATTCGCGAAAACTTGTTTCCCATGTATTAAATGATACTTGTCACTGGTTCAGAAAATAGGAGCCTATAAACGCGTGTAACAGCAAAGAGGCGGAGATTTGGAGAATCATCAAACATTGAAGGGAGCACCCCATCCTCTACTCCCCTCTATCAAGGAGGAGTCAGTGAAGAAACACTGAATTGCCAGAGTATACGGCATAAGGGGATAGGCGGTGCAGAAAGATCGGCAGCGAGGTTGAAAGAGGTGTAAATGCTAATGCTACAACCTCCGGCGACCTCGTCATAAATAATTAATCTAGCTGGAGACCCCCAATTCCAGGGACGCCAGCTCCAGAGCACTGGAGTGATATAGTGAGTAATAACTGGGAGCTCGAGGGACAGCGGCTAAATTATTTCCGTCGGGAAGGAAACCTGAGCTTAAACCTTCATATTTCTTTGAGGAAAGAAAATTTTATAAAGATTCTTTCCTCATATTATTAAATAGCTGGAAAAACAGACTTGTGGGGAAAGAACACAAGGAATAAAAAAAAAGGGCCTACTTCCTCTTTTCATCAAAATGAAAATATAAAGCTTGCATACGAAATACAGGATATATGAAGGCCAGGTCATGAAACCATGCCTTTTGACCATAATTTTTGTTTTTATTTAAAAAACACATATAAACTAATATAATTGGAACATAGTTCTATATTTCTAATTAGAGATTAAATATTTTTTTTGATTCTCTATGAGGCATTAATATAAACTTTTGGTTTATTTTTTATAAATATTTTTATTTTGAAGAGAAAAGATTAGAGTATGGGTGGTATTCGAACCCGGGTCTCGTCACAGTCGTGGTGCTCTCCTAACTGAGCTAGCCTGGCTCGTAACTCGGCCAGACAAATCCATTCTTTTCACCGATCCTATATCCCCGTGTTCATTGAACATTACTTTAATTAGGATCTTGTTGACTTAAGTCGTTATATTATTTATAATTTATTTTATTTTTTTATTAATTGTTATAATTTTTAAATAATCTTATTTTCAAGAGAAAAGATTTGTCCAAGGCCAGGATCAATTTTGAAGCCGGGATTCTGACCCTGGACAAATCTGTTCTCTTCAAAATAAAAATATTTAAATATTATAACAATTAATAAAAAAAATAAAATAAAAGAAATTTCTTTTACTTGGTTTTTTCATTTTCTTCTATACCCTGGCACCCCTTCTCCTCCCAATATACCCAATAGTCCATTTGAGTAGCAAGTGGATTTTTTCCTAAAGCTGCGCTTATTGTTTATGCTCCATATAGTAATATGCTTCCAATTTTTCACAGATTTTTAGATTTTTACAGGGCACCTTTTATATGGTACTTCTTGGTACCTTTCGTCAGATTATTGCTCCAAAGGACCGTGTGGAATATAAAAAGTGCATTGCGGGTTGTATTTATCACATGTTTTATCTGTTTACTGAGGTTCTTTTCATAAAAAAGCGTTATCGTTTATTATCGTTTATAAGAATAATATTTTCAATTGCATAATTTTCCTTTTTTATTAAACGCTACCTTAAAAACTGAAATTTAAGTATAGATATATCTTTGTATAAATAAATATAGGGAAGAATATGGTCGGGGTGGAGGTTAAAAATATAATTCTTAAAATAATGATAAATTAGAAATTTATGAGAAACTGACTTTTCGACCCCCCTAGCAGGTGTTTTTTGGGCTTAATATACAAGGTATAAACCATTTAAATCTGAAATAATTGGAATAAGAACATATAATATATAAATGAAAATATATAAAAATGAAATCATTGAAATAAGCGAGATGAATAAAAGAAATAATTTTATTATAAAATAAATATAAAGAAATTTAATCTATATCCCAAATTCAGTTTAAAAATGAATTTTTTTTTTATTATCATTTAAATTGTTTCTATTTTTTATCTTGTTTATTCTAATAACTTCATTTTTTTAAATATTTGTAATCTTATTATTTCTGTTTTAATTACTATTGTATCTTGTCTATTCAGGGATGATAAAGATCTGTAAGGTGGATCGAAATGTGGGTTTCTATTAAATGGTTTATCACTATTTAAGGAATTATTTTTAACATTTTTTTAACTTCCTCCCGGTCTATTTTCTTTTTTGTAAATTTAAATAGTTATATTATTATAAAGGAAATAGAATGTCAAACAGATAAAATTCTAAGTGACACTGACATCGAAATAAAAATATCAACTGATATTTTTAAAAAATAGGATACAATGCAGCAAAGAGTTCGTTTCAATGTCTGAACTTCACCAGTTTTTGATAATATGGAAATGATAAAATAAAAAAATAAACATAATATTGTAACTTGTATATTATAAACAACAATTCAATTTATTCACATTATAAACTAACTAAATTTATACCATATAGCGTACTACTCTGATATTCATTAAACGCATTGATAAGTCTTTTCGTTAAAATTAAAGAAAAACACACCAAAATATTAAAACTTTTTAAACAGTCGAAAAATGTGAATTTAAAAAACTAAATTCCGAAAAAAAATACCGTTTTATCCAAGGTCGGAAAGGCTAGTATTTTTATATATTTTTAATGATGGAAAAAGTGTATTTCTAAACATTATGAACTCAGAAGATAATAGAAAACTGATCTCACTTTTTTCCTGTTTTTTTAGAAGTGTATAGGATTAGCGTGCATTCCACCGTTGCATTCTTATAATTATTTAATTATTATGTTAGGAATTATAAATTTTACAAATGTAGCTTGTGATATAGTACGGTGCTCTACCTTTTTTTTCTGTCTTCTCAGTTCTGCATTATTCCTCTGATGATCATCCTCACTAACTTCCTTCTACTTCAATATTTAATCAATTAGGAATACTTCCCTTTATTCCTTCATCACTCTCGAAAATTCCCAACCATTCTCCGTGCGAAAAAAACATCCCGATTATTTTTGCTTTTAAACTAACTACACAATATTTTAATAATAGAAAAATGACAAACATTTGATTTTTGAATCGGTGGGCTACTTAACGCTTAAATGAAGATTCACTTGGATTTTGTAAAATATTACGAGAAGGAATATAAGCAGAATGGTTAATCATAAAAACTGTAACTAGAAAAAAAAGTTGTGGACTATGATTAATACATATGGATAAAGCTGTCATTATAAGGAACTGATCTAAGGAAATCAAAAGAAGGAATCAAAGAAAACAATTACTTCATGCCGGAGTTCAACAACGCGCCAGCACTAATGCAAATGATTAATTAAAATTAAAAGACCCAAAATGGCTAAATTAACTAAAAGTGATTTTCAGAAAGCACATTGGAGGCTCAGCTTATTTTCAGCCAATAAGAGTAGAATAAAAATGCCAACGTTCAAGGGAAGTGTAAGAAGAAAGACTTCCATTAAACATGCTCAATTTCGTCGTATATAAGTGTTTCATTGCAATAATGACAATTTGAACTGTCTTCAAAATAAATATTCTTAACAAATTACTTTTATAATTAATTACATTTGGTTTACTGATTTTACTGCTTAGTTAATCCAAAAGTACTATATTTATTGACTACAATATTAATAATTAGATTTATCTTATAGTTTTCACTAATCAGTAAACTGATAAACTCACAACCGTCTTTGGATGTAATGTGGCATTCAAGTAAATTGTTAATTTAATTAAACAGTTAAATGAAATGTCTTAATTTATTATTTCTAAAATTCAAGGTGGAATTTGTGGACTTCTGTTGTTTACTAAGTTGATGTTTACAGATTGTGATGAGCTCTTATTATCTTTAGTCTTTTTAATAATATTTACTATCACTAAAATTGATTCAACAATGCTTCTTCAAATATGATCATAGAAACACGATTTTTGTGTATTTTTTTTTTTTATGAGTTTAAATTAGAGCTCTCAGTAGCCCAAGCTGGAAGAAACGTTACCATCGCGTTCGGGGAAGAGACTTGTAATGAACGGTCCATTTGCCGTTGGTTTGAGAAATTTTCAGCTGGTGGCACAGATTAACTCATAAATAAATAATTAATTCATATCTCTTTTCTACCCAGAGGTTAAATTATCGCATCCACATCGTACTGCAGAGGTATTGAGATAATGTTACACAAACTTATCAGAAAACATGTATTGGTTAATTGGAAGGGATTCTTACACGACAACGCCAGACTTCATGTTTTAACTGGGTTATGCAGTCCTTCAACACCCACTTTGTTCACCAGGCTTATCTCTAACAGAATTCTATCTGTTCAGAAATTTGAAAAACTTCCACAAGGTTCAATTTTTTCTCAAGCAATTAACACATTTTCAGGCTCACAGGAAATTGTAGGTAAATATTATGAATATGAATGCTTTGATTTCATAAAGTAGTTTTACTAAATGAAGCTTAGTTTGAAAACGGGCACTGCATATGAAACGAACATATGCATTTACGAATAAATCATATTAATGATTTAAGACTCCGTGGATACTGGAAAAAGCCAGGGTGGAGAACAAGGTACAGTCAAAGGTACATAGGAGAAACTTGGAAAGAAACGAACCCAAAACGTCTTTATATATCTAAAATAATAACTACTATATTCAAAACAAAAAGAAACGCACAAAAACTGACATTAATAAACATCATAATGGCACTGCTAACTACAATATAATCTCACCTAGTCATTACAAAAAAAAGGATAAAAAAATATTTGATTGTCATAATGGTTAAAAATATTTAATTGAAATAATGGCTCTATCATCAATTGAAACAAACATCCGGCTACACCCTGAATTTAGAAAGATTACAATCAAAAGAATGATTGCTACCTTTAGAGTTTATCTTTCATCCGGTCAAATGAAAGATTCCACCCTTCTCACCAGAAGTACCAGTCTTCAAACACTTATTGGGAAAAATCCGCTCATTATGAAGGAATGTGTCCTGCTAGCGTAAACATAATCAGTACACTCATGCAAGCTGTTGCGCCCTATCGGCTCCATTTGACTAATTTCTTTCTATAGAGAATGAATTATTTTACCCAGCCCTACCCATTCCGATACACGAGCCTGCAACATTTACAAAAACAGCTCGTGGGAACTGATTGGGTTGCAACGCCTAGATCATTCATGAGATTTTTTTTTCTTATCAATACAGTTTCTTAATCTAAATACAAATGTAACCCTTGACCAGGCCCTATGCCGTCTTAGGACAGCAGTTAGATATTTTTTCTTAGTACCGGGAAATAGGGATTTCAAATGACAAATTGAGATATAATTATTCCCTCTGCTATTCATCCCTTACAATATGAGGGTAAACGTAAACCTCAGTCCCCAATAGTATAGCGAAGATTGCGGTGGAACAAAATGATCAACAAAATCTAAGTAGGGATTGAGTTATTTCTTTCAAAGTTTGTTCATTTTTCTTTATTTTTGTTAATTATATTAGTTATTGATAAAATACAAATACTTATGATTAGGTTACGTGTGAAATAGCTTTCCTTCATCAATTTCGACCACAATATATTTTAGAAAATATAAAATCCGACTATACAATTGTTTATTTACGACTCAATTACGTGTTTCATTTTATAAAAACATTTTTTAAAAGCAGCCAATATAATTTCCATCTTCAAATTAAAAAAAAAATTATCCTACATAAAACACTATATAATACCACTATTTTATCCTATACTGAGCGGCGTACACATTTTTTTCTCTTTCACTTCCCGAATGACGCTTAATGATTATTTTGTTTTTAAAATTATAATATGGTTTATTTTTTTATAAGTGAAAAAAGTATGAATAAAAAATAGATTTCCTCTTTATCATAAAAAATGTATACATATATATTTTTATAAAGTTATGAAAAAATAGATAAAACAATATTAGTTGACAGACGAAATTTTTATTTTATATACGGCTAACGCCTGGTCACATTATAAAATTCTTAGCACCTGGCGGAAGATTAATTTTTACTTCATTACAGTTGGTATTAAATTAAATAGTTAATTGACTAAAATCAATAAATTTTGGATCATCTTTAATAGGTATCATCACGAACAATATTTTAAACCCCCCAAAAGGAAGAGACTAATGCAGAAGGGAGTAGACTAACCAGAGAGTGGGTTTTCGGCTGGGGGGCGAGGAAGGGGTAAATAGAAAGCCTTTGGGTGATGTATGGACTTGAACCCTGGGCACGATAAAGGACTCGGCTGCACTAGCCAACTGCATTAGCCCCCTGTATTAGGCTCAGATGCTTTGTTCCAGACTTTGGACTGTGACTATATTGGAGCGAACGTTATTAACATGATCGATCCCAGCGGTGAGTGATAGCTTGTTGCAAGGAAATACGCATTAAAGCTGCCTGTTCTGGCCTCCAACCGCCAATTACAATGGCTTCTATTGTAAACACTTTTTATTAGTTTCGCCTCTATGTGCATATGTATGTAACTTAATTTTCGAACTCGATTTTTGGTCACTCAAAAACATCAAATTAAATTGAAACTTTGCACACTTATTATAGACCCATTACAATATAATTGTTTAATAAATTTGTCTCATTATTCTTACCAAGTCTTCTAATGTAGCGATTTCTCATTTACGAAGACACGGAAGTTTTCAGATTGGAGGTCATGTGATCGATAGAATTATAGGAGTAGATGACGTACCAGTTCATGGAACTTAAGTTGGATTGAAGAGATTCGAATGAAAGGGGGTCCAAACTGCGATAGGACACAGTTTTTGGAGTAAATAATATGAAAGGTAGATCATAATAAATTTGGATGAGCTCGTGTGAAAAAAACCGGAAGAGGATGTTGGGACGAGTCACCAGACATGACGATACTAGAATAGTTCGAGACTAATAGGAAAAGGGAGGATTCGAAGTAGTTGTCGAATGGAACATGAGGAGGTCGGTACACTACGGAATATAGAAGAGGAGAGGATAAAGTACTAAACAAATAATAACAAGAGAGGTGTATCATTTTGACTGTGAGGTGATATTATTTGTAATTTTTTGTTAATTTGTATTAAATAATCAAAGTTGAATTTTATTATTTGTAAATGTTTATTTTTTTCAAATATTCGGGGTTCTATAATGAAAAGAAACGGAACATCCGAAAAAGAGATATAACAAATGATAAATACAACATATAAAGCAATTGGTATACTAACTCGGTTCTTTGGAGTAGCGTGTGACGAGCTCATACACAAGTCCATAATTGGAAGGATATCATTTTATGTAGCAGATGCATGTACAATAAGTCTACTTTAGTAAAACACGAAGCTACTTGCCGCTGTAATGGAAAAATAGAAGACAATGAAAATTTTTGGTTGAAGGAAACATCAATATGAGGAATACCGTAGGAAAAAAAACATATTTAATTAGATTTGTTTCCTGTAACTTTTTTTTATTTTTATACTTGATGTCAGCAGCGGGATTTGAACCAAGGACCTTCAGCATGGCGACTCAGAGTTTTTACTTTTTACACCACATGTATGAAAAAAAATAGTGTATCATTTCATTGTGGAGAGTGGAGTGACTCAGTGGTACAGCACTGAGTCGCCATGCTGTAGATCAAGGGTTCTAATCCCGCTGCACGTAGTATTCACGGCCATGGAACTTTCCCCAATTCGTTTTATTCACCTTTTTCGTGGTTTTTCTCACCACTTTCTCCCATTAGCATTCCAATTGAAAATTAAAGGAGCGGAGTGGCTTAGTGGTACAGCGCTGAGTCGCCATGCCGAAGGTCCTTGGTTCAAATCTCGCTGGTGGCAAGACTTTTATTCAATTTTCCAGCGACCGGAGATGGATTATATAGGATCTAGGCAACCTCATGGGCTAACCAAACCTCTGTAAAGTGGGTACCCAAAATAGGGTGGGGAATCTGGTGGGTGAGCGTGATGTAGGACAAATCAGCTCCCTGCAGTATCGCTGTCCATGAAACAGTACAGTTTCTACCATGTACTGAACCCCAGACCCGTTACGGGTTGTAATGGTACCGGATTTCAGTTGTCATTTCATTGAGAGCCACTGTACATAGTTGGGTCAACACATTTTTAATTTTAGCCACTGAATGAAAATAAGAAAAATGTATAATTCAGAAATATGGTTTTCTAGGTGAATTTTAACTTTTTAGAAGCCATAGGAGGCACAAGATGCTACAAGATGGTGAGACGAAGACTCGAGACTGTCCATGCGAGAGACAGGAGTAGGTAAATCATTGGAAGAGATATGGGAGGACTAAGTAATCAGAAACAGAATGTTAATGGAAGAGGAGAGCCTATCTCAATGCCAGCTCCCGCCCTCTTAGTTTATCGTCCCTCGCATTCCTCTGCCTCCACTGAATTTTCTTTCTCCGATACCAACTCCACATTCCTATAACTCGTCCCTTACGTGAGTTGCATTCTCTACCCTTCCTAAATACTTGATCAATGGTCCCTCCTTTCAGAAAAATTTATGTTTTTGTTTTGTTAGATTTTTGTATTGTTATTTTTAATTCCGGATAAGAATAAAGTGTTTCATGAGCCATTGGTAATAGTGCTTTGAAAATCCATTTATTCGAGATGTACTAAATAAAATAGAAACAAATATATTGGTGTAAACATAATCAACAAAAATCACTACCTTTTTTTAATCATTATTAAATATCTACTCATATGGCTGCGTACAAAATATATGTACACCAATCTTTCAAACAATAAAAAATCAACGTAATTACAATATACGTATAGTAACCATATACGAGCAAAAAAAAAACAATCAGACTGAAAGATGTGAGAAAAATAATACGTATTATTAATATCCACATTAAAAATAAGTAAGAAAGTAAGGTTTTCATTCACAATTACTGATTGAAAAATTAACAAAAAAATTAAACTTTGCTAATTCGCACAAAAAAATGGAAAAAATATCAAGTAAATATGTTTTAAAACAATAAAACCGCCATAGGCGTTATTCAAGTGACGCTATCTTTCTTATGAGACTGTTATTGGACTGACAAAACATTATTGGTTTGGTTTCCTACTTTTTGCTAATATAGAATATAGAAGTAGCATTATTCCTGATAATTATAGTAAATAGGGTTTTCATTTACGATTACTGATGTAAGTATTTAAAGTAAGAAGTAAGCACCAGTTTGGGCGCCAAGAAACATAATTAACATTACTTTTGTGCGCTGGGTTTTTCAGCCTTATTTGTTTAATGAATTTCTTGCTTTTTATTTAAAAGATTATTACTTGAAATTTAACTAAAAATTATATAATGCACACAGCATATCTGAGCATAGTAAACATAAAAAAATCATAAAGCTCTATATTAGCTCATGTGAGAGGGCTGGTTTCAAGTTATAAAGTAGCAGAATTAGGCATAAAATCTATTTACTGAATCATATCTATAACACTATCACTATAACAAATTATAAGATAAGATTTATTTATTTATTTATTCAGTCCGAAAGATATGAGAAAAATAATACTTATAATTAATGTTTACATTAAAACAATTAAATTTTATGCTGGAAAAGTACAACAAAAAATATTAAAAGAAATAAACATGTTTATAAGATGTTACTAATGGTAGCGAGAGTCAGAGTTAGAATGAAGTAAGCACTTTTTTTCTCAGATTTTCATATTTGCTTAGCCTCAGTGTTGTCAGCATGGTTACACTAAAAGAACTAGAAAACTATGTACGTTATACTTGGACAAAATACATGCATGGAACGTACATACAAAATTAAAAAGACAAGAACTGACAAGACGTCTCAAACAACAATCACATCTTCTGTACTACATATATTCACTTTTCTTACGAAACAAACGACTTATCTATACCAGTATTCTAAAACCTATTTGGACATATGAACTTTGGGATTCAGCAACAAGTTCACATACACAAGATACAAACAACACAGTTCAAAATTCTCAGAAAAATTGTTAATGCTCCATGGAACACAATGACATGAACATTCCAACTATAATATCATATACTCATAATATTCCACTCATCGACATGAAATCACCGTCATCCACCTGTTCTTCCTCTTTCCTTCTTTCAGTTATTGCTATTTCCATTAAAAAACTTTGCGTTCCAGTAGAATAGTAACTAAATATCACTTGGGTCAAATTTTCTGGATGCGTAATTGCACAGGTGCAAATCAAATTTAAAGTATAAATAAATAAAGATAGACAATTAAATAACAGTAAAATAAGTACATAAATAACAGCCTGTATAGAGAAAATTTAAATCATAAATAATTTCTCAAAGATTAGTACCTATATATATATATATATATATATATATATATATATATATATATATATATATTAAATCTACTAAGGTGAGGCCCAATACAAGCTTTAACCTCGATATCTGAATGGAAAGCGCAGGGGCCCTGGGAGATCATAGTGTTTCTAGCCTCACTGGCGTCACCATCTAGGGTCACTCACTGGTATTGAAAGTCATAGGATACAAGAAAATTGAAAGAATATAGGGTAGTAGAGCAACAGACCCTAAAGACATGCTCAAAGAACTGGTAATTGACAGGACTGCAATAACTTTATTCAAAAAGCCTTTTTTCACCAATAAGGTTGTAAGGATGGTTAGAGTATTTGAGCATCTATATTTAGGATTGTACTATGAAGGAGGTTGGTTAAAATGGTACATGATTTATTTAATGAAAGTTCATGACTATGGCTATGGTTAAAAACTAAGACAATTTATTTCTTCTAGTCAAGAAAATTTATTTAGCACATTTAGCCGCCTTAGTTATCATGGTTTTAGTTAGGTTCTGCAGTTTCGGGACCACATATATAATTTCTTGACTAAACGAGCAAAAAATTTGAGTAATTCAATTGAAAGTAATTATCCGCATTTGGTCCAGAACCCCTTATATGATAATGATAATAGTTGCAGTAGCTCTCAACCAACGCAATTCATTTAATGAACGAAACCTATCCCATATGTCAAATCTGAAAAATCATGGTTCTTACGTTCGTTATTAACTATTCTAACAGTTCTACTGCTTAATGTAATATTTTTCTCCAAATTATGAATCAAGAATCCAAGCAATGTTATTAAGTCCACTCTCTCAGTGGAGCTTATCTTGGCCATGCGTGGAGTTATCGTGAAGGCCTCTCCTCTGTAATTGAATGCATGAAGGATGCAAATAAAATATGGGAGCGGGCCCGAATGGCTATCTAAATTTATGAGTTTTAAGGCCGGACCTTATGGTTTCGGACCCAACGGTGGTCTCCGCTATCTCCCATCTCCCTTCGGGAAACACTCCAGTTCACACTATAACCAGAAATTGGTTTTCCCGCTTCGTTTCAGCCAGAAAAAAAAATAAACTTTAAATTTTACTCACATTTCTATGAAAAGATAATAAGAAACGAGTCGTTCAAACTATATAGTAGCACATTAATATTCATCAGGTTGTATCATTTGAAATGTTGATAATTCTGAACTAATCTCAATTCATCTATAAGAAATATTGAAAAAGATCGGGGGTTGAAGTCCATAAATTTTATACAATAATTATTTTTAGGGTCACAACAAGTTGCCTTTCCCTTTTATTTTTCATATTTTCCAAAAATAAATGTTACTATGAATTTTAGTATGGAAAAGAGAATGTAATTATAGGAAATTTGTATACTTTATCATTTCATCTAGAAATGAACGTTTCAACAAACATATATCATCTATATGAGAAAGAAAATGGTCCGGGTGGAGGTAAAAGAAATTGTTCTTATGTAGGGAGACCTATTTATTGGAGAGCCAACGTTTCGACCCACATCACAGGTCTTCTTATTGGCTAAATATGCAAAATACATACAATTAAAATTACATATGTCACATATTAAAATTAAAATTAATTTTACCATATTGTAATGTGGGTGGAGACCTGCAATGTGGGTTTGGAAAATATTAAAAATGAAGGGAATAAACAGTTAAAACTTGGAACTCAACTTGTGTGGTTCTCAACTTGTGGTTCTTGTGTGGAAATCAACTCAAAAGTGACAACCTGTGGATACCACAACAGATACATTTTACACAAATAAGTGCAACTTTTTTATTATTAACTAGCGAGTTTGCAACATTACAAAACTTTTTTCTGGATCTTATTTAATATTTTTTAAGTTGCTCTTAGAATTCCCCACCCCCTGGTGTGCTCTATTTTGTTATATTTTTCCTTCTTCATTCTCTCTATCGATCTATATATTTCTTCTTCTCAAATTTAGAATAGCTACTCAAATACAAGACCTTAAAGACGTGTTGATTGTTTCCTATTAGATACGATTAATTTTAACCTCTTATTAATTTACAGACGCTTAATATTCTAAAAAACATTTGTCTGCTTGGATATAAATAATTTCCAATCCAAGTGATATCTGATAACTAACGATCAACAAATTGTCTTTTGGATAATTTTAATGTTCACTACACAACATAAAAATGTCTATTTTCATTCCTCGATATTAGTTCCTCCATATCCTTAAATGTTTTGGAAACTCCTAGTTTAGTCAATTACTATGATTTTTTTTTTCAGTCGGTTCTAAAATTTGTTGAGAAGTTAACCATGTTCAAAAAGAGGTAGATTATTTTTACGTTTTATACCTAAAGCTAGTACTTGAAACTTTATAAATAAGTCACAATTTAAAAAAAAAATATTATTAATACTCATATAATAAACAATAAAATCAAATTAATTTTTGTTTCGGGGCTAAATTGCTTCATGTATTTCCAGCAGACTTAAATGATATTTTATTCAAAAACTCACAACAGTACGTAATTAATTTATGATTAATGAAGGTATTAAGGTGTCTAAAAAAATAATATTTGAAATTACAAGATTTTGGTTGTTGTTACTACCAACGGCACCTATTGGCATTATTTTGAACTACTTGTAGAGCAGTTTAACATTTCCTCCGTAAATAGCGACACTAGTCAGCAATTGCAGAAGTTAAGATTACAAAGGACTGATAATTATTGTATTTATTAAGTAGTTAGCGATTATTATAGAAGAAAAATATGAAGTTATTGAATATGTTTTGAAGGAGTATCAAAATTAGATTTTATCAATGGTAAACAAAATCATTTAAAATTTTGGTTAAATTAGGTAATTAAATTATTAATGGTAGTAGCTAGCTTCCAATTATAATTTATATAACTGCTCATTACATTATGCTTTGAACATTAAATGAAACTTTTTAGATTTTATTAGCTTTGAGATGTTTGTTTCCAGTTATCCTAATGTTTCTTTGAGAATGTATTTAAAGAGAGTATTTAAATAGTTTTAAAAAAGAGATGTCAAGAATGAAGATTAAAAAATTTACAGCATTAGTTGTTTAGGATATTGTCTTTTTTGAAAAAAAATTCAAAAATTCTTGAAAGTTATTATTTTTCCCATAACATGCTTTTTTTAGTATAGAATTTTTTTTTTATATCAAAATATTCCAGTTACAGGACTATTACTTAGATACATTATTACATTTATGATTTTCATATTTTTCATCGTAAATGAATTCATATGATTTTCATTTCAGCTTTCTTTTTATTTAATATGCTTTATAATATTTATGTACTGAGACTTATAAAAATATTTTTACTTAACCTAAACTGCATCAGAAATTATGCTTATTTAATTAAAACTATTTATTCTTCCATACAATTAATATATCATATATACATGATGTATATAACCTCTAACATATATAACATTGTTTAAAAGCTATTTACTTTTATATCTTAATTCTAGAATAATATTTGAGCAAAATTTACTCTTTTTGGAGTTAAAATTTTGCTTCTTATTTCCACATCTTTAAATACAGTTGGTCAAAAAAGTATTGGCACACCCTAATTTTCCTGAATTATGGATAGAAAAAGCCTGATATAACTGTCACAACAATTTTATTAAATCTATAAATAGAAAGTAAAAGTAAATTAACAGAAATATTTCTTAAAACAAATCATTTATTTAATTAACACGGAAAATAACAAAAATGATAAGTCAAAAAAGTAATGGCACACCCTTCTGCTTTTGCGCTATGCAAAAATCTTAACATTTTGTTATTATCCCTTCTGCTTCTATAATAGCCTGCAGTCTTGATAGCATTGATGAGACAAGATTTTGGGTGATTTCCGGTCTGATCTTAACCCTCTCCTCAGCTAAAACTCATCTGTGGTCATTTTTTGATGAAATTTTATTCTTTCGCACTTTCAAGTCAAATAAATACCAGAAATGTTAGATTGGATTTAAATCTGAGGACTGCGGTGGTGTTTTGAGCTGTCTTCTAACATTTTACAGCATCCATTCTTTTCTTTTATTGGAAGTATGCTTAGGTTCGTTATCTAGTTGGAACACGAATGTATCCTGAATTATCAATTTTTCAGCACCGCTCTTCAAGTTATGCCGCAAAATATCAACATACTTTTCAGCATTCATAATCCCCTCAATGAAACTCAAATTTCCAACCCCATTCGAAAAGATACAGTCTAAACTAGAACACTTCCACCTCCGTGTTTCACTGTCGGTCTGATATTTTGCAGTTGAAACTTGGTGTTTGGTTTCCTGCACTCTTATTTGCGACCATCAGATCCGGAAATATTAAATTTACTCTCATCAGAGAAAATCTTTTTTTCCAAAATTCAATTGACTTATTTATGTGGATTTTGGCAAACTCAAGTCTTTTAATGCGATTTACCTCATTGATAAATGGCTTTTTTCTTTGAACTCTCCCATAATAATTGAAACTGTGTATTACATTTCTAACCGTCTGGAGGTAGAAGGTTGTGTTGGAAGTTGTTGTCACCTCTGTTGCTATGCAGGGGGCCGAGAATGCTGGATTATGTTTAACGATTCTTCTATTTTCTATAATATTTTATTCTATTTCTCTTGCAGAAAACTTTTGAGGTCGCTCAGAACGCACTTTATTTAAAACTGAACCTGTGCTAAAACTCATCCCTACTTTTTCGCCAATTTGACAGTAACTTCGTCCGTGAGAATGTAATTTCACTACCTGATTTCTGGTTTGCACTCTGAGCTCTTTGGTTTTTGTCATTTTTAATGCACCAATTCGGGTGAGAAATGAATCTAGACTGAGGAATTATTTGTTTGTAAATAACAGGGACTAAATACAAAAATATTTAATGGATTAAAGGAGTTGTTTTTCTATAAATGTTAACTATGAACAACTGTGCCAATACTTTTTTGACCGTCGATTTTCCTACTTTTTTTTCTTAACAATTGTAAAATTAATAGTCTTGCTTTTAATCACCTTCAAAAAGATTGATTTGGGTTCTATTTTTACTATAAAATTCCAGCTTGAAAATAATTTACAATATCACTGAAAAAATGAAAAAAATTAGGGTGTGCCAATACTTTTTTGACCCACTGAAAATGAGCATCCGGATTTTGAATTTGAAAAGTCTTGATTGCCCACCATAGTTTTCCTAGTTAGTAATTCCACAGCACCATTATTTTTAAGGCTAGCAGCAGTGTCAGTAAATTTATAAACCTCATTTAATAATAATCAATATGATTAAGTTGCACTTAACATGATCAACTCCGGGTCTACATAACCAATAGGTAACCAATAATAATTTTTTTTATATTGTTAATCTACCTCATATTCAATACAATTAATTGGGAATATAAACTTCTTTTTTGGCAAATTAGAACTAAACTTCATTATAATGGATTGAAATGGTCAGGGAGTGCATTCAGATATTACACAAAATAAGTTTATGAATTATGAAGTAATCTTTGACTGCAACCCTTGACCATTTCAATCCATTACTAAAATTATCCGGTCAACTATTTTCAATTTAAACTTCATTATGGGTTCATTCCATGAAACCAAATATATTGCATTCTAGTCAGCACACGACATAGATCCAGCTTCACAAATGTAAAAACCAATCCATTTGAGAATAAAGAATCGTTATAATAAAAAGCTATGAAAAAATCTCAATTAAGTGAATATTCAGAAAAATTACCAAGGTTCGGATGGGAAGATGGAGTAGCATAGAATGCCAGACGCATCTTAAACGTCCGTAACTGGAGAGCATCTGCATTAGATTGAGCCACCTGGGGAAGGCTCCTTGAAAAGGCTAAGACCCACACAGGATTGTATATTGTGTATTGTGTATCAGAAAAATGAAGGAGGTAACAATGAAAAACATAAAAAATGAAGCCCTGAACGAAAACTGTAAAGAAATTGAAGAAAAGGGCTGAAGCACAAAAAACAAAACACATTTACTTAATACATAAAGAAGAGGTCAAAGACAAATTCCTAATTCTTAAAATGAGGATATCACAAGATGTGGATGACAGATAAAATAATACAATTTGCGGAAAAGAGAAAAAAACTCAAGAATAACACCACGGCAAGTAGATAGGTTGACCCACAATTAAAAACAATAGTAAGAGAGTCTAAAAGAAATAGAAAACAGAAAGAAATAGTTGAAAAAGAAATAAAAGAGGATTACTTCTAGAGAGAATCAAACAAATTTTATGGGCATATAACAGAGAGGAAAATAATTGACAGTAATCAAAAGAGAACACATGAATCACAACAGAGAACTCAAGTATCATGGGTAAACCGGTTGATGAACGAGAAATTATCAGAATTACCAGAATATCTCAGACATATAATGAGCAATAACAGCAAGTTTTTAAAAACCATTCTCCAAGTAAAAATGTTTGTTAAAAGAAGAGCTGGAAGAAGAAAGATATCCTGAAACTAGAGCCTGCAGACATTGTTCTCGAAAACAATCACAGAACTGATTATGGTCACAGATATCATAAACCAGGTATTCAACAAAGATGATGGTTTAACATTAGCATAAGATTAAGAACATAAAAGCACAGAAGTCCCAAAAGAAAATTCTATTCCCTGAAAACCAGGCTTAGCTGCAAAAAAAAAAATATGCATCGACAAGTTACTTTCTTACATAAGCTCCCAGACTCAATATGCAATGAATTGAATCTCTGTTATAACTATAGTCTTTGATTAGCTTTTTTTTTAATGTTTTAGAAAAATCTTTACTTCAGCTATACTGCTCAAAATAATCCTTGTTATTTAATCAAAATGTCATGTTTTTTGCTGTTAAATTAAAATTTATTTTATTATTATTAATGTGTTAACCTTTACTTAAGGAGGTGAAAAAACTTCTTTCTTCTGAGAGGTGGGGTACTGAGTACCCCAGCCATTATAATTAAACATACTCATTTTTTTATTTTAATTAAATTCAAGTAATTTATTCCAATTATTTAAACATTCTTTTAGACACTACCTACAGTTGGATCATTAAAAAAATAATCTTGAGAAAAAAAATTAGTATTTTTATAAAAACTTTGGTTAAATGGTTACAATTAATTATAAAGGTAAAAAACACTTATAGAAAAAAACAAATAATTGTAAAACTGATAATAATTAAAAAAAGGGATGTATAACTAACACAAATATGTTTTAAAATAAATAAAAAATGAATAATAAAAAATGCTGCAGCAGTTTATGTTTTCCTACTTCTCGGCACAGTTTTTGCATAGCACTTAGGAACACCACTCATGTTGGCTGTATACAAGAGTTGCACACCTGTGTAGTTTTTTATCATTTTTTCGAGGACACGTGATGCAGCTAGTTTAGGTTTTCTGGGCCTTTTTGGATCTATAAGTGTTTGGGATGTAGTTGTGCTTCTTGGAACTTGTGGGCTCCTCCCTTTCAATATGACTCGGTGCATGCTAGAGATCCTAGCGATCAGCGCCTAGGGTTTTCTATTCATTTGAAGAGACATAAGGCTGTTCCCTAATTCCTTGTTGAAATTAAAAGTCTAGATGCACGAAAAATCATGTATAGCCCGCCGGTACTAGGAGGGGAGAAAAGTTCCGTTTGTGGTGTACTCAGTGCCCCAACCAGCGACTTTCTCATGGTTTTAATTATTCAATAAATTTCATTATCTGATAAATTTAATCAGTCATTGATTTTAGGAAAAGTAAAAAAAAATTAAAATTTTGAGAAACGTTTCAAAGTCCGTTGGGGAACTGTATACCCCACGTCCTTAATTAAAGTTTAATTTATTTTATGTAACCACCTTTAAATTTGCCATAAATTATTTCTTATCATATTTAGTTAGTATGTTCTTATATATTCTATTATATTTGGTCTTATATTTACATAATGATACCGACATAACAACTAAAAAATTAAAATTATTTATCCTCTATATAATTCTGTCTCACCTCATTCATTAAATTATAATTAATAATTTTACAGTATTTATCTACACAATTACAATATAAATGTCACATTTTAATATGATGAATTGAAACTAGTATGAATAAATTTTTTAATATAAATTATATATTTTTGTAATTATTAAATATTTCAAATAAATCATTATTTTTCATTACCAAAGAACATTATAAATAACTACAAGTAATTATTCTATAAAATATTTATTATTATATTATCATTCTATTATGATACTTATATTATGATACTATAAGTAGAAACTTTACATTTTATTACTTAGACTTTTTTGTTCATATTCAGAAAAATAATATCTAACTATGTCAAAACATTTTCCATATTGAAAAGACATACAAAGATAAATTTAAGCAAATGAATAAAGAAAAATCACTACAGCAGAATCAAGTTGTAGAGAGAGCTGACATCTTTGGGGAGAAGCTCGAACCAAATTCCAAGGTGTACTTTCTACCACCTCTGTGTATGGTATTATGTAAATGTATGTACAAATAAATGCATAAATGCTCATACTAACTATATTTTTTTGTTTTTTTATATACATTTTTTATTTTCCTTTACCTCATTAAAATTTGATATCACTTGGAATATTCAGTTAGATCAAATCTATATTCCATAAACTATTTGTTTCAATAGATGGTTTTGCCATAAACGTCTCCACGTGAATCCTTTAGAGGAAGTGTTCAAAAAATGATCCCATATAAAAATGTGCCATATGGCATTAGGAAAATTTCTTAAATAAATATTTTTGTTATTTAACTGTTTCATTGGAGTACAATTTGTCATTATGAAATATATTATGCTGTTTTTGTTGTTTTTTTTTACTTTGTTTCCATTTTTATTTTATGTCAATGCTGATTGGCCCTAATTTTAAATCTTACGATGTTTCCCCTTTAGTTTTCCATTCATGAAATTTATTTTCAAATATGGCACTATTGATCTTAAAAATGAAATTTGTTTCTTGCTTTTGGTTCTTCATACTTTTTTATATAAATTTCTCTGGCATGGTCACATTAGGTAAAAGTATTTTTTATTTTTATCCAATGTATTGTGATATATTAAATATATATATAAAATCTCTTAGAGATTTTAATTCATTCCAATATTTAATGTTCTTTCTGTTTCATTTTTATTATTTTCATTAATAATGCTAATTTCTTTTATAAATTCAATATAATCTGTCATCTAACCCTTCCGATTCAGTATTCATAGTAATTATTCTCCTAACTAACAATTCATCAGATTTTTATAAAATAATAAATAAATGCAGTTCCAATTTTTATTATTCCAACAAACATGTACTTCATAGTTGAACACAAAACCATGAAGTTATCAGTTATGGTAAGTTTGGCCATCTTTGGACAAGTTTGAAACAGGCTCTAGCCGACACTGATAATGTGACCAAATTGTAAAGGTCAACTTGCTTTATATATGTGTGTGCATTATGAAAATAAGCCTTTCTAATGTTTAACATAAAAGGGTATATTTTATATCATTAGTAATCTATCAATATGAAAATTGACTTGACTTTTTAATCTTTACTAGCTTTTGCCGACTATAAGTTACTCGTTGACGGATTTCATACAATCTTTGAACCACTATTATATTAAGGAGGGAACCCTTGGGGGTGATATTGTTCAAATTACTTTCTTAGTCCTCATTTAAGCTATACAAAGAACCTATCTGCGAATTTCAAGATGCTAAGTTCAGTGGTTTCTGCGTTGAACACTGGCCATGTTCATCAATCAGGTTACAGTTTTATATAAACTTCATCTGTGTGGTGTGCTGATACAAAGTATAAAGAAGCCTATGTCCTTCCCCAGGCTTGAGATTATCCATATCAAATTTCATCACCGACGGATCAGCACAGCCGTGAAACATACATTGACACTGATTAACAAACGGGACGGACAGAAGTTTACTGTTGTTCGTATCAGTAAAGAATTAGAATGTAATGTTTTCGAATTCTTTTTTTTCTGAACCTCCTTTATTTTATGAAATTACAATTACAGCATATTGAACATATAATGTGTACATGTAGACGGTTGAAGGTGGTTTCTGAAAAACCAGCACAAGGCCGCTGACTTTATACAATTCAAGACGGGGAGGGACCGCTTCCGGGATTAGGAAAGGAAGTGATGAAGAAGGGTGGAGATAAAGGAAGAAGAGAAGGGAGGAAAGGAAGGATAAGGACAAGGGAGTCCCCACCCCATCCCTAGATCAACTAGAGCACATCGACCAAGGGGACACTGCCCTGCCATCTCCCACGTCTGGGAGGAGGTTTTAGGTCCCTAAATAGGGGTTTCGCACAGACCTTCAGCCCATCAAAAAATTTGATGTGCCTCCGACCTATGTACTCGGACACCGAGGGGAGCCGAAGCACATCCCGGATGGTGGTGTTATGTGCTCTCTTAAGCGATGTGGCTCGAACAATCCATCAAAGGATGGAGTTCAGGTACTGCTGCAAGCGCATCGGGGTTGTTTTGTAGAGTTGTCTCAAAAGCGGAGCACCATAGAGCATTTTAGGTCTTATTATGAACTCATAAATTTGCAGTTTCAGTCGCAGTGAGAGCTGTGGCGACACCATCAGGTAGTAGTGCCTATGGGATTTATATCGGGCCAACTTCAACCTCTCCGGGACGAGCCATGAGAAGGCGAGATGCCTATCAAAAGTAACGCCAAGGCAGAGTATTGAAGTAGATAAACTACAATCCTCACTGTCCATTGTAAAAGTTGGCCCCAGCACAGGCCCTTGAGGTACTCCACAGGTGGTGGTGCTAGAAGTCGAGTAGCTGTTCCCGACTCGCACGACGTATGATCTTCCGCTCGGGATTTGAGCTCCGCACAAGGCGACACAGCGAGGTGGGAAAGCTAAACTCTTCCAACCGTCGGGGTAGCAATGTGTGAGACACACAAAGGCCTGGGTGCAGTCCAGCAACGCCGTAGGTCTGTTCATCCGCATGTGCTCTATGGTGTACGCCTGCAGTTTGGCCAGGTGATGGTCACAGGTGACTCCCTTCTGGAAACCAGTCTGCTCAGGCGGGATGCTGTTCTCCTCTTTGCAGTGCTTTGTCATATGGTGATGGAACAGCCTTTCAAAGATTTGACTCATGTGAGAGAGCAAACTGTTTGGCCGATAGTGCTCCGGTAGTCCGCTACTCTTTCCAAGCTTGAGAAGCGACACTACGACGGCTTGTTTCCACGCATCAGGGAAATATACGAGATCCTCATGCAGGTGTTGAATATGTTCAATAGGAAGGATTTACCCTTCCTAGGAAGTTTCTTCAACATCACATAGGTGATATCATCTTGTTCCAAGGCTTTGTTACCTTTCGTGCGTCGTAGTACCGACTCGAGCTGACCAATGGTGGAGAATACGGGCTTCTCATTGGGGCACGATAGTTTTGAATTTATTTAAAAGGATTACTTATTACAACGGTTTCACTTCTGGTACGGCAGCAGCGAGAAGTGATTTTTCTTTTCGTAGCCCCTTTGGGTTTGAAGGTTGCTAAGTAGCATTAGGGTAGGACGGAGAGGATACAATGTACATTTTAAGAGGAGGATGAGAAAATGGAAGGTTCCAATTTGTTTATAACTTTATATTTTTCCGGTGCTGGGGCACACCGTGTCCTTTTCAGAAGTGAACTTTATTTCTTTCTTTTTTCAAATCTACATTTATTCATATTAAAATATATATATACATATACACACAGAAATAATTATAATACTTTTCCTACCCGGAGGTAATCAGAAGTGAACTATCGAACTTGATTTGTTTTTTCAGCGATAATATGCAGATTTTGCGAGTAAGAAACACGTGAGCAAGTATACAAACTTTTCTCCCCTATTTCACCCTCTTAGGGGTGAATTCTACCTTTAGGTCAGAATAAAGGATAAGAAAATCCTTTCTTATCGGATGCCTACGTCATACAAAGAACACACCCTCCAACTTTAGGTCTCTACGATCAGCGGTTTAGGCTGTGCGTTAATCCGTTAGTCATTCAGGACAAAGCCTTTTATATGTGTAGATTTAAAAATTAAATGAAATAAGAATTTAAAAATTTACTACAAAGAGTATTACATCTTGCACTTACTTAGGTGAGGGATTTACTTGCAGTTATCCAAGTGCATTCCAAATCTTCAACACACACTATTGACTTATTAGTTAAGTTTACCTAATAAAAATTGAAACATGGGATATACTCTGTACGTAATTATTGTATTATTAATAATATACCTATTATTTTTTTTCTCTATGCTTTTTATGTGTCACCATCACTAACAATCATACTAAAAATATGATAATATATTAATATAATTATTTATTGCCTTTTTACAGTATATTATGATATTACAAACTGTAATATTTAACATTCATGCAGTATTAAAAGAAACTTACTGACATTTATTTAAGGAAAATTACTGATTGTTTTAAATATTACTAAATTGTAGACAAATTAAATCTATATTCTTCTTCTAATTATTATTATTCCTCGATCCTCCTTAGATGACTATGTCTATCTTATTTAAATTATTATATTTGCAAAGAAGGGGGAACAATGTAGATACCATTGCTAACCACTGTGGCTTAAGGTGTTTTCTATTTCCAAAGATTCATTTCTTTCGATATTCTTGCAAAATTAACTTTGTCTCCATTGATTCTTAGATATTTCCCTTGAAAATTGAAGTTTGATGAAGATGATCCAGCTTCTCAATACATTTCTTACATCATATATCATAATAATAGTGATAATACATGGTGTAAAATATATGTAAAGGAATTTTTACCTTGACCATAATATTTTATATAAATCTTTTCGAAAACTTTATAAGTCGCCTCGGGCCGGCCATGCTGTTTCTTCCACTATCTTGCTCGCTTTACTCACCCTTTGTCCTCATCTTGGCTATGATTATATTAATTATAAAATATTATATGGCTAACAATTAAAAGGCTATAAATTATACCCTACATTGGCTACCTTCTTGCTACAGGAATATAAATGATATAATACACCGAAAAAAAGTGAACTAATTCACTATATTTTTGGTAACAATTGCAACTCTTTACCGCACCCCCGATTTCACAATAGGTTTTAATATATTAGGCATATTTAATTTATAAGGACATATTTATTTGATGTGGACAGTAAATACAGATAGTATAAATACTGCAAACAAAAGTTTTATATGATATAGAATGGTTCAGAAGTGATATCCTTCTAGAAATAATATTTTTAAAAAAGTATACCCCCCTTGCCGACTTCGAAATATTACCCAATTGGAATACTATTGGTGATCCTTTCGGGATTTAACATTTATGGCTTCAAGTTAATCAATAATCACTTAAAACCTTTTTAAATTCATGAAAACTAGAGTCGCGCAGGCTATTTGAAAAAACATTATTATAAAATTAAGGCCTCAAGTAATCCCTGTCTCTCAAAGTCGATCTGAAGAGTAATCTCTATTGTCCTGCCTGGATCTTTCTTCATTATTCACCCGAGCTTATTTCCTTAAGTAAATATTTAAAGAGCTTTCTTATTAAGCTCCATTAATCCCTCTACAATTAATTTAATATAATTCATCATCCCACCGAAAATTCATACTAAGTTCAAATAAAATTTTACTCTTAAGGGTAGGAACTATATATGGACGAACTACTAAATTATTTCGATCTCCTAATTATATTGTTCAATGATATTTAGCTAGAAAAGAATCTAATAGTGAAATATGAGGAGCATTTGTTCAATTTTCAGTAACCAAGCTAGGTGGTTGTTGCATCAAGTCTTTAAAAGAAGAGCATAGTCTTTCTTATGATTTAATTTTATTTCTTATAATTTGAGGTACGAATAGCTTTAAAATTCCTTTCTACTTTAATTGAAATCTAGGTTCCGAAGGTCGGCAAGCATCAGTGCTGTTCAAAGTTGTAAACGGAAAGAAAGAAAAGCTATTTTGTAGAACACTTGAACTATTCTCTGAGGTTTCGCAGCCAGGAGTGTCATCTCCTTCATACGCTTCTTCTTTTTCCTTACATTGCCAGGTGCAATAAGTTATATTTATCTTCACGTGTCCTAGGTATTTAAGTTTGCGTTTTGTTTATGGTAATCAGATCTCTTTTAGTCCTTAATTTAGTCTTCCTGTGCATAATAGTCTCATTTGAAACTCAATGCATCAAACTTATTTTATGAACCCTTCGGTACAACCACTTCTCGAAAGCATGTCGTATCTCTGTTTTCTTTAGTGTCCAATATTATATCGAGAACGTATAATATCTTAGTAATCTTATTTTGAAGTCTAACGTGAGGCAGATGCTGGAAATTGCTCCCATCATTTCCTTAAAGGTATGGAATCTTGCCAATGTTGTTTGCTGGATTCTGTTGTCCCATGATTTACCTAAGTTCCTAGGTATTTACATTTCTCTACCCTGTCAATCGTTTGATTTCCGAAAACAAGATTTAGACTGGGTTGAGTTTCTTCTTATTTCATCATATACTTGATCTTTTTGGCATTTAAAGTAAGTTCACTCGTTGTGGTCATCTTTTCTAAAAGAACCTGTTATTAGTTATTACTCCTTAGTGTACATAGTGTAGCAAGTTAGTAGCGGCTGAAACAAGTAAATGTAGAGATAACTTTAGGTAACGTCTTATAGTTAAGATACGGGATCCAACACCGACGAAAATATTGATGTATAGCGAGAATTCTGATATATATTCAATTAGTAGTTTGATCGAAGAAAAGTCAGTATGTCTGACTTTAACATTTTTTTTATTTCGGGATTTTACAACCTTAGGTCATATGCCGAAACCCAATACATTTAATAGTCAGTAATCTCTGTCCGCCCAATCACACTCCGCCAATCCTCTTGCTGCCATCACCTCTTCAATTCCTTGCAGCCAAGTTTTCCTTGGCTGTTACACCTTCAAAAAAGGAGTGAAAAATTCTCTTTTGGTTTCTAGCGAAAGACATGGGCTCCACAGTACGGAGTTTATCATGCCGAAAACCTTTCCTTCGGTGATCTTTTCCTTTATATCGGTCTCAAGTGTTCCGTTGTATGCATTCATTTACACTCCTAAATACTTGAAGAGAGATAGGAATGAGAGAGAAGCTTTGAAGGCCAAGCATTCGGTCTTCTCATTGCTGATTTTCAGACCCCATTTAAATTATTACTTACTATTTTACCCATTACTTTAACATTTTAATTACATTATTTTGAGGCTTTAGGATGGAGACATTTAGATTTTTTTTAAAGAAACATCCAGTTTTTGTCCGATTAGTTTAATTTAATAGAACCTGATAGACATGGTCGACTTAAAATAATATTTAACCGTTGTGGAATAAAACAATGTTAACCGTGGTCATTGCTGAAATTTTACTAGAAAATAAATAAAACTTTCTTTTAAATATTAGAGAAACATAATACTGTTACGGTCACAGAGAGAAAGACGGGCGCAAGGGATTAACGTTCCTGGAAGGGATTAAGCCCCTTTGTTTGTAGAGATCAAAGAGATCGTTCTGGGATGTTCCAGATCTCCCCACTCCGTGTCGGCCTTGCCTATTTAAATACCCTCTCGGCGCGAGTGAGTAAGAGTATTAAACTAGGCGGTGTGATGAACATCTGAATCAGTAATAAGTTAGTGTATCAGGAACTGTGAGTGTAATTTTGTGTCAGTTTGTTATAATTGGAGAATCTTACGGTCGGTGGACTTTAATTAGTGAACTGTTAGTGTTAATTAGTAGTAGTTAATTAGTTAAGTTGTAGTTGTAATTTTATGGTATTCGTACAAATTTATGTAAATAGTTAAGCTATTTAGAATTAGTAATATTTTATATTGTTGTAATAATTAAATAGGAGTTAGGCCTAGATAATAAATATTTAAAATATTGTTATTGTCAATTTATATCAGTTTAATAATTTAATTATTAATAATATAATTGTATTCTTTTTGTCACTTTGTTAATAAATATTAGTATATTAAATTAATTAAGGAATAGTTTAATTCATTTTTATATCCAGTAGCCCCTAACAATACCAAGTAGGAAACCCTTCTTATTAGGGGAAGACAAAACTTTTCAAAAGTTAAAAAAGTTATGACGAGTCCTATGTTATAAAAGTTCTCTTGTAAATGGATATTAATCGATTATAAGTTTATAAGGAGAACAATATTGCAATTTTTATAAGAACATACGAATGCAAGACATATGAAATACTAGACACGAGAGGATTTCACTGTGCGTTAGAGGCGTTAAATTTGATGCTTGATCCTTTAATGAGCTGAGAGGAAAAGTTTGCACAACTGTTGATTAAAAAATACAGCTATGAACTAGTTGCACTACAACCAAATGGAGAGTCGCTTTGATTCTGTAAAGAGAGACAAATTTTTACTTCAACGCTGAAACCGGGAAACGACACTTATTCTTAACTTATAAACCCTGTACCTATCATATCAACTGGGTCTCTTTGTGTTCAGTACATGGTTAAGGCCGTATTGCTTCTAAGGTAGTTCTGCAAAGGGTTGGGTTTTGGCCAATATTACTCTAAACCGCTGGGTTTGTCTCCAAATTAAAGAGAATGAATTAGCAACGTATAGCCGGAATCCACCCACACAACTTAATATATAGCAAATAGAATGATCCTGTAAAATTAATATATATTTGCCTCATATCTTTTTAATAATCTTCATTTCTTTTGATACTCTTTTCCATGTTTTAATATTTACAGTTCCTATTTCCGCTTTCAAATTAAAAAACACTTAAATAAATGGCCCATTTAACATTAAAGCAATAAGAAACTAATTGATGTCAAAAGAAGCAACTGCTTTAATAGCTTGTTCTTTCTGGAAAGAAAGGGAGGAAAGTCATAAAGGTTTCCTTTTATTTTGATTTAATTTTAAGCTAGTAAACCTTAATATGGTCAATTACTTTTTACTATTACGTTCTACCTCTAAAGATTCTAAGAGTAACTGCTATTTTCTGGCATGAATCAAAAATGAATACTAGCTAACTAAAAAAACTTCAATAAAAATTCTCACAGTGTTTCTAATACCACTTGTGGTGAAGTCAGTGAGGTATAGCTTCGCCTATTTGGAATTACAAAGTAGAGCATTGGGACTCCATGGAACAACCTTCCAAGTCCATTGGGTACTAGTCAAAATCATTCATAAAATTCTCAATGATCCTTACTTTTTTACAAATAAAATTATCCACAATGATGTAAATATTTCATTTGTTGCTGATTAAGAACGAACCTGTTATCATTTCTTTCATGATAAATTTATTTTCATTCAAATCCACTAGTTTGAAGAACCTAGCATTCTCTTTAACTCTCGATCATTCTCTGAGACGTCTGAAAAAAAAAAAAAAATGGTTCGTGCATTTAAATAAGTTAAAGAGTACTGCCAGTCTCTAGTTTCTCTATACTATTCCAATGTATATCGTCCTATTCTGTAATTCAGTTGTAAATTTATGAATACATTTAAAAAAAGGGGGTTTCCAAGTGCTAAACTAACTAAAATTGTCACGCTTTTTGCTTGAATTCAATTTTTTTTTTTGTAACGCTTCTGTAATCTATATTTTATTTTTTATAATTACTTTCTTGTTACTGCAGTTTTCTATTGTGTATTTGATTTATTAATAAAATCGTAATAACATCAGCTGTACTTTTTCAAACAATGTTTACATTCAAGAATTACAAGTAACTACCAGACAATATTTTGGCGCCTTCACACACCAGGAGAGGCAGTGGGAGAGAGACTACAAGCTCATAGAGGAGATGATGCGGTTTGAGTAATTATTGAGGTTCCCGAGAGAGTGAGCCAGTCATCAATCATAATTAGTCGCTTTCCTAAGGGTCTTTTCTTCAGGCCCTTCATCATCAAGCAGTACTATATTATCACAATAACTCATCATCTTATAATCCTATTGATGAAAAACAGACAATTATTTATATATCGTAACAACTAATTTAAAAATTTGACTAAACATGTTTCATCAGATCTCAGACCTTGTTGAGACATGTGATACACTTAAAATAAGAGATGTTGGGAAAATATTGATATATTTCGGCATTTCCTTTTGGATTTTATTGTCATATGTGATATTGACCATTTGAAGTTTCGAAAAGCGATATTTATTATCGTAGGTAAGTTAGGTAAAAGGGAGTGGAGTGGCTCAGTGGTAGAGCACTAGTTGCCCTGCCGGAAATCCTGGTTCAAATCCCGCTGCGGGCAAGATTTTTATTTAGACTGTTTGCAGCCGGAGATGAATCATCTAGGATCTAGGACCCTCCTGGTGCTCACCTAGTTCCAATAAAATATTATAAAAATAGGGGTGGATATCGGATAAGTAGAGAATCTGGCCCCTTAAGGAATTAAGGGACTTAGACTGTGAGCCCGATTTGGCGAAAGCCATTTAGCTCAAGAGACTACGACAATTCGTTCCAAGAAGGATGGAGTGCGGAATAACGAAAGATGGTTTAAGTTTGAGAAGAAGGCCCCGTTCCAGTTGGTACAATGATGTGGAGAGTGACCTGAAGACGATGGGTATGAACCACTGGAGGCGCCTTGCAGCAGGCAGAGGCGAATAGTGGAAGAAGTTAGCAGAGGCCATGGTTATTCAAGCACAGTAACAAATCATTAAATAAATAAAATCTTTCTATAGTAATAATATGTTTTTTCTCTTTTTTAGTGAAGTAGTGAAGAAGCCAGAGTTGAACCTTTTTTTTTCTCCCCTTCCCTGCTGTAAGGCATACAGGGTTTTACCTCCGGTGGGGGTACACCACTGGAGGTACTATTGCCGGGATTTTTTTATTCTGTTTTTTGGGGTAGCCCCGACTCCCGGCCTAGTGTACTGTGTCCCTATATTTTTCTTTTTTGCAGTTTTCTCACTTGCGGCCCTTTTGGGGCATTCCTTGGCTAAATGCCCCAACCCCGCACACCACCTACATGTCACTAACTCCTGCTTACAGGTCGCCCTGTACTGTCCATAGTCGTGGCACTGCAAGCATCGAGGGTGTCCACCATCCTCCGACTATCACCTCCTCGCTATGCAGGGCGTACCTACACTGGGGATCCAACTCAATCATCCAGTCTTTGGTAAACCCTACTCTGGCCCTTATCCCGTACAGGATCCGTATTGCTGGAGACACTCCCTTTTAAATATTCCTGCTTTTCCCGTGATATTGTATTTTTGGCCCTCTCAAAGTAGTTCCTAACCTTCTCCTGGATTCCTTTGGCCTTCTCCCCTGGGCTATCTTCGTATGAAGGGACAGGGGATTTACCTCCCTCGGCCTCTTCTTTTTCTTCGACTTGGGGCTAAAGATCTTGGCCACATCTGTTTCTTTACTGTCATTAATGTCGCTGCAACTGGTGATCTGCATGCCCGTTATGTAGGTCCCTTCACCGGTGACCTTCTCCACAACTTTGGCCATTGGTCTAGGCTCCCCCTCGTTCCTAATGCTCCTGGTGGCCTCAACCCCTTCCATTGGGGCAGCTTTATTCTCGTCCACCATTTTGTTTTTCGCTCCACCTCCTAGGCCCACTCACACTTTTTGGTCCTCTTCTCTGTTCCCACTTTGTTTTTCCCCGTTATCTTTATCTCCTACGAAATTTATTTTTTTTCCTCCATTACGTATATATATAATTACGTAATTTTGAAAAAAAATAAATTTTATTTTCTGTCTGTTTTTCCCTAACTGTCTGTAACTTAAGATTTGAGTTGCCAACCTTAAATAATTAAGGGGGCGAAAGGAAATAGCTATTCAAAATATCTTTTCACTACACTATTTCGAAAACAAAATTAAAAACAAACTTAAGTCCGCAATGGGCTTCCTAATTAATATTTTATTAATAAAAGAAGCTATCACGATCCCTAGGAGTCCCGACTCCCACTAGTGTCCCTCGGGTCTCAACCAGTAAAACGCGTCACTTCCAGGTCGCAATAACACTCGGACGATGGGTGAAACTCAACTTACCTCTTAGACCGGTTTAATACGACTGACTTGGGATTCCTAAGTTCTTGGTGGGGATAATCTTCGGGGGCGTATCGACCGTAGATACTTCCTTTTCAACTTATGGAACCCAACTCAGCCAGAGTTGAACCGCAACTTGTCTCTCAAATTTGCTAGCTTTGTGTATGCTCCATCTCCCCTTCAATGATAGTTGTACATGCCACAGAGACATATTTCACATTTATATAATTCCATTAATTCTTCCAAACACCATTTCCACTATGGCAATAGGATTTTTTTTCAAAAAAATCATTTATTAATTAAGGAACGGGTAAGCCTAACCGTTCCAAACACACGTAGAGGTCTGTTCTCTTTTAGTGTTAGAAAAGATAGTTTCTCAATTCCCTGAAGTTTACCTCTGAAATCCCACACAGTAAAACTCTCGCTAAGGTTTATTTCAGGGGGACAAAAGAGATAAACCAATGTGGTACGCCTCTTTATCTGTGCTCCGCATAATAAGTTTCATTGTTATTACCAACATTGCTAATTATTATTAACGCAACTTTTATATTCTTTGTTTTTTACTGTCGAGACATTGTGTTTTCTTTCCTTTCTTTTTTCTTTTTACTTTTAATTGTCATTAATATGCTGTTTAATTTAGTTCATGGAAACAGTTACGTAATAGGATAATGCCACTTACTCATCCTTAAGTACTGAAAATAGAATAAAAGGCAACCGAAGTAGGAAGCTGTCAATGTATTTGAAGAGGCTACTAATAGCTTTGTGAATACCCACAGAGAGAATTAAAGGAACACGTCATCGGCGTCTATTAAAATGTCATAATTCAATTTTAAGTGGAGACAAACACAGTGTTGCATAATATGTAATCCGAGAAGGTATGGAGATTTTTTCTAACATTCTTAAGGTGCGTTTACACCAAAGTTGGCAACTAAAAGTTGACAACACATTATGGAAAACTAAAAGTTGTCAACTAAAAGTTCTTCTTCAGACGCGTTTACACCAAAGTCTTCCACAAGTTTTCCACAAGTTGCGGCAACTTGTTGCCGGTTTTAAGAAAGTACAGCAACAGTTTTTGTCTTCCACTTGTGGAGAGACAAATCTTCCACTAAATTTTCGTTTCCCGCGGAGAGTCGGTATCGATCAAAGAAAGTTGGCAACTAAAAGTGGAGAACTGTTCCCCCTCCACGCGCCCTATTCATAATTAAATAGTGCTGTAAATGCATTTATTCATAAATAAATAGTGCATATGGGGTATGTGAGCACCAAAAGAATTATAATAAATTAGTCAAGTATTTACAAATAATTTTAATATCGAGGGCTTTTCTCTTTAAAATAAAAATATTTAAAAATTAAATTGGCTGACCAATAATTATAAAAAAAAAATTTTCTTCTATATATTTACAAGATTACTTATTATTATATTTTTAAAATCTTTTAATTCCATTATGTTATTAGATACATTTTCTAAATATGGTCACCGCAATATGACAGTTTCAACAGAAGGGTATGCCTTTTTATTACCCGTGCGGCTTCTTTGTTCTCAATAACCTGGGAACTTAGCAAAAGTCTGGCCTTAACGAAAATATTTCGCAACCTGTACAGCGGGTTCGTTTTATCTATATTACCATTTGGGGCCCAAACAGTGCTCCTTGAAGAGGCGAATACCGCCGGGTTCGTTTGAACTGGTAATAAATTGCCAAGAGGCGGGCCCTTGTACCTGTTCTAAACACTTATCTTTAACAAAAGTTTTAGGGCATTTATTGGTACAAGCAAAATTATTTAAATTATCAATAACCAAAATTTCATATACGTAGAATGCAAATGATTGTACAAAAATATGTATAGATAACCAAATCATACCTAACCATTTACTGTCTCACATTATTAATCTGGAAAAATGTTTAATAAAAATTATTTAAATAACACTAAACAAAATAATATCTTCAATATTCTAGGAAATAAAATATTAAACCTAGATAAAACACAAGCTTATTGGCTAATCAGAACAAATAAGAAAAAATTGCAAGCTCACTTAGATAAAATTAATAATGTAGATAATAATGCATATACACAAATCTATAAAATATGCAAAAAATGGAGTAACATATTAAAAAAGATCAAAATAATAAATATAAAATTTAAAGCAAATAAACCTAAGAAATTAACATTCAGAAACCCATATAATAACAATGAAATAGCAAATAAGCATTGTACAACAATCTTTTCTAACAATTCCAGAAATATTTTCATTTTTAAAGAGAAAAGATAGCCTTTCGGCCGGGATACGAACCCGGAACCTTCGTCTTTCCGTGACAGCGCTCTACCAATTGAGCCACCAAGGCAAATACAATAGAGTCGTTAACTTAACAACTAATATAATACCCAACAACATTGTAACTTTATTAAGTCTAGGGGATAATATTAATTATGACCCAAATAATAAAAAAAATAAACATTATAATAATTATAATATAATATAAATTATAAACATTATAAATAAACATTTCTCAAATGTTAGCGGACATTGAATCTATAATCATAAATTTAGAAACTCCCGAAACCCATAGAAATTGCCTTAGGAATACTCTTAATAAAAACATTTTAAATTATTTGAACAAAGAAAAAAATAAACCTAATAACACAATAAATAAATTTAATAAAATTATAATCCCCCCTTGGCTACGGCCTTGGTTCAAATAGTCCATACTATTGATTTAAACAAAACTATTATTGTTCATGTAAGGCTTATTAGGTAGTCCTCTTGTAACCCAATTTAATGATTAACTTAGTAATTGAAATTATTAATTGAAATAGAACATTTAAATAACAAGCTTCTGTACTCTATTACAATAATATTTTTTTTTTTAATTTATTTATTGATATTTACAACTGTATTACAATTATACAACAAGTAAATAGAATGCGTGTTACATAATGACAAGAGAATGACAAGTAGAGAAACTACCCACTGGTAGTACTCAAACAATAATATTTAATATTTTTATTTTTTAAAGAGAAAAGATAGGCCCTCGACCTTTGATCGGGATTTGAACCCGGAACCTTTGTCTCACCGTGACATCGCTCTGCCAATTGAGCTATCCAAGGCCCCTCCCGGTCGAGAACAAACCTTCTCTCTTTTAGATCCTATAGCTCCAGCGTGCTCCCGCTATTTTAGCGATGAATACGCAAGGATGAAGTTCTTTGAACATTAATTTTAATTCAGGATCTTATTGACTTACGTCATATTATTATTTATAATTTTTTATAATTGTTGGTCATTTTTTATGAGTTATAAATATTTTTATTTTTTAAAGAGAAAAAATAGGCCCTCGACCGGGATTTGAACCCGGAACCTTTGTCTCACCGTGACATCGCTCTGCCAATTGAGCTATCCAAGGCCCCTTCCGGTCGAGAACAAACCTTCTCTCTTTTAGATCCTATAGCCCCTAGCGTGCTCCCGCTATTTTAGCGATGAATACGCAAGGATGAAGTTCTTTGAACATTAATTTTAATTTAGGATCTTATTGACTTACGTCATATTATTATTTATAATTTTTTATAATTGTTGGTCATTTTTTATGAGTTATAAATATTTTTATTTTTTAAAGATGGGAAAAGCTGGGGCTATAGGATCTAAAAGAGAGAAGGTTTGTTCTCGACCGGGAGGGGCCTTGGATAGCTCAATTGGCAGAGCGATGTCACGGTGAGACAAAGGTTCCGGGTTCAAATCCCGGTCGAGGGCCTATTTTTTCTCTTTAAAAAATAAAAATATTTATAACTCATAAAAAATGACCAACAATTATAAAAAATTATAAATAATAATATGACGTAAGTCAATAAGATCCTGAATTAAAATTAATGTTCAAAGAACTTCATCCTTGCGTATTCATCGCTAAAATGGCGGGAGCACGCTGGAGCTATAGGATCTAAAAGAGAGAAGGTTTGTTCTCGACCGGGAGGGGCCTTGGATAGCTCAATTGGCAGAGCGATGTCACGGTGAGACAAAGGTTCCGGGTTCAAATCCCGATCAAAGGTCGAGGGCCTATCTTTTCTCTTTAAAAAATAAAAATATTTATAACTCATAAAAAATGACCAACAATTATAAAATAATATTTAATATTGAAATATGTATAGTAAAAACATATGTGTGACATTTAATATTACTTTGGAATATGTTACTCATTTTATCACGTACCATTATTAATTCTGGTTCATTACCAGTGTATCTAATAACATACTGGAATTAAAAGATTGTAAAAATATAATAATAAGTAACCTTGAAAATATATAGAACAAATTATTTGTAAATACTTGACTAATTTATTATAATTCTTTTGGTTCTTACATACCCCAGATGCACTATTTATTAAGAATAAATGCGTTTACAGCACTATAATTATGAATAGGGCGCGTGAGGGGGAACAGTTCTCGACTTGTTTTCCACAAGTTGCTAGATACCCGCGCAGCAACAAATCTTCCACTTTTAGTTGTCCACAAGTGGAAGACAAAAACTGTTGCTGTACTTTCTTAAAACCGGCAACAAGTTGCCGCAACTTGTGGAAAACTAGTGGAAGACTTTGGTGTAAACGCAGCCTTAGACAAACGCAACTAGAGGGACGAATTAGTATAAGAAGTTCAAAAGTACTGTGAGATTCATCTCAAGCATATAATGAGTATTACATTATAATAAAAGGAAACTTCGCCCAGAACAACTTATATCCAATAAGAGGTGCTATTTGTGACATTATATGAAACAGAAGTACCTAAGTAAACATGGTAACGGGCATTGAGGTAACTTCAGGTAGTTAAGTGTCCCTTAGGGTTTATTACCTATTAGGTATTTATTAGGTAGTTGAGTATGCAAAATGTGAGGACCGGCAAGATCGGATTCTTATACCTGAGACCCCAAATAATAACAAATCACATCTTGCTACTGGGGAGCCCATGTCGGAGCGGTCTAACTACGGGGAGCTTATTAGAAGACTGGAGATGCGTTTCGGCCACCGCCACATGGACCAGCATTATCGCTCACAGCTAAGAAGCAGGATCTAGAAGACCAATGAGACGTTACAAGAATCTGAAGCAGATCATGCCCGGTTGGTGAGGAATGTCTACCCATCGGTCACCCACGATGTCTACGAGAGCTTGGCTGTCGACAAATTTCTGGATGGACTTCGGGACCCAGAGACGCAACAAGCAGTGAAGCTCTCGGCCAAAAACTTTGGGAGACGCATTATCTCAGGCCATGGAGTTCGAGGCAGTCAGAAGTCAGTAAGAGTTCAACCAACCAACCAACCATGACAATCTTGAACTCGAAGACACTTCCCGCTGAGAATATCTTACCAACCACTTGGGCCTTACGGACTGCCACGGGAGAACCAGCTAAGGTCTACGAGGAGACACTTGCCAACTTCATCATCGGGGGTCAACATCTAAAGCACTGCGCTCTCGTGGCAGAGATCGATGAAGATGTCATATTGGGCACTGATTTGGTGATCGCATACGGGATCAAGCTGAATATGGTGAGAGGTGTGATGACGCTGAGAGACGAAGAAGTCATCCTTCGGCAGGGGAAGGACCTCTACGCACGAATGCGCTTACTAGAAGACACCACCTTACCTGCACGGAGCCAAATCGTGACGCATGGGACGGTCGAAGGACATCTACCTGAGGGTCAATGTGTGCTGCTTGAACCTGGAAGGCAAGAACAACAGAAGAACGGACACGGCGTACCGGTTGCAAGGTCTCTTATCAAGGTCGGACGTACCACACCAAATTCGACTATTGAACCTGAACAGTTTCCCTGAACAAAGGAATACCAGTCGGGGAATGTACAACTGCTACCTCAGTGGTTCTTCAGCTTCAACGTCATACAACCGAGCTGCGAGGACTGCAGGAAGAATTAAAAGGATTTGTAAACGAATCATGTCGCGACCTTTCGCCTGAAGAAAGCGAGGAAGTAAAGAACATGATTACCCGATGGCATGACGTTTTCGAGATCAGCCCAAGACCACGGGGTAGAACGGATATCGTCTTGCACAGGATTGACACCGGTGATGCGAATCCCATCTGACAGATCCTGCGGAGGCTGCTGTTAGCAAAACGGTAGGACGCCGAGAAGATTATCAAGGAGATGGCGGCTGATGGTGTCATTGACCCTTCGAGTAGCCCCTGGATGTCTCCTGTTGTATTGGCGAAGAAGAAAGATGGCACAACAAGATTCTGCGTACACTACCACCTTCTGAACAACGTCACCAAGAAAGACAGTCATCCGCTTCCCAGGATTGACGATACGCTGGACACTCTAGAGAGGTGTAAACTTTTCTTTACCTTGGATCTCCGCAGTGGATATTGGCAGATTGGATTAGCACCTGAAGATAAAGAGAAGTCGGCGTTCTCAATTCGAACTGAACTATGGCAATTTACAGTAATGCCATTCGGGCTTTGCAATGCCCCTTCAACATTTGAAAGGCTTGCGGAAAGCGTGTTTAGAGGTCTTTCTTGGGAAATATACCTAGTATACTTAGACGACATCATTGTGCTGGGAAAGTCCTTCGCTCACCATCTAAAGAATCTGGAGAAGGTCTTCGAACGACTGCGTGCAGATTTTTTATTTTGTACAAGATTTTGTACAAACGGCCCTTATATCTTTGGAAAACAGTTAGAAATAGTTTGCACTTACTTCTTTAAAAAAATAATTATTTGCTGATGAACTCAGATATAAACTGATATCACGAAACATAGGTTTCGGTTTTAAATTGATGAAAGTGATATGCACATCAGATGCTTTGCATTTGCATTTATTAAGGGCTACAGTACAAACATTTATTTGGAAAAATTCTTATCAAACACAATTACAACCCATCAATTATTTTTTGTTCGGTTATGAAAAGTTGAATGGTGACTTACGTCCACGACAAATGACTAAGCCGCCTTTACCAGAGTTATTAATTCAACCTTGTAAATGTACTGCAAATTGTCGCACAATTTCTTGCAGTTGCAAAAAATCAAAATTATTTTGTATTTCTCTATGCAAATGTATTAATAACAATTGTCTAAATATAAACGAGTAATTTTTTGCCTACTTTATGTATATTTTTATTTAAATTTACTGTGTTTTTTATATATGTATAATATTTTTTATTAATAAAAAAGAAAAAGATTTTATTACTTTTATTTTAATTTTATTTTTTTCATTTAACAATCCATCCTCACTTTCACCATTAGAAAAAAGTATAAATTATTACTGAAATAATCATTAAAATGATCTTATAGATTGTACTCAATACATTTCCTTTATAAATAAGAGTAGAGGGGTAAAAAAAAAAAAATGGACCAAATATTTGACCGGCAATATCCACATTATTAATTTTTGACCTTTTCTTAACTTAAATCCATTGGTGGAATTCGGTCCTCACATTTTGCATAGGTACTCACTTACCTCTAACGCCCGGTCTAATTATTAAGTATCCCTTAGGGTTTATTATTATTACTTTCAAGATAAGGAGTTGTCAGGAAGGCACGGTCAACTCATGATGCTAGGAACTGGATGAAGAATGTCGAGAAATAATCAATCACATTATAGTGTCCTCCTTTCTTTGTAAGTAGTTTTATAAGTTATCTTTGTAACCATGTTCAGTACAAATAAAAATAATGTTATTCAATAATTATTATTACTTAATACACAACTTCTCGTCAGTCAACCACGTTAACCTTTGGAGAAGAGAGGGATATGTCTCTTATTTATTAATGATATAGAATTACTATATATTAATTATAACAATCTCAAAGTGGCATCCCATTTTATTATTTAAATATATTCAGATCAAAGGATCTGAATTTTCTCTGAGATCATTGCTTAGGCAGTAAAGCCAATATAGCAAAGGAGACCAACAACCTGTGCACCAGGAAAGTAGAATGGAAGAAAAAATATGAAAACAAGGAATATTTTTAGAGATGCTGGATAATAAACTTCAGACGAAACCATTACCTTCTGATTAAAATTTAAAATGTATCCAGATTTACAAGTAGGTCTCAATTTCATTGCGTAAAATAAATATTTATATTATTTAAGGTCTTTTAGCATACCTATATACAAGGAACGTTCAGAAAGTAAGATTACAATACGTGATAAAAATAATAAAATGCATATATTTAACTAAAATTTATATAATATGAATAAAAATATATTAATATTATTTCTCCACACAATCACCGTTGAAATCAAACATATATTTGAAGCACAGAGGCAAGTTTTTGTATTCTCTCGCCGTATACATTCCACTCCACCTCCGAATTTTTTTCGGCAGGTTCTTGGACCTCCTCATCATTTGCAAATAGTAGTCCACCCAAGAATTTCTTCAATTTATTAATAATAAGATAATACGATGGTGCCAGACCCTTAGAATAGGCTGAGTGAGTCACAATATCCCATCCAAATGAAATAAGCAATGAGTGATTTAGAGGATAACTTCCTATTTAATTATTTTGTTAACCTTTTTAATGTCTCACAGTATTCCGCACAATACATTGATACATGCAAATATACTTATAGATATATACACACATATACTTCCACAGCATTGATAGTGGTTCCTTGAGGGTATAAACTCGACCAACAAGATCCCTTCCAGATCTCAAACTACAGATGCAAAGATCGTCCTAACTGAAAAGTGGACATTCTTCTAAAAAGGACATTGACATGAAGTCTCTTCACAAACTGATGTTTTATTAACATTATTATTTGATCAAAGCCACTTATGATGTCCACACTGCTGTTTTTTTGTTTAATCAGTTAAAGTTACTTTATGTCACCGTGGGATTCCTAAATTTTTAACTTAAACTAAACTTCTACTAAACTTCAACGAGTAACTGCTATCGTACAGACTTTGGTTTTCCATCTTAAATGCATTCCGAAGGACGGCACAACCAAGGAATTGGATTCCCTTTTATAAAAATCCTTAGGCTATCTGCAGCCTGCGAATAAGCGACATTGGGCATAGAACGTATTTATTCATTGAATGTAGTGTCTTGTGAGAAAACTTTGGGATAACCATCTTAAAATATTTCGCTCTCTTTTCAAAACGCATGGAGCATTGAGCAAACACTGTTCTTGAATCTGAAATAACTTCTTAAAGTTGAGGAATAACCCTGCGTGAATATGCATATATCTTGATGATGCTCAAAAGCAAAGTAACGAATAAGAATTCCTTATTCTTTATACATTGTTTTGAACATTATTTTTTAAACTAAAAGTTTCAAATTCACGTATTCGCGTGTTTGATCTGGTTTTAATAGTATAAAATACAATTCCTTGCATGGCATTGTATTGACTGTGTCGGATCAAAACAACTTGTAATTATGCAGATCAAATACGTTTGACGATATACACTCATTTTGAATGAACTTTAAAACAATATTTTTTCAATACTGAAAAGTGTTTTTTTTTTCACTTTAGATTTTTTGCATTTATATCGACAATATGATTAATCAGGCTCGCACTATGATTACTATCTCTATTTTATAACACAAAGAAACGACGTGCTCCTTTTTTTCATTTATTCATATACACGTAATTTACTGAAAGAAACGTTTCTCCACCGAAGAAGCGACACCCTCGGCGTCAAAAGGGCGGGTAAAAAATTTAGCAAAGCGAACGAAGCATTAAGCGCTATAATTCGCACACGCGAGAGCGGTAAAGCTAATACCTCTAAAGCAGTTGGGGGGGGGAGGAGAATATCCGCGCTAATCTCGGAGTAGAGCACCTTATGAACTATTCTGTGAGCCGGTTAATGCAGAGCGACCCGCCCTTGCAATATTTACGCCCTCACAAAGGGAACGCTTTCTGAAAAACCTAACGCAGCTGTCAGCAAGGAATCATAAACCTTCTGAATTATCCATCAAAAGGTTTTCGGAGCCATTCCTTGGCCCTTTCTCTGCCATCTTCTCACTTTTTCCATATCACTGTTCTATTTACCTTTAACAGAATTTTCTGAAGAAATGAAAAACTATCTTTGTTTTTACAGACAACATTGAAAAATCAATTCGGTTCATTACCATAATTTTATGTAATTTTGACTAATTCTTAGTTTTATTTTGGGCTATTAAAGTTGCTAGGTTTAGCTAGGAACGAAACCCTAAAATATTAATAATGGTTTTGCCTATTAGGAAACGTCTGGGTTTGGGTTGTTGTCCGTGGACGGAAGCTTGTAAGGAAAGAATGGTCGGGATCGAGCCTTCGGGTTCGCTAAGCCTTATTATTATTAAACTTTTATTCGATACTTCATAATAACCTTTATCCAAACTTAAGATGTAAAAGTAGCGCTATTATATTTATAACCAATATCGTACCGACATTAAATGTCAGAGATGGTACATTTTAATGGCTTTATAAATATTCTTGATGCATATTCAATCATTTGGTATTGGATCGTTTCATATGCAATGTTTCATGCTGCAGTAAACATTAGCACCACGATTGGGGAAGGGTGTTATAATGAACGGACCATTTATCGTTGGTTAGAGAAATTTCACAATAAAAAGAGTATTGGTTTCTGTGTGGTTGCCATTACCAAGAATGATTAATTTTTCCTTTTTACCCCGAGGCGACATCCATGGATATGTCAGCCAATAACCTGCATTGGAGGGAGTAGCTAAAACCTTGAATTTAGAGTTGGAAGCAACAATAAATCATCAAAAGGAGCAGTGAAGTGCGGCGTATTGCCGGATGGATGTCATGAGGGATATCCATACTACCACTAAATACCCGTAAAGTTTTGGGTGTAGTAAATGGTTGAGGATGTGTTGTTTCTGTACCAACTATGATGGAGGAAGATTATTTGGCCAAGACCACACTCACCAATAAGTTTCCTCACAATTTATAAATGCTGCATTAGCACCAGATCAGATCTGCTACTGATGGATATAATTGGTCTGCCACCGCTGGCTTTAAACCCAGGACCTCCATTTCAGCAACTCATCGCATATGCACTGAGCCATTCCGCTCCCTAATTTTCAGAATGGAAGACAAACATTGTGTCCTGCGTATATTACATTATGGTAGCGAGTGTTAGTATGTTGTAGTGAGAAGGGTGTTACTTTATTTTTGTATATTCCTCCTCTAAAATATATATAGGGGGATTATAGAAGAGATGGTAGAGAAGATGATATGAGTATAATATAGTACGTTAAGAGTATAATGTAGAGATATAAGAGTATAAGTTAGTTCATATCTTATAACGCTGGTCCATAATTAATAGTTAATCTAGTCCATATTAGAAAGTCTCTGCCTACATGCCTACATGATGTATGTTTCCATTTCATAATAAATATATTTCTTTCTTATAACTCAAGTACGCTGTTTGTTAATAGCAAGAGCCCTCAGAAACTACCTGTCCGATTCTCTCAAATTATCACTAGTTCGTACCTCTTGAACCAAGTTTATTCACAAACTTTTTATTTTGGTGACGATATAATTAATAGTAAATTTAATGTTAAGAGGCTTTGGTATATTTTTTTTTTTTATGGTATTCTTGTGATATATTTAAGCTTAAATTGTATCATATATAACAACTTTTTGTCCTTTTGATCTTATTTCTAGAAGATATCTTGGATATAATAAATGATATATCCATCTTACTTGAAATTAAATATTTATCATCAATAAAAATGAGCAAAAATTCAAAGATAAATATCTTATTTTTAGATATTTTCATTTTGAAGAGAAAAGATTTTAGACCGAGGTACGAGTGAGGTTAGCTCAGGTGGCAGAGCACCACGAATACGTGGGAGACCCTGGTTCGTACCCCGGCCCTGAACAAATACTTCTCTCCAAAATAAAAATATTTATAAATTATAATTATTATTAAAAAAATAAAATAAAATAAATTATAAATAATATAATGACGTAAGTCAACAAGGTCGTAATTAAAGAAATGTTCAATGAACATTCTTCCCCTTGTATACATCGCAAATTGCAAGATGCGCGGGAATGTGGGATCGGTGAAGAGCATGGATTTGTCTGACCGAGGTAGGAGCCAGGTTAGCTCATGTGGCAGAGCACCACGACGGATACGTGGGAGACCCGGGTTCGAATCCCGGCCCTGGACAAATCATTTCTCTTAAAAATAAAAATATTTAAAAATTATAACAATTAATAAAAAATCAAATTAAATAAATATAGAATATAGTGTTTGAAAATTCCAAAAACAAAACCTTAAGCCTTAAGCCTAAATAATGACAAAACTAACCAATTAAAGTTTCACCGATTCAGGCATCATCAGGATATAAAAAAAATATAACATCGATTCATATCAATTCCAGCACATCTAATATTAGCATTCTTACATTTATAAATCTTTAAAAATAACTGGCTATAATTCTATTGTAATGCTTCAATATCGAACAATAATAATTGAATTTGAAACAAGCCTAACTACCATCATTTGCCTAGTTAAGTTATTCCTTATTCCGTATTCCTGTAGTATTCACCCCAACTCGCCTCCTTTCAACTTTAAGCCTCTCTTAAGGCAAATTAATTTGGATTTTTATCCATATTGCACTGCTGTTGCTCTTTTTACTGTTCCTCCGGAAGGGTTCATAAAGAGGGTCTTGTCTTTAATGAAATCTAGTACTAATTAACGGGCTCAAATTAAATTAAGGGAAGCGGCTGGATGAGCCTGCCTCTCTCCCGCAGGATTGCATTTTTTATTATTTTTGTCTCGAAAATCTGTTTAAAACCAAAGGACTGCTATTTGATTTGGATTGATCAATAAAAATGGTGGTTGTATTAATTTTATCAAAGGAACCAGCTGGAGGATTCCAGTCTCTCTTTTTCCTCACTTCCTCTCCGCCTCAAAATAATTAATCAATGAGGCTATAAATATTGTCGAAGAAGAAAATGGTCCGGGTGGAATTCATTAAAAACTATCTTTAATAAGAACAGTTTATTTTTGAACCAAACGTTTCGAGCCTTCTTACCGGTCTTCTTCAGGGGTAAATACACAAGATACATAATTAGTATGTATTTTTGTTATATATTATATAACAAAAATATAATACAATACAATATATCATTCGTTCCCTTAGATGACAATATATTTTGTTATTCATTACTAAATATGTTATTATTCTTATTAATATACTATAATATACCCTATGTTATTTTAATTTATATGTATCTTGTATATTTAGCCCTGAAGAAGCCACGCAATGTGGGTCGATAGGTCCGCTTTAAAAATAAACTGTTCTTCTAATTAAAGAGATTTTTTCTGACCTCCACCCGGACCATTTTCTTCCTTATCTATATAAGGTCAACTAATATTATTCAACAAATGAATACTGTCCCTTCTTCGATGTTGTATCAGTTCAAAAAAAAATTAATAAACATTTTTCTGTAAAATAGTTCTTCTTTTTTTTTTTCTTTTTTCAATACTTTTTTCGAATTTCAAAACATAAGTGGTTGGTTTAGTAAGTTACTCAACACTGGACTTTTGATCTTAAATAAAATGAACTCTGTTTTAGCCTACAAACCTATGCTTTATTGAAGAGCTAATTTGTTTCTGTTTATAAACAATAACAACAAATTAGGAGCAGGTATGTAGAGTGGTGTGTGGGAGTGGTAGAGCGCTCAGTTGTTGTCCCAAAGGTTTAGGGTTTAAATCTGGCTGTGGCATATAACACAGATCTGCGATGAAAAAAAAAGTAGCATATTTAACTAGTGGGTTTAACAGTATTTTTGTGCTGATTACGGAAAAAATATTGAAAAAATTCCATAACCCCTATATAAGTCACAATTCTTTTTTTTTTATCGACTCATCAAAAAGGAGTTTGAAAGCTGTACTTCTTCACCGGTATGGTAACCGATCTGCTTCTGTGCCTATTGGACACTCAGTCGATTTGAAAGAATGCTACGAAAATCTTGAGTTTGTTCTAAGCTCAGCTACTCTGACCATAAATGGACGATTTGGGAGATTTGAAAGTTGTTTCCATGTTACTAGGTGAACAAAGTGGTTACAGAAAGTTTCCATGTTTCCTCTATGAATGGGATAGCCTTGACAGGAAACAACACTATGTAAATCAGACGTGACCAATCAGAAAGGCCCTTATTCCTGGAGCTAAAAATTTTGAAAGATAAAGTTTAGTGGATCCTAAAAAGATCTTACTTCCTCTACTTTATATCAAATTGCTGCTAATGAAACAGTTTGTGAAAGCATTACCCAAAGAAGGAGAATGTTTCAAGAATCTTTGTGAACAGCTTCCTGGTATATCCGATGCTAAGCTGAAAGAGAGAGTCTTTGTTGGGCCTTTACTCAAAAATTTAAATATTTACAAAGTTTTATGGCTAATTAAATGTTGGATATTACTGGCAATTGATATGTCACGCTATTATAAAACTTCACAATATTATTCTAAACCTCGCAAAGGAATTTACTCGTAGTATCATTTTTACATGGAATATGCTTCACAAAAAAGGATAGCCCTGCTTATATCCAATGGACTCGTAAATCTATAAAAGACGTGGGAGAAAAAAATGTGTTTCTTGCAAGTAGCATTAACGGATTACTTGATAAAAGTACTAATAATTTAATATTTGAAAGAGTTTAAAAATTTAAAGCAATTGAAACAAAAATAGGATTAATGAAAAAAGTTAAATTTGTAGTTGTCGTAAATTTTAAATTGCAACATTGTAGAATAATAAATAAGAATATTGAAAAAAACATTTATTAAAATATCGCCTTTACGTTGCATATTAAAATAAATATTCTAGTTATGAATTTTATTTACATAAAGTGTCTTATCTCTATTCATTTCAATGCGCTTACATATTTCATTAAATAAATAAATTTTACATTTTATGAAATCCTTTTGTTAGACTGTAATCATTGTTAATAGCGATACAGTTTGCCGTGAGTAACAATGGTACAAATTGGGGTGTAAATAAGACAGCGGGCCAATGAGAAGAGTAGAGATAACAGGTAGTTGTGGTGGAGGGGATAGGCGGGGGGGGGAAGAGATGGGTTGGAGGGGGAGGGTGAATTCACCCCAGTGTCGTGTCTGCCAGGCACGGGTCGAGTCAGTCTGTATTCTGTACTGCCAAGAGCACGTCGTCATCCAAACACGTACGTAACATTCCGATAATGTATTTACTTACAACCAATGGCCACATATTAAATCTTATGAAGAAGATCGGCAGGTTTTGAAAGTTGCTATGGGATTTAGCAACGTCTCGAATAAAATAAAAATAGTATTAAGTTCGTTAGTACAATTTTGATAAGGTAACAACCAACAAAAATAATATAACTATTTCTGGATAATATTCATCACAAAAAAAATTAATATAGAATGAAGAAAACAACAACAAGATTGATCATTTCTGAATTGTTTAGGAATATTTTTGCAGATTTGAAATTTGAAATATAGTCGTAAATAATCCCTGATCTACCATAAAAATATGACTTCAATTTTACATTTTATGATGTCAGTCAAAGTACACATTTTTATATATGATAATTGAGTTCCTTCAAGATTCTATATACAAAATATTTCATGTTTTCAATTATTTTCTTTAATCATCCCAATCATATCGAGTACAAAATGTACATGGACGGGAAACTATACTGTGGGAGAAACAAAAAAAAATGAAATTAAAAGAAAAATGAAGTTTTAATTAATTATTACAACCAAGACTTGAATGCTTATTTAAGTAAGATGTTAATTTAGATTTCGAATAGTAAAATTTAGACAGTATACTCATTGATATTTTTTCGTAATTTATGTTTAAGTTTTTAAAAGGTTTGTTGGACTCTTTTTTAAATTAATTTTCATGCTGAAATATTTTTTTTTTAATATTGAGAGTAACGGATGACTAACTAAAAATTTATCCTACAAATAGATTTTGAATTAAAAAATTATACTTTTATTATTATTATAAATTATACGTTTAAAGAGATTTATGCAAACAAAAATATTAGCATGCAATTATTGATAAAGATGTTTTACTTTTATTTTTCATTTTAAGACAATATAAGTCTCTTACTTATATAAGTCAAATGATTTTTTTCATCATAAACTCTTTTCAAATTTAACGAATTTTAGGATTCTCAATGATTTTTTTTTACTCTAATGAAAGCCATAACTTGTAATATTAATTACACTTAGTAATTATTCGCAATATGAAGTAACACTATTTCATAAAAATTATCAGTTTAATTCTTTAAAATTAGAAAAGATTTGGCATATATAACAAAAATATTAATTTTAGAAATACAATATGATTAGACAGACCACCAATTAATTTTTTTTTCTTGGAAAAACCTAAGCAATATTCGTTTAATATGTTGGAGTGGTTGAAATGCTCAGCATAGACTGAAAAATCTCTAAAAATCAAACCATTATTTTTTGAATTGTGTTTACCCTATTAATGCTCTTCCTACAATGTTAAGATGTATATACATGCAAATAAATTGTTAAATAAAACCGCTAATTAATTAAAGGTTAATATAAATAATTCTATAGAACGTTCAGGTTAAAGCTATCATTATTACTAATATTCAATATTGACTTTTGGAAATTTTACTACGTGAAAATAATATAAACTTTAATTACAATTATTTTTTTTACTGATTTCATTCTTGTGTTTACATTTTAAGATTTCGAATCAAAGGTATAACTCACCAAATTATTCTAGATTTTTTAAATAGACTATTTGGTAAGAATATATTCATTCAGCGTGAAAAGATTAATAAATTTTTACTATTTACTTTTACTTTTTCCAGAAGATGCATATTTTAAGAATTGTTTCTTAATTATTTCGTTATAAATCATATAATGAAATATAAATTTGGAATGTAGCGGCTTCAATGTATAAATAAAATGAAATCTAAAGGATCTTATCTTAAAACACTTATAACCTTCCTAACAGAAAAAAAAATCAAATACAACTTTTTATTTTTTTTTTAAAGAGAAAAGATAGGCCCTTGACCGGGATTTGAACCCGGAACCTTTGTCTCACCGTGACATCGCTCTGAATTGGCAGAGCGATGTCACGGTGAGACAAAGGTTCCGGGTTCAAATCCCGGTCGAGGGCCTATCTTTTCTCTTTAAAAAAAAAAATATTTATAACTCATGACCAATGACCAATAATTATAAAAAAATACAACTTTTTATGATTTCATATTCTTTCGATAGGTCAATGGCGTTAACTATGCCAAAACTCATAAAACTCTGATCACATGAATAAGATTTTAATAAAAAATCAAAGAACTTATGACAGATTACGACTGAGTTAAGAATTTATAGAAGAATCAGACAGCTCGAATCTGTTTTCAGAGTTTATAAAAAGTAAATACAAAATCCACTACAACTACCTGAATGAACAAATGAATTCGAAACGTAGGCATTGTACTTTGCATATACAGCCCTAAAAGAACATGTATCTGTTTGTTGGTTTTTTTGCCTTACTTCCTTCCTAACTCATTCTTCTCATAACGTATTAAGGGAAAGAAGTAGTTAGAAACGACGGATTGTGCAAACGGGGTCAATGACCTAAGGTCATTGTAGGGCGGGGGGGTGATTAGTGAGGGCGGGAGGGGGTGACCTTGGGGTAGTGGCTGGTGTTTGTGTGCACAATGTGGCAACAGTGTAAGGAATTTATTAGATCTGGCAACGTCGCATTTGTTTACATTGCGTTTCATTCATGGGGTGGTTTGACCTTTGATGACGTCTGGTCTTATATTTGTTTACTTCCGCGTCGACGCGGCCGGTTTCGTCTGTGAGATCACCTTCAGGGCTGCTTTAAGTGGTTTTTATAATTTATCATCGGTAGTTAACCTGGTGCATTTGTTTTCAATGGTGGGGGTGATTGAACTTTGTACCGGTCTTGTGAGATGGGTGTGACGTAATTTCATTAAAACATCGTCGCTTTGTTTACATTTGAGTTGTAGTAGGAGTGTAAATAACCTTGTGACGTAACGGGGCATTGACCGTGTGACGTCAGAGCATGAACCTGGTGCATTTGTTTGCAATGGTGGGGGTGATTGAACTTTGTACCGGTCTTGTGAGATGGGTGTGACGTAATTTCATTAAAAGAAAAACATCGTCGCTTTGTTTACATTTGAGTTGTAGTAGGAGTGTAAATAACCTTGTGACGTAACGGGGCATTGACCGTGTGACGTCAGAGCATGAGTCACAGCTGGTCCACCTCCCCGCTTCCCCAGTATGCGTTTCTCAGCAGTTCATACTTTATCTCACGGATGATAAGGCGCTGTAGTAGTGCGTAAAAATGACCTTGTGACGTCAGTTCCGTCAGAGCAGACACCACTATCGTACTTTGAATTATATTCAAAGTGATCAAGGGAAAGAATTTTACAACTCAAAGTTTAATTCTCTGATGAAAAAAAAAAATACTCTATTAATCATTATTCTACTTTTACCTCAATGAAGGCTTCCATTGTAGAAAGGTTTAATATCCAGATGTATATCTTGTAGAAAAGGTTTTGAAGAGAAAAGGAAACAAGTTGTACGTGAAGTGGTTGGGATTGGAAGAACGCAGCTGGATTGACAGAAAGGATATTGCATAATGTTGTGAAAGAAGAAAAAAACACTCTGATATTAGACATTTATTTTTTTTTTTTTAATCCTGTTACAACAAAACGTTTATTAAAAACATTCCTAAAATATAAAATAGGATTTTTTTATTGACTTGTTGCTGCTATAACATGTAAAATAAAATCTAGTGATTGATAATTAATGTTCTTATTTTTTTTTTTGGGTTTTTTAACCTACACTTCTATGATTTAAGTAATCATTTATTTATTCATTTATTAATGTTTTAGAATTAATTAATTACAACTATTATATACTTATAACTACAATTACATATAACAATTAACAATTATATAACTAATGCAATGAATAATGGCCGTAGGGTAGCGTATCTGTATTGTTAATTGCTGTATGGCGTTTATCATCATATGGGGAAAGAGACTTTTTATTTATTAATACTGTTTGCACTTGATGTCTTTTTGATTGTATAATTTGAAATTGACTGTACATCGACTCGTAATTTCTTATAGTATTTAAATAATCTTGAAATGTGAATTCACGAACTGCACATTTTTTAATCCCTTTGGATCGTTTTATAAGTAAACCATGTTTAGTTATAAATGAATACATTTTTGGTCTTAAGCCAACGTATTCAACAATTGGATCTCCAGCTGTTTCATCTTTGAGCATTCCTACAATTTTTTTGTTTTTGTCAGAATAAGAACGATGCTCTGTCGGATAATTACTTGTATCGAAATAGTCTTTTAAATTGTTACTTATGTCGTCGTATATATCTTCTGTATTAATAAGGTATAGAAGTGAATCGGTGTCTATATAGCACAGGTTTATATTTTGCGGACCATAAGCTTTTAAGAATACGTCATAATGTAATTTGTACATTAAAACCTTTGAAAGTTCCAGTATGCTAAAACCGACATAAAGGGGCTTATCAAATACAATTTTTTCCTTCTCTAACTGGACGGATACTACATTTTCAGTGAAAATTATTCTCTCTTTGAAATTTGGCTTTTTAACTAGTTTGTTTAACGATCTTTTATTTGTTACAATTTTTAGGTCTATTCGTTTTCTAACGTTTTCCATAAATTTCCCAAAACAGGAGTTGTTCATGAGTTTGAAAAAATCTGACTCAAAAGGATTGGTAGACTTAGCTCTATGTTTGCTATTTAAATTAATGTATGGAGCCAACCAATTCTTTTGGTTAAATTTTAAAACTCTATGTATTTTTTTCAATTTAATCCCGAGATTTATAGCTTGTTTCAAGTTAACATAATGCACGATATAACGGGTTTTTGGTGTGAGTGTCGTTAGTAACTTTTCTGTAGTTTTATTGCAAGGGGGTTTTAATCTTTCGGGTAATAAAGGTAGTTGACAGTGCAAATCGTGTATGTCTTTAGGGTAATCAATGTCTACATCAAGTATGTACCCAACTTCAGAGTCATCGGGAACGTTTAACACGTCTAAATCTTCATTATGCCATTTAAAATCACTATATGGAAGGAAACAGTTCATTGCATAACCATACAAATTATTTACATCAGCATACATTAGGTAGCTAATGGGCAGATTTGGATCATAATCATCTACATAACAATTATTTGCTTTGGCATAACGCTTGACAACTTGTGTAATACCTCCTCGAATTCCTTTTTCGATAAATAATACCATATCTAGGTCTTTTATAATGTCTAGCTCAATGTTTGTAGTTTTTAACATTGCTTCATAGCTAAGGCCCGGAAGAGACATAAAATAGGCTGGATCTAAGCGATATATATCTATACAGAGTTTACGAAATTTTTCAAAGACTTCGCATAATAAAATTACATCTGTTTTTATATACATTTCGGTATACTCTTTTAAGTTCTTTATATTGAAGGTTTTCCAAATGGTTTGAGCATGTTGATAATCAGAATTAGAAATATTTTCTAAAGTTAAATTGTTGTAAAATTTCTCTATTGCAGGTAACTTAGTTTCCTCCAACCGCGCGAAAGAATTTATGTAAGAATACGGGTAAATTCCTTTTTTTGTCAGCAATTCAACTTTGGTTTCTTCAGAAAATAACTGGTACAAATGAGGGAATGTGATTGAATGATTCACAGAACCTTTCTTCATGTTTTGTACTAGGGTGTCTAGGCTAGCTGCTAAAAATTTATAACTGTCTACGAACCTTATTTTAGTTTTACAATTTTTAAATGTTTTAGTGAAACTTATGTATTTTTCTGTGTTACTTGGAATTACAGTAACATCTCCTTCATGGTCGGCTAAAAAAGGAACAATAAAGTGCGAGTCATAACCCTGAAAGTTATGCATAAATACCGGAATAAAATTGGGAGTTTTTGCTTGTAAATTGCAATTGGAATGAGCCGCTCCAATAAACTTAGATGTTACATGATCGTGATGACGTACTTTCTCATCGTTATTTAAAGTTTTCTGGCATATAACGCATAAATCAGTAGATTGATAAATTAACTTTTCTTGCTCGCTCATTTCAGCCATAGGTTCGACATTTCCATATATTTTATCAGCTCTTTTAGCCAATTCATGTAATGCTTCCATAAACATTGACATACAGTTTTCACCGGTGAAAATTGATGGTTGTTGTTGATTAAATAATGGTATATCCGCTTTGACCATAAGTGATGCACAAAAGATTTTATGATTTTGAACTGATTTTGTCCAAGAAATTGATGGATTTTGTGAAGGACCCTCAATTGGTTCCAGATAGGATTCAAAGTCTGCATATGCTACAATTTTAATTTTTTGTGTGCATTCGAATTTTTTAAATTTGATTTTATCAGCAACTGGAAAATCCGATCTCACTGGTTTATGCGTACCGCAAAATAATAAATGCTCCTTTAATCTTTCTTCCGCGTTTTTTCCGCTTTTTGTTTTATATCCCCAGGAAATAGATGTTAAACATCTGTGACAAATTTCTTTGGCAGATTTGTCATCGGATATTTGTCTACTAACAAGCCGGCTTAAATTTGTGATGTAACAATAGTGCGAATTTCTTTCATTTTGAAGAAACAAAAGGTCAAATCTCTCCTTGTAGGTTTCTCTTTTGCTTATTCTTAAAGGAAATATATCATTTTTTTCATCTAAACCGTAAACATTAATTAAAACATTGTTTACATTTTCAAATTTTTTAATGTCTTTCATGGAAGTGGGATATGTAATACAATCGAAATTATAATTATTATCAAAATGTTCATACGACTTAGGATTGCTCGAACCAATAGTTTTGCTTAATATTGCTAATCGAAAACAATCATTGTTTACGTTTTTTACATTAATTACGGCATGCTTGTTTTCTATAACTTTTGGCAATTTAATAAATTGTTTCCCGCTGAGAGGTTTATATTTAGTTAAATGCAAGTATAGAAAGTTACATGATACAAATGTCCAACCAGAACCTTTAGCTTCAAAAGAATCTAATTCCAAGACTATTTTTTCGAATGATTCTCTAATATATTCGTCCAAATCGGTTGAAGAATCTATAACTTGCTGACTAGTCTTAAAATTCATATCGGACTTTTCCTCATTATTTTGACTTATTTTTTTATATGTACAGTCTAACTGTAGATTAACTTTAAATATATTCCATTGAGCCAAATATGATTTTAAAATCTTAATCAATTTTTCTTTGTTTACTTCTAAAAATGTTTTCGGAATTATGTTTTTATCCCGATTTTCAATATAAAAATCTAAAACTGTATTATCAAATGCAGCCTTTTTAATGCCTTGTTCATACGTGATTAAGCTACTGAGTTGTTCCTTATGATAAAGTTTATATTTCTTAGGAGAACTAATTCCTTTTTCTGCACTATTAACACTGGAGAAAGATGGTATGTTTGAATGTGTCCGTTTTTTAAATGGTAAATGAAGTTGAGATTGTTTCAAAGATGACCCAGCAGGAGTTTGGAAATTTTCCATTGCTAACGATTGGCTACTGTGGCCCACGAACGCTTGAAGGGAACTGATGCGCTTTTTTTTTTTCTCACATACAATTTTATGTCGTGAACAGCTAAAATTTGATTTAAATTCGCGACTGCAATTTGTGCACGAATGAAATTCCCATTTACATATATGAGAACTTAAATTTTGTAATAAGAGCCCACATTTTGTACATAAAACATCCATACCTTATGACACAGATACTTCCCCTAGGCCGATATTCACGCTTTTCTTATTTACTAAAACTTAAGATGTATGTATTTTTGCACTTCCCTCCGTATTTCATCTTCAATAATCCTAAAAATAAAAAAAAAAATCTTACTTTTTTATTCTGAAAATTAAGTATTAATAATTTTAAAATTTTAAATTAAGTATTAATTTAATTGATCGCAATAACAATTAATGATATGAAAACTCACCGTCATACTGCTCTATCTCTTCATCGGTGAAACATTCGCGGTACCTCTTTGGAAGAAAGGTTCGGATGAGTTCTCCTTCCTCTCCCTCTATGATGGCCTGCAGTGATTGGCCGTATTCAGTATTTTTTAAATTGAGTTTAAGTATTTTATATGCCGCTCCCTCTTCTAATTCTCCTATTGTCTTATAGGCTGTAAGACCGTTTAATTTATTCAAAAGAGTCATCTGCAATGTTTATAACAATCATTGTTAAAATGATTCAATATTGTCAAGATTTTTATCATAATGTTAAGATTAGTTAAAACAAGTAGCTTAACAACTTACGTTTAAGCAGTGACTAGCGACAGCGGAGAGCATAACACGGAGGCAAAACAGAGTGACGTAGGCCAGTGGCTGAAGAGGGAACGCTTATAAAGACTTGGAATAGGTGGTATCATGACCATATATGGACACAAATATAACCGCTGAGCAAAGAATAATGGAAAACGGGTAGGTTGCATCGCGATGACTCATGCTCTGACGAATCTGTCATCACATGGTATGACCATATATGGGAATGGAAATATAGAGAACCGAGAATGCAACTATGCGAATGTAACTCACAGACAAGGTTGATTATTATTACCGTTTATCTGTAATATTTATAACCATTAGATTGCTATCACTATGCTAGGATTAGTTTTTGTATCATCGGATGAAATGTTTGTAGCTCTTTTGCAATAAGATGTTTTTGGCACTAATGCTGATTTTCTGTAAATATTAACAGACTTCCGGTTTGGCCTGGTACAATTGTACTGATTGTTTAATGTCTTCTAGAGGTTGAAGCACGGGTGTAAAGAATTCTTGTCGACCTTTTTCAATATCTTGGAGACTACGCTTCAAAGATTGATATTTGTTTTTCAAAATCTCGCTAGTTTTTATAATCTCACGAGTGACTCTTGGGTCCATGACTGCCGTTACACCCCCCCATGAATGCTCTTTATATATCCACAATGAATGTATCGATTCCTTTTCTAAAACGCCCATTGTTCAGGTCTCTACTTTTGTCAATGACGAGATAACTAAAAGAATCTTTCCAACATAACGAACACATATCTTTAAAAAGTGAAAAACTTAAATCTGGAGTGCTTACATGTTCTTCGTAAATATGTTTCAAATTTAACTCATCTTGAGGAAATACTATTAAAAAATTAAAGTTACATCTGATAAGGTGTCTCGGGATACAAACATAACTTTGTGTTAAATAAAAGCAATCAAGGTTCATGTGACGACCATAACTAAAATATCGTTTAATTATATCCTGATCTTCCATAGTCACATCATCGAATATACAGACCGAATTGGATTCAACTTCTTGAGGCAATTCTTTTGCATCTTCAAATTCGAATAATCCTATTTCAGGAACTAGATTTATGATACTTTTTAAATATTGATATTTCGGTTGATGTAAAGTTTTTCCGAAAAGATACACATTTTTAAATTTTAAGCCATTCGGATTTAATAAAAGTCCAATCATGATATTAGTCTTTCCGCATCCGCTTGGTCCACAAATCGATGCCCTAATGGTGCTTGGTAATAATGAACTGTGCCTCCTCTCTGAATCCCACTTAACAGGGGAGAAGTCAGTAGTAGAGAAACGTTGTCCTTGTCTAACTAATTTCATTCTGAATGCAAACAACATCATCTTTCCTCTGTATATATATATATATATATATATCTCAGTTCTTTATTTTCCAAGTACAGTATGGTTCGTAGGACTCGCAAAGGAAGAGGCTTGCTGAACAGTGTTATTAACAAGTTACCAATTGAATTACACCTTCCGGGATATCAGTATTGCGGGCCGGGTACGAAATTAGAAAAACGTTTAATTGCGGGTGATAGTGGAATAAACAAACTTGATAGAGCTTGTAAAGAACACGATATAGCTTATCGCAAACATACGAATATGGATAGTCGCAAACAAGCGGACAAGATCCTAGCTGATAATGCTTGGAAACGAGTTAAAGCTTCAGATTCGTCATGGGGAGAAAAAGTTGCAGCTTGGCTAGTTACAAATGTCATGAAGGCGAAAGGGAAAACTGGTTCAGGTTTAAAAAATAAGAAAAAGAAAGGGAAGATAAATTTTATGGATTTGGTTAAATCGTCAAAGGTTGATGATGTATCATCAATTCTGAACGCATCGAAAGTGGCGTATAAGAAGGCTAAAAAACATTTACGCGGTAAGGTGAATCCTTTACCGCCTAGAATTCTACCGCTACCAAAGGAGGGAGGCTTTCTCCAATTTCTTGTACCGTTGATGGCAGGACTTTCCGCTGTAGGATCTTTGGCAGGAGGAGCTGCGAGTGTGGCAAAAGCGATCAATGAGACGAAAGAGGCCAAACTTAAATTAGACGAGCAAAAGAGACATAACATGGCAATGGAAGGTCAGAAAGTTGGTGATGGACTTTATTTGAAGCCCCACAGGGATGGTTACGGTCTGTTTATAAGCCGACAAAAAAGACCTAGAAAAATATGACTACCAAATAAACCGTTGACCGATCTTGAATTAAATTATATGGCTAAAGATTTAAATATTCAAAATTTTCGTGGAGTATTTATGATCGATAATCTCCCTAAATATCCGAATAAATATGAGACAGCTATTATAAACTTGCAAACAAGTTCAGAACCTGGTTCTCATTGGGTGTGTTATGTGAAAAAAGATAATCTTGTGAAATACTTTGATTCGTTTGGAAATTTGAAACCACCACCACAGTTACTTGACTATTTCAAGGGTTCAAAAATAACTTACAACAGACGTCGTTATCAGAAGTGGAATACTCAGATTTGCGGACATCTCTGCTTAAAGTATTTAGCTGATGTTTCTCATAAATTTTGATCATTCATAATCATGAGCTATACAGTATCGTTTACGGGAAATTCTAGTGTTCTTCATGCAAACTTTTTACCTCCGCTGGAATTAGGCTCAAGTTATACAGTTGGTTTATTATCTTTTGACACATACAATACTATTCCGAATATAAGAAAGGATGTTAACGATAAGTTTTATTTTGGAAATTCGACGATCCAGATACCTGAAGGATCGTATGATATCGATGCACTAAATTCTTTTCTTCGCGAAGAAATTGCTCACCAGGAACCTGGTGCGGGGTTTATGCTGCGAGGAAATCAGAATACTTTAAAGGCTGAACTTAGAACAACGAAGCCGGTCTACTTCAACTTCCCCGACAAGCCCCATTCTATTGGTCCACTGTTGGGTTTTCATCGTCCAAATCATGTCATCAACCCAGTGCATCGGTACAGCGAATCGGATGGTATTGTGAAAATTCTTTCTGTAAACACTATTTCGATTCATTGTAACATCGCAGTAGGGTCTTATGTCAATGGAGATCCGGATCATAGCATACACCAATTCTTTCCGGCTGTAGAACCAGGATATAAAATAATAGAAACCCCGAATCCTGTCATTTACTTTCCTACTAACGTGAGGACTGTTGACAATATTACCGTTCGGTTAGTGGATCAAGACGGAGAACTTATTGACTTTAGGGGAGAAACTGTTACATTGAGAATACATTTGAAGAAAAATGGGGATTGATTTTACGATGGATGGTGTCCAGAATAATAGTGTAGCTCGTTATAAAAGGAGAGAGCAAGCCATGTTAAGAATTAGTAATCCTAAATTGACGAGACAGTTAACAACTGCAAACGCTAACTTTTTGAAACAGTGCGGTTTTCGGTTACAAAATAAGAAAAAATGAATAACATACTCAACATTACATCAGATATAAAATTTGATGATTCCCTTACGCAATTCCAGTATCATTCACATCAGCCGTATGCGGGGAACACCTTTAACAGGTCCGACGAAATCAGAATACCTATACATCAACAAGATGTCTACACGTTTCCTTCATTAAGTTATGTTTATCTTGAAGGACGAATTTTAAAAAAAGATGGTACTCCTGGAGCTACTTCAAAATTGACTAATAACGCATTTGCGTTTTTGTTTGACGAGATTAGATATGAATTGAATGGCATTGAAGTTGATAGAGTGAGAAATCCTGGAATAACTACAACGCTTAAAGGTCATGCATCATTTTCACCTACTCATGTCAAAGGGCTAGAAAATGCGGGATGGACGATGCCCGGTGTTAACAATACTCTTTCCTTAGACAAAAACGGATTTTTCAGCGCATGCCTGCCCCTGGATATTCTTTTAGGAATATGTGAGGACTATAGAAAAATTTTAATAAATCTTAAGCAGGAACTCGTTTTGATTCGATCTAGTACGGACTTGAACTGTGTGAAGGGTAACGATGATAACGTCCAAATAAAATTGGACAAAGTGGTTTGGAGGATGCCTCATATTCGTGTTTCTGATCAAGAACGTCTTAGATTGCTGAAGATGGTTGACAAAAACAAGGTCATATCAATTCCGTTTCGATCATGGGATCTTTACGAATACCCTAGTTTGCCTGCAACACAGCAGGAAAATTGGACTGTCAAAACATCGACAAATTTAGAAAAGCCGCGGTATGTTATTATCGCATTCCAGACTGATCGAACGAGAAACGCTACCAAAGACAGCAGTCAGTTTGATAGTTGCAAATTGAAAAATTTGAAACTCTATCTGAATAGCGAACAATATCCTTATGACGATTTGAATTTAGATTTTGCACAAGGAAAAGTGGCTCTCCTCTACGAAATGTATGTAGAGTTTCAAGAGAGTTATTATAATAGGAGACATTCTCAGCCTCTACTGTCACGATCTGATTTTGAGACATTCGCACCTATAGCCATCATAGATTGTTCTAAACAATCTGAAGCAATACAAAGTACGACTATTGATATTCGTGTATTACTAGAGGCGAGTGAGAACTTTCCGCCAAATACTAAGGCATACTGTCTTATTCTTCACGATAAAATTGTAGAATATGAGGTGGGAACCGGTTTGGTCCGTAAAATGTACTGAAACAACATGTATATATAGAGCTTAGATCGACTGCAAAAAATATCACTTCACCGTAGGACATTGACTGAAGCATATAATGCGTTCGGCGGTCATTGATTTTCAGGGCTATCGCTCGGCTTCTAATTCATTGATCGTTAAAGAACTATCTGTAATCTCCATCAGCCATGGTTCATCGTGGCATTGGTTTTTCAAACCACCTCGAGATGTCGGAGAAGTGGGTGAGTCGAAAACAAATCTTTGGGTAAAGAAACATATTCACGGACTGGAATGGAACTATGGTGATGTACCATATGAGGATATGAGATATTTCTTACTATCCATCACGGAAGACTATGACACATTATGGGGAAAAGGAATGGAAAAATGCAATTTCATAGAAGAACTTATCGATAAACCAGTCTACGATCTTCATGATTTCGGCTGTCCAAACTTGAAAATTTTAGAAAATGATAAGATTGCATGTAGTTTTCATTTGAACACTTCCTTTGTCTGCTCATTAAATCAAGCCCATCGATTGGCTGCATGGGTCAGAAAAAATTCTGAGGCTTTAAATTTCAATAAAGAAGAGGTACGTAAGCAATCATTTAGAAACATTGACTCGCCTCATCATCTGCTGTCGTTTGCAGGATTTATACGCGGAGTCAAGGATAGTGTTAAATGTGTATACTGCGGACTGGTCTATGATTCCAAATCACTAATCAATCCTCTCAAGTACCATAAGGCGAGTCGTCCTCAGTGTTTGTGGTTTGAAAAGGAGTATTTATAAAAATGACAGGAAGGACCTTGTATCACTTTGATAATGGACAGAATGGAGGCTGTAATACGTCGCTTGGGAGAAGAAGGCATAGAAACTCTAACTACTGAAGAATTGAGAATTTTACCCCGCTCGTTGCTTTTGTACGTTTTGGACTGTACATTGGATTATATCTGGGACAACTTACCTGAGGAATGGCAACATGACGAGGAATTTATCCAGAAACGAAGACTTTCCTACATTGATGAAGACTCTACTTATTATTAATTGTACTATATGTATTTTTGAAATTTTGTTTTATTTGTTTACATTATTTTATTGTTATGAATAAACAATGCACATTTTATAAGTTGGTTTATTATTTTATTATACCTTATTTTTTTTTTTAATTTATAGGAAGGGTGTTGGGTAAAAATAAATGCAACGAAATATAGAAAACAATTATATATTTTTTCATATCGATACAATTACACTTTTTATTCCATTAATTATTATTACATATATCGTTAAGTTCGTTTAAATTATAAAAAAGGGTATTGGTATTAATACTAAAATCAATCGGCACACATTCCGCAGGTTCGGTGAGTTGACATTTTTCATTTTTCTGGTATAGATCGACCATCTTGGTTATCAAGACCAGCGAGTCATTGATTTTCTTAATGTTCGTACATAGCTTAGTCGTTTCTATCCTGTTAAAACATGCTGAAACAGACTCAAGAGTCGATGGACTTTGGTTAAACATTGATAAACAATGAAAAACCTGTTCTATTTTCATTACTCTGTTTCTACCCCTCGTAGAATATAAACAAAGTACATTTTTACATCTTACTCGCTCATCGGCATCCACCTTCTTGTTACGTCTGTTTTGTAATAGAGACAGCATCCTAGGAATCTGCGCTTCAACGAATTTCCACTCTTCTGCATCCATATAAACAACTGTTTTCTTATCCATAACGGCGATTGTAGGCACATAATCGCACACACCGACTCGAACTAGTTTGCTCCTAGTTATGGGATAATCAGTTACTAATTCCAATCGACGTGAAACAACCATCTCGCAAGGCTACAACGTCGACACTGAGAGATTTTAAACGTTGGAGGTGGGAAGATGAAGTTTTTCTAAATTTTTTATTAAATGATTTATCTCTAATTTTTTTTCATACAATGATATCCAGTTTTTCAAGTCGTTGAGTTGACGTAGAAAAATACATAGTCTCCTGCGAGTATCAGCAACATCCATATCTTTTTTCTTCTTCACCATCAATTACATCACCTATTTTTAACGGCAAGCTTTCCAGTTGATCCAAATACTTGATAAATGCACAATTTTCAGACCATTTCTTATGATCTAATAAAGGATCGTCAAACTCTTCCCATTCGTGCACTATTACTCCGCAAAATGGACACCTTGTTCGGTCAGAGACTTTTAAATAATAAAATCCCGCAGACGCTAACCTCAAAGGACTCACTGGTGACGTCCAGCCGACAAATGTCGACAGACGGTCTTTCTCATACCTCAAGTTCCTACTTGTCAAACGTCCCATGATAAACTAACAAGTAAGGGCAATTGACGAAGGAGCAAATTTATAATTACCTCGACACCCTGCGACGAACGGGTATGCATTAGCTCATTCAACTAAAACATGACCCCTCGAAGCGACGATCTCACAGGCCGACAACCAGTTCACGTACAGGGTTCTATACCCCCACATCAATGTAAACAAAATACCCTAAGACACGGGAATACTTGTCAATGCGGCAGTAAATATACAAGGATAAGTGTTTTTTCTTTTAATGAAATTACGTCACACCCATCTCACAAGACCGGTACAAAGTTCAATCACCCCCACCATTGCAAACAAATGCACCAGGTTCATGCTCTGACGTCACACGGTCAATGCCCCGTTACGTCACAAGGTTATTTACACTCCTACTACAACTCAAATGTAAACAAAGCGACGATGTTTTTCTTTTAATGAAATTACGTCACACCCATCTCACAAGACCGGTACAAAGTTCAATCACCCCCACCATTGCAAACAAATGCACCAGGTTCATGCTCTGACGTCACACGGTCAATGCCCCGTTACGTCACAAGGTTATTTACACTCCTACTACAACTCAAATGTAAACAAAGCGACGATGTTTTAATGAAATTACGTCACACCCATCTCACAAGACCGGTACAAAGTTCAATCACCCCCACCATTGAAAACAAATGCACCAGGTTAACTACCGATGATAAATTATAAAAACCACTTAAAGCAGCCCTGAAGGTGATCTCACAGACGAAACCGGCCGCGTCGACGCGGAAGTAAACAAATATAAGACCAGACGTCATCAAAGGTCAAACCACCCCATGAATGAAACGCAATGTAAACAAATGCGACGTTGCCAGATCTAATAAATTCCTTACACTGTTGCCACATTGTGCACACAAACACCAGCCACTACCCCAAGGTCACCCCCTCCCGCCCTCACTAATCACCCCCCCGCCCTACAATGACCTTAGGTCATTGACCCCGTTTGCACAATCCGTCGTTTCCAACTACTGAAAGATTACGGGATATTACTACTATTACGGGATGTTTTCACATTTTCCTTGAAAGAGGGGAGGTCTGGAATCATTCCGTGGTTCACGATGAAAAAAATTTTAACCTTCCCAGTCCGGACTTGGCCTATGGCTAGCGCGGTTGCTGAGATAGGTACCTTAACTATTGTCTACATAGCCGTAACGAGGGGGGTTATTGAGGATGTAACCCCCCCCCCCATTGCTTAGAAGAAATTAAAAAACAATTGTAAGTATCAATTTAAAATGTTAATCTATTTATTTAATTTGAAGCTACATAATTATAATATAAATTATACCTATATTACGAGGCATCTTTCTTGAAGGGAGCAATATGTTGGAATGGTTGACTGGTGGGGGTTAACCCCACCCCCCATGAGTTAACTCTAGTTACGTTAATGATTGTCTATATATCTTAACTGTTGATTTTCAATGTTTCCTAAGCGATTCTTTTAGTATTGGATGTCTAAAGATGATTGCGTTTTTATACCGAAATTTCTTCAAAAAATTCCAACTCATCACTAGCCCTCTTGTCGTTTATAGTAACAAAAAAAAATTTGCTTGCTCTCAATTTCAAGTTTATGAGAGAAAAGGTATTGAAATATATTTTTTCTTCGGCGGCAGATTCATCTGAAAAAGACTGAAAAAATATCTTAAATATCCATGTCAAAAAGACAGATTTAATTCAGGAAAATGAAAAAACACCACGATATTATATTGAAAATAACACCAATCCTAAAGTATTTAGCTCAGGAGCTAAAAAAAACACAAATGATCTTGCGGGGGACTTTGGAAATATGTCATAACTTGGCAGGCCGTATTTAAAATTAGATTACCCGTAACAGATTTAAACATTTTTTTTAGTGATAATTTTTAAAATAATCAGTTATTATTATTGTATTTACTATAACTTTTACAATAAAACACAAATAACATCATAATAATGAAATTTGATCCAGAATTGTAGTAATTATAATGGTCTCATCATATTGTAAATCATAATTTCGAAGGCTAATTTTTAAAGTATGGATGCTGAAATAATGTTTTTTTGTTTATAATACATTGATTTTCACTAAATTCCCCAATATTAATTAAATATATTTTGTAAAAGTGTGATGAGTTTCGTGGGTAAGAAAAATGTTGAAGGCGGTTTGGCCTCCCTGCTCCAGCTAGTTTCTTCAGAATATTAAAAATAATTTGTATACATTTATGAGAATTTTTCTACTTTGTCCTAACGCTCAAAACAATTAGGCACGTCAAAATACCAAAGTACCAAAGTCCCAGAAAATCCAACTTGAAATGGTCAATACCCTGAGGGGTATTGACAAAAAAAAAATTGTAGCAAATGTGATGTTTTTATTACTAAAAAAATTCATACCTATTATTATTTTTTTTGAATCATTTTATTTCTATCATTAAAAAAATGATTAAAAACAGTTATTGGATAAAAATTTTATACATAAAATATCGAACAAATTCAAGAATAAAACCAAATAAATAGTACCTACATAATATAAATGATTAACACAGGACATGTAATACATATTTATTTCAGCAAAGCCTACTATAACACACCATTAATTATTTAGAAATAAAACTTTTAGTTTAAATAAATTTTTCTAAATCACTTTAGCTAATAGAATCAGAAAGAATGTACGAAATAAATAAATTACCATCCGCCAATAGTAGAAATTTTATCAATTACTTTCATTAAAAAACATTTATGTATCATAGATATATTTTTTTTTGCAAATACTTAATAAATAATATTTTTTTAAATATGCTTTCATGTCCAAACATTTATTGAAGTCAGTGGCGTCCCTAGTTCTTCTTTTCCCCGAGGCAGTCCTCTTTCATATATCTCTTTCACACAACTGACACAGCCGTAACTAAAATTGACCCTTACTTCAGAACTACTGATTACGCTTTTAGGAACTCTTTTGTTACCCTTCCCAATGACTTTACAACCCTTCTCAATCGTTACTTCAATTATATTAACGAGATGCATATCCAAATTGTGCAACCTGCTATATTATTCAATGTATTTTTTTTTTTTTTTTTTTTGGACCGAAACTTTACGAATTTCAGTTTTTTTTAGAATACCCCAAAACGTTGTTCATCGTTAAAAGTTACCTGCTATGTTCGACACGTTTTTGAAAGAATATCAATACATAAAAAAATCTAAAAAACATTTGATTTTTCAAACCAGAATGAAAAGTAATATAGAAAAACAAGGAGAGTGTTCCTGGAATTCGTCCCATTTATTTATGTTACTAGTTTGCATAAATCTGTGAAGCAGCAAACCTCCATTAACTATGGTTGCGTGTGAAACGTTTGTATGGGAAACCGATGTAAAAAAGGATATTTGTTTTTTGTATCTATAAATATTTTTTTAAATGATCACTCTGTCCAATAGTCAATAGTCTTAGTGTTAATCCTCTATAAAATAAGTAGCCTTTTGTACAGGTTATGTTGTTGGTAATCGGAGAAAAAAATACACCCACATACACACATATACGTATAGATAGATAGGTAAAGAGACAGTGAGAGACAGAAGGAGGGAGGGGGCGTTGTAGATCTGTGTTTAGTGTGCTGAGTTACCAAGCTCTAGGTCCCAGCATTCCAAAAATTCTGTGACAAATAAATTATTTGTTCCAGTTAGATCCTGGTAAGTTCCACTAATTCCACACAAACCACTAGTTCCAAAGACATGGGAAGACCCTTACAGAGCCTACCCAGCTGGTATGAGTACCACTAATTGGAGGAAAAACCTGACGATTGAGCACGTTAGATAAATCATTTTCCTGCACAACCGTTAGATTAGGAAGAGTACAGTTTTTCTTCTTGCTGAATCCTAAACCTTGCGTTGGAAATTTTAGTACAGCTATATTTATATTTACGTATTATTATTATTTATTATTATTATTTATTACGTATTATTATTATTTGGCATTTAAGGCTCCTTTTACTTAAGCTTTAACCACAGAACATTGAATAGACTAGAATCGCTACCCGGGGCTGGTCCTATGAGTGAGAATGGCACCAGCTCATCTACACTTCCCCCACTCCTTTGACCCCCTCATCCGGCCTCATGCCTTCGCCTTTATGTTATTAATCTTTTTATCCAGTAACAAACAATATCTATGACATATTATATTTATTTAGGTACAATAAAAACTAACATTTTTCTATTGCATAAGTGTAATAATTCAGCGTTTACTAAACAATACACTCTTCAACAAAATTAAAGAGTCAAGTTGTTACATTATGTTATGGTTGTTTTCTAGTTCTCTTTTAATTTCCGTTGGGATCTTTCTGTGCTTTCCCATTTAAGAGATCAAGAGAACAAAAAAAAAATATGAAAATACATTATTGGCAAAAATAAATAATGAAACAACTTCATCCTTTAATTTTTTTGAGGAGTGCATAATGATTTTTAAGGTTTTATAATGGGTGTAGTTCGTTATATAAGTTCATACGACAGTTTTAAATTGGGACTTTAATTATTTAGATAACGTAATTTATAACTATTCATTAGGTATTTTTTCTTACAAATATTATATCACAATTTTCATTGAACTTCAATTTCGTTTGGCCCTTAAACGAAACTGGCTTATTTTAAAAAAATCCTATTTTTTGAAAGCTGTCATTATTTTTTTTAACATAATGGTACATCCTCGTTTGTGATTTTTTTTCAAATTGCAATTCTTTTTTTTTTGTAAATGTTGGCCTTTGTTGAAGGTTCTTAAGCTTCTTTCTTTTTTCTCTCAGCGAATTCTTGGTTGAAAACAGTTTCTTCTGAGTAACATTAAAACTAGAAGTCATTTGTTCAAGTTGGGAAGATGTTTGATTGACTTTACTTGTCAATTCACTCAACTTGTCGTCCGCAAATGTTAGCATTTTTTAAAATTTCTTTTTGTCGGGGGATCGAGCGTTAAAAAAAATAATAATAATACCTATCGTGCTCAAAGTAACTGAAAACTATATTTACTACCTGAGTAACTTTAGGTTTCAGATATTCGGGAAAACTACCAATTTTTTTTTTTTTTCCCTACCTGCCATTGCTGGCATACGGGGTTCGTCAGTGGCGGGTTGATACGTTGGGTTTACGCACGCCCACCACTGCCAAAAAACTACTCTTTATTCAACAAAATCTTATTATACAAAATATGCTTCGAGCACAACCGGCTGGTTTTTGTGGGATTCCAGTTCTCTCTTCTTATTGCTTGAACCCACTTTTTTCGTTCAATTTCTTCTGACGGTAAGCTAACCCGAAAGAATAAAATACCGAGGTCAAATTAAAATGAAAAAAAAAATTATAAAAACATTTTTTTCCTAAGAAATATTTCGCAAACTTTTTTTATGTATCTATAATTAAGTGTTTACTTTGCAATTTTATTGAACCACTACAAAGATGTGGGTCGATTATTTAAATTCAACACGTATTTTCTTTCTTTAGCATAATAACTAATAAGTAATTGTTAATGAGATCTTTTAATGTTCCTTAAATTCTAAAAGAATATTATTTGAGATAAAAATGTTTTACATAATGAAAGGAATAATACACTTACGTGTGAAATGTTATTGGAGGTACTGCTTGTTTATCGGGCTTTTTTTGTACAGCATCCAAAGGCGACACAACAAGGCATATTGTAATTAAGCTTATACAATAATAGTAACTAGAAAATAAATTACCAAGGAAGTAAAAAATATGGAACCTGAATCAAAAATAGAAACAAACAAGCATACTAACAATAAGACGATCGTGGCTAGAACAAACGTCCGAACTCCGAATGAATAAGCAACAATGGCCCAAGGGGGTTAAAGGAGAGGGGGAACAGGCCTCAGAGCTGGTGCCATCCCGCAGCTAGCCTTTGCCGCTTCTAGTCTATTCAATGTTCTGTGGCTTTAACCAATTAAAAACTTTATTAGAGGAAAAGAGTATTCATTATTATACCCTGAGCTAGTAATATATTGGTTTGCTTCCAGCCTTTAGCCTTCGTGGTTTCGTTTTGTCTCAAGAATGAATTAAATTCGTGTGATTACCATCGGGTTCTTGGAACATCCGACAAGTTCTCGAAACGAAGATACACACTAAAACATTTTTCTTTTTCATTTTTATATGGCAGATCTCCAATATTACCGCAAATTCCCAAGGAGAATACGATAAAAAAACAAAACAAATTATTGATTTGTTGTTGGGTGTAATTTTTATATAATTTTTTTCCAACTGCAGATGTTGCAAATTTTCTGGAAATAAATTTAAACCGAAATGCTAGGAGAAATGTTTAACTGCGCTGAGAGGTAGTGAATATAATTTTTCATTCGAAAACTTCTTTCTCTTTTTAGAAAATCATTATTCCAAGCATCAATCACCTCAATCATGAAGGAGGAATATAAAATTATAAATTTCAGGCATAATTTAACAGCTGAATGGATTATAAATAACTGTTTATTGAGTACGAAACTAATTGGTGCTACTCTTATAATTGAAACAGAATAAGCGGGAACTTTAATCATTGCTCTAGAGAAATTCGGAGACGAGAAATCAGTTTATATCAAAGCTTGTTTCATGCCACGAAACCGACTGGAATATTCTTTGAACAACGACCAGAACTTTTCGTCTTCGTTTATCCCAGACTAGAACCCCTAATGATGTGTGTTTGTGTGTGTATGGAAACAAATCACACTCATCGAGTACTGTAGATTTAACACTCCGAATGAGGTGTTGTCAAATAATATGGGGCATGATGTAACGATTTGTGTTATAAAGAAACAATAAAACTTTTAAAATGCTTTTCTTATTTATCACTCCTCATACTTCCTTAAACTTTGTAGAAGGTACCTTCTTTTGTAAAGAAGAAAGGCAACTTCATACATATCTTCTGTTCTTTCCCCTTTCAATATATGAATGCGTAATGATGAACCGAGAAAAGAAAGGGATAAGAAGAAGGAAAGAAAATAAGTTTTACATTGCAAATAAATCTTGAGATCTACATTTATATTGTATTGGTGGTGAGCGGTAGAGTTGGCCTTTAGGTTGGATGGAGACAATCAACTGGTGCCCAAATTGATCAAAAGAGTTGGGTCGCTTTGTCCTCCTCCGCTCAGAACAACAAGGCATAAAGGAACGACTTGCCAACCAACCTCCTCAAAACGAAATAGAAACAAGAAAGCTTCCACTAACTGCGCCTGTCACTATTCCAGCCAATATTTCAAGTATTATTTAGAGTTCAACGCTTCTTCTAAAGCGAAAAACAACAATATTTATTTTATTAAATATTAAAAAAAACATGAATAGATACTTTATATTTACCTTTAGGTTAATCCATAAAACGAAGTAGTTATACTTAATTCAAAGCTTATAATATTTAAATATTGTTATAACATTATTTGTTTATTAAATTTAGATTCAAGAAATAAGTAATACATATTGTGAGCTATAAATTAACTATATTAACTGTTGTTAGACCATGGAGCAGCACCTGTAGAGCATCAGAAGAGAGGAAGTGGTCCTTACAAAACATAAAATAGGACACACAAGGCTTACCCACGCTAGTTGCCCGGCAGATGGCCTTATTACTTTTTAAAGAGTACAAAAAGCCGTAATCATGCCGTCCTTTGGAGGGGGTGTAAATAGAGGACCTGAGCCTGAGCGATGTCAGCCACTACTTGAAGAAAACTAATATAATAATATGTAAAGGAGATGGTTGGGGGGTGCAGTCAATAAGAACACCGAATAAGTGAAATACTTATATTATGTGCCGACGTTTCGACCTACAGTGTAGGTCATCTTCAGGGCTAACAGAGAAACAAACAGAACAAAAATGTAAAAACATCAAAGTTGTACAGTAACAATACTAGTGACAAATAATGTAGAAAAATACAAAGTGGCAGATATGAAAATAGAAGATAAAGAATATTAAAAAGGAGTCAGATTATAATAAAATAAAGATATAGACAGATTTAAAAATTACTGATAATGAAAAGGCATTAAACTAGTGGTAGATATAATAAAAATCAGATATAGACAAATATAACAAAATTATTGAAATAGTGACAGATATAATTATAGAAAATGTGATAGAATATAATAAAATTAAGATAAAGACAGATATAACAAAGATATTAATATAATAATATAATAATTAATTAATTAATTAATAATTAATATAATAATAGGCAATATAATATAATAATAGGCAACATTTAGAGCCCACACTGTAGCATCACCCGATTAGCCAAACGAGCATGAAGTGAAGATTAATGAATAGGCAATAAATTAAACTTTACGATAAAAATGAAAAAATAGATAGATATATATATATATAGAGAGAGAGAGAAAGAGAGAGAGAGTGTGAGAGAGAGAGAAAGAGAGAGGGATATGGAGGATATTTGAAAAATATAGTGACACGTAATATGAAATTGAAAAAATTATGATATCAAATAGATTTTATTTTAGGTTTGTTTTAATAACTTAAGTATTTTGGAGTAGGTTGGGGATAGGTTTTGTTTGTCTGTCTTTTTGTTGTTGATAGGAACGGATTCTAAATCCATATGGATGGTTTCGATTGTGTTAGGTGATGCAATCTTTAAACAGGTTTTTGGTTTTGTAGGACGAGTTGCAGTTGAGAATAGAACAGGGAATACGACATATACTGTGTGAGCGATGATTAGGTAGAATAGATCATTGACACGGGTGTAGATGTTGGAGAGTTTATTATGAGATTGAAGACTCTTTGCTCCACGATCTATCGAAATGGAAGAAGAACGCGTCGCACCACCAGTAGTCCATTTACCACCGCCAATAAAAATAAAAGGAATCAAAAACTTTCAAAACTTATGCACAGACTTATTAGCTCTTTTAGGGGACAATAATTTTGAATGTTTTTCCAATAAAGAAGTGATCACATTAAAAACTAAAAGCAGTGATGCATATAGAGAGTTGATTATGAGAAGTGCGTAACTTAATAAATAAAGGAGCGTAAGAATTTTTTAATGTTGTTAGAGAGGGAAGGTATATATGACAGGGATGGAGGGTGGATTTGGAGAACGGTTGGGGGTTGGAGGATTATTGTGGTCAATGGATAAGCTTATTGACAATATGGGGAGGAAAGCTGTTTTTTAACAAGAATTCTTTGATGCGATTTGTGTTGGTTTCATGGAAGCAGGGGTCAGAGAGGGATAGGCAACGGTGGATGTTTTTTTTAGCTACGTTTATATTTTGGTGTTGTTTATATGTTGGGAGTAGTAATTAAGGTAAACTGAACATACTTGCTCTGGCAGATTCCTTAATTATTAATTATTACTCCCAACCGCTCTCTCCCACTCTCCCCCTCTCTCTCTCTCTCTCTCTCCCTCTCTCTCTCTCTCTCTCTCTCTCTCTCTCTCTCTCTCTCTCTCTCTCTCTCCCTCTCTCCCTCTCTCCCTCTCTCTCTCTCTCTCTCACTCTCTCTCTCTCTCCCTCTCTCTCTATCATAATATTTTATAAATCATTATTGAAAGTTCGTGGGGGAATCATATCAGAAAAAATAATCATCCAAATTGAAATGCTATATCATTTTGAATTCGAAAAACAAAGATTAATGTATAGAAATCATGGAAATATCCTGAAAACATTTTTAGTAGTCCGTAGCATTTTGAAAACGATGTTTAAAATAAGGTTTTTGAAATATTAATATATTATTAGAGTATTAAAAATTTATTTTAAATATATACAACCACGCTAAGCACTTGAGACTAATTCCACAAATTTGTTCACTCTAACAAGATATAATTATATAAATTTTATTAAATTAATGTCTGTTATTACTATTGGCGTTAGTGTGAATATGTTTTGCTTTTTGACAAAGTTTCAACAAATTGACCGCTATGACGAATTGCAGCAATAAAAGGACTCTAAATAAATCCTGTTTAAAGAGTAGCAGGGGTGAAGGTTTAATGTCATGTTGCATTAATTGCTGAGTAATTTACTGTCAATTGTATCGACAAAACTCTCCCCCGGGATAGTAAATGTCTAGAATAGTATCTGAATAATTTATTATTGATCCGAGATTTATTTGCCAGGGATAGTTAATACTCAATTATTAGAGCATTTTGAAATTATTGTATATATTTTTTATTTATCAATATTTTGAATCTTATTGTATTATATTAATGATATAAAAATCTGATTTGAATTATTATATGCACCTAGCAACTTACATAAATATTTGATCAGGAATCATGTCGAATTCTCCTCCATTCCATCTCTGTTTTATTTTATTTTTTTCCACCGTTGATATCAGGTTTTAGGTATGATGTTTTATAGTCCTTATATTTAGTTTTTTAAACATTGCCTGGTATAATAAATAAATATATAACTCTTTTTTTGTGTTTTTAAAATATGTCGAGATATGAGTATTTATTTATCAACTAAACTTATATATGCTCTTCCTGGATTTTGAAAAATAAGAAAAGTTAATTTGTACTTAATTTATTTTATCTAAGAAAGCAAACAAGTGTAAGAGCTAATTATAATACCTGTTTAAAAGGCTTTGAATAGATATTTGCAAATAAGTAGGAAGATAACAATATAGTTGACAAAGGTACTAATGGCTTCAACGAATCTCAGAGAGAGAACTAAAAGGAACAGTTATTGGACTCTCTGAAAAGGCCTTAATCCAATTTCGAAATCGATATGCAAATATAGCGATAAGGATCCAGGAAAGGCAAAATTAACCTCAAATAATATTTCGGAAACCGATTAAGTGGGGCCACCCAGAACGATTTATAGTAAATAACAAGAGACAAGCGGGGGTCAATAAAAGTGGAAAGGAGGAAAAAAGAATATAAGAGGGAGTCTAAAGAAAAGGCGAGAAAGCAAACCGTTGTTATTTTGGAGTTCGGAAAAAATTTTCTAGTAAAATAGTGAACAAAAGTTATCATTTATAAGGCTCTTGTTTGACATGTACTGTAGTATAGAGATTTGGTTCAGAGAGAGACACGCATACAGATCAGAAATCCAACACTTTCTCATTTCTTATTCTGAGTGGAAAGATTTGTTCAGAATTCATGGAGGTGAGTTTGAGGACAATTAATGGAGACAGGACCGATATGGAGATATACAATTTATATAATGAGCAAGATATATCCCTTTCATTAAGCTAAACAATCTGAGAAGAGATATTTTGCATGGATGGCTGAAGAATTACCTTTGAAGAAGATTCTAACCAATCACATTTTTAATAGAGCTAGAGTTGGCTGACCAAAGCAGAGGTGAGCGTTTTATGTAGCCAATGGTACTGGAAAATTTTAGATTGTAAAAACTGGATGGCAGTGGCACAGAATAGAGACTTCCTGCGGCTGCTGCTGAAGAAAGCCATGACCTTGCACTGGTTGTAGTGCTAAGAAATAGAAGAATTATATTCAACAATATCTCAATGGCATCTGTAATAACTATAGTATATAGAAAATAATCTTCATCTTTAACGAACTTGCGGCATAGAAGAGTATATGAAACATAATCGACTGCTTAAATAAATGGTAGTTGGTAGTTTTTAGTAAGCCGGAATTAACAATGCTCCAAAATTAAGAATAAAATAAATTCAAGTAGACGTGCTCAATTCTTTACCCAAATAAACATAAGAAGTTATTTTTAAAGAATTTAATTTCATTTGGAAAAAAAAAATGTTTCTCTTATATAAAAATTAGCACCGTTCTATATTAAGCAAGAGCATACTTATTAAAACCCAAGAATTTTTTTGTGCAAAAAAAAATGTGCATTATATCAAAAATGATTAAGGACTTAAATAGTTCAATAGTTTATCGATAAAGTATTTGATTTCGTCCTTGATTTAGAACTATATAATATAAGTTATATTTTTTCTATTTATTTTACGGCAATTTATTTTTTTACGGTTGCACCCTGTCGGCCCTCTGTTTATTTAATTGTAGTACAATGTGTAATTAACGTTTTAGTAAGTAGATTACCCCGATATAGGATAGTACTTATTTTGTACTTTCCTGGTGAGATTGTTAAAATATGAGTGCCTAATTAGTATTGCTTTGATATTTTCAATATTTAACATTAATTAAAATGATGAATTGCTTTTATTGTAGGTTTTTTAAAGATAAAAATATATTTTATTTTGAAGAGAAAAGATTTGCCCTGCAGGGATTCGAAACTGAGTACTCTGCATCTCTAGCGCAGTACTCTATCAACAAAGCTACCAGGGCTCGTAACCAGGCCAGACAAATCCATTCTCTTCACCGATCCCACATCCCCAGTACTCGCCAGACAAATCCATTCTCTTCACCGATCCCACATCCCCAGTACTCGCCAGACAAATCCATTCTCTTCACCGATCCCACATCCCCAGTACTCGCCAGACAAATCCATTCTCTTCACCGATCCCACATCCCCAGTACTCGCCAGACAAATCAATTCTTTTCACCGATCACACATCCCCAGTACTCGCCAGACAAATCAATTCTCTTCACCGAACCCACATCCCCAGTACTCGCCAGACAAATCCATTCTCTTCACCGATCCCACATCCCCAGTATTCGCCAGACAAATCAATTCTCTTCACCGATCCCACATCCCCAGTACTCGCAATTTTTGCGAAAGAAGAATGTTCTTTAATTGGAATCAGGTTGACGTACGTCAATTGTATATTTATAACTTTATTATATTTTGATAATTTAAATTTTTTATTTTGAAGAGAAAAGATTTGTCATGGTAGCTTAGTTGATAGAGTACAGCACTAGAGATGTGGAGAACCCGGGTTCGAATCCCGGCCAGGACAAATCTTTTCTCTTCAAAATAAAAATATTTAAATTATCACAATAAAATAAAATTTAAAAAATATAATTTATAAGAAAAATTCCAATCTTATCGCGCTGCATTCTCTGTATAGAAACAACAGTCCTGAAATCAAAATGTTGTAATAAGATGTAGGATGTTTTATTTTGATTATTTGATACGTTCCATTTTTAAAATTTATATTTAAAATCAATGCAATATTTTCTGTAACGGCTTAAAGAAGTCAGGAATAGTGACTTTGTTATTTGCCCATTCTCTAAAAATATGTAATATTTTGTTCCTTGATCGGTTGCAAGTCAACGCCCATAAAATATTAAATCACTTAAATCAGTTTTATATAATAGACTGATATACAATTTATATTAATCATAAATCCTTAAGCCTAAACTTTACATTGAAAGCCTATGCCTTCACATTTTTAATAATAATTTAATACTAAATAATCATTTATTCAGAAATGTACACTGAAACCTATCCAATTGATAATATTAATGTTAAAAATCCTTAGTATATAAACCATAAAATTGACAATCATGTTATGAGCTGGAAAATAAGTAAAATATTACTATATTAAAACGATATCTAAATATTTATAACAAAAATAAATACATAAACGTATATCCCTCCTTTCATCCACTTCATCACTGGATACCATCCATATGGTCACTATATTTTCATCCATTCTTGCTTGGTCCTTAATATCGAATCCAATGATAAGCTTTAGGCCAAGAGCCTCTCACGTTAAAGTCTCTCTCCCAGAAACTCTGACGGGACATTTACTAAAGGAAATGGATTTATGTGATATACGATCTAGAAATTCCTTTTTTAGTCCACACAGTCAAACATGTAATAGGAAATAAACCTGTGCACGCACAATAATCCAAGAGGTACCGTGAATAATCAATAGCTTGCAAAACACAATTTTTTGTGCTTCCCTCTCACATTTCAATACATGAATCAATTATGTAAGTTCAATACTCGCATTCATTCCGAACTCTTAAATATAATTTCTTTATATATAAAAATATATATTATAAATATAACTCATAAATATATAGAACTAAATTATTTTTCAAAATTAGTATGAAGGAAGTATGATTATTCAGGTAATTTAAAATAAACAGATTAGAAAACTTTAAAACATTGTTGTGTGCGTCTCACAATTTTATTTCTTTTTTATTGCACAATTTTATTGCGTCTCACTAATTTATTTCAAAGAGGAAGATAATTACCTTCCTCCTTGAAATAAATTTAAATAATTAATATGTCATTAAACTTCAATTTAACTTTTATGATATCACCTAGATTACATAATACTCGTAATATGTATTTTGCTATTTAATAATGAATTCTTTCCATGGTTTTGATTCTTTTCTATTGTATATTTATAATTCATATTGTATCCATATGTGAGTTTTTATATACATATATGTATGTAATTGGTATTTTAAATAAATTAATTTTAATTTAATACATAAATTAAATTTAATTTGGTAAATATTTTCTTATAGAAAAAAAAAAATTTGTTTCCCATTATTTTGCTCTAGTAAATCATTAGTTCATCTCAGTAAAATGCAATGGGATACGGTGAATTGTTTTAACTAAACAAAGTTAAAGATTATAAAATGCCAAAAATTATTTTTATACAAAAATAACTTGGATACGTTTTCTTCTATATTCGATTTTTTTTCCTTTCCTTATCATATAAGGTACACATTGTTTTTATAACATCTTCAGCTATCAAATTTAAATTTCGTAGGCACCATGGGAAAATATATCTTTAATTTTAATTGACTCATTTATCATCACTAAAACCAATGAGAGACAGTTAATATATTTGACTATGAAATATTAAAAGTAATATTAGACAGATGATGATAAAAGCCTTTTTTAGAAAAAGGAAAATAGTTAGAAAAAAATGATTAAATTGACTATTCCAGCCAGTTTTCATAAAAAAATTGCTGATGTATTTGGGCAAATGGCTACCTATATATGGAGTTTCAGTTTCACCCATTTTTTTTGTTTACGACCTAATCTGGAGCAGGTGGAAAACAAAAATATCTTAAAATATCCTTTTCCATACTACCGACCCCGACGTATATTTTTATAATTATTGATGTATTAATATTTATTATATTATAGTTTTTTTTTTTAACTTATATTATTTTCCATATATATTTTTTAATCTCAAATTACCAATCGGAAATGAACTCTCAACTTTCATCTAGAACAGTTATGGACACTTAATAAATAATATCTTATAAATATTATCTTCAATAATTATTAATGGCATCCTGAAATAAAACAATAAGAATATATATCTTCATAAATGGCAGTACATAGCATATATAAAACGGTTAATTAAGAAAACAAAATGACTGTATGGATCAAGAAATTAATGAGTCATTTTTATTTTAAGAATCATAGCATTAATAATAATTAAATTCAAATAATTCTTTGTGGTCATCTTGGTTCAATGAAATAAACACATAGAAGGGGAACCACTTCCATTAGAATTAAAAGGTTGGAAGTGGATGGGATTTCTGTTGAGGATCTTTGAGGATAGATTAAATAAAGGCTGGATCAATCATTGCGTCCTGACAGTAACCCTGTATTCAATAATACTCTAGTCCTTGAGAATTATCCATCCGCCCCTGTCTTGATATTTCTTCCTATTTTCCTCTATTTAAAACAATTTTCATTAGTTTGATATGATGGCTATAATATTTGTTCATTATACAATAGAGCTACATTTAATTGAAACTACATCAACTTTATAGGTGCAATACTTAATATTTAGTTGTTAAGATTAGTTTACAAGAGGAGTGGCTCAGCGGAAGATCACTGAGTTTCCATGCCGGAAATCCTGGTTCAAATCCCGCTTCGGGTAAGACTTTTATTTAGTCTTTTTGCAGCCGGAGATGAATCATCCTATATCATATAGGATCTAAGACCGTCCAGGGGCTCACCCAGCCTCTATAAAATGTTATAAAAATAAGGGTGAAAAATCTGGCGGTTGAGCGTGATTTAAGACGTCACCTCCTTGCAGAACCGTTGTTTGTTTGTTCATTTAACGTCACTTTTTGCTGCTATGGCTAATTATGGCTATATTGGCAGCTCTAAATTTTTTCTATCTAGGTTTAATTAGGATAGGAGTTTTTAACGAGTACTTGACATCGTAAAGGCTCGGGACCCCCGTTTAACGTCCCTTCCGAAGGACGATGTAACTAAGGATTTTTTACACCCTTTAAAAAACCATTGGGCCACCTGCCGAGCTGCGTACCCGCGATCTTGGGCTTAGTAGTTTGTGCAGAACCGTTGTCCACGAAACAGTAAAGTCTCTACCATACACTAAACCCCAGACCCGTTCACGGGTTGTAGTGGTACAGGTTATACATTAATTTTTCTTATTCTCACCTGTCAGTAGAGTGATAACAAATCAGAAAACTCTTTAGGAACGAATATCTTGATATTTTAGGTTTGGAGATGACTAACTAGTAATTTAGAAAGTGCTAATTTCAGGTCTTGGTTAAATAAAATAAAAAGGAGATCTCTCATCCAGGTTTTTAAGTTTATTTTTTCCTTATGGTCAAATCACTCATGACCATATTTTCTATCGTTTTATTGTAATTCCCATTACGGTTACGTGAATAAACAAATTTAGATAATTTTTTATAATTGTTGGTCAATTTTTTGAGTTTTAAATATTTTTATTTTAATGAGAAAAGATAGTCCCTCGGCCGGGATTCGAACCCGGAACCTTTGTCTTTTCATGACAGCGCTCTACCAATTGAGCCACAAAGGCCGCCTGCCGGCAGAGGACAAATCTTTTCTTTATCCGATCCCATATCCTCGTGCTCTCGCAATTTTTGCGATGAGTCCGGGTTCGAATCCCGGCCGAGGGCCTATCTTTTCTCTTTAAAATAAATATATTTAAAACTAAAAAAATTGACCAATAATTATAAAAAAATGTAAATAGTAATAAGATGTAAGTCAATAAGATCCTAAAATTAAATTAATGTTCAAAGAACTTCGTTCTAGTGTATTCATCGCAAAAATGCGAGAGCACGAGGACATGGGATCGGATAAGAGAAAAGATTTGTCCTCTGCCGACAGGCGGCCTTGGTGGCTCAATTGGTAGAACGCTGTCACGGAAAGACAAAGGTTCCTGGTTCAAATCCCGGCCGAGGGCCTATCTTTTCTCTCTAGAATAAAAAAAAAATTTAGATAATGTTTGATCGATAGTTCAATGTGAATCTATTAAAATATTTTCCATTTTCTTACGTAGCAAGAACCTTCTATTATTAGCTTTAGCATGTTGGATTAAAATGACTTCTATTGTTGTGTCTCTTGCTTAACAGTAAATCTGTGAGGGTACGTCCATATCGATTTAAGTAGGAAATATTTGTAAAAAACGCTCAGTAAAACTTCAATAGATATTTTTACGAGGACAATGGACTGTTCAAGAACTATTTATAAAACTCCATAACATTTCATAAAGTATTCCCAAAATTGGTATAAAATTGCCATCATTTCCTTCCATATTCTGAACATTATAATGCTGTGATGAGTAATTAAAAAAAATTTTGGCTTCCATAAATTCATACAATTGAAAAATGGTGTTAGTTCAATGTACAAGATTAGAATTAGGGCATATTTCTACCATTGAGATATAAATTAATACTATCTTTTATATTTAATCACAATTTCAACTGACTTGAATTAATTAATATTTGTAAACCCTGAAGAAGACCTGGAATATGTGTCGAAACGCCTGTTTCTAAGAAATATTCTTACCTCTGTTTAAAGAATTCAAATTCTGGAATGTTTGCAAATAGTCTGGAATCTTAAGGAATATTCCAGACATTGTGGAACCTTGCAGAACACTCTCGAATGTTCAGAGGCATATTCTTGAACATTGTGGACTATTCGAAGTATATTTTACAATCAAGAAAGCGGAAGGACAAACTTTAAAATATTGCGGCGTCAACCTCACAGACTCCTGCTTTTCTTACGGTCAACTAAACGTAGCTTGCTTGCTCTCGAGTAGGAAATTCAAAAAATGTATACATGTATACTCCGGATAACAAAATGAAAAATGTTGCTTATAAACAATTATTGTAAATAGAAGTGTTGTAGTTAGAATATATTTTCAATAAAAAATTTGCATCTCATATATGTTAAAGTTTATTCTTATATTCCAACTACAGCACAATCTCATATCAACTCCCTGAGCGAAGCCGGTACTCTAGCTGGTATATGGTAAAAACAAAAAAAAATCGATTGATAGCCTTAGTTTCGTATCAGTTATTTTGATTCACCGCTGTGTTAACAATACGCAACCAAAATTCTACAATTTAAATAATTATTTATTTAAACATTAGTAAATCAATGATATTTGGAAGACTTGAGTTTCTTTTTAAAATGTTCACATTAATAAACTAAACTAATTGATATTCAATTACATTTATTAAAAACTTGTTCTTGTCTCCATTTTTCGTACCATATGGGCAGGCTAACCTTCAAACATAAGATGGAGCATGATTGGCACACTGTTCGAACTACTAATTGTCTGTCTATTAACTTAGATGGATTCTGAGTAAAATCCTTGCTTTAATAAACTTGAAGCAAGGTCCATTTTTCGATTAAAAAATAAAAGTTCACATTTGAATGCTAACTGGTTTGAGGGAGACTGAAGTAATTGGGTTGGGCCTGTAAGTGATTTAGCCCGACTAACTGATTTAGAGAAGACCTGCCATCTTCTGGTGACAGTTAGCGGGTGACATTCCAACACGTTGCTTCCTTATTTGTAATTAAAATCTGCATAACGTCTCCATCTGGCTCTGCCCCTTTCCTTCAACCTAAGCAATTCTTCTTCCAATCGTACAAATGAAATAACAAGGCTGAATTTTCATCTGTATGTAACGCTTGGTGGCTACGTTTCACGAGAAAACCTTTGAGTTTATTTCGACGAAATTTTATTAAAAATGAACATTATTTGGCAATAGTCCACTATGTTTGTTTGTTCATTTAACGTCACTTTATGCTGCTATGGCTAATCGTAATAATAGTGGGAGCTCTAAATTTTGTCTATCCAGGTTTAATTAGGATAGGGATTTTTAACGAGTACCTGACATTGTACAGGCTCGGGACCCCTGTTTAACGTCCCTTCCGAAGGACGGCCTAACTAAGGATTTTTTACTCCCTTAAAAAAGTCCTAGGGCCACCTGCCGGGCTACGAACCCGCGATCTTGGGTTTAGTAGGTAGTTACGCTAACCCCTAGACCACAGGTGACCTTGCAATAGTCCACTACAGTCTAACAATTATGTAAAGTAAATTTAACATAGCCGAAGGAGGGTTGGGGAGGTGTTGTGGTGCGAAGGGAGAACTGAATGAGTCTTGGTCAACATGGGTCACATCTGTCTGATAGAGATAAGACGCCCTTTTATTAGAATAGTGTCCCAGATAGAAATATTTCATGTAAAATTTTACATGAATGTAAAACAACAGAAAATGCAAAGATGTTACAGCAAGAGAAAAAAAAGGTCACAATGAAGACAAAAGGGGAGTGAAGCAAGCTAAGTAGTGGGTTGAAGACTTGGCTTTCGGGTTGCTACTGCTGGCGGGACGTTATTTCAGCGAAGGTGCTTTCTGATTGTCGGGGACTTGTCGAACTTTCTTGCCAGCATTTACCGCTTATCACCCCTTATGGAATATTTTATCGTAACTACTAATCGAACCAAATTCTGTCCAATAAAAACATTGTTTAAAACAGGGTTGACCAAACAATTTTTGTTTACAAATACATTCATTCCCATTTTACAAAAATATTTAGTTTATAATGGCCAAAGTAGTGAAGACCTATATATGTAGAACATATATTACAACATTACTTTGCATCTTACAGACCTTATCGGACTTTATTTGGAAAATAAATATGAATTCAGAAAATGAGGGGTACGTTGGCTACAAGCCCTCTCCCATCTAAAGGTAACCTTAAAGCATTATATATGTGTTGTTATTAGGGAATGAGAAACGTATCAACAAAAAAAAAACAAAAAAAATGAAGAACTCAACGTGAAACATAAAATAATTATTAGAGTGCAATTAGAAAATTCCATGAAACAACATTGGAAAAACTAACGAGTCAGTGTTTCTCAAATTTAGGAATGAGTGGGAAATACCTTAACATGACATTAACCTTACTCCGAACTTCAGTCGAATTTTGGTCAATACTTGAGATTTATTGATAAAACTGATCGAAGAAATTTGAAACAATTTTATTCTGAAATATTAACCATTTTAAATAATTATAATAATCCTAGCTAGTTTGGTTTATTTTATTTATTTGTTTTTTTGTTGGTTGGTGACTTTATCCTATATTTTGCTGCTTCCCAGAAGTTTTCAATAAATCCTAAACAAAATAAAGCTACTCCTATGTTAGGAGTGTGAGGTTGCTGTTAACAGTTTCTTTTTTTTTGGGGGGGGGGGAGGGGTTTTCCAGTTGCCATCTACTGAGTGATTTTCATTTTGCGTACTTGCCAATAAAGGACCAAGCAGATATCGTGTTTTTAAATGACCATTCTTTCTTCTCCTCCAATTACCCTTCATTCTAACCGAGTCCTATTCTCCTCCGTCCATCTCCCATGCCCATGCCTAGAATCTGATGTTTTTGAATCGGTGTTAAATCTTCTTCTTGTCCAGGCTGTTCTCATCGGTAATTCCAGGACTATTAAGTTTTTCCTTCATCTACTTAGCATAACTACTGGCTGTTTTGAGGTTGTATACCTTATCAGATGCTTGTTCAACATTTTGAGATCTATCCTTACCTGTATACCTGTACAAACCGTGAACGGGTCTGGGGTCCAGTACATGATAGAGACTGTACTGTTTCATGGACAACGGCTCTGTAAGGAGGTGACGTCCTAGATCACGCTCAACAGCCAGATTTTCCCCCTTATTTTGGGTCACCTATTTTCATAACATTTTAAAGAGGCTAGATGAACTCCAGGAGGATCCTAGATCCCATATGATCCATCTCCGGCTGCTAGCGGGATTTAAACCACGATTTAAGTTTCTCCTCCATCTGCTTACCAAAACCATACTTATCAGATATTTGCTTGTTCAACCTTTTGAGATATATCCTTACCATGTTCACGCAGATAGTTAGTCATATTTATCTCAAAATGTTCCCTCTGTTTATTCGTATATTTGTTTAGCCAATCTCAATCTGTAGCTCCCCTCTGATATTCTTGAGCTATCAGTTCTTCTTAAAATTTGCCTTTCGATGTTCAAAAGTTTTCCCAGGCTTGAGTGATTCGCTGATCCATGCCATAAAAATCCCTAGCCTTTGTACAGCATTTCCGTGCCTTAATTTCACGTTGGTGGATTTTTTTTATCGGTGGATTTTCTGACGAATTTTATTTTTTCTAATTTGATGGAATCTTCTTCCATAGTAGGCCTGTCCGATCCATTATTGTGATTCGTATTATAATAAAAAATGAAACTATATTATACTCTTTTAAATAGGCTCACAGCCAATCGACAGGCAGTCGAGGCCCACCCACCAGAGACAACTCAGTAAATACCTAGTCAATCAGAATGCAGTCGATCAGATCACTGAAAGAATAACCTCCGCCCCCGGACCCGAACAGGTATAAGAACCGAAGGACAGGAGAGCATTTTCAGTCTCAGACCAGGCCCTGAGGAATCTAGTAGCATCGCTAGCGAATCATTGGCAAAGAATTGAGGACACAGTCAAACCAAAAGAAATATTTGATTCATGGATTCAAAACTTTATAATCCTTAGGTCATAATGATAACATAAATATGTTTCACTTGGTTTCACCACCAAATTTACTGTCTGAAATCTTATTGTTTGAAATATGGGTTACAAGTAACTTTTATGTACCGCTAACTAGCTGGATTTCACTAGCACCCCCGACTGAAATGTGTTAAAAAATACTTTATTCAACTATTTACTCTTTTTTACTGATATTTCTGAATAAATAATTATAAAAAATAACTGAAAATGTATTAATTGTTGTTAATGTACAACTCCTTCGCCATCGGGCAGAGTTTAGATTGGATTGGATGGTAAAGGAAAGCGATGGCCGGACTGAATAAGATAAAGACGAAGCGATTAATCGGCTTCAATATTTGCCAGCTCCTTCCGCCCAGGCGTGCCAGAGATTGATAGCTCTTGTCTCTCCTAAGATCACATTACCCTCCTCCCATGTCTACAGGTTATCATTTTTAGTAAAAGATTTTCATTCTTATAATTTTTTTCTTTTTTTAAACTGGATTTATTCTTCATTTATTTTGGGTAAGAGAAAATAAAAACCATTTTCCCGTTGTTGTTTATTCAGTTATTTTCACTCTTTAGAGACGTTTTGACACTATTTTGTCATTCTCAATCCTTTCTTCTCCTGCATTTTTAACTTTAAATAAATAAATTAACAATAATTACAATACTATAAATAATTTAACATAAATGTCCAAAGATAACACACTATAAGTATAAATACCTGGAAAGTCATACTTTTAAAAATTCTTAGGAGATCACTAGTCCGCCTTATGTTAAATTATTTATAGTATTGTAATTATTGTTAATTTATTTATTTAAAGTTAAAAAATGCAGGAGAAGAAAGGACCGAGAATGACACCATAGTGTCGAAACGTCTCTAAAGAGTGAAAATAACTGAATAAACAACAACTGGAAAATGTTTTTTATTTTCTCTTACCCAAAATAAAAGATTTTCTTTTATTATAATGTATTGATAATATTGAACATCAAAATTGAATAAGTGTACTCAATTATTTATTCAGGTAAGTAGTTTATGATATATTGGGTTATCTTGAGAAATCATGCAGGATTTTTTGTTTTATTTAATATACCCCTCCAAATAGTTCCGTAAAAACAAAGAAAGCCGTTGAAGAACTTCTTCCTTCTTTAAAGCTTTTCACTTTCGCAATCACCTTGAGATGGTCATCAACGTTTCATTTGCTGACTTCTTGAGTTTTCTGGCCAGTTCTCTAACAGTTGTTCAGGAATTTTCTTCCGCTAAAACTCAGAGAACATCGTATCAGAACATCTTCCACGGATCTCTTTGTCTTCAAGGCTCAAGTGTTTCTCTAAAATCTCTAGAACAGTTGAACAGTTCACTCACTGATACTGCCTTTGCCTCAGGCTTGGGTTGAGGATGCGAAAATTGCGCTTTGACATCTTAGTAAAGACTGAATTATATCAAAGTAGCAAAATGTTACAGAGGTAAACGTTTTCCTTGGGAGAGGATTAATAAGTGTTTAAAAGAGTCAAAAAAGGCAAAAGTCCAACAAACATTATCAGTTTACAAATAATAAGGGTACTATAAAGAAATCAGAATATCGTGCATTATTTATCGATTATTTGCATTATTTAAGAATGCCTTGTAGAGTTATGTATATAAGATAATACTAATATAATATAAGTCGAAAGATATTTTATATTTATCTACTTAATATTATCATAATTATTTTACTAATCAATCAAGGTGCTTTCAATAGTACCTCGATTGCAGTAAGGTAATGTATTTCTAACTAAGCCACTTGTTTTTTTAGTTTTAACTACGCGCTATAACAGGAGAAAACTTTGTTGGTTATTATTTTTAATTATAAACCTTTTTAATCGATCGGAAAAAATGAATACTTGACGTCGCCTCAAAAATCGTGGTTTCATAACTCAAGGATTTAGAAAATACCGGGAATCCAAATTCAAAGAAAAGTATCAAAAATAAACGTCCATCGTTCAAGAACCTGGGATTTTCTATCCTTCGTGGCTGTCGTGTTTTAACTAATGAAAGAGGTCATCCGTGGCCGATCCTCAGAACTCGACATTATTTCTTGCCTTTTTGCTTCAAGGTAGTGATTAATTAGAGAATTAATTCCTAAAAGTTAGTTTTAAAATGAATATACCAAGTCCTCGAAGATAATTTTATTAATGCTTTGTGCTCATTATTTTTATGACTAATTTGCAATCGGTAAAAATTAAATTTAAGGAATAGCTGAAAATTAAGGTAAATACTCTTCGAGATAATTATTGAATAATAAAAGTAATACATGATAAATAAATAATTATAAAAACAAATAAATAATTTAAAAATAGGTTCCTACACTTTTTTGGTTATTCGGTAAGTAATGGATTCCCTTAATTTACTAATTGTTACTCTTTTTACAGGGTCACATAAATATTTTTAAAAAACACATAAATATTAAAAAAAAAAACAATTTCATAATTATCTATAATATATAAAACGTTATGGAGTGATATTTTAATTTTCCACCTTTTAATTTTCGAAGGCAAATCATAAATTACTTTCGATAGAGCAATAAATTATGTTTTTTATCAGATAACTAATTTCATTCAATAACCTTCTACCTTACGCACATTTTATCCTACCATTAACAAACTGCTAAATATTTGCAAATTGCTAATTAAGTTGTATATCCTATTATATTGGTCGAATCTATGGTATGTGAGTCCTATTCAGCGCATTTAAATATCTTTTCTTCGAATCATTTAATATTGCTAAAAAATCTATACTCAAACAACACTAGATTTTTTTTAATAAAACATCGTAGGGATCATTTTGGTACTCTGAAAGGTGTATAGTTTTCACATCAGTTGATTTCTATTGATCAATAAGATTGGACTAAAAATTATGGTATGCTTGAAAGTTAAACAAAAAGTCGAATAACAATAAAATCATTATTATTTTAAAAAAAAGAATCATTTAGAACGAACTTAGACCCTTCATGCAACCAAAACATACCCTCATTTTCCGACTTATTTTCATTCAATTATTAAAAATAAACACCCGACGTAATAAAACTGGAATTTTGCGGTTGAGCTAGATATTAGGTTTTTAATAATCTTTGCATTATAATATGCGTAATATTAAATGCAATGATGCCAACCTTTTAATTTTTTTAAAACTACGTATGCGACGTAAGTCTTCATTGTATAGGCTGCATATTGCATTTCCTCACCTGTTTACAGTTATATCTAAACCGTAGTAACATTTAATATATTTTAATTTTTTTAAATTGTTACTATTGAATGGTCAGCATCTATTCGGAATGATTATTTTCCAATATAAGTCTTATTTCTATCAACCATTCTTGTTTTCCGCCTAAGAAAACAAGAGTGAACAGATCAAACCTAACAAACAAGCATGAATAGTAGAAATAACAAAGTTTATACAGCGATTCACAGGAGTCTATAGCCTAATGATTTTAATTCAACGCTTTTAAACACAATCAACCAACATAATAGATGCTAAGGGGGGATGTTGTTGCATTTTCAGAGATTCACTTTTATTTATGTATACTTACGAGACTGGTATGGAAGGAAAAAGGCTCAGAGAAAGACCTCGCATATCCTAGGAAGACAGCTTTCAGGAGGAAAGGAGTGGACAGGAACTAAAGGAGAGAGTTGGTTCAGGACAGAGATACTTTATCCAGAAATTATAAACAGGAAGCTCCCACTGCATAGTGGTAGAAGAGGGAAGGATTATGATTATAAAGATGATGATGATTTATTAGGGATTTGAATGTTGAAAATGGTCAGAAGAACCTCGCGAAAGGGAATTGAGATTATTTAGCTTTAAGATTGTTGCGAAAATACGATGTGTAATTTACATTCAGTTCTTTGTTCTTCATTCTTCAGGACAAATAAACTATTCAGGATAAATTTAAGTGGAAAGTAGTAGACTGGATAATTCTAAGAGTGGAGTGAAATGGTCAAGGACTGCAGTCAATGATTACACAACATAAGAATGACTTATTTTATTTTGCCTACGTTTTCGCTACTATTTAGGCTCAAGGGCAGTGAGGTGAAGAGTCAAACTCCAACAGACTTCACTTGACCCCAATCTTAGGCCGAAACGTAGGCACAATAGCCTACACCCTCTGGCCATTTTACACCATTATTCAGGTAATAGTTTCTCTCAGATCTAGAGAGTCTACAGACTTTTCGAATTATGTCTATTCGTCTACTATATATTCATAGACATGTCATCTACATCTTATATTCATAGACATAACATCTACTATACATTATGTCTATTCATCTACTTATATATTCATCTACTGTATTTTGTCTACTCATATTTGTCAACTAAGTCACATAATTTTTAGTGTTTCTATTCACCCCACAAGAAAAATTTAATACTAAATCACATTTTTACTATAAAAAATACATATTGTGTGTTTTATATTTATGTTAGACTCTCATTTGACACAGCAGGACTCTGTAAAATGCCAAGAAAATACAAACCGGTGGTTGGAGGGGGCTACAAAAAGCATGATCCAAAAACAATCGAAAATGCACTTTCCGACATACAGAAGGGACTAAGCCTTCGGAAGTCTGCTGAGAAACATGGTTTGCATTATAGTATTATATGTATATCAACACTTGAAAAGAGGTCTCAATATGAAGAACCATGGTGGTCAGACAGCTTTATCTCTCGATTCAAAGGCATGATATTTTTCAAAGATGACCTGTCCGATTTCACAATTTATTAATCATAATTTAATCTTGTTAAATACGGTAATCGTCTACCTATTCAATTCCTTTACTTACAGTTATGTAACTTCTTTTCGTTATGTACTGAAATAAATCATTACGTTGAGAAATAAATTTGTATTTATCCATTTACAAACTAAAAATACCATATTAAACTGTTTCCATTCACCTCGATTCGTTTCTATAGAAAAACATATGAAATCGAAGTACTGTTTCTATTCACCCCCATTTAATTTTTTTTCTTTAAAATGAAATAAAATTAAAAAAATTAAATACTATAAACAAATAGTTCTAACAGAGACCTGTGTTTGGTCAAAAAATTGTGTATCTAGAACAACTAGAAATATGGAAAATTTCAAACAAAAGTTGAAAATTGTTTCTATTCACCCCGTTTTACGGTATAGAATAGAGAGTAATTATTCTTTCTATTAAAAAAAACTCTAACGGTTGTTCTTCTATATTCCATAGTAGTAAAAATGAGCTCACGCACATATGATTTTTAAAAAATTAAAAAAAAAAAACCTACTGAAACCTATAACCCTTGAACAGGTCCTGGGTTCAGTACATGGTCGAGAATGTAATGTTTTAAGGACAACGGTTGTGCCCGGAGGTGATTTGTCCTAAACCATGCTCAACCGCCAGATTCCCCCCCCCTTATTTTGGGTACCCACTAAATGGAGGCTGGGTGAGCCCCAGAAGGTTCCTAGATCAATAAGATTCATCTCCGGCTACTAACAGATTAAATAAAAGTCTTACCAGCAGCGGGATTTTAACCAGGATTTTCGGCATGGCAACTCAATGCTCTACCACTTGGCCACTCCTTTGCTAAAAAGTAAACTAATACATAATTATTTTATTGAATAATTTTATATATGATAATTATCATATATAAAATTATTCAATAAAATAATTATGTATTAATTTAATTATGCGTGCAATTTCTTCAAATTTAATTTTAGATATTTCAATTATTGAATAATAATGCATAGTTATTTAAGTTTGAATGGAAGACGGAAATTAAAAAGACCCGGAAGCGCGTAGAAATAAAAATGATGCAGTTCCTCGAGAAACGAGTTACAAGAAAAGGGAAGTAAGAAGTGACATTTTAAACAATCGCCCGAGGAGCGGTAGAATTTGAAATTCAGGAGGGGCCGGGAATCTGTTACTACAGAACGTAGATCACTTACTTCACATAAACAGAAAAATATTCAGGTCATGCGGGTCCGGTCTCCAATTCCTTACTTCCAACTCTTTTTATTTCTCGCAGTCCTTCACAGCGACGGCGGGAAATAAAGGCTATTAATAATTCACTCCCATTTTTAAGGGAAACTCTCATTCATCACTCTTTCGCCTTCTCCTCGTTTCTTTAACTCGCCTCCCATGAATATAAAATCTTCCCAATGTTTTCTGCCGGCCCATCAAAGTTGAAGACTCCTGGTTCTCATACCAGGAAAAGACGAGTCTCAGAAATCGTCTCTGGAAGATTAAACGTTTTAGCTACTGCTAAAAGCACCGTATTTTACGCTTGCACTTCTGGTACATTTAGTTACATCTTTTAAATGTTGTTTGAGCCTGTTTACCTGTGTATTATGTTATTACTGATTTTTAAACAAATATTTAAATATATATGGCAAATGATATATCTGTGGCATCTGTGCATAGAGGGCTAAGTCGAATTTTGTGAATTCAAGCTATCTACTTAGAATCGTAATTTTTCTGAACTTAAAAAGGAATATCCTTCATTGCAATGGACGGAATACTTAGCGTGTTAGACACAAGGAAAGAGAAAATAATTACGAGGAACTGCATCATTTTTATTTCTACGCGCTTCCGGGTCTTTTTAATTTCCGTCTTCCATTCAAACTTAAATAACTATGCATTATTATTCAATAATTGAAATATCTAAAATTAAATTTGAAGAAATTGCACGCATAATTACATTATCATATATAAAATTATTCAATAAAATAATTATGTATTAGTTTACTTTTTAGCAAAGGAGTGGCCAAGTGGTAGAGCATTGAGTTGCCATGCCGAAAATCCTGGTTAAAATCCCGCTGCTGGTAAGACTTTTATTTAATCTGTTAGTAGCCGGAGATGAATCTTATTGATCTAGGAACCTTCTGGGGCTCACCCAGCCTCCATTTAGTGGGTACCCAAAATAAGGGGGGGGGGGAATCTGGCGGTTGAGCATGGTTTAGGACAAATCACCTCCGGGCACAACCGTTGTCCTTAAAACATTACATTCTCAACCATGTACTGAACCCAGGACCTGTTCACGGGTTATAGGTTTCAGTAGGTTTTTTTTTTTTAATTTTTTAAAAATCATATGTGCGTGAGCTCATTTTTACTACTATGGAATATAGAAGAACAACCGTTAGAGTTTTTTTTAATAGAAAGAATAATTACTCTCTATTCTATACCGTAAAACGGGGTGAATAGAAACAATTTTCAACTTTTGTTTGAAATTTTCCATATTTCTAGTTGTTCTAGATACACAATTTTTTGACCAAACACAGGTCTCTGTTAGACCTATTTGTTTATAGTATTTAATTTTTTTAATTTTATTTCATTTTAAAGAAAAAAAATTAAATGGGGGTGAATAGAAACAGTACTTCGATTTCATATGTTTTTCTATAGAAACGAATCGAGGTGAATGGAAACAGTTTAATATGGTATTTTTAGTTTGTAAATGGATAAATACAAATTTATTTCTCAACGTAATGATTTATTTCAGTACATAACGAAAAGAAGTTACATAACTGTAAGTAAAGGAATTGAATAGGTAGACGATTACCGTATTTAACAAGATTAAATTATGATTAATAAATTGTGAAATCGGACAGGTCATCTTTGAAAAATATCATGCCTTTGAATCGAGAGATAAAGCTGTCTGACCACCATGGTTCTTCATATTGAGACCTCTTTTCAAGTGTTGATATACATATAATACTATAATGCAAACCATGTTTCTCAGCAGACTTCCGAAGGCTTAGTCCCTTCTGTATGTCGGAAAGTGCATTTTCGATTGTTTTTGGATCATGCTTTTTGTAGCCCCCTCCAACCACCGGTTTGTATTTTCTTGGCATTTTACAGAGTCCTGCTGTGTCAAATGAGAGTCTAACATAAATATAAAACACACAATATGTATTTTTTATAGTAAAAATGTGATTTAGTATTAAATTTTTCTTGTGGAGTGAATAGAAACACTAAAAATTATGTGTTTCTATTAACCCCATAAATTCCGAAAACCTAACTTAAAAACATGAGTAATTTTTGAAATAATATTGTTAAAGTTAAAGCTTAAAGTAAGCCTTAATCTTTTATATGAATAATTAAACTATACTTTGTACAGTTATTTACTTTGAAGAACACTACGTATTATGACACCTGGAAAAATCAAAGTGGATAAAAAAACACAAAAATCGTGTGGTAAAATTCAACAAGACATAAAAACAGGAACCTGTGCTGCTAACCAAACAGACCATTATTTCCCTTTCAACCTAAAGTATAGCAACTTTAAAAAAAAATAATAGTTGCCACCATTTACCCATAGTTATGTAGGAAATAAATTATACATAAAAAAATGAAGTTTCGTTTCTATTCACCCCGGTTTACGGTATGTGTAATATGCATTTTTCATTTAAAACAAAACCAAACAAAGATTCTGAATTTTTAGCAAAAGTTATTGACAGCATCTCTATTAATTTACAAACAGGAGTTTAGTATGTAAACGACCGCTAAAAATCCAGGTAACAAAAGATCACGTAAGCAGGAAGCAATAGAACCTAGGAGGGTTATATGCTTGAATAAAAGGAACAGCTTCGCAGGACAGACCGGCAAGAGAGTCTAGAGGACTCAGATACTGTGTAGAAAGATGGCCATACTCCAAAGACGTCTTACAGACCTTATTGATTAAGAAACCTAGAAGTAATTTCAGATATAGATTTAAGTTTATTCATGAATGTGTTTTTATGGCAAGCCTATAATCTGAAACATTATTGCTCATATTTTAATGTATATCGCTCCTTCATAAGAACAACGACATAACTCAAAATTTAACATTTTTGACAAAAGCCTTCAGTAGCAATTGTATTGGCTGAAGTTTTTTAATTAAGGAAAAAAATATCTGATATTCAATACACAGGTTTTTTTTAATAGTCATATGTTCAGTTTTATCATGTTTGAATTTGAAGTTTTATGGGAATAATGATGTATGTTAAAATAAAAAAAGTTTCAACAGTTTACAAATTTACTAATGGTTGATAAAAGAATTTCAATACCATCATTACGACAGGTTGAAATAATTACAATTGTACGACAGGTATTAAATTGTATTAATAAAGTATTTTCATTTTAATTACTTCGATGCTTACTTAACCCAGGCAGTTTATATTGTTAGGATTACGATATTGAATGCTAAATTCAGGTTTTATGTTGACTGATTACTAAATTGGTAAACACACAACCAGTCTCTGAAAAACAATGAACAGTTATGGACAAAAATGTAAATAATAATTTTGAGTAATCATCTTCAATGATTCAAGCAATTAAGGACCGCCATTCATTTATAGAATGGCAAAAATTCATTGAGAAGACAAAATAAATGTAATAGTCAACATTATTAATAAAGATTTTTATTTTATTAAAACACTGTATTTTTTTGAATTAGGATAACTTGAGTTTTTCAAATTAATACTTGTACGTCCAGTATTGAATTTTATGACAATTCAGCTTCATATGAGAAAACGTTGACCCTTCATATCATATAAAAAGTGATCATTAGAAAAGTGAAGAAGGCGAAACCGGAAAGACGTGAAGTACAAGATACAAAGGACAAAAAGGCGGCTGAGTACCCGGAAGATGAAGACAATCGTGATAAAGAGCCGCTCCCGCTGACGAGCTATTGTACCAGAGCCAATGAGTAATGACTGTCAAATGAACCCAGCCAGCATTCATCTCCATAGAGTGCGGATTACATCCATCCTGTCAGCTTGTCTGTATTCAAACTGATCCCGATAGTAGCTTTATTATTCGCCTTTTCTTTTTTTTATTTTTAACCGAAATCGACAACTTCATATAGAATAATCAAATATTGGGTCGTTTCATATAATATTATAAATGGAAAAACAGTGGCTCAATGGTAGAGTGCTGCCGATAGAGTTGCCGTGCCGAAGCTTTTAAGTTCAAATCCCGCTCCATGGCAGACTTTTACTCATATTTCATCTGTCAGAGATTGATCCTAGCTCACCCAGTTGTAGCGGTATATGTATTTTTCTCATATAAAATTGTGGTTTTCAAATTGAAGGTCAATTAGTAAAACAACTTAAAATATTTAAAATAATTTTTGAGTACTTTTCAAAATTTTTAACCATAAGTAAGTAATCCGAATTTCCGAAGAGATCTTTTTGAGAAAAATCAGGCGACTGGTGCGGATGGACTTCGTAACTAAGCTTCGTGACACATGAGATCTGGCCTTATCGTGTAAGATTATGGGTCCATACCGATTGACCAATGCAGATGTTTTGTTGCACAATGTCAATATGTCTGTAGTACGATGTGAATAGTTTCACCTCCTGTGTGTAGGCAGAAAAAATAAATTACTCCTGCTATTGACCGCCAGACAGAAACCATTAATTTCTTTGGTTGGAAAACTTCTCGAATTAACAGCGAATTGTACATTTGGTACTACGCCCTTTTCTGAACGCGGTGGTAATGTTTCTTGCAGCTTGAGCTGCAAATTATTAATATAATAAAATTTGCAGATTCATAATATAATTATTAATAATAATAAAAAAAGATAATTGATAACAGCTCATTACAATCTGTAATATAAATATTAACAGCGACTCCTCTTGTGGACACCTGAAAAGGGCTGGTTGGGAAACAAATTATGGTCAAGGGCACAAACAGGTCGATACTTAATAAAGAAATAAACCCAAAACATCCTGGTCATCTGACTGGCCCTATTATTAACTGAAACTACCATCTCACTTCATCCAGAATCTAGTCCAACTTAAGTATAAAGAGATATTCCTATCCTAAAAGTTTATCTTTCTTCTTGCCAGAGGACGACCCTTCTCGCCGAGAGTACCATTCTTCGAACTCTGGCTTATTGGGAAAAATCCGTTCATTAAAAATGTAATCTCCCGCTGGCGTAAATATTTTCAGTACTCTCCTGTAAGGTGATGCAGCCTAGCGGACACATATGGCTAATTTCTTTCTATCCCAAGGCAATGATTTACAAAACTTGTCCACTTCCAGTAAACGAGTCGGCAACATTTATATAACCCATGCGTGTGAACTGATTAGGTTACAATGTCTCGATTATTAATGAGATCCTTAACAAAAAAACTTCATTTCTAGTTCATTACATAATCATAGTTAACAACTGAAGTCCACTAATTCCGCTATGATTTTAGTAATGATATAACGAATTACATTTCATATGAATCGACCCAAAACATTTGTTAAGTGCAATACTAATGAATCTCTGATACTCCTAGTAGACTTTCTTTCTTGTGATCCCACAATGAATGTGTAAGTAATGAAACAATAAGAACTGCCATCAAGCTTGCACGAAAAGGTGATAAGCTCAAAAGCTTTAAACCGAAGTAAGCTGTTATCGAGGTATTAAAAGAAGTTTAACATTCTTCCTTAGTGGGCTATTGCCTTCCTAAAGGGCAACTATCGTATCTCAGCACATACTCACTTTTTATTTACACTTTTTTCTTCTTTATCTACCTGTTCAGCTCCGTCATAAAACAAGCTAGTGCCTATGTGCTACCTAACGTGCCCACCATATGCGCAGTAAGTTAGTAAAGGTCCTATATTCCTTGATGGTCATGATACATTATAAAATTACTTCGTGAATGAGCCAAAAAGAGGATTGCGAATGAACGTAACAGAACCTATAATTTTTAGCACATGTTGCTTGCTATAAAGTATGGTGATCTGTTCTCTTACTTTTGTTATTAACTCTTTTATAATTCTATAATAAAAATTAAAAGAGGATTTCGCCAAAACTTCAGGATATCAATAATAATAAACAAATTTTCCAAGTCACGGTACTGGGCTCATTCATCTACGTTTCTGACATATGAAATAAATTTGGTAGACAATCTTCAGAAAAAATATTAAGTTGATTTAAAGTATGTAAATTCTAGAAATGGGCATTATACGATATTAACAAATAACTGATAAATGTGTTTCCTCAGTATTGCAAGTTATATTAAAGAAGTTCTTGAGGATCATATTCATACTAAAATCTTATAAATAGATCCTATCCATTAACAACCTTTTTTTAAAACTTTTTGAGAGAACAAAAGGTACAGTATACAGAAAACAGTTATAATGGAATAACCCAATACTTTTTGAAATGGTTCTGTTTATATATCTTCATTAATCATTTATCTAATCTGCTGATATATTAAAAAAGAAAGTACTGTTAAAACGATAAACGTCATTAATTTTTTCATGCCCATGAAATATATTTTTAACTACTTCATATTTTCTTTCCTTTCCATCGTAAACAATTAATAAAATCTATATAATTAAAAAGATCTTCTAATTATATAAAAAACAATTATATGAAAATGAGAGTGGGATAAGAAAAGTCTTAACAGCTACAGTCCTAAAACTAAATGGTGGATAGTATCTTCCAATAGTTTACATTGAGAGTTACATTGAGTTAGGGGCAACAATTATTTTCCCTTTTATTGAATAATTACAAAAAATGAAATGGCATATGTTTCCATCTGATTAGTTGGCAAAGACTGACGTTTCTTGAATGCTTGGTACGATTGGAACAATGTTTCGACGATAAAATTAAACTATAACAGACGATTGATTGTCTAATAGATTATTGTAAAATAAAATGAATCATTCAAGTAATAGCATCACTACCATTAACGCGATGTTTTGTCATTATTATTTGTTGCTTATAATTAATGAAAATAGGATTAATACCTTGACATTTCTATCACGAATATTATCCCTGCCTGTCGACAATGTCGAAAACCGCAAATATTATAGAACCACTTCCTGTAACCTCCAGGATTTCAAGGAACTTCAAGAAAAAACAAATAAATTGGAGAGAAGACAAAATATTTGTCCAGGACCGGGATCGAATCCGGATCTCCCACGCATCCATCGTGGTACTCTGCCACTTGAGCTGTCCTGGCACATATCTCGGTCAGACAAATCCTTTCTCTCCAATGTATACAAGGGGAAGAATGTTCATTGAACATTACTTTAATTAGTATCTTGTTAACTTACGTCATTATATTATTATTAATATTAACGTATTCTCCCAATAGTGGAAGACGTTCAGAAAACAACTCAATCACTCTTTCTTTGGGTTCTTCTTGTTCTTCCAATAGGCTTTCATTCTCTCTTAGAAGGCTTGCCTACGTTTTTCCGATCACTTCAGTCTGCACAGCTTTTGCTTTGGTTGCTCTGACGTAACTTTCCACTTGTTGACTTTGTGTCTGAAAGTGTCTCTTTCTAACATGCCTGATGCACATATGTTTGCGTTTTTGAGGTCCTTTCGAAGTTCTTCCAGCCAAGGTGTTGAATTCTTAAGTGAGCTAACATGATTTAATATTCTTTTTGACATTCGATTCGTCTTTCCTAATGTCAATTTCAATGTTTGAAACTTTTTCTGTTGTTCTGATTGATTGCCCCCTATAACCATCTTAGGTATATATTGCTCCTAGGATATTCCTGATGATCTTCCTCTCTTGCTTTTTGATTTCTTCTAATTCTTGTTTTCTGTTAAGTGGCAAAGTTTCACTTGCGGAAAGGACTGTTGGTTTTATGACTGTGTTGTAATGCCGACTTTTTGTCTGTCTTCACATGCATTTTTTGGTGTAGATATCCTGAACTAAGCCTAATGCTTTCTTGACTTTTTGAAGACGGTTTTGCTGCGAGATCTTCTCAATGCCTGTCAGTTCGATGAATTCTCCGAGGTAATTAATGCACGGGACCCGATCGATTTTACCGTATTTTGTTCTCAGGCTCGTGATATCTGTCTTTGAACAGAAAAATTTAATTTTCTCAAAAGAGATCTGTATTCCCACTTTTTCTGTGCATTCCTTAAGTTTCTCAATCTGCTTGAGGGCAGTCTCCTCATCCTCTGTTAAAATCGTCAGATCATCCACAAATACGAGGTATAGTACGTAAAGGTTGTTCATGGGAAAGCCAAGTCGGATCGGTTTCCAAGAATCGCGATTCTTGAGTTGCTTTTCCCATTCTTCCATAACCTTGTCTGGGATGACGTTTAACAGAATAGGGGAGAGTCCATCACCCTGTCTCACACCTATTTGAATGTTGAAGGGTTCTTCTCCCATAAATTTCACTTTAGATTTTGTGCCAGTTAGTGTTTGTTTTATGAGTTCCAGGGTTCTGGGATCTAGTACTCTCTCTTCTAGAATTTGGAATAGTGAGAGTCTGTCTATCGAATCATATGCCTTTTTAATAACACTGGTCGACAAGGTTTTTTTCACAAGAGATCTGAATAGTGAATCTAGTGGCATTTTCCATCCTGAATTCAGATGTGTAGTCAGAATTTTCCCATCAGGCATAGTTTTTCTGTAAAAGCTACTTTTCAAAATATGATTTTAGCGTTTTCTTTGACCTGTCATAGGAACCGTTACCTCATATGTAGCTATTTTACTCAAGCTGTATTATTTGCAATGTCATGCTGAAGCGCAATAAAACATGACTGTGCAGGTTCATTGTTGTTCATTGTTGTTGTTTATACATGTTCAGACCTCTTTGGCATTGTGATGTGTCAGTATTGAGCTGACTGTGAGATTGTTGAGTAGTGAAATATTTCCTTCCTTTCTGTTTAGAAGTGTATTGTGTATGTTGTGCATGTTGTATTTCTGTGCTTTATTTTTTCATCATGCCAAGAAATTGTGTAAATCATACAGATAATTTCTGCTATATTTGTGGTGAGCTGACCTTCAAGTCTCAGAGGCGAAATTTGACCCCACTTGTAAAGAAGTGTTATAAACTTTACTTTGGCTGTCAAGTTGGTGATTTCGATAAGAGCTGGGCCCCAAATACATGCTGTGTTTCGTGTGTTAGACTGCTGACTGGATGGAAAAATGGTACACATCATATGCCATTTGCAATTCCCATGATTTGGAGGGAACCGAAGGATCATTTAACTGACTGTTATTTTTGTTTGACAAATATTAAAGGAATCACATCTAAAACAAAATATACAGTTAAGTATCCGAATTTGAAATCTGCAATGAGACCTGTCTTACACAGTGAAGAGTTCCCCGTACCAGTATATGCAGATACAACCTAAAGTGATAACTCTGGTTCTGACCTGACTGAAACTTCAAATGATTCAGATGAAAATAAAAATGATCTTACATATGAAGCCAGTAGCTGTTCATCAGAACCATACTTTTCCAATCAGCAAGACCTTAGTGACTTGATTCGTGATTTAAATCTGTCTAAACAGCAAGCGGAAGTTTTAGCTTCCAGACTCAAAGGGTGGAATCTACTCCAAAAAGATGTAAGAATTAGTAGATATCGTAGCCGCCATAGTGTTTTCAAAGTATACTTCTCTGAAGAAAATGGTATTGTGTTTTGTAATAATATTTGTTCAGTTATGGAAACTCTTGGGTTTCAACACCGGCCAGATGAGTGGCGATTGTTCATAGACTCCTCTAAAGCAAGTTTGAAGGCTGTGCTGCTACATATTGGCAATAATCTTCCATCAATAACGGTAGCGCATGCCGCTGATATGAAAGAGACATATGAAAATATGAAACTAGTTTTAGAGAAAATACAATATGGAAAATATGAATGGAATATCTGTGGTGATTTAAAGGTCATTGCTTTATTGCATGGTTTGCAACTTGGGTTCACCAAATTTTGCTGTTTTTTGTGCGAGTGGGACAGCAGAGATAAGAAGTCTCACTACGTTAGAAAGTCATGGCCAAAACGTGAATCTCTTATCCCTGGCCAGAAAAATGTGGCATGTGTCCCTTTAGTGAAGCCTGAAAAAATATTTTTACCTCCATTGCATATTAAGTTAGGAGTTATGAAAAATTACGTCAAAGCTATGGATAAACTTTCTGATGGATTCTTGTACTTGAAATCGAAATTCCCCAAATTCAGTGATGCTAAATTGAAAGAAGGAGTTTTTATAGGACCACAAATCCGATCATTAATGGCTGATGAACATTACGAGGGACTGTTAAATCCACTGGAGAAAGCAGCCTGGCAGTCTTTCAAAAGTTTGTGTTGCAATTTTCTTGGAAACCATAAAGCAGAAAACTATCGTGACATAGTGGCTGATATTCTGCATTTTTATAAAGCTATGGGATGCATTATGTCTTTAAAAATTCCCTTCTTGGACTCTCACTTGGACTTCTTCCCCGAAAACCTTGGAGCTGTCAGCGATGAACACGGTGAGCGTTTTCATCAGCAAATTTCTACAATAGAGAAGAGGTACCAAGGCAAGTGGAGTTCCAATATGCTAGCTGACTACTGTTGGACTAAAATGAGAGACGTTCCAGATGCAAAATATACCCAGAAATTTACTATCTACCACTTTCTAGGTAAGTCAGAATCAGTAGTTATAATTTTGAGTTAGATTGCTAGTTACGGATTTTTTGGAATATTATAAAAAATTCAAATGAACATCACACAAAACTCCTGCCCGATGGAGAAAAACTGTAATTATATTTGACTTCAGCACGAAAAATACTTTTAGAATCTGTTATTTTAATTCTTGTGAAAGAAAAAAAGTTAAATTTTGTCGACCAGTGTAATAAATATTCAAACGCAAGGCGAAATTGCAGATAATGTTAAATGTATATGCATAATTATGTATAATACACTTTAAAAATAACATAAATTTTAAGAGTATTCACAATAAACAAAAATATAAAGTAAAATAAGTAAATGATATTAATTAAAATTAAAAAAATACATAACAAACATATGAGTTGTTATATTTAAAAGTGTCATAAATCCATTTAAATTAAAAAAAAATCATTTATTCATTTAAGGGGTTTTAAGGATTACAATTTCAAAACAAAATTTAAAAAAGTTGTATAGGGTTTAAAACATCGTTCTTTGCTAAGTGCTAATTGATAAGATCATTTGCCCAGTTGCCCATATTTTTTGAATAATAGGAACGTAAACTTTGAGATATCGCGAATATGAAAAAAATGGACTTCTTTCCATATCAAATATAACGCTCATATACTTCTTTATTCTATAAATTGTAATTAAATTATTATAAAATAAAATAATTTATCTTAAACATTCCTTTACCTTTATATAGCATACAGGGTCCGATAAGTCCGCCGTGAAACGGAATAATTTAATGTCCCAGAGCCTTCATGTATGAAAAATTCAAAGATGTCAGGCATTCGAAAAAAAAAATAAACTAAAATATAAATAAAAGTGAAAGATTAACTAAAATATAAATATAAGGGTCAATGATTAAATGTTATGTATATGTGTATGCATGTACATGAGTACATGAGGTATTGCATATATGCCATGTCTAAATATAATAGAGATAGGAACGTTCTAACGTTAAATTCCACTGAAATCGCTTCTCTCTATTGATTTTCCCGTTAATTTTCAGGAATTAGTAAATTTATAGGGAGCGGAGTGGCTCTGAGTTGCCATACCGAAAATCCTGGTTCAAATCCCGCTGCGGGCAAGACATTTATTTAGTCTGTTTGCAGTCGGAGATGGATTGTATAGGATCTAGGACCCTCCTGGGGCTCACCCAGCCTCAATTAAATGTTATAAAAATAGGGTGTCCAAAATAAGGGTGAAAAATCTAGCGGTTGAGCGTGATTTCGGAAGTCACCTCCTTGCAGAACGGTTGTCCACGAAACACTACAATCTCAATCATGTACTGAACCTCATACTGGTTCACGGGTTGTAGTGGTACAGTTTTTTTTAGTATATTTATATCATATTGATTGACTGGTTAAAAATATACGTTGGGATAGAAAAAAAGTTATGCATTGGCTATGTCAAATCCCTTAAATTTAACAAAGTTGTAATACTGAAAAAAAAGTCCTCACATTTTCCCATACATAGAAATTTAAATTAAAAATTATAATAAGATTGAGAAGAAAGGAACATAATTTTATTGTGCTTAATCTTTTAATTAGTTTTTTTGTTATTAGTATAGGAGGATCTCGTACACAGGCCTAATTTTATTTTATTGATTAGTGGGAATGTTTTAAGTTTTAAAACATAAACATATAAGCATTTTTTAATAAGTGTGAAATAATTGTGTAGGAACAATTTTGAGAAGAATTCAATGTGGATTGAATTGGTCAGAACTTATTTTGTGTTATCTTTAACCGTTGACAACGCTGTTGAGACACTTACTAAGACTGTACAAACTGCCACTCGGCAATCATCTCACAGGCATGAGACATTCAGACATAAGCAATATTTACCATCCGACATAAGGTCCCTTATTTAATGAATAATATTGAATTAACCAATGGAAAAGATCTCGATACCCTAGTGAAAAACAACTACTAAACCAACTGTCTAATAAATTAAGAAAACTTGTACAGCTATACAAAAATGACATCTACAACACTCATCTGACTAACTTACAGACAAGTAATAATACTCTATGGGAACAAACAAGAAAGATTCTGTATTACCATAAAACAAAGACGCCCCTCCGTAAATCTGACAACTCATGGGCCAGAAGTGATAAAGAAAAAGCAGACCTATTTGCCTCTCATCTTACAGACGTATTTCAACCACACGACGACCTACTTGACCCACAGCACAGTTGTGACGTCCAACAAATTCTGATTTCGCCACTTCCTCTGTCTTTACCACCCCACCAATCAATCCTTCTGATGTTGAATTTTGTATAAAAAAATTACCGCGCAGAAAATCACCTGATTATGATCTTATTATACCTAAAGTTGTACGACTTCTTCCTAAGAAAGGCTTAATTTTTCTGACAGGTATCTCTATTCTATTCAATTCTATTCTTCGACTTACTTATTTTCTGTTAGTATGGAAATTTTCAGTAGTAAAAATGATCCCCAAGCCAAACAAATCATTAAACCTAGTTACGTCCTTCAGACCTATTAGTCAGTCATTATATTGTTTATATCATTATACTATATTGCCAATATTTCCAAAATATTTGAAAAACTATTATTAAAGTGGCTTTTGTTAGAAATAAATAATTTAATTCCTAACCACCAATTCGTGTTCAGGCCTGCACATTCTACAACACAATAATGTCATAGGGTGGTTGATAGCATTGACGTAGCACTAGAAAAGACGGAATATTGCATAGCAGCGTTCTTGGACGTTTCACAAGCTTTCGATAAAGTTTGGCACGATAGTCTCCTGTACAAACAGAAATTATTTCTACCACAGACATATTATCTGATCATAAAATCATATCTAGAAGACAGGTTCTTTATTGTTAATCAGGATGATAAGCATTCCTACTATTGCCTAATTAATGCAGGAGTACAGCAGGGCTGTATTCTAGGTCCAGTTGTGTACTCTATATACATCTACGACATCCCACACACACCAGAAACACTACTTGCTACAGATGCGGGCGATACTGTCATAATTTCGACCCCAATATAGCTTCTCAGAACCTATAGACACACTTAAATTCATTAGAAAATTGGCTCCATAAGTGGCGTATAAAAATTAACATACCAAAATCGAACCAAGTAACATTTACACTTAGACATTCAGACTGCCCCTCACTAACACTTTACAATACACCATTGCCCAGACGAACACAGACAAAATACTTGGGTCTTACCATGGACAGGAAGACTGACTTGGAAATCACACGTAACTAATTTGAAGAAACAATTGAATCGCCGACTCTCATTTCTAAGACGACTACTTCACCACAAAAATAAACTACCACTAACAAACAAAATTATAATATACAACATGCTAATTAAACCAATATGAACCTACGCCTCGCAAGTGTGAGGGTCTTGCGAAAAATCCCACTCACAGACCATTCAAATTTTTCAATCGAAATTCCTTCATTATATTACACATAGTATCTTTTACATCACTAATAAAACATTACACAAAGATCTCAACGTGCCACTCTTGGCTGACAATATCAAAAACAACTACAAAATATTTCATGACTCACTTGCTGGACATCCAAACATACTGGTACTATCATTACTGACAGACACATTACCACATTATCCGACAAGGAGACTGAAACGTCTCTGGAGCAGGGATCTGCTACAGTGAGATATATCACGCTAGGAGTGCATTCAATGCGAAGTTTCTCCATACACGCTTTCGAGAGAATCTCCTAGGGGAGGTTTTCCGAAGAATACCAAAATTACAATAGGTGCCAACTGGCATTTGTATGAATTCTTAAATAAATATTTTTATTATTATTATATTATATTTAACTGCACCCCCTTGCCAATTCAATCCATGAGACAAAAATACTTTGTTTAATATGACTTGTTGACCATATAAAAAGCACCATCATTACCGATAAAAGAGAAAAGATAGAAAAAAAAAGTCTTAATTATAAAATAATTATTTGCATCTCATTATTATCATTTCATCGTAAATATTTATGTATATAATACGAAAAAAAAGAACAGAAATTTTATAATTATTAATAAAGTCATACTCTATTTATTTATTATAGCATAGGAAGCAGGGATCTTCATATACTGATTCTCCAACTTATTATATTATATGAGATAATATAAACGAAGGTATTCGAGAAAAACAAAAATTTATCTAGCGTGTTTTTCGAGTGTTACATTTTTTTTTATAAGAATAGATCACTCAAACTCCTCGTTAAATCTTTAGGTAATTAAGTAGCGATTATCAGTAGCGTTATAAAGTAGATTAAGTTCCCTTTTCATGATCCGATTTGACTTAACGAAATCCATTGCACGAATTTTCCTTTCGAAGAAGGATAATCTCGAAAAGTTTTTATTTTAAAACCTTATTTTGCTTGAGAATGGTGTTTTTTTTCAACCCTAGCAGTGCTTCAGATTTTATTTTAATTTATTTAGAAAACCTCTTATTTCACTAAGCTTTATTAATTCAAAAATTAAAATAATGTTGAGGTTCGTTCATGAATTGTAATTAAGTATGGGAAAAATGTTTTCTGAAATCTGAAACTGTGAACAAAGATATGATTAGGTTTAGACATTAGAATGTTTTATATGGAAACGACCAGTTAAGAAAAAGTTTGGCTGATAATATGATATTTATTTACCTCCAATTTGGTGAGCTGATATCAGTCTTATTTTTTCATATAAATAATTATTATGATCGATAATAAACTTCATTTTGTATGGTTCGTTCGTTCATTTAACGCCACTTTATGCTGCTACAGCTATTACAGTGGGACCTAAATTTTGGCTATCCAGGTTCAATTAGGATAGGCTCTTTAGCCAGTACCTGCCATCATATAGCATATCCAAAGATTTTTTATTATCCTGAAATCACCAATGAATCCACCTAAACCCACTATCTTGGGCAGGGCAGGTTATCATGCTAACCACTACACTACTAGGAGCGACCCAACACCTTAATTGCGGGTAGAACGGTCTCTCTAAAAAAGTGTATGCTCGAAAAATTGCCTATCAAGGTTTGGGTTAAATGAAATAAATTACTTTATTAATTTACTTTCATTTGAAAGCTGTTAGTTTGACAAGTAACCGCAGACTAGGTACCAACTATTTGGTTGCCCTGAAGATCGTAGGCCGAAACGTAGGCACAATTAAAAAATACGTTTTGCTTATTTTGTGTAATGTTCGACTGCACCCTCTGACCAATTCAATCCATCATTAAATAATTTTTTGTATATTTTATTCTCATTTTCATTTTTTTATAATTTCTCCTTTTTTACCATTACGAAAAATAGCTCAGCTTTTTTTTTTTAAATAATAATTTAAAATAGCTTTTCAATCTAGTCAAAGAGCTCAAAGATTAAAAAAATGTTTTTCGAATTTACATTTTTAATATGCGACATATAGACTACGTTTGGTATGGAGAGTTATGGAAGTGACCGTTGGAGGACCTGGTAAGAAAGTGGTGAAACCTGGAAGCTATATGCTCATACACTTGAAAAGATGATTTTTACTTCAAAGAAGATCTACAATGAGGGAATGGAGTTTAACATGCGTTTCGATACCTGATTGAAGAGAGTATAGGAGATAGTGGGAGGGGCAAACTCGCGTGGACAGTCGAGAGGGCACTTCTTGAAGATGGTCGAAGGAGTAGTCGAAGTATGGACTTATTAATGAGCAACTGAAGGCGAATGCTGGAGTTAGTATAAGTTGGCTTGGCCTGGGCGAGAGAGTGGAGATAACAGGCATGGGAGACGCCACGCCTTAGCTGACAAAGAAATAGACAAGTAACCCCTCTTTTACCAGATAACTGTTAATTTATTATCTGTACGTATTTGATGATAATCCATTATATACCTGAATCATAATTGCTCATATCTCAAAGCATATATTCAATGTTATAAAAATAATTAATTATATTGTAATTATTTAGGTCCTTACTTTACCCAAATTCACCACATGTTTATGAAAACCATAATGATGGTTTACTAAAGGTATCAAGTTGACTGGTCAGTAAAATGGTAAACACACAACCAACCACTGGAAAAGAATGCAGTTTATAATAAAGTTAGGACGTTTAAAGAAATATTAATTTGAGTAATTGTCGTAAATGATTATACTGGCATCCCAAAATCAATATATATTTAAAATATATTGAATAATACAAAACAAATGATATTATAAATAATTATTATGATTGATATGAAACTCTAATTTGTACTCATCTTGATTACGGTTCGAAGACTCCCTCTAAAAAAAGTTAATGTTACAAAAAAATATCTATCAAGGAGTTGACTTACTTTATAGTATTTAATTAACAATTAAATAGCTTATTTATCTCTTTTATTATGGTTTTTGAACAATCCCATATAATATATTTGATAATGGAATTAATTACTTTATATGTCATTATTTTTCCTTTCTTTAAATAATTACCTCCATTTAGTAAGTTAAAAAAGATATATTTTTTTTCATACTGACATAGAATGTTTTCTGATGTTATCGAGGTAGTTTTTTTGTTCCACCTTTGTAACAACGATATTCTGTAGTCATCAGAGCCTTCTAACTTCTTAACAGTAAGCGTTATGGTTACTGCTAGCTTACAATAAAGATTCGTTCCTTGACTTTTTCAAGATTTATTGGAACTTTTGAGTTGGTTATAATTGTATGTTTTCTGACCGCTTTAAGTTAGTTTTTTAAATTGAATTAATTTATCTAGATAGATTTTTTATTTTCATTTCTTTCTTTTTTTTAAACCATAAATCAGAATATTTATTTATCAAACCGAGCAGCAGTTCTTCTACAGCAATTAGACCAACATTGTTCGGGAGAGGCGCTAGGTCGATGGGGCGCCAAACAAGAATTCCATTCCACCTCAGGATCCTCTCAACTTCCAGGATGGCTAATTAAAAACTTCGTCAGTGTCATGTCATATCTTCGGATGATAGGTCCTCCCGGCGGCCCATCCTTCGCCCTCAGCCAGAATCCAATTTACTCGGGATTTATTCTTTCTCTCCTCCTTATATAAGTTTTATATCCTCCTCCTCTGCGATTTCTTGAGCTTTCCTTCAAATTCACATTCTAAAATTCAATCACTAAATGTTCAACGAGCCGTCAGATTTTAATTTTGTTGTTGGAGTCAATCTTCTTCCCTCCAAGCTGGCACTTGGAAATAAGTTTTTCCATTTAGTCTTAAAGTCAGCCGGATAAAGATTTCGTCGAATCTTTAACAGTCGAAAAACTGTTAATCGGTTGAGCAAATAGTCTGCGGGAGTAAGATTTTCAAATTGGCCCAGTCAAGGAAGGTGGTCTGTGCAGGAAATAGATTTCAGACTTAGTTGAGGTGAGTAAGGAGGTACTTAGGAGGTAATTAGAACTAAAATATATCTGATTCATTTCAATCAATATTACACTGGTCTCAATTACTTTTATCCTAACTCATTTTATTTGTTAATCATAACCAATTAGTAGTTAATGAGAGATATGTTTTAAATATTATTTCTAGATAAATTTAAACAAAGCAAAATGAATTTTGATTCGTAAGTATGTTCAACTATAATGGAATGGAGGACATTATTTAAAGAAAGAAAAATGAATATAATTGTTAAGGCGTGATTAGACTGAATAAATTTAATAGGAAGCAAATGGAAGCACCACGGGAATTTGAATGAAATCTCAGATATTAACAAAGCGTTTGATTTATTAATTTTAATAACATGCGAGATATCTTTTCTTAAATACTATGAAATATACATGTAAGAGAAAATACAAATTAATAATAGCTTCTACAAGAATAACTTAAAACTAAACATGCAACTTTGCGATCTAATGAACAAAGTAATTTAATATAAACAAAAGAAGAAAAATGATTAATATGAATGGGAGTGATAATGAACAATAACAGAAATGCTCCAACTACAAAATAAACTTGAACGTTGTAATGAAGATTTCAATAAGGCGCGAAGATGTGCGAACTACTATTATCTTCGCCAGTGATCACGGCATGAAGGAGCAATGAGTATGATATCATGAATTAACGTGAACTGTCCGGTTGGTACCATGTAATACGTTGATCATCAGGAGAAAAAATTAGTTGACAATTTGAGGCCTTATGATAATGAAATGTGACTTACAATTTGTGTGATGTATACTCAATTATCATCATCTCAGCATAGCTTCTGGCGAGTAACAAACTTTAAGATCTCTTGACGTTCTCAAAGGAATAACGGCTCTTGAGCGGAGTGTGCGATGGTTGTGGCTGCGAAGGTCTGGTAGAACAAGTCCGCTCGGCGATCTAATAGCAAGTGAAGTGACTCAAAGCGTCGTTCTCCCCTCTCCTTCGTTTTGGCGGCTAAGTACATCTTCCGATTCAAGAGGCAAGGATCGGTCCGTTCCATCTGGCGGGCAGTCCAGGTCCGCGACTGAACATTCCCCCGCCCATGGCACGAAAGTGGCATTATTGAGATGGTAAAGGGCATATGCGGGTGATTAGGCGCTTTATGATGCCGGAAGCGGTTCGGAGGCTAGCGACTCGGGCGATACCGTCCGCTCCGGGATGCAATTCGGCAACCCGTGCTAATGGCCAACGCAGAGGAGGCGAGTTATCGGTTTGGATCAGCACGAGAGCGCCGATAGTTAGTTCAGGGGCGGATTCCGTCCAGCGGGATCGCTGCTGGAGTGTGTGCAAATATTCGATGGTCCATCGCTTCCAAAAAGACTGATGGATCTTGTCAGTGAGTTTCCATCGCGCCACGCGATTGATGGGCACATCAGATAGGTCCTGAGTGGGGGGAGCGGTTATCGGTCGACAAATAAGAAAGTGTCCGGGAGTTAAGGCTTCGAGATCATGAGGGTCGGATGAAAGCGCGAGAGTAAGTAGGGTTGAGAATTCCTCGAATGATAAAACCTGAATACCCATTACGGTACGGAGATGGCGTTTAGTAGATTTAATCGCGGCTTCCCAAAGACCCCCGAAATGGGGAGCCCTGGGAGGAATAAAATGCCATTGAATGCCCTCGCGCGAGGAATGTTGAACAATAGTTTGTTGAGTATTTACGTCTCGGAAGAAACGACCGACTTCGCTGATTTGACGGCTAGCTCCTACAAAGTTGGTTCCGTTATCGCTGTAGACATCTGAAAGACGTCCCCGTCTACCACAAAAACGAGCAAAGGGGGCTAGAAAGGTGAATGGCTTTAGTGGTGAAACAAACAAATGCACAGATATATGCCTTGGTTACGCGGCATCCTCGGATGCGAGCAGAAGATAAGGAAAAAGGGCCTGCGTTATGAATTCCTCCCTTAGAAAATGGGTATGTGGGTGTGATACGATCCCGGGGCAGGCGTCCCATGGTGGGGATGAGTGGTTGAGGCTTAACGTGGAAACATTTGTTGCATTTAGCGAGGCGATGCCGAACTACGTTTCTCCCGTCCAATATCCAAAATCGCTGACGAATAAAGGAATGCGTAGCAGAGGGACCAGCGTGCAAATTTTGACAATGAGCTTGATCAATGACTAACTTGGTAAAGGGATGATCTTTAGGAAGCAAGGCCGGATGTTTAGCGGAAAACGGTTGTGGGCCATGATGGAGTCGTCCACCTACGCGGAGGACCCCCCGCGGATCGATGAATAATTGCAGAGTACGTTTAAGATGCAATTTTGATGTAGGGTCATTGGCTGCTTGATACTCATTTGTGAGAGCGACTTGTTGAATGGCCTTAACTAATATGTCTAGAGTAGCAGATAGCTCAGCGGCGGAGAGAAACCCGGTAGTGCGGCACGCGGGGTTCATGACGTTATGTGCGAAGCGGAGACACCACGCAGTGACGCGTAGCCGCCTGGAAAGAGAAGAATAGCGGCTCTCTAAATTAAAAGTGGTAAGGGCGGTGCATGAGATAATTTTAAGAGTAGTTCGCCGTTCAGAATCAACGAGACCAGGAGGTACGTCGAGGTACGTCGCGAGGTAGGCCATGAAGATGGCGGTTGAGAGAGCCAGGACGGACCTTTCCACCATAAGGCATGATTGGCTAATTCCTTAGGAGAAATCCCGCGGGAAGCGCAGTCGGCAGGGTTGTCCTTGCCGTCAATATGGCGCCATTGAGAAAGAGGTATGCTTTCTTGAATTTCCGTTACTCGGTTTGCTACGAAAGTTTTCCAACGGTGGGGTTCGCCACGGATCCAGGCGAGAGCTACAGCGGAGTCTGAAAAGGCTATCAGGTCTTGGAATGGCTGGGAAAACATTTCTGTAATTTTGGCGGTTAACTTAGCAAGGAGGTGAGCGCCACATAGTTCCAATCGCGGGAGTGATACTCTTTTCAAGGGGGCGACCCTGGATTTGGTCATTAAGAGGCTGACGGCGATTTTCCCGGAAGAGGAGGTGGAATGCAAATATATAGCGGCGGCGTAACCCAGCTCGGAAGCGTCACAAAAGGCAACTAGGCGTTGGCAACTGCGCGACTCTTGATAATAAGGAAAGCGGCGAGGGATAGAAACGTGAGATACTGTTTCCAGTTCTTCTTGAAAGGTGTTCCAATCCTGGCTGATATCAAGGGGAGCGGGTTCATCCCAATCAGAGTGTCCGACCCATAAACGTTGGATTAATAATTTTGCGGTGAATGTCACGGGAACTAACCATCCAGGAGGGTCATAAATGCGAGCTAATTTGGAAAGAATAAGCCGTTTGGTAGCGGGAAATTTGTCAGAAGACACGCGATAAGAAAAGGTGTCTGTGTCAGCTGACCATACGAGACCGAGGATATTAATGGTAGAGTCATCTTCGGAAGAGAATTCGAATGAATGAGTCCCCACACGACAATGCTCGGCTGCTAGATTGGATAGAATTTGAGGATGATTCGCAGCCCATTTGCGGAGTTCAAAACCTCCGAATTGCAATAGAGCGATGAGATCGTCCCTTAATTGAACGGCGTCTGGCAACGTAGAGGCTCCAGTAATAATATCATCTACGTACGTGTCCTTGCGAAGAACGGAGGCGGCGTGAGGAAAACGAGCCTCTTCATCATGACTTAATTGCTGAAGAGTTCGAATAGCAAGGAACGGGGAGGAGCTGACACCGTACGTGACCGTGTGGAGGCGATAAGAGCGGATCGGCTCATTGGGTGAGAATCGCCATACGATTCTTTGTAAATCTTGATGTTTGGGAGGCACTAGTATCTGACGATACATCTGCCGAATGTCGGCAGTGAAAATGTATCGGTGCGTTCGAGCGCGAGTAATTAAAGCGACAATATCTGATTGTAACTTTGGCCCGTTAAAGAAATATCATTTAATGATTTTCCATTTGAGGATTGCGCCGAAGCGTTGAACACCACTCTAATTTTAGAGGGCGGATCGTCAGGGCGATGTACAGGATGATGAGGGAGGTAGTATGTGATAACGGAAGCGTCATCAGGCTCAGGAACGGCAGACATATGGCCTAACTCCAAGTATTCTCGCATGAAGGCGAGATAGGCTTCACGTAACGCGGGCTCCCGATGAAGGCGGGCTTCGAGTCGGTGAAACTGTTTCACTGCTCTGTAACGAGATTCCCCCAAGTCGAGCGATTTCAGAGGTAACGGAGTTATGTATCGACCATGGGCATCGCGGGAGACGGATGTTCTAAATAATTCCTCACAACGTTGTTCATCGGAGGAGAAACGAGGTGAAGTGGCTGTGACCTCCTCGAGGTTTCAAAAGTGTTGGAGGTCATGGTTTAATTGGACATTGGTGAGGGCGTTAAATACTGATAATTCGTGACGCTCAGGAGCGACAGTATTAGCGATAGGTGAAGAGGAATTGGGTGTTAAATCTGCGGAAGATTGAGCACGACGGGAACGAAGCGGGGGGCGAAAAGTCTTGCCTTCATTATCTTTTACTTCTTTGGCCCAGGTAATATGGCGCTTTGTCCGACGAGGACGACATTCCCCCATGAAACACCATCCAAATATGGTATTCAATGCCGTGGGTCCACCCTTAGACGATGGTTCGATTCTGAGGAGGATTCTTGGGAGGGCGTCGACTCCGAAGAGGAGATCTATAGGGCCAGGATGGCATAGCGATGGATCGGCGAGCGGGAGTTCCCGTATGTACGGCCAGTGTGATAAGTCCACAGGCATGGCCGGAAGTGAATGGGTTATGTTTTCGATAACGAATAACTGAAAGCTTAACGGATCAGAGTCCGGAACCTGAATGGTTGCGGTGGTATACCCGGGGCAGGATAGGTTCGACGATCCCCCAAGGACAGTTACCCCGACTGGGGATGATGATACGGGGAGGCCCAGATGAGACACGGCCCTGATGGTGATGAAGCTCACCTGGCTTCCAGAATCTAACAAGGCTCGGAATGATTGAGCTTGGTGATCAAAACGCGATATTGAGACCTGCGCGGTGGGCAGGTCTCCCCGAGGACCCTAGCATAGTTAATGGCGATCGATGCGAGATGGTAGTTAGCGGTATAGAATTATCGGCACGGTTGCGTGGTAATTGATAGCGGCGGTGTAACAAGGAAGCATCCTTTTCGACCACGATAGGCGAGCATTGAGGTCGGGCGCGAGAGGAAGGCGGCGATATTGAGACAAGGCGGGTCATTGAGAAATTTTTAATTTGTCCGGGGGCGAAGCTGAGCGCACAGTGATTTCTTCGGACAAGCGGCGATCTCGATGTGGGGTCGGTTGATACGGACGAAAGGATGACGGCGGGTTCTGGTAACATAACGGTGCGTCGAAGGAAATGGGTTCATGCGATGCTTGGCTTGACAAATAGTTGCGAGAGGATGTATCCCGTGTAGTGGCTAGGACAGGCGACCCGTGCATGGGTTGTGGTGATGACGCGTGTAACGTCTGAACTGCCGGGGAGGATCCGGTGTATTATTGTATATTTGACGTTGAGCAGAGTAGCGGCGTGGTGGAAGCGTTCTAATATTTGGCGAATTTGACCGAGGGGAACCCAGGGGGGAGCTAATGGATGGCTCCGGACGCGATGGTGATCCGGTGATGCCCCAATGGAGCAAGGTGCGGTGGAAACCTTGACAAGAATGACAACGCTGGGTGGATTGACATTTATCCGGTGGGTGTTGTCCGAGGCAATTGATGCACAAACCCTCTTTACGAACAAACCCTAGGCGATCCCGACCGGATAAGGTTTTAAATTCTCGGCAATGATAAAGGTTATGGGCTTCTTGACAATAAGTACACCGCAGCCCAGCTGCGAACACACGAGCAGAGCGATTGACAGATTGCGGTTGCCGATGCATAGGGGGGTGCTCTTTCCTCTTAGGTGACGGGCGACGGCGATTATCCGACAGCGGTATTTCCGATACGGATGCGGTAGCAATTTGAAGTCGCGTGATGTAATTGATCAGCTCAGAAAACGTAGGGAAGTCATCAGGATATTGTAACTTAAATTCCCTTTGAGTAACGGGGTCTAAACTCCGGAAGGTTAAGAAAAATAAAAAATAGTCTCCCAGATCAGGGATGTTAGTCGCGGTTAATTGGTGACCCAGTTCAGAAAATAATTTAAGAACGGATTCCAGGGCCTTTTGCGATGGATGCGCGATGGGTTGGAAATTTAACATTTCATGGAGTATCCGAGACGCGAGCGCCACTTGGTTGTTACAACGAGCAATTAGGGCGGCCCAGGCAATAGAATAGTTTGAGCCCAGAGTATCCAAATGGCTTATGACGGCTAAGGCTTCGCCTGAAAGGCAACTCTTTAGATATGTTAGCTTAAGTCCGTCATCGATGTCCTTATTGCGGTGTATAAGCGGAATATAAGTGGTTTCAAAATTCTGGAATTGCGTGATATCTCCGTCAAATTTCGGTAAATCAAGGGAGGGCAGCCGGACTTCCGGTACCCGGGGTGTGACTCATGCGGTCACTGAGCGGTCCAATGATTGGACTTCTAAGTCCATAGCCTCGGTCTGTGCTCGAATGAATTGATCCATAAGATCGGAAGGAACAGGTATCTCATCATTAATGGATTCGGTGATTACGGCATTATGGGTTTTTCTCATTTCGTCCATTAATTGCTTTAATTTGTCAATTCGCGTTTTAACTACTGCCTCTTCATTCGCAATCGTTGCCCCTTTACATTCATCGGCGAAAATTCGAAATTGGGTAAACAATCTTAACAATATTGTTTGGGACACATTTTTAACTCTAGCTTGGCGACGATTAGCCATTTTGATTTAATACAATTTACTAGAAAGCTGAAAGGGAATTAATAATTTACAAGAGATAATATTATATTATATGAATACTAGAAGAGATAATAGAAGAGATAATATTATATGAATACTTGATTATCTATAATAGTCATGCGTTAGAACATATTATATTGCAAATTAACAATTAGATTATGCACAATAAATGAATTTACAGGAGATGATAAGATTTAAATGCTTAATTATCACTAATAATTATACGTTGGAATATAATATTGTAAAGTAATGATTAGAGTCTGCATGCATACATTAATATTTTGCTTTTGAGAAGGCTGAAAAGACCCTGTGTGATTCACATAAGTTACAGCGGATCCGGATATCCCCACTACAAAGAAAACCTACCTATTGTTGCGCAATGTCTTTTTTAGCTATGTTAATACCTGAGATCGTAATTATTCCCGGGTTTCGGCACCAAAATGTTAAGGCGTGATTAGACTGAATAAATTTAATAGGAAGCAAATGGAAGTACCACGGGAATTTGAATGAAATCTCAGAAATTAACAAAGCGTTTGATTTATTAATTTTAATAACATGCGAGATATCTTTTCTTAAATACTATGAAATATACATGTAAGAGAAAATACAAATTAATAATAGCTTCTACAAGAATAACTTAAAACTAAACATGCAACTTAGCGATCTAATGAACAAAGTAATTTAATACAAACAAAAGAAGAAAAATGATTAATATGAATGGGAGCGATAATTAACAATAACAGAAATGCTCCATGCTAGCATAATGGCCAAAGATATGATAACTACAAAATAAACTTGAACGTTGTAACGAAGTTTTCAATAAGGCGCGAAGATGTGCGAATTACTATTATCTTCGCCAGTGATCGCGGCATGAAGGAGCAATGAGTATGATATCATGAATTAACTTGAACTGTCCGGTTGGTACCATGTAATACGTTGATCATCAGGAGAAAAAATTAGTTGACAATTTGAGGCCTTATGATAATGAAATGTGACTTACAATTTGTGTGATGTATACTCAATTATCATCATCTCAGCATAACTTCTGGCGAGTAACAAACATTAAGACCTCTTGACGTACTCAGAGGAATAACGGCTTGAGAGCGGAGTGTGCGATGGTTATGGCTGCGAAGGTCTGGTAGAACAAGTCCGCTCGGCGATCTAATAGCAAGTAGGCCTGAGTCGATCGTGATTGATCGAATCTTTTTGATTCGATCGTAACCCATACACGAGTGATTGAATCACTGGTTTTAAAAAGATTCGATCATGACTCACTCGGACTCGTTTCGCTCATGATTCAATCGGACTCGTTTCGATCATGACTCAATCGGACTCGTTTCGATCATGACTCAATCGGACTCGTTTCGATCATGACTCAATCGGACTCGTTTCGATCATGACTCAATCGGACTCGTTTCGATCATGATTCAATCGGACTCGTTTCGATCATGACTCAATCGGACTCGTTTCGATCATGATTCAATCGGACTCGTTTCGATCATGACTCAATAGGACTCGTTTCGATCTTGATTCAATCGGACCTGTTTCGATCGTGATTGATCGAATCCTTTGACTGATTCTATCCTTTCGTTCAAAATCTGGCCGCTGGCGCGCTCGTCGCACTCTCTCTAAAGCGGGTAATTTCGAATTGTCAACAAAGGATTGAAACTTTCAATTTGAAAGAATCGGTGTGGAAGAAAATGGTCCGGGTAGAGGCCAATAAATTTCTCTTAGATATGGAGAAATGTTTATTTATTATTTAGTAGAAACGTTTGGACCTACTTTGCATATCTTTATCAGGGCTAAATATGCAAAATACAGACAATTGAGAATTAAAAAATTGTAAAACTTGCTAAGCATGGTGAATATAAAGGTTAAAATGTAAGATTGTATAGCATTAACCCATTTACGGCCACTGATGCGTATACGTAACACTACTTTAACAAATTTTTTTAGTGTTATAAATTCAAATATTTTTCTATTTTGTTACATCAGCTTGATGTAATGATTGATAATCATGATGATTTCTATCATGAATAGAAAGGGTGCTAGCAGAATGCCCACGCCATGATATAAAAATAGTCCTGGGTGACCTTAATGCACAGGTTGGAAGAGATCCCGCTATTTTGCCAATCGTAGGAAGACATAGCCTACATTGTGAAAGTAATGATAATGGTTCAAGGCTGGTGGATTTCGCCGCATCCCAGGATAGGGTTGTTGGTAGCACCATGTTTGATCGTAAGAACATTTATAAAGCTACGTGGGTTACACCTAACAACAATACAAGCACCCAAATTGACCACATCCTGGTTAGTCGGAGACAAAGGTCTAGTCTCATGGCAGTGAGAACATTTAGAGGAGCTAATGTTGATAGCGATCACTATCTGGTTGTGGCACGATTTCGAGCCAGAATAAGTAATGCTCATAAAATGAAAGGTGCTAGAAAGGAAAGAATCAATTCCCAGAAACTACATGAACCAGAGCTTAGGGAAGAATTTAAATTTTTTAATTTTCAATTGTCTGTATTTTGCGAATTTAGCCCTGATGAAGATATGCAAAGTAGGTCCAAACGTTTCTACTAAATAATAAATAAATATTTCTAATAGAAATTCATTGGCCTCTACCCAGACCATTTTCTTCCACACCGATTCTTTCAAATTGAGTTCAAATTCAAGTTCAGCCCATCGGGTTTGAATCTGAGACCTTGCTTAAGGTTTGTTATTATTTTTAATAATTACAAACCTTGAACAATAAGCTGATATAACAAAATAGAAAATATTTGAATTTAAAGAAATAAAAAAAGTTGTTGAATCAATATTGTGTATACGCATCAGTGGCCGTAAACGGGTTAGTTAAACAATTTTTTTAGTGTTATAAATTCAAATATTTTTCTATTTTTTTACATCAGCTTATTATTTAAGGTTTGTAATTATTAAAAGTACGCCGACGCAATCACTGTTGGTAGCATTTCGACAGAATCACGAATCGCAGTCAGTAGCAGTTAAGAAATCACAAGTAACAAAAATCACAGTAACGGTTAGAGCTGGTACTGGTACAATTTTTAAAAAAATATTTATTGAAATTCACAACTGTATTTAAGAATGCAATGAGTGAATATAATGACATGAATGGTACAGATGAAGGCAAATAGAGAAACTACCCAGTGATAGTACTCAAATAACAAATTCATCTTAGAAGGTCAAGAAGGCCCATCTCTTTTCAGAGGTCTCGGAGGATTATCAGTAATTGAAGAAGTAGCTAGGTTTAAAAACCTGAGTTTTAGTGGGAATAAAGTATGTCATGAAAAGACTCGTATTGGGATGGGGCGAAATCAGCATCAAATAGGACACTGTGGGTTATGGATGAATATATTCGTAACGAAATAAGGAGCATTAATGATTTTGTATAATAAGAATTGGATGCGAGAGGAATTCGATGGCTCAGTGGAGTCCCTATGCTCCAATCCATAAGTCCAAATAGGTATTCTAATAAATAGTCATGTATATGAGTTTTTGTTGTAGCCTGAATCGGCGAGCAATTTCCTTTCTTTTCAGTTGTTTATGAGGATTTCTCAAATGGTAATAAAAATATATTCATTGTGTTATAAATATGATGAAACGCAATGATTGTTTTAAGTGTCATGTGTGCATACTTGAATCATTCAATATTAATTATAAGAATTCTTTTTTTTGACTACGCCATTTTGGATCTCGTTTATTGTACATTTTCATTCAGTGTACATACTTTTTGATGGAAAAACATATCAATTAAAATATATTTCTTGAAGCTAATTTTAATTATAATTTAGTAACAATATTGTGTTTGTCAAGAATTTGTTTTTTGACAATGGGGATAGTTTTTATAGATGAGACAACTAGTTAGCGTCTAACTAGCCAGTATGGACCTGGTTGTGAATTCAGTCCTTCGTACTTTAATTAGTAAAGTCATACTATGGTCTTGATCCAAAAGGGAAACTGTGTAGGGCCTCAGACTTGAAGTTATCTACATAGTACACCATCCAATTAACTGTATCCACGCGGGCAGCGAAATATGTTGGCTTGGACAAGTATTCATGCCTGAGCGATTTCCAGTTCAGTTCTTATGAATACTAACGATATTGAAAAGACTTTCAGTTGTTAAAGATTTGCAATAAATAATAATTAGTGATATCTTTGTAACATCATTTTACAATGATGGACATATACTAAATTTATAAATGATTATAATGAATACATAAAGTTCTCATTAAGCATTTTATTGCAATTTAATTATGGTCGATCAATCCAAACATAATAACAAAATAATGATCCATATATAACCCAGACATCTTTTAGGTTATCTTCCGTTTTCCTTATTATAAATTATTATTTGTTATGAAAAACCAAACCATAAAATACTCTTCTTCAATAAATTAATTATCAAATATGAATATCGGGCGCCAATAAATAAATGTTAACTTTAATAATATTTTATATTATAACGATTCATATGACAAAATGACATTAGAATTGACGAATATTTGCATTTTTTAAGACTAACATAAATCGGGTTTTACACACACTTATTTTACATGTACTCTTTCAACTTTTAAATTCTATCTCTTAAATATTCTAATCCCACTTTATAGCACTTCACTTAAGAACTTATTAAAGTTACAGTACCTTATGCCACTTTGTCGTATTTGTCAACAACATGGCGGCTTCTCTCATTCCTTTGTTCTCTTGGATCCACAGTCACTTCTCTACTTGCTTCTTCTCCTGTTGGTCACCAGCTTCATCAGCCCCGCGCTGGCTCCACTTGCTTCTCTACCACTTCTCATCCCCTCTCTACATTTCGTCGATCTTTTGCAATTTCGACATTTACATATTAATACAGTTTAACAATTATATGTCAAATTGATGTTCAAAAGTTTTTTATTTATTCTTATAACTATTACTTATTCATTTATAATGTTACAAAATAATATTTACAAGTTACATCCTAAGCTTTATGTATCACTTAACCTATTACAATCTCCAATTGGTCTAAATGCAAATCCTCGTCTATACCTATCTAATTAAATATATATATTTTTTTTATTAATTAATTTTGATACCTTACACATCATCAGCGTTTTAGTTTATTATTTTTATTATTAGTCATAAGCTCCCAAAGTGGAAGACGCTAAATAAAGATGGTTCAACCTCTTGGTTAACATTTGGCTTCTTGTTCTTCATATTTGCCCAACAGGCTTTACGAGAATTCAGCTTAAGTTGTATTCCATTGAGTCTCAGAGGATATAATACGCATATTTATATTACGAAAAGCAGAATTATATTACGAATATTATAACAGCTTTTAATCAGATAATTTCAGATTATTTGTGGACTGATTATGCTCAAATTCTTCCAGCTATCAACTTATTGCAATATTAATCAGCATTGCCTCCAGCATCTTATTAACGTGACATATTTTACTCATAATTTATTCAATCGTGATTATTTTTCTTCTTCCTTCAATTTTCTAAGTAATTTAATTCTGTAAACTAGAATATATTAATATAGAAAATAAGATTATTGCAGTAAACTGGATGCAAAAGTAGATGTAATTTAAATTATAAATTAAAACAAGCGTATTTGTATTTTTTTTCTCTTTATATTTGCATCCACACCTGTCAAATAAAACAATGACAATCAGCAGATTGGCTGACAGTAAGGTGATGTACAATGTCATGAGAGGCATGAAGAAGAACAGTACCCAGCGGTACCTCTCCCTTGGCTTGATTCAATTTCTTATGATAACAAATCCCTCATTCATGTTCTTTTTAATCTCCTCCTAGTATTCTCTGAGAGTAGTGGCCATTTGTTCTATTAATGGGTTCGGATGTCCGTGTAGTTTTCCTTGAAAGCGTTTGAAGTATGTTCGTATGTGTTCGTCAACAGTTGATATTTTTAAGTCAGTATGTAGAGTTTTGTTATTGACATACCAGGGTGCTTTTGTGACAAGTCTGAGTACTTTTGATTGGAAAGTTTGTGGTCGTTTTCTGTGAGTCTGTTTAGTGATGCCATAAATTTGTAATGCACATGTCTAAACTGGTTTTAGTAAGTAAGTGTACGTGTTTAATTTTTGTCTTGGTTATAATTTGGAGTTTTTCCTGAATAGAGAATACATTAAGTTCAGTTTGAGATTTAGTGATTGGTGTTTTTTTTTTAATGTGAGGTCCCCATGTCATTCTCCTATCATATGTTAGTCCCAGGTATTGTACTTGGTCTGTCTGTGGGATGGGTGAGTTAATAAAGTAAAGCGGAGGGCATGTTTCACGTCTAAGAGTAAATGTGATGTGTTGTGACTTTTCATGGTTCAGTCTAATTTTCCATAGTTGGCACCACTCATTCAACTTTTGTAGATTTTGTTGTAAGTTTTGTGAGGCCTGTGTCGCGTCTTGATGTCTGGTGATCATGGCAGTGTCGTCAGCGTAGGTTGCGATCAGTGTGTTAGGACTTTGTGGAATGTCGTATGTATATGTTATGTGCAATAGCGGTGCAAGTATTGATCCCTGAGGCACACCGGCTAAAATTGGTCTTATTAAAGATAGCTCTGTGCCTTGTCGGACTGAGAAAAATCTGTCTGCAAGGAATGAGAGAAGAATCAGATAATAAGTGTGTGGTAGTATAGTCTTGAGTTTAAAGGGAAGGCCCTGGTGCCAAACCTTGTCGAACGCTTGAGCGACATCCAGAAACACTCCAGTTGCATATAACTTTTGCTCTAGTGCTGTCGATATGTAGTCAGTTACTCTGTGTAATTGTTGAGTAGTCGAGTGTGATTTTGGAAAACCGAATTGATGGTGAGGGATTATATTTTTGTCAGTCAGTAACTTTAATAGGCGGGGATAAAGTAATTTTTCAAAAATTTTTGAACAAATAGGGAGTAAACTAATAGGTCTGTACGAGGAAGGATTGCTAATATCTCTATCTTGTTTTTTGATCATTGAAACAATAGAGTATTTCCACAGTATAGGGAATTTCGTAGTTCTAAGTATTGAGTTGTAGATTGTCGTAAGAAGCACTAGAGCTTTCCTAGGCATTTGCTGTAGCACATCGGCATTTATTAAGTCATAGCCCGGGGCTTTTCTTTTTGGTAAATGTCTAATTAGTTCTGCTACTTCTGTTGGAGTGAATGAAGGCGGTGGTAATGATAGTTGTAATGGGGCGTCAAGTGTGTTATTTACAGTTATTTCGTGTTCTGTGTTTGTGAAGTCAGTATGTGGCGTAAATACGGAAGAAAGATGGTTGGCAAAAAGCTCAGATTTTTCCTCGTCAGACACAGCCTAAGAGCCGTCTTCTTTTCTAAGAGATGCCGACTTCTCTCGGTGTTTTAAGAGTCTTTTGGTATGCTTCCATAAACTTCCATCGTCTGTCGAGAGGGATTTAATGTAATTGTCATAGTTTGACCTGTTAAACTTGCTAATTTGACGTTTCAGTTCATTATTCAGTTTGTTAAATGTCCATCTCTCTGATGGTTGTCTGTTAGTTTGCCATATTTTACGAGCTCTTCTCTTGGCCCTGATCAGATCTCTAATATACTGTGGATAGCTTGGTAAATTATCTGCTTTTCCGTCCCTGGGTTTCGATGATAACCACGCTGCGTCTTGAATGCTTGTAGTGAACTTTTCCACTGCCTTCTCTAGTTCTTCTTCATTCTTTATCGAAATAGGGATTGAGAGGTGAGAATTGAGATAATTTCTGTATAAGTCCCAATCCATTATACCCTGTGTAAGGGTAGATCTTTTTTGTGCCTCAGAAGGCTCTTCACACAGAATCATATGCACTAGAGAATGATCAGAACAAAGGTCAGAGCTCGTATTTACAGTCGTGTGTACTGTTCTTAATCCCTTTGTAATAAAAATGTCCAGTAAGTCCGGGGTTTTACGTCTAGAAGTGTGCCAGTAAGTAGGAGAATTTGGAGTTGATGTGTCTAATGAAGGTTTATGAAGAGCATACAACAAGTTTCTACCTCTTGGGGTGCACAATCTTGAACCCCAGCATTGGTGTTTCGCGTTGAAATCACCTCCTGCGATAAAACGTCGACCTAACCGTTTAAAATACTCAGAAAACACCGAGGATGTAAGCTTGTACCTAGGGGGGCAATTCACACCAGCGAATGTGATGTTTTTCTGTTTTGTATTTAATGTTTTGCCAGTCGATTGTATCTGTGGTGTGCTAGGTAAGTGAATGGGGCTGTGTTTTAATGTCGATTTTATGATAATGGCGGTGCCACCATGTGCCGTTTTGTCTGGGTGGTCATTCCTGTAAATAGTATAATCTGGAATGTATATTTTTGATCGTGATGTAAGGTGTGTTTCAGTGATAAGTGCTATGTCTGTCCTTTTTTCATGTAAATACAAGTCAAGTTCTGTCCTGTGTTGCATCAGTCCGTTAGCATTCCATAGGAGAATTGACAAGGAGCCAGCTGTTGAAAAATTAGGCATGCCTGTTGCTCCAGGCTTGTGTAACTTGAGTTAGCTGTTGGAGGAGAATAAAAAGAGGGTGGATAAGCTTATTAAGACCATTTAAAATTTGTAATACTGTCATTCATCATACCTGGTGAAACATAATGTTGTTGTGGCGCTGGTTTTATTGTTGGTATCTGCTGAGATTCTCCGGTGTTCCCTGTTAGTCCTGGAACATGATGCTGTGAATGTTTTTTGAGGGTTGGAAACTGTTGAGGATCCGGCGTGACTGAATCGGATGAGCTGCTGTAGGCCGCTGGAAGTTATTTCTCGAGCCACGCTGAATCCTTAGGTTCTTCAGTGTTTGACAACCTTTGTAATTGGCTGGGTGTTGTCCGCCACAATTGACACAGGTAGCTGGAGTTTCTCTTGTTTTAGTACAAGTACTGCTGTCATGATGCCCACCACATCTTACACACCTTGGTGGGTGGTTGCAATAACTCCTTGTGTGACCGTATTGCTGGCATCGTAAACATTGAGGGATCTCTCTTTTTTTCCTTGGTTTCTCAATTAGCACTTTGGTATAATATATAGATTTTATGTTATAGATATTGTCGTTAAATGTTTCTTTCTTATGTCCACAAAGAACATAGGAAGGGGATTTTTATATCTATAAATTACGTTAATAATGTTCGTAGTTTCAAAACCTTTCTGTCTCAGTTCCTCTTTAATAATAGAAATTGGTGTTGTATGATGGAGGTTATTTATACAACTCTAGGGCATCTGTCTTGTGGGAGCTGAAATGTGTGAAAGTCCGATCCTTCCGTTCTTAAGCTTGCATTTAGCTTTCTGTACGTTTCGGGTGTGTCCGGGTAAACAATCACACCTTTAATTGTTGATTTTACTATAAAGTTTTTACGGCCGGCTTTTTCTTCAAGAAATGAAATGAGAGCCGAATAATTTTCCACGCCATTAATATAAAGTGGAGGTGGTTTTTTATTTATTGTTGGTCTAGTAGTACTTTCTAATTGTTCCTCAGATATTGAGGTTAGGGCCTGAAAACTATTTTCTATTTGAATGGGTGCTCAGCGCTTTAGCCTCGTGTGGTCCTTATCAATTGGTAAAGATCTTTTACGCCCAGTTACTAGTTCCCAGAAACCAGTTGTATTACTATTTGTACAATTAATTGTATTTTGTGAGTCCATAGCGCTTACCTCCTGGGAAGATGTAGACGACTCGCCCATGGTTGGCGGTAAAACCCGCACTTCTTACTTGAGTCGTAAAATTCAGTTTGAATTAAACCACTTTTTAAAAGAAAAATATGGATATTTAAACCATAATTTAAGCTATGTTTATAACACACTCAAACTAACCTATAACCACTTTAGCTTCCGTTAGAATTTTTTCGTCATTGTATTTAAATTTTAAACTAAAACAATGCGAAATAGGTTAAAAATATTATGATGGAAAACAATATATAAGTAAAATTAACCAAAAAGAATAATATGTAAGTAAAACAATGAGAACAATCCAATAAGTAGTAAGGCATAAAGTATGGAAATAAAACTTACAATGAAACATATAAATAAAAATAATAGGCATGTAAAAGACAACAAACCTTGAAATGTACGTAACAAGTCTGGGTTGAACCTAAATAATGACCTACAAACACAAGAAACTTAAAGATGCACAAATGTATAAATGTAAACTAAATTAATAAAAATAATAAATTAATTGGGCGATGAAGAATAATCAGAAAAATAATGTACAAAATGACTTTAATAGTGAATAAATAAATACCAAAATAAATATATGAGCCAATTGAGATGTATTACTGTCCGTGGGAATTTTTTTTTCTATTCCAGTTTTTAATATTTTTGTTTCTTGCCTATCTCAGAATGTGGGACAAATTGTCGGTTTCTGATGGATACTTTATAACTATTTAAGAAAAGAATAGTGATAAAGTATCTCTATGAATAGTTTTTTTCACCACATTATTCACCAAATTATTCAAGATAATTTTATAATTTTCTCTTATTCTCAAATAAACGTGTTTTAAGCGTTAAATTTCTTGGTTCAAGCGCTATTTTTCTCTTCTACCTAGGATTATATCCATGTTTTACATGGAACATAATACATTTTTCGTATATCTCTCCCTACCTGTCACTCCCGTGGTTGAATGAAACCAATCACTGCGAGAACTACACCTTATCGAATCCTGCTTGGAGAAAATTCGTAGCGGCAGCGGGACTGTCGGTGAGGAGATGGGTCGCTAACTAGAATAATATAAATTAGTTAAGTTGGAGTCCGAAGTCCGACCTGTCGCTTCCAGTCACTCTCCGACTCCTTCTAACTGCCTCGTTCATCCTTAGTTATCCGCACCTTCGGAAAAAATTGAGCAACCCTCCATTTCCCAGAGGTTTCCTGGTTACTCTTATATTAGTTAATATTACAAGGTAATATAGTGATCGAGTGAGAGCCACTATAATGAAATTATGAAATCAAAACTGACCAGATATAAAATATAAAATAAAGAACAGGATAAATTTTAAGACTTTTACACTAGGCAATGAAAAAATAGTAGTCACACCACTTTCTTTATTTTTCAGAACTAGGGAATAAAGCACTAATTATTTAAATAGTTCATTTAGGAATGGAATATGCCTAAAAATCTTAGTACGACCGATATTCATTAAAACAAAAATATCATGTCTCTATAATAATTCCAATTTCAAAAGAATGCATATCAGTATTTTATGAAGTGCTTCGTAAGACCTAAATAAAGCTTTTGCGAATCTCTAGTGTTCTGAATTGAGCATGAGCAAGAGGTTTGAAAATTGGGATGTAAGCAGAGTAAGTTGTTAAGTTAAATATATTTTTCTGTTGAAGAAATTGGTCCGGGTAGAGGTCACTGATTTTTGTTGTTTTTTTTTGTTTTTTTGGGGTAAATTTTTTTGGCTGTTGATGTTATATAGAGGTCTTTAAATTTAGATATGAGGGACTGTTTTTTGTGTTTTTTTATAGATGTACAGAAATTGTTAATGAAAGAAATGAGGGTGTTGATGTAACTATCACCGATAAGGGTAGAAAGGGTTGTCTTGAGAGAAGAAATTTGAGTATGGATGGAATCTATCTGTTGAAAAATTTCTTTAATTTTAAGATTAAGTAAAGTTTTCTTGAATAGAAAAGAGGACCGGTAAAATCTATATTGAAAGGGTTGGCATATGTGGTTGTTTTTGAGGGAATTCTCAATTGATTTCGGAAAAAGGGAATTAGTTCGGCATTTTAAGAGGAAGGTTCGTTGTTCTATTTTAATAGTAAGGCGTTTATGTAAGTAACAAAATAGATTAAGATTCTTATTACAATGGGGAAATTTAGATTTGAGAGAAGAGAAAAAATTAACATTATGATCAGAAAGAGTTTGTTCATCTGTGGTGTTTGAAGATTTGGTAAATTGGTGGAATGAGAGGGGATCCATAGAAGAAGTAGAGGAAGTCTGAGAGAGGTGAGCTAGTGGTGGACTGGTAGAAGAAGACGGCTGGGGTAGTACTCCAGGTCTGCGTAGTTGGAGTCTGGCACTGCGACGAAGAAGTGGTTGAAGATTGTCTGTATCTTGTTTTTTGCCCCGTCTTGCTGAATTCATATTGATAATAATTGTTGACCTATGATAATTTCTTCAACATAAATTATCATAGGTCAACAATTATTATCAATATAAATATATTTTTCTTTTCAGTACATCTGTATGATATATTTTTTTTGTTTATTGGTTCGCGATATAGAACACGAAGATTTTGCAGCGGTAGGCTGCCCAAAGGCCCACAAACACTCCATTTACCAGTATCCTTCCCACTGATATACAATCGGGTTCAAGGTTAGCGATAAATCGATCCCGATCCATGGATTTTGGCTGCTCGGAGTCAGCATGCATTTCCCACAGCGGATCGTCTGTTGACCAAACTCCATCCCACAATAAAAGTAGACAAGGTTTGTTTATCATTCCTGCTCCTGGTATCTATGATCAATCATAATACAACATAGATTTTGAATCCTTTAAAAGAGGTCTCATGAATAGTTTTTCAAAAATAATAAATGAAGATTTATGTAGAGAGAAACCACTTGAAAGTGCTTTACATTAGTCCCCTCATATAGCCAGAGGAGGATTGATACTTGCTCTAATCTATAGAAATCAGCACAATCAGCGTGTAATATATGTTACTTACTTATCAGCCTCAAGAGAGATTCTACAATAAATGGAATATTAAAATAAATCAGGATAAAACCAAAGCTTATATTATTTACAAAGAGACGACAGAATAATACTCCTCAACTGAATGTAAACAGAACGCCTGTATCCTGTACAACGCAGATTATATATTTAGGACTTGATATGGACAAAAGGTTAACTTTTACTTTCCACACTGATTATTATACTAACTGGGCTCTGTGTACTATATATCCATATCACAGGAATTCTAAATTAATTGGACATAATAATCTATATACAGCCTGCTTACGACCTTTACTAACATATTAATCTCCAATATTTAGTCATATATATAAGACTAACTATCAAGAGCTACAAATATTCCAAAACAAATCCTTTAGAATTGCTGGAAATTATGCCTATTACACTAAAGTTAAAATTATGCATAAAGAATTATTTATGCAATAACAATAACTTTATTAAGTGCAAACGCAATATAAACCGACTTGTAACAAATATTAGGAACTATACAAAAAATAGTACAAAACGGTATGTACATAAAAGAACAAAGCATTTATTATTGCAGGATACCAATTTAATTTATTTTAGTGTTATTGCTTATAAATATAACTATTTATACATATAACTTAATAATAAGTTATTAAGATGTATAGTTACAATTTTTGTGTATTTATTTATTATTAATAATTTTTTCTCTATTGAACGGTGTTTGACGGTGTTTGAACGGTGAATTGTTCAATGGTAATTATATTTAAGTTTGAGACTGGTATATTTGGTACAGCATATAATTTTTGTGGATTGTAGCAAATTATATAAGAAAATAATATTTGAAACAAAATATAAAATAAAAATTAGCCTTACTGTATTTAAACCTTGGTTTCTAATGTAATTAAAAATTATTATATATATAGCCTATGAGAATAAAATATTGCTCTGTAAGGTTGAATTTACTTTCAAAAGTGCTTTCTCCGTATCTTCTTCAATCCTTTTTTTTTTATAACAAACTGTCTGTAAAACGTCGGACATCCCCTCCTAACTAACGGCATTGCACTTGTAGGCGGATAAGTGCCGTCCAGAAGTGGACTGGTAGATAAGCGCTAATGAACAAAGTTGGCATTTCAATACGTGGCGGCCTTTAATTAAAAGTGGCCAGTGGAGACATAATTATCAAGCGCGGTTCTGTTCCGAGTTTGTTGCGGCTTTGCTCTATCTCCAAACTCCAAATCAAACTCCTTTTCAGCCAGGTGAAAACATTTACAGTCTGCTTTATATACTATTTATACTGAATAGTATGTTACAATGAGCTAAATAAGGGAATAGACCCATATCATTTTAAAATATTAAACCCAAATAAGAAAAATTGAGTAATATAATGCTATATCAAGTGTTCAGTGTTATCATACCACGTACCACTTCCCACACCCAACTCCGTCAGGTCTCTATAAACGCGATCCTCCCAGCTACGCCTCGGTATATCCCTTAGAAGCTTCCCAGTCGGTACAGCGCTTATTAGCTTTTTATCAATTTGTTCGTTAATAAGCCCAGCACCTCACACAATCACAGCGGTACAAAAAATGAAATGAAATAATTATGCGTCTACTGCTTGTGTATAAAACACAGTTCTTTATTCTTTTAACATCGCTTTTCAGAAAACGCAAAATTAGAAAAACAGTAATAAAACAGATAGTTATGTAAATAGTAATAATTCTCTGAATGGGGGAGTGATAAACATGGCGCTAAATTGTTATCTAACTTCTCATTACAAGAACATTTAAACGCAATATAAACATCACCGGTCCTGGTTAATATCCTCTATATTAAGTTAAACAAGCGAGTGTTAACAGTGGATTAATCAAAAGGTTATTAACTCAATCGGGTTAATGCAAAATATATGAAGTGAGTATTAGTGGCTCATAGACCTAATCGAATAAGTTGGCAGTTGGCAGTTTAGTTTTACGTTTATTTTCCATTTTTATGCCGAGCTCTAACGCAACTATCTTCGCAGCAATATAAAGCCAATGAGGCATATCTTGAAGCCAATTAATTAGGGCGATATTTTCCTTTAGAACATTATTCATTGTATTGGCTATTTTAAGCGTTGTCTTTTTGTACAGTACTCGGGACAATGGTGGTGGTTCCAGAAGCGGTATTCCCTCAAGCATAATGTGCTCGGTTAGAAGTGCATTACTCAATCTATTTTCAATATAGAAGTCATCCACTTGATTCTCTGCCTATTTAATACAGACTGATGTGTTTTCTCTGTCGATTTCTCAATCTATCCTTGCATTCAGTGCCCTATCAGTTAGCTCGACATTACCAAGAGTGGTCATTAACACGCGAACCTCATCTTTAAGTTGTTGAAGTTCGCTCGGAGAGAGAAAATTTCTTGTTACTATTACTCTAATCTGATCACTCAGCCTGTGTGTACTTACATCAATATATGGAAAGGACGCTCGCCAGTATCCCAGAATACGGTTGAGGTTATCCTGTTTTATCTGTTTCAAGTCTTGTTGCCGAGTAGTATGCCCGGATGACAGCCTTATTCATATCTGGCGTCCATTTCATCCTTTTTGCCCGTCTTGGTCTGTGTTGTTGACTTCGCGTGGGAGGAGAATGTCGAACTATGGGCCGGTAAACGTTGCAGGCCCTTGAGGATAGGGTAGTGGCGCTCGCTCCACAACTCCCTGAAGGAAGCTGTCGAATGTTCCCGTCCGATGCACCTTCAGTATTGGGCTCGTCCGAGGCTAATCTCCTATTTCGTAGCTCCATATTTAATGGGTAAGTGCATTTTATACCTTCCTGCCAGGTGATTGAAGCAGCCGCCCCAAACCTGGAGAACAGACGCTGACTAGGTTAACGCCCGATTAGGGAACCGTCGCACCTGGATTTTACTAGTTTTGGTCCGCCCCGGGTATTTTATTTCCCCGGTATCTGGTGAGTTTTCCCCTATCCGCCACCTTGGCAGGCCCCCTATGGCAGACTAGAAACTCCTCACGGGAAAAATTATTATTATTATTGCAATAGACCATCTTACAGAATTGAATTATTTTTTTTGGTTGGACAATTTCTCAAGCCAACGGCTAATAGTCTGTTCGTTGCAAAACCTTTTCCCAAAAATCGATAGTTATATTTCTTGTAGTTTGGGCTGCCCAGTGTCCAAGTTTAAACTCATAAGAAGAAGAATTACAAGATAATTGCTTGTTCCCTTGGTTATATTTGATGGACTATTTACTGATAGTACGTATTATCAATAAAGATAGAATTACTATCAGTTCATTCCAATATGTAAACATAATCATAATTGTTTTGGTTGGAATATTTAGTGAATGGTCCGTTGGTTACAACACCCTTTCTCCGAAATCAGTAGTTATGTTCTTGCAGTTTGGGCTGCCGAGTGTTCAAGTTTAAACTCATAAAAAGAAGAATTACACGATAATGGCTTCTTTCCATTGTCATAATTGACAGCATAATAGATAATGTTCGTTTAATTCTAATGTTAGCAAATATCATAAAAAAAGAGAGGATTAATATAAGTTCATTGCAATATGTAAACATAATCATAATTTTTTTTGTTAGAATATTTATCGTACCAACGGCGAATGGTCAGTTCGTTACGAAACCCTTTTTCGAACATGGTGGTAATTTAATGGCCTTTTTGGGCTGCCCGGTTTCCAAGTTTAAACTCACAAGACAAATAAGCGAATATGCGTTTTCATGTTAATATTCTATGGTACACTAAACAATGCCCGTTCAATTGAAGTGATAGTGAATTTTAATAAAAAAAAAAATTATAATAGCTCCATTACAATCTGATTTAATAGAAAAATTCCACTAATTTAACTTGAATTTTAGAAATAATAAAAACACATGTTTCATATAAAACGACTCAATACATTGGTTAAGAGCAATAATACTGGATGAAATAAACTACTCACTTGTCTGTTATGAAAAGTGCTATGTGAAATTATAATAATCGGAAAGATTGTTAAAATTAAAATAATCTCTGGGAAAATGGTACCTACATGCCACGATGTGTACGGCATATTGATAAATAGCCTACCAGTATATTTTTTTATTTCCGAAATAAAATGCAAACTCTCTTACACGAATTAAATTTTGCTGCTTGTTGTTATTTGAAAACGAGATTTCATGGTCACATTTGATTGCTTTCCAAACAACAGTGATAGTGAGTAATATAAAAACACAGATGATTAACAACAGCTCCTTACAATATGTGAACATAAACATGGTAAAAACAGAAGCCCACCGATTCCGCTTTGAATTTAAGAAATTATAACAATGAGAAATTAGATAGAATAGAAAAGTTAATTTTTTCTGGGACTAGGTCCCTTTTGAATAACAAACATGAATTGATAAAGAAACATTGTAAATATCCAGTGAGTCTTAATACAAATCATTAAGTACTTATAAAGTGACAATAAGGTAAATAAAAAACAAAAATTACGAATTATGATAAAATACTATGCAACTAAATAGAAGAAATAAATTAATAATAACATATAAACATATGAGCTAGGATGCAATAATTTGTACAATAGGATGCAATGATTTCAATACATAATGTGTATCTTTTATGCATATTTATATTTATATAAAATAATATTTGCTTAACTCGAGAAGATGCTTTATCTACCACAGATAGTTATTTAGATGTGTTGGCATCCATTTATACTCATAAAGCAATAATGTCAACTAATTCTGTAATAAATATAAAATACGTAGTAATTTTCTGAGATGGAGTAATTGGATAATAAAGTGGTACTATTTAAAGCGGTGTTAAAGAGGAAGGGGACAGTGAATATGAATAAGAGATTATTGTTATTAATGATTTGGAAGGAGGCTCCACAGGTGGGAATGCTAAAGAGGTCTCCAAGCCGCTTTTACACCTCTATGGCCCACAGCCGCGTGTCAAACTAAGTCCCCAATGCCTTTATTTGAATACCTTCAAAGCCCTCAGATGGTTTCTTGCCTTAATTTAGCCAAAGAAACTTTCTCCGCTACTCATTAAAATATCATTATCATTTTGTGGTTGATTTTCGTCTATCTTAATTGTCAACGTCATGAAAATTCTGAGCTACCATAAATCTTTTATAATAGAACGATTTTTAAATTCAATCAGATATATCGTTTAAATTTTGTATCATAACATTATTTTTTTAATTTATCTCTGATTTTTATTCAATAAACTTTCTTTTTTTTACTTTTGTAAAAAAAATATTTTAAAATTGTATACACTAATGTAGATTTTTGTTAATATTTAGAAAAACATGGAATAAATGCGCCCAATAAATTTAATCCAAAATGATACTTTTTCAATATAATTAACACAAATATAATTTCCTATATGGTAATTATTGGAAGGACATTACCTAGTATTAAGGACAATGTACAAATGCTTCAGACGGAAGCAGAAAAGTTAGGGTCAATAATAAATGAGGAAAAAACGAAACTCATGAAGCTGAGAAGAGGAAGGCAAATTCAGCAAATTTGCCGGCAACAACTCTACGTAATGGGAACACCTACCTTCGAGGTGGTAAACATCTTCCAATACCTTGGCTCTGTAAATAAAGACAAATTAGATGAAACAGAATAAATCAGAAGAAGAGTACTGGCTGGGAATCGGGCATACTTAGCTATTACCAGTTTGCTGAAAAGCAAAAATGTCGACCTCAAATCTAGGATCAATAGTGACATATGCTTGCGAGAGATGGACCCTAAACAAGAAGGATGCACATCTGGTGGATAGATTCGAAAGGCGTATTCTCAGACGCATCGTAGGGCCCGTCCAGGAAAACGGTTTATGGCGCAGAAGAAAAAACAGAGAGTTATATGAACACTATAATGACATGACGATCTCCTCTTTTGCCAGGTTACAGAGGAGGAAGTGGCTGGGTCACTTGCTGAGAATGGGAAAATAAAGAACTGTTAGAAGAGTGTATGAAAACTGCTCTAATGGAGTGAAGCGTAGAGGGATAGTGTCCTGGGATATCTCAAGAAACTGAGAATAAGTTCCTCACAAGCAGATGGAGCATGGGGATTGAGCAGGCCAAGGATCGCTTTAAGCATCTGCCCCGCCACTAAAATAAGAAGAAGATAATTTCCTATAGTGCCTAGCACAACTACATTTCTATAAAAGAAATTAAATAAATGCGATGAAAGAAAGTAATGAATTTAATCATGTAATAAAAATGAATTTGTTTATTGGATATAAAAAAATATGTTATTTATTCCTTATTAAAAGTATTGGGAAAGGTATTTGTTTAAATAAATAATATATTATTACAGAATGTTCCCCAAATGGAGAATGATGAACAAGCAAATCCACTCTTTCTTAATAGTTCTTGATTTCCCATCATTTCTTCATCCTCCCTCTGAAACCCTTTCTTTATCCTTCCATCCTTCTTAATCAGCATGGTTTTGATTCTGTTTTCTCTGGAGTGAATTTCTACTTTTTAATCTTATTTCCGAACGTATCATTATCCAGACATGTTTCCACAATATCAATTTTTTTAATCATTTTAATATGACTCAATCATTCAGGGTATTGATGCTTACGGAGAACTCATATTGTCTAACAGACATTTAGTTGTCTGTTTAAAGGTAGACAGACACCTTGGTAATTTTTTTCTAATATCTATTTTGATGTTCGATATTTTGCTTTTTGTTTCGATTGTTTGTGATTTGTTTCCATCTTTTGTATGTCAGTCCTAAAATTGATCTCTCTTCTTTCTTAATTTAGTGTAGTATCGGTTCAATGAAAGCTTTTCACTTGCAAATGTGACTATTGGTTTTTAATTACTGTGTTGTTATGTCTATTTTCGGCGTTTTTGACTGCCATATTTCATTATATAGATTTTCAACAGGTCCAAACGCTTTCTCTATTTTTTTTCAATCTGTGTCTTTGTGCTTGTTTTTCAGGCTATGTCAATTCAATAATTTCACAAAGGCCTTTGAAGTGTTGTGACCAGGTATGTCGGTTCTAGTTCCAAGTTCCATAAGAAAAAAATTTTAAAAATCATAGAAACCAAGTCGTATAACTTCATTAACGTAACATAACATTACCTAGCATAGCACCAACTAAAATTAATTATGAAATAACTAATCTCACTAATCAATAAAATTCACTAATTAACCTAGGATGCTTACTACTGAGCTGCAAAAACATAAATGTTAATATAAGGAAAATTTTAGTTGCTTCTTGGCCATATGTAATCTAAGCTGAGGAAAGGTAACCATTTACAGGTAACAATAGTTCACCAGAAGATGGTGGGCTTCGAATCTCTTCAGTCTACCCCAATAGGTAGCCATCGGACGGACGAATTTTTCTCTAAGGAAATTTTTTTTTAACATTCTTTAATTATTTCAACATTTTTAATTGTCATTTCACGATTGGTGGTTAGAATTATTTTTGATTGATTTTGGATATTATGAAATATTCTAACGTCTTATTCTAACGTGATATTATGAAATATCTGACGACACCAATATATTAGGTGTTGTTTGTGCGACATTAATGTAAAAGATTCCCTATATTCTCCTCTCTAAAAAATAAATGTCTCATAAGCTATATTTTATAGTTTCCCATTACGTTAATTCCATTTACATGTAATAAAGAAGAATAAATAATGTAAAGATAAAAATTCGATTCATCAATCCAACAATGTAGCTACCTATAAATGCAAGCCTATAAAGGGCAAGATTATTCAGCAGCTTGAAGAAGGTGTTAGTGCTTAGGGTCAGGGCGACCTCTAACAGATAAAGGCAAGGATTTATGTGGAGCATATCCCATCTCTTGTCATGGAGGCTTTGAATAGGCCTTTCTTCCTCCCTTCCTACCTTCCCTATTTTGCGGCTTGGCTACTTTAAATCTAATATTTCCCTTATATATTTTTCACGCGGGTTGGTAAATAAACTTGGATGTTTTCCAACTCTGGAAAAACTTTTACTCAGGGATTGGGATTCCGGTTTTAGCGGATAAAACAGTATTGGTAGTACTATATGTTTCTCGTAGCCGAAAACTAAATTCTAAGTTTAATACATTTATTTCTAACTAAATGTATTTTTATTATTTACTACGTAACCAAAGAACATCTTACGCCATTCCTTTAAAAGATTCAAAACTGAGAGTATTCTTCTTATTCTTTCGTTCTTCCTTTTTATACAGGAAGTGTTGTGCGGAATGTCTAGTTTTTTGGTCTTACCATGACTATATGCAACTTTCGGTCAGACATCGCCGGCTTCAGGATACTTTTTGTATTCAGGGTTTGTTCCCTTTTGTCTTTGGAGTCCACTTCCTGTCCTACCCATAAGACAGTGGGAGTCTGGCTCTTCTGCTCTCTTGGTCGCTGAATGCTTGATTCTCTCCACCCTCGAGACCATTGGCTGGTTGTCAGCTTTAACCCTAGGCAGGGGCCCTCACATGGTACTTCCAGCCGGGCCAGCTGGACCAAGGTTTTGTAACGAGGTGTTTCTCCTCCCCCTCCCCCGTTCTCAGACAGGCTTGGGCGTCTGACCTTCCTCGGCGGAGTTAAAACTGGGAGTTCGGAGAGTCTGATCTATTTGCGATCCTTCTTTGTTTTGTTTTTTTAATTTAATAAAAATATTAATTAATGTTTAAGAACGAAAACCTGTTCCACCACAACCAGTGAATGGTCTTGGGTGCATGGCCAACCGACCTCAATTATACCTCCACAATACCCATTAGAGGCTGTGCGAGCCTCAAAAAGGTTGCAGATCTCACAGGGTCCATCTAAGGCTGTTGTCACCTTCTACAGCCGGATTCAAATCCAGGGACCTCAGCACCGCAACTCAGAACTCTACACACTCAGCTATCCCGCTTTCAGTTGCTTTTTATCTAGAATCAAACCTCTCCGCAAAATGCAAAAGTACTAGACTGCGGTTTGAACTTCAATGATCCACATATCAAACTTGAAAATAATCTTTATTTCTTGGTGCTTGGTTTAGTTAGTTGTTTGCGAGATGGAAAGTTCTGTTTGAGGAAAATGCAAATGACCCTGCTAGAAATATAATACAGGGTGTTAAAGGGTCAAGTAGCCAGAACTGAACAATATCTTAACGCTGAATGAAATCACTTTGAACAATATTTAATACGAATGATAATGTTTACATTTAATAACTAAAGTAGTTGGAAAAAAAAATAAGTTTTTTTATTTACATGGTGTGAATATTCCTTAATACGGCATTTGTGGGCATACCTCCATTGGAAATTGTTTTCTTGATTTTAGGTCTTTAGTTGAAATTGGCTGCTTAACCCTTAAACACCCTGTGTACTAATTTAGTGTCATTCATTTTAACATTTATTAACTTATTTTCCTTCTTAACATTGCACAAATACTGTATATATATTTTTTTTATTTAAACGATCGATACCTGACTTCTTTAGACCAGTGGGATCAAAACCCTTCGAGGAGGCTCAATAACCATTTCCCTATCCTTAAGAAGGAGGAACAATATCGGAAGATTCAAACAGTACAGCAAGCTCCTAAGAGGGGCCGCAGGTATCGGGAAGGGAACTCAATTAACGGTCCAGAAGATGTGGCTTATGAAGGGAAAATGCCTCCACCGCTGATTATCATTTGAAAAGGAAGCCCTGAGTCGGCACTTCATTGAAAACTTTTTCCCTAGTCATTAATACTTGGCAGTCATCGTGGAATACTTCCAAGTCCCTCCCTTCTTCTAGTTTATTTTTACACAACACCACCACTTATTTACTGCCCAGATATCTATGAACCATGGACGGCGAAAAGTTTTTGTTTTAATTTTTTTTAATAACAATTATTATATTAAATATATAGAAAACATATAAAATATTGATTGAAATTAATTAATATTTGAAATTACCTTACAAGGAAAACTCTATTAACATTAAAAAAAAAATTGTAGGTTAAAACATTATTGCATAAACAATCAATATATGTATGTAAAGACGTACAGTTCCTGATATGGTTACTATGGTAACAGCTGAGAAGTAGAAATCGGGGAGATAACACTCAGTTACATTTTTGTTGAACAGTTTAAGGAGAATAATTTTGTAAATAATGTATGAAATATTCACTTTAATGTCGTTTTTTTTTTACAGGTGTGCCTGTATAATAATGTGAGTTATTAAAATAAGTTAAAAAAAACAAAACTTTATAATAAAAGTAAATATTCTTTTTTTTTTTTTTTTCCAGAGCATCTCAATTTAGTTTATATTTCAATGAACCAAATTTAGTATTTGAACCTACCGACATTACATGTACATATCTTTATATATAAAACTCTATGGTTCATGTGAAACCACTAAACTCCTCAACATTTGGAACGATTTTTTATGGATTTTTATTGTGTGTGTTCAAGTGGGTTCGAGAATGGTTTAGATTCACAATTCGATACAATAGATTAAGATTTTTAAATTAATTTATCCTCCTCCTAAACATAGAACAGTACAACGTCCTCCGGGTCCACTGTAGATTGATATATAATTTTTTCTGTTCCTGGTAATGTCACAGAACTCCCCAACCGTACGCATCATGGCGTCCAGGTTTGAAACCATTTGAATGACTTTTTACGTATATATTTTCAAATTTTTAAATAATTACAATCAATTAAAATATATATATATATATATATATTGTTTAAGCTTTAAAATATTATAAAATTTATTAACAATAACAAATTATTATATTAATAATTTTAAAAATATTATTGAACACGATATCTGTAGGGCCCTATATCTAAATTAAGTAATACAATTTCACTCTGTTTTCGCCTTCGAAAAATGTACGTGTATATAAAAATTTATATTAAAAAAGCCAAAATCTGTTAATAACCAACCAATTGTTGGTTGACAGAGTGTAAAGAAAAAAAAACTCTTTAAAAATATTTAATAATTAAAAATGTACTTGTAATATTATAACAGTTGTAAATATCAATAAATTAATTAAATTAAAAGAAATAATCAAAATATTTGAAATACATAGCATTAAGCCTGTTAAATAAAGGAAAATAAGGAATGGGTATAGTCATTCGAGTTGTAATTCAAAGCTTTCATAAGGATTGGTGATATCGGCATGGAATCTTATGATTCACTAAGTAAACTATTATTTTTTATTTTTAATAAAGTATTTATTTATAATAAAGTACATACGCAGAAATGATATAATTATTTATTTTGATATGTGTTGTTTATATTCTTTTCTGTCTTTCTTTGGCAACATTATAAAATATGCTTTAATAAATACAATAAGTATCCAAATATAAAATAAAATATATAAAAGTTAGTATTGCTAAATTAATATATGTTAACTTTTTATCTGGTTATAATAAAAAGGGATCGGGTTTAATCATATTAATCTGAATTATCTTTATATGTAGAAAATTTAATGGTGCTTCTATTACTTAATATTGATGATATGATTTAATTGAAATATGATAATCTATGATATCTTCTATCTAGATACTTTTTTGTGAATTTATTATTTTTATAATTATAGTCGTTATTATTTTCTCATTTTCCTTTGAGGAACACTTCATGAATTCCTTCTCATTCTTGTCTTCAAGAAAAATTAGAGAGACAAAAAGGGATGATAGCTGATATTAAAATAATATTTGAAATTCATCACCTTCACTTATTATATAATGATTTCTTCAAAAGAATTTCTCCATAGGGATAGAAATATTAACTCTTCTAATTTTCTAATAGACAAGGAATCCTTGATCCGTCATTTAAAATAAAAAGTAATTAAAATATCAGTATTTAGTTGATCTACAGGCAACATTTTGAATAAATTATTAATATAATATATATATTTACATTAATAAGACATAAGTAAAATGTTGATGGTACTATTTTATATCATAATATAATCAATAAAATATATAAATAATGTAAGCAGAGGACGGATGCCTGATCGCTGACAAGCCAGGGATATTAGACCGTTGGGTAGATCACTTTGAAGGTCTTCTCAATAAAGTTAATGTTGAAGAGGACTTCGGAGGGCATGCCATGGACGAAGCACTAGAAGGAGATCAGTTGGACCCCCCTGATGAACACGATATATGGACTGAGGAGAGACTACCCGTGGAATGGAAGAAGACAGTTATTTGTCCAATACACAAAAAAGGGGATACCTTGTCTTGTAGTAACTACAGGGGTATATCTTTACTTCCTTGTGCTTACAAGGTATTGCCAATGTCTTGTTCAACAACGAATTGGAACTACTTTATGAAGAGCCAGTAGTACGGCTCATAAAGTTAGCGAGACTGAGGTGGACCGGACATGTGATTAGGATGGGACAGATGAAATCCCAGCCAAAGCCCTCAGGGAGCGAATCTATGGTGTGAGAAGAGCAGGCCGACCATGACTTCGGTGGGAAGACTGCGTAGCTTCGTACGCTCGGACCATATTGGATGTCCGCAATTGGAGGTTAGCATTGAATAGGGAAAACTGGCAGTCGATTCTGAAGCAGGCCAAGACTCAACTATAAGGCTCGTAGCGCCGAATAATGATGAATAAAATATATCCTCTTCATTATTCTCTATAAGGAGAATTTGATAATAATTGAATAATTAATAACGGATTTCTTAGTGAAATAGATTAACAAGTGAATACGTCATTTTATATATTCCATTAGAAAAGGCTTTTCTCCATTTTCAATATCAACATTATATCAGATTTTGCAATATCTGCTAAAATAAAATTTACGACATCGATTCCAGAACTATCAGGATTTTATTTTATATTTCTAATCAGTGTATCTTTTACGAAGTCCCATCAACGATTTGGTCTACAAAAAACAATAACATTTAAATGGTAAAATTCTATTCCTGATATTTAGTTTTAACTCCGTATTCAGATTCAATTCTGATAAATACTCCTTCTGATATCCAATTACTGTCTCCCATTCAAAAACAAGAAAAATAATCAACAGAATTATGAACAATTTTTTGCTAATTGTAATTACAAAACCTATTTATTTTTATTATTCTATTTGTTATATGAATCGATTCTTCAATGGCTGACATCAGTCCAGACAAAATAGGGAGGGAGAAATGAATTAACTTTCTTGACAAAAGGTTAGGAGAAAAATAGACGGGGTAATTTATATATTGTTAAGCTATATACCTGAAGGCAAAAAATATTGATCTTGGTTTGCTCGCGTCCAAGGACTATTGTATATGAGGCGTTCACTGCACAAATTGACTAACTCCACTTTTTGAAAAATCTTAAATTTAAGTGTAAAAGCACTTGGTATAATCATAACTTTTTATATTAATAAAATCCTTCCCAAACAATAGAGATTATCAATATCAAACGACAAAAATTTTTTGGCCACTGAATATTAAATAATTTTTTTCAGATCTCATTGTGATTATCTCCGTATTCTAATTCAAATCATTGCAATAATACCATTTAAATGCACTAGCAAGTGCTAAATGGTGAATTTTATCAAGTTAGAAAGGTTCAAACCTACATAATGAAGATTCAAAATGTGTTGCAATCAATATAAGGAAATCTGAGGTAGGTAGACCACAAAGTTTGAAAAATGTAAATCAGCCTATGTTATACCTTGAAGGTATACCTGTAACAAAGGAAAAAAGGAGAGACATGATGGATCTGCTGAAATTCATTCCTCCTGTTAAACAACATAACAGAAAATATTAATTTTTATGGAATGTTTGTAAAAAAATATTTAACAAATTAACTTTTTCTGTGATAAAAAAATTAAAAATTTAAACACTGAATTTAAATTTATTACTTTTTCCACTTGCCAAATCGATTATCTCCACCGGTCATATAAACATTGTAACATTTCTGGTGATAACTTTTTGGCTAGTCATTCTTATTAATCTTATATAGTTTTAGATGAAAGCTAAATCTTTATTTATGCATTCTACAATATTTATTTGAATGTATATCATAAAGGGAATTTTAAAAATCAATGCACACTATTTTCTCGCATTTCTCCACTTTTTGTTTTATGGAGTTAATCGGTTTGTTCACTGAACAACTCATTTATTACTGTTAGTTAGTTCTTGGATCAGATAAAGAAACCAAATTATATCGTAAGTAATAACACAAAAAGAGTAGAAGGAAATACATTCGGTCAACAACCTTTAGCAGAAAATGTTGGAAATTTTGGTTATTTAATTAAAATGGTAGTAATTACTGCAATAAATTGAATGACGCTATTTATTAAATTAATAACCAAAATATTATTATAATGTAATATTGATAGGGTAATATAATGGGAAGAGTTGTTCCTGGAAAGAGCAACGGTAAAAACAAATGTTCTCGACATTCCGTTTGAACAAATCCAAAGTGGTCTTCATGAATATTTGAAAGCGTTTTGTTTTTTGTTTTTTTTAACGAATTACATAACACTCTAAGCATCATATAGTTGTTAAATGCTAATTGTTCGGACGCCGTGAGGATAACAGGGATTGCACCCTTGGACAACCTTTCCGTATAGCACGAAACTCTGAAAGACTGCTGCTTTAATCTGACTCAATTTTCTTTACAGAAAATTACTTGTTCAGTAATATATTTAATTTATATTTGAATTGTAAAATTAAATATAAAAATAATATTTAGATATAATACCGAATGCTTATTTTTTGAAACTCTTACGTTATATTGGTAAATGAACAAAAATAAATCAAATTACATTTGGATACAAAAATACCTACAATTAATTAAATCAAAATAAAATCATTAAGTTTATAAAAATGAATACTAACAAGATTAAACGACAAATGTTAAGACCGACGAAAAGCACTTAAGTCTCAAAACTAAAACAGAAATTGAAAATATCTGTCCAATATAATATTTCGCCTATTCAGGCATCTTCAGTGTAAAAAGAGAATAACAGCAAAACAAAACATGAATAATGTACCCAAGAAACATACCACCACCTCCAAGGCACAAATGCAACTAGTATTATTATATTGTTGTAACAAACTAAAGAAAATTTTGAAAAAATCAAATTTTGACATTTGAGATTTTCTATTTTGGATCATGGATGAATTTGATTTTGAGTTTACGAATTATATAGTAGACCATAGTATATACTTTTAATATATACTTTATAGAGACTTGGTGAGCCCAAGGAGGGTCTCTAGAATCAATCCGAGACTGTTAACTGATTAAGTAATTAAATTAAAATCATATTTTAAGTGTTGGTAAAGTAATTTAATGTAATGATTTTTCAGTTGTCTTTATAAAGCAAAGAGTTTTTCTCCTATAAATACTTTTTTCGCTTACATCGTTTTGTAAAAATTGAGTATCTGCATTTTTCAGCGACTCGCACTTAAATGTGAAATAATTATTTATGACTGATTAAATGAATGAAACTCTTCAATTCTGTGATATTTGAGCTTAATGAATCAATTTTTTAAGTTCTTCATTAAACTATATCATTTAATTAATTTTCAAATTATGGTGACCACATAGATATGACCACATATTGTATATATTCTTTAATTGATTAGTGATGTATTATAATGTAGAGGTATAATGATTAGGAATTGTTTAATTATGTATAATTAGGTATATAATATGATTTGATTGGATGTGTATAAGTATAATTATATTGATTGATTTGTAGCTATTATATACAATGTATTCATGTATGAGGTTTGTAATAATTAGAATTATATGTCTACGCGTCTCTTTAAAAGATAGAATTAGGTTGTAATTGTTAGATTGTATTTTTCTCCGATTCACCTCTGTACCGGAATGTGTATGAGTTACTTATTAACGAGTTTGTATTCAAATATTTGAGTCTTCGTTTCTATTGGCCAATAAAAGGGAGAGGGAGGTAAGATAAGGTAGAGAGGGTAACGTAAGCCTTTGGAGGCATGATTGTTTGACTTGACTCTATCTCTGACAACTGCCCAGTGAAGACGTTCACCTGATCTTATCTCCGCTCATCTCAAAGGCTGGTATTAAAAAAAACAAAGATTATATACAATTTAATTTACAAATTTTTAATAGGATGCTTACCGCTGAGCCGCAAAGAAAATATAAGGTAATATGTAAAATTTGGCAATTACTTGGCCACTGATAAACCACTGATGTGCATTCGCACATAACGATAGCCCACAGTAGAGTGAGCTCGCATATGTAGAGACACATGACGGACGAACTTAGCGACAAAAAAAAAAAAGAAACTCGTTACACATTCCCCTCCAGCGACTAAGTCCGTCAGGTTGATAAAATAATTTAAGTTTCGAGGGTTGCCATTAGCCTATTATCTTTCCATCCTGATCTCTCAACTTACAGGATCCACCACCCGTAACTGAAACAACCGTATAAGGGGCTTCATACTTGGGGTTCAGTTTAGCAGCAAGTTTATCAACTGCCGAAGATGGCTGAAACCTCATCTTTAAGACCTGATCCCCAGGGTGGAAAAGAACTTTTCGGCGTCTTAAGTTGTATCGACTGCTCTGATTTATACTTGCCTTGAATGATGAACTTTGGTCAGTCTGCCCACTTTAGCGGCCCAAGCAGCATGCTCGTTTGTGCGGGCCACAAGAATATCTCCGTCGGTAGCTTGATGCAGAGGCCTCAGTTCTCTACCAAAATTCAAGAAGGCAGGACTGAACTTCGTCGAATCTTGAACGGCGGAATTTAATGCAAACTGGATCTCTCCTAGTTTCTCGTCCCAGAGTTGGTGTTTCTTCCCTAGGTACGTGACGAATAGTTGCTTGATATTCCGATTCGCCCGTTCCGTCGGATTTGCCTGCGAATGGTAAAGTGGAGTAGTTTCTCTCTTGATTCCAAACTCCGTAGCTACTTCAGTAACGAGATTACTAACGAAGTTCTTCGCATTGTCGGTAATTAATTTATGCGGTGCGCCATATCTGTACAGTATGAGCGATTTGAATTTATTTATAATAACTGAAGACGTAGCTTTTCTAATGGAGCATAATTCCACCCATATACTAAACAAATCTACAAACACTATCAGATACACGTTACCTCTAGAACTCCTAGGATAAGGACCCATAATGTCAACTGACACCATTTCCCACGGCTGCTTGGCATAACTCACACTGCCTCACAAACAGGCTTATATCGCGGTATAATCCAGGCCAATACTATAATCTACTAACTCTAGAAACAGTTTTATCTATCCCCAGGTGGCCTGACTGCGGTAGATCATGGTTTTCAAATATTATTGATCCCCTTAAATGTCTAGGAACGACAACTTTCCATTCCTCACTGGGATCCTCGAGCTCTCCCTTCAAAGGATTCTTTCGATGGTATAATAACTGTCCGTCCTTTATTAATCATCCAGGATGGAGTTCTGGGGACTTCTGGACTCGATAAAATTTCTGATTATACCACTCCTCGGTCGGTATGGAAGTTCCTGAAGACGAAACTGGATCGGTAGAAGAATTAGGATCGCATTTGGTAGACAACACTGTGATTGCTGCAATTCGCGATAAGGCATCGGCTACTGTGTTCAGTTTGCCCTTACGATATTCCACCTTGTAGTTGTAAGGCTGCAAGCGAAGAGCCCATCTAGCCAAACGACCTGAAGGGTTTTTCAAATTCAGTAACCACTTGAGACTGGCGTGGTCAGCTATTACAGTGAATGGGTAACCTTCCAAGTAGTGCTTATTCTTCTCGATACCAAACAGAACTGCGAGGCATTTCTTTTCGGTTACGGTATAGTTCCTTTCAGCCGAACTTAAGGTACGAGAGCAAAAAGCGATGACTCTTTCTTCGCCATCTTGTATTTGAGTCAAGACTGCTCCAAGGCCTGTATCACTGGCGTCGGTCTGTAATTGAAAAGGCTGTTCAAAGTCTGGTCTAGCTAATATTGGTGCTTCAGTCAGTGCTGACTTGAGAGCATTGAAAAAGGCTTCCTGCTGTTCTGACCAAATCCATTTAGCATTACGCTTAAGCAAAGCTGTTAGTGGAGAGACAACTTTAGAGAAGTCTTTTATAAAACGCCGATACCTTCCTGCCATTCCAAGGAATCTTCTGAGCTGCCCAGCGTTGGTGGGAGGAGGAATTGAAGTAACGGAATCAACCTTATCTGGATCTACACTCAAGCCATAACTATTAACATCACTATTACATAAGTACCTAACTTCATTACATCCAAATTCGCATTTTTCTGGGTTGATACGCAGAACTGAAACTTTAAGTCGACGGAACACTTCCATTAGCGTATCCAAATGCAGTTCGAAAGTTGGCGTGCAAACCAAAATATCATCGAGAAAAACGACTACGTACGGGTAAAGTTCGGGTCCAAATATTGCATCGGCTAACCTCTGAAAGGTAGCAGGTGAATTTGTCAGCCCAAAGGGCATAACTTTAAATCTGAATAATCCTCTGCCAGGAACTGTAAACACCGTAATGTCTTTACTAGTTTCGTCGGCAAAAAATGGCATCTGTCGAAGTCCATCTAAGAGAGAAGTCATATTAGGTATAGGATAGGAATCCTGACAAGTGACTTCATTAACCTTACGGAAATCTATGCAGAAACAGTAACCAGATCCCTTACGAACCATGACTACTGAGGACCACCATGGAGATTGGCAAGGTTCCACTAGGTCTTCATCCAACATTCGATCTAATTCCTGGTGTATTGCCTCAAGTACTTTGGGTGAATAATGGTAGGAGCATTATATGATTTCTAATTGTTCGTCTAAGTCAGTAATATTCCTTCTTGTAACAGTTGTTCTAAGAAAGCATCATATTCCGCTGATGAAAGATCGGGTATATGAATGGTTGTTGACTCCGTCTCCATATTCTCTATTGCATTAAGTTCATTTCTTCTTGATAATTAATCCGCTACATAATTTATTTTTACTACGATATGCTTAATATCAAATTAAAATTCTTGGAGTTTACTACTTTTTTTTTTTTGCACTCGTGAAGCGATTAATAAAACTGTTTTAAGTTGTTTAGTACTTTTTATGAGCTATGGTTTTATTATTAATACGTTTAACTAAAATTATTGTATTATAATACTTATTTCTATTTTTTATAGTATAGTTTTATACTAATATTATTAATTATTTAATTATTATTATTTATTACTTTTTTTTAATATTTAGATTTGTTTTTTTTATTTAGATTCTCATGTCTAATAACTTTTTAATTTCTAATTTATTATCTATTAAGTGGCAATCATTTGTTTTCTTATAACTAGTATCAATATTATTATTAGAATTGAAATTAGTTATAAGATTATCATCTTTATCAGTATTAGTTCTTAAATTTAAATCTCCTCCTCGTACGTTTGGTCTAACGGATTGCTGTGTAAGCCGTCGGATAAAAAAATATTGAACCGCGAAGTTAAATTGTGTATTTCATCTTTAAGGGACTGATTTTCTTTTTTAAGTTGTGAGATTTCATCATCTTCAATATGATGAGCTATGTCGGATACTGTCCGCATAGAAACTGTTTCAGGTTTTTATACTTTTTCAAAATTATGTTGTTGACGGAATTGTCCCGAACTAGGCTTATTAAAGAATATATTTTGATCATGTTGATTCCATTGAGTATTATGTGGTCTTTGATAATTATATTGATGCTGATAATTATTTTGAGGTTGAAAATTATGTTGATAATTATGTGTAGGATAAACATTTTGTCTGTGTTAGAAAATTATGTATTTGTGTGTAATAATCTGTATTATAATGTTCTTGTCTTGGTTTCTGATATTGTGAGTGTTAGTTAAAGTTATTTTGCTGCTTAGGTTTTTGGTGGAAGTTAGTCTTTTCTGTTTTTCTGACACTGTATAATTGATAAACTACAGTAGAAAATGTATTTTTGAGAGATTCTTTAATGTCTTCTAAACTATTATAAATAATATGAGTGTATTGACGAGTTAAAACTGGATGTAAATTGAGTACAGCGGTTGTTGCATTTGTCTTATCATAAAGTTTAAGATTGTCTGATTCGTTTTCCGTATATGATTTTGTAACTAAATCTCTGCGTTTTTCTATTAAACGATTAATATAGGCAACTGGGTGTTCGTTATGTGAAGATTTTGTATCTAAGATTTCTTTTAAAATTAATTCTGTACTACGCGAGTCATAAAATTGTTTCTTTAAATATGTAATTAATTGGTTTACATCATCGAATTCTTTGTCGAACCCGAAATAAGTTTGAAGAAATTCAGAAACAGTTACTAAAAAGCAAGTGTTTTTATAACTTAGTCTTCTGGTGCAAGAGATCCCTAGATGAATTCTTGATTGAAGTTCTAAGTCTGAAAATCTTCTAGAATAAGCCCTCAAGTCCCTATTTGGGTGCCAATTAAATAATCTCCAACTTTAAATCAATTTTTAAAAAGAACTTTATTGAAAATGACAGAGACAAAGTAACTAGCCTAATCGCCAACTAACGATAATTCTAATGTAAGGAGAGGAGGGGAATAAATAGGAATGATTGTGCTGATCTAGGTTCTGAGAAGGACACCTGCCAGCTTATGTATCGTTCCAGGAAAGACACCTGCTTTTATCATTTAACTATATATGTATATATATATGGTTAAACTAGAGTGTATACATAATATATACTGTATTGAAACCAGGAGCACTGTTTGCGAGTTTGACGCTCCACACAAAAAGATATCTAGAAAATCTATTAAAAGAGGAACGGAAAATCATGAGACAAATTTTAGGCCCAAAACAAAAAGAGGAAGGATACAGTACACTAGGATACAGACTACACTCCAGGAAAACAACAGAAAAATATCCAACCTCGCTGAAGACATCAGAAAAAGTAGACTCAAGTTTTATGGACACCTCCACAGACTACCAGAAACCAAGATCGCTAAGCGAGTCCTCACATACATACAGGGAGTAAAGACAACTCCATGGATAGTCCAAGTAAAAAAAGATCTGGAAGAAGCACAGATAAAGATTACAGAAATCGAAATTAGAGAGAGATACAGAAAAAAGGTTAACAAATGGGAAGTATTATCAGTATTATGAAAAGCCCAACAAGACCGGGACAGAATGGACGGTGGAAAGGAGCAGGATCCACGAGGGGGGGGGAGTGAGGAGAGCATGGGAAAATAGAAGAAACATCAGAAAATGAAGTCATGTTAGCTTTGCGTGTTCTCATAGGGTCCAAACGCTAATAACAATAATATGTATATATATATATATTTTTATATATATATATATATATATATATATATATATATATATATATTAAGTAATGACTTAAAATTGGGTGACGAAGAGAATTGAGCTAGAGAAGAGACAGCTACAGATGGGCATCGAGGCCGGAGCATTATGTTTGGGAAATGGCCACTATCGAACCACTCTATCGTTATTATCTAGTTCTGTAATTGCCTCGGCGATTAGCTCAACTTGTGCTCACAGTGATGGTGTTCCTCTGGCCAAGTTGCTGATTTCTTCAGATCCAAGTACAATTTCGATGTAATATACGTTAGCTGTTACATTCGGAATGTTAGCATTAGTGCCAACTTTAAAAAATAATTTAGAATTAAAATAATTTTAATATAATATAAAATTATAATGAATATAACTATAGAATCTTGTCACATTTTGTGAATAAATGCAAAGATAACTATTACTAAAAGTATTTTAGCAAACAGTATTTGCAAAATTATAAGATACCAAACAAAAGGTATTTAAATACAACATACAAAATGAATTTTAAAAAAGTATTTTAGATACAAGATGAAAATACATATTTTATATCTTGTATCTGTATTTCAGATACTTCTATCTCAAATAAGTCACATCCTTGGTTTTATGTTAGTTTTAGTCAATTTACTGTAAAGTTTCTGAAGTATCGGCAGCCTTATCAGCCAATTCGTTACCCACGTTGCCCGAGTACGCTCTCACCCACCTGAAGTTATTGTATGTTATTGTAAGTGGAGTAAATTAAGTCTAGTTTCTTCATTCAATGGTTCATGTATTGTGCGATTGATGATTTTGTACATTGGCTATGAGACAGTACACTTATTTATTTATATATATACATATACATATATATCTATATAGTCTGGCTTGGATGCGATCAATCCCATCCTACAAATTATATGATTCCTTCATCAGTTAAAATTGTTCGTCTCATTTTATTATTCAACCTTCTATGTAAAAGAAAATATTACACGGTGATCAATAAAAACTTGTTTATACATACTACAGAGAAGTCTTCAATTGGATATTGCAATGTATAAAGCACATTTCATCGTAGAATCAACAGTGAATAATGCCCAGGATTAAGCAGTGCACTATCAGTTTTTGCCCGAAGATAGTTCACGTACTCATTGTAGCACAATAACTATGCGATATTAAACCGACTTGGATTCGTTGTTTCCAATAAATTAATTTCGTTTCAACTATCTTTAAATTATCCAAGGAATTATGAGGTCAGACTCCCGTTAATTGAATATTATGCGATAGTGGATTATTGAGGGTTAGGAGAAAATTTATAAAATTGTATTTTATGGTAATATAATTAATGCAATTCTATTTTTTATTGCAGAGGGAGATGAAGGAGTTGTAATGTTTCTGAAGATATGGACACATCTTCCTTCCTCATTCCAATCAGCCTCCTCTTTCACCTTACCATCTCTCGAGGTAAAAATAATAATCTAACAAAATATTTTATTGTTTCAGAAAAAAAGTGATTCAGACTAAAACTTAAATGCATTTCAAATATTTGTTATTTACATATAAAATGTGTAAATATTAGTTTGGTCTGAGTTGTACACACTATGAATATTGGGGATGAATCATACGTCAGATTGGTTTACTTTAAAATAATAAATATAAAATATTGAAAATATAAGAAAACCGAGTACATAAAGCATGAAACATTCTAATACTCTCTCATTCTGAATAAATTAAATTAAATAATTAGGAGAAATAAAAATGTTAAAAAATGGTATCCTCTAAAGTGCAGCTATGTCACTTATTTATTTGATTTACCTCAAAAATGGGAATTATTCCTGCTAATTCAATCCCTCCACATTTCCCTAAGTTCTGTTCTAAACTAAACTGAATTAATTATTTGAAACTTAAGTTTTAATAGAGAACTTTTATTATATATATTAAATAGAGAGTAATGAATACAGAATAGAAATCTTAGATATGTGTATTTTTATGGACTTGGGATTATTTGGCAATAGTTTTGACCAATAAGTCAATTTTAACACGTTTTTCATGGTTTTACCTCAAAGTTAAATAGGTATGGTACGCTCAAACCGTGTTTATAAATCACATTTTTTTCTATTTTCAAGTCCTTTTCCATCATTTTAGTTTTAAAGATGGTTTATAAGAAAAAAAATTGGCGAATTTCTTTTTCAATAATGATGAATTGACAAAGATTTAAGGATTATTAGTTATGAGACAATACGAAAATTAGTAATAATAAAATATAGTCTCCAAGTGTCCAAGTCTTAATTGTAACTGTAGTATGTTCTGACGGCCTGACTTAATGAAGGAAGTCGGCAAGTGGAGAGATGTCAAAATATTTATGCCATATTTTTATCATTTTTGTTTTCCATTTTTACGAAATTCTTATTTGACGCTCTAGTAAGTTATAAAAACCTTAATTTTATTAAGAATAAAATAATTATCGATGTATTTTTTAAACAGTAATTTTATATATAGAAACAAAAAATATATGAGTCATAGAGACCAAATCTTGTTTTTTTTTACAAAAAATTTTTCTATCAGTTTTTTCTATGTTTTTAAATTTTAATAGAAAACAAAAATCGATAGCTAAAAGAAATGTTAATCCATATTTATAGAACCTAAACAAAAATATACCTGTTATAGAAACTGGTTATTGACTTATGATACGATACTTGTCGCAGTTAAAATAAAAAAGGGTTTATTTGTGATAAAATACTAAATAATAGTTTTCATTAATTTTTAAAACCAAATGTTATGACATTATCAATAAATTTATACTCTATACTTACATTCCATAAAGGGTATATGTATTAGAAAAACATAACCAATGTTAGAAAAAATCCATAAGTTCTCATTTGAAAGATATGGCATATTCATTACATAAAATTGCTATGGAATTTTTTAGAGATTCATTCAGGAATGCATATTTCCACAATAGTTTTAGCTACATTACGAATCTATTCGAAAAGATCATCTATTTTAAGGTCTATAATCCCAATACTGACCTCGTTCGAAGTAATTTTTCCCTTTACGCTAAAATTCAAATATAGTAGTAAGTCGCTAATAAAAATACAAACCAATTAATATATTTTATTCCTTTTATTTTATTGTTAGCTGTTATATTTTTTTAAATATTTTATTTGAAAAGAAAAGATATGAGCAGGACCGGGACACAAACCCAGATCTCCCACCTCTCCGTCGTGGTACTTAGCCACCTCAGCCATCCTGGTCCCGGTACTGGTCGTATCTTTTCTTTTGAAGTAAAATTTTTAAAATAATATATTTTATATTTTCATGAATAATTTATCACTTTAAGCTGTGACGTGTATATTACATAAGGTAATGCAGTGTGTGGTAATGCCAGGAGGTACTTAGTACTGAGGACCACGTGTAGGCTGCGGCAGCGTCCATAGAAAGCCAACTCAATCTAATAATTAATTCGACCAACTCGGCTAACTAGCATGTCCTTGCTCCGCCAACTTGTTTAGTCTTCCTTATTGTCCACGGCCCTGGGAGCCGTCGTGAAAAACCTTTAATACCGAAAATTATTTCAAAGTCTAAGTACTTCCTAGATAAGTCAACTAATCTCACTGTCTACCATAAATTTCCGATTTCCTTCAATTCAAAAGCTTAGTTTGATCACTTAACCTTAGAAATAAGTGATTATAAGAAACAATTTTGAAGCCCAAGATAACTGAACATCCTGGGCTCTTAGCCGTTAACATAACTAGACTTGACTCATGGGGGGAATGGCCCCCACCAGTCAACCACTCCTACATGTTACTCCCTACTACATATACTCCCTTCAAAAAAGATGCCTCGTAATATAGGTATAATTTATATTATACTATCATCACGTAGCTTCAAATTAAATAAATAGATTATAATTTTTTATAAATGTTATTTTTGGAAGGGCGATCAAGAAATAGCTTTTAAATACAAGTAACCTTATTTATTGGTCACGATAACTTACTATAATTAATTGCATAGGGAACTATCTAGACCCATCCAGACTTTACTTCTAGATTCTAAGAATCGTCTAAACTGTAATTCTCACATTTGCGATCTTATTGTTGCCGCTGTAATAATATAATTAATTGTAAATAAATAGTACTACGTTTTGGTTTGTCATTTAAGTGTACCTTTTTTTCATTAAAATAACTGTGTTTGCACTTTCTTTGTTGTGTTTTTGACATTATTGACCATTACTTCTATAATCCCACAATAATAACTTTGAAAAAGTAAAATCCTTCAAATTTTTATTACTTTTAAATTTTTACTTACAATTTTTTTTAAAATGTCTTCTAAGCAATGGGGGGTTACATCCCCAATAATCCCCCCTCGTTACGCCTATGCTCTTAGCTATTTTTACAACAACCCACCGAACCTCAGCTTTTGATAGATCTTTCCTAATCCGACTGATAAATGAACTATCTAGACCCATCCAGACTTTACTTCTAGATTCTAAGAATCGTCTAAACTGTAATTCTCACATTTGCGATCTTATTGTTGCCGCTGTAATAATATAATTAATTGTAAATAAACAGTACTACGTTTTGGTTTGTCATTTAAGTGTACCTTTTTTTCATTAAAATAACTGTGTTTGCACTTTCTTTGTTGTGTTTTTTTAGTTCCATCACACATTTAGTGTGATTGTATTTTTAGTTATTTAGCATTTTGATTTAAAATACAGTTAAAATAGTTGCTTAAGTTTGTTTTTATTATATGTGTTTATTCATAATGTTTGTTATATATTTACTATGTTTTCCTTCCTTTTTATTATTGTTAACTAGTTTTATTTTATTTTTTAATTTGTGTTTACTAGTAAACTAATGTATGTTCATTACATTAATACATGAATTGATTATATATGTGTTTCATTTAATTATATATACATTTTTTAATTTGGCATTTTATTATTTGAGTACTACCACTGATCAGCATCTATACTTGCGTTTATCCACACCATCGTGAATAATTTCTGGCATTATAATTACTTGTTTTTTTCTTATAATACAGTTTTTTCTTATAATATAATAAATACATTTTAAAAATATATAAAAAGGCATAAATTGATATGTGTGAATTATGTAATTCTTACATTTAACTTTGAGACGCTATGCTCATGTTTTATTTTCTGTAATACCTATTGTTCAAAACGGACGGTCTCGGAATAGATAAAGAATTTGTAATTATTATCATTATCAAATAGCCACTTCTTAACAATATTTTAATCTAAAGTTATGGATTGATCAGTATGCTGTGTATTGCGGCAATCCAATGTAGTTGGACAGCATTGCTGAAAATAAAGCATTTCTCTCTCTCTTATTCGAGAAAAGTTATTCCGAAATTATAAATTACACTTACATTTTTTTATTGCTTATAAATAAAAAAGAGAACTTGTACATATTTGTAGACGTCTCTGTAGCGATGTCAGACTTAATATCATCCTTTTGTTATACAACTCGGTATTTACAGACGGGAAAAGAATGTAATAAAATTAAATCAATGAACTGGAGTGTTTTAAATGAACTAATCTTTAATAAATGATTGCTAGTCCATGATCATACTAACGTGTAAATCGATGCCTTTGTTCACAAATGTGTTAAGTGAAAATTGGCATCAAAAATGGGCTTTGTTATATAAATAATATTGTAAAGTAGTGATCAGGAAGTCATAGATCATATGTTGATGTAAAATTAAGAGAGAAGCTGTGAAGGTTACAAAAATATATTGTGTTCTTAAACTTGAACGGTATTTCTTGTGTTAAATTATTATTGTTATTATTATTTTACTCCTGCAAAATTTTGTTTTCGACACTAAATACATTTGTAAAATGAAGCATCAATATTCTATCCTGGGTTATAAAAGTAGTGTTACTTCTATATCGTTGATAAAATAAAACATAAGAAAAAACCTAATCTTCGAAATTACGATGTTTTTACTGTAACATTCATAAAAAAAGTATGAATTAGTATCTCAGAAAGTTAAATTTTTGTATAATTCGCTTCTAGTTGCGCTATAGCAGTAACATTACTAAAAACATTAAAATGTATAAAATATTATGCTTTTGTAATGAATAAATAATTTCGATAACAAATTAAATTTGATAGTAGCTTCGCTAGAGCAGGTTTGTTTTCTTTTTCATCCCCTAGGGGCCGCCACTGCTCCTTTCCCACCCCATCAGCAATCCTTAAGTGTTTGACACCTGTTGCGTCTAGCTTAATGATGTACGTGGCGTTCATATAAATATATGTATATATCAATGTATTTTATTTGCTAAAACCGTCATCTTTACTACTGTATGGTTTGGATATTTTTCTTAGAGAAATATTTTTATATTACCTAAAAATTTTAATAATTAAATGTACAGGTTCTTTATGTTTGGTGGGCAGTGTTACAGAAATTTTTAAAAAAATGATTCACTGATTGGATACATCAACAGCATTGGTGTTAGACACGCTTGATGCTACCCTATATCAATATGCCTTTATACAAATCAATGCAACCTCTCTGTTAGCCATGCTATCTGCATTTGGAACTATGATGGAAGTATCAGTATCTTTGAGTGCCTTAAAAGCCATGAATAACATGAACCAAGGTCAAAATGGAATACAATATGCATAAAAGTTTACAATACTATAGCACATTAGTTCTAGTTACAGCCAAATATAGGTATTACATGTATTGAAATGGCTGGTAGGAGTAAATAAGTCCTTACTATCATTCTTCCAGTCCGAGCTAGAGCGACCATTACAGAAAACACCACAGAACACAGGGAAGCTGTGTGCAAAAACTGTTATGAGATCGTGGAGAAGTACGTCAATACCGAAGAGAGGAAACGGTCCTTGCATGACTTACGATAGGACATACAAGGCAAGTGAGAAATGTAATTAGAGCATAACAATATTTGAGTTTTACAAAAGAACGATGACGAATATAGAAAAACAGAGATATACTATACATTAGTCATTTCTATTTGGCAAAAACATTTTACAAATAAAATAACAATACAAATCATAGTCATATATTTTTCTTTTCCTTCCTGCTCTGTGTCAAATAATGAGGTGCCTCTAGCCAAGTATGCCAATTGCCCCGGTTCTTCTTCTGTTATTATGAAGCTTGATGTATTTACTTATGTCTGTCTATTTGTCATTTACCTTTACAGTCTAGCTTCATAGAAATTATGTGGCTCACAGTCTTCTATCGTTTAACAAACATAGTTTTTAACTTTAGTTGCTTCTTCTCTTAGACCTAAGATAGGGGTTTTACTCCCTTTTCTTTTACTATTATATCTGGTGAAATATATCTGAGTTTGGCATGTTATATGCCTATAACAAATTTTATATCTGATGCGGTTTCTGCCTAAGTGTCTGTCATTCTATTGAAGATGTGTAGTTTTACCTTTCTATCGATCCATGCCTCCCAACAAATGCTACAGTATTAGTAAGCTATAAAGCTTATGTTTTTATTTGTTTAGATATATCTTTTTCATTCTTCTAATTATACGCATGATAGAGCTAAGATTTAACCATACTTTAATGGTTAAATGCTATCTTAATGGTTTTATCTCCAAATTATTCACACTATTTTAAGATTCTTATTATATTAATTACAATATTAATTTTATTGAGTCTGTATAGTTAGAGATGAGATGAAAACGGGAAAAAACACAATATTAAAACCGATTGTTCCAACTCGATGACCAAAACGTTTGATGGGAAGAATACATTAGGCACTATTAAAAATAATATAAGAATTTGACTTTTGATAAAATATATTAAAAGGAAGAATGTAGATGTACATGAACATCGGACATCCAGAATAGTTAAAGTTTTTTTATGATTTATCTTTGAGAGGAAGAGGTTTCCACGAAGAAAAATACAGATATAATAAACAATACTTAAATAATACATAGTTTATGTTTTATATTATTAATAATAATATGGAGAAAAAATATATATTATCTTAGTTATATGTTAATTTTCAACAATCATTTAATGTTATTAGTATATCCATCTTTGGCCACTACTAGGGTCTTGTGTAGTCGAATTTCATGAATTTAGTTATCCATTGCCTGGCTACAATACATCTTCGATAAAATATTTTAAATGTTTCCGAGTGATGATGCAGGCCGTGTGTATAAGCTTCACTTCCTTTTGGCCAAAGTTTCATTTATCGTCATACAGATCTCGATAAATTAGAACGAAATTCCTGTACGTTTGTAATCTATGAAAAATTCAATTTTTATTTAAATTCAAAGATTCAATGTTTTGAATAAATGCATGTTTAGAAGCGGTTAATTTAAACCATAAGCGGATCCAGGGAAGGGGGGCACGTGCCCCAGAAGGGCTTTTGTGTACTGTGGAGAATCCATTACGGTACATACTTATAGGCAAATCATGTGATGTTATAACACAAAAAACATGAGTAAAACTATTGTTTAGATATTTTAATAAACCTTTGAAACCTTTCTATAAATACTAAAAGTTTATTTCTCAGTTATTGTTGATTTTTTTTGCCCGTCTGCCCGTTGTGCCCCCAGAAAAAAATCCGGGATCGTAAAATAAGGGCGTTTTAAACAATATTTACTTAATCGGTATTGGTCGAATTTCGATCACTACTGTTTTTGACACGATAATCTTCCTATAAAGGGAGGAAAGATATCTAATCTCCAATAATAATAATAATAATAGTAATAAGCTATGGACTCGTATCTAAGAGTACAGTTAGTGCATTCGAGAAAACGGCATCCTAAATCATCGGTTGTAAGGATGTATCTTCCACGAAAAATAGGAGGGCGAGGGCTTATCAAACTTGCGAAAAGCATGCCGGCGAGAGGAAAAACAACTTCGTAACTATTTTAGAAGCAATGAATCTTCAAGAGTCATTTCCATAATTGTGACATTGGACCACAAATACACTGCTCTAAACTTACGAAGTGAGAACTTTTCCACACCTGTTAATCAAGAAAACCTTCTCAATGAGTGGAAATCTAAAGGAGGAAGGTTTTGTCATAGTCTAGTAGGGGTTGGCAAGGAAGCATCACTAATGTGGCTACATAAAAGGAAATTATTTCCTGAAACCGAAGGTTTTGTTCTAGCCATTCAGGACCAGGTGATTACTACGAAGACCTGTAGGCGCTGCATATGTGGAGAGGTCATTTCAGATATGTGCCGACTGTGCAAAACAACCACAGAATCAATCCAGCATATTATTCATATTATATAGCATAATTCCAGCATCTGGGTGTCAGGTTCTCTCTGGCAATGAGTATTTGCTGAGAAACAACAATGTGGCAAAAATTGTACATCAAGAATTGTCTTTGAAATTTAATATTGTGGACAAGACCTTATTATAGATACAGTCCTCAACCAATAATTGATAAAGGGCACGTCAAGCTTTATTGGGACCAGGCCATCATAACTGATCACACGGTTCCTCACAACAGGATACAATCACAACCTGATTTTGCTGATTCTAAAAGAAGTAAATTGTGTAAATATAATTGAAATGGGAGTACCGTCAGATAAAAACCTCCACAAGGTGGTCGCCGAAAAAATTAGGAAATATCAGGACCTGGCAGAGGAATTGAAGCAGTTATACAAGCTTGATAAAGCCAAGGTTTTGCCATTGGCTATATCCACGAATGGACTGATTCCAGAAATGAAATTAAGCAGCATGATGGAATTGGACCTTAATTCCAATATTCTGGATGAAATGCAAAAAGTGGTCTTGCTCGGAACTGCGAGTATTGTTCGAAAAGTTATGAATATTTGTAATTATTCTCTAGCCTAACCCTTGACTTATGTCCAGGTAGGTAGGCCCATTTTCCGGTAGAGCTAGAAAAATAAATAAAAATATTAATAATAATAAAAGGTGTAACGAACCCTCCAGACTCAAAGCCAATACCACAACAAATCTCCAGAAATACAAGTCCCTATGACCCCTTTAAAGTAATCATCTCACCTATTCCTTGGTCTACCCCTCTTACCATTACTTTTCTAGGACTTCATACTTTACTATTTTCAACAAACTTTGGAGTTTAAAGTAGACTTTTTTTTTAAAGGGCCCAAGATCTACATTTTTTAAAATAACTTTCAAAATGAAAATTAATTAAAATTTTATAAAACGGAAGCAACACGTTAGCACTTCACAGCAACATGAATAACTTTCTTTAGAATCAGGGACAACTCCTTGGGTTGGAGTATTTGAAATAATATGAAGAACTCTGAAATGTTGGAAATTTGCGATTAAAACACCTATTACTATCCGCGGAATTTGTGGTGAATCGCTTAATCCAAAGAAGAAGCAAAATTTTACATTGCAAAATGAACAAAAAATTGAATTTTTATCAATACAGCACTTTGTTTAAAAAATTCATAATTATTTTTAACCTGAATAATATCAGTTGACCTTACACATATGGGTTATAATTATGGATAGAGCTTCCATCACTTAAAATGACCTGCAATGTCGTCTTTCCAATAAACAATTCTCCCCACTTGAGAGATTTTTCTTGACCTCCGCCCGGACCATTTTCTGTCTCTGATTATTTTCTACATTACATATTTGAAAAAGTAATTGCTCAACTATCAGGAATAAAAAAAAAACTTTTAATAAATGAATATTTGACATTAATATCCATATTTGAAAATAAAATTCAAAAAGTTACAGATAGTATTTTACAATCAATATTTGTTAATATATTCAATAGAATGTCAAAAAAATGTATAAAAGTGAATATTAATCGGCATAATAAAATATAAAAGAGAAGTTAAAAAAGACACAAAATTAATATCAGAAAATTAAAAAAAATATCATTCTCAAAGCCTTGATTATCAAAAATATATATTATTTTTTGGAGACTTTAGATGTTTAACTAGATCTGTAAAATCTCATTTTCAGAATGTATGTGTTTCTTTGATGTATTAGATTGAAGCATAATTAATATGAAGTAAATTGAAGTACAACGGGAATTTGAAAGAAATCTCTGATATTAACATTTATTAATTTTAAGGACAGACAATATTCAGACAATACAGAAGATTAACATTGAATAGGAGCGATAATAAACATTAACAGACATTGCTCCATGCTAGCATTATGGCCAAAGATATAATAAAAAGAACATAAACAAGAACGTTATAATGAAGAATTCAAGAATAAGGTGAAAAGATGTGCGAATAATTATTATCTTCGCCAGTGATCACGGCATGAAGGAGTAATAGGTATGATACCATTAATTAGTTTGAATTGTCTTTTGGTACCATATAAACACAATGAATCGTTGATAATAAAAGTATGAAGTATTAATTGGCCATTTGAGGCCTTGTGATAATGAAATGGGACTTACGATTTGTGTGATCTATACCCAATTATCAACTCAGCATCACCATCATGTGTCTCAGCGGAGCTCCTGGCGAGTGACAGGCTTTAAGACCTCCTGGACGTTCTCATAAAGAAATAGCGGATTGAGAGCGGCAAGCGGCCGTAACTACGATGTTCTGGGATGATAAATCAGCTAGGCGTCCGCCCAGCAAGTGAAGTACGCTCAAAGCGTCACTCCCCCCTCTCCTTCGGTTTTTGGCGGTAAAACTATATCTGCCGATGTTAGAGGCAAGGATCGGTTTTTTCCTACTAGCGGTTAGTACACGGTTCGCAGCTAAACAGTATGCTAAGTCAAATTCGCGAAATAAAATACTTTTTTTTTCCTTGGGCTAACGATCTGCATTATTTTTTATATATAAATGATTTTTTCTATTGGAAATGGATTTCGGTAATTTCTTTAATGTTTATTATTTTTTCTAAACCATATTTTTTTTAAATTCGAATTGCTTACTGAATTTAAGCTCGAACACTTAGTTATATGTAATTATGAAAAAAATCGATAAACTCCAGAACACAACATGCAAATTTACTATTGGTCTTCGAATGTTTTTATTGATAGAAGTTCTTATAAACTCTACAATTTAATAACTTTTTCTTCGAATTCAATCATTGATAGAAAACGCCAATTTCTAAACATCATTATTTGTCACCATAGTTGTCAGTTTGTTCGGTATGTTTTTTTTTTATTTAGGATTCTCTTAATAAAGGAAAACTTGAATATTGAAAAGTAAAAAGAGACCTCACATAAATGTTAAGACCTTGGAACAATTCCAACGAAAAGCCCTTAAGTTCCCAAACTAAAACAGAACATGAAATTATCTGTCCGATATTTCGCCTATTCAGGCATCCTCAGGGTAGAAAGAGAATAACAACAAAACAAAAAATGAATAATGCACCCAAGATACAACTCACCACCTCCAAGGCTCAAATGCAACTGATGAATCATAAGGAAGGTTACTCGACCCCGATCATAAGGAATTTGATATAATGTAATATAGTATTGTAATAATCTAATACAAACTGTATTGATATTGAAAAGTAAAAAGAGACCTCACATAAATGTTAAGACCGTGGAAAAATTCCAACGAAAAGAGAGTTGCATTTGAGCTTTGGAGGTGGTGGGATTTTTCTTGGGTGCGTTAATTATTTTGTTGTAATTCTTTTTCTGTCCTGAAGATGCCTGACTATTCAGATGCCATATGCAGATCTGCGAAATATCGGACAGATAATTTCATTTTCTGTTTTAGCTTGGAGACTTAAGGGCTTTTCGTTGGAATTTTTTCATGGTCTTAACATTTATGTGAGGTCTCTTTTTACTTTTCAATATTAATATATTTTGTGGAATAGCCATAAGTCCACTGGTTTCTTGATTATGCTCTTTTATTTCTCTCGCATTTTTACTTTTATTTTTTCACATGGTATTTTGTTGTTAACTATTATTTATTTTTTCTTTATTATAAATAAATAAGTTTTTCTTTATTAAGACCGTGGAAAAATTCCAAAGAAAAGGCCTTAAGTCTCAAACTAAAATGGAACATGAAATTATCTGTCCGATTCTTCGTCCATTTGTTGTGCTTTTTGAAGTTTGGTGAGTGTGTTTTTCAAATTCTGGGGTACTTATCAGCTGTTTTTATCTAACCATGATTTGAGCCGTGGAGGTGGTGGGATGTTTCTTGGGTGCATTATTCATTTTTTGTTTTATTGTTATTCTCTTTCTACCCTGAGGATGCCTGAATAGATTAAATATCGGACAGATAATTTCATGTTCCGTTTTAGTTTGGAGACTTAAGGGCTTTTGGAATTTTTCCACGATCTTAATAAAGAAAAACTTATTTATTAAATCATTGAATTTTATTAGTACTACTTAAAATTTTACTAATACTTATCAAATATTAGTAGAGTGATGTCATTGACTGATTGATTGCGTTGAGTATGACATAGGTAATTCGAATTTGGACAGTTTTCTATGGAAGGTAGTTTTAAACAGCGATGGTATGGGCATAGAACCTTCGAATTGGCTAAGGCTTTTATTTCATAATTATAATTATTACTATTATATCATAGGTAATTTTCCTCCTTCGCATGTGATAACTATAAACTTAATCATGGATATAACACATCGAAGGACACTGTTGATGGAAAACGATGAGCAATGAGAGGCATTAGTCGTTTCATTGAGCCAATAGAATCTATCATTATGTTAATTGGGATCCGTAAATTGGATTCGTTATGTAAATGGGACCAATGTGGTGGTTCCTACTTTACCGTAAAATCGTTAAACAGCCCATTGAGGCCCCGCTGAAAATTAGGACTCTGATGTCTCAACTTGAATTCTCTAGAATTAGTGGGATTAAACGAAGAGAGAACTTTTCTTATTTAAAAGATCAATAAAATACCATTGAAGTTCTTCATCAAAGTTATTAATTGTAGCATTTTTTCTGACCAGATCTGCACAATTATTTGACCCAAACTCTTAAAAAAAATTTAAGTAATTATAAGTAAGGAAGGGTCAATAGGGAAGGGACAAAACTCTTTAAAACAAAGCTTGATTACTTGTTTCGTTCGAAGAAATTATTTAATACGAAGTTATAACTAAAATTGCCGTTTCACGATAAGAATTAATTAATTAATTAAGTTAATTTTTAATTAAGTGAACAAGTGAAATAAAGGGTTGGCTCCTGGGTAGGCCCCTGACGAACCCACATAATAAATCTTCACCACCTCGTCCTGGCCAGAATAGCCTGTTGCTCTGTTACCTTTCCTCTCTACCATACAATGTTTATTTGAAGCATAATTTATTAATAATAAGAAGAATATTTATGTAAGAAATTATGAAAAATGTCTTTGGGCACAATTAGAAGCATAATGACACAACAAAATGAAGTGCGAAAATACTGTGAAAAATCCTGCATTGCTCAAATGCAAACAATTTCCTACATTTCGAACGTCATTAACGTCATTACATATGTAATTTTCAGCTTCTTGTATTTTAGTGACTACCGTAATGTTGATTTTTACAACTATTCTATGGTTAGTCGATTAATCATACACTTTTTTTTTTTAAGTGTTCAGCTCAATGAACTCTTGAAATCATTACTTTTCTCTTCTACTTATTATAATACGTAGAAAATGCGTTTTTCAATCTTCTAAATTATTGTGTCTTCTTTCTCTCCTTAGTTCAAAATTTGAAATATGTATAACACATTTTATGATTGATAGAGAAAAAAGGAGAAAGAGGATCTGAAAGAGCAGGGAGAATTAATATTATTATTTTCACGAATCAAATCCTTTGAAAATTTTCGTCCATTTTGATATTTATAATCTTCTACTGAATATTACTTGGAATTATTTTTTATATTTAATTTTGGAGTGTATTAATAAGGTTTTATTTGTCAAGGATCTTCAAGAATTGTAAGGATAAGAGCTAAATTAAATGATTAAATACTTACTTATTTCGTTATATAAAAGTTTTAAATTTTTCGGAAATCTCAACTCGCTCTCGGAAAAATCAAACATATAAAATTTATATGTATTAATACACATTATTAATATTACATATTATTATTAAACAATCTGAAGATTGGTAATTTTTGTTCTTTACTATTTTTGTTTTTAATACCCAAATGATATTATTATTCATAATACAGCATAATTTTATTCATAAAACATTTTATTCATTTTGCTACTGTTTATTCCAATGACAACGCAAATCGGCTGATTACTAATGTGAATTATAAACCTGTTTCACCTTCATTTACATTGCCCTCTTGTAAAATCGATATCATTAGTATAATTGCAAATCACACTGTTCGAAAACCTCATACATTGGAGTAGAATATATCAAAGAAAGAGAACGAATTTTCATAAAATTCATCAACAAATTCCGAAAATAGCAGAGTTTTCCACTTTATCGAAGTTCAAGTTCATATTAAATGCATTTCCCGATGGAATCCCTAGTATAGAAATTAGATTAGGAAATGCAGACATATATTGCTGCTATATAGAGTTATAAGAAATTTTATACGGAATAACTAATAGGAATTTTATAAGAAATAACAACAAATTTTGTAAGAGATGTTTAAAAAGGTTGAACATGACAAAAAGATAAAGTGGGTTATCTATTTAAAAGATATGGAATAACAAAAATAATAAGAATAAAGTAAACTAGATTACTCTTAACATAAACAAGAATGTAATTAATGCAAAAATTAAGTAAGCAAGAAGAAATAAAGCGTAATGAATAATAAAATGAGATAAGTTAAGATGTACACAAATTGAAAATTGGTCAAAATGGAAAAAGGAAAATTCAACTAATTTATTAAAAGGTTGACAATGTGTTTATAAGTGCTAGATATACAATTTTGAGGTTTACAGGGCTGGGTTCCAAGTAGATATGTATGGGTTCTGCAAGCAGTCTTTCAATTATCCTTTATTAAACTTTTATTTATTTCAAATAGTAGCTATCTGGAAAAAAAAAGAAGAAGAATATTGGGGTTTATAATACTATTATTTAATACAATTTTTAGTTTGTATTTTTATTTACTATAATCCTGTTCTGAATTTCAATTTTTTATTTGTTACCTTGTAGGATTTGAACATTACTTCTTTTGTAATGTTCAAGTAACTTTTGTTGTTATATAACTCAATCCCCATGATTCTTATTTCTACTACTTACTACATATAATATTACTCTATCAATATATTACATAAACTACTCTTTACCATATATTATTTTAAATTCAATTTACTATAATTCTGTCCGATTTCGATTTCATCAGCGAGGAAGAACTGCATTGCAGGATGCTATCTCGAAGATGAAGCTGGGAAAGTCTGCAGGGCTGGACGAAATAACTCCCGAAATGATGAGGTATATGGGCAGAAAACGTAAAGACATGTTTCTCCATCTCTTAAATTTGGTATGGAAAAAGAAAAGGATACCGAAGGACTGGGAGATCGCGGTGGTGGTGCCTATCTACAAGAAGGGAGACAATAGAATATGCAATAACCATCGAGGCATATCTCTGCTCAGTGTGCCAAGCAAGCTCTATTCAAGAATCTTAGAAGCAAGGGTATGAACGAGTTGCCGACTGCCAGATCGGAGAGGAGCAGTATGGATTCAGAAACTGGCGGAGTACACACGACCTGATTTTGAAGTTAAAGAACTTTCTGTCTGCTTCGTGGATTTAGAAAATGCATTTGACAGAGTCAATACTGAGGATATAGAGCGAGCTCTGTCAGAAAAGCAAGTGGATATTGGCACGATTCTGGCAGTCAGGAGTCTCTACCTAAAACAAGCAACATTATAAGGACTGGAAATCATACCTCAAACGAGTTTGAGACAATGCAGAGAATACGCCAAGGGTGCAGCCTAAGTCCCCTACTGTTCATATTGGTGGCCAAATCCAGATTGCGACGTTTTCAACAAGGGCATAGGAACTTACAGCCTACTTTATATACAGTTTTCGCTTTTGCTGATGACCTTGACATGTTCGCTGCCGATGACCGGGACCTACAATACAACGTAAATATCATGAAAGAAGAGTTGTCGAGCATTAACATGGATATTAATCCAGATATCACAAAATGCATGAAAATAGGATGACGTCCTCACCGTGTTATGAGAATATTGAGACTGAAGGGATCTGTTCTAAAACAGGTGCAGGATTTCAAATATCTATGTGCCTGGATCAACGAAAGCGGTTATATCGATGGAGAGGTGACGCAAAGGCGGGAGCAGCTGATAGATTGTTCAACGCAGTACGGAAGGGTTTCCTCAACAAAACAGATGTGACGAAGGAGACGAAGATATCCGTCTACAAGTCTACGTTCCTGCCCATCCTATGATATTCCTCTGAATCATGGACCCTTACCTCAAAACACAAAGGCAGATGCAGATAATGAAGATGAGATACCTAAGAAAGGTTGAAGGAAGGACCAGGAGAGATAGGATCCGTAACACTGCAGTAAGATCGAACCTCGAGGTACAGCCGGTAGAAACCACTCTTGAAGAAAATAAACTAAGATGGTTTCTTGAGGATGAGCATGGAGAGAACGTTCAGGATAACATATGAGACGAGAGTAGACCTAAGGTGCACAACCGTGCACCGGGCTACACCATAGTTCCAGAGGTTTTATAATGATAAAGAGAATATATCAGAATAAAATTCCCGATTTGTGCCCTCAGTGGTGAACCCCCACTGGAGGTGACCCTGTATGCCTCACAGGCAGTAAAGGGAGGAAAAAAAAAGGTTCGGGAAAGGGACACCTAGGTCAAGCTCAATAGAGGGCATGATCTACCCTTACACTGCGCAGCGCTAGAGGGGGAAAGATTATGATGATGATGATGATGATGATGATGATGATGATGATAATAATTCTGTTCTAAATTTTTATTTTCATTTGTTACTTTGTTGGATTTAAACATTACTTCTTTGTTAGTATATATAGTAACTCTTTGTTATTCAATAACTCAATCCCCCAACATATAATATTACTCTATCAATATGTTCCATATACTACTTTTTACCATATACTATTTTAATCTATATTTTATCTTGTACAGTTAGCCCTGAAGAAGAGCTGCAATGTGGGTCGAAGCGTCAGTTTCCATATAAAGCGTTCTCCCTATATAGAGAATTTGTTGAACTATACCCGGACCATTTTCTTCCTCATAAATATATAAGCTCAACTAATATTATTCGACTTAAAAATCTCTGGTTAAGCTCTCATTCGGAAAGGAAGTACAATGGTGGTTCTGAGCCTCCGTGATACCAGAAACTGGTTTAAGATTCCTTTCCCAATGTAACTTGGATAAATAAAATGATAGATTCCCGCTGTAGCATCGTCTAGTAAACCATACTATCATAAAGTGTCGCTCAGCGTGGAGTTGGTGGATTAGTGAAAGAAAATAATTGGAATATTCTGAACGCTGAAAGGTCTTAAGCATTTATAATAGATACCAGTGAATCTGGTATTCATTATAGATCCTTAGGACCTTTCATATTTCAGAATATTCCAATTATTTTCTTTCTCTTATTTGTTAAACGTAGTAGAAGTATAATGAATATCCAATTTCGTGGTTTTTAACCGATTTCAATAAGTTATTAAAACTTCTCCTAACTTACAGCCGAAATATTTCCGTAAGCTAAAACGAAGTTTCATTTAGGGTCAGCCGTTGAAATAAAAAGATACTTTCCATGACCACGGGGATCGTCTCCGGGCCGGCAGAAGGAAAACCGCGGAAAATCTCCATAATTCAAGGAAAAGGAAAATTGAATCAGCGATTAACGATAAGGGGCGGGAGGCTTGATGATGAAGATGCCGCGGGAGTGGGAGGGAAAAAATTACACTTCGTACCCCTCTCTTCAGGAAAGGGGGACTTCTTTATCATGCAACTTAGATTTATAAGCACCCTTTCTTAACCGAACTATGCAACGGTACTTATATTTTTTCTGGGCTTTTCGTTTTATTTCTTAAAACGTCAGCTTGAATTTCAAAAAAGAAGATATTTTTCATAAAATTAAGACCGACTTTATTACAGACACAAATACAGAAAAGACACTTGTTTAGAAAACATTCACATATTTATATATGAATTACTGAAATAAATTTATTTAGGTAATCGTCACAATGTGAGAATGAAAAATGTTATTTTTATTAGCAACTCTGATCTTGTCGATAATATTTTGGACTAGGAAGACATTTTAGGAGTAAATACCCGTATGGCAACAAAAAAACGGCTGTATAAAACTTTGATAAGACTGGTTATCACGTACGGCTCGGAGCCGTGAGTGACTTCGATGCGGGTTTAACAAGCTTTGAAGAGAAGAATTCTGCGAGGCATTTATGGTCCTGAGATTGTCGGTTGGAACATACTCCAGGAGAGATAATCAAGAAATATAAGACCTTGCTAAACCTTGCGTTATAAGCCCTGTAAGGCTGGGAAGATTGAGGTTGGCTGCCCTTGTGGCTGGAATACCAGAGGATGATAAATAATGAGTGCGGCCATTCATAGTACCAGGTGTCAAGGGAGACCGTGCCTGAAAAGGATGGATGAAGTAACGGAAAATGTCCGAGGATTCTGGGAGTTAAGGAGATCTGCTCCTCGACAAAGTGCAGACTGGTTTAGTTAGTAATTGGAGGAGGCCATGGGCCAGTAATGGTGTATTATGCCAGTAAAAGAGGAAGAAGAAGATCTTTCCCGCATTATTTATTAATATTTTTAATATCAATTTTGTAATAATCTTGTAAAACGTATGGAAATATCAAATTGGTATGGGATTAATTAAAATCTGCAATTCATCCTCAGTTACATTGAAAATGTCTTGATTTCATTTTAGGATGAAGAACAAAAAGAAAGAAACATATTTCATTAAAAAAAACACAACATTGTTGATACTTACAACTGTATTATAACATTGTAACCAGTAAATATAATGTATAATCTTATAATAATATAACGACATGAAATATTAACAATCGGAGAAACTACCCACTGGTAGCACTCAAAAAATGAATCCAACTTAGAAGTCACGAGGCCAACTTCTTTTCAGAAGCCTCGACAGATTAAGGGGAATTGAAGAGGTAGCTTAGATTATACCATTAAATGACGGATTTTTTATTCTGGTAAGAAAAAAATCGTCCAAAATATTTAAACAAATATTTATGAGGCTTTGCAATCACATAACTTACAAATACATATTTTTATAATTTTAGAAAATTTGAAACACATTTCTGTAGATTTTTAACAAAATTAAATGCTAAACAATTTTTTTTGATAAAGTGAGTTAATTATAATATTTAAAAAAATAATTCACGTTTATAGATAGAGGAAAACCGTTGCACAATCATAGGTGATTATTACATCGTAACAGTGTCTATTAATGTACTGTACTGTTTACTCTCACTGGTCATGCATTAACGATCTATTTATGAAATATCTGTATTAATAAAATCCTTGTAAACATATTTTATTACTTCTTTGTATATAAAACTATCTATTTATCCAACGGCGCTATGGTCCTTGCAGGACTTATAGGACGAATGATTCTAAAAATTAGGCCTTAAAAGCTTGGCCGCTGATCGCCTCGCCGCCGCGTGGTATATTCGCCCTGAAGATGGCCTACATTGTAGGCCGAAACGTCGGCACACAATAAATAAGTTACACTTATTTAGGTGTTTTTATTGACTGCACCCCCAACTATTTCTTCCTTATGTTAGAAGTTACAGTCAACCAATTCTTCTCTAACTAGAAATTAGAACATCATTCTCGATATTTAGTAGTTGTGAAATCTTCTCCCCTATTTTTCAATAAAATAGAGTAATAATATGCATTAATAAACGAAGAAGCTTATTAATTAATATATTAATATTAATTAATTATAGAATTAAAAAAATAATTAAAAGAGAAAGAGTTATAAACTATCTAGGTTATGACATCTGTTACTCAATATTCTGGTAAAACAAAAAGAGAAAAAGAAAGAAAAAAAGTCCTACTTTTTGTAATAATCTTAAAAGCCGTTTAAAAGTATCCAAAAGTTGGTAAAGAGAAACTGAAAAGCTCTCAGGCTCCAATAATTGGTTTTAAAATTTATAAATAAAAGCAGAGATAGCTCTAAAACTAAAAGAATGTTCTTTCCCATTCGATATTCTTCATATCTAACTAAAAGTTTTTCGTAAAAAGGAAAAAAAAACCTTTTAAGGACCGAGAAGGGGTTAGCGATCCTTCCTCCTTCGGAACCGAAGGGAAGAATATTTGATCCCGGCTCACTGTTTCCTTTCCCACGGATTACAACCTTCTTGTTTTATAGAAAAAGGAAACTGACTTAGCTCCATTTTGAGAAAGGTGATAGTAGCCCTTCCTCAACCCCCCTTTTTGTATCCAATATCGGATAAGCTTTCCTTAACGGATTTAACAATACGCCACCCAGCCTCAGCTCGTATAAAATAACTCACGTTTCCGGCTTCAGATACTCACACACACGCGCACGCACACACTTTATTTTACACATCGAAAAAAATATCACAAAGAGCGATTTTCATCCCCGACTCTTAGCACACCTGTACAAAAAAAAAAAATGAAAATGACCACATATAGATTTATGTTTATCGGTTATCTAGTGGTTAGCCACAAAAAAAACCTACCATATGCAAAATCACGGTTTTGCGGACCGGAATATGGTGTTAGAATTTTTAAAGGGAGCGCAATATCAATATGTATTCGGAATGGAGTAGAAAAAGGTGATCCAGGGCTGTGCGGTGTCAGGTACCCGTTAAAGATACCTTTATAATACCCGGATTTAGGAAGGCAAAATTTGGGAATTACACTGAATCGTAGTCCGATTGGCCGTAGCAGCATAAATTGTCGTTAAATAAATAAACCGATGAAGTGTCTGGGACTTAGAACAAGGTAGAGACTGTATTGGTTGTTGAGGGAGGTAATTCGGAAACGACCAACCCCAGGTTTTTCCCTCGAATAAGGTCATCCGTTTTGTAGAGGCTGAGTGAGTCCATGAAAATACAGGCCCGATATAAATCAGTAAATGTTAAATGATTCATCTGGCCCACATGGAATTCGAATCCGGAACCTACTGCTCAACAACGCTTCACCCCACTACCCTAACTATTATCCAATCACTATATTATCCAATAAATAAAAGTAATGATAATTATTTCAAATACGTATAAAATATAATAATATATCATTTTGTTTTCCTAAAAATGATTAAGTAACCTTTGGATGATACAAAATACGTTAGAGTATAACCGTGATAGAGCAAACGTTTTATTTATTGGCAAACATTTTTTTACCCAAATAAATACAACGGGTTTCTTTATTCATTTAATGTCACTTTACTACTATACGTAGTAGTTATGTATAAAGAAATAGTATTAGTGTAGTGTATACTAATAATATATAGTATTAGAATGAACATCATCATGTGACTGAGTAACAATTTATAAAATCAATTAAAAAATATCAGTGATTATTTCGTTATAATTTTCATTTGTACGATTCAATTTAACTTTTTTTTTTGCTGTTCGATAATACCACAATAGTAGGATATATAAAATATAAAAAACAATTGATGACAAACCAGCATAATTTTTTATCACACAAATTTTCCTCTGTTTTAAACAAACAAAAATATTCTTATAAATCAGATCTTTATTAAGGATAAGACTATTAAAAAGTTCTGTTTCTTATCATGCGTATATTCTCTATGAAAAAAAAGTTCATGGGATTTGCCTCTTAACAACTACAGAAACTTGACTAGCCCAGGTAGTTTGTCCTCTTCTTGTAAAGTTTTGAGGTAGTTTGTATATTTTGCAATTCTATGTTTCTGAGGGCACTTTAGACGGATTTGAGATTTGCCATGAGGCAAACCAAGAGGTTTTTAAAAATAAATTATAGGATTTCCGTTGTGAATTCGATATCTTTCAATAAAGTCATAATCAGAGACGAAGTAATTGTATAGAAATAATTATTTCTAAAAGACTTAACTCTCAAATGGTTCGGTGGGGTTAGGGCCGACCCCAAGATGCTTTGAAATGCACCCGCATCCCCCAAAATTATCTCCAAAGGTTAAGGAAAGGTTGAGAGTACCTGTCCTGCCAGTCGTATTCCAGCTGTGGAAGAGACGGTTTCGCTACAATAGGTGAGTCAGTGGTCTTTGTTACCCGAATTCCGCGAAAATTCATGTTCGGGGGGTGACGAAAACCCTACAGTTCCAATCATAGTAGTTCTCTTATATATTATTCACTTATCTTTCTACGAAAGGAATACCTGTGGGAACATCTCGGTTCTTGTACCAACCGGATAAAATGCTTGTTGTATAAAACGATAAACCAAAGAAATGTGTTATTCTTTTGACCACCATGCATTACGAAGGTGAGATAAATCTAAGTAAAAGATATAAGGTCAGCCAGAAGTGGTAGAGTTTTAAAATTTGTCAAAAGGAGGTGTGGATGTCTACGACAAACATTCGCTTAGTTACTCTAAGAAAAAAGCATCTAGACGCTGGTCCATCAGATACTTTTATATTGCGCTTGATACTGCTGGAATAAACATATCCTCATCAAGCTGAAAGGAAACATTTTTAGTCGAGTTAATTACTTGAAATCACTAGCTTATGCGCTTAAAGACATTCACATAAAAAGACGAGTGTATAATGCAAGACTGTCCAAAGAGCCATAGAGCAGAACTGAGAGGAGTACTTGGTGTTGGTGATGAGACCCCTACATATTCTTGTGAACCACCTCAGAAGACCAGAAGTTGCAATGTTTGCCCTCGTAGTGCAGATAAGAAAACGAAAAATTATAGTACTACTTGCAAAAAATCTATTTATTCGAGTCATCTGAAAGCTGTTCACTATTGCATATCTTGCTATGATAATTGAGAATGTTTTATTCATTTTATTATTCATGAGACTGATTTTCGACTACATTTTGCTTAGAAAATTTAATGTAAGTTTTATTTTGCTTTTTTTTTATTTTCATTTTTTTATTGTGAAAGTTACCTACTTTCACTGCCTATGTTTTATTGGACATTTTTCATTTACTGGAAGTTACATTTCGTTTTAATGAAAAGTTTGATTTGAGAATGTATTTTTATGAAAAATAAAGACGGTACAGTATTATAATTATGTTCTTATTGTTGAGTAGAGAGGCATTGATACCATAGCACCTCAAAGCTTAAAAAAAAAGTTGGGGTATGTGAGGACCCCATCATATCATTTATGTCCTCCCAGCTCACCGTTCCATTGGAGGGTTAAACAAGTTTTCCTAATCATTATGTACTCAAATAAGCCTCATCAGTAAAATATTTTTGTTGTATTATTCCAGGGATACTTAATACAAAGTGTGGAACGGTGAGAACTCAACTTACTTTAACATTTCAGAACTAACTTTCTCCGTAACAAATAAACTTTCTTCAGAGGATATAATTTACTTAAAATTATATTTTGCATAATATATGTTGTACTTCATTGTACATGAGTCATGTGGTTAAAGGTCTACTTTGTTTGGGAAATATTATTCACACTTCTTGAATTCACAGCAACTATTGTATTGTATTGGACGAATGTATATTAAGTATGAATATTATTTTTTTCGATTCACATAAGCTTTTATAAAAATTAAACCAATTCCATTGCATTCCTTGCTATCCAAATCATAATTTAAAAATTAATTAAAATAGTGTTTTCAAAACCGGCTGTAGAAAATATATTACTTGCTCTGTTAACCGCCATATGACACCCTTAAGAATGGAGGAAATAGCCTCGCTTTCAAGCGTGATATCGGCCAAAACACCTCCATGCATAACTGTTGGTTTTCATTCAGTACAGTATTCGATAACTCAAGATCCATCATCGGTCGCAGTAGTAGAAGTTTTTTATTCAAGCTTATATTTTGTGTTGGTTGTTAACTAAATAGATACCTATCTCACATAAAAATACCTACTTCAAAAAATTATTTATTTTCTAGAATTTATGATTATTGATTTTACGAAAAATATAAAGCTGGTCTGGTAAGATATAAAAGTATGCAGAATTCGGTTATATATCATTGCAAGATACTTTTTTTTTTAATCCTTATTAGGGCTTACAACACCTCTTTTCCTACAAGGTTGGAGTCTTGGACTGTTACGAGGAACGATGAGAGGGACCTCCTTGCATTTGAGAGAAAGAACCTAAAGAGAATATTTAGATCTGTGAAGGATGGAGATTTGTGAAAAAAAAATCTATAATCTGTTCGCTGATATCGATGTTGTTAGGCCATTAAGGGAGACTGAGCTGGCAAGGCCGTGTCTCAAGGATGTGCGAAACATAGATCCCGAAGCCTTTCGTGAAGTTCACTATCACACAAGACAGCCTGACGTCCGAAGCTACAGTGGATGGATAGGGTAGAACTGATGCACAAGTCCTGGAGACCGGTGCTGACTTGAGAACGGAGTCAGAAGATTATGGAGGTGGCCGAGACCTATCACAGTGCTATGTATCGTACCGGGCGTTATTATAAAAATACAATGTGAAAAAGCATAATGAGCAAATGACCGTTTGTAAGAAATAGGTAGAATGGTTTGAAACCATGGTCAAGAGGGTCAAGAAATACCAAAGAGGTGGTTCAAAGACTCCACCTTTGGAAAGACACTCTCTAAAAAGATCCGGAAGTGAAAGGTGGGATTGAAGAAGGAAGGTGCGCGGTGGAAGCCGAAAATGGGAAACAAACGTGGAACGGTAAGAGCCAGACCCAGGGAAGACACACTTTACTGAGAAGAACTCTAGATGTACCCCTGTTTTTCCAGATAACATAAAGTTCTGGATGAATTTCATGGCAATCCTATATCATATCTGAATCAATAATCGTATTTCAAATTGTATTAGTAATATTCAGGGGAAGCCACATCTCAAAAAAAAGAACTGTATATGTTGTCCTGTTATACAACATAAGTTTTAATTTAAGTTCTGTATGTTCTATATGGCAAGCTGTATCAGTAAACAATATCTGAATCAATAAGCGTCCTTCTCAATGTATATATTGAATCATTAACCGTATTTCAAATTGCATTAATAGAGTATATTCATTATAATTCTTTTGGTGCTTACTTAACCCAGATAAACCATTTATGAATAATATATTGATAGTTTAATTAATTAGTGAATTGTCAAACAAACAATCAACCTCTGGAAAAAATCCAATTAAGAATAAAGTTAAGACATTTGAAGAAATAATAATTTGAGTAATTACCTTAAATTATTGCTCTGGCATCCCTAAATCAATTAGAATATTTAAGACTATAAAAAATAGCAACAGTATGTAGTGCCATGGAAGAAAGTGAGTGTGTAGAATTCGGTCATGGTTACTATAATAATAAGTATAAATTATTACTTATTATCATCGGCATGATGTTCCAACATAAATTTTTGCTATAATCAGAACAGAAAAAATAATTTCATTTATTTTTTTTTCGATCACACAATTTATACCTCTAACATAAATCAATTAAAAATAAATAAGCGAAACGTATTAATTAAATCACCTTAAAAGGATGGATGAAGAATTCTCGGGAATGGAGAACACACTAGGGTAAAATAGGTTTTTGTGTGTTTTTTTTCACAGCAGCTGCTTTAGTTCAGTCCCTCACTCCAATAGAAGTATGTGCATTAATGCACAGAATACATTGTACCAAGTTGATCAAGAGCTCTTAGAGTTCATATTTGTCATTTCCAGACTGTAATATTTTGAAACGTTTTTACGAAATAATATTTTTATGATTGACATTTTTCGCTTACTAATGATTATTACAATGTCGCTAGCGGAGTGTGTAGAATAAATGTATACTATATTCTAGACAGTGTGGTTTCATCCTTGTTGAATACTTGCTAATAGCTTCCTCTAGGAGGAAAATAAACAGCAACAGATTTAAAATCCAAACACAATTAGTAATACAATACTCAGCGAATTGTAACAAATCAATAGCGAATTGTAATTAATACTCCATCCAACTAATTATATAAATTCTTCGGTACAACTATATCTCGCGTGTAGGTTGTTTATTTTGTATTTCTGTGTTTGTATTTAGTACTTAGCGTTAACACCGGTAAAAAATCACCAAAAACATTTAACATTTAATTATTGTTTTTCTGCGATTTTTTTCAACGACGGGATTGATATTGAATTTATTTAGAAAGTGAAAATTATCTATTGGTCAAATAGTTTTTAGATCATTTTTCCTGGTTGTGTTTTGACCGTGGGGGTATAGATGAATTCTGATTCTATTATGTACTAATTTAGATCTACCTATTATCCATATTACATAGCAAACTCTGTTATGCATGTCCAAGCTTATGGACATTGTTCATGAAGTAGATTTGAAGGCTAACCCGGATGTAGGCCTTTAGCAGACTTGAAGCAACAAGTCACATTAGAGGAGCGGGCGAGAGCTAACTGCCCCGCAGATTAATCAAACACGAGCAACTCATTGCAGCTAATTCCTGACCGCTCGCCTTAACTTACTGTCTGATGGATGTCCTCCACCTTCATCCCTACAATGCTCCATTAATTATATTTTACTAATAATGGTTGTCTATTGAATAGCAATTATCTATTTAGTAAGTACAACGGAAAACTTTTTGGCATGCCTCAATGTTAAAAAAAATATAAGTGAACTGTATCGTAGTAATGTACTAAACATTAGCATTGTAGTGGGTATTTACACTTTAAATGCGTCATCGAATTAAATAGCAACAGTACAAAAAAATTTCTTTAATAGAAAATAAAACTAAAAAGTAGTAAAAAATTTTAAATAAGTTTATATTTTTTTTTTATGTGCAAAATAATTTTATCATAAAAATGCGTGGAGGACTTTTTAAGATTTTTTCTTAAAGATTCTACTTTTACCATTATCAGCTAGTAAGATATTTACAACCAATAACCTTAAGCAGTTCACGCGATAAAATAATTATAATTATTCGATCATCACTCGATTCATATTCTTCTTGAATTTTAATTGTTTTTTTAAAATTAATTTTAATTTTTCAGTTTCAAACTTTTCAGTGATTCTGCCAGTGCCTGTGCTTCATAGGATCATCTCAAAGTCTAATCAATGTATTCCTCTTTACGTGTCGTCTGTTATGAAAAATCGCTTCTGACCACAATAGATTCTTGTCACGATAATAAGAGGAACTTGTTAAATTATAATAGTAATATTGGTTCATGAAAAGTGAACTATGGTTCAATTTTATTCGGTGGTTTGAAGTGGCAAAAATTGAGTATTAATATTCCGTTAGATAGATTCATGCATGCATAGATACAGAGGAGGATAATATAGAATGTTAAAAAAAAAAAAAGTATCACGACGTAACCTTCAGGTTTTTCCTTCATTTAAGCGTATCCAATTAACAGAGGCAGGAGGAACACCACGAAGATCTGCAAATATAACGAGGTTCCATCAAAGGCTATTAACATATTAAATAATTAATCTGCAGCCTCTATACACTGGGCTATCCTAATTCATAATTGAATTGAAATATGATTTAAATAATCAGAAAATGTCGCAATATTCAGTTTTGCAAATTTAATAATTCAATATCTTTAGTCAATTTTTTTTGTTAAAAAAGAGGGTTTATGATTATAACTAACTACTTGTAATTAATCCAATAACTTTCTTAAAAACAGGTACAACATTTTTTTTCTATCATGTGTGGCCATTTTTCTATCCTTGTAATATAAAATATAAACTGTACTACTGCCATGAAGGGGTTCAGTACATGGTAGAGACTGTACTATTTCTTGGACGACGGTTGTGTGCGGAGGTGATTTGTCAGTTGTAGATCACAACCCCGCTTATTTTGGGTATCCACTTTATACAGGTTGGATAATCTATCTCTGATTACCAATAGATTAAATAAAAGTCTGCACAGCGAGCGGGGTTTGAACCCAGGGCCTTCGGCACGGTGACTCAGCGCTCTACAACTGAGTCACTCCGCTCCCATCAATGTAATATACAAATTAATAAATAGATAATTTAATAAAACTATGATTTTAAAATATCCGATATTTTAAATGGTATGAATAATGAATGTTTGCCGAGATATGTATAAAACTATTGTCCTTTTAATATACCAATTGTAGATACAGTTAAGGCATGATTTATATATGATAATAAATAATGTAATTAGAAATAATCAGAAAATGAAAAACAATGACAAAAATAAATGTAGAGTACATTTGAACGAGGTGTGTATAAAAATAATAAATGAGATACCTCATTATCAATACCTATTGAGTTCCAAAGAGGATATCTCAAAAATTTAAAAAATTGACATTTTGCCATTTTCGCTAGTTCAGTCAAGCAATTTCATTCTCCCGAAACTACAGGTTCGTAACCAAACTAAAAACATGAGGCATAAGGTAGTGCCGTGTTAGACTAAACCGTTTGACTAAAGTAGCGAAAATATGAAAAAGTTAATTTTAGAAATTTTGGAGATATCGCATTTCAGCTCAATTCCATCAAATAATACTCCTAATGCTAAACAAGTATAATGTAAAGATCATTTTTGAAAAAAAAATCTCCTATTTTTGTAAGCTGGCACACACAAGAGCAATAGGTATGCGCAGGGAATAACACGGATATACCACCTGTAAAATGGAAGGAAAAACAAATAAATTGAAAATTCAAATAATGAAAAGAATAATTAAATGTAAATAAAAAAGTAAACAGGGAGTGGAGTGGCTCAGTGGTAGAGCAATGAGTTAACATGCTGAAAATCCTGCTGCTGGGAATACGGGATCTAGGACCTTCCAGGGATTCATATGGGGAATAATATGGCGGTTTAGCGTGATCTAGGACAAATCACCATAACCATTGTCCATGAAACAGTACAGTCTCTACCATGTAGTGAACCCCAATCCCATTCATGGGTTGTAGCGGTACATGTAAAAAAAGTGAAAAAACAAATAAAAGTCCATAAAATATATTAATCCACATAGAAATAAATAGTTCTAATAGGGAAATCACGGTTGTATTTATCAGTACTATCACAGTTTTCGCCTTATACATTCTTTTAGTTTGACTAAAAATTAGTAATGTGATAGTAATATTTAGTAATTTGTTTCTACATTTAACGATAGGGGCATTCTATGCGTTTTGCGTTTCTTAATTTCCTCAGTTTTTGATGGTTTTAGTAATCAGCGATTGCACGCAATTGAAATCGTTTAACTGCATAGTCTTGGATTTTTAAGTGAGGTATAAGTAATATTATTTTGTATAACGACTTCTTGGTAGTTTTACTGATGTATAAGTTTATTATTATTATTATTATTATTATTATTATTTAATTTTCATTTGCACCTGCGCAATTGCGCATCCAGCAAATTTGATTGAAGTGTCTTTCTCTTCACTTTTCTCCATGACCATCCAGTTATTTTTAATGGACCTAATCAATTGTTGAGTAGGTCTCTTGGCCAATGTCTTTTTAATTTTTTTTTATCAAGTCCAGGTAACAGGGAGTAGGAAAGCAGAAGAACGAGTGGGTTTGGGTGATATTGTGTCGATGAGTGGAATGTTATGTATTTGTTATGAATATATGATTTTATAGTGGGAATGTTCATGTCGTTGAGTATGGTGTGATTCGAAAAATACCATGGTGCATTAATAATTTTTCTGAGAATTTTGGATTGTGTTGTTTGTATCTTGTGTATGTGAACTTTTTTCGCTGAACCCCAAAGTTCTGCTCCGTATGTCCAAATAGGTTTTAGTATACTATAATAGATAAGTCGTTTATTCCTCAAGTCAAGTGAAGATCTATAGTCCAGAAGATGTGATAGTTGTTTGTACTAGTCAGTTCTTGTCTTTTTAATTTTGAATGTATGTTCCATGTAAGTCTTTTGTCCAAGTATAGCCCGAGGTAACGTACATAATTTTTGGAAGGTACTTCGTCGTTGTCAATTTTGACAGCTGGACACGAAGCTTTGCGTAAAGAGAAGCTCACGTGGCTCGATTTTGATGCGTTTATTTTGAATTTCCATTTATAGAACCACTTTTCTAAATCAAATAAATGATTTTGAAGAGCTATAGATGCTAGGTTTGGGTCTCTGTGAGAAGAAATAATGGCTGTATCGTCTGGTGTATAGATGTTGGTGCAAGAGTGCTCGGGAATCAGAGGTGTATACCGAATAAGAAATGGGGCTTAAAACACTGCCTTGCGGTAAGCTCCTGTATTGAGGAATGAAGGAGGAAATCGAAGAGTCAACGGAAGTACAGAAGAATCTGTCTTGAAAATAAGATTGACTATGATCTGAAGAGAGGTCAGATAGAGTGGTAACTTTGGAATGTTTAAGTGGCAAGGAGTTCGTAACAAAGAAATCGATAACATCGGGTGAATTTGATATTGCTGTAGACCAATAAGTAGGTTCAGAAGGGGAAATAGTAGAAAGTTTTAGTTCTTTTATGCATTTATTTAGCCTTTTCCCGTGAGTATTTTAAATTCGAGAACCCCATCTTGTATTTTTAGCAATAAAGTCACCACCAGCTAAGGATGGTTTGCCCATAGTTGAAAACAGGTTTTTCAATATATGGAAATAACTTTGTTCGGAGCAATATAAACGGAAGATATTGTTAGCTGATATTTTGGAGAAGTTAAGCAAATAGTGGTGAGTTGAGTTGTATTCGTAGAAATGGAAGGAACAAAGTGATGATTCAACGACATATTTCCATATATATATGATGTATAAGTTAGTAATAAATTAATTTCTTAGTTATTAATACTCAATCTTTTTCCAGAAATATTCGAATCACTTCTCATACCTAAGAGTTATACACTCTTCAAATGATCTCTGATGATGTTTGATTAAATGATCAAATGAACTCCAGTAAAGTTTACCTGAGACAATTATGAGAAGTTAACAGGATTCGGTTTACAAGCAGGTACCTCATGTCGCCGTCACCAATGAACTAGGCATAACGACGTCCCGGCAGAAGTTATTCCTCTCCGCTAATGACCATTAAAGAGTTATCGAAGTGGAGGAAAACACTATGAGAACTTGAGGAAACTAGCGCCCTAGCACATTGAGATAGCAGCTGTCCTTAATTAAATCTATGTTTGCTAGCGAGCTCTGTTTAACTACTAGTTTGTTACTACACTCGAGTAATGGATGCTCCAACTGCACTAAATTATTTATTTGTATAGGGTAAATTGTGCTAATACAATTTTATGAAATATATCTTAATATATAAAAATCTCATGTCACGATGTTTGTCCGGGCTAATCTCCGAAACTACTAGACCGATTTTAATGAAATTTCGTAATGCTTAATTTAAGAATAACCCATGTTTAAAACAATCGTTTTCATGTCTAAACACTTCAATTGACCATAAACATGCGAGTAAAATTACAAAATGATCCATGAGCCAAAATATTTTCAAATTGTTTGATATTAGAAACGTATCGGTGAAATATTATTGAATTCAAATACACAATCCATAATCGCCAGTTAATTTCATTACTGTTGCTCAGAAAAAAATTAATTAATTAGTGGTGTCTTCCAGGATGTACCAAATAATTATATGGATCATAATCGGCTCAGTTATCGCGTTATTTTGGCAGCAAAGTAAAAAAAAATGCTGATGTTGACGAAATTAACTTTTCATTTCTTTCAGTCAACCACTCCTTTAGTGGAGTGGTTGACTACCTTTCGAGAAGAGTCTATATGTCTCTCATTTATTAATGATATAAAATTATTATATATTTGTTGTTGTAACAAACACTGACTTGGTCCACTCAGCCGCCTCTCCCATTTGGTGCGTACTTTTCTTATTATTTATATCTTCTCTTTAGCCTTTCTCCATTCCTCACACTATAAATTCTCCTATTTCTCTTTTATCACTTTGGCATCCATCGTATGTTGGCAATCAAAGAGTTCATATTTATAAGCATTATTTTTAATTTTACAAATTTATTAATCCTATCAACTATTTTTAGTTTACATCCCATACTTATACGTTCAAATTTTACATTTCTGTCATTCTACGAGATACCTGTTCATTTCTTTCTACATATTTTTCTGTAATTATTCTTTAGCATCACATTTTGTATTATTTTTCATACATTTTAGTTATTTAACCTTATCATACATTTTATATCTGTAATTAAACTAGATTTTTTCTAAATCCTATAAATCTCACTTTTTCATATTTTAATCTTTTCATTTTGTATCTATCTGTTTACATTCTCATTTTTCTTTCCCTTTATATTACGTTTACATTATTATCCTTTCTGTACATTTATTCTGGATTTTATATTCGTTATCTTTAATTATTATATCTGTCAATATTTTAATTTTCTACATTACATGTTACTATATTCTTATCACTGTAACGTTGTTTATATATTTTTTGTTCTGTTTGTTTCTCTCTCATAGCCCTGAAGATGGCCTACAAGGTAGGTCGAAACGTCGGCACATATTAAATATAAGTCTTGTACTTAATTGGTGTTGTTTTTTTGACTGCACCCCCCAACTATCTCCATTCTCCATTATAATTCTCTCTGTTCTATAATTTTTAAATTTATTTTTTTATTAATTTCTATTATTTATTGTTGTTTTCTATTTTTAATAATTCTCATTTCGTTTTTATATCTACTATAATTCTGTCCTAATTCTAAATTGTTCACTTGTTGCCTTTTTTGGATACTTTATTGGATTTGCTTTTATTTTTTACTTTCTCTAATTTTTAACTTTTCATTTGTTACTTTGTTGGATTAAAACAGTACCCCATTGTTAATATATAGTTGCTCTTTGTCATTATATAATTCCATCCCCTCTAGTTTTTATTTCTACTACTTACTACATATAATATTATTCTATCAATATGGTACATACAGAGTTATCCTGTGCCATGGATTATTTTAATTTATTTGTATCTTGTATATTTAGCCCTGGAAAGTAAATCGAAACAATGGCTTACAAATAAAAAGTTTTCCCTATATAAAAGAATTTTATGGACTATTTCCTTCCTCATATACAAGGCCAACTAATATTATTCAACACGGTAATAGAGTAGTATACTAATCATCGATTCGGATAATTAGGAATATGATGATGATGATAACAGAAAGGAAACTTTGTACTGATGATACTTATTGTGATTCTGGGTGATAGGTTCTGATTCATAGGAAGTCAGAATGGGATAGTCTTGGATGGATGCAACTTGCATTCTTCTTTATGGTTGAATGGTGGTTTGTTCACTATACTCCTGGATTGTCAACCAGAACTAACAGAACTTTAGTACTATAAAACGGAAAACTAAAAGGAAACAGGATTATATTACAATTAGTTAAAACGATTGGTGAGAAAGGTAATAGAGTTCACATCAGAATATCTTTCAAGAGTATCGGTTTTAGTCTTGAGGATGAAATAGGTTCGCCTATGTTGAATGCTGGTAATCAGGTCTTATACCTGGTGTAACGCTTTTTAATAAATTCTTCTATCGTCTCTAGTTTTAGCTCTCGGTGTAGTTGACTTTTTCGTACAAACCAATGCGCGTTTACTGCGATCCGTATGATTTTACCTTGGAAAGTTTTTTCGCTTTGTTGTTGACACAGCACCCCACACTTCTCTACCGTACATTACTAGAGGTCTAAGTATGGTTATAAAATAATAAGGCTGTTTCTGGCTTTAATCTAGATTTTCTATTAATTATCGGATAAAGTAGAGCTAATCGTGAGTAGGCCTGTGTTGGTATGCTAATATAGTGTTGATATGCTGGTTAGTGACGATCTAAATAAACTCCGAGATATTTTGCAGCTTCTTTATTCCACGGGAATTTGCTGCCATTGAGCACTAGCTCAGGTGGGTCTGAAGGGCGTCTAAGGGTGAAAATTTTTGCGCAACGTTTTCGAACGTTGAGGTCAAATTTCCATTTATAATAGTATTGATTTATCTCATTAAGGTAACTTTGAATGTGTTCCTGGCTATAATTATATCATCACTCTGCGAGAATACTGCTGTGTCGTCAGTGAACATAGCTATGTAGGTAAGTGGGGACTTTATGATGTCATGAACATAAAAGATGAAGAGGATCGGAGAGAGAACTGAACCCTGTGGGGTACCGGCACTGATTGGTCTAATGGTTGAATTAGTGTTGTTCGTTTTAACTGTACAAGATCTATTGTTTTGAAATGAATATATGATATCTTGCAGGTATTTTGGATTATTTGCTGTTTCGAGTTTTTAGAAGAGACCGGTGTGCCAAACCTTATCAAATGCTTGTTTAAAGTCTAGGATTGCGACCAGCGTGTGTTTTTTCATTTCGAAACGTTGACTATGAACTCTGATAAACTTGATAATTGGTGTGACGTAGAATGGTTGAGCTGAAAACCAAACTGAAATTTTGGAATTATATCTATAGATTGGAGATAAGAAGAGAGGCGCATTTTGATAACTGATTCGAATAGTTTTCCTACGATTGGTAATAGACTAATGGGGCGGTAGTTGCTTAATTCTTTGGCATTTTTGCCTGGCTTGTTTATAACCAACCACCAGTTCTGCGCTCTTCCAAGTATCAGGAAAATATCCAATCCTCGAACAGCTGTGAAAATTGATGTTATCAGAGCAACTGCTTTCCTTGATAGTTTTTTTATTGCAATTGCTGGTACCAAGTCGTGACTGGGACTTTTCCTAGTTTTTATATTCCTAATTAATGAGTGAATTTCTTTTGGAGTGGCGAATTCCATCGGTAATTGTACTGTTGATAGAGGTGATTTTAAAAACTCTTCGATTTCAACGTCTAACCACCCCCTATCGGATTGTGAATTTGAAAATGTTTGTTGGAAATAATAGGCAAAGGCTTCGGCTTTATCCAAGTCGCTGGTGATATGCCATCCGTTCATACTTCCATTTTTATTTAAAAGTCGTTTTGTAGCCTTCCATAATGATTGGTCTCTTGGGTTCAGGCTGGAAACATATTGGTTTGTCCGTGGATATAGTTAATTCCTCTAACTTTACTTTTCTAGAGAATTCCTCGTTTGCACCATCGCCTCCTTCCAATTTTTTTTTCTTTATTCTAAGAAGAATGGATCTAGGCACACTGCTTGTGAGAGTCATCCTTTTTGTACGAAATATTCGAGTGGTTGAATGTTTTAAGCATTCAGCTATGGTTTTCTGCAGTTTGTTTATGCTTTCATCTATTTCTTATGGAATAGCGAAATGAATTTTGGGACATATATTAGGGTAAATTAGGTGTTTATAGGTGCCCCAATCGATTACTCCTTTGATAAGAGAGTTTCGAGTAGGAATTTTTTGAATTTCCGTGCTGAAATGAATTAAGACTGGGATATGGACAGAGGTGAGAGCGGATAATGTTTGAACTGTTATTGGTAGACTTAAATTTTATGTTAGCACTATGTCTAGGACATCGGGTGATCAACCTCTTCTGTAAAATGTTGGTTCACTCAGAGCGATAATATGGATATTTTCCATGGAGCAGATGTATTTCCAGCAGCAATTTATTTCCGCTTAAATACGTTTTCCGACACCCCTTGGAAATATGTTTGCTATCCATATCTCCAATTACTATTGTTTCTATATTTGTTGGCAATAGCTCAAGAATTTCTTCTTCTCTAATGTTCTTGTTAGGTGGCTTATGAATCTAAACAAATTGATATCGCTTCAATATTAGACATATTACGACTAATATTTTTTAAAAATCTGATGTTATTTTTTACTATGAGAGCCACACCACCGGAGTCTGTTGCACTGTCTTGGTCGTTCCTAAGAGCTTTGTAGCCAGGTATGCTAAATTTATGAACTAATAAAGTTCATATAAAGTTCATTCAAGAATTTATGAACTAACCAGACTTGAAAAGTCTAAACTTCTAAAGTATTATCGATATTTCATTTAAGTTGAATTCTTTCAGAATCGACAGTAATGTTTATCCGCAGTTCCAGTCGAAATGAGCTGAACTAAGAACGAAAATGAAGGAGAAGAGAGGGGAGATAGGACTTTGGCAATCTCCATACATCAGCCTCCTCCGCCTTAGAGCTCTCAGTTTTTATTAAATAATTAATAACAGTTTGCAACATCTGCTACTCAGCGGGCGGCGATCAGCTCGCTCAGATTGTGGGGGAACATTACCCCTCTCCGGCCTCTCCAGCCCTTAATAGCTCATCCTCGGAATAATTTCTTAGTCCACCCTCTGTAGCTCCTCTACTTATAGCTTCTGCTTTACGATGGAAGAATTAGTTTGTTTTTAAATGAAAAAGAATATGACAAGTAAACTTAAAAACTATTGTTGAATAATATTAGTTAACCTTATGTATATATGACTTGAGCGCTGGCTACATATAATCAATATATAAGAAGGGCGACAGAAAAGTTTGCCGGAATTATCGCGGGATCTGCGTACAAAGTTCGATTGGCAGGATTATTGGTAGGCTGCTCCGGGACAAGTTAGAACAAGCGTACACTACCCATCAGGAACAAGCGGGATTCACGGCTGGACGGTCATGTACGGACAATATTTTTGTTGTTCATCAACTCATTGAGAAGTCCCACAAAAGGAAGGCGGAACTCCACATGGCCTTCATAAATCTGGAACCAGCATATGGCAATGTGCCTAGAGAAAGGTTATGGATAGCAATTGAAGGAGCAGGCATTAGTAGGGCCTGAGACACCTATATAACAACGACATATATCAGATAAAATGCGGTAACCACCTTTCGGACCCTTTTCATGGTACTAAGGTTGATAGAAACAAGGGTGTAACATCTAAACCACTCTCTTCAAGATATATCTTCACGAAGCAGTGAAACCTTGGTACAAGCAGTGTGAAGATGGGCCGTTGATTGATGGCAAACAGCTACTATCCTTATTCTTCGTTGAAGACCAGGTCGTGTTTGTGAGGCGGAAGGTCTACCTTGAAATGATGGTGTATGTCCTAAAGATGTGCTACGAAATGGAAGGCTTAAAAATTAACTTCGAGAAGACCGAGTATATGGCCGTTGGAGATCCTGATAAAAATGTGCTTCTGGTGGACAGGGAGGTCTACGACAGAAAAAAGGTGGAAAAGCACGAAAAGCTACTAGAATGCTACACCCGGTCCTATGGAACATATATCTTCGGAAAATAAACGCCGTATTTTCACAACAATTGTCGAATCTATCCGGACTTTTTATTCGAAAACTGGACTATGAGCTCCCGTCTGTATTCAAAGGTGCAGGCGGTTGAAATGGATTTCTGGAGGAGGTGCCTCCTTGTCACCCAGCTGGATAGACTAAGAAACGAAAAAAATCGACAGAGGATGGATGTGAATATATCTACAAATGAAAGAATCGGGACACGCCGCCTAAGATGGTAAGGCCATACGAAGAGAATGGCATTTGAATGTTGGCCGCACCGATTGCTTCTGCCCAGAAGCAGGTGGAAGTTGGGAGTCCAGGAGGAGATGGCCGGTAGGGGTCTCCAGGAGGTGGATTAGATGGATCCAGAGGTGTGGAGCTCAGCTCTGACTATCAGCTATATATATGTATATATATACAGAGTGTTTCAGAATTAAATGGCCAAACTGAAAGTTGGAACTAAGGACCTCAAAACAAGAAACAAATTTCCTATAAAGGTATGTCCGCATAAGCTTTACTTAGGAGATATTCACATCTAAAGATTTCATTGTTACGAATTATTTAGGCATAGTAAATAAATAAAACTTAGTTTATTCATTAACATTCATATTAAATGTTCAAAGTGATTTCCTTCAGCATTCAGACAGGCTCGGCATCTTTCTTCAACAGCAGCAGTAGCAGAACGGCACTAGATATGTGTTATTGTTTCAGAAGACTCAATTATTCTTCTTCGTAAAGAATTAAGGTCATTCACTGGCCTTGCATAGACTTTTTGCTTAATATCACCCCAAACAAAAAAATTCCAGTGGTTTCAGGTCTGGAGAGAGAGCAGGCCAAGTCACTGGTCCTGCACGGCATATCCATTGATTAGGATATTTAGCATTTAGCCATTGTCGTATAACTCTTCCATAATGTGCATGACAACCATTTAATTGAAACCGCATGTTCCTTCTCAGTTGTAATGGAATATGTTCAACTAAATGATGGTAATCATTATAAAGAAATTCCAAAAATGAGTCGAGGTGGTAAGAAATGTGGGCCTATTAAAATATTGTCTATTATCCCGAAACACAAATTGCACTGAAACTCGTGTTGAAAATGATGCTGACGAATTGCATGGGAATTTTCATACAACCAGAGATGATTATTTTTCTGATTGAAGACACCTCTTTTTGTGAAGGTAGCTTCATCTGCCCATAAAATTTCTCCTGAAAAGTGGGAATTGTGATCAGTTGGATTTAAATACCAATCTGAAAAATTTCTTCTTTGCCATAAATCTTGCGATAATAAATTTTGCACCCGTTGATGGTGCAAAATTTATGCACCCATATCATGGTGACGTCTATCTGCAATGAGAGTTCTCCATACTGTAGTTGGCGTAACATTTAATTCTGCTCCAGCTCTTCGTACACTGGCAGATGGATTATCATCAAAATATTGTAATACGGTCGCACTCCTTTCTTCATTTCGTAAAGGGGCTAAAACACCATCAGTATGTGGTACGATAGCAAATGTACCAGTTTCTCTAAGACGTTGAAACGTAGAGTTAAAGGTAGATTTACTAGGTAATCTTCTATTAGGAAATCGCATGGAATATTCGCGACGGGCAGCATTGGCATTACCTTTGCAAAAACCGTACAAAAACACCGTATCGGCATATTCAGCATTAGTATAAATGGAAGGCATAATGAGTACTCTGCGAAAGCCTCAAACACACTGATAAATGTTATTGATAGTTCTATTTTTATTATTATTTGTTATTGATTTTCTATTCCAAACAGTATTAATCCTTAATTCCTTAAGTACAGTTAGGGAGACAAGGTCATATTAGTATTCTATCTAAATTTAAATTCTATCTAAACAAAGCGTTCGCAAACATTACGAAGGTAGTTTGAACGAGTTTTTCCACTACATGTCTATTCGGGTCAAGCTAGTCAAAATATCAATAGAATCGGATGATTTTTTTCGATTTGAATACTTAAAAATGATGCGCATGATGGATGCTCGTGGTGACACCTGTTCCGAGATAGAGTGTAAAGCTCTCTTATATTGCGATATAAAACAGAGCTAGTTTTCTCTAATGTTCATACGTTTTCCATGTGTTCCTCTTCTCCAACAAATAAAGAAGACATAACTGAAAAATAATTAAAACATGAGAGAAGAGCTGTTGAAGGCGAAAATCTTCATAAAAGAATCTCAAAGAGCAAAGAACAACAAGAAGCACGACAATAAACACTACACTTTTCTTTTAAAAGTGCCGTATCCTTCTTCTGAGGGCTATGAAAGCTGCGATTGGGGCTCTCACTTCCACCTTTTATAAATCCGATAAAAGAACAATGCGGTTACTTTAATTAGGAAGAGGGGTTTAGAGACTTTGGAGAAGGAGAGGGGGGCGAAGCATTATTAATTGAACGATTCTCTAGGGCCGGGAACTTTGCTCGCCCGCGACACTGTTTACTACTTAACGGCCCTCGCAGCGCCCCCGGCGGCAGAATCAAAAAACAGTTCGCCTCCGGTCGGGCCATGGTTTTGCGGCTGACAACTTCATCAACTTCTGTCCCCTAATGGAGTATCTGGCCTCATTAGAGCTCCGAGGCAGGAAATTATATGTGGTCTCAACTCTCATTGCCCGCATCAACTCAACACTCTGTCCATAAACAAAACTATTGGTTTTAATGTACCATTATTAACATAATAATAAATATTTACATATCATTGTTAAGGGGTTTCCCCAAGACGCAAAAGACAAACCTTTATATTTATGTGCTAACTGCCTTTTATTCTCTGAGTTGCGATATTGAAATATGTAAGGTGTAATAGAGTGTAAATAAATAAATGAAAAGGCTTAGCGAACCCGAAGGCTCGATGCCGATACAACCGATCTCCGCTTACAAACCTCCGTCCACGGATAACAACCCCAACCCAAATCCGCCAGGTCACTCTTAACGCAATCCTCTCAACTATGCCTCGATCTATCCCTCAGAGGCTTCCCAGTCAGCACGGCGTTTATTACCTTTTCTTTCGAAATTCTTTCGTTTTATTCTTTCTAAGCCTGGCAACTTAACAAGCCCATCTTAATCTTTGTGACGCTATCACTTGAATAACATTAACCAGGTGCTTGCTTTGTAATTCTTCGTTTTGTAAGCTCTTAAATTTTCGAGTGTTCTCGTCCCTTTTTTTTTTTTAAACCAGTTATTGTATGCAACATCTTATTTTCGAATACATTAAGATGTTGTTTCTCCTTGAACGTTTGCGGCCACATATCACATCCGTAAAGAAGAGTTGGAAAGATGGTTTTATAAATTTTGGATTTCGGGACAAAAGCTTAGTGATGTCGAGACCTGTCTTTATTAATATAATAATAATAATAATATAGTAAAAACTTATTAATATAAACAAAATAATATATATAATTTGTTTTTATCATTGCTTACACCAACCTTCCTTTATTTCCCACGATCAATGAACATATGATATATTTCCTCTAGAATTTCGTTTTTTCTAGTTACCATATACCCTGATCCAACTTATTCCTTCCTCTAACAATATCCCCAAAATCCCCCCTTTTTCTGCTACTATCCATATACATAGTCTTATCCGTATTTACTTCCAGCCCTATTACTTACCTCCATCAACGTTTCTGTATTTAGTTTTTATAGTTTTCGCGTCTGACACTACTCAAAAATCGGTGTTTTTCTGTTGTGAGTTAAGACTTGGTTAGAAATGTATAGATATTCCTTTACCACTCATCACGAGTGTAGCTTCAGAGCTGGTCTGCCAGAAGGCACTGGTGTCACTCTTAGTGTCCTATTGCTGTCCCAACCTACTAATTCCACTAATCGTTTTTCTCGGTTTTCCTAAAATGTAGGATTATAACTTATATCACTTTAAAAATAAGTTATATTTAAATAAGTTATTTTATGTTATATTCAACTATAAAATCTAAAAATAATAATAACCAATTACTTTCGATAGGAGCAAATTATCAGTAGATCGCTTAGAATATGCAGGCAATCGGATATGATGGCTACGTTATAAGTTCCAATAGCCAAAAAGCAGATTCAATTCCGAGAGACACAGCTGATGATGTCAGGCTCCAGATATGTTTTGTGAAGACAGTGTACATAATGTGCAAGCAATAAGCACTAAACATCATTGAGTCAAAATATTCATTGGGTCCAGTTATCAAGTATGGTGTGGGACACCAGTCAATAGGTTTTTTTTTTTTAGTGATATCTATATCGTTGAGTAGGTCATAAAATTCTCCGCTTATCCTCTGTCTCCCTTCTCTTCTAATATTCGAACATTTAACGGAGTACTTCTATTTATAAATACTTTATACATTAAATAACTACTAAAACACTAATAATATATCAATGTAAATTATATTATATTTATAGTGCTTTATAATATTATTCATACAATTATAATTTGTTTTAAGAACATAGAAGGCAAACTGTAGTAGTAACAACGTGGACACTAACCGAGGAGGAAGAGAGATTACTGAATACTTTGAATGGAAATATACTTAACCTTCAATTACTAGAATAATTTTTCTTTATTTAACCACGTTATTTAAAAACTTATTAATATAAACAAAATAATATATATAATTTGTTTTTATCATTGCTTACACCAACCTTCCTTTATTTCCCACGATCAATGAACATATGATATATTATCAAATTCCAGTATACAAAAATCAAATAGTATTAATGGGTGATTCCAAGAATACAGGCCATTTTGAGAACTTGACAACAACAAAAATTTAGGTCAATAAAAACGTTCCAGGCTGTTCATATTTACTAAGGCTGGTTCCAGGGAATCAGGATGCTCTTAAAATGCTTAGGTAGAATTAGAACTGGTCCGGCTTGAAATTTTAAAAAAATTCGAATTTGGATGTATACGGTAATGACAACTGTTATTATGGTAATGACAATTATGCTACGGTAATTACTTATATCACATTTATTGTTTTCCAGGTTTTAGTAAAAGCCATTTTTACTTAATTTAAGGATAGAGGAAAGATTACACACAATAAACATATAAAATTCCTAATAAAAATCACAGACTTGTAACACATTGAACAAAACAAAATATAACTATATACTTTTAAATGCCTAGACAGAGATCACAAAGATAATTAGGCAACTAGGCTACTTGAATATTTATAGAAACATTCGTTATTGAAGGAATCATTTATTAAACTCTAAAATAAAGATATGACAAAAAAATGTGGTAATTACAAAATTAAAGATAGTAAAAATAAGAATATTAAAATCAAATGGATTTAAACAAATAGTCATAGTATTTATTATCTTGAATGACCATGCGTCGGGCAGAGACTGGCATTGGAGGATTCTGCATTTTACATAAGATTCTTTTTGTAGATATTGTTTGGCGGTCAACAACTTGAGGCCAATAAAATTTGTTGGGCCCTGCCCTTGCCATGAAGTTGACTTCAAGTTTGTGACCTTTGATACTTTCGACTATACCTGAAATTTTACACATGCAAATTTAGTAGCAAAGTCGTATAAAAGAAGCAACCAGAATAACATTTCATACATTTCTCAATTTTAGTTTTTAGTTTTGCATTGGTTTGTCGCAATTTGGCTAAGGCTCGATAAGCTTTTCCTTTGTCAATCCTGGCTCGCCCTCTCCTTCCTGGTCTTCTGGAGTGATCAGTCAAGACTATCTGAGCTGAATGTGTGGTCGATGGGGTGCACAGATTTTCTACAGATGCTATGCGTAATCTGTAATTTTTTGTGTGGATTCGCCGCTGCTTTCTATTTAGCCTTTTCCCCTGTTTGTAGTATCTGCCACTAACTTAATTTTCTCTTCTTTAACTCGCTTCAAGCACCTTCTTCTCTCCTTTTCTTTTTCTAACTCTCTCAAGATTGGGTCCTGATTTCTCCTTTCTCGCCTCTCCCTAGCGGCCTCTCTTCTTTTCTTCTTCATTTTTGCATTTTTTTTTGTCTCGTCATGTTTCAGCTTATGCTCGATGTACTGAAAAGCAAGAAAACTTGATAATTTAAAGTATACTTGAATCACCCAAGCCAAATGGGCCAGAATATATCAATAATAGTTTTGCAAAATATCGTTGTAGGGTTTAAAAATAGTTATAGTTCAATGGCTGGAAAAATAAATAAATAATAATAAAACCTATTTCATCCTTATCAAAATCTTTTTTGAAAAGGTTTTTATGGATTATTTTTTTTTAACGCAAGCTTGGACAAAATATTTTTTTTATAACCCATGACTAATATTTAACTAAAATGAATGAAAATTGTCAAATTTTGTGGCATTAGAAACGGATATAAAACTACGCCCAAGTCGGAGGTCAAAATGAAAAATATTGACTAAAAGTTTATTCTCTAACTAAAAAAAAAATAAATAAAACTTTTTCAAGAAAGATTTTTGTAACAATAAAATCGTTTTTATTATTATTTATTTACTTTTTCAGTAAAATAATCCATATAGTACCGTACCAAAAACGTGATTACCGATACTAATAAAAATGGTACGGTAATGACCGTTTAATGGTAACGGAATCGACATTTTTGGTTTAATAATTTATTAAGCAGTGATTAAATAGTCAAAATTGATAGTACTTTATGTTGCCCTTGACAACAGTTTTCAATATATAATAATATGAAATTGGTAACTTTTATCGTTTTTGAACAGTAAAGTAATACGGTAATGAACAATGAAAAAGTACGAACCTGAAAGTTAACCTTGATTGTTGGACGGTTGGTGTGTGACTGATGGAAGGCGCCGGATACTGCTCTATCGTCTTCAACAGTGTTTCCACTTTTCAAAGAGCAAACCGTTTCACAAAATTTCTCTCTGGTATTCAAATCCTACTTTTCTAAGTTTCGGGTACGGGAATGACATAGGAACGCATGTCCCTTAAAATAAGTAAAAAAAACGCCTAACGCCGTTTTACCTCCAAAATATATACAAAAAAAATATTACAGAGCATTAAAACTGTTGAATGAAAGTTCATTTTTCGTGGAATAACAAAAAGGAAACTCTTGTTTTGATAAAAAAATAAACGAGACTTCAAGAAATTATAATCCCCGACTTGGGACCGTTACGGTAATGACATTTTTGGGATTAAAATTTGTAAATGGCCCAGCTAATATTGTATACTGCCACTTATTTTTGCATTTTATAATAAAATAACGATACTACTATGAAATTAATCACTTATTATTAACTGTGCACTCGTATTAGGTAAGTTAACCACCTTGGACTTGAAATTGGCCTGTAATCTTGGAAATACCGTAATACAGGAAAAAGCATATCTTAAAACTTGTTTATTTACAAAAAAATTATAACAATACATTTAATTTGATTTTAAAAAACTATAAATGATACTTAAAATACTTTTAAAAACTAAAAGTAATTGCAATTGGCAGACAGTTACTAGGATCACTTCAAGCATTTGAGTTTTTCTCAAAAATAAAATATTCTTTGCATTGATTATTTTTTTTTGGCATATGTAACAAAGTATTCGCTTTTTTCTGGGGTTCCATATTGTTACACAATTAAAAAATAATGTATACATTTAGAAAGAATTAGAAAATGGTTTATTTTTTAATAATATTTATTAATTTTAAGATAACATTGATAAATACTAACTAATAAATGACACATTTAATGAATAAACATTAAATTAAAGCTTACCTTGAACAAATCAAAAAGTCCCACAAGTACTGAGGTATGGTCCGTGATACCAGCCGCTGTTTATATTTTGTTAACAAACTTACTTTTACATTCAATAAGATGCTGACAAGATAGGAAGATACTGAGTCATACTGGGATTTCTCATGATCGGTAGGCAGGAAAACTTGAGGAAATGGATACCATAAGGTTCCATGAACCATGTATAAGTACTTCAGGGTTAAAAGAGTCCCTCATTTTAAATATCTCAGGAGAATGGAATAGAAACAAAAACACAATTCAAAAATATTTATAACAAAAAGTACAAACGTCCAAGCACTCAAAACTAAGACATTACAATACATTCCAAAACTAATAAAATGTCTAAATTGAATAGAGACACTGATTTAGAGCATTAGGGATATAGAAAATATTCAGAAAAACGATCGAAAGATCATTATATTCACATAAATTATAATTGACACGCCAAATAGATGTAGTAATTTAAGATAGTTCAAATTACAGCTACAATCCTCACCTTATTTGAATGAGGAAAAGAAATAATTGCTGAAAGGGGATAATGCTATAGGGTAATAAAAATCTTTTATTAAAATTTCTGTTCTTTTTAAAACGGAGGTATCATCATCGCAAAGTCGTTTTATTAATTGTTATTAAAAAAAATAAAAATATTGAACCTATAAAAATTCGAATCCAAAATAAAAGATGGAAACATGTAAAATAAATGAAAGGCATAAGGAGTAGAATAGAATAAATCAATATTAATCAAATATGTGGAAATCAATTATATAATATAATAGAAAAAAATATATTCCTGGATTAGGATTCTACAATAATAAACATAATGTACATTATGAAAATCATAAGGTGTTTATAAAAGTCGGAATAAATAAAAACAAAAATTAGTGCATTTTGTAAAACGAAAAATTCAAAAACTACAAAGACCAAATTAAATATCATAAAATAAACACATACAAATGTAAAGAATTTACGAGAAATGAGACTAAACGATAAAATACATCATGTTTTTATAAGCTGAACGGAATAATTGTACTTAAGTAGTAATTTATTAATTTTACTGATTTCTTTCTTTGTTTTTATTTATATTTATATGGTATTTTATAAATGTTATATTTTATACTTTATGAGGTTATTTATCTTATTTGTTGGGATGCTATGAAAAATTATTGAAGACTATTACTCAACTTATTATTTTATATTAATGTCCTAACGTCTTAATTTGCATTATTTTCTAGAGCGTGGTTGAGTGCTTGCCAATTTAGTAACCAGTCAAAGTTAATAATTGATAATGGAACTATTAATAATATAATAAGTGAGTTAAATAAGAATTTATTACATAGTTCATTTACCCCTAGAATACGTCTCCGCTATGTGTGCTTCTAAGGAAAATCCATTGCCGCCATTTTGTTTTTCGTATTTTCAAATTCCCCCTCCAATGTAAGCCTCTAAGTGTTTAGTTAACCACAGAATGCAGTGAAGAAAATTATTGCGACATATTTAATGCCTCACTCGCTAAGGTACACACAGGTCCCCGAGACTCCTGCGTTAAAATATTCGCATTTTTCAGTTATTTTCTTTTTGTTTCCTTCACAATCACATTAATTAACCCTCCGAAGCCGAGAATTATTTTTTTGAAAAATATTTGTTTGTTTTTTTACATTTTTATATTGATACAGAATTCAAGAATTCTTTTTTTCTAATTTGCACTAAACTGTCAGAGCCCCTTGCAGGTAGATGCAACAGTAATCCACCCTTAAAACAATAAAAGAAAATGGCAAAACCGGATTTTTTAGTGGAATTGGAAAACCGGGCTTTTATTTTACCTTAAATGAAAAAATATCTTTTGTACGTCGCCAATAGGTACAGTAGTATTAAACGACTACTCTAAGAACGTTTGTTTTCAAGGGTTAAACAAGTATTATTTATGGAAATTATTCTGAGTAAAATTAATAAATACCTTGAAAAATCACTATTAGCATAGTAATACCATATAATACGTACATATATTAAATCCAAACTTATCTTTATGTGGTAAGAGCATCTCTCCTCTGTCTCTCATCATCTGTGTACCAAGCCAGTGTCCTTCCCTTTCTCTTGAACCTAAGTCCTGGATTCCCTTTTCTGCAGGTATCTTCATCCCTTTAAATAAGGTTCTACTGCTACCTACTTTAGTGACCTGGTTTTGTAACCGTCATTTTTGGCAATTATTATTTTAACTTGTCACTTCTAAAGTCTAGTTATGGTGCTTAGCATTGTTTTAAACAATATATTTTGGTAGTAAATGTTAAATGTATTTCAACTTAAAGTATTTACCCACTTTATCTTAATATTTCCTTTTAATAAAATACTTTATGGTCTATCATTTTTTATAATTTTTTATTAATTGTTTTAATTTTTAAATCTTTTCTCTTCAAAATAAAACAAAAAATTGTCTATCACTCATCACTTAATTTAGTTCCAACTGTAAAGTTTCATAAAACTGAGAGATGGCAATAATTTCGACGAATGAGAAGGGAAGGGCGAAAAATCATATCAAAGACAGCATTTTTTCTGAAGGCTGGTTGGAATGGAATATAGTGGTGTCGACTTGGTGATGAAAACAAGGCAATTTTCATCAGTCAGCATGAGATTGGTTTCTTGAAATGAGTAATTCAATTTCGTTTAATGTGGATAGCAGTACATTTGGCAGAGGCTCCTCTCAGCTTTTAGCACATCCCATTTTAGCAATAAAATAAAAGTATAAAAGATCCCCTGAACAGTATTTGATATTTCATTGCTCCACGGTAAACAAAGTAATATTTTCTTTTCCTTAAAATAAAAAGATTTGTGATTCACTTTAGCTATCACTTGTAGTAAATAATTGTATACGCGTTGTTTGCCAAAAAATAACTACAAAGTCTTATGTGTAAGCCATAGCTTTTAACATAGATTGGTGTAAAGCTGTGAAGGTAAACAGCATTAGCTATCGTGGTACTAATATCAATTATGGACTAGAAAAAATTATTTTTTTATTAATAAAATATGATTTAATATCTCAGGCCAAAGCTTGGATGAGAAGAACCCATCTGGGATTCAGATACTTGAATAAAGTTACCTACTCCTTGATGGCCTTCGCTGATTATTTGGTAGTCCTTGCCAACAACGATAGAGACCTAATACACAATATTAGGGTTCTTCAAAATGAATTAGAGAAGATCAATATGGAAATAAACCCTGACAAATCAAAGGTTATGAGAATTGGCAGGATGCCTCAGCGAAAAATGAGAGTGATAAAAATTTACACAAGCCCCTAAGACAAGCACATCGAACAGGTGAGAAGCATTAAATATCTGGGAGCACACCTGGAAGAGAATGGAATCATTGACGATGAAATCCGGGAGAGGGTTAACTCAGCTGGCTGATTGTTCCATGCACTAAATAAAAGGTTCTTGAATAAAACAGAAGTATCCAAGGACACAAAGTTGAGGGTATACAAATCTACCTTCCTCCCCATGTTTTCATACTCTTCAGAATCTTGGACATTAACCACCAAACATAAAAGTAGGATCCAGGCTTCACAAAGGAGATTCCTTAGAAAGATAGAGGGGAAACAAGACGAGACCGAATTCGCAATTTGATCACTTGATCAAGCCTCGGAGTGCAGCCTGCAGAAAAAGTAGTTGAAGAAAACAGTTATTAGAAGGTTTGGGTATGTTTTAAGAATGGAAAATAACAGGCTGGTCAAGATGACATACGAGGCTAAAGCTGAAGGAAGAAGGTCCAGAGGAAGACTCCTCATGCCACATATCTGCGAAGAAGGTGTTAAGGAAAGCTTCGTAAAGAGAAGCCTGCAATGGAACAGAAATAAATAGAGGATCGTTCAGTGTGGTTCGGACTGTACAAAAGGAAACCTCACATTGCATCAGCGGTAGAGAGGATGGACTATGATGATGATAAAATGTGATTTAATAAGAACTGTGTACTTACTAAAACCAGTTTGGACATATGCTTTACAAATCTACGGCATCACTAAACAGACTCACAGAAAACGACTACAAACTTTTCAATCAAAAGTACTTAGACTTATCACTAATGCACCATGGTACGTCAATAACAAAACTCTGCATACTGACTTAAAAGTAAAAACGGTTGACGAACACATACGAACGTACTACAAACGCTTTCAAGAAAAACTATACGGACACCCAAACCCATTGATACAACAAATGGCCACGACTCTCATGCCTGAGAACACTAGGAGGAGACTATAAAGGACGTGGATGAGGGATCTATTACAGTAGGAAATAAAAGAAAGCCAATGGAGAGGTGCCGCTGGGTACTGTTCTTCGTCATGCCTTCCATGTCATTTTGTATTTTTTTCTTCAGTCAGCCAATCTCCTGATTGTCAATCTGTATTTGACAGGTATGGATGGAAATATAAAGAGAAAAAAAAAATAAAATAAGATCTGTAATAAAATAAAATATTTTGAAAGCCAGTGTTTTAAGGTTTTAAGGGTTTACTACACCAGCAGAGATATGAAAACCAATGTGACTTCTTTGACACTATCAGTTATCACTATGATTTTTAACGTTAATGTTTCGGGCAACTATAGAATAAGCCAATTATTTAATTTTGGTCCCAAATAGTGAGTCATAAAAAGCTTTATTATATTTAATATTGCTTATTTTTAGTAAGCTATTTTTCAGTAGTTTGTTAGTTATAACCAGTTTAATTTATTATACTAGCAGTTAGACAAACACCAATTTTATGCTACATATTTTTACTTTATCCTTTGTGGAATATATATAATGAATAGATACTTCGGTTAATACAGCGCTTTTTGTTACCTTACTTTAATATTTTCCATATGTTTATTTTTTTTATTGTATTGTTTTTCATAATATTTAGGATATTCTGGCTTGAGCTGGGAATTCGTGAATTGCAAAATGCATTTTTATCTTATTCTACTAGCATTTTACATCGTTTTTGTAAAAAATATAAAATGATTAAGGCAAGATTTTTTGACATAACCTATGTCACATCTGATTGTATTCATAATCTAAAATCTAAGTCATTACTGATACTGAAAAATCGTATTTTATTATAGAAAATAATTATCAGTGAGATCGAAAAAAATAATTATTAATTAATTTTAATATACATACACACACACACACACAGAGACACACACACACACACATATATATATATATATATTTTTTTTTCTTTCATTGTACATACCGTTCGAATAAAAAAAAAGTTTGTTCTTAAGTTAAATTCCATTTTTCACGACCTATTTTCATTATATCTCTCCTTACAAATGTATTAATTTACCACACGCCGGGAACTTATATTCATTATGTAATAGAGAGGTATTTAAAAATTTCAAAGAACAAAACTAGGACACGTACACAAAAATAAAAAGGAAAGTTTAAGTCTTTACAATCAAAATTAGATACATTTTATGTTGAAATGAACCGAACAAACTCTAATTCTCTATTTATAGTTAAATCAAGAGAGTAGACAAATATTTAAATATTTATTTATAAATAGACATTCTAAATTTATTATAATTTTTATTTGTAAATACATAAATGCTGGAATGATAGATCACAAACCAACGTTGCAGATAAAAACATCACATTTAAAACCTATTAGGTATTTCATTAAATTTATTCATTGATCAAGCAGTAAATAAATTTAATATTCATTGCTCAATGAAAAGTAAATTCCCGGAAAAAATAAAGATTTCGTTTTATAATAAGGTGTACACCTATTCATTCAAACTTATAAAGATTATTAACACTCCGGTAGTCGCATGTCATCTAAGAGATTCCAGAGAAACATTTATGGTTGTTGCCGGAATTTGTTCAAACTTGCAAACCCCTCCCTCCTTCTATCCTCCTACCCTAGTAGTAGCTACATGCCAGTGTAGTTTTGCTTTCTTCTGGGCAACTCGAAATTAGCTGAATCATCTCTGAGATCCTACGCGACTACTGGGGAGAGGGCGACGTTGGCCTATGGTGGTATTTTTCTCCTTACTAAATATTGCTGGCAGCAGTGCCCAAGTAATATTTTTATCGAATGGGAACGAGGTACCAGTTAGGCAACTTTTTCTAAGACGTCTGGGGATAGAATTACTAGAAGAACAGCTTCAGAGGAGAAGAAAAATACTTATTCTTCCCTCCACAATATTATTGAGCAGATTGCAGAAGACCTCACCAGATGAAACTGCTTCTGCTGTTGAAAAAAATGAAACTAATTCTCGTAACCGGTGTTCACTTTGTCAAAAAGATAGAAAAAAAAAGTACACGCAATACAGATGTAAAAATAGTGGACAGTATTTATGCTTAGGTGAACATTGTTCCTTTATTTGTGCTGATGGTTGTAGTCGCAAAAAAGACGATACATTTTTTTACTTAAAAAACGTATTATTGGTAATTAATATGTGATTAGGTGTATATACTTTAAATTTATTTTCATTTTGTCTGTGAAGTATTTTGTAAACCTCTCTATTTATTATTTAATACATTAAAATTTTTCCTTATTGTTTTATTTTTTATAAATAAATAATTCCTCACAATTTTTTTTTAATAAACATCCATGACTAGAGATTTAATTATTCAATCATTTCACCAATTTTCTATAATTTTAAAGTGATATTGTGAGTATAATCGGACAAAATAGAAAAGGCATCTCACAGATGACATGCGACTACTTATGCTCCATTTTAAGGTGCGACTACTGAAGTGTTAATATATAGAAAAGAAAATAATAGTAAGAACAAGCTTATGACAATGTGCCTAGAGAGAGATTATGGATAGCACTTGAAGAAGCAGACATTAGTAGGGCTCTGATAAAGGCGGTGAGACACCTATACAGCAACGATATGTATCAGATAAAATGCGGTAACCACCTTTCGGACCGTTTTCATGGTATTAAGGGATTGAAGCAAGGTTGTAGCATGTCACCCACTCTCTTCAAGATATACCTTCACGAAGCAGTGAAACTTGGTACAAGCAATGTGGGGATGTTGGACCGTTCATTGATGGCGAACAGCTACGATCCTTGTTCTTCGCCGACGACCAGGTCGTGTTTGTGAGACGGAAGTTCTACCTTGAAATAATGGTGTATGCCCTAAAGATGTGCTACGAAACGGCGGGCTTAAGAATTAACTTCGAGAAGACCGAGTATATGGCCGTTGGAGATCCTGATACAAATGTGCTTCTGGTGGACAGGGAGGTCTGTAAGAAAGTGAATATATCTAAGTAACTGGAATCTTATTTGGATACTACCGAGTCATCTGAGTATGAAGTCAGAAAAATGGTGTAAAAACTTCTAAAATGCTACATCCGGTCCTATGGAGTACAGAGATATTTGGGACCTTATTTGGATGCTACCGGGTCTTCTGAGTATGAAGTCAGAAAAATGGTGTAAAAGCTTCTAAAATGCTACATCCGGTCCTATGGAATACAGAGATATCCACAGATAATAAACCCCGTATTTTCACAACCATTGCCGAATCTATTCTGACTTATTCTTCGGAAACCTGGACTATGAGCTCCCGTCTGAACTCAAAGGTGCAGGCGGTTGAAATGGATGTCTGGAGGAGGTGCCTCCGTGTCACTAGGCTGGATAGACTAAGAAACGAAGAAATTCGATGGAGGATGGATGTTAATATATCAACAACTGAAAGGATCGGGGCACGCCGCCTAAGATGGTATGGTCATGTGAAGAGAATGGCGTTTGAATGTTGGCCGAACAGAGTGCTGGATTGGGTTCCACCAGGGAGGAGAAAACGCGGACGGCCCAGAAGCAGGTGGGTGGAGGGGGTCTATGAAGAGATGGCCGGTAGGGGTCTCCAGAAAGGGGATTGGATGGACCGAGAGGTGTGGAGCTTTGCTCTGACAGGTTGAGGCAACCCATGTTGCAACTCCTATAATAATAATATAAATATAGAAAAAAAAATTAATATTATTAAATTGAATTCATTAATAGAAATACAATCCAATATAATTAAAAATATTAATTTTCATAATAATAATTATGCCGAAGATTTGTTCGATATGAGAAGCTAAAAAAACGATAATCAAAATAAGCATAGTTTTGATCAAGGAAGATGCCAATGCAGGTCAGATGCTGTGCTGTGATTTTAATTTATTTCTAGCTTTTTCGGCGGACTTAAATGAAAAATATCGGAACTAGCCCATGAAATGTACCTCGAAGTTCTCAGACTTATACTTATAAATCTGAACCTAACCGGCCAGTTAAATCTATAGTTATAATTAGGCTATATCAGTGACTAGATCATAAAATGGAACTTTACAAGCATTAATAAAATTAATATGTAACAGTAATCATAGAAATCATAGAATTAAAAGTACTAACTAAACGAGCTGATAATAATGATTTAGGCATTAATATTTACCAAAGTTAATCTTCTATTAATATTTATAGAATGATGTGAATCACGAAGTCGTGGTAGCATAGTCCTATTAGACCGAATGACAATTAATTGAAATGAACTTTATACAGAAAACTATTAATAGTGAAAAAAACATACAAATTATTATTCAGCAACCAAAAGGGTTTTAGGGGCAGAATCACGACACGCATAAAGATAACAACTAACTTTATTTCTCTTATGATGGTCTATATATAGTCTATTAGGCGTATTATAAACTAAGAACAACAAAACTTAATCCTAAACTCCTATTGAAATATCAATAGTCTAAGTGTCTATTTACAACAGCTAACTATTATATAACTATTATAATTATAATTATATATATATATATATATATAATTCAATTAAAAACTGACAAGATAAAGAAAATAATACCCCTAATATAAGATGAGGCTGCTAAGTAAGGCAATAAGCCCACTTGCCAATTAATAAATCATTCTAACGGTCTCAATCTGATTAAGAGATTTGGCTTTCATTCAAAAATGTGCTCATTAAGGACGTGGGAATTTTCCAAGAGTGCCCACTCTCCGTTCACTCCAGCTGTCTACGGACCGATTACTTAAATTGCTCCTTATAAATTTTCACCCAAATTTCATAAGATTTTCAAATTCAAGTCGAGTGGTTTTTTCTAATACAAGTATCCTTCAGAAAATTAATTGTTATTATGCTTATATAAAACTATGCAATTATAAAAGTATATACGACTATATAACTAATTTATATAAGATATGTTATGATGATTCTTAAAATAGATAAAAACATGTACTACGTCAACCCATGGGTCTTGAGTTCTTCACATACTAAAGGCTGCACTGTTTAGTTAATGCACTCCGGAGTTAATTTGTCCGGGTTCATGCTCATCTGCAGGTTTTCCTCTATTATAGAGGCTGGGTGGGCCTCAGGAGGGTTGTCCTTATCCCACAGGATCCATCAGAGGATGTTAACAAATTAAATAATTTATCTTACTCTTACTTATAAATAATTTAAACCAGGGATCGGTGCTCTTCACACTGACCTACCCGCTCTCTTTAAAGTAAATACTTGGTATTAATTACTCCAATCATGTAAAATATTCCAAGAAGAAGACCGACTGTATTATTCTCTCCTTCCAAAAGAATAAGCGCCCTCTACCTAAGGTTTATAGAGTAGCAGGCAAAGTTAACAAACCTGCGAATAGGATAACGTATCTCGGTGTCACCCTCGACCGGCACTTGACGTTATCCCAACATTGCAATAAGAAGATGAGATCGGTGAGAACCAAATCTTACAGGCTAAATCATCTTTTAACCTCACCGAACTTATCACTCCGCCTCAAAGTAATGATCTATAAGGCAGTTATTAGACCAGCACTCCTTTATGGGGCGCCTATGTTGAATAACATTTCGCCAACAACTTCAAAAAGGCTCCAACAATTTCAAAACCGTATGCTGAGGCGTATAGTAAGGCACACTTCTCTACAAAGGACGAAATCAGACATAATACAGGTGACTCTCGGACTCCCGACGGTAACGGACTTCATCACACGGAGGCATATCAAATTTTTTGATAGCCTCCAACACTGCACGAACCCACTATTCAACGCACTTACACCGACAGGCCGACCTCAGCGCTGGCAACCACACGTACAGACACTCAACATGGACTGAGTAAACTACTAACAAACTCCAATCAGACAGAACTAGTGAGCCCCATCACTGGATCCCCCACTCCTTCCATTTAATTAATGTTCAGTAAATCCTTCAGACAATCCTCTCTTAAAATGCAGCTGGTGCAGTAGAAGAGATACAATGTATCTTTAGTAATTTTAATATGTTATTTTTTTTAAATATTTATAACAACCAAAGGGGTTAAGAAATAATAAAAAAAAAAAAAAAAAAAAAAAAAAAAAAAAAAAAAAAATGTTCCAAGTTTTAAGAATTATAATTATAAAACTGGATTGGAGATTCGTTTTGGTTTTTAACTAGAAGTTTCTTTAATATCAGAAATATCTTTCAGATGCAATGTTCTAGAGAAAATGTTCCCAACCTTTTTCGTACCACGCCCCCTTTTAGTTGAAATGAAAGCCTCCCACACGTCCCTTACACAAGAAATTTTATGAGCATTTGGAAAAAAAAATAACAAAAATTCCATTGAAAACAAAACATTTATTTTTACCGTCACAAGATATATAACATTATAAGTAACAATTTAAGATTAAGATGTACAGGTAAGGTAAAAAAAAAAAGAGATCTAACATTGAATGAGATTTTTTTTCAGCACCCCTCCTGTGTACTCTTCCCGCCACCCACTGTTCGATTTTCGGGCAAAATGCTAAAAACGATTTGATAGTTCATTAAATAATTCACATTGCTCAAAAAAAGAAACAACTATCGAAACAGAACAATTATTACACGAATGGGCCAGCAGCTTCTGACGTTAGCCAGTGAATATTATATTTCTATAGAATGTTTTTATTCTATATTCATTCAGATCTATAGTCCTATACTGTAGATGAATGTAATGCTAGAAATGTTATTACAAATTGGAAGGAATTTACAAAGCTAGGAAAGAAATCGATTCTATATCAACTAGTGCCATGGTATTATCCTAATTGTTCCATAAAATATTACGCCAACTGGGGAGAGTTTCCAAAAGAAATGGTAAGCCATGTGTCCTTCATGCTAACTGAAATCTATCAAGAGAGAAACAAAACCTTGAAACATCTCAAATCGCAGTGAGTTCGTGGTCCTTACCAAGGATATTATCTACATTGACGGTAATATTATGGTGTGTCGTAGCTTTATAGTTTTTACAGTTATTAATTAATTTTATTATCATATTACTGAAACAAATGCCTTCGGATTATTTCCTAAGTTTGAAAAAAATAGTAAGCTGAGCATCGAATATTAAAAAGTAAATCTTCTTGCGTCGCAGATTAAAAGACTGTATTATTGTATACTTTTAACATTAAGAGCTTTTATATGTAAAAATTTATTTAAAACCTGCAACCTACCAGTGTCCCGAAGTTGAAGGATACCATGTCCACAAAAGGATTATAATTACTATTATTATACTTCCTCCACTACAGCCAACCAATCTCTAAGATTCTAAGCTGTCTCCTCCATCCTCGTGCACCCAGCAGCTTTAAGTCATCTTCCACACCGTCCAGTTTCCCATACAGTATTCTGTCTGCCATTCTTTCCATGTGTCCGGCCCATCTAATTCTGGATCTCTTTACCATTGCCGTCATCTCAGGTTCTTCTTTCAGCTCCATCAGTTCATCATTCCTTCTTCTTCTCCATAGACAATTTTGGCCATTCCGTATCATATATTTTTTTATATATATTATTTATAAGTTCTGAATTTTTGTCTGAGACTATGTCTTGCACCCATAACGTACATAACTACCAGTCTGACAATGAGAGAGAGAGAAGAAAACACGTTATTGAAGCATTACAATCTGCCTGTTGTGGGCAATAAGTAATGGTGCTATGTAGCTTACAATCATTCCATAAAAAATCAATGATATAAACGAAATAAATGCATAAATAAATATATACAAGCGAAAAAATATATACAAAAATAAAGTAAAAAAAAATATATATATATGTATATATATAATAAAAAAAAAAAATAAAACATAAAAGAAATATACTGTACACATTCATACTCTATTTAGAATTTGCCTGGGGTCCCCGAACTGAGCTTCTTCCTCATGAATGAGGGCAAAGCAGGAGTCCGGGAGGCCCCAGCCCCCTTTCCCAGCCAAACGCCAATGGAAGCTGGTTAAGGGCGCTTCACACACACACACAAGTCGTGAGTGGAGAATCTGGCCAGTGCCAGTACTCCAAATAACATTATTATATCAGGTCTCGAGGCCATTGCCGGTTTAGGCGGCGGGGTGGGTTATATGGATGTGTGGAACTGGATAATGACTGAGCCAGGGGGTTGGAATGACAGGCAAGGTTTTGGTGAAAGTTTGAAAATTTAGTAGGGATGAGATCGAGGACGAAAGGAATGTTGAGATCATTATGGAGGGTTTTGTTGGAGACATAATAAGGAGCATTGACAATAGTTCTCAGGACTTTGGATTGAAAGGATTGAATGCGTCTGATATTCGATTTTTTCGCGGTCCCCCACAGTTCCAGTCCATAGGTCCAGATAGGTTTGATGATCGTCTTGTATATTAGTAGTTTATTGTCTATTGAAAGATGGGAGGCCCTACATAGTAATCTGTATAGTTGGCTGAAACGTCTGTTAAGTTCTTGTCTTTTGAGTCTGGTATGAGGATTCCATGTAAGTCTTTTGTCTAGGAGAAAGCCATGGTATCGTACTGTAGGTTCGAGGAAGCCATTTCGGGATCTGGATGAGATGATAGGATGGCTGTGTCGTCTGCAAACGTTGCAAGGAAGGTTTCAGGAGTAGTTGGGATATCAGCGGTGTACAATATGTATAGGCTGGGATCCAAGACGCTGCCCTGGGGGACTCCAGCTTGAATTGGGTAAAGATTGGAGTATTCGTTACCACATCGTAGTTAGAAGTAGCGATCAGAGAGGTAGGATCGAAGGACTAGGAATAAGGATTGAGGTAACTGGGTTTTGAGCTTGAACAGCAAACCGGCATGCCATACCTGGTCGAAAGCTTGTGCTACGTCCAGAAATGAGCCTGTGCAGTATTGTTTGTTTTCAAGAGCAGAGGATATGTGATCGACAACTCGGAGACCCTGCTGGACCGTCGAGTGCCTGGGACGGAATCCAAACTGGTGTGAAGGAATATCATTGGATTCTATTATGGGTAGGATTCGTTTCAGGAGGATTTTTTTCGAAAATTTTGGAAAGAATAGGAAGCAGGCTGATGGGTCGGTATGATGATGTGGCATTGGGTGGCTTGCCAGGTTTAGGAAATAGGATGATGACGGAGTGTTTCCACAGCAAAGGGAAGTGAGTTGTACGAAGGATACAGTTATATAGGTAGGTAAGAAAAATAATCCCTTTTTGAGGAAGATGTTGAAGGATCTGGGTGGTTAGAAGGTCATGTCCAGGAGATTTGCGGACTTTTAACTTTTGTAAGAGGAATTTGACCTCAGAGGGATTTACCGCTTTAGGAGGTAAGGATAGAGGGATGGGTGAAGAGAGGAATTCATTAATATTGGAAATGTGCGTAGAGTGGATATGAGGATGTGGGATAAATGTATTTGAAAGGTGTTTGGCAAATTCTTCTGCTTTGTCCTCATCTGATGCAGCCCAAGAGCCGTCTTCACGTCGGAGGGGGTGGGAAATAGAGTGATATTTTTTTGGTGGCATTCCAAAGGGAATTATCTGAAGCTGATAGTGTGGAAAGTTAGCATTTCTAGGTTTCGGATCTATAGGTTGTCAGGTTCTTTTTGACTAATTTGGTGAAGTAGTTATACCGTCTCCGATCGTGAGGATGCCTGGTTCTTTGCCAAAGGGATCGGTAGTCTGACAATAGTGTTATAAAATTGCAATTTCGTTCTCTTAGAGAGAGATTTAAACTGCAACATTCTTTTCAGTGAGGAATAGCACCTATCTCCTATTGTTATCCTTTTTTTATATTCTGGCTTGTATTTCGCTCACATGCCAATAGACGGGTGTCCGGTCCACTTAGCGCTGTGATAGACGTAAAACTCTTCTCTAGCAGCAGTTAAAGGGTTAAATTAAATAGGAGAGGGGCTAGAGGATCACCCAGTCTCAAGACAATGTTTACTTCGAACTTTTCCGATAGTGCATTTCCAAGTTCAACCCAATAATCTCCACACAACACAGTCTCCAATAGAGTCATCTTGTTACCATGACTAATTTTTTGGGTATGCCCTCATTTATCATGACTTTCAAAAGTTTTTCTCTATTTACACTGCCATTGCCTGAAATCTACAAATGCAATGAAATAACCTATGATATATTGTTGACCTTTCTGGTCTGAACCCCCCTTGGTATTCTCCTATAATATTTTCAATTAAATCCGTCAGCCTTATAAATTTCAGATGAATTGGCAGAAATAAATACTCTTCCAATTAACTCTTCTAATAATATATCAATGTCAATAACAATGTGAAAAATTGTCTTAAAACTTTTTCTACTAGTAACGAAGAAACAAATTTTAATACTTCAAAACTATGGAAAATTGGCTCTCTTGAACAGATATATAAAAAAAGTGACACGGTGTCCTTTGTCTCTGTGGTACAGATATCTCTCCGGATTATTTACCGATAAATAGAATATCAAATATTTGAAACAACTAAAACTTTATCAATATAATATGAAAATATATCGGGTAAATAATTATGAGGGAGGTCCTAACGATAAATTAGCCATAGAGAAGGGACATTATAATAACAGGGAGCGGGATTGCTGAGGGGAAAACAGATAATGGTGACATGGTTCGGTGACAGCTGCGGCTGTTGACAAATATTGTCAGAGCCGCTCGTACTATCTCCATCCGCTCCCGACACCTCTTTCACATCACCACCCTCATTCAATGTTTTCACTACAATTTAGTATCTTAGTGTCACTTCCCTGACGCCTCTATCGTCCTGGAGATAACCTTCAGTCATCTGGACGACGTTTAGAAGACATGACAGGGGCAGCTGATTACTGGGGAAAGATTTTTAAGGTTTTCACGGTTAACAAGAATATTATATATAAAATGACTGCAACAGAAAAAAATCTGTTTCAAACATAATCAATTTTAAGACTCCTAATTGGACAAACACTAATTTCTGGAAAACAACCGATTTCTGAAATAATATCACTAATAATCATACAACGCACTACTTGTAGTATCCTATGGGTATCTCCCATCTGATTATTTTTACATACATAAACTGTAGCCACTAAACTAATTTTACAGTGATCTGAAAATTTGTATAAAACTGTGTTGTTTGTGTATTAAGCCTCACTTGATCCTGCAATGGCTAATCCTACGTGTTACACTGGGAGCTCTAAATTTTGCCTACGGATTTTTAATGATTACTTATCGTACAAGCTCGGGACCCTCGTTTAACGTTCCTTCCGAAGGACGGCATATCCAAGGGTTTTATACTTCCATTAAAAATCGGAGGGCCATCTGCCGGGCTACAGGTCACCGCCAAAACTGTTTTGAACGGTATTTTTATTGTTGAGGCGATTCTAGTACTTATATTATCAGCTTCTATATTAAATTCCGATATTTTTGTGAAGTCATAAAGGTTTCTCTCTCTTGGATTTTAATGAAAAGGAAGAAGGGTGACGGATATCAGAACTCTAATTCGTCCTGTTCTGCTTTATGGCTTGGAAGCTGGGAATCTGACGAAAGTCGATAAACAAGTTCTCCTTATCTTGGACAGAAAAGTCTTGGAATAATGTTTGGTGTAGTGTTCGGGTTAGAGAAGACGGACTAACCAGGAAGCATACCAAGCACTGGTTACTGAGTTTGTCGTTAACCTTAATTTAAACGTAAGCGGATTGCGTGATGGAGACATCAGATACATATGGAAGACAATAAAAAACAAAAAGAACCACTTCATGGAACCAGAAAAAAATGCAGGCCAAAGCTGAGATGAATTGACGTAGTGGTGACTAACTTGAAGAACATCGTAGGTGTCAGGAATTGGGTAACATCTTCACAGGATCGTGACGATTGGTGGAGGCGGTTCTTGCACGCCAGAACCCACCAGGAAAATTCCCATATCTTGAAACATAACCTACACTTCAGTAAATTAAAACTATAAGATACAACGAGATATTCTAAGCATCCTACTGTGTCATCCTCCAGCTCTAAGATATTGTAATTAGCAAGATTGAGGAAGAAATTTCCTGCTATACATTGTTTTCAGGATCTTACTCACATGAAGTATATTATTAATGTAATATTACTAATTATACACGGAGGAACGAAATTCTTGTACAAAAGTTTTAATGAGCCTGAGTATTTATACGACAAAACGTTTCCTTGCCTTGGTTTGATAAAATGCTCAAAGAGGATGCATTGCCTTTTGAAATTTTAGTACAAGAATCTAATACAATAATAAAATTGATTGTAACCAATTAACCTTTCTAGTACACACTGTTTCACATACCCTTGGTAATTATGTCAAACCGGAGAGAAAGATTTTGCTTCTTGTTTTTAAAATTAAACATTTTTTTATAGCAATGTGTCCTTAAAATAATAATGATATAGTATTTACATCGTTGGTTTATTTTGCTTAAAGTGAATAATAAATAAAAAATACACCAACTTCACCTGAGCTTGTGGCCGAGGCAAAACAATACAGCAGATACCTTCATTCGAAATTTCAAGCATTTCATTTCTTTTAATTATATTAGTTTTAAGATTGATTTGTTTTGAAAACTAAATTTAATAATAATAAAAAGAGTTAATATATTACATTATTATAACTAATAAAATGTCGTACGACACTGAAATATTATATATTTAGTAATGAGAGTGTTTTGCAAGAATATATATATTTTTTTTTTTTTAAACACTTTATTCAGACATTACAATCTGCCACTTGTGGGCAATAAGTAATGGTGCTATAAGGCTACAACCATTCCATAACAAAACAAAAAAAAGTGGTATAAACAAAATAAAATAAGTCCAGATAAAAATAATAAAAATTAAAATAATGTACACATTCAAACCCTATTTACAATTTGCCTGGGTCCCCGAACTAAGCTTCTTCCCCAGGAATGAGGGCAAAGCAGGAGTTCAGAAGGCCCTTGCCCCCTTTTTCCAGCAGCGTCACTGGAATAAACTCCAATGGAAGCTGGTTAAGGGCGCTTTACACACACACACAGGTCGTGAGTGGAGAATCTGGCCAGTGCCAGTACTCCAAATAGCATTATTATAACAAGTCTCGGGGCCATTGCCGGTTTAAGCGGCGGGGTGGATTGTATGGATGTGTGGAACTGGATAATGACTGAGCCAGGGGATTGGGATGACAGACAAGGTTTTGGTGAAAGTTTAGAATTTAGTAGGGATGAGGTCGAGGACAAAAGGAATGTTGAGATCATTATGGAGGGTTTTGTTGGAGACATAATAAGGAGCGTTGACAATAGTTCTCAGCACTTTGGATTGAAAGGATTGAATGCGTCTGATATTCGATTTTTTTGCGGTCCCCCACAGTTCCAGTCCATAGGTCCAGATAGGTTTGATGACCGTCTTGTATATTAGTAGTTTATTGTCTATTGAAAGATGGGAGGCCCTACATAGCAATCTATATAGTTGGCTGAAACGTCTGTTAAGTTCTTGTCTTTTGAGTCTGGTATCGTACTGTGTCTGAAATGGGTAGGATGGTTTCATTGAAGTGGACAGAAGGACATGCTCCCCGAAGTGTAAAAGTCACGTGTTTGCATTTTTCCTCGTTGACTTTGATCCGCCATTGGTTACACCAAATTTCAATGAGTGAAAGGTGGCTTTGTAGGTTCGAGGAAGCCATTTCGGGATCTGGATGAGATGATAGGATGGCTGTGTCGTCTGCAAACGTTGCAAGGAAGGTTTCAGGAGTAGTTGGGATATCAGCGGTGTACAATATGTATAGGATAGGACCCAGGACGCTGCCCTGGGGGGCTCCAGCTTGAATTGGGTAAAGATTGGAGTATTCGTTACCACAGCGCACTTGGAAGTAGCGATCAGAGAGGTAGGATCGAAAGACTAGGAATAAGGATTGAGGTAACTGAGTTTTGAGCTTGAACAGCAAACCGGCGTGCCATACCCGGTCGAAAGCTTGTGCTACGTCCAGAAATGCGCCTGTGCAGTACTGTTTGCTTTCAAGAGCAGAGGATATGTAATCGACAACTCGGAGACCCGGCTGGACCGTCGAGTGCCTGGGACGGAATCCAAACTGATGTAAAGGAATATTGGATTCGATTATGGGTAGGATTCGTTTCAGGAGGATCTTTTCAAAAATTTTGGAAAGAATAGGAAGCAGGCTGATGGGTCGGTATGATGACGTGTCATTTGGTGGTTTACCAGGTTTAGGGAATAGAGTGATGATGGAGTGTTTCCACAACAGAGGGAAGTGAGTTGTGCGAAGGATACAGTTGTATAGATAGGTAAGGAAAATAATCGCTTTTTGGGGAAGATGTTGTAGGATCTGGGTGGATAGAAGGTCATGTCCAGGAGATTTGCGGACTTTTAATTTTTGTAAGAGGAATTTGGCCTCAGAGAGGTTTACAGCGTTAGGAGGTAAGGATAGTGGAAGGGGTGAAGAGAAGAATTCATTAATATTGGAAACGTGCGTAGGGTTGGTTTCAGGATGTGGAATAAATGTATTTGAAAGGTGTTTGGCAATTTATTCTGCTTTGTCCTCATCTGATGCAGCCCCAGAACCATCTTCACGGCGGAGGGGATGGGAAATAGGGTGGCATTTAAGGATCTTTTGGGTAGCTTTCCAAAGGGAATTATCAGAAGCGGATAGTGTGGAAAGATAGGCATTGTAGGTTTCGGATCTATAGGTTGTCAGGTTCTTTTTAACTATTTTGGTGAGGTAGTTATACAGTCTCCGATCGTGAGGGTGCCTAGTCCTTTGCCAAAGGGGTCGGTAACGGCGTTTGGTAAGGATGAGATCCCTAAGATCTTGTGGTAATGGATTTTTCTTGCGGGGTTTGAAGGAAGGACGAGGTGAAGATGCAGTCCAAACTGCTTGCTGGATCGAATTGGTAAAGGAATCGACTGCATCATCTAACTCTTGGGGTGTTTTTAGGGAAACTCTGAGGTCAATGGTGTCGGATACAAGCTGGTGAAAAAGGTTCCAGTCAACTGGTCCCCTAATAAATGATGGCGGTGGAAGTTTGGGTATTGGGAATACAGAAAGGGTAAGGATCAAAGGACTGTGATCTGAGGAAAGCTCATCAAGGCGTTCTATGGAATAGTTTAGGGGACCTAAGCCAGCATGGATAAAAAAGTCGAGGAGATCAAGATTTCTGTTTGGATCAGTGGGCCAATATGTAGGAGTGCCGGGAGAAATAAAACTGGAGTTGTGGGAATTAAGTGCAGACAGTAGCATGCGGCCTCGGGAATTAGTAGTTCTTGATCCCCACTGTTGATGTTTCGCATTAAAGTCTGCACCTAAAAGGAAATGGATCCCTAGGGAATCGAGGAGAGAGCTGAATTGGGAATCGGAGATGGATTTATTAGGAGGACAGTACACCGATGCTAATGTGATAGGAAAGGAAAAGGTTTTGATTGAAACAGCTGTAGCCTGAAAGAGGTCGTTTGAAGGTAGGGGAAATGACTGTTGGGAAAGGGATTGACGGACTATGACAGCAGTACCACCGTGAGCTTTTCCATCAGGATGGTCAGTCCGGTAGGTTTGGTACTGTGTTATGTTGAGCTGCCGTTTACTGGTAAGTCGAGTTTCTGTAGTTAAGGCTAGATTAATTTTTTTTTCATACAGTAAAGATGTTGGTTCGTCAGTGTGGTTTCGAATACCATTCGCATTCCAAAGGAGAATAGATAGGGTGGATGTCATTTAAGGATGTTGTGGGACAGGAAAGAGATGGGATACAAGATTTGTTAGGAGTGATATTAATGGTGTGACCATTGATTTGAATTCAGAGAGGAATGATGTGAGAAGTGTCGTGAGATCAGTAGCATTTGAAGGAGGAGGTATATGTGGGGTAATAGGAATTTTATTCATGGAATATTGAGGTTGCTGGGGCTGGTTTTGTGCTTGTATAGGGTTGATTTGAGGTAGAGGGATGTGTTTGGAGGGTTCGGGTTGCAGCGTGGCCCCGAGATTATTCGGCTGACCACCTGACATTTCTGCATAGGAAACAGTTCCATTTACAATTTTTGAAGGTTGCCTTCTTGACGTTCTCGCTTCTTCGGTGGGTCGACGTGCTGCCAGAACACGTGATTTTATGTTTTTGTAGGTTTGACAACCTTTGTAATTTGCCGGATGTCCTTGAAGACATAATGCGCAGACAGCAGGAGTTTCCCGCGGCTTGATACACTCTTCGGTTTTATGCGGTTTTCCGCATTTGACGCACCTGGGAGTGTAGTGACAGTAGTGCCGGATGTGCCCGTATGATTGACAGTTATGCACATGACATTGCACAATGTCTTTCTTAGGGTACGGTTTTTCAACTTGAATCTGGGTATAATATAGTCTGTTTACCTCGTAGATTTTTTCAACCCCGGGTGTTGGTTCTAGGTCAACGAAGAAAAGAGGCAGTGGAATTTTGTTGCCTGGCTCAGGGTGCCCACTATTGTTTTTGCAGACATTTGTTATTTGTCTGACCTTGAAGCCCATTGCAGTGAGTTCTTCCTCAATGACGTCTGCAGGGGTGGAGGGGTGCAATTTCCTGATCACCACTCTGATGGCTCTTTCCTCCTTTAATTGGTATGTGTGGTAGTCAGCCTTGGTATCTGTAAGGTATTTCACAATTCTGCGGTATGTATCGGGCGTGTCTGATTGAATTTTTGTGTCATTAGTCCTACTGGTGCAGTAGTATTTTCCAGAGCCTATTGTATTGTTCAATTGGGTGCAGAGGAGTTTGAAGTTTTTTGTATGTCTCACGAAAATAGGTGGTGGTCTATGCACTTTAGGGGCCGATGTGGACTCCATTGCTTCACAAGTAAGATTTGTCAGTTGCTGATATCTGTTTGGTGAGTAGAATGGTGAGTCTTCAACCAGGGTAGATGACCCTAACTGGGTATTTTGATTTGATGGCCCTGCCACGGGTTCTAAATTATCATTAGGAGTCACAGAAGGCGTATCAACTTTGCGCCTTCTATTGGGTTTCGGTTTAGTTGGACTATTTCTAGTGGTTGACTCAAGGGATCGGCTTCTCTTGGCTTTTGCTTTTTTATCTGCTCTGCTAGACAAAACCTGGTGGTGGAATTTCATATTGGTGATTTATATAACTGGTGATGAAAGGAAAAAAAAAAATAATAATAAAAATAAAATAAATAAAAAGTTCGCAACAGAACTGATCTGGCCACTGCACCGTCCAGCCACGGTGTCAGGGGCCGTACTGGTAACTGATAAGTCCTCCTACCTTGGCTGTTGGTGGGGATGGACCCGCTGCTGCTTGCACACGAGATGATGCTCTGATGTCGCTTGAAACACTCGATCTTATTTTAATTATTGTAGTAAAGCAAAATCAGTTATTTGCTTTGAACTTTCACATTTCACATCACTGAAACACGAACTGTAACAATGTAAAATATCATGTATGTACGAAGAAAGAAGATGAATACAGAAATAAGTATAACAGAGACGTTATTGCTCACTCCAGCGTGTGCTGTGAACTAGCAAGAATATAAAATTTTTAATAATAATTTTTCATTTATAATAGAAGTTATTTATAATACTTATAGAAACTTTCCTAGGTTTTAATTAAATTTTCCATAGCACATTTAAGTGACTTTGCTTATTAGTGGTTCTTTTTTTTTGTCATATATTTTTTTTAAAACGTTATAAGATAATGTTGAAGAAATTGGTCCGGGTAGAGGTCACTGAATGAAATTCTCAAGTAATTTCAGATGATATTTATTGTTAGCCAAGTTATAAGATAATGATAGAATAAGTCTATGGTTACTCCACAAGCGATAAAATTCTTTTGGCTGACAAAGCTATTACTCCAAATATAATGGAGTACTCTTCAAATGGTAAAAATCAGGCAAAAGTAAACCCATAACGCCCGTGCACTGAAGGACCTACTGTAAAAAGGATTCAGCATTAATTAATATATTAAAAATAAATAAAAATGTAATTTTATTTCATTAATTGGATTACAAACATTGCAGAGTTGTTCAATTACTTAGTTACGGACCAGAAAATTATCAGTTGATTCTATGAATTCTATAAAAGCAATTCTAACCAGGACATTGAATATCCTTCTTTTTTTTTCATTTTCTTTTTTTTTTTAACCCGAATTAGGAAACAAATATTCAAGTCCTTTGATGAAATGTCATTTTCCTGTTTCTCCTGTTCTTTCATGGTTTATTAACTTCAATTGAATAAGCCTATAGGTACTCCACAAAGGATCAAATTCTTTTGGCTAACAAAGCATTCATTACTGCAGATAAAAATATAATGAAGTATAAATCTTCAAATGGTAAAAATCAGGAAGTGTTCCCTTTTAAATTAAAAAAAAATCGAGTTGCGAGAACTCATCAGCCAGAAGTTTAATACAAAATAAAAATTTGTTTGATTCCTTGCTTGGAAAGGAGAGTTATCTAAATGTACGAGAAATGACTTATTAGTACTGGTAGCTATCTAGCACTTTTTCTTATTATTAATAGCTATGCATCTAATGGCATAATTCATTGACTGATATAACTGTTTCAATTATTTTATTTTTTTAAAGTATAAGCACTGTCAACTAAGGGTACCCCTATATTGGATCCGATGCGATACCATCAGAAGTCGGAAGCAAACCAAATGACTGAAATATATCGAGAGCGCCTACATTGGATCCGCTCCGATCAACTCCATTTTTATCCGGCCAATCCGACCGATTTAGTCGCTCGCGGAATCAAAATGGTTTATTTATATGGAAGCACCTACATAGGATCTGGCGCGATACTGTACGATCAGCCACGATGTTCACATTTCAAAATGACTAGTTTTCTTTCCGATAAGCCAGCACTTAATTAATATACATTAATAGCAGTAATGATACGAATAATACTTAAAAATTATTTAGGTGACAATATAATTAATAATCATCTGATTATTATGATTATATTAATATTTTTACCTAAATATTATTCAATATAATTTATATCATTTATGTTATTCATGAATTTTATTTCATATTTTATAGTTAATATTTGTATCGTGGTAATTAAACCCTGATGAAGATCTGCAATATTGGTCAAAACATCATGCAAAGATCATCATAAATTTAAATTATGTAATGATAAATAAAAGAGGACACGAGCATATTGTTAAGGAAAAAAATAAATTATTCATAGAAGAAAATAAATCATTTATTCAATAATATACAATAGTCTACAATTCTTATAAAATTAAAAGAATAAAATTTAGAATAATCATTAGATTACAAAATATTGACCTTCAAAAAGTGTAGTTTCCACTTGACCCCCATTTATTTTTAATTTTTTGAAATTGACAATCCAAAACATGGACAAATGTATGTAACATTTTTTTCTATCTGTCATAGTTTAAAAAGAAAAAGCATTCAAAGTTGACTACTTTAGTATACCTCCTTTAAGAGGAAAAGAAATGTAGCATTGAGTTATTTTATTTAAGAGTTTTTAGTCGAAATAACTTACTAATCGAGGTATTTTGAATCTTTCAGAAAATGTCTGGACATTTAAATATCCATACAACAATAACAAAAGGCTAGCCTAACCCAAATGTTTGCTTTAATAATCTACATTAGAAACAGAAAAAATTACCACTAAAAACTAAAAAAGGTCTTGGGTTAAGTATATGGTAGAACCTGTAAGGTTTCTGGGACAACGTTTGTGCAGGAAGATGATTTGTCACTTTAAATCGAGCAGGTTTTCCCCCAAATAAGGGTCATGAGGAGTACGTACTCTATAGAGGCGGAGTGAGTCCCAGGAGGTAATCAGGGTCCATCCATGGCTGTCGACAGATTATAAATTTATTTTCCGCAGACAAATATGAACAGAGGACCAACCGCTCAGCAATTCAGCGCACTACCGCTGAATTACCTCGATCATGTATTAAAATCGTACTTATATTTTAATTTAAGTTTTTTTTTGAGATTACCTTGGAATGCATAATAGCGAAATGAAATAGTAAGAAAAATCTATTAATGCTAAGACCGTGGAAAAATTCCAACGAAAAGCACTTAAGTCTTTAAACTAAAATAGAAATTGGAAATGTCTCTCCAATATTTCGCCTATTCAGGCATCCTCAGGGTAGAAAGAGAATAAAAACAAAACAAAACATGAATAATGCACCCAAAAAACATCCCACTACCTCAAAGACTCAAATGCAACTAATGAATTCTTTTTTTCTTGCACTTTTACTTTCATTTTTTCATATGGTCTTTTGTCTTATGTTTCTGTGTTGTTTACTATTATTTATTTTTTCCTGTTGTGCTTTTTGAAGTTTGGTGATTGTATTTTGAATTTTCAATTTCTGAAGTATTTATCAGCTTTTTTTATCTAACCTTATCCAGGATCGAGTAACCTTCCTTATGATTCATTAGTTGCATTTGAGCCTTGGAGATAGTGGGATGTTTCTTGGGTGCATTAATCATGTTTTGTTTGCTGTAATTCTCTTTCTACCTTGAGGATGCCTGAATAGGCGAAATATTGGACAGATATTTTTAATTTCTGTTTTAGTTTGGACACTTAAGTGCTTTTCGTTGGAATTTTCCATATTCTTAACATGTATGTAAGGTCTCTTTTCACCTTTCCTTTTCAATATCATAATTATTATGGTTTTAAAAGACGACTTATAGCAATCCATTTTGATCCCCTAAATCACATGAAACCTATTACCAGTTTTTAAAATATTCTGGGAAAAATCCAGTGTAAAATAGCATTTCTCTCATTTCTTTTTCATTACTTCAAATTTAATATGTTGGCTCAGAACAATGCGCAAGTAGTGAACCTTTACATCATGTAAATGTATTCATATCGGGGTGAAAAAGAAAATTTCCATTATTCGGGACGCCTCATGCCTTGCTAGACCACAATAGGCCCTGAGGGATTGTTAGCTAACATAGTTTAAAGGTCATTTTCTACTTCCTACCTTTGAATACAAAAGAAAAAAAAATTAGTTTGAATGAAATGCAGGAATTTCACAATTAAAACTAGAGAAAAAAAAATTGTATTTCTACTTTCCGGTTGAAGTATCAATATTAATTTATTTAAAATTTGTATATCTGGGTTTTACACCCACTTAAAATCCATTACCGTTTAGAGATTTATTTTATATATTACTATTAATCTTTTAAAAGTTATTTTATTAATAATATTTACCTTAGCGGATTATTTATAATTATTCGAACTTGTAGCTGGAATCGTTTACTTTATACTTGTTACATTTACATTTATAGATTTAATTTTAATCCCAACAACTAAATAATGAAAATGATTTCTCAAGGAATATTATTGTTTACAACATTATAGATTGATTAGATAAAAATAACATATTCTATATATATATAAGCATTTGCATGTATTCATTGTAAATTTGTAATATATTGTAAATAAAAGTTTGGAGGATGTGAAAAAAAAAAAAATACATATTCTATACATTACAAAAGACTTTGTTTATTTCTTCTGGTTTAGACCGTGTAGATGATTAGATCGACGAAACGTTGGCGAGAAATTTATCTACACGGTCTAAACCAGAAGAAATAAACAAAGTCTTTTGTAATAATAGTGGTCGTGGAAGCCTAAAAGAATATTCTACACATATTATAAAACAATGTCCTCTGGCGCGTCTGTCTGTTCGCTATAAACCCAAAACTACTGTACGGATTTTTATGCGGTTTTCACTAACAGATAGAGTGATTCATAAGGAAGGTTCTGTATAGATCCGTTGGAATATAACGATAAGTGCTGGAAAAAGTATGGCTTGGTAGGCTTCTTTGAAGACTGGCTAAACCCTTCGTTCTATCTAAACATTTTATAAAACAGTCTTATGCCGCGTCTGTCTGCCTGTTCGCTATAAACCCAAAACTACTGTACGGATTTTTATGCGGTTTTCACTAACAGATAGAGTGATTCATAAGGAAGGTTCTGTATAGATCCGTTGGAATATAACGATAAGTGCTGGAAAAAGTATGGCTTGGTAGGCTTCTTTGAAGACTGGCTAAACCCTTCGTTCTATCTAAACATTTTATAAAACAGTCTTATGCCGCGTCTGTCTGCCTGTTCGTGATAAACTCAAAAACTACTGAGTGGATCTCCATGCGGTTTTCACCAACAGAGTGATTCATGAGGAAGGTTTAGGTATATAATCCCTTTGAGATATAATGAAACAATGCATGGTGAAATATTCTTCTTATCTACAAAATAGTCGCGATAACATGTATCTATCTTTTTAAGGATAGCTTAAAATACCTATAATATCTTATAAAAAAATGGATATGTAGAAAGTGATATTTGGAAAGCTATTAAGACGGATATAATATTAATCCTCATCACACTAAATACTTTAGTTACCTTAAGCATTTCATGCACTTTATTAGAATATTATCCACCATATAATTTAAATGAGTATCCGAAGGGTTATCGTAAAAAATTAACGAGCGTGAAAATAATTTCGTATATAAGGAAACATTTTATTTTATTTTTATGTTTATACTATCTACATAAAACATAAAATAAATTGCATCATGTAGTGTAGACATTATGTCACATTTAAAACTAACCCACATATTTGACGCATCAAATTGATGCCATAGTATTGACACAGACACAGAGAACTAATGACCGAAAATATTTTTGAGGGAACACTAAAACCGATTAATACATTGGAAACATCAAACATTCTCTTTAAGGCCATGCCAATTCTTCTAGTTTCGTTTATTTAATCTCTCTTCAACGGGAATATACAATATCCTAGCATAATATAATTGCAATCCCTCTAATATTTCTCTGAGTAATTAATTTTCCTCTTTCATCTTTCACATTGTGAACATATTAACTAGTCTTTCAAAATTTTTAAATCTTCATAATAATTTAGCTGTCTTCTACTGAATTCTTCCTTGTTTCCCTGTTGGTTTGCTTGATGTTGTTTAGGGCGAAAAACAGCTATGGTCATCAACGCCCGTTGGTTTATATATTTATCGTATCATTGTACATGGAGATGTCCAAATCCCTTGTTTCTCTTCTTCACTGCTCTAAAAATACAATAATATCATGTAATATTATTATTTGGAAAATTTTATACTGAATACTATGGTCCAGTAAAAGTAGAAAAGGAGTGGAAACCGATGGTAACTTGGAGCTATTCGCCACATTGACAACTGAATCGGACATTAAGAGAGTCATCCAGTCTTAGACGGGATGGATCTGGTGTTAGGATGAATCGTTCCTTAAAATATGATGATGGATCAACTTTATGGATTGAGAAGCATTGGAAGATCGAAATTAATTTAAGCAGTCTTGAAGGATTCTAACAATCTGTTTGGCTTGCAAAATTAGTTCACGGCTGCCCAAGATAAAGAGGAATGACGAAAACTGCTACAGCAGCCTCTCGCTGATTAACTCGTGCCATTGACTATGTTGATTATTTTTGTAATACTACACCCATCAAACTGCTCCCTAGCGAATTCTACTTTTGTATTATGGGATTTCCAAGGTATCTTACATTTAATAATTTTAAGACATTAGTAATTTTATGATACCAATTAACTTGAAATTCCTAAAAATGAAAGCTTCTAACTTACAATACGGAAACGTTGTTTAGTAGGAGCCCAGGTGGGTAAGGCTCAATAGTTCATCTTCTACTTAAAAGGTCAAATTTTGTTTTTTTCAGTAGACAACTGAAACACTGCTGCTTGGGGCCACTGAGCGTTGTCTACAAAATTACTTAAATAAATATAATGTAATCGAATCGGAATATACGTATAAATAATTCATCTAAAACCAACGGGATAAACATTTCCGGACGAATATCGGTAGCGTACGCAAGTATTCTAATGATATAAATTTTTAAAGGTGTTTTTAGATAAAATGTCTTTTGGATATCGAAACACCTTCCGTTTTCTCTTACAAGAACAAAGATATGTTTTAGTTTGACCTCTACCTGAACCGAAGGGTCTCAAATATAAATAGCGAAGCTTTTATTAGAAATATAGCGTTTTTGAAGGAATTTTGCTACTAAGAAACCCACATAGGTATATTTTATTCACTATATTTCGTGATTTAAAAAAGACAAGTTCGTTAAGAAATTTTTTTTAACTATGAAGTATGACAGGTTTCTTTTGTTTTACCATGGCAACTCTGATTGAAGAAAATTGCTAATTAGGTCTCCACACGCACAAATGTGTCTTGTGCAAATTGCTATATCGCCGCAGAATTCTTGTAATCTGGGCGCTTAGAAGATGTTTTAATCCTATTTACCTTTGTACCATGTACAATATGAACAGAGCACCATATATCGTAGATGGATCGTCACTTGTAACGATGAAAAGGAATGAGTTCAGTTCTCAATAATTCGTTGTGTATGCCTGTACAGAATCTAAAAATGATATTCTCCGTTACCTTAGATTCATCACAAAATTTCTGACCTGAAAGTGAAGTGTCATATATTGTTCCTCTGATTGTTTTAGTCTTGTTCCAAAAAGTGATGAAGCATTAAAAAACAATAGGAAAAAAAAGAAAGCGATCGACATGATTTTTGTTTATCAAATTAAGTGTTCTCCAGCAGATACTTTATGTATTCAATAAAATTCGATTCGTGGTAGTTTCTCTTCATGGTTTTCACTGTAGTTAGTAATGTTTTCTTTAAGTATATTGAAAACATTCTACTCAGGTGACCCATTTTTCTAGTTACAGTTCTTCAAACAGACATTGTGATCAGACCTTACATACATTTGTCATATCTTATTTGACAAGATTTAACTTATTTGAGTTGTTATTTTGGTTGGAATAAAGCTCATTTAACTTTTTTATAGTTTTAAAAAAAAATAAAAACCTTAAGGATAAACTTAAGGATTTTAAAAAAAAAGTAAAATATATACACATTTAGATCATCAGAATAACCTTTCCTTTTAATCCAAAGAATGAAAATTTCTTAAAGGTTGAAAAAAGTATATTACTGTTGATGGTATTGTTTATTTATTATTTGAATGCTAAACAGTCCATTAATCTTCACTGAATAATGCATTGGTCGTATTCTTTGTTAGCAAAGGATGCGATTCTAACGAGATCAAACCATCTTTTTTTAGAAAGAGGTATTGTCAATTGTGGCACAGGACTAATTACTTGCTCTATTGAATCTTTTTATTAACACTTCAGTAGTCGCGCCTTTAAATGGAACATAAGTAGTCGCATGTCATCTGTGAGATGCCTTTTCTATTTTGTCCGATTATACTCACAATATTACTTTAATATTATAGAAAATTGGTAAAATGATTGAAATAATTAAATCTCTAGTCATGGATGTTTATTAAAAAAAATGTGAAGAAATATAAAAAATAAAACAATAAGGAAAAATTTTAAAATATAAAATAATAAACAGAGAGGTTTACAAAATATTTCATATGCAAAATGAAAATAAATTTAAAGTATATACACATAATCAAAAATTAATTACCAATAATACTTTTTTTATGTAAAAAAATTAAAAAAATGTATCAGTCTTTTTTGCGACTACAACCATCAGCACAAATAAAGGAACAATGTGCACCTAAGCATAAATACTGCCCGAAATCTTTACATCCGTACTGGGTGTACCTTATTTCTGTCTTTTTGACAAGGTGAACACCGTTTACGAGAAGTAGATTCTGCTGCATCTTCATTTGTTTCAACAGTAGAAGCAGTTTCATCAGGTGAGATCTCCTGCAATCTGCTTAACATTGCGGTGGGAGGAGTAAGATTCTTCTTCTCCTCTGAAGCTGCTCTTATAGTTATTCTATCCCGCGACGTCTTAGAATAAGTTGCCTAACTGGTATCTCGTTCCCATTCCATAAAAATATTACTTGGGCATTGATGCCAGCAATATTTAGTAAGGAGAAAAACACCACCATAGGCCAACGTCGCCCTCCCCCCCAGTAGTCGCGTAGGATCTCAGAGACGATTCAGCTAATTTCGAGTTAATCACTTGTCCAGAAGAAAACCAAAACTACACTGGCATCTAGCTACTACTAGGGTAGGAGGATAGAAGGAGGGAGGGGTTTTCAAGTTTGAACATATTCTGGCAACAACCATAAATGATTCTCTGGAATCTCTCAGATCACATGCGACTACCGGAGTGTTAAGACCTGTTTCATTTAATGTTAGGATTCATACTCATTAGTCGTCATGATATCTAAAAGTTGCTATTAAATGAGAGGAAGAATCATAAAAACTAACTTTTAGTTGGGTAATTTAATTTCATCCGTTTTGCATAATACAAACAGAAGAAATAGATAATATTTCGCCAAAATTTGATTTCATTATTATTTCATGGAATTGACGCGAATGTAAAATTGAAACTGTACGATTAGAAGACTTTGTTACTACTTAGTTTGTGCATACAAATTTATGACGAAATGTTCACCATCATATCAATCTATGTAATTGTGCAAGACAAACATATATGGCCCGGTGTGTGCTGAAGTTTAGATTGGTTCTATTTCAGATGGTGTGAATTCTCACCGGTAATAAAACTAATTGTGACTCCACCCTTACATTCAACAGCATAGACACAATCAAAATATATTCACCACCAGAGCTAAATTAAATGTCAACTAGGCAATCCAGTGAAGATAACTGAATTGAAAAGTGAATTGCTTCCGAGAGAGTAGAAGCTTCAAGGGGTCACCCAACCACACTTTGCTGTAAACCATGGCTTCCATGATGCAGTGATAAGGCTACCCATATCTCTGTAACCGTTGCCTTTGGAGCCGATTCACCAGTGTTCTTCCCTCCAACATACACTCAAGGTCAAGGAGGGTGACAAGCAGGTGGATTAAGGCTGATCGGAGTCGCGATAGGACCTATATTTCTTTCCCCTGATTAGACCGTCTATTTGACATCCTGGAAAATCACAATACTATTTCCGATGGATGTACAAGAGTACAGCAATCCTATACCCCGTCTTTGAGAATTGCCTCCAATAGGCGGAGGATGAGGGTTGATACTAGTTATTCATAGTATATATACTATATATATATATATATATATATATATATATATATATATATATATATATATATATATATAATCAAGGAGAGGGGGAATGACGCTCGGAGCGCCCGGGCACTTGCTGTTTGATCGCCGAGCTGGACTGTTTTACCAGACCTTCGCAGCTACGACCATCGCACACTGCCGCTTATCACTCCGCTTTCAATCCGCTATTCCTATGAGAACGTCCAGAGGTCTTAAAGCTTTTTACTCGCCAGAAGCTATGCTGAGATGATGATAATTGGGTATACATCACACAAATTGTAAGTCCCATTTCATTATCATAAGGCCTCAAATCATCAACTAATTCTTCTCCTGATGATCAACGTATTGCATGGTACCAACCGGACAGTTCAAGTTAATTAATGATATCATTCTCATTGCTCTTTCATGCCGTGATCACTGGCGAAGATAATAATAATTCGCACATCTTCGCGCCTTATTGAAATCTTCATTATAACGTTCAAGTTCATTTTGTTGTTATTATATCTTTGGCCATTATGCTAGCATGGAGCATTTCTGTTATTGTTAATTATCGCCCCCATTCATGTTAATATTTTTTTTTCTTTTTTTTTTCTTAAATTACTTTTGTTCATTAGATAGCTAAGTTGCATGTTTAGTCTTAAGTTATTCTTGTAGAAGCTATTATTAATTATTATCCTTTCTTACATGTATATTTAATAGTATTTAAGAAAAGATATCTCGCATGTTATTCAAAATAATAAAGCAAACACTATGTTAATATCAGAGATTTCTTTGCAAATTCCCGCTATTCTTCAATTTAATTCAGTCTAATACATCAAAGAATCAGCATTCGTTTTGAAATTGTTTGCCAACTCCTAAAAAATACATTAAGTTCGCCGCCCTGTACTATCCTGAGACATTGAACTAAGTACTATTATTATGAATCAAAATGGAAGACACAACCTTTTTTATCTGACCCTTTTTAACAACCCTCGCTTCCATTTGTAAATAGTGTTGCATGCAAAATAATCTCGAGTATTTTTAATTATAAGTATACTAAACCGAGAAAAGGATATAGTTGCTTAAAGCTCACATGTAAAACAGTTATTTAAATTATCTATGAGGGTCTGGGAGAGAAAACACCTAATTACATCAATTTTTTTTATACAATCATATAAAATAATTTATTAATCAATGTACTAATTCGTTCAATAATATTAAAGCGTTGTGAAATTGAAGATAAACTGAGTAAACTACATAACGTAATATTTTAAATTTTTAAGTATTTAATAATTATATTTATTAATTATTTATTCATTATTTAATAATTATATTAATGACTACGTAATATTATCTTAAATAATTATTAATTATTACGGAGAAGAAATTGTTCAGGGTCGAGGTAAAATAATAATTCCTTAAATCAATTGGCTAGTAAATAATAAATAGTAAGCAGTTAATAGTAATCGGTAATAAATAGTGTCACTATTTAAGGAATTATTAGTTGACCTCCATCCAGACCAATTACTTCACTACATACTTTTATGTCTTTAATTATATATTATAAAAGTATATTATTCGTTATTATTATTATTCATTTGACCCTTTATTTTCAAGATTTTATTCTTTTCGGATATCTAGACAGGAAACTAACCTTAACGCCGTCATCCGTAAGGAAACCAGACCCGCTATTTAGTTCAGCAATGCGGTACTGTATCTAAGCCTCTTGAAGGAGTAAATCAAACAACCATCCTCTTTAATAGTTCTCAAGATTTAGTCTAGGATATAAACATATTCCACCGTGCATGACTAAATATAATAAATTTTTATTTGTTCTTAGTTATTATAGGATTAGTTCAAAACTAAGTTTTGAACCTGGTAAGTCTGTTTTGTATTTATTTATATTTGATGATGTGATGACGGAACCACATTTTTAGATCATTCTCAACTTCTTTATAAATTTAATAAATTGAAAACCAACAAAAGAGCGTAAATTAAGAGCAGTTCTAACAAGGCTAAATGTTAATGCAATATGTAGCAGCTGGTGTTAAACGAGCAAGCGAAAACCTCTTCATGAAGTGGGATTATAAAACCCAAACATTAATGAAGAGCAATCCAACAGTCTGCCTAACAGGGAATAATTGTGCATATTTTTTTCCATTTCATTCTAAATCATTTGTATTCATTTTATAAGATATATTTACCCATTTTTAAGCTCCATACGCGAATAATATATGTGTTTTGTGTGTGCATGTGTATTATGAATAACTTAGTCCATGAATGAAAATTGTATTTATGAAAATTTCGTATTTAGATTTAAGTTAAAAAATTCCTACAACTATCATAAAATCACCTTTACCCTCCGTCGTAAGCCAACACCTTCTTGTCATCCTGTGTCGTTTAATAACATCCCACTGATCGCAGATAATCGCACCCGTACGAATAAGAACACGTCCGGTGCTTAAGACTACACCTTGACAAACGCTTAACTTGGAATCCTCCGACTAGACTGAAATGACAAGAAACAGCTCTCCGTTTCAGGCTACTTCAACATTTACTAAACAAACGCTCTAAGCTCCCAATTAATTAATTACAAAAGACTTATATAAATGACAGTCATTAGACCCATCTGGACTTACGGAGTAGAACTCTGGGGCTCCACTAAGCCATCGAATTCTTATCGTATCCCATCCTTACAATCCAAAATCCTTCGTAAAATTCTTGATGCTCCTTACTTTGTTACGAACAAAGTAATCCATAATGACCTCAATGTTCCAATTGTTGCTTATCTGGCCCGAATTGGATATCAATATTTTCCTGACAAATTTCATTTCGACTCACTAGTTTCAAACTTCTTCAATTCCTGATGATTCTCCGATTTGAAAAAAGATGACTTCGTGACCTTCTATGTTGAACTTTTAATTTGAGTACTACCATAGTTTCACTACATGTCCTTTTTCATGCAATATGTACAATTCGTTCTATTTACTTGTTGTATTAGTATAATACAGTTCTAAACTTAATTGAACAATAAAAGAAAATAAAAAAAGATTTAGGTTATATATAGGATGTGCCATACTAAATTAAGTTGAGTACATAATAAAAATAAATAATTTTACCTATATAAAAATTACACAAATTCCATTAGGCAAGTAATATATTTGCCATCTTATTTCGACATCACGAAAGTTGACTTACAGAAATTTTTATTTTTTCCAAATTACAATATTCTCTAAACCGGCTCTAATAATTTTGATTAAGCTCATTATTTTAACTTTAGGCATGAATGATTAATATTTTCATGATTAATTATTAGTTGACTATATAAATATGAAGAATAAAATAGTGCGGGCGGAAGTCAAGGAATTAATTCCAGTTTATTAAAAACGCACTAAGTTTCTACCCACGTTGCAGGTCTTCATTAGGACTTAGTAATTACAAATATGGGAGCTTATGAATACTAACTTAGAACGAATTAAAACGGTTCGTTTTCTAATAAATAGTTTCAGGAATTAATTAAATAATTACTATATGACATATGCCCGGACCGATTTCTTCTCCATATTCATTTATATTTTAGCCTCAACAGTTTATTACAACATATTAATCAACAAAACAACATTTTTTTCTGTAAATGTTTTGCACAAATATGTTGTTCTGTTTTAACATCATCGCATTATCCACTTGAATAAATTGCTTTTTTTTATATCGACGTACGAAACTTGTGTGTTGATACAGATAGACAATATTCTCCATATTTGCTTTTATTGAGGGAACGAAGTAACTCAGTGTGTAGACCGCTATGTTACCCAGCTGTTGACCCCTGGTCCACAACCGAAACATACAAATTATCTATTATCGACCCTTTCGAAACCGATATTCTGGTGTTACACTCAGCCATTGTGCTGTGTGTATTCTTAATTGAGGAAAAACCATGCGATTGAGTGTAATGTTGACCGAACCCCTCTTTTTTTGCCTTGAAACGGTACAAGTAATGAACCCAAAAATCCTTCTCGGAATATATCTGTTATGTCGGTTTTCCTTACTGTAATGATAAGCATGTACAATTTTTTTCTTGTGCTGTAAAGTATTGGTCCTTTCAAATTAAATGCTCGTTTTCAAAGGAAAGCTAGTAAAACAATTTCACAAAACAAAAAGGTTGTTTATTAAAACTAGTTACCCTCATTTTCTATATTTTTTCAATACTAGAACTAAAAAAATCATCAGGGTTTTGTGATGAAATGAATTTCAAAAATGTGTTTTTCACTAGTGAATCATTTTCAGAATAATTTGAATTTGTCCAAATTTAACACAAGTAATAAGGTAGGTTTCGGAGGAATTCGTTACCCAGCTCGTTTAGTACCTTCACTTCCTGTCGTTGTCTTGTAAGAGTATGGTTCCCTTCCTATTAACCAATGCATGTTGGTTTTTGATAACTTTTAGCTGCATTATGCCAATAACCCTCCAGTTCGATGAGGAAGTAATAGTTTCGGTTCTGTGTAGAATATAGGAATGAATTAATCATTTATTTGAAAATTAATCAGTGTCACCAACCAGTTATTTTTCAAACAAAATACGAATGGTCTGTTCGTGATAGCACAATTCCCCCCAACCTGGTGATAAAGTTTCTTGCAGCTTGGCCTACCGAGTGTCTAAGTTTAGTCATAAAAAAAAAACAAAATGCACGAAATACGCATGTTTTAATGGTCATATTTCATGACATGCTAAATGTTCGTTCAATTGTAGTGATGGTGATGGTGATGGAAATAAGAGAGAGAGACAATAATAGCTTATTAAAATCTGTAAATGAAAACATACTAAGCAAGAGAAGTCCACTTTGAATTTTAGAAGTAATAAATGTGGACATTTTATATGAAATACACCAATACAATGTTATTTAACAGAGCTAGCCTGTTACTGACGAAATATAGAAATTGAGCTATATGTTTTGATTTAGTAAGTTAATTATTACCAAAAACCGTACTTTTATTTTCTTATATGTATTACTATAAAAATAGATAAATGAGAATATTTATAAATAAAATATTATAATATTTATAGTTAAATATTAAGTAAGTGACTAAGTGCGTAAAGCCTCTTTGATACAAAGCGTTGCGAGACAGACCAAGCGGCGTCCCAACCCATTGAGCTCCCGTTACCTCCAAAGGGATTAATCCCGCTCCTGAAGATCTCCCAGCTTAGTACGTGTCATCCCCACGCCTTAGGGATTATACTAAATTACCTTTCTTAGCTCCTGGATACGTCTTAAATATACTGTCAACAATAAAAACCAATGGAACCGAGGAAACGATAGGTCTCAGCAGAATTATTTAATTCCTTTTTAAACTGAGGCTAACTGTTTTTTAAATCATCGTATAAAATGGAGATCAAAGCACATCACAGTTAATGGATTCAAATCATAAATTTAGCTATAGAAACTACGGAGGATCAGAAAACTTTTCACAATATGAAATATTACAAACATTTCAATACTAAAACATTTCACATACTTTAATATTAGAATGGAGCTGTTAACTTTCAATAAAACTAAGACAGTTGTTTAAAAGTTTCTTTATATTTGATAGCTCTGGGTAAACCAAAAACACTAAAATTCGACTGTGCTCAATAAAACAAGATTTCAAAACATTTTTATTCAAAGAAACAGAAATTTTATTTTCTTAGAACCGAAATGTGTTTTAAATATATATATTTTACGATTGAGCCGCTATGGACTTCGTCTTTTCAACTGTTCTTTTCTTCCATATCTCTTTCATTTTATATCTCCTAGGTCCGAGTCGGAGCGTTCCAAGTTCCAACCATAGTAAACACTGTCTTTCAATGCCGTCCGAAGAGACCTCGAGCTCTTTTCAGTTCCCTTAATCGTTTTGGAGCTTTTTTTCAAATTTCTCAGCTTTTTAAGATACGTGAATACCTTTTTGGTCATTTTCCTTAGTTCCATTCTTTTTTAGGTGCCCATATATGTAACTGTATTCTGCGTTTTCGTACTGTCTCTGTAATTTTCCTTATTATATATTCTTTTAGGTTTCCACGACCACTGTTATTACAAAAGACTTTGTTGATTTCTTCTGGTTTAGACTGTGTAGATAAGTTTTTCGCATACGTTTCGTCAACCATGCTGCTGACTTCCTCAGGGCTGAGATTTCTGATTTCTTTATTAATTCTTAAATTTGCACCTTCGTAGTATCGCATCCTGCTAATTTGGTCTCAATGATGTTTTTCTCTTCAATTTCGAGAAATGTGAATTATAATTAATGATTAACGGTTTATGGGCAAGTATCCAAGCCATCGTCTTTTTATCATCTCATTGGAATTCCAGGAAACAAAGAAGAGGAAAGAGAAAAATAAGGAGTTTTTGGTTATTTGTTAAAGAGTGAAATAAATTTAAAGTCTCGAGACGAAGGCTGATGAATAAGGGAGGAAGGGTTGCAATGACTATCGCAGAAACTTACTGCTACATCCGTAAATTGGCGAGGGATTCCATTGTGGCTTCACAAAATAACCATCTCATCATCGATCAAAATATTTTCTTATGCTAAATATTAAAGAAAAAATTAGAAATGAAACGGTATTCTTAATGATAAAACTGAGCTTTATGCAGATTTAAATAAAAAATATTGATTGAACAAGGTTTAAAGTTCTATATCTAGTACCGGTGTGCTTTACCATCAAATTATAAAGAAGTCAATCAAATTAAAATTGTTTTTTTAAATGTTCACTCCGGCTATAAAGAAGCTGATTGGCTGTCACTGGTGTTATTATTTTGTTGAACGCTTTATTATGTTTTGAACGCGGATAGTAAAATGTCCGTTCTTGGGTTTGCTGATGATTTCGATCTGTTGGGTGAAAAGTGCATATAAAACTACATACAATTAAGTAAAAATGAGTTCATACATTGTACTAAATGTATGGTCAGTGCAGATTTTAGTGTTAGTGTAGTATAGCGATGCAGTCATAGAATAGAATTAGATTGAACATGTCGAGAAGTTCTTAAGGTCCATTGGGGAATTTAGGGGATTGTACAACGCGGTGCAACAGAACACGAAGCCGGTTGGAACAGCAAAGACTGACATGGGCTTGTTTAGTTGTTGGACTTGGTAATGAGTTACTTCTTAAAAGGTTACTAACCAGTGAACCAACTTCTTAAAACGTTACTAACCACTGAACCAACTATAACCATTTATTGTCGATTGGTGGAAAAAGCATGGAGCCTTCAGGTTCGGTACAACTTTCGTTATTGTAAACCAAATAGGTGTTAGCAAAACGATTGAAAGTTTAAACAAAATGTTTGAAGCAAAATGGCATTATCTTTTTCATTAAAATAGGACAATAATTTAAGATAATCGTGTATCGATTATTATTTACTATTAAGATAATAATAATGTTTATTCATTATGCTAATGTATCTGTTACTAAAAGAACTGGTTTTCTTAAATCAGTCTAATCCTGCAATATAATTACGAATCATACAATATCGGTCTTTTTTTGGATTATTTTTCATTTTAAACCCCTACGATTATCTTAACCATACTTCTGAAATAACTTGCAACACCCGATGGAGCCGAGAATGAGACAGCTGACTCCTTGAGAAGGCCAATCAAGCTGTGACATTCAACCTCCTCGTATCCATTGACCTATAGAAATGTCACTGATCGGGTGAAGGCTCTGGTTGAACAAGATTATGAATAAAGTGCAAGCTGTCTTCAATTAGCGGATACATCACCGACAGGACTAATCGATGCTAGGCTATTACTACCTCCAACATCCTTAATTGATCACTCGGGCAATTCAGGATGTCCGAAATTTGTTCCTTACTCATCCATGAGTAATGAAGTATCTATACCTTCATCTTGTAGTTTCGTATTCACAAATGTAGGCATAGAAAATTTATAAAAAAATATTACACAAATAAAATTAATATATACTAATTGCTGATTGTATATATTTTATCAACTTACCCATATGATAAGCAGTTTTATAGTAAAAGAAAACTATAGCGATTTTATTTTTGAGACTGAGTTTTCAACATTTATTCACATTAAGTTAAGTTGAATTTTGTTAAGTGAATTAATTGTATTGGAACCAGAATCATGCTAATCTCTTAGTTTTAGCTTGAAATAGAGTAATAAAAATACCTAGCAATAATTCCATTTCAAGGCAAAATTTGACATAACTCCATATTCACTACGAAAATAACACGATTCTGCTCCCCTTTGTACAAGAATGAACGCGGAGTGGCTCAGTTGTAGAGCACTGAGTTGCCATGCCGAAAATCCTGGTTCCAATCCCGCTAGACTTTTATTTAGTCTGTGTCGGTGTGTGAAATGTTAACTTTAAATTTTGTTCCTTTTTTTTACAGAGATAAACTCAGTTTAGTTTTATTTGACACCCACTAAATTCAGTATTTGAATCAATCAACATTATATATAAAGAAATCTTTTATTTCTTATAGATAACTGAAAACACATGCCATTATTTCGCTATTAAAGATCGTTGTCAATGTTTGTTTTCAATTTATTAAATCATTGTTGGATCTGATTATTTATTAGATATTAAAATTAAATTTAGAACCATGTCTATGCGACGACACCAGATCTCTTTTTAAAAAAATTGATGAAAAATCCTGATTCGTTCCTCTACATTAATTTTGTTGATTTTAATCGCTAGGCTAGACGTAAATATAATGACTTCATGCATTTTAACAATTTTTATAATTATCTCAAAGAAAGGTTCCATACAACCCCCTTGTGCAGGATAATCTTTTTTTCTGTGTAAAATCGATTATGTATTGCATAATACATACATACCATTCACAATATACAATTATAATTTAAAAATTATACTTATATTTAATTGAATTTATTTCAGGAAGTAGAAACGTTAATGGCAGGTAAAAGCCACAGAGGGAAATAATTAGTATTCCAAACCCTAAAAATTATACATTTATCTATTCAATATTAATACTTTTAAATTTTTTTTTATATTTTCCTTGTTAAAAGCTGACTGTTCTTGACATCCAACAGTCATTTAAATTTAAGATTTAATTTAACCGGAAGGGCAGTAACGCAGATATTAAATATTTCAGGAACTGAAATGGAAAATCTAATTTTGTCTATTTTTCAGTTTAAAAAATACGTTCTTCAATTGAAAGTTAAATATACAAGAAATCGGCTTTGAAATATAACCACAATTATTAACTTACTATTGTAAATTAATTTGATCCAAATACGTAATAACATTACTAATCTCAAAATTAAATCAATATTGAGAAAATCTTAAGTTCAATAGCAATTTCCATTACTTTAATATGGAGTATATTAAATACTAATGTTAATCCGGACAATACTTTAGCTAAAAATATTATTTTCATAGCGATATATAATCTAATAAATAATAATAGGATTTTCAAAGTAAAGTTAATGTTTAATCTTGAGTTTAGGATTAAGAATCAAATATTCCTAATTATTGAATAACATTCAATTTTATGTTATATGTTGATTGATGTTTTATGTGAAATGTCTCTTCAAATTTATTTCAGTTTTCGTTTTTATAAAAATAATACATAATAACTAGAAACATAATACCTAGAAAACACTAAAACTTATATTAGAATATCTTTAATTTTATTTTACTCGTATAACTCCATATAACTTCGGATTTTTGAATATATTGAATCTAATATTTTATTTTATTGCAGTAAAGACTGCACCATTTCTTAAAACAAATCATTTATTAAACAAGAACAATGTAATAAATATTATTTATCTAACGATGGTTATGAAAAAAAAAGTTTAAAATATATAAGCTGGAAAATAAATTAAATAAAAAACAATGAGTTTTTTTTATATATATAAAAGGATAGTTTTTAAAGAAAACGTAATTATAGTGACTGTAAAATATCTTATAAGTGAGGGTTTCTTGAAGTCCGATGAAATCTGGCTGTCGGTGTTCAGTTTGAGGTTCTTAATATTGTATTTGTCAGAAATTCTCTGAAGCGAAATTAATTAATTCAATAAGCTCAAAACTTTGGGATTATATATTGTTAGTATTTTTTTTTCCAACTTTACGAATGCAATTTTTTTTTATATATACACATGTTTTTTTAACTCTATGTGCAAGGAAAACACTCACGCTCCACATAATATGCTACAGAGAAAATATGATAAAAGAAGAAGGCTAATTATGAGATATATTTCAGGTACAAAATCAATAGAAGGGCACAGAATAAAATCAAGAAAAAACATAGTAAATAACCTCACAATTAATAGCAAAAACAAAATAAAGTGTTGTTATAGACAAAAACGTTTGGGAACAAGGTACAAACAAATATTTATTTAATCCTCTCCTCTTCTACCGCCAACGGTGTGAGGATCCTTTCTATAGAGCCTGATCCATGAATCCCTATCAATGAATCGTCTTCTCCTTCTCCACTCCAAACCTCTCCTGTCATAAGCCTCCTGGATTGCGCCTTCCAAAGTCTTCCTTGGTCTTCCTTTCGGTCCCTTCATGTCGCTATTCTGGAGACATGGCCGAACCACCTCAGCTGATGCTCTTCGATAATATCCCCAGCTGGCCAAAATCCGATATTTGACCGTATTGTTACGTTTCGCACTCGGTTTCTTCTGTTCTTCCCTTCCATTCTTCTCAGAAATCGCATCCCCATGGCTTGAAGTTGGCTCTTGTGCTTTTTGGTTAGAGTACAAGATTCACTTGAATAGGTGAGAATTGGTAAGAAAGTGTTTTTATAATTTTTTCCCGATGAATCCTTTCTTAAGGGAATTAAAACACTTGCTGGCAGCTTTTGTTCGTTCATTTATTTTCCATCTATCCAGCCGTGTTCGTTAAGGTGTGCACGGAGATATTTAAAATCTCTTACTTGATCTAACCTGCTGTTGTTTAGTCTTACGATTCGGTCCCCATGCTCGCTTTTTCTTCCTATTCTCATGATTTTGGCTTTTACTGTATTTATTGTCATGTTAATCACGTCCAACTCTTCTTGTAGGCTGCGTAAATTGAACTGGAGGTTCCTACAATTGTTTGCAAAAACAATTATGTCGTCGGCAAATGCGAGGATACTAACGTGGGTTGGCCTAAGGTTTGTATACCCTAGATGGTACTGTATCATTTTTTACTTAACTTTTTTCAGGGCCGTGTCCAGTGTCAAAATTAAAGAAATGGGCTTAGGATACATCCTTGTCTGATCCCCTGGGTTGTTATAAATTCCTGTGATGTCTCATTACATGTCCTCACAACATTTCTCTGTATTTTAAAAAGACTTAGGATTCTTTTCTGAAGTCCCAGATTGACCTTTTTCTCCCTGAGAGCCTTTATGATATCTTCCTTTCTTATTCTGTCGAAGGCCTTTGTGAGGTCAACAAAAGAGGTGAAGACTTCCTTGTTCTTTTCTATGATCTTTTCAGATGTTTGTCTCAGTGTGAAGATAAGGTCTTGGGTGCTTCTATTTCCTCTGAATCCATACTGGTCTCCCCCCAGCATTGGTTCTACTGCATTCCTAAGACGTTTTTCTAATATTTTGGAATATATTTTGCTGGGTACACTAAGAATGGAGATTCCTCGATGGACGTGGCAATCTCTTTTGTCTCCTTTCTTAAATATTGGTATTATGACAGAGATTTCCCAGTCTTTGGGCGCTACTTTGTTCTTCTATAGTAAGTTGAGGAGATGCTGAAACATGTTTTATCCTGTGGTCCCTAGGTATTTCATCAACTCTGGCGTGATGCCATCCATTTCTGCAGCTCTTCCTAGATTGAGAGACGCTAATACTTTTGTTTTTTCAACTTCGTTAATGAAGTAGTCTTCTTCCCAGCCATGATTGTAGAAGATGGTTCAATTCTGTTGCTTCCTGATGGCTGCTATCCATCTCCAGTAGCTTCCTGAAGTACCCGGCCCATCTTTTCATCATGTCTTTTGGGTTGCTGAGAACGTTCCCTTCTTTGTCCTTTATATGCTTTATTGATGGCTCGCTCTCCTTACGCATAACCCGAATAGATATGTAGAACAGTTTTTGGTTTTCTTGGAAATTTTCTTCCATCTTGTTTCCGAATTCCTCCCAGGCCTTTTTGCAGCTACGACATCTGTGGTCTTCCTTCTTTGTTCCTCATAAAGATGGTAGTCTGCATCATTGCTGGTGTTCAGTTACTGCTTCCATCTGAGCATTTTCTTTTTTATTTATTACCTCCTCGGTCCACCAGGCAGTCCTTTTGGTTCTATTGCCGATCCTGATTTTTCCACTAGTTGATTCTGCTGCGTCCATGATTATGTTCCTGAATGCTGCCCAACTTTCTTCCACTTACTGGCTATCCCAGTGATTATGCTTAAGAGCATTTTCTTCTATTGCTTTTTGGTAGGTCTCAGCAACTTCTGGATCTTTTAGCTTGTATGATTTTATTTTGAACAAGGTTTAGGGTTTTTTTCAGAAAGGTGTACGAACTTATAACTGATAGTTATGTCAGAGAAGGATCCGCTGAAGAGACAAGGAACAAACTGAAAAGAGAAGTTTAAAAGAATACATGGAGAAAAGATAAAGGAGGTATGGCGACTTCAGAATCCTTAGGACGGGCCTCCTTACTCCATTAGTAATAGCTAGTAAAATTCACATTAGTTTAATTTAATATAAATAAATTCCAAATACAGCATGTAATCATTCATATGTTGGTCTGGGTAGAGTAGACACTGTACAATTATTTATCAGCCCAATGTTACAGATTTAAAATATGATATATCTCCATCTTAGTCATATATCTGCATGTTCTTTATCTTTTATCTTTATTTCTTTCTTTATCTTTATTTTTTTTTTTATTAAAGAACTTTGATTTCCGAAAATGATAGTATTGCAGTACGAAGAAATACTAAAACTGAGATTTTTTTTTAATCTGTCCCAATTTGAGATTGTTGTAAAAAAAGTAATTGTCAGACGTGACATTCAGAACAGGAAATTGAAAAGATCATATTAATAAGGGCTATTAAAATATAACTGCTAAATTAAAAACAATAAAACGTTTATATTATAGCAATTCAATCAAAATTTATAAAAACATTAATGGACGGACATTAATCAAATCATAATTACTGAATTTAATTAAATTATTATTATTATTAAATTAATTAAATTAAATATACATTTTGTAAAAATGAAATGCATTTATACTATAATAAATAAAAATAATATTACTTAATTTTAAACCGTAAAGTATAAATGTTAAATATGGTGCAATATTATTTTATATTTAGGTCAGTGATATCGAACAAATTTTCATATGGTAATCTTTCGAATGTGAACTTTTCAACGATCTGTCCCATATTTCAATACTGGTTGTTCAGTATTAATACACTTGAAAAAAATTTCAATAATAATTCTCTAAAGATTATAAATCTAAATGTATATCTTTCAATTAATTAAATCTCTACATTGCTAAAATAAATTACCAACCAGGATATTAATACATTGCAATATAAACTTTAGAACTTTTTATTCAATAGTTGTGAAATCATCAATCCATAAATATATTAATGAGAGAGTACATATTTTCTTGCCATCTGCTTTCTAATTTATTAGCATGAATGTAGATTATTTATTTTGTTATTTACACACGTTAGTAAGTCATATATGAATAAAAGTGTTAATATGATTTCTGTGTGTTTCTTCCATTTCCGTTGAGTGAACATCATTTTATATTTTAGGTTTAACTGTTGTATATCTTAAAGTTAAATATGAGATCCTCATGATTGTCCATACAAAACAACTTCTATTTGGTAGAATTATTACTACATTAATAAAAAATTTGTATACATTTACAAACATAATTTTATCTTGTAAAAGTGTGTATACAAATAATCATGACAACACATGAATAAAAAACAAAACAAAATAAGTCAAACTGAATAATAGGAAAATATATTTATGGACTTTTCATCAAAAGACGGCGTACATTTTACATGTTGACACGACGTTGCCTACAGAGATAATAAAACTGCAGACTCTAGCAGCCAAATCACAAGAGACAGGGATATACAGGGATTGAGACACATATCTTATTCTTCTGGAAGAGATAACTCTCTAGTCTGGGTGTAGCATCAGCCCTAACAGGGAAATGGGGTGCCAGTAGGAACATAATAAAATATAAGAAAGGAAAATCCCTCCTCTTTTGAAAACCAACAGGGCTCTGATCGAGAAGGGAAGTTTCTTTATAAAAATCCAAATCAGATTGTCTCCTAGAAAAAGAATAATTTTAAATTCAAAGAATAATAATAATTTTAATGTTTTTCGTTCTCGTCTTCCCTTGTATAGAAACATACATGACCATACACAGTATTGGTGGATATGAAAGGGGCATATGGTCTTGCCCCTAATGTCCATTAGAATGCAACGCCCAAGTACTAATTCTGTTTGTTTTGTTTAACGTCCCTGTATGCTGACAATGGGAGTCCTAAATCGCTCTATCGAGGTATAATTAAGTAGGGATCTTTAACGAGTACCTGTTATCGCACTGGCACAGGACTCCCATCCAAAGGAAGGTAACGGTGAATGTAACGATTTCTTATTTCCTTAAAAATATTCTAAGGCAACCTTCCGGGCAGCGAATCTGTAATAGTTTGCACCACAGGTGATTCCAGCCCTTTATAAATGTTAAACTGCTTTTAAGAATGAATTTTTATAATTTAATATAGAGCTGATTAATCATTTTTTTTACAAGGAAACATATAAAACTAGCTTGTATCCATTTGTTTTATTGTTTTCCTACTTCTAGACGACCTACTGGTGTGACACCGCCAAACATGGTATTTTGTACAGACGTTTAGTAATTATCATTACAAATAATAGGCCATTGTTATTATATAGCGTGAAAGTTTGAACCGAAGTGAGGAGTTCAAAATTTTAAAGTCATTTATATAACTATGAAATAGCATTGCTAATATATAATAGAATAAACATAATAAAATTCAACTAACTACATGCTTAAGCACTGCTATATTGGCTTTACTGCCCAAGCTATGATCTCAGGGAAAAGTCAGATCCTTTGATGAGAATATATTTAAATACTAAAATGGGATGCCACCTTGAGATCGTTATACTTAATATGTAGTAATTTTATGTTATTAATAAATAAGGGACATACATACTCTTCTCGAAAAGTTAACGTGGTTGACTGACCAGGAGTTGTTTATTAAATAAGAATAATTGTTGAATAACATTATACTTATTGGTGCTGATCATGGTTACAGAGTTAATAAAACGTAGACACTACTTACAATGAAAAGGGGATGCTATATGTGACTTATGTGATAGGTGTGACTTCATTCCTCATCCTGTTACTTCCATCTTGCGTTGACCGCGTCTTCCGAACAACTGCCCTACTTGAAAGTAAAGGTAATAAACCCTAAGGGTCATTTTACTCTACCTGTCCTTGGCCCCTTTCACTCATATTTAGCAGCATAAAGAGTCTGCTTATAATTATAAAAAAGAAAACTTCTTATCTTATTTAATATGTACGCAATATGAGAGCCACAATATTAATATTATTGAATTACATTTCTAAAATGTTAATGAAACGGATTTACCTTAATATTGAATATTTAAATTTGAACTTATGATAACTATGAAAAGAAAGATGACAAGTATAACTTGAGAATAGTGATTTCAAAATAATAATTTTTAATTCATTTAATTCTCCTTTACTACTTCATGATTAGAATCAAGGTTGATAAGATTCAAGCCTGTCTTGGGGTTTCTTCTAATACTGATAACCAGTCAGACCACCAATTGAGATCAGAGGTTACTTCTTAAGGTTTCGCAATAATAGACGGCCATATAAGGTTACTTTACTAATTAAAATCAAACACAATTATTTAACGAATATCTGATAAGCTGATCCCTCTGAAGCGAAGTCTATAAATTGCAATAGATATTGGTAATGCCAAGGTTTTAAAATATTATTATATTGAATTATTGGCTACTGCAACTGTTTTTTAAGCTCCCCAAGATTCGGTACTTCAATATATGACGCAGTTTGAAATTTTCAGTATGATTATTTTATAACCCTCATATTTTCATTAATTTATGTTTTAAACGTGGGGGTCTTCTTGTACCACGAAAATCTCACTTTAATTAAAACAATGCTCTGTTACCCCTCTATAGTACGTATTTAATATCGTTTACCAATTAAAGAAACAATAAAATGTTATACATATCGAAATATAAAAAAAAAAAAATAATAATCTGGTTGATTCCCGAAATAATCAAAAGGTGAAGGATTTTAATGGTTTAGGTTTGTATCAATTTTTCTTTATTTATCTCATTTGTTTCAGTTTAGTTTCTATAGAGTTCCTGAGACAAGGAGGAACAATTCTTATTCATACGAAATGCTTGAGGGAAGAGTTGATTTAAATGGCGATGGTTTAAACGTTTAATAAGTTTAACGGAACTGAAAAGAAAGCTTTAGTAAAATTTTCTAACGTTCTAAGCATAGAAGCTGAAGGATTTGATTTATTATATAGAATATCAAAAATGATCATAAGAATCTAAGTTATTTCTTAAAAAGGTCATCTGCTTTTCCAAGAGAAATATTATTCCTGAAGTATTAACATTTTTTATTTTTATTTCCTTAACTATTGGAGAAAATAGAACTTCATCCGTACAGAATTCAATGATTGTTCTGTGTTTTTCTTTTTCTTTTTTTACAATTAGTAGCATTTTTATTTTTTATGTAAAGCAATATTACCCCAAAGTGATGTAGTTATATTTCGTAGACTTTTTTTCCACGATCATTCAACAAATCGAAATAAGAACAATTAATCTCCTAAAACTATTGCGCTATGAATCATTAATAACTTCGGTGTCAATTTTGAAGCAATAATTATTTTAAAATACGAACTTTTAGGCAAATGATTTTTAAGTTGGAAGCATGTTCAACGATGGGCATTTCAAATTCTTATCACGAGCATTAAAAACTGTCACGTCAATGCAAGATTAACGAAAACATTGGACGGTACTGAGACAAATCTATACATTCTTAATAGCCTCTCTATGTTATGTGATATAATATCAAAATTCAAAGGAAATGTCTCAGTTATCTAGATGCGGCGTTGATTTTAAAATCCCATGATTGCAGATACTTATTAATAATAATAATAATGTCTTTATTTATTCTGGGACGAGTCCCTATAGAATAACAATACAGGCATTGTAAGCTATTAAATCTTAGAGTGTTAAATAATTACTTTTAATTAATTATTACAATTAATTTAATTAGTGAGAACGAATAAAAAAAATGAACAAATAAAAAATGTGAATTACCTACAATAACAGTATTTCAAAAACATATTAGAAGAAAAGAAAGAAAAAAAAATAAAATAAGTTTACAATAATTATATAAGAGAAACAAATTTATGGTCACATATATCAAATTTATGCCAAGAAAAAAAACAAAAAAGAAAGATTAAACAAGATTATCCGAGATTTACCTTTCATCCCTTTTTGTCCTTTTTAATATCTATCTATATGACATTAATAATACATATGTACGTGGTTTAAATTCCACACACTCAAATATATGAATACAAAATAACACACACAAATGTACATCTAAAAACATCATTCATTCATCGAATAAAGAGAGCATTAAATCAATACTGATCCCCTACTGTTTTCGATTTTTTGGGAATTGTAGGGATAGTAGGTGCTGGAATATACGGGATTTGAAGGTTGGAAGATTATTGGAACGACGAATGGAAGAAGGTATAGAGTTCCAAAGGGAGGAGGATCGGATCAGGAAAGCTCTGTCAAAAGCTGCAGTTCGGTGGGATGCTGTATATAGATCAGAGAGCCGAGAACGGGTGTTGCGGGAGAGGAATGTGGTTTTGAATTGAAGGAGATCGAAAATGTAAGATGGTCGACGGGATTGGATAACTTGATAAAGGATAGATGCTAGGACGTACTTACGGCGGTAGGAAGGGTAGAGCCATTTCAATTCTTCGTAATATCGGGTCACCGAGGCATCTCTAGGGATCCCAAAGACGAATCGAACGAAGCAATTAAGCAACCGCTTTAATTTTGCTTCGAGATCCCCAGAGATACCCCCATACACCGAACAACAATAGTCAAAATGGGGGAAAATTAAGGAAGAAACTAGGAGTTTACGGATTTCAAAAGGGAACAGGTGACGAAGGTAATTGAGACGCTTTAAGGTGGAGAAGGTACGACGAGAAATTTCAGAGATATGGTTTTTCCAGGAAAGGGTCTGATCAAAAGTAATTCCAAGGTTTTTGACAGTTGGGTAGAATTTGATAGGATTATTGTTTAGAAGGAGGATTGGATTATGGGGAATAGTTTTAAGGAAGTAGTTTGACCCTATTATTATTGCCTTGGTTTTGTCCACGTTCAACTTTAGCTTGTTATCCATTGCCCATCGATTTATTCGATTCAGGTCATCTTGGAGTTTTTCGGTGGCTAATATTAGATCGGAAGGGGAAAAGGATAGGTACACTTGAAAGTCATCGGCATAGAGATGATACTGGGAATGTCGGATAAGAAGTGGAAGGTCGTTTATGTAAATGGCAAATAGGGTGGGGGATAGTGATGAACCCTGTGGGACACCACAGGATAGCGGAAGGGTTATGGAGGGAGGTTGACCGGGGACAAAAACATATTGGGAGCGATCTGAGAGGAAAGACTTGAACCATCCTAGAGCACTGTTGGATATAGGTAAGTTTCGTAGCTTGGCGAGAAGGATATTGTGGTCTACTGAGTCGAAGGCTTTGGAAAAATCTAAAAGGATCAGAATGGTTAATTTTTGCTGTTCAATTGCAGTATGGAGATCATGGGTGATTTTGAGGAGAGCGGATTGAGTTGAATAGCCTGGACGAAAGCCGGAATGGAGAGGGTTAATGAGGGAACGTTCTTCTAGAAAATTTGAAATTTGGTTTTGGGCTAGGCGTTCTAATGGTTTTGAGAGGTTAGAGAGAAGGGAGATAGGGCGGAAGTCATTTGGAGAGGAGGGATTTTCAACTTTATTTAGCGGGCGCACTAACGCGGTTTTCCAAGGCGTGGGAAATATGGAGTTTTGTAACGAGAAATTATAAATATGATGTAATACGGGCATTAAGACAGGAAGGCAGGATTTTAGTAGCTTTAAAGGAATATTGTCGGGGCCATAGTCACTGGTGCGCGATTTCAGAATGGCGTTTAATAGTTCGTCATATGATACATGGGAGAAAAAGAAGTTATCAGGGTTAAAGTTTATATGATCAATGTCGGTAGCGGATGAGGATTTAGGAGATGTGATGGGTACGAAGTGGTTATTGAGATTGTCTGGCGTGATTGAAGAGGAACAGAGTTTACTGGATACTGTTGGCGATAATTGTCGGAGTATTTTCCATTTGGATTTGGGATCGGTTGCATTGGTGAGGATTAATTGGATGTGGTTTGATTTTGCACGACGTATTGCAGATTGTGTTTCATTGCGAAGTAGTTTGAAACCTGCATAGTCTACTGATAGACGTGTGCGACGAAATTTTCTCCTTGCTGCTTCTCTTTTCTTCATCATTTCTTTTATTTCCGGGGTTAGCCAAGGTGCCGTTGGACGGCGTAAGGTAAGGGTTTTTAAAGGAGCATGGATGTCTAATATGGATTGCAGATTGGAAGTCAAGGTGGAAACCATCTGATCGATGGAACTATAGGTGTAAATGACGTCCCAGTTGATGGAACTTAAATCGGATTGAAGTGATTCGAAGGAAAGGAGATCCAAATTGCGATAGGACACCGTTCTGGGAGTAAAGGATTTGACTGGTAGGTCATATGAAATTTGAATGAGATCGTGTGATGAAAGAAACGGAACAGGATGTTGGGACGAGGAAAGAATTTTAAGAGGTGAATCAGAGATAAACAGGTCCAACCAGGTATCCGAAAATTGGGTGTGATGGGTTGGAGAGTAGGGAACTAGGTATAGATTGAGAGAAAATATTAGATTTGAGAAAAAGGATTGATTGCTTGAATTCGAAAGCATATTAATATTGAAGTCACCACATATAATTATATTGGTGTAGGTAGAGACTAGTTGAAGAAGAGAGGATTCGAAGTGGTTGTCGAATGGAACATGAGGAGGTCGGTATACTACGGCATATAGAAGAGGAGAGGAGGAAGTTGAGATTTCAACAAATATATATTCTAGGTGAGGAAAGGTTGAGGCGGGAGATTGAAGAAGGATTTTAGCTTTAAGGCTTTCATGGATATATATACCAACTCCACCTCCCCTGCGGTCAGATCTGTCATGACGTATGAGAGAATAGTTAGGAAGGGACAATTGAGAGGAAAGAATGATAGGTTTGAGCCAAGTTTCGGAGACCGCTATGACATGGTAAAAGTTATCTTGGAAATATTTCTGAAACTCATCAATATGTGCAATAAGGGATTGTGCGTTAATGTGACAACAGTTCAGTAAATTAGTCATAACTAAGGACGAGAGAGAGAAATGACAGGTAAACGGAATACGGATTGAGGGATAGAAAATGAAAACTTTTCGGGCACAGAATAAATTAAACGATGATCATAATGAGTGAATGATGCGAAGATAGTTTTGAGTGATATGAAAATTGTCTTTTCTGAGAAAAATGAAAATAAAGAAATTCGTAAAAATAAATAACTGTTGTAAAAAAAAAGGAAACTGCTTAAATAAAAAATAAGTTTCAAATATAGAAGCACTTCTTCTCTACCTGAATGAAAAAGAAAATGAAAAATAACTATAAAAGAGTACAAATCTATATAAAAAAATAAAAGTGAAAAGTTAAGGTGACTATTGGACGACACTCAGCTGAAAACGTCCAGATCACTAGGCTTGCTAATTGTCACTGCTGGGTAACCGTCCGACTGTCTACATCTGACTCGGCCTCCACTGAACCAAACATACTTAATTTTTGCAGATAGCTGCTTCTGCTTGGCTAGCCAGTAAAGATGCTTGTTGGTAGGAGTCATTGCTTCACTGACGTAGACGCGGTGCGCCTCATTATCTCCCCAGCCTAGGTGTCGAGTGGAAAAGTCCCTTTTTATTTTCCTCTGACGAACCAATTCGTCCCTTAGGGCTTGTCGCACGAATCTGGCGATGATGGGGCCAGGAGTTCCTTCTTGTCTTGCCCTGAGCCGTACGGGGTGGTCCAGATCTTCGGGGCACAGTTTAACGCCCAGGGCTGCTCCGACGTTTAGTATTAGACCTTCAGTGGTCTCTCCTTGCTTTTCAGGGATGCCCCTAATTTCAATAGTGTTTTTTAATTGGTACTGCTCGGCGTGGTTAAGGCGACCCTCTAGTACTGATACTTTTTCTTTTAAAAATTTGTTCTCTAGCATTACTCTTTCCAGTTGTTTGTTCTGCTCTTCAAGCAGGTTTTCAATTTTATGAAGTCTGTCACTATTTTCAAAAGATAGCTCAGACTGTTTTTGAATTGTTTCTTTTATCTCTTTCAGCTCTTCTAAGGATTTCATTTTAGCTTTCATCTCTTTGAACTCCTCTGTGAGTGATCTTAGCATATTCAACATTAGATTAGGTTCGGATACCGGCATTGTATTGGTCGCTAATAAACACTCAGGGCACTTCCATAATTTAGCAATTTCTGAGTCCATAGAATCAATTTTCGCACACTTGATATGATACGACTGAAGGCACGTAACGCAAGCTACTCTTGCCTTCTCATCACGGCCTGCTGATTTGTTACAAATTTTGCAAGTAACCATCTTAAAAAACGAAGAGATGAAGAAAAAAAAATATATATAATCAAGTAAATTTAAAAGGCTGGGAATAATTCCAATCTGATTGTTTACTTACTGGGAGACTAGTAGGATTAGCACCCGTAACAACTCTCACTACTTCAATGTTGTTGAATTCCTTAATTGTTTATGAAATTTAAGGTCACTAATAATTCTTTAACACGTTACTTGCTATTAATAAATTAACTACGGATTGATACTTTTTCACTAATAAGTTTATAAAAGGAAATTGAGACGAAAAATTATAGAGGAAACACTAGAAGCACTGCACTCAACGAGGGATACTCTAAGACTATTTAGTATTAATTTTTTTATTTCATATTTTGCCCTTTACCGATTCGGAAACCTACATGAATTGATTGTCTGGGTAATACATATGAAAACGCCTGAGTGAGACTTCTAATATAATTTTTTTCGGTTTCACTATGGAAGGAGATAGTTGTAATAATCATGATGTTTTCTATTACTATACCGGTTTTATCTAGAAGAATTAGAGTTGAAAAAGGAAAATTAATAAAAGTATGTCGTTTGAAAATTAATAGAAGTATGATGACTGTATACCATCAAATATAACATAATATACTCTAACTTTTTTTTTCAGAGAAGGCTTGAGAAAGTTGAATGTTGTATCAGCGTTTGGGGACAAATTGCGACGTTACAATTATTAAACCAGAAAATAATTGTTGATCAATGAAATACTTTAAAGTTCATTACATGTGTTTATCTAATCTTAGCTGTGATACTCGTTTTAAAAAAAAAATAAAGTATTTATCTTTGTATTTGTAAAAAAAAATGTGTTCATTAATTATTTTAAATATAATTTAAGTTTTATACCATTAAAAGAGATACGTTTAAGAGGAAAAACAAATTTGAAATCTTCTTCCAAAAACCAATCAACCGTCAATTATTTATATGTTTGCTAGGGAACGGGCAGTGTTAATTGAACATCATAAATTTAATGTTTCATTAAACCTCACCGATCGCTGATAAATGTTCGATGGCTTCAGATTGCATGGTCGACTCTTGCATCGCATTACACATTTTAATCATTAATATACTGATTATTTTAACTGTAAAACTAAGCAGATATTTAATTTATAATCCTTTTAATTAGTAATTAATTGTAAAAAATATAAATAAGTACAGATGGTTAGCATAGCTTAGTACATGAGAAAATTATCTGTGGAGAATGTATTTGGAAGAAAATCATTTTGCCACGTGATTGTTTGACTATTGAAATGTAACAATCACCGAAAAATGCTTGAGTTAGAATCTGAAAAGTAAAAATCGGAGATTGGGTTTAAGGACAATTTAGTACTGTTGGGAGAAGATGTGGAAACTCCAAAACTAAATACAGAAACGTTGAAGGGTGGAGGTACTGAAATCATGCCGAAAGTAAATTTAGTATATAGTTTGTAAATAAGATGGGGCCAATTTTGGTGTTTTTTTGTTAGAGGGATTAAGTTTGAGAATTCCGAGAATTTTAAGTACTTGGGGTCTATGATAAATAGAAAACATGTAATTCAATCTAAAATAAAGGCAGGAACTAAGGTCCCAGAATCTAATAATCAGAATTTATAAAATGTTGGTCAGAAACAAGGTTTAAGACTCAGTTTATCCTTGAAAATAAACAAAGTCTTTAGACATTCGAAAATGCGATGTTGCTTAGAATATTCATTCCCGAATAGATTGAGACCATTAGAGCACTAAGGAGATTACACAATGCGGAATTGCGGAGCATCCCCCGGTTAAATCATTGATGTTGTAGCTTCGCAAAGATTAAGATGGGCTTCTAATGTCCTTGGGCTGAGTAATTAATGAACTCCAAAAATGTTAATTACCCCTGAGCCGACTGGCAAATCTCTGAGAAGTAGGTGGGAGGATTGCGTTATGAAAGATCCGGCGAATTAGGATTTTGGTAGTGGTTTGTGGAAAAAAGATGATAAGTGGAGATTGGTGGTATCGGACTCGAGTCTAGTGATTTGCTAAGGCTTATTATTATTTAAAATAAACAAAAAGTATTAAAACAATTTAATTTAACCCTCCAGGGCCCATGAGCACTCTAATTATTTTTCCTACTTTTCTTTTGCTAAACTGGGTTAATACGAAGCAAATTAAAACAACTATCGTGTAAATTCAATTATAAATATGTTAATTTGAAAAATAACATATGGTCCCCTATGGGGTACCTTGGGCACTGATTGTACAAGTAAGGGAATTGGAGATCATTATTAATAATAACATGTTTCTCTTTAAAAAAAAAATTTATTTTTCAGTTAATTTTTTACAGTAAAAATATGAGTTTGAAATCATAATGATGAGTAATTTTTATTTTCCATAGGATAATCAATTTATAATTGTTTATCCTATAGAAAAAAACAAAAAAAAAACATTTCCACCCAACATTTCAACATTTCACACATGATTTTTGTGTGTTTTTTCCAATTCCAAAATTTTTTTTTTGGTCACATTTGATCAACCTGTGTATACTTGGCCCAGAATCATGCGACGACCCTGAGCATTTAGGAGCACTGGAAACTGAGATTCGAAGGTTCCTTTTCTCACCGAATTTTGAGCAGTAGGTTTGAACAATTGTGCATCTGAGTTCACAGTGAATTCAAATTGTTGAGGAAGTTTTTATTGAGTAGGTTGAAATAAACCCTTTGCTTTCCATATTTGACATTTTGTTTGGTAGTCTTGAATTGTCAGACAGGTGTAGGATTGGTTGGATTTCTAGAAATCTATTACGCCTCATAATGTCGCACACCAAAGCCTGTCACTTTAAGCTTCCCCAAACATTCGAATATTTTTGGCGTAAGTAGCCAGTCAAAAGCAATATAGCAATATATGTTTTGATTTGATTTAAGGTTTCATTTAAAAGGTGGTTTCTAGACAAGGCATATTAGAATCATCATTTCATCCCCCTACATCCTCTCGTAATTATTCAAAAGATGATAAATCATTAGTGTTTCGAAATAATTCTTCTGTGGAATCTCCATTCCCAGCTCTCTTTGAAAAATTATCTTCCTCATCCAGCCAGTCAATTTCAACAATTGTGTTTTTTTTTTGTGATTTCTGTCGTTTGTAAATAGAAGAAATAAAAAAATCAACCTGTAGTAATCCTAGAGCCCAAGGTCCCCTACAGAGGACCTCAGAATTCAAAAAGTACTTATGACCAGTGATTTCAACAGATTCTCATGATTTGCAATTTATTACATTAAAAAAACATTGAATAAATGATTTATTTAGAAAAAATGGTAAAACTTACCTTCTTTTAGCCATAATAATGAAAAGTGCAGAGCTATCTCCAAAAAGGGACTTTTTTGAGTACGACAACTTCGAAACCACTTAAAACATTTATTTATTACCCTAGGGGATTATAACTTTGCAGTAAAATAAATCAATCCCTCTTTTAACCAAAGAGGTAGCAAACCTAGACACAACCTTGTTGTGGAATTTAAAAAAAAATCTGAAAACGTGGTCCCTTGTAAGGGACCTTGGGCGTTGGAGTGTTAATTTCCATCATGTATTCAAAGTTAGATTTGAATAAAACGTAAAAATGTATGCATATTTAAGCTTAACAACATTGATATTTTAAAACATGAAAAATTTTAATACACGGCGTTTCTCTAAGTATTTAGGTGCTTACGTAAAGTTTAGCCAAGAATGCATTTGATGTCAGAGAAGAAGTTTAATTATATCATTGAAAATAATTATAGTTGAATAAATAATTAAATTAATATAATAAAGTCTTTGAAGCGACTTCAGAAAATGATAAAGAGGTTGTTATGGAAGATCACGAGAGGAATAATTCTTACTATATATTAATACACATACAGGTATTATTATTATTACTAATAATTGATAATCAGATAACACATAGGTCTCATGAAATTTGATGTATACTAATCATGTTAGTACGGAACAGTAACTTTGAAATATAGAGCTCCATTCCACAGCTGTCAAACATAGTTATCGAAAAATTGTTAATTTTCCTATGTTATACTGAATATATTTTCCATTACCGTCAACATTAGAAGTAGTAGGCTCAGGTTAAACAAAGATTCTCCTTCTAATTAAGACAAGCTATTGCAAAATTTATTTGTATATTTTAAAAATATAAATGAAAATATGTGTATTTAATTTTAATATTATTAATGAGTTCTCATTACATAAATAGCTAGGCCTACGGCTTCACTCTCATTAATTTAGGATTTTCCCAGTGAAAAAAAAATTAGTCGTCTCATGCCAAAATTTATCACTAATTAAATCTTTGTATATTAAGCAATTATATTAATGTGTATAAGCATATAATGTTACAAACGCAAAAAACGGGGAATATCTATTGTTAACAAAAATATTATCGATCTTTAGATATTTAAAGAGCTAAGTTTCAAATAAAACTCTTAATTTTAGATTTAATAACAATCGTCAATTTATATCACACAATGTGTCTTTTTACAAATTTCAGAATCATATATATGTATGAGGTTATCAACAGCTGGGTGCAGGTTACGCATGGATTTGCCACTGTAATACAAATAAATTAAAACTATGCAATAGTGAACTAAAAAATGAATATTAATTAATATTGGTCAAGTTATAATTATTGAATGCAATAAAATAAATTAAACGGTTGAGGCAGTGGCAAATCCATTTCACACGAAAACCTCATTGATCACCCGGCTGTTTATAACCTTCACTATGGTATTTTACTCCAGTTACAGATAGATAAAATAATAATATATAAAAATAAAGCCATCATTTCGTAGAAATTTTGTTTTTCCCGGAGTTTTACTTGTTTATTAAACATTAAAGAAAGATATAAATCCATATCCTGAATGCTGCAGACTTCCCTTTTTTTTTTTTTTTTTTTTTGTAGACACAATTTTACAATCTTTACTTATGTTTAGATCATCCACATTATTTACCACTAAACCTTCTCTTGTATCTCTATTTATGCCTTCAAGTGTACAACAACAGGCTGCCTATAGCCCCTTAACCATTCATCAGTGCCCTATATTAAGCTAAGTACCATGAAAAGAGATCTGAATCAAAGAATTATGACCGCTTGGGGTCGGCAAGTGTCTACATCATTTTTCCTCATATACGTGATTACAGAATGCGGTAATACATAAATATGTATATTTTGAGATGTTTATTTGTGCGTTTTCTATGGAATACGATAAGTTGAAAATTATCAAAGAGTATGTGGAAAATAAGATATTTGTTTACTGAAGAATGGGTAGGCAGAGAGGAGCGTGATAGCCGGGAACATTGTCGCCCGTTTCCATTGTAGTTCCTTGTTTGGCCTCTTTCAGTTTTCACAGTATATAAATTGTCCTTTCCTTTACTCTCTTTCCTCGCTACTTGCTCCCTCTTGTTTTATTTATTTTATCTTCCCAAGTTATTCCTTAACGTTTGTATGGTTTACAACACGCTCAAACATCAAATGTTTAAAGCTAAGGAAAAGCAAATTATACAACAATAAATCATAAATTTCTATATGGTAGTCCAAAAACAACAAAAAAATGGGGTGTGGCTTTATCAAGGACACGGCCGTGTGTTGTACGTGAATACGTTTACGTAACGGGTTATGTTTTTTATATAAAGTATTATTATTTATATATTCAGGAAAAATCAAGTAAACTAATAATTACTGATTTGGCTTTTCGACGCGTACATTCACTGTCACTATTTTACACTAATGTTTTATATACAATCGACAGATTTTAATGACAGCTGACGATTGAAACCTAAATGTCGTAGCTTCTTCGAGTCAAAATATTTCTAATCAGTGTAATCTTGATATGCAGCAAAATTATCTCAAAATTGTTGCGCTTTCCCCTCAACCGTGCGCGATGTTTCAGAGTGCTCACTTATTGTAATGAATTCTTTGTTCTATAGGTATCCAGTGGTCTAATTGAATTTTGGATGGCGATGATAGATATGTATCTGCAACACTAAACTATATCCCCCCATATTATAATCATTCGTTTTTTCGAATTGTCTTCTGCTATTGAAGCAATTTTAAAGACGTGTTCACGTCAAAATCTACCTATTCCCATACTTAATACAGCTCTAAAAGCTATCTAAAGCTGAAATCCAGAATCCACCTTGGGCCCTACATGAACCTACCATTCTATTTTCCTAGAAATAACAGAACTCCTTCAGAATTTAAAAACCGGTCGCCTCGCATCCTTCTTAATATCCCGGACCATTATTTTACTTATACCAAAGGATTCATCGAAAACTCGCATTCGTGCTTTGTAAACCACGACTAAACCATTTCCAGTTGAGAAGACATAAGTCATATCGTCAAAGTCGAATCTAATCCCATCTTAGATGACCCTAAGACAAGGATATGTTCATATATATATATTGATCCCTGGTCACGTTGATCACTAGGGTGCTGAGCTCGCAGACATACTTTCCGAGAAACTAAGTAAACATATATGATTGGGAACATCGGGGAGCTGGCTTGACACATGGGTCAAAAGTCAACCCAGTAAATTAAAAAAATAAAAGCAAAGAAAAAGAAGCAGGTAAGAGAATGGCCAATGTCCAACTTCAGCAGGATGTTGACCTGACAGGCTTAAGGCAAGGCCGCACACGACTCACTCACTCGAATATAAATAAAAATCTTTCAGCTGTCATATACTAAAATGGAAACGCCACTTATACGTAGAAAGATATTGGCTGACAACGAAACTTCATTCAATCATCAATAAGAGTCTATCAATAAGCATATATCCTACAGTCTAAGTTATAGTACATTTTACCGTCCGAAAATTATGTCTGCATTTTTCCATTATCTAGTCAGTATGTATGTGAATGAGTGTGTGTAATATTCATTTGTAATATATTCTGCAATTTTAAGTAGTAAAACATAGTCATAGGTGACTTAAAGGTTTACGACTTTGAACATAAACAAAGAAATAAAAATTGTCATTAATATAAAATAATTATCCATTTGGTTGATAATCCCAAACCTAGAGCCAAAGAAAATAAATTAGCCAAATTGATGTCACCAAATATTAAATTAAGAATAAAATATTATCATAAATAGTTGGCATTTTAATAAACATAGAGTAAGTATTGAGATAAAGGACACAACTTGTCTGGGGGTGCAGTCATTGATAACACTAAATAAGGTTAACTTATTTATTACAAGTACCGATATTTCGGCCTACAGTTTAGGTCATCTTCAGGGCCGACAAGAAAAAACACAATTGCAGTACTAAGAGTTATATAATAACATATAGAGAATAGAAAAGTAGAGAAATATAACATAGGATAGATTATAAAAGATGTTAAATATAAGGATAAAAAATGGAAGAATGTGTGAACAGAATGGTGATAAAGTTAAGAAATATAAAATGTAAGATAAGTAACTATTGGGATTTTACAGATGTGCGATTACCACTTGGGTTCATCACTATTAACATGTTGCAATTAAACAGTACAAGAACTCAAATATCTTCTAGTTAACCTTACCATGATACGGATATCAATGTCTGTTTCTGGTGACCAACCCTAATAATACCCAACCATTTTGATTACAATGAACACGGAACCCCTCTCAGCACAGAAATAGAGTATTTCGATTTAAACATGCAACATTTAAAACTTCATCAATTAACATCTATTACATTATTGTAACTTGCCAATTAATCGATACTTTTTGCTAGATATATAGCAAACCATAACTTTTTACGCTAAAGAAAATTTAGGTATGACGGAGAAATGCATTGTTATGATAAGAAATCTACTGGAATCGAATTAGGAGAAACTAAGATTCAGAAACTAACTCCAGTATTTTTAGTTTTAATAAGACGCTTCTTTAAGCATTATTTAGTATTTTAAATAATTCAGTCATATTGTACATCAAATATTTCATTATATTATTATTAAATGTTAAATTCAATAATCCCTGACAAAGAGGTCTAAAATATTATATTTTATGAACGATCTCCAATTACTATACAAGTTATAATTTATAATTTTACAATACAAAACTATAATTATGCACAATTGTTTTTTTTTTCAGAACCTCCTTTATTAGAAAAAATTAAAATTTGCAGCATATATGCACAATTATCTATAAGAAATATATTATTATATCGTATTATTTAAACGAGAAGCGAGAAAAAATATCAAAATGATCAATAGTAGATTTTAAAAAAAATTAAATACATAACACATCTTTAAGCATGTATTATTGAATACAACAAAGTGTATTTTTTCACAACACGGAAATTAAAAAAAAAAAATATTTTGTTGTTTTAGGAAATATAAATTAATTAAAAATAAGATAGAAATCTAGTTTTTATATTGCGCCCACACCTCACGGTGATAGGCTGCAGAGAAAGTAATTTAGTAAATTAAAATCTTTTATGCCTTTTAGTAAAAGTTATTATATTATTTACGGCCTTTCCGTTGCGTAGGAGTGTTACTACCGTTAGTGGCAAAATTGTTAATACAGGAGGAAAATTTAAGATATTTGAGAATTCTTTTATTACCTTTAAAAGCCCCAGAAAAAAAGAAATTTTGTTAGATAAAATAAATTTTTTCAGTACTTGAGACTATTATTGTTATTCTTACATTAAATAAAAGCTGGAAAAATATTGTTCTATTATTAACTAAAATAGGAGTATAATAATTTTATCATTAAAATAAATGAATAGTTATTAAAGTATATTCATGTTTATTATTAAATGTATATTCATCTGAAATCACTCAGCCCCACGTATCATTCATTGGTTTAAATGATTGTTTCCTGAGGCTAGAATATCAAGCGGTCTTTATGTTGAATCAACAGTTGTAGATAAGCGGAATGGCTGAAGATTGTAAGTTATTTACGCATATGAGATTGGCTACAAATATTACTGAAAATAATTATTGGTGTATCATCATTTACATAGCACAGAAATGTGCAATGTGGATTAAAACACTGGTATTTTACATATTGATCCCAGATTTTTATTTTCTTGAAGAATATTCAAAGAAGAATAATTCAAATATTCCCTTCTTCATATATAAGGAGGATTTTAAAGTGATGTAGATATTTTTTGATCTTGCGCTGTTTAAAAATCTCTGATGACTAAAATAGAAAAACAATAAGCATTTTCAGAAGTACTAGGGTCTGACTCTCCTACATACATCTCTTTTATTCTACACTGTTTTATCCAGAAAAAAGGGGGATTAACTCAGATGTTAGAAGACCAATTTTAAACTATGCTATTGCAAACATCCCTAACAATCATTTTTTATTTATTTTTGTAGGTGTAAAATCCTTTGGTCATTAACGCGCAAGGTTTACTGTATACATTGTATAGGCATAATTTAGATTAATAATTATAATTTGATCTTTAAAACTAGAAAAAAAAAATCTAATTGAGAAAATAGGCGATATGCCTTTAAAAACAGAAATCCTAACACGATTAGAATTTGGTGCTAGTCCTATTTTATTTATCGTTGGAAGTCATAAAGTTTATTCTTAAAAATATGTTTCATTCTAAGAATGGCATTACAACGCAGGCATACGAGTAAAGGAGATGTCTGTTTTTCAATAATATGTGAATGACTGAGCCGATTAAGGCCTAGCTCCAATATTTAGTCTTCCCAAGTGACTCGCAAACGCTCTGTTGTTTCTTTTTTAACAGTGTTGTGCGAAGTCATTACCCATAATGCCAATATGACCAGAGATCCAAAAAAAATATACAAGACTCGTTGGTAATGAGTAGAGAATTATGATAAGAGAAACTTGCTAGATAGATCTAGAGTAGGCAGATCTAGTTCATAAATTTCAAACCCTATAAGGAGCTCAGCGAATCTAGTATTATGACTAGTCTGCCAGCTATTGACAAGCACTGCTGATGATGTAGCATGCATTTAAGCAATATAAAGAGAGTTAATGTATGTAGTTTAAATCTTTGGGCTTAGTGGTGGTTATAAAAGTTATGGTAGCTAATAATAACAATTATTGCAATAATATTTAGTTTCTTTAAGATAATGTTATATTACTTACGAGCATTTCAATCATTAACTATTTACGAGTCGATAGAGCAGATGAAATATAATTGACAGATGGACTTTACGAGCGGGTGTTTATCCAATACTAATAAATGTTATTAGCTATGATCGTTGGGATAGAATCGGAGCGTATCGAACTGAATATTTGCATAGAATTAATTAAAGTATATTGCTCTACGGGGAGATGTCTGCTAAATTGCAATACCCGGCATCCAGCAACTTCCTTACGGTAGTTGCTATATTATGCTACGGATCGTAAATTTCATAATGTACATTTATATATCTATATACATAAATTATTTTTAAAAAGTTTTTGTAACCGAGAAATATTTTATTTTTCAGTTGTAAACTGGGACGGGCCTTAGCGAAGACACTACACTATTAATTCTAAAAATTATTTTTCTTCAAATGCAAAATATATCACTTTTTTAAATCCCTTTTCATTTTATCCTCAGAATCCTGTCTCCATAAAGCTCCTTTAACAACTCGAAAATAGTTCAAATAAACGAGCAGTATTTAAAAGAAAGGGTCGCTTGACCAAGTCGGTTTTATATCGCACTGTCACGATTGTGCAGCACCCAATAGGCCAACATCCGAAATATCTCCGGGAAAAAGAAGGTGCTATCTAACGTTCCGAGTGTTATAAAAAAAAATGAATGAGCAAAATACGGTTACAAGAACTTGGTCACTCAGGCAGGTAGAAAGACCCCTTGGTGAGAGAGTTCAAGAGAAACGAAAGATGAGGTCCAAGACTCCACCTTTGGAAAGGGAACTTACTCTTTGAAATAATCCCAATGTCGAAGTTAGACTTCTTGAAGAGCAGTCGGAAGCAGAGGCTGGGAGAGAAGCTAAAGACTTTTCCCTAGAAGTCTGGAAGAAGCTGGGGACAGGAGAGATGAAGAAGGAGAGATTCAGATGCCTTTACCACAGTCCTTGATTTTCGTGACGAAGAATACCTAATATATAATTGATAGAGAAAAAAATAATTGACTGGATAATCTAATGTGGGATATAGATCGTCTGGGGGGTGCAGTCAATGTAACACATAATAAGAAAAACTTATTTTTTAAGAGTGCCGACGTTTCGACATACGTTGTAGGCTATCTTCAAGGCTGATAGAAGATGTACCCAATATTAATTGAATGATGGTATGATATTTTATTTTTCATATAAGGTGGAAAAACTGAAATAAAAGAAAATTGAAACCAAAATGAAATTTCGGAAGAATCGGAAGAACCTATACATTTTGAACTAGAGGAATTGTTTCGTCGTCTTAGAACGTAAAAATAAGGAAGCAATAGCTTTATTTGTAATCAATATGTTCGAAAGTATTCTAAAATTTTACGGGTTACCCAATGTATTGTTTACGCCTATCCTTTTTCCTAATTTGATTATTAGATTCATATAGATTATTCATAGGTTTTAAGGCTACACAATTGAAACAGAGCATTTCACTCGAATAGAGTGAGCTAGAGATACGCCAGGCTCATTTTATAAAAATAATATCTGCTTAATATTTAAGTTCTATCTACGTGTATTTCATATTAGTAGCTACTAAAATACATTTTTAATATAACAATTTTCTCCTTATCTCGTCACTGGTAAATAGGTAAAATAGGTAAATATGAACTGAAAATATAGATCAATCTCAGTGAATTATGGACTGAAATGTTAATAATTTGATTTTTGAAAATAATATTAAATATATTATAATAATTATTGATCTGTTAATGGAAATACCTGAGAAAGCAGGGCAACAGGTCTCCTTTGAGAAGAAAAACTTTAGCGACGGGCTAGAATTGATGAATTTAAGTAAAGGACGGGTTACACTTATAAAGGAATTTAGATACCTAGCAGTGGCTCTCCAACAAAATTGACTAGGACAGGAAGCGATCAGCAAACTGGACCGAGCATATCACCTGAAAAAGAACTTCTATTATAAGAAGTCGCTGAGCATTGCAGCCAAGATAAGGCAATGGTAGGGTGCAATGGTAAAGCAAGAAGGATAATATGCTTCGGGGACTTTGACTATAAATATTACTATAAACAAGTAGGCTAGAGGCTAGTTGATCAAGTACTCAAGGAGAACGCTAGGATACTAACTAATAATAGGATTTTAGGCAACTAATGGGTTAATGAGAACATATCTTCAGATTAAACGAGGGACTTACTGACAACTAGAACCAATGACAATATTAATTAAAAAGAAAAAATGTCCGTTCAATTGGCCCATCTTCATAATGTGATATGATCGCCTGACAAAGAAAATATGGAATTTTATAAGACATATTACAAAATATAATTTCGAAGAATGATGAAAAGATACAAGATTGTTGAGTTGGGAGGGGAACTCTAAAGACGAAGAGATTCACTGTCAGAAGAACAGAAGGCATGTAGAGAGAGGCTCAACAGATATTGGCAGGACATCAAAGTTGGTAGAACAAGATATTTATATATTGTAACCAGATATTTATTGTTTATTATTTATTGTTTAAGGTTGCATAATGTTTATTATGTATTGTTCGCAATTAATTACGGCTCAATAAGAATATTTAAAAAAAATGAGTATCAGTTCAGAATCTATTTAATGTCCAGTTAAGAATGGTTATTAAAAAACAAATGAATGAATTTTGAATTTTATTGGAGGCCACCTTGATATGCATAGGGAAAAGGATATTACATGGATTACTTTGTACCGATACCCACCCACAGGTGCCAGTAAGAACTAGGCCTGCATAGATAGCAATGGGAAATAATAAATGCTAGACGCGATAGGCCGTAGTGAAGGACGCATAGATCTGTAGGTTATATAGGATCCTCGACTATTGATGACACTTTACGACTACTTTTTCAATAAGAAGGTTGAAGGTTAACAGTGACGCGGCTTTGATATATGACCCGGGGGCGTGAGGCGTGAGGTCACCACCTGCAGGCTAGTGCCTCCTCCGAGGATATTTCTTGTTATTAAACCTCATTTCTTCTCGTCTGGAATTTAAATCGGATCAGCAGGGTGATGGCTATTGGTTGCAGGTGCAGCTCACATGTAAAATAAACTTCGTTTCTTTTATTGTATGTATAATTACGTAAGGTTTTATCAATAGATGTTTTACTGAATATATGAATGAATTTCACTGAGTTGAAGTCAATGAGTTGTGATATACAATGGAAAAGTTAAGGACTATCATAAGATAACAGTTTGTAATCCAAATAACTGATGATTCTTACAACAACAAAAATAATAATTAAGCTCTCTACTAAATATACTCTATTCATTTGACTTGTAGAGGACATAGTTTGCGAGATTGCGGCATCAGAAATCGATTTAGGTACTTCCTTAAACTTAAATAAGATTTAAGACCATACATTAAAGAAAGAACAATTTTTATGGCCAAAGTCATAAAAAAATGAACCTGAACCAAGATTTAACTTAATTTTAAATGTTATTTAGTTAGTATTGTTGTCAGATTTTAATGTATGGAACAATAACAATAAAAAAGACATATTTGATAAAATGTGGTCATTCAAAAATGAAAAATTCATGAAATAAATTAATTTATAAATGAACAATATACTTCAGCAATATTGTACAGTAACTTTAAATAACCTGGCTTTGATGGTAATTCCAATATATGTCAATCGCTTTTCCATTTGTGCATCGTTCGACATATAAAAATAAAAGGGGTACATATAGGTTTCTTCTTCAGGTAGGTGTTAAGGACATCTTCCTGGCCTTCTCTCTCTCCAGGCCGGAGCTTCTTCCATTTTGTAAAAAAAATTAAGATACTAAATTCAAGCAAGAATATGAGTTTCAAATTGCAAAATGGTCGATCTGGAGAAATTTTTCAATTTGCAGGCTGCATTACATTTCCTGTAAATTTTTGTCAGTTAATGCTGAAGTGAATGATGTTGATACTGAATCAAAAACTGATGTTATGCAAAAGGTGTTCCCAAACGTCACTCAAAATTACAGAGATCATTGTTGTTTGAGTGAACGAGCTATAATAGTTGCCAAAAACACGGATGTAAATGAAATTAATTTCAAAATTCAAAATGAAATTGCGGTGAATTAAGGACATACAAATTCAGTTAATTGTGCAGCTAACCAAGATGATGTCATCAAGTAGCCACCAGAATTTTTGAACTCACTGGATTTGCCAGGATTGCCGCCACGTAATCTTCAATTAAAATCAGGGTCGGTGGTAATAATGTTGCGAAATATTAAACAACCACTGAAACCAATTACTGAACAATGTGGTCGAAGCAACCATACCAAAGGGAGAGGATGAGTTGATACCTCGCATAACAATGGTACCAACCGTTTGAATTCAAACGACTGCAATTTCCAGTGTGGCTTGCTTTCGCTATAACTATAAATACATTCCAGGATCAGACGTTGAGTGCTTTTGGCGTTAATCTTGAAAACCCATGCTTCTCTCATGGAAAGTTGTATGTTGCCTGCTCCTGCGTCAGAAAACCGTCAGCTTTATATATTTACGCCCGAGGTAATCAAACAAAAAAATATCGTGTGCCATGAAGCATTACAATGAAAATATCATCAAATTATTACTAACGTATTACAATTAATCAAGAATGTCAAGAGGCTACAGACAGGAAAAACAAGGCCTATAGGAAGATGATAAATGTGCATAGGAATCGCCAGGCTGTTTCTGATTACAGAGTGTTAAGATTGGAGGAGAAACACCTGCATAGGAGAAAAAAGGGAGAAAGAAGAAGAAAGAATAAGAGAGATTGAGTAGACAAGCTAATACTAGAGCTTTCTACAAGACACTCAATGCCCAGCGAAAGGGATTTAATCCAAGATCCAATACTTGTAGAGGTAAGGACGGTCAATTGATCACAGATAAAGAAGGGATTATGGAAAGATGGTCCGACCATTTCGGTAGTCTGCTAGGGAGTGTTCAGAATCCTGCCCTAGAAGAGAGTTATGGCTCTGACACAATTCAAAATTACAAAGAGTGTGAGCTTCTTGACCCACCAGATGATGAGGGAATTGAGGCTGCAATTCAGAAGCTTAGAAATAATCGAGCAACTGGATGTGATGGCATACCAGCTGAACTTCTGTAGGCTGGTGGAAATGAAATGATAAAGGTGATTCGAGATCTGCTACACAGTGTTTAGATAAGCAAAACTCTCCCGCATGACTGGTGCATTGGCCTTATCTTCCATCTTCACAAGAAAGGAGACCAGATGCTTTATGATAACTACCGTGGTATAACACTCCTAAGCTCTGCCTACAAAGTACATTCGAATGTGGCATCCCAAAGACTACTTCCCCATGCCCAGAGAGAGATTGGAATGTACCAGTGCGGATTTATTAATGGTAGGTCTTGTATTGATCAAATATTCTTCCTGTGAACTCTTACGGAAAGGACTAGAGAGTACAATATAACGAGCCACCACCTTTCGTGGATTTCATCAATCCTATGCCTATGACTGTATCATCAGGGAAAAATTATATCGAAGTATGGAAGAAATGAATGTCCCCAGAGAATTGATAAGCCTCGTGGAATTGGTGATGAGGGAGTCGAGAAGCAAGGTCAAGGTCCAGATTGACTTGTCTGAAGAATTCAAGAAAACTAGGGATATGAGACAAGGGAAGGACTCTTGTGCCTGTTATTTAATTTTGCCCTAGAAAAGGTCATAAGAGACGCAGGGTTGCAAGTCACTGGTACGATTCTGACTAAGTCCATCCAAATACTGGCCTATGCAGATGACATATGCATAGTGGGAAGAACACCGAGAGATCTACAACAGGCTTTTCTTGCATTGGAGAATGCTGGACGGCGTATAGGTCTTCAGGTAAACCAAGTAAAGATTAAGTATATGGTGGCTAACCCTTCAAGACAATCGGAATCCACCATCACGTTTGGCGCCTAAACATTCGAAAGTGTCGTTTTGTCTACCTCGGTTCTCTGGTCAAAGCAGATAGCTCAACCAGCCCAGAAGTTCAAAGAAGAATTTTGGCCACTAATAGATGTTATTTTTGGATGGCGTAAATTTTACGAAGTCGTCTGATATCAAGAAGAGCCAAGGTCATCTGTACAAAACAATCATCAGGCCAGTTTTAACTTATGGATCGGAAACCTGGTCTCTGTCCAGGACAGATGCCAACAGTTTACTGCTCTTCGAAAGAAAAATATTAAGAAGAATGTTTTATCTGTGTCTTTCGTATCAGGAGCATGACGTGGTGAAGCACATAAGAATAGCTAGACTGAGATGGCCTAGACATGTAGCCAGAATGGAGGACTACGCTATCCTGAAATGACTACTGTTTTGATTCGTTGATGGAAACAGAAAACGTGGGCAACCACGACTTAGATGGTCAGATGAAGTCGAGAGTGATGCAGGCAGCATCATTGGATCCAGAGTTTGGAAAACCTTGGCGCAGGACAGAGAAGAGTGGAGGCGACGCCTTGATGCGGCCAGGACCCGTATTGGGTTATATAGCCAGTGATAATAATAATGATTACAATGTACTAAATAGAAAACTTATTGTTGTAATTATTGAGATATTAATTCAATAAATAAAGTTACTAGTCTGAAATGCATTTTATTTTATTTTTTTCTATTAGACTGCAACAGGCCAATAACTTTTGACAGAATGAAGTCTGTCGGGGCAGCTATTAACATAAAAAATCAGTGTTGCTTTGTTTTAAACAAATAGGGCAGAACAATGTCTGCCGGGACAGCTAGTTTTAAATATTACTAATAGCTGCCCTGACAGACTTCATTCTGTAAAAAGTTATTGGCCTGTCACAGCCTAATAGAAAAAACTGAAATAAAATGCATTTCAGACTAATCACTTTATTTATTGAATTAATATCTCAATAATAAATAACGACTACCTACAACAATAAGTTTTCTATTTCTATTAAAAAATCAGTGTTGCTTTGTTTTAGACAAATAGGGCAGGACAATGTCTGCCGGGACAGCTAGTTTTAAATATAAAGCTAAGAAACATATTCTTAAGATATTAGCGCTGTGAACAATAAGATAGGGAGCAGTGTAGCTTGGTCACTGATCAGAATTCGAGACATGCTGTGCTAGGTAAATTATTTATTCTATTAACAGTCACGAAGGAGATTCTTCCGTTGCTCACAAAGCTTCTACACAGTGTGTACTCTAATTATTGGGGAAAAAAACCCTGGTGTTTGAGCGTGATCTGAGCCAAATCATCTCATTGCACAACCCTTGGCTTAGAAACTGTATGATTCCAGCTATTTATTTACTGAATCCAATACACGAGTCTTCATGTATTTTTAAATAATCACAACTGGCAGAGCTTTTAATAATTTTGGAGTTCTTATTTAAACAAAACTAATGAAGTCATCGAAAAATGTATGGAATTGATTTGTTGCAATTTTATGAAAGCTTTTAGACTGATATAGCAGAAACCCTCGTTGGAAACTCTGTTGAAAAATGCTATATAAGCTAATGCCTGTAACCTCATCATGAGAGACCGTACATTAACCTTTATGATAGAGGCAATTCGCCTGTTTACTACCTCTTCCTTTCCCACCTGTCGGGATAAACTACCGATAAACGGGCCAATACCCACCTGGGCTTTTCTGTGCGAGTTTCAAAAGCAGATTGGTAACCGGCATGACCAGAATGCATTTTCAAGCGGTAGTGAAGTGTATATGACTTGCGTCTGTCATATAAAGATAGAAATTAAAGAAAATTTAAATAGTATACGGCTTTATATTTATGTATGAGTTCATTTTAATAAAAAGCTATTATCATTATATCAACAACTATTATATTTTACTATGAGATTTTTCAAAACGGCAGGTTTGTGATAAAATAATCAAGATCGAATAATTTTATCTGATTTTTTATGCAATGGTAAATCGATAAAAAGAAATCTATAGCTCAAAATGTCAATCTAAAATCCAAGAAAATGGTTATTCAAAAGGTTAAAAGAATGTTAAAATCTGGTATTCAATGCCAAAAATTAAGAATTGTAATTGTGACATACATTATTTATGATTTATAACTTTAATTTTCTAATCCATTAATCAGTAATAGTATTAAATCCATCACAAGTAACGTCACATCAGATCTCTCATACTGAGCATATAGACATCTTATACATACTGAACCCAAAACCCTTCTCTGGCTATAGTGGTATAGGTTAGTACTTTTTAACTTTTTTTTACTTGTTTGCTATTATCGTTAGCCTCAACCTCTAAATCATACCATATTTCATCTCCTATATGCTATTTGGGCAATATGAAATACAACTATGGGTACTACAGTTACAATCATGTTCTACAGGTTAGTAGACCATTTCTACTAAAATACTCATGGATATGGAATAAAAATATGTTTGATTACACATCAATCATAAAAAATAGGCTTAAATAAGTATAATGTGAAAGTATACTTTAAAGTAAAATAATAGTCCAGTAGAGAAACGAGTTAGGGGGGGGGGGATAAGCTTTAAAACGGATTTTGAGGGAAGAAGCTGAACGACACAACCTTCCCATCAGCTTTGCGACTCTACCGGGGATTATTTGCACCTATAACCATGGCCTTTGGAATAGCCACCTTCCTTTATCGCCATATTTATCAGGAAAAGTTAACTTACCTTGCGGCTTATAAAAAACAAAACAAGAAAAAAAAGGAAGGTACCTATATCTATATAAATGTATTAATGACAAAATTAGTTTCCGATCGTTTAAACTCAAATTATATATCAAGTTTGTGTTTAAATCTAAAATACCATTTTTTTTCTAGTTTGGCCCAAGCCCGATTCCATTCCTTTCATCAAAAATTAATTCTCACTCAAACCTATTAGTTTCAAACCTTGCAACCTCTTCAAAATAATCCTGCGAGGCGTCAGAAAAAAAATGGCGAAATTTATTTTTCGAGTACTACCAGTGGATATTTCTCTACTCGCCTTATCTCATTCTATTAAGTATCATACATTCGATTAACTTGTTGTATTATTACAACACAATTGTAAATTTCAATAACTAAGTTTTTAAAAAATCTAAAATATGGATTTTGTTTATAATTATTACTCCAGTATTATTGATTCGCAACGAGAATGATATTAAAATAGATATTATACTAATAAAACCACTAGAATCCGTGAAGGGGCTTGTGCTCAATACTTGGCAGAAACTGTACTGTTTCTTGGACAATAGTTGTGGAGAGAGGTGATTTGTACGAGATAACAACAATCGAGATAACGTCGAACTGACAGGTTTGAGGGTGCCCAATTTTCAGGGCCTGGATGAACCCAAGTTAGGTAGATTCCAAAGGGTCCGTCCGTGTTAATACAGATTTTGAATCTTCAGAACAGCTAATTGCACTGTACAAACTGAGCTACCCTTCGCCCTCTGCACATGATATAATAATAGAGAACACTGATGAAGGAATTTTATTGCATTGTTATTTAATGCACAAAATAAAATTGCCTGTTCATAATTTAAAAATAATTATTTTAAATAAATTTAAAATTAATTAATTACAACATGGCTTGACCAATAAGGATTTGCTCGTTTTGAATATAACTACTGTGGAATTGGACTAGTTTTTATGGTATCGTCTTTGCATTACTGTTAATAATTGTTGAAACTGTTATCAGCTATTTACAATGACATTACATTTGGTAACATTAACTAGTTTTAACAGAACACCATAAATTTCACAGATTATTTAAACAAAGCAAAAACAGATTTTGGAAACAAAAATCATATAACGAATTATTAAATAAATGGTACACCTCAATAATTTCTTATTGGTTTCTTTTAAATAGTCTTTTGTGGATCATTGGAAGTAAAAGGCGAGTGTTTTTTAATACTATAACTTAAATATAAAAGCATAAAGTATTGGATTCACTACAAGGTAGACATGACAACGGTTGTTCAGGGTGGTGATTTGTCAAAGGTCCATGCTCAACCCCCCCACACAATAAACATTTATTCATAATTTTAAAGTTTAATTATTTTTAAAATAAAAATTCTACTTCATCCTTTCAGATATGTTATATGAACAAATTAACAATTCGATTATACTTGAAGAATTTTTTTTTTTACTATAAAAGATGTATCACCTTTTTCATTCTAGAGTTAAGTACATCAATTTATATAACATAAAGTATATCTAGGTTTTGCATTTAGAAAAATACAAAAAAATATCCAGTGTCTAAAATACTGGAAAATAATAACTTTTATTTAAATTTAAAATACTGGAATAGCTGACTTTTATTTGTCATTTAATTTTATTGGAGCCTTGGAGTGACATTACTGTCTCAGATTAATGAGACTTTTATGAGGGTTGATTTGAAAGGCACCCATCTTCATTAATGTGTTTTTTTTGTTGGTATATATCCTTATGATGCCAGAATCATTATTGTTTTCTAGTATTTTAGAGACTTGAGGTTTTTTTTTTTTTAGTTTTTCAAGTAATTATTTTTAACCTCTTTACGAATTTACCAACTAGTTCTAGTTTGTAATATTAATAATAAATATCACCTTTCTTTTCATATATTATATATCACTAATTACATTTATGACATATGATTATCTATCAGTTGCAGGCTACGAACCAGAATTCGCAGAAGGCCTCAACAATTTGACAGTTCCTGTTGGTAGAGAGGCCACCTTCAGTTGTGTTGTCGAGCACCTCGGGGGCTATAGGGTAAGTAATTAAGTAATACTGTATATTACATATTGTAATAAAATTATTTCTGCTTCTACAAACCTCTATAAATTGTTTATCATTTATCAAAATACGACGATGGGATCCTTCACCCATTCATGGAATTAGGATACATTCATTATCTATATAATGACTATTCATTGTTAGAGCTTTATGAATCTTTTCTTTTAATGAGTTTGCTCCGCTCATGCCTTGCATGCGTCTGCAAAGCTTGCATAACTTCCGCAAATGTGTTGTTCTGAAGGTTTATTTGAGTTGGGAGATACTTAAACTCTAAGGCTAAATTGAAAAGTAAATAGGATAAGTAACATCCCCTTTGACTCGTTTATTCCAAGAAAATACTGAACTTTTTCATCTTGCAACATCATTTTGCTCAATTTGATATTTTTTGTATTTTATCTAATAACTCCATAATTCCACACACAACTTACGAAGATCGAAGTATCCCTTGATGAATCACTTGATAACTTTTTTAAAATCAGAAGTGACTTAGATACTTTTTTAAATGATCCGGCTGGATTCTACATATTTTATCAGGACGTTATTAGGAAGTTACTGAAACAAACCAAATTTAAAATCACTATACGTGATTTTACTAAACTATTTAAATGAACTAAGTCGTTGATGAAACTTCAGATATAATGATCTCAATTGGTAGAATCAGATGTATGAAGCATTCCAAAATACAAAATGAAAAAGAAACCTACGGAAAAAAGGTTTTTAAGTACATCAGATTAGCAGATTTACTTATTGTAATACTATTATAGTTGTAAATATCAATAAATTAAATTAAAAAAAAAAAGTATATCAGAATCATTCATCCTCCGTCTCCAAGAATTTACTGTTGCTATCTCTCTTAGGTATATCTCATCAACGGATAAATCCTATTTCTAATGACTTGTCGAATTTTCTAATAACGCTGATGAAGAAGCTAAAAAAAGTAAAATTGTTCCGAATTTTTATTTACCTTTCCGTTTTATTTCGAGAAAAGATGAATAGATTTTATTAGTTTTCAATCTAGTTAGTGATATTGTCATAACATAGTTCTGAACTTGCAACTAGAATTAGAGGACTCAGATGCTACGTGTTCTGAGTGTAATCATTTGGATCAGAGGCATGGGCACTCTGAGGTATATCGAGGAAACAATAGCAAGCATTCGAGATGGGTAGTTATCCTCAGATGGAGAGCGTATACTCAGAGTTTCATGGGTGCATCATGTCAGAAAAAAAAAGCATACTATAGGGAATACAGAAGCCTCTCGAGATATTTTACATTATTAAAAGAAAAAAAAGGCATATTTAGGTCATATGATGCGAAATGAAAATTACCTCATCTGCTCAAGGGCAAGATTGATGGAATGATTGATCTGTCCAGGTCGCAGGCGTCACTCCTCGTTGAAAATGCTCAGGCAATGCACAGGAATAATATCGATAGACTCGTTTCGTGCAGCGCTGAGTAAAATAAGATGGGTCGATATAGATAAATGTCGGTGAATCAGATAAGCCTTTTTAAAAAGAAAGCTTTATTGAAAAGAACAAACAAAACTGATAACGGTACATAAACTGACGGAGTAACAGCCTACTTCTAACTAAGTCTAAATGAGAACTCCTCCATTTTAATTAGGAGGGGTTTAAATAAGATTGAATATGCCTTAGCTAGTTTCTAAGAAGGACACCTGCAGTTGATCTGTTATCCTGAGAAAGCCACCTGCAGCTACCCTTTAACTCCTCCCTGGGCAAAATTGGGCGTTACTCCTGGAACGCAAATTTTTGACAATAAACTTCTTGTGCTCTCTATAGGAGCTGTTGGAAAATATGTTACAATGGGTTCAGGAGTATGAGTACTTAAGTTTTTACTATTTTTACAATACCCCTTATAATATAATACAAATACAATAATAAAGATGGAAATTAAAATAAAAATGATTATATAATATATATATACATGTTTATAGTAATAGAAGTGATTTCCTCATAGGGTTGCATAGTTATGGTTACATTATTGATTAATAATTCGTCTTCAAATAGATTAGTATAGTAAGGTTGGAATACATGGTGAGGGTTATGTCTATTAATTAATCTTAATTCTGAATAACAATCATTATTACTAATATTAATGAGACTAACTCTAGGTATAAGCATACGTTCGTTGTTACAATTAGTTATGTAAGTTTTATTATACACTATATATTGTTTAATATTTTCTTCATAATAAATATTTTGTAAAGTGCTACTTAATTTCCTACAATTATTTTTATTGTTTCTATTAATAATGTCTGTAATACATTGGTTATCAATAATTGTTACATTATTACAAAAGTATTCTTTAATATAATTACAATTTGCTCTATAATGTAAATTCTTATGTTCTAATATTAGTTTATCCTTAATGTCTATGATATAATAAGTCTTATTGATATATACAGGTGTTGGTATTATTAAATGTCCTTTATATATTTTATTTAAGACAGGCAATTTTATAAAAACATGAATGACATCTTGAAATTCTGAACAGTGTATTTTTGAATTTAACCATAATATTTCGTAATCATTAGAAATAAGGGTAATATTAGTTGGGGTGGTTGAAAGTACATCTTTCATTAAAGAAGAGTGTATAATTCCAATTTTGCAAAATTCCATTGCAATAGCTAAATTTGATAATTTGTCTTTGATGTTGGAAATGTGCATAAGAAAGTCATGAGATTGTAGGTTTGAGTTGACAAGGTTAACATTTCTTTTGATTATGAGTGAGTTAGTGTTTATGCTTTTAACATCCTTTTCGTATTTGTTTATTAATTCTTTAATGGTTTTTATAATGTTTAATTCGTTGTTTCTACTGGATTGTTCATTTAAACTCATTTGTTGAATAAGGTTATCATACCTTTCTTTGTCGTCCGAGTCCATTATTCCTGTAATATAAGAGAGTGCCTTTCCTAATACATTTATTAGTCCTCTTTTGGAACGTTTTGAATCTAAAGTTCTGATTAATGTCCGTACTGTGTCTAATGAGTCATAAATAACATCGGCAACTGGTGAGTCATTAAATTTACTACTGTATTTATTTAAATATTTTATTTCTTGTCTTAGGAGTGTTAAATTATAAAAATGGTAAGTTTCATAGTATGAGTCAATTAATTTTACTTAATTGATGGTGTAATGAATTACTCCAGGGGACTGTGTCAAGTCAGTTATCTTAATCGCTGTATAGTGCTGGATCATCACTGTCGTCATGAAGATTAGAAGAACCTTCATCTGAAATGGAGAAATATTGTTTTTTATGTTGTTTGTTAGGTCTTTGAATTTTACTAATATGTGTTGTAATCTGTTTCTTTTTTGTCCCTTGTAATACTAGGTTAACTTTTTCGTATCGGTCTTTTGCTTTAATTTTTCTTTCAGGGTTTTCATAATAAATAACTTCTTCTGTGGTTACGTCTGGTACATCTTCACGATTTTGATTAAGTTTTGTTATACGTTTTTGTTTTTCCTCAATGATTTTATTTTTTAATTTATTGTGTAGAAAAAGTAAGTCTTTGTGGTATTTATGAATGTATGCTTCTGTAATGTAGCTACTTATTAAGGGATTGGATGATTTTCCAAATGTAATTTCATTTGGGGTTAATTTTAGATGTTGATGTATAGAATTATTAAAGGCGATAGTTATTAAATTTAAATTTCTCGCTATTTCATAATTGTTTAATTAATTCGTTTTTCATTTCCGAGCCTTGATCACAAATAATTTGATTAGGAGAGGGATAAAAACTTAAATAACATTCTATAGCTTTGCAAATCCTTATGGCGTTACAGTTTGGTAATAAATAGGTAAATGATCGTTTAGAAAAAGTGTCTATTGCTGTGAAAATATTGTGTTTATTGTATTTAAGTACATCAATCATAATTTCATCAAAAGGTCTGTCTGGTGTTGGGGTAATTTCAAATTTTGGCTTTAATGGTTTTCTTTCATATTTTGTGAGTTTACAAATTTCGCATTTGTTAATAAATTCTGTTATTTTGTCTTTTAGATTTGAAAAATAATATTCTCTTTTTAATTTTTCTAATGTTTCTAATATACCTCGATGTGAAGTTTTTCCTAAATGGTAATGTGATATGATTTCTAGTTGCTCGTCTAACGTTTCTATGTCCTTAACTATTGTGAAATATCTTTTAATCTTAACACTGGGATATTGTTCTGTAATTATGTCTCTAATTTTTGTAAAATACTTTTCATATTCAGTTTCTAGAGCTGAAAAACGAATTGAACATAAAAGTCCGTAAGTTGTGTTAGGTTCAATGAGTTCATATAATAATTCTGGAAGATCATTGACATCATTAATAATTAAAGTATGTCGTTTCTTATTGCCAAATAGTTTTTCAAATTTCGATGATTTCTTTCACTCCTGTTTATAATAATTTGATGTTTTTCAATGTTTATAGGTTTTTTTATTTTTGATAATAATTGTTGACCTATGATAATTTATGTTGAAGAAATTGGTCCGGGTAGAGGTCACTGAATGAAATTCTCAAGTAATTTCAGATGATATTTATTGTTAGCCAACGTTTCGACCTACGTTGTAGGTCTTCTTCAGGGCTATAAGCAAAATACAGACAATTTAAGAAAGCGGTATGAATATATTAAAACATTTTAAATATAGATAAACTAAAAGAAGGTGAATACAGGCAAAAATTGATAATTATGTGTAATAATGATGATAAAAATTGATAAAGGTGTACAGTAAAGTAATTATGAAGGTTAAAATGTAGAAAATAATAATAAAACATGAAGAAAATAATAATAAAACAGAAAGTGTTGACAGTTAAAAAATTAAGGTATTACAGATAAATAAAAACTGAATATACAATAGGAATGTGAAATGATATGGGTAAATTAGAAAGTGATAAGAATTACGCACTAAAATTATAGGTAATAAAAAAGAAGAAATAAAAATTGTAAAATTATAAAAATCTAGAAACGAATTATATAAAATAGAATAAAATTGAAAATAAAAATTATTTTAGAAAATACAGTATTAATATTAATAGGTAGAAAATACTTTATACTAGTGTAAAGAATATTAATTACATAAGAGAATGCAAGAAGACAGTTTATAAAAATGTAAAATATCAATTGTATAAAAGTAGGTATGTTTTAAGTAAGGTACGTGATAATATAATCAGGCTATATTGGACTAATTAACAGGCTAATAACAGGCTATATTGGAATTATGATATATATTGATGAATATTTAGGGTGGTATATAGATAACTAAAACAAATAAACGCCTTACAGTAATAATGAGCTTGGAAGTAGTGATAATAACGGTAAATTGGGTATAGTACTGTTTTAGGTTATGAGGGAAAGAAATTAAAATGAAATGGAGGAGGGAGGGTGAGTAAATAGTGCAAAACATAAGTTACCTGTGGGGGTGGGACGGGGGGTGGGTCCTCTCTGGCTATGAAACACTGACTGATATAATTGAGAAGGAAGGATGGTCCCCCACCCTTACTAAGTGTAAAAAAATTTCTCAGAATATAAAAGCCGTTACAATGGCTATAAGTAACGTATAAAGGGGAAGAAGCAAATAGTGTAGAAGCCTCATATAAAGACTTGAAAATCCATACACACACACTCACATACACATATTCGTATGTATATGTATATATATACATATATATATATATATATATATATATATATATATATATATATATACACACACACACACACACACACACACACACACACACACACACACACAGAGGGACAAACATACATACTTATATATAATATTGGCACGTATGAGAGGGGGGGGTAGGAGAAAGTCATTAGGAAGTGGGGGTGGTTAGTTATTTTGTATTAGGTCTAGTATGTGTCTGTAAACTATTGATAGGTTATTTTTGTCAGTCTTTGTGTTTAACGGATTTTTTTCTAGGTTAATGTATAATGATTCTGTAATTAGTCTTTTGGTATAATTAGGAACAGTGGCGAGAACAGAGGATTGGTCAAAGTTAAAGGTGTGGTTAAGGGTTAAGACCTGTTCTGATAGTTTGGAAGCAGATATGTTCCGGGTAGATATAGAGGTCTTATGTTGTGATAGTCGTCTGTAAAAGTGGTTTTTTGTTTCCCCAATGTAGGAGGAGGTACAATGTATAAGGAAAAGATCGGTATATGAAGGAACTGGGGTTCGGTACTGTTGGGTACGGGGAGGGGTAAATTACATTACTAGGGTGTTTAAGGGGGTCTAGTAGTTTATTGGTAATGTGGGCTGGGAAGTTGTTAGAGAGTAGTATGTTTTGGATTCGTAGGATGTTGGTTGGTCGAAATTGGGTGTCTGATAGGGATAAACACCGGTGAATAAGGTTTTTTGCTGTATTGATCTTCTGGTGGTAAGGATGCTGTGAGAAAAAATTGAGGAGTCTGCCGGAATATGTGGGTTTGGTGTACCAATCAAAGGACAAGGAGCTATCATTATTTCTTATAATGAGGAGGTCAAGAAAGGGGAGGGTGTGATTGGTTTCAGTTTCTATGGTAAATTTGAGACGGGGATGGTAGGAGTTAAAGTGCTTTGATTTAATTTTCTATAGTCTACGACCATTCTAACTTTCTTTATTCCGCTAGCATCCATTTTTTTTGGAACTATCCATAAAGGAGAGTTGTAAGGGCTATTACTAGTACGAATGATTCCATCATGTAATAATTTCTTAACTTCATTGTGAATTTGTTCCTTAAATTGTTCAGGAAATCTATGATTTCTTGAATAGATAGGATTGTCATTTATTGTAATTATTTTATGCTTTACTAAATTAGTAGGTTTTAGTGTTTCATCGTTTTTTTTTAATTACTTCTCCGTTATCTTTTATTATCTTTACTAATTTTTCGAAAACTTCTTCTTTAATATGATCATGTCTTATGACATCCCTTATTTCACCTTCATCTTCCATAAGATTTATGGTGTTATTATTTTTTGTCATTGGGAATTCATATATATGATCCCTAAATTTCATAATTATAACTTTTCTGTCACAATTAATTTCAGTTTTTAAATTTGTCATTGTTTCATATCCCAATAAAACATTAAATCGGGTTGAAAACGAAAATATTAAAAATTTTGATTTTACTTTTATTCCTAAGTAAGGCTCTAAGGAGAGTAGAACGCTATGTGTTCCTTCAGCTCTACCTGTTGGCGTTTTTACCACAAAAGTTTCATTAATTATTTGTGCATCTTTCGGGACTATGTCCGGATGGATGTAATTTTTTGTAGCTCCTGTGTCTATTAGCCATTCAAATCCTAAATTGTCAATTAATTTTGTTAAGTCGTTAGTAAGATTGATTTCGTTTAAAATTACATTACTTGGTCCGGTGGAACTTCTGAACTGTGACCTGAGTCTAAAAAATGGTCTTGGTTTTTCTCTAATTTTTCTAGTCTTTTTCTAAGTTCTCTTATAATAGTATCTTTTTCATCTTCTTCACCTACATGGTGAACGCGGTTTGATACTGTTCTCATAGATACAGTATTTGCATCATATTTTTCAATTGGTGGTGGATTTTGTTTAAACTGACCCGAATTGGGTTTATTAAAAAAGTGATGTTGGTCTTGAGGAGACCAAGGTTGATTATGAACAGCTTGATTAAAGTTCTGTCCTTGATTATAATTTTGTGGTTTATTAAAATTTTGTGGTGCATTATAATGTTGGTTATGCCAAACTGGTCTTTGATGGTTGTAACCGTAAGGATTCTGGTCATGAATATTATTAAAATTAGGATGATATTGATTATGTCTTGGTGATTGAAAATTATTTTGTTGGTTGAAAGGCTTATGATTTTTATTATGATTTGTTTGTTGATTATGAAATTTGTCTTTATGAAATGGTTTAAAATTATTCTCTCTACGAGGAGGATATAGTCTATGTACTATGTGTGATGCGGTATTTTTAAGCATAATATCTATGTCTTCTAAAGTTTCAAATTTAGTATGATAAATAAAATCAGTTAGTTCCGGTCTTAATTGATGTACTGCATGATGACTAATTTGTCTGTCATATCGTTCCATCTCGTCAACTTTATCTTCTATTTCATTATCAGCATATGTTCTAGCATAAAGATCACATCTTTTCATTGCTAATCTATCAATAAAGTCGCGTGGATGTTCATTAGGAAAGCTTTTAGTATTTAAAATTTTGGCAAGTAATTGTTCTTTAGTTCTACCATAGTGTCCTGATATTTAGAGGTTAAAAAAGCAAGTACGTCATTTACATGTTTAAAGTCTTTGTCATATGTGGCACAATCTTTGCCTTACCTTTTAATTTATTTTGTACTGTCAATAATAATTTCGAATGATTAGTATCCTTATGTGGGTTATCTAAATTAATTTACAAATTTAACTAATTTACAATATAAATCTAAAATATACTTTGTACTTCTAATGAAGTCTACTAATAATAAGGGGTTACCGTCGTATTCTGGGATGAGTTTAAAATCATATTCTTTAATTTCAAGAGCCATTGTGTGATCTATAAAAGTTGTATCAAAATTTCTTAAATTATTTAATCTATCTTGTAAACTGTGCATGAATAATTAAAATTAAATTTAAATTTAGATTTAACAATTAATACTAAAACTAATTAAAACTAATGTTACTAGTCAATTTTATGTTTACAATAAAGTTATACAATATTGCTGCTTTATAGCTTGTCTTCTCTCTGACTCGTCCTTATCGCTGATCTTGCTTCCTCTAAGGTCGGTTTCTTGACAATTAGTCCAGAGTGACGTTCCTTCGTGAAGATAGCGTGAATTAGAAGTTCATAAATATGAAGTTCTATAGTCTTCGATCAAAATGTTCAGACTTGAGTTGGAAATTGTTTAAACAATCTTCTTTACCAGTAAAATGATGATGCTTCTATGAAGATCTGTCTATGCTGGATAAAGCCCTCAAGTCCCTGTTTGGGCGCCAGATAAATGTCGGTGAATCAGATAAGCCTTTTTAAAAAGAAAGCTTTATTGAAAAGAACAAACAAAACTGATAACGGTACATAAACTGACAGAGTAACAGCCTACTTCTAACTAAGTCTAAATGAGAACTCCTCCATTTTAATTAGGAGGGGTTTAAATAAGATTGAATATGCCTTAGCTAGTTTCTAAGAAGGACACCTGCAGTTGATCTGTTATTCTGAGAAAGCCACCTGCAGCTACCCTTTGACTATATATCTACAGCCCCGGTAAATAAGTGTTTTGTTTTTTTAATTTATTTATTGATATTTACAACTGTATTACAATTACACAAGTAAATAGAATGCATGTTACATAATGACATGAGAATGACAAGTAGAGAAACTACCCACTGGTACTACTCAAAGATAAGTGGTTAAGTATGATTTTCTTCAAGATGTTTCTTGTACTTAGGTAAGCGGAATCGAGTTACTTTACTTGTGAATAAGGGGCTAAGTAAAGCACTGGCTTGAAATGGAGTTATTGCTTATATTACAACTCCATGTCCTCTTTTTTTTAACTGTTACTTATTTTAACTGATGTTAACGGATAAATAGATTTTCATGGTTAAGCGTTTTTCAGACTGTCTTAGGTAGGATAATAAAAAATATATAACTAAAACAATAAACTATTTATAACTAAACAATAAATTTTCGATATGCCAGTCACCTCGAACTAACAATTAGATTTGTATAACTTATAATTCTACACATATATCTATATATATATATATCTATATATATTATATATATATATATATATCTATATATATATATATCATTTGAACCACGAAGCTCTATACATCCGTTTTTTTGTTGTTTTACAGGTCATTGCTAATTTCCCTGTTTCCAAAAAATGATTGTTTTCCCCTTATACCAATCTATAAAAATATAAAAATAAAAATATTTACCTTGAACCAAAAAACAGTCAATGTCAAAAGCTCTGACTTATAATTTGAGTGAACTGCGAGATGCTAGAATATAAATCATATGTCAAAAGGGCCATTGTGGGGCCGAAGCCCCTTCTCATCAAGATATGATATTTATTCATTGTTAAGAGCTTCTTAAAAAATTGAGCCGATATTTTTAAAGCCAATATAGACTCCGGAAGTCTTTTTTTTTGGTATCCAGGTAACGATTTTAATTTTTGTAAAGTTTTTATTATAACTTATCAGGAAATAAAACTCTACTAAATAGAGTTGGAATCAATAAAAGGAAAAAAAAACATTTTTGATATAAAACATGGTTATGAAGAATGAAAATTGGTTGGGACCCGCAAAAATAAGTTTTTCGCTAACTGTGAGTAGAGCATGAATAACTTTTTTTATAGATGAATAGTAAAATAAGTGTAACAACACTATAAGTTATACTATTCATAGTTGTAAGCCTTGCTCATAACTATTTTTACGACACACAATCACTAAAGAATAGATAGATTGTTGGCATAATCAAAGTTTCTTTATTTTGTATAATGACCATGAAAAAAACATTGTAAATTAAGAATTTATAAACATATTGTGATTTTTTAAATAATAAAATGCATAAAAAGATTTCAATAATTAATCGCCTTTGCCATAATGTACCGGTAAAGCTTAATAATGTAAACGCCCAACCAAAATGTGTTAACACCAAATTATATTCATTCATGATTGTCTACCGTTGGGAGTCCTATGCCTCATCGTTTTCTGCATCCATCCTATTCCCATTGCATTCCATTTGAGACGTTTTAAAATTTGGGGCTATTTTGTTTCAAGATGGATGGGAAAGATGCATGGTTTGGAGATTTTTAACAATAAATTATCTCTTCAATATAACTTAGTGTTTAATTTTTAAAATAAATTAAATTAAGAAACATATAATGATAAAACGCTATTATTTGATTAAGACGGGAGCAAGATGAATTCAGATAGATATGATCATATGCAAAGAAATATCTGTAGCCATTTATAGACTATGACAAGAAAATAATTTTGATCTGCGACCAGGTCCTTTAATAATGGTTAATGTGTACCGTACGAGTATATCTGTTCAAGCGCTTTATAATAAAAGCCATTTGGTATCTGCATAAGTACTTGCACTAAATAAAAACTAAAAAGTTGTAAGAAAAATCCCCATAAAATAATAGGTAATTAGAAAAATAAGTAAGTAACATTCATTGTTCTCTACAGCTCATGCAGTGTGAGGTTTCCTTCTTTAAAGCCCAGACCTCACCATTTCCCTTCTGTTCGATTCCAGTTTTCTCTTCACGAAGCACTCCTTAACGCCTTATTCCGAGTTCTGGCAGGGTCTTCCTCTGGACCATTTTCCATCAACATTAGCCAGAATGTGTTTTCCATTCTGAGGGCGTGTCCAAATCACCTTAAACGATTTTCCTCAATAATGTATTTCTGCTGGAACGACTTCGACTGGTTTGATCTAATGGTCGGGTTACGAATATCGTCCCGTCTGGTTTTCCTCTGACTATTCTAAGGAATCTCATTTAGGACACCTGGATCTTACCTTCATTCATGATTTTTAGTGACCAAGATTCGCACGAGCAATTCAAGTAAGTCAATAAAATATATATATATAAGAAGAAACTAACAACATGTCATTAGTTACTTCTGATGAATATCAGCTGATAGTTATAGTTGAATAGGGTTCATCTGTTTGGGAATAAAATATCTGTTGGAAAAGCATGGGTTTTATTCAGGACAGAGAAGAAGTATGGCGGATATTAAGCGGAAATGATTTCAGAAAAAGTGTAAATGCAAAGACCAGAAAACCGAGATCTTGTCTTCTGGGATTGGAAATGTCTATGTATACTCATGTTGAGTATAGAAGAACTATATTATTCTGAAATTAACTTAGTCAATTAAATTTAAGAAATACGGAAATTGTCAATGGTTTTATTATTTTTATTTTAAATATATATTCTTCATAAGAATGGACTCAGCCAAGAGTGAAGCATTAGGGCTCAGCGATGCATACGGACGAGGAGATGGCACGGAGCCAGTACTTATAAAGGCGAGCAACCATCAATCTGCTTGTTTTCCAACAGAATACTCTTCGTGGCAACCACTCACCCACCGGCTTGTCACAATGAGCCTAGATTTAAATTACAAATAAAATAAACAATATCAACAAATTTATTTTAGATGTAAAAAAACGAAATAAATTTGTTTCTAGTTTAAGTGCAGACGTTAATTATTTATACTTTTGTTTTTACTGTAAAGTAAGATGGAACGTTAGGACTGGAGTTTAAAGTACTTCTAATAGGTTTATTTCTGTTTACATTACTCCAGTTGTTGAAAGTTACTACGGCTTTGACTTACATCGCTTCTTTTATTACAAATCAAATTTTTTGTGACAATTTTTCATTTACTCGTAGTTAGTCTTTATTTTTCTGCAATCCCCACAAAAAAAACAAAACAATTTATAAAGGTATTTTGGGTAAAACACAGTTTTCCTCCAAGTCTAGAAGATTGGTACTACTAGGCATGTCTCTATGAATATCATCGGATAGCGATAATGGCTCATTCTGCATACATTTCCATATCATCTTTACTCTTGTCTGGATTGTTTTTTAATATAGTAATATTTAGATATTACTTTGCAGACTATTGGTTTGATTGGTGATCTGATAGCTTTATTTTTTTCGTAAAAGTTTTCATGTAAAATGTATTAGTTCAAAAAACTCCTATGTTCATAATAAACTTATTGTTAATTTTATTATACATAAACTAATTATTTGGCTCTGTAGTTATTCACATCTAATTTATTTCCTTTTTGTACACTGGATCGCCCATTCCTCTGGAATACTTATTGTTTGCCAAATATCTTGGATAATTTGGGTTATTTTTTTTAGAATACTTGGACCGTTTTTGAGCTTTTATTGTGTTTTGCTAATCATTAAACCCCAGGTGACCCTCCTTTGTTATTATTATCATTATTATAGGCGTTCCGACATGGGTTGCCTCGGCCTGTCAGAGCAGAGCTCGGTCCATCTAATCCTCTTCCTGAAGATCCCTACCAGCCATCTCTTCCTGGACTCCCTCCATCCACTTGCTTCTGGTCCGTCCGCATATTCTCCTCTCTTGTAGAACCCAATCAAGCACTCTGTTCGGCCAACATTCAAACGCCATTCTCTTCAATTACCATCTTAGGCGGCGTGCCTCGATCCTTTCATTTGTTGGTATATTCACATCCATCCTCTGTCGAATCTATTTGTTTCTTAGTCCATCCAGCCTAGTGACACGGAGACACCTCCACCAGAAATCCATTTCAATCGCCTGCATCTTTGAGTACAGACGAGAGCTCATAGTCCAGGTCTCCGAAGAATAAGTCAGAATAGATTCGACAATGGTTGTGAAAATACGACGTTTATTTTCTGTGGATTTCTCTGTATTCCATAGGACCGGATGTAGCATTCTAGTAGCTTTTCGGGCTTGCTTCACCTTTTTTCTGTCTTCATACTCAGACTACCCGGTAGTATCCAAATAAGATCCCAAATTATAATATATTTACTTTATTATAAGCCTCCCTGTCCACCAGAAGCGCATTTGTATCAGGATCTCCAACGCCCATATACTCGGTCTTCTCGAAGGTTATTCTTAAGACCACCTTTTCGTAGCACATCTTGATCATTTCAAGGTAGACCTTCCGCCTTGCGAACACAACCTGGTCGTCAGCGAAGAACAAGGATAGTAGCTGTTCGTCATCAATGAACGGCCCAACATGGCCCAAGTTGTACACTTGTACCACGGTTTCACTGCTCGTGAAGATATATCTTGAAAAGAGTGGTTTAGATGTTACACCCTTGTTTCTATCAACCTTAGTACCATGAAAAGGGTCCGAAAGGTGGTTACCGCATTATATCTGATATATGTCGTTGTTATATAGGTGTCTCAGGCCCTACTAATGCCTGCTCCTTCAATTGCTATCCATAACCTTTCTCTAGGCACATTGCCATATGCTGGTTCCATATTTATGAAGGCCATATGGAGTTCCTGCTTCCTTTTCTGGTACTTCTCAATTAGTTGACGAACAACAAAAATATTGTCCGTACATGACCGTCCAGCCGTGAATCCCGCTTGTTCCTGTGGGGTAGAGTACGCTTGTTCCAACTTGTCCCGGAGCAGCCTGCCAATAATCCTGGCAATCGAACTTTGTACGCAGATCCCGCGATAATTCCGGCAAATTTTTCTGTCACCCTTCTTATATATTGATGATATGTAGCCAGCCCTCAGGTCATCCGAGAAATCATCCCCACTGAAGACAAGGTTGATCACCTCCGTTAAAAGGGTTGCCAGTTTTGCGCTACCAGCTTTCAGGAGCTCCATTGCTAATCCCAGAGAAGTGCCAGTCTTAGCCTTTGATAGGGCCCGCTGAACACCACTCTCCTCCACTTCTACCGGTTCCTCGGCTTCTACATCCTCAATGTCATTTTCCTGGGACGCAAACTAAGGCTTAGGAGTCATTTTCGCTTAGGAGGGTTCCGTAATGATTCTACCACTCCTTTTCCTTAATGGGAGATAATAAATTTCCCTTTCTTGCTGTCCTCAACTTTCTCATCACTCCCCAGGACTCCCGGATTCGATTAAAACCTCAGGTACAATTGATTCTCCGGCAGCATCTCTCCCTTAAGTCGTTTTTCGCTTTTTTCACCTGTTCTTTAACTTTCCGGCTCAGGGTTCTATATGCCTCCCAGTAACCATTCCTGGTGGAAGAGAGATATTTCACATAGGCAAGCTTCTTTTCCCTTACTATTTGGGCTATTTCCTGAGTCCACCAATTTGGCAGATGCCTCTCCTCCTCTTCACCGAGAAGCTCTCTAGCTGCAAAGTGGACGCATTCATTAAGATGCCCATATTTTTCTTTCACCGTATGCCCATATTAAAGATCAATATTCCCCTCCAACCTCCATCCCTATCCCTATCCCCTGAAAACTCTCACTTCTTCGACCTTAATTGAGCATTCTTGTCTAGTAATGCAATTATGTAACATAAGGACTAGAATCCCGGCTTGCTCCACGTTCTTTGATGGATCTATTGTGTTTAAGTGTTTTGAATTTTAAGATCTAACGACTCGCAAATTGACATTTTATCATAGGAGCCTCTGACCATTGTCTGTCACAACTTACTCACCAAATCGTCCCATCACCCGGCGGCCAACTTCTCGTCCCACTCCCACTGAAATCGCCTGCAAGGATGATTTCTGAATTTGACTGCACTTTTTCCAAATCTCCTCTTAGGCTCTCTTCAAACTCATCTTTACTCGCGTGTGGCTCGTAGTTTCCTGGCGCATACACCCCTATGATCACAACCCACCTTCCTCAGAGGTTCCACACTCTTCAAAATTTCGGAAATTTCCTCGGAATGTGTGATCATGCTTTTAACTTTTTCTTTGCCATCATAGAAACCCCGGCTTTGTCTCTTTCCTCTTTTGATACACCACTCAACAAGTGAACATACTCCCCCATCCATTCTTGCCCTTTTCCTTTAAGCTTAGTCTCAGTTAGCACAATTTCGTCCAGCTGGGAAGCCGAAATCTCTCTTTGTACCTCCTCTTTCTTATTTGATAGGCTCTGTACATTCCATGTTCCAAAATAAAGGGTCCGTGTCATTTTGCAAAGTCTTTTTCCGTGTAATCCATTTGGATCCGAGGCTCTCTGTTGACTGTTTTTAGCAAAGTAGATTTTACATCTTTGAGCAGCTAACCTTAGCGAAAACCCCAAACCTGAAGGACCGGGGTTTTCCTTGCCTTAGACAGACCACCATCACGTGGTTTACAAGTTCTATCCACCCGGGTTTTTCTTCGGAGTTGTCCTTCTCCTAGGCAGAGTCCCGCACTAAAGGGCAGCGCCTATTTAGTGGCGACGCTCCTCGCCATGTCACAGAAGTCGTTTCAGGGCCCGCTGGGGTATTTAGCGAGCATGGCCACGTCACTATCCATGTTCCCCCGCCCTAGACTTGGCCGCACATGACCCAAGGCTTGTATTCATCATATTTCCAGCTATCCTGTCGGTGAAAACAGGCCATTGAGATCCGCCTGTTACCTAGAGCTATAGGTTCCCTATAAGAGGGCAGGTATCTTATGTCAAATATGATTTCAGTTAAATAAAAAAAAAACTGTGAACATTACTGAAACTGACAATGAAGTATTTGGATGTCGTTCATAATAAATTAATGCCAGACATAGTTTAATGAGCATGTTTGTTTGATTCTTGGAAAATCATAATAATACCATTATTTTAACAATTTTAACGATTATGTTACAGATAATTCATAAATTTTCAATGTTACATAAACTATGTTGTTATAACTATTTGCTTTCAGATGAATCATCTAATTCTTTATTGAAGGTTATTATTAATGATAATTGAAACATAAAACACTAAAAATGAGGGTTAATAAGGTAGAAAACATTTTTTTAAATGTAATTTTAGCAATGGGAAAAGATGTTTCGCTTGATAAGGGGTTCACACAGGCACAGGCGAAATAACTCAAAAGGGCCTGCTGAGGTAGATGTTACCTAATTAAAAAATATTACAAAAAAGAAACCCCAACACGAGACTGAAAAGGCTACTCCCCTTCAATGGAATTGATATTATCAACTGTTGTGAATTTCCCGAGATAATAATTTCATCAAAGGTACAGGACTCCATTGAAACAGTAGCCACCTTAGGATTATATTATACGTATTTTATTTTGCATTCATATATTAATATTCAAAGCTATCCAAATATTTATATAGCTTTCCACAAATTATATTTTATTACCTTAGTTGCAAATTATATTTTATTATCTTTTATCACATTTGATAGTTATTATAGGCTCTAGGACGCTCCAAGGGCACACCTAGCCTCTACAAAGTGGTTACCTAGATTATAATATTATTCTCTACATAATATTCTCCATTATGTATTGAACCCCGTATCCTTCAAGGGTTGCAGTGGGACATCTTTTTTATTTCCTTTTTTGTTGGTTTCACAATTGATTAGGTTAGGTTATGAAATCGACCTTTTGTATTAATATGTGCATTACAGTCACAATCAGTTATGTAATTGTAATAAAAAAAGTGATGTAACTAGGAGGGAACCCTACCTTACCATATACATTACCCTTACGTTTCGTGTTGAAAGTTATTGGAATAACCGAAAAAAAATGATTAACGATTGTTATTCTTATTGTAATTGCTAACTCTAAACTTGCTGACTCCTTATAGATCAGGGAAAAGCCGTTTTATTTGATATTTTGTAACTATATATAAAATTAAATTGAGGTATATAAGGACTTGAATTTAAATAATATAAAAAAATAAATATGTTATTCAACTTAATTTATGAATTTAAAAAATAAATCCTCAAGGTAGTATCCTTGGTCCAATCCTATATACAGTTTATACAGCTGACATCCCGACTCATCCTAATACTATCCTTACCACGTATGCTGATGATACATGTGTATTATCAGTCAACACCAGTCCAGTTATTGCATCCCAAAGCCTCCAATCCCATATCACTGATCTTGAAGAATGGTGTCAAAACCGGAGAATTAAAATAAATTCTCAAAAATCGCATCAAATCACTTTTACCTTACGTCGTAAACCAATGACTTCCTGCCCTACAGTATCCTTTAATAATATCCCTCTGGTGCCTGTAGAACAGATCCGATACATAGGGTTGCGCCTTGACAAACGATTAACCTGGAATCCTCATACAAGACTGAAAAGACAAGAAACCACACTACGTTTCAGGCTACTTCAACACTTACTAGACAAACGTTCTAAGCTCCCAATTAACTACAAAAGACTCATCTACATGACCATCATACGACCTATTTGGACTTACGGAGTAGAGCTTTGGTGCTCCACTAAGCCATCGAATTCCTTTCGTATCCAATCCTTACAGTCCAAAATCCTTCGTAAAATCCTCAATGCTCCTTATTTTGTTAAGAATAAACTCATCCATAACGACCTTAATGTCCCTTTTGTTGCTGATTTGGCCCGAACCCGGTATCTATCCTTTCATAACAAACTTCATTACCACTCAAACCCTCTAGTTTCAAACCTAGCTTCCTCTTCAATTCCCGATAATCCTCCGAGGCGTCTGAAAAGAAGATGGCCACGTGACCTCCTTACTTGAACTTTGATTTGAGTACTACCAGTGGGTAGTTTCTCTACATTTCATTATCATGTCATTATATATCACTTAGCCTATTTACTTGTTGTATTATTGTATTACAGTTGTAGATATCAATAAATAAATTTAATAAAAAATAAATAAAAGGGGGTGCCCCTATCCAACCAACAGCGAACCAATCCTCTTATTACAAATTATACAATATGTCTATTTAATTATACTATAGTGGGCACTTAACGTTTGTTAATATGTACCCCGATATTATACTAAAAATTGAAGTTCACTTTAGTAATTATTTTTTTACCCACCTGATGAGCCTACTACAATATAAGGACCAGCTTAGAATATTTTAAAGACATTGTTTTTATAGTATTAAATGAAATAAAGATTTTTATTTTATTTTGATTTGTTTAATATATTTAAAAAAAATTCATTGTTATAAGTAAACTATCAATCTCATTTCACTGTATTAACATTATTAAAAACGACATATTGGAATTTGTCCATATTTATTTTATCACGACGAGCGAGTTAAACTCTATCTTTTCGTGTGAAGCATATATTGCCCATGCTTCCATAAAAGCATACGAAAATATAACAAATAATGACATTGAGAAATCTGTCGTAATAACTGACTCACTATCAGTGATAAATGCATTAGAACGACTTTGGACAAGAAACTCAGTTTTACTCAAAATTCAGAGCATGGATAAGGCCTTAAAAGAAAATAATAAAATAGTTTCACCATTGTGGGTTCCTTCTATGTACGTATAAGTGACAACGAACGAGCTGAGCTGGGGCTAAAGCAGCTGTAAATAGTGATGAATTTCCCTTGTTAGAATCCACCTTTTTGTCTGAATGGCTGGCAGTGATAAGAAATAAAATTGGGATGACAAGTGGAAGAGCCTTCCGCAAAACCACCTCCACCAAATCAGAGAAAAAACTCTGCTTGGATCCCTCCAAACGGCCTAACGCCAGAAGAATGTAGTGTAATAAGCAGGTTAAGAATTGTTCATACAAAGCTGACACCTCTCCATCTACTTTTAGGTCAATACCAACCAACCTGCCAAAGCTGTAACAATGTACAGTTTACCGTAAATCATCTATTTGAATGCAAGATGTATCAAATAGAAAAAACAAATTTGGACGTTGAAACGTGCCAACCTTTCAAAAATGATAATGAACTACAGAGGACCTTGCACCTTGTAGAGTACCTAAAACTCACAAATTTAATAAAAGAAATATAAGAAGAGCAGTCGTTGCTAATGGCCCCAGCAGTCGAAGCCACGTTAAAGAAAAAAAAATTAGTATATTTACTAAATGAATTATCTAATTGCATAATTATAATAAATAAATACAATTAAGTATGTATATGTAAACTTTTGTTTACTGCCATATGACTGATTGTTATCGATTGTGCTATCGTCATTAGTGACAGTATAAAAGATTGGAGTGTATTATTGCTAACAATAAACTTGCTGACTCCTTATAGATCAGGGAAAAGCCGTTTTATTTGATAATTGTGTACCGTAAATAAAAGTACGGTGAATCACTTGTTTTGGTTCTATGTATAATTTAAAATGATTTATTTCACTTACTGTATTATCAAACTTAATAACAAACTAATAGAAACTGTTAGTAATTAATAGTTCATATACTATCAATTCTAGAGGTATCATGATGAGACTGTAGGTACTCAGAAAATCAGAAACTCAAATACAAAATCTATTTTATATTATTATTTATAATTTGGTATCATAACTAAAATAGTTTTTATTCTATGAATAAAGTTTTAAATTAAATAAATGAAGTTTCCACAGTGTAAACGTCATTAGATAAGAAATTTCAATCCTTAGATGTTTTCGTAGGCTTAATAGAAACGTCAGTGCGAGGAAGCCCTGCGATATTTTGGAGCTATCAACATGCAAATCTCAAAATTAGCCGAGACTTGTCTCCATTCCTCATCTACCTTGTAAATAATTGGCTGAGGAACCCTTTGCCCCGGGCTGTATTAACCAACACATTCTATCTCCAGTTTACATGCTTAAATTACAATGGAGGAATCTTGTAGGAAGTCATCACTTTATTACACCATTAGTCATTTATATACAATTGTTGACAAATCACAGCTAATATATAATAAAAAATAAATAAAAAATTTTAAAATTAAGGATTTCTTATTTTATTGAGGAGATAACGGTTAGGGTCAAAAATAAAACCCATAAAAATAGTGAAGGATATATAAAAAACTGTTCAAAGAGGAAAATAGTAAGAGCCCAACAAACAAGATAAGAAAACGTATAAAATAAAGTAATTGGAATAATCAAGATACAAAAAATGATTTTAAATAATTAATGAATAAAAATTTGTGCACAAAAGACCTGTTTTGGGCAAAGGGAATCAGGTATGTAAAAAATGAAAAAAAAGATTATGCTAAAAAATATAGATAGATGTTAAAAGAAAATAAGGTTAATAAGAGCATCTAAATAAAAACAATATTTAGTTACATAATTTTATATATAATAAAAAATGATTATTAGCTAAAATAAAAGAGGATGGCAACATTTGATGCAATATAACTTCGAAATTATTATAAATAAAACTGCACAGAACAAATTATTTTTTAATAGTCCCAACTACAGGAGTGGAAGGTAGTAATTAAGAAAAATTAGGAATGAATAGAATATTAAGAAGGCAGTGGATATGTGATAGCTCAGTCATTAAAGTCAAGAAGGGGCAAGATATATCTTAAGTTTGAAAATAAGGGTATCACGACGGATTAGTTGTCATATATGGTTGGGAGACGTGGACCCTAATCAAGGGGGATAAGAGATTGATATATACTTGGAGAATATATATTCTTAGAAGTATATAGTCCCACCAAAGTAGGGATAAAATAAAACGAAAAAAATGTAAAAACAAAATTAATGAAGTGTTATAAAACGAACAATTAACTTATGGACAAAATAAGGAATAATAAGAGTGTTGGGCCCCGTACATTGAATGGAAAGACAAGACTACCAAAGCAGATAAAGGAGGGACATCCAGATGGAGAAAGAGGAAGAAGCAGGCCTAGATTTCGTTGGCTGGACGACATGGAAGTAGGCCTTAGGCTCCTGGAATACCTGGGTGAGAATATGGATAAAGAGAAGAAGGATGGTTCTGATGATTGATCTGAAGATCTGAAAAAAGAAGATTACACGTTCCTAGCAATGTTTCTCAAATATCCAATCAAAATCTCGATTTTCCCTCTTGCTTATTTATGGATGAAATTAGTCGGGATACGTTCAGCTAATAGTAGTACAGAGGTATTTATGATATGCCTACTAAATTATATGCAATATAATTGTGTAGATGTACGTTATATGTATGCTGATGAAACTATGCAGAATAAACCAATAGAGCAATTTAATCCTGTACATAATAATTGATGCAAACAATATCTCTTTCACCTTCCTGTTAAAATGTTTTATAGGTTTACCAGATCAACAAACAGTATTGAGAACTGTACAAGTAATTATTTGAAATAATAAACAAAAAGAAATAGGTGAAGAATTTTTGTGGACTTCTTTCTGAAATTTTTTTGAAATTAAAGAAAAATGAAAACTTATTAGGATTGGTTTCCGATCGCAAATTAGAAGTTTAAAACTGTCGGTCCCATTTTTGTTTATTATATAACAAGGCAGAATGACCTGTCTGAAGAATTCAAGAAAACTAGGGGTTGAAGACAAGGGGATGGACTCTCGTGCTTGTTATTTAATTTTGTAATAGAAAAGGTCATAAGAGACGCAGGGTTACAAGTCACTGATCTGACTAAGTCCATCCAAATACTGGCCTATGTAGATGACATAGACATAGTAGGAAGAACACCGAGAGATCTACAACAAGCTTTTCTTGCTTTGGAGAACGCTGGACGGCGTATAGGTCTTCGGGTAAACCAAGTAAAGACTAAGATACGGTGGCTAACCCTTTAAGACAATCGGGATCCCACCATCACGTTTGGTGCCTACGCATTCGAAAGTGTTGACAGTTTTGTCTACCTCGGTTCTCTGGTCAAAGAAGATAGCTCAACCAGCCCAGTTCAAAGAAGAATATTGGCCGCTAATAGATGTTATTTTGGGATGGCAACAATTTTACGAAGTCGTCTGATATCAAGAAGAGCCAAGGATAAAGAGTACAAGTTGCACGCTGTACAAAACAATCATCAGGCCTGTTTTCACTTATGGATCGAAAACCTGGCCTCTGTCCAGGGCAGGTGCCAACAGTTTACTGTTCTTTTGTATCAGGAGCCTTACGTGGTGAAGCACGTAAGAATAGCTTGGCTGAGATGAGCTGGAAATGTGGTCAGAATGGAGGACAACGCTATCCTCAAAAGACTGCTGTTTGGATTCTTTATTGGAAAAAGAAAACGTGGGCGTCCACGACTTAGATGGTAAGATGAAGTGGAGAGTGATGCAGGCAGCATCATTGAATCCAGAGCTTGGAAGAACTTGGCGCAGGACAGAGAAGAGTGGATCCGGCCAGATCCCGTGCTGGGTTGTAGAGCCAGTGATAGTAATATAACAAGAATTTTTTCTATGGAAACATGAATAAACATCTCTAGCGAGTTTACACACTAATATATTAGACAATTAACAAGGAAGGAAAATATTAAGGAGTGGCCAAAGTTGATCGAATAGTATCTTTTTAATTGAGGAATTGAAACAAATCAATTATTTTCTTAATACAGAATCAAAATCTTCCTGCTCTCCGTTGTTCCACCTCTGCGCCACAACTTCGCCTCCCTAGTAACTCTTCTTACAGCTATCATCAGACTTCGTCGCCCTCTCCTCAAGATCGCTCTTCTACGTCCCATTCTTCTAGTTATCATCATACATCTGCTTCCTCACCACTACTTCGCCTCTCTACTGTCTCTCCTAACGAAATTACTTTCAATCGCCATAACTTTCTTAACTATGATGGAACTGCCTCTCCTCCTCTTATCTCTACTACTCCCTCGCCGGGTTTATCCTTCTCCTCTATCAAATCTTCTTTTCCGAACCTAAAATCCCACATCAACCTTTTATGCTCCCTACACAAACATTTGGCCCATCATTTGGAACATCGTATTTTCCTCCTAAAATGCCGACCCAACTACCTCTTTCCTAATTTTATAACCAATGCCCTCAATCACATTACCACTTCTTAATCCCTAAATTCATCATTATGTTTCTTCTCATTAAAATTTAAAAAATCTCTTCTCAACCTTAAAATACGTGAGAATATTCTACACATCCACTCATTGAACCATCGTATTTCTTCCCTCACCCAATTTTTAACCAGTCACCTTTCCCATGACCTCATGAACCACCTTTCAATTCTTATTGAAATCCACTTTCTCCATAACTAGGTCACGCAAAAAACACCAACTTATCTCCAAATGTAAATCCCTTTACCAAAATTCCCTCATCTCCAAGATCTACCCTAAAGGAGATGACCACTGGGTTCACAATATCTCTTCCACCCTCATCCCCAATAATGTTATCAATATTCTATCCTTAGGACCAAATTTTTCTGCGCCCTCCTCCTCCTTCAAAAAAAATATACCTGCCCTATTGACCGACTTAGAATATATCCATAATGACCCCCTCCTCAACAGTTCACATGTTCAACCTTTCACGTGTCTCTGTAGCTAATATCATTTCCAATTTCCTTCAGCACCCCCATTCCACCCCTTCTAATTTCTCACCACAGTTTTTCAAAGACCTTTCGTTCACACGTTCTTTTCTTCAATCCCATGACGACTTAATTGTCACTAAAGCTGACAAAGGCAACTTAACTGTAATTATGGACCTTTCTGATTATAACCTCAAAATTAATTCCCTTCTTTCTGATACTTCCACCTATAAACCCATACCTCGTGATCCTACTACATCTCTCCATAAACAATTCAACCTCCACCTAAAAAGCCTTGTCAATTCTAAATTAATTACTTACCCGGTTTACAGAAACCTCATTTCCTATAATTCCTTACCCCCCCGCTTTTATGGTCTTCCCAAAATCCACAAACCCAACAACCCCCTCCGTCCCATTACAGCTAACGTCAATTCACCATCTACAAAACTTAGCAAATTCTTACTTCCATCCTTACAAGTCCTCAGCCGTAACAACCCATATGATATCCAAAACTCCTTTCACCTACGTGATATTTTATTATCCCTCACCATTCCTGATCATTACATCCTCACCTCCTTCGATGTCGAAAGCCTATTCACCAACATACCTTTAGATAAAGCCCTCCTCATAATAGATAACAACTGGTCACTAATAAAACCCCATACCTCTCTTAACCGATCCTCATTCCTCCAATCCTTAAAACTATGTTGTGAATCCGGCTACCTTACCTTCCACGGACAGTTCTTTTCCCAAATTTCTGGACTTGCCATGGGAAATACCCTCGCACCTGACCTCTCTAATATTGTCCTAAATGACCTTCTGGACTCCGTTCTACCTCAGTTCCTTGACGATATTTGTTTCATTAAAAAATATGTAGACGACCTCCTCCTTATCATAAATCCCAACATCATTACTGATTTATTATCTTCCTTCAATTCATACCATCCCCGCCTCCATTTCACCGTTGAACTCGAATCCAATAACTCACTACCTTTTCTGGACCTCCTTATCATTAAAAATCCTGACCACACCTTATCCACAGATTGGTATTATAAACCCACTTACTCTGGCAGACTTCTTAATTATTACTCCCAATATCCGCACCACATTAAAATTAACGTCGCTAAAAATATCATTCACCGTGGTTTATCCCTCTCTGACGCCTGCTTCCATAAAACCAACACCCACCGTATCAAAGAAATCCTTTTAAAGAACAATTTTCCTCCCTATATTGTTAATAAACTGATCCATGACTACTATAACCCCCCCACCACCACCCGATCGCCACATCCACCATCTATCCCTATATACAGATCCTTGCCATATATACCCTCCCTCTCTAATAACATTCAAAAATACTTACGTTCCTTTATCCCCAATTTACGTATTGCCTTTAAATCCCATAACAAACTTTCCCATATTTATACCCGTATCAAAGATCCTATTCCCCTCAAACTACGTTCCCATGTCATCTATCGTATCTCCTGCTCTACTCCTAATTGTATCTCTTCCTATATCGGTGAAACTAAAAACTTCCTTAAAGATCTTATTACCCAACACAAATATGCCATTTCCTCCCATAACCATACCTCCTCTAAACTTTCTGAACATGCCCTTTCTTTAAACCACACTTTTGATTTTGATAATACGTCTATCCTATCTACTGTTCCTAACCATGATAAACGCATCCTCTCTGAAACTATCCACATAAATTTAGATTCCTCCACTATCAATCTTAAGACTGACTCACATCACCTTTCCTCTACCTACTCCCAAATTTTTAATTTACTCAAAAAACCTTAAATTCTGTTACTTCGTCACTGATGTTTCCTTTGTTATCGCACTATTGACATTTATATTTTTTTTGGTATTATCTTTCCACTTTTCTCATTTATTCATTCTTTTTTGGCTTGTCAATATAATTTTATCCATTTATTCATTTTCCCTCATTTTTCCTATACTCCAGTATGGTTACCTTCTATAGTTACCTTTTTGGCCACTAGAGATCGCTGCTAACTCTTCCGCCTTACTCCGTAACGTATTTTTCATTGTTGGCCAGCCGGTGTATATATATAATGTAAATATTTTTTTTAATACAAATAAATGGAGATTTGAAACAAAAAAGTTCATAATTTTTTACTACAGAGAACACATTGAGAGCGGAGGTAATAAACTTTCAATTCATCTTGTCCTCCAAATAAACGATTCCTGGTAGTTCTCAGATTCTCACTTTTTTTTTACTTATATTTCATTTTTATAACTTAATTCATAGTTTCCTAATTTCATAGAGCTGTTAGCCTTATGAACAATCCCAATATTGAAGGACAAGCATTAATTGTAGTAATTGATTCCTTTAAAGTAGTAACATCGTTCAAGCTCTAACGGATACTTATCAAGAAAATACCAATATGCTATTAATGATTTTTTTTCTGTTATTGATAGTAGTTCACTCATGCTAATGCATGTCTATATTTGTTATCCAAATATACACCTTCAAAATCAAGAATGTTCCTTTTCCATACACTTTATAAAAATTATTTTAAAAAATAACATACTCTTGTACAAAGAAAAGTTCAATTAATATTACATAGGCAGTGAAGATAAATCTCGAGAAAAGATGACCCTTAGTAACTAGAAAGTTTTTCCAAGCCAAAAAAGTTTTCGCAGTTAGGACTTATCGATCTAATGCTGGGCAATCATAAAAAAAGTAGCAATGGAAACTGCCATATATTATCGTTAATGTGGCCTGGCTAACATTTACAAAAACGAATGCACCCATTTTCAACGACAACTTTGCTTTAATTGGAAAACAGATCAATAAATAAAGAAGTTACTATAAGGCCGTTTATCACATAATTATTTATAATTTAATCTATAAAAATTATTAATTTTTCATAAGATTTTTTCATAAGATGTTAAAGATAATAAATTTCTGAAAACTTATAACCTCTATGCGACGGTAAGGTATCTTTATACTCGTATTTAAGGCCAATTTCTTATATTCGCAATATTTATGAGTTTCCATTTGAATTACTACAACATTAAAAAATAAGAGCTCATATAATTCAGATTAATCTACAACAGTTTTTAGAGGGTTTGACAATGAAAGTATTATGTATCGTTGACATTTGCTATATACTGAATGCCCAATCGTGTATTTAATTGTAATGATTGTAAGTAACTTATAATATAATTAATATTATTACAAATATATTATTTATCAATAAAAACTAATATTAACGAGAAATTAATAGAAGGAATGATTAATATCGAAGCTTCACTTATTTAAATCAACCCTTGCTGAGTTGAGAATGTAAAATTCATTGATTTTTACAATTTATTATATTTTATAGACATTATAACTCATGATTAGTGTTTATTTACATGTATATTGATATTGGTATGTACTAATATTTATTATTAATAAAAAAAGTTTTTGAGATTCATTAGCACCCATTAAATTATCTTTTAATGACGTTTCGAACTATATTGTTCTCCTAACCGTTCCTTAACAGTGAAAAAGTAAGTTGTTAGTCCATCGTATTAAATAATACAATAATATTTTTCTTTTTTTTATATATAAATTTATTTATTGATATTTACAACTGTATTACAATAATACAACAAGTAAATAGGATAAGTGCTACATAATGACATAATAATGACAAGTAGAGAAACTACCCACTGGTAGTACTCAAATCAAAGTTCAACTAAGAAGGTCACGTGGCCATCTTCTTTTCAGACGCCTCGGAGGATTATCGGGTATGGAAGAGGAAGCTAGGTTTGAAACTAGAGGGTTTGAGTGGTAATGAAGTTTGTTATGAAAGGATAGATACCGGGTTCGGGCCAAATCAGCAACAAAAGGGCTATTAAGGTCGTTATGGATGACTTTATTCTTAACAAAATAAGGAGCATTGAGGATTTTACGAAGGATTTTGGATTGTAAGGATTGGATACTGGTGGATGGCTTCGTGGAGCCCCAAAGCTCTACTCCGTAAGTCCAAATAGGTCGTATGATGGTCATGTAGATGAGTCTTTTGTAGTTAATTGGGAGCTTAGAGCGTTTGTCTAGTAAGTGTTGATGTAACCTGAAACGTCGATCGGTTTCTTGTCTTTTCAGTCTTGTATGAGGATTCCAGGTCAATCGTTTGTCAAGGTGCAACCCTAAGTATCGGATCTGTTCTACATGCACCAGTGGGATATTATTAAAGGAAACTGAAGGGCAGGAAGTCATTGGTTTACGACGTAAGGTAAAAGTGATTTGATGCGATTTTTGAGAATTTATTTTAATCCTCCAGTTTTGACATCATTCTTCAAGATTAGTGATATGGGATTGGAAGGATGGATTGGATGCAATAACTGGATTGGTGTTGACTGATAATACACATGTATCATCAGCATACGTGGTAAGGATAGTATTAGGATAAGTCGGGATGTCAGCTGTATAAACTGTATAAAGGATTGGACCAAGGATACTACCTTGAGGATACAATAATCTGAATAAAAAATTGACACTTTCACGATTTTAGTACATAAATTTCCTTTACAAATTTAAAAGTGGGAGCAAAAGTAATATTTTATTGATATGTAACTTGCTAAAATACCATATCAAAAGTATTTAAAGGCCAATTATTTGAAAAAGCAGTCTATGAGAATTGACTAAAAGGAATAAAAAATCATGCTCAAAGTATTTTCCTACACGTCTCTCAGCTTTTTACCACTGCGATAAATTGACCATCTATAGATTACAAAGGGAGGAAGGCCAGTGTAAATATTCAAATTAAATAAATTAACAAAACAATAGGATGGAAAGTTATTTTTGTTTCCTCCTTGTGATTATCATCAAATAATCATTTAGTATGTTATGAATTTTGATTCATAAGCATAAATACAAGAAAAAAAATTCTAACTACAAACCTAAAACTTCACAAAAAAAAAATGTCTTACTGTTAAAAACATTTTATTGAAACGTTTTTCATTATGTTTTTATGTTTCTATGAGCTAAAAGTTCGTAAAGCGCTTGCTTGCTGTGCTAAGGGTTCTGGGTTCCAATCCGACTTTGGTAGATGTATTATTTAGTTTGCTAAAGGCAAAAGGCTAAAGGATGTGCTATGTGAGACCTGCAAACCACTTGAGACTCACCCAGACTCACCCAGGGTACCCATAATAGGCGGTAAAAACCAGCGGATATCCAAATCACTTCTTTGCATAACAGTCGAATTCAAAGCAGTACTTTCCTCCTATAGGGTTTGGCGATAGTCGATAGTTAGCACTATTGGCTGAAAACTATTGATTGCTATCCTGCTTTCTTTAGCAAGCAAGTTGGCTCCTTCCTTTTTTTACAAACCTATTTAATAAAGAATTTCAACTAATTTAATTTAATTTATTTTAATTAAATTACCTACCTATCATTAGAACTTTGCAGGGTTATAAATTATATGATTATATCATAAAGATGAGAAAAAAACTAATTTATTTGAATTTTAAAAAAGTATTTACTATTTACATGTTTACAATAACAATGAACAAATCAAAACTTCAGAAAAGAAAAATAACGAAATAGTTAATTTCAAGAGTCAAGTGTTCTCCTTGAGCCACATATTTCCCGAAAGAAAAATTAGTATTTCTAGTTGAACATTTAAGAATTGTAGAAAAAGATCCATAATTAAAGAAGAAGTTAAGGTTATATAAATCCAGAAGAGCCAATGCTCAATACCCAGCCAATGCACAAGTGTGAGACTACGTGTACTACCCAACATAATGTAATTAGTAATTTCGGAGAATTAAATAATGACACGTCCGGTGTGGCATCACAGTTCTATTGAAAAGAACCCTTGAGCTCTAGGAATTCCGAGTTCAATTTTAAAATAAATCGACACTGGACAGAGAAAGATAAGCATATTTCCGAGAGTTTCAAGACTTGAGGGTGAAAAAGATCGAATCATAGTCGAAACTATCGAAAGGGGCCATCGTTAGGCATGGCTTATTGATGTATCGATAGTGACTATCGTATATCGCCAGTTCCTACTAAGCTCTGAAGCTAATTCCATCCATGGGTTGAAGTGGTACAGATATGTGATACCAGACTATCTATCTATCTCCATGGCGCTACAACCCTGGGTGAGTCCTGTCCTCCTGCATGAGCCGCCGCCATTCGGCCCGATTTTGTGCTGCTGCTCTCCAGCTTCTGATCTTTAGCAGGTTCCGTGCATCCGCTGCCACTCCACAAACCCATGGAAGCCTTGGCCTCCCAGTCCGTCGTTTACTGTGAAGGGTTGTGTCCACTACTTTTCTAGGAATTTCTTCCACTTCCATCCTTGCGACAGGGCCAGCCCAACAGAGCCTCCCCAGTTTAATAAACTTCACAATGTCCACATCCCCGTAAAGGTCATAAAGCTCCCTGTTCTTATTAATGCTCCATCCATCTCTTACTGAGCCAACTATACGCCGTAATATTTTTATTCAAAAATTAAAAGACTATTTTCATTGTTTCTTAAGATTATAATTAAGATAGTCCAGGTTTTAGAAGCATAGGTAAAAATAGGGCGTATGAGAGTCTTGTATATGACCAGTTTAGTGCCCCTGGTAAGGGATCTGCTGCGAAGAGTTTTCAGTAAGGCAACATATGCCCTATTTGTCGCCACTATCCTTTTTCTTATTTCAGCAGAGACATCGTTTGTTGGTGTCACTAAGGATCCCAAATATGCGAACTCGTCCACCCTCTGGAATGTGAATGGGCCTACAATCAGTGCCCCTTCACCACCAGCACCTGTGAACATATATTTTGTCTTCCCCCTGCCGGCTATTTTCGTTGAGGTCTTGGGATGAAGAGGTTTCAGAGGGGAGGGTTATCAGCCCTCGCCCTCTTAGTCAGGTGGAGGGGCTGCCTCCTCAGAGCCTCCTACCCTAATCCCCCATCCAGGGTGGCTACCTAAGGAAAGTGACCTTGTGTGGAGTGTGCTGTGGATTGTGTACTGCATGTGTGTTTGAGTACTGTTCCCCCAACCTGGAGGGCCAGTGGCTGACTGCGATAGGATGGCCGGGCGATGGGGTCGCCAATTCCCTACGCCAAGTGATACCAGACTATTAAGATATATAATGCATTATAGATCTATAAATATCAGGCCTGCGTTATGACGGTTAATATTAATAGTCAGAGAATTTTTTTTAATTTATAAATTAATTTATGTTTTATATCAGCAAACATTTTCAATTTATTGTTAACTATATGAGAAAATATATGTTTTTCATTAATTATTCTAAATTCCATCACTTCACGATGTCTCTGTCTAGTCCTACGCGATAAATCAAAATGTTCGTATACATTTCCTTGAAGAGGAGAAGTTTTAATTGAAATTTACTTAGCGGGTCTTTGCCTAAAAGGATTGTTTGTAGTAGCATCCCTTCAAGATAATTAGCAACTCATCGAAGCCATTCAAGGTTAATTAGTAGTTAATCTCTTTTATTTAATTTTTAAATATTTGATTGAATAATTGATTTTTAACGACAATAATTAATTCAAATTAAGAAAAAAATCTTAAACTTTTATTAATTAGAGGTGTGTGGAACATACATACAAAGTAAAATAGGCAAGAACTGACAAGACACTACAAACACCTATTACATCTTGACTACAGACAGGTCTAGGAGTACATTTGACTTACGAAACAAACGACTAGCGAGGGAAATGCTTTATATTTCATCAGTTACATAATATATATTAGCGTATGGGGTATCAGCTGCTATATATATATATATATATATATATATATATATATATATATATATATATATGGTGGTGAATTATCCCCAGGGAGTCAAGAATAATATTTTTGGCGAGCACGTTTTTCGGAATCGTTCCGCGAGACCCAAACCAGAGGCCTCTCACGGTGAACTCTCTCTCTCCGAAGGTCTCACGGAATTTCTCCTTTAGGAAAGAGATGCACTTATCATATATTTCCTCATTTTCCCTTTCCCCTCCACCCGCTTGGTCAAGGTCGTTATTTTCAAATCTCACCGTCAGTTCCAACACCCACTCTGGTCTTCGGAAATGCGACAATATTCGCATATCTTATGGATCCCTCGGTGTCGATACAATAGACCTTGTCGACACAATACTAAGACCTATTTGGTCAAATGGAGCGAAACTTTGGGGTTGAACAAAATACGTGAGAACATACAAGATACAAACAACACATTCCAAAACTCAGCAAAAACTTTTACTCCCCTAAAATTTGTTAAAAAATTGGTTTATTTATTAAAATGCTTTAATTTATTTCGAAACACAACATGGGCATTCCCCCTATAAACTAATATATTCACAACAACATTCCACTCATCAACACAAAATCATTAAAATCCACTTGTTCTTGTTCTTTACTATTCCCTTGCTATGAGAAGATCAAAAATACAATGACCAATAAACCTGTCCAAGCATTGTCAATTCTTTCAAAAACTTTATGTTCCTTCAAATCAAGAAGAAGAAAAAAAATGAATAATAAGATCAAATTTGCTGGATACTATAATATGTACATATAAAATATAGATGGTTTGAATAGAACTTCCATTTGGACGTTAAAGGCAATAGTTCTGCTTGAAACTACTATGCAAATATATCAAGTATTACGATCGTTTAGGAGCAGAATTTTTCTTTAAAATCAGCCATTTTTTTTTCTTTTTTTTTTTTTTTTCACATCCTCCAAAATTTTATTTACAATATATTACAAATTTACAATGAATACATGCAAATGCTTATATACATAAAGGCCTTCTGTACTAATGAAATTATATTTGTTTTATACTTATAAGCCATTAAGGTGAAACGAGTAAGAGCATGCTATAAAGCGAATATTACACAATATGTCATAAACCCGGTGTTGTACCAGAGATATGTCATCTAAACATTTCGGTTCTACCGGATAACGTACGATTATCTCCACTGATGCTTTGACCAGATCAAAGGATTTCATTGATAAGCACTATCCTATACAATAATGAAACTGATACCCTAGAAAAAAATACATTCTTGAAGTCATACTCTTCAATCATTTCTATATCAATTATATTCTGAAATATGTTTTTAACTGTACCACTACAACCTGTGATCGGATATGGGGTTCAGTAATTTATTTATTGATCAAAACTTATGATGGGCTCCACAAGCTCAACACAAATTATCAATTAAACATAATTGAAAATAATTAATATGTATTATAGTTATATTATTTACATCATCCGAATTCTTGTTTATTTGCATTGGTAAGCGCCTTAATATTATAATTTTAACAATGGCATACACAATAATTTAGGGGAATTGAAAAGTTTAACAAGTTATTGATGTTTTAAGTTACTATTAGTATAAATTGCACAAATATTATACGACCTGTTATATAATATATTACTATTATAACTTTTAAACTGAGGTTGATTAAACCTTGAGCTTGTCACTCATGACGGTTATGCGAACTGCGGACCGTTGAGCACAACACGGCAACACATTAAGTTGCCGAAAATCGCTCAACGGGGCTAAAGAAGTTTTTACTTAAAAAAAAAATATATTTTTGAAGAATTGTGTCAGAAATTCAAGAACACACATCTTGGTAAAATGAAATATACATGCGTCATTTAGGTATAATTAGCCCTCTTTATGACGCTTTAGCCCTCGAGATACATGGTACTTTTGGTAACTATTTTCCGGAATTTCCCACCCTTCCGATAATGGGAAATCCCCGTATGACTTTTTTGTTCTCAAAATATAACCATCGTCTGCTCCCACATACTATACCTCAGTACCTTTGCGACTTCATTGATTTTTTCAAGGTAAGCTTTCATTTAATGTTTTAAATTTACTACTTAATATTAATTAGTCATAGTTATCACACTATCAAATCATGTTATCAAAATATCAATTGTTCTGTGTAAATTATTGAATTTATGCATTATATTATTTTATTTTTTAATTTTGTTACAATGGAACTCCAATCTTGCAAACTAAAAATAGTTATTAAGACTGATGACCCGATGTTATGTGACAAAATATGCATCTTGTTAGATGATTTAGAAAAAGAAGAAGCTGATATTTTGAATTAGATCATGATGATGGAGCCTACATCGAAAGTGATCGCGATACAGCTTCAATTGCTTGGAATATTAATAATTTTAATTTTGAAAAGTATTTTTATTTTCACTAATATATTTTAATTGTTTAATATTGTAATTAAATTGTTATAAATCCGCAAATTTTAAAATACATAGTTTTTGATTTTCACAATTTCGTTCATTAGTCTTATTTTTATTATTTTACTGAAATTTGAAAAATATCATATATCCGTTTATTGTGGGAAATTTAAGAAGGCTTTTATAAGTAATACCAATCAATAGAATGCTTAAATATTTTATTTTGTAATTATTAACGGATTTTTAAATCAGATGATCCGTTGTTGTTGTTTGTTCATTTAAAGTCACTTTATGCTGCTATGGTTAATCGGACGATGCTACATTAGGAGATCTAAATTTTGCCTAACCAGGTTTAATTAGGAAAGGGATTTTTAACGAGTACCTGAGACATCGTGCAGACTCGGGACCCCCATTTAACGTCCCTTCCGAAGGATTTTTTACTCCCTTGAAAAAATCCTAGGATGACCTGCCGGGCTACGAACCCGCGATGGGCTTAGTAGTTTAATACGCTAACCACTAGACCACAGGTCACCCACAGGTGGTCCGTTAGAACAGATGTCAGTACTAGCATAAGGCAAAACTATGTTCGTACTTGAGCGTTAAGCATTAGCTGTTGCTCATGTCGCTTATGCAAACCTTTAAGTTTTTCCGCTGCTGAAAATCGCTCAACACGGCTAAAACAGAACCAACTTCAAACATTTTTTTTTCTATTTATATTCTTTTTATATTTATTTATAGAAATATACACAACAGGAAAAAAAGAATATACATCTGGCTAAAAGGTTACATAAACACGTTTTTTTCATCTGCTACGGAGTCACTAATAGCTCATGGTGATCCACTAAATCACCAGTTCCATTTTATTTAATTGATAAAGACATACATATAAACATTTTTTATTCTGTTTTATCAAAATCTGATGGGTTTACTGTCATGACCGTAATATGAAACCCAGGAGACGTACGTAAAGAAACTCGTCGCTGTCACAATCTGAAATTATTCACAAGATCGCCTCTAAATATAAACAGCTCCATTAAGCTAACCAGCTTCTTCGGGTTCTTCAGAACTCCTGAAGAGGGTATCGCTAATCTTTAAGAAAGTCTAAACGAGAATAAACGAGATTAAGAAAGAGTGGGGGACAATTCGCAGCCAAAGGAGGAGGCAAGAAGTTATATGGAATTAAAGGTGCCAGCTAGGACTGTTAATACTCGTTGAGGGAATGCTCTAAACGCTATTGGGAAACTTTTCCAGAATTAGCTTCGCCTGGGGAAGTCGTATGTTAGTGTTAGCCGCTTCCCAGGCCCTGCCTCCCTTCGTCTGCAAATTACTCCCTTTCCAATATAAATAGTGTAAAACTAATTTTGAAGTTTTAGTTGCAATGAAGCGAGGTATGTTGTTGGGGAATTCGCTGAAGGTATATGCAAAACTTGGATGTTGCAGGCAAGGTTACTCTATTAAAACACTACATCGTTCATTTCTATAGAAAAATTGTTACTGAAGAAAAAAAAAGAGGTGTTCTTTTATTCATTTAATGTTACTTTATGATATGGTTAACAGAAAGAGACTAACAGTGAGAATTCTAAAGTTTGCCTTTCCAGGTATAATTAGGATAGGAATATTTAACGAATACCCATACATCCCCCCATCCTACATCCCATATATCCCCCCGTCCTACATCCCATACATACCCCCATCCAACATCCCATACATCCCCCCCCCATCCTACATCCCCCCTATCCTACATCCTATCCTAAGGACATCATTACCTTTTTAATAGGATTTCTTTACTCCATTTTAAAAAATCCTAGTTCTACCTACGAGGCTGCGAATGCGCATACCACAGCGACCTTAGGCCTATCAGTATGACATTCACGAAATTTTTAAAGCTTTGTTATTATCGTACACTAGTGACTTTAAAACATCTCTCTTTTATATAAAAAAAGTTTCCAAATAGTATAACTTTATAAATGTGATGCGGGATGGTTTAACCATTGCTCCGCGTAGACTTTCATATAGAATAACCTGGAAACCTATTTCGGCCTAACTGTTTTTAAGAAAATAGCGTGGTGGCATTCTTCAAACCCTAAAAACCTTTCATCTTTATACGTAAGTAAATGTGTTTTTTTTTTAGTTGTTATCGTGGACATTAATACATCCCTGATATGTCGAAGCTTAAATTAAATATGTAACATTAAACATACCGAAATCCTTACCGAATACCGAAAATATAAAATGATTTAAAGATGAAGATTGTTTTTGCAAATCTTAGTGATAATATAAGGTAATATATTAAAGTATAATATAATAATATAAAGTGATCATTAAAGAATGAATTTTTCTGAATAAGAACGCCCGAATTTAAGACACAGAGAGGAGACGTGTAAAAGTATAATAGTTTGCAGTTTGCTGAGTCTCGTATGTACATGGTATGCATACGTAAACCATTTCTATGTACTTGGAGAGATCTCAATAAAACTAGTAGCAAATGTACTTTTATATAATCATTCAGGTTATGTAAATACAATCAAAGAAATTAATTATATTCTTCCGCTAAACTACAACAGCGATAATTATAGATATTATGATTATTATAGATTTCTTTCGTTGCTTGTTTTACTTTATTAATACTTTTGCACATGAATTTAATCTCCTAAAAAATGTTTCTATACGATGTAAACTCCAATGAAATATACCTTTTAACTTTATGAAATATCCTTATGTTTTTCTTTTGTTCGTTTACTTATGTATGCCTTTGAGTATCTCAGTGGGCAGAAATATCATATGTGCCGTGGATTGCCTATACATATCAAATTAAATTAAAATTATTCTTTATTTCATTTTTCTCAATTTCACTAAGATTATTATGAATTCTTAAAAGATTTCATAAAACACATAAATAGCAACCTCGAGAATATAAAGTTCACTATTGAAGTTATAGTCCTGGACGTTAGAGTAGAGAAAAAAGAAAATCGTTTGGGTTACTCAATATGTAGAAAACATACCCATAGGGTACGATATTTGAAAGTCTCATCACATCACCATCCTGCACAAAATCATGTAGTAATGAGAACATTAGTGGAAAGAGCCATGAGGATATCTGAACCGACGCATTTGAAAAAATAAGAAAGGCATTTAAAGGAAGTGGTTATGGAAAATGGTTTCCAGGAAGAACTATAAAGAAAGAATTCGAGAAAGCCCAGAAAATAAGTCAACATGAAACAGAGGAAGAGATAGAAAAATTAAAGAAAGCGGTGATTCCATATGTCAAGGGCACTAGGTAGAAGAAAATAGCGAAAATCTTAAAGAAGTCCAAAATAAGGACAGTTACAGCACTGCCAGAAAAATAAGTCAGGTACTGCGTGGCGAAAACGTCTCAATACGCCAATATTCTACAACTTTCCACGTTCCTATGGGAGTACATTGGTCAAACAAGAAGATCAATATGAATAAGACTTGCAGAACATATCAGAAGCGTAAAGAAGATGGACAGCAAATCATCAACATGGGCAGAACATTTTGTAAACAGAAACCATGCTGTTGAATTTGTCAAAATTAGAGCAGTTAAAAAGTGTAGTGGCACAACAGAAAGAAGGCAGCCAGGAAGGCTGCCAATTTTAAAGGAACCAATCAGATCACTGAAAAAAAAGGCAACGCCCCATTATAGCTATAAATACCGAAGTATCGGAAAAACATTTTCAGACTCAGATTAAGCCCTGAGAATGATTTGAGTATGGCCAGCGAAATGTCGGCAAATAATTCGACGACTCGGTCGAAACCAGAAGAAATACGTGATTAAGGGATTAAGCATATGGGCTGCATTTAAGAGAGTATTTAATTAAAATTCTGTTTGCTCAGAAGGTTTCCATGGCTTATTATCAGGATAGATACTTCCATACTAGGATTCCTCTAAGTCTTTTGAATTATGATCAGTTCTCATCACTCATTTGGTGGCTAAAGCCGAACTGTTGGATCAAAGAGAAATATTACTCGGATTAGGCAGTAGATGAGGAAACGCTCAGATGACACAAAGAGATGGCAGACCAACCTCGGCTCGGAAGGCCTTGTAATTATCAGGCCAATCACTAACAGTAAGGTTTTCGATTTCACTGAGTACCCGGCTTCGGCTAGGCTGTGTCTGTTTTTGAACCGGAATTCTGTGACAACTTCGGACTGATTGGGTAATCTGACGAAGATTTCCTTACACAGATACCAAATTTCAAAATTAAGTGTGATTTACTCTATTATCTATGACTAAGATAATAGACTAGAATCATAAGTCCTATAATTTCCATAACTTTTGACACTAGCAGAGAGGGAAGGGAAGAAGAGATAAAGAAAGCCGGAAAGTGGCTGATGACATGTGAGGTACCCAGCAGTGCTCAAGGGAGGTGTTAGTATTCCCGACCTTCGGGTGCATACCAAGATTTATCAAAAAAGTTTCCTCCCTCCGAAGCCATCCCAGGTCTCGCGGGGGACAGCTGTAAGTTCTGAATGACAACCTACTTTATCACCGCTCTCTTCGCTTTTCCTTCTTTAATATGTTCATACGAATGATAGACTGGGCAATTACAGGTGATTCAGGTATAGAGAGTAATTATTTTTATACAAAGAATAAATCTTGTGCATCTTTTTGTTTGCTGACTTGGTTCATCTTCGAGGCTCCATAAAAATGTCAACAAATCCTTAATTTTCTGACATTAACAAATCATATCATCTCTTTCCAAAACAACAGGAACCTTCCGATGTCCACTGCCCTATTCATCTATATTCAAAATATATTAATATTATTGTAACCTGCGGGGCTCTTCTCTTTGGTATCATATGGACACCTAAAAAGGGCTGGTAGAGAACAGGGTATAATGGAGGACACATAGGGAAACTGGGTGAAGAAATAAACCCCAAAGCATTCATCTATAAAAAAAATAACTCTATCATATAAAAAAAAAATTACATTTAAGTACTATTAAGTTAACAGAAAATTCACCATCAATAATAGTACTACATAATAACATGCGAACAAAAATCATATCCCAGATTCTCCATCCATAATCATGATCCTTAAAACCTCTAATAAAATAATAATAAAACGATTTTCATAATGTATAACAATAATCAGTAAGCATTACCTCATTATATAATTAATAATTTCCTAACAAAAATCAATCCATCATCTATAACAATAATCATATCAATCATCTACAACAATAATCATATGCTCTAATAATGACTAAGACTTAAACATTCCGTGTCTGTGGCCGAAACGCGAACATTATGTTTTTATGTTAATATATTATTGTATTTAAAAATATAATGGTATAAATCGATCTGAATTTTTTATGTTTCCTATTTGTAATTTCGTAAGAAGGAGGTAATTTATCAGAATGTAAGGCATGTCTAAGTTCAAATTTTAGTTTTTATTTTTTTTAACAATATATATGCCAAATGGCATTAGAATAATTCATGGAATAAATATTTATATTATTATTTTTTTTAAATATTTTTTATTGTCTTTGGCTGTTTTAGATGTAGCTGACTGGCATGAATGGAATACAGTTTGCCATTTCTTGCCATTCTTCATTAATCATTAGACTTTTTATGAATATTTAATTGTGTGTTGTGGCAAGGGTGAAAAAAATAACTATTTTCAATAATCCACTTATGGCTTCTTTTCACGCTTTTTTGAACCGATAAACATACGGTAACCTAGGAATAGTAGTTTTGAGTGTAGCTGGTTGGTTTGATGAATGAATGACATTCATATTTACGACGAATGAATTACATTCATATTTACGCTTCATGAATGTCAAGATCATTAATGTAACTAGAGTTGACTCATGGGGGGGGAGGTTAACCCCCATCAGTCAACCACTCCAACATATTACTCCCTTCAAAAAAGATGCCTCGTAATATAGGTATAGTTTATATTATACTATAATCATGTAGCTTCAAATTAAATGAATAGATTATGATATCTATTTAATAATAAGTATAAATGTTATTTTGGAAGTTATAAATGTTATTTTCACTATAAATTTTATTTTTGGAAGGGCAATCTTTGTAGGGTTTTCGACATTATTGACCCTTACTTCTGTAATCCCACAATAATAACTTTGAAAAAGTAAAATCCTTCAATTTTTTATTTCTTATAAATTGTTACTTACATTTTTTTTAAAATTTCTCCTAAGCAATGGGGGGGTTACATCCCCAATAACCCGCCCCTTCGTTACGCCTATGGTCAAGATTATTTATGGATATTTAAAGAAGGGCTACAAGAATGGAAAATGTCCAATAAATAAACATAGACATAAATGATTGTTCAATGATTCAGATTGTTTCAATAAAGTACATACACATAATTAAACTTATCTTAATATCTGTATCTAAAATTGGTGAAACTTATCTGTATCTGTATTGTATAAAAGTGGTGCATACAGGGTTCTAAGTCAGGTAGGTCAGGTCCTCTTCGGCTTCCTCTGAAGGTCTACCTTTTTTCTGCAGGTATATCACCTAACATATAACACATAACACCCTTAAGGTGCGTTTACACCAAAGTTGGCAACTAAAAGTTGACAACACATTATGGAAAACTAAAAGTTGTCAACTAAAAGTTCTTCTTCATAACCAAAGTCTTCCACAAGTTTTCCACAAGTTGCGGCAACTTGTTGCCGGTTTTAAGAAAGTACAGCAACAGTTTTTGTCTTCCACTTGTGGAGAGACAAATCTTCCACTAAATTTTCGTTTTCCGCGGAGAGTCGGTAAAGATCAAAGAAAGTTGGCAACTAAAAGTGGAGAACTGTTCCCCCTCCACGCGCCCTATTCATAATTAAATAGTGCTGTAAATGCATTTATTCATAAATAAATAGTGCATATGGGGTATGTGAGCACCAAATGAATTATAATAAATTAGTCAAGTATTTACAAATAATTTTAATGCCGAGGGCTTTTCTCTTTAAAATAAAAATATTTAAAAATTAAAATAGCTGACCAATAATTATTAAAAAAAATTTCTTCTATATATTTACAAGATTACTTATTAGTATATTTTTACAATCTTTTAATTCCAGTATGTTATTAGATACACTGGTAATGAACCGCAATTAATAATGGTACATGATAAAATTAGTAACATATTCCAAAGTAATATTAAATGTCACACTTGTTTTTACTATACGTATGTATTTCAATATTAACTCTTACCGTAATAGAGTACAGAAGCTTGTTATTTAAATGTTCTATTTTAATTAATAATTTCAATTACTAAGTTTATCATTAAATTGGGTTACAAGAGGACTACCTAATAAACCTTACATGAACAATAATACCGCTCGTTTTGTTTAAATCAATAGTATGGACTATTTGAACCTAGCGTCTATATTTATTCTTACTAACGTATTTTAATATCATTATTCAATAGTTATTGAGCATATAGACTTATAATTGTGATGTTGAATTATAATTAATAGTTCTAATACTAACTGTAATAATGAAAATGGCTAACAAGGGGAATACCCAATAACCTTTAAGTTCACTTTTATGACAATTTTTATTTTTACTATAATATTATAATTCGTATACATGGTGACGATTAGTATTGATAATATATAAACCAATAGCTATTATATAACAAAAAATATCTACAAAAGGTTTGAACATTATCTAAATATGGTCACTACAATATGACAGTTTCAATTTTTTTTTTTTTCGAAACCCCTGGAAAAAGATGATCACCTGAAACAAACTTACATACTAACATATGTAATCTATTTATGTATGTACATACAGCTCTTTTACTGCATAAATGAATTCTGTCTTTGAGCGTTGTGGTGTAGTATATGTCGTACTATATGCCTTAATACGGTGTTTTGAAAATGTTGGAGTATCTTCGGGGTTGTCGGAGATATGTTGTTGAGCATCGGCGCTCCGTAGAGAAGGGCTGGTCTGAGGACCCCCTTGTATATCATTAGCTTGACGCGTAATGATAAATTGGGTAAAGTAAGCAGGTGGTTCAACATGTAGGACTTTGTCCTAGTCTGTTTGATCTTTCTCATGTAGTGCTGGGTCAACGTCAGGTGCCTGTCTAGGGTGGACAGTTTCAAAATAAGGGTGTCCCTTTTTATTACCAGTGCGGCTTCTTTGATCTCAATAACCTGTGCACCTAGCAAAGGTGCAAAGAATTGGGGCGAAAGGCGGTAGTGTCGAGAATTAGGCAGTAGTGTCAAGGATGTCGGACGAAGAAGACGCAATCATTGCCCCGGCTGCCTGTGTCATCATAGCCAGCTACTGTACAAGAGGTCCCCGAAGATATTGGGTGAGACCCTCGTTGAAGACTAAAGATAGGTACAGTGGAAGTGAGATGATAGCTGATCTCCGAGAAGATGACGTCGATCCGTTGAGTGGTGAGCTGAGGTGTGACGGGAGTGTCAAAAACTTTCTGAGAATGACCAGTAGTGACTTCGAATATTTGATTTCAATGATCGGACATAAAATCAAGAAGCGTGACACAAACTACAGGAAAGCAGTGCCTGTCCAAGAAAAGCTAGCAGTTACATTGCGTTTTTTGGCTACTGGTGATTCGTACATAAGTCTCGGTTATTTGTTTAAAATTTCTAAATCAACCATTTCACTGTTTGTGATTGAAGTTTCTAAGGCCCTGATAGAAGTGCTGAAGGATAATATCAAGGTAAGTCAATAAATATTGCTTATATATGCAGTACTTATTAAAGCTGAGTACTAACTCAACGTAAATGAATCGGTCATTTGAGAAACACCCCATATCCAAAAAAGTAAACTTTAAGGAAATAAAAAAAAAATCAGCTGGTCCATAATTTGACATTATATATTTTTTTTATTTTTTGAAGTTTACTCCTTAAGAAACGATTTTCATATTTAGCCCACGGTATGAAAATTTTATGAGGTGTAAAATCGAATTTTAGCTAAATGTGGTGCGTTACGTTCCTTTCTCGATAATATTGTAATAATTGTTTTACATAATAGATAGAAATTAAAAGTTAAATTTCGGGACTAATCCGGAAGAGATACGTGTGGTATCTATGGTAGCCAGTATATTCCATTGCATTATTCTCCAAGTATTGAAATGCGATAATTCTTTAACCCCTCAAATTAAGGTTAGCTTTGTTTGAACTAATTAAGAAAATAAATATGTTACCTCTGAGCTTAGATGATTTTTTATTATGAGAATAGATAAATGTTTTAAATGGTCAGGGAATCAATTTGTGTTGTTAAATTGTAAAATTGAAGAATACTTACAGCGAAACCAGTTTTAGTATGAATTCATTTATCGTTAGTTTTTTTTTAAATAAAGACACAGTGGATATTTGTTTATTCACTTAAGGTCATTAAGTAAAATTTTAATAGTGAAAAGTAAATTTAATTTTCACTAAGTAAAGATAAAATTTTACACTTAGTACCATTATTGAAATGAAGTTAATTTAGACTTTATTTCTGGCAGATTACTCGGGACGACTAGATATGGTACAACTATTGATGCAATGTTTTAACGATTCATAACCCAAGTAACTTCTGACGTACATCGTATTTTGGTTACCACAAACCTATTGTCACAGTATCTAATAATGATGATAATTCTATTCATGGACTAAATACTGTTGAAAATCGTGTTAAATGTCAAACAAGTACCAAGTGAAGTTACATATTCACGTCGCTCTGTACTTGAAACATTATTTTTATGCAATTTTGTTTAAATCATCTCCTCAAACTCTACCAGAACAAAGTGAACAGACTGTGCTACACTTCACTTTTATCATTAGTGAGGTGAGTCATTAATAAAACATTAGAACTAAAATAAATTAGTGACCGGCTGCTAAAGGCAGCAACGTGGCCTTAATCCTTTAGTAATAGATAGGACTAATACTCTACAGTTAACAAGATCAAGGTCAAGACTTGGTTGCTTACCTTCTACGGACTTCACATAGTAACGTGAACGTTTTATTTTTTATTTTATTTTTTTTTATTTTCACAAGTTTAGTTAAATATGTTAAATTCAATTAATATACTTAAATTATCAATAGCTTATAACTAATAATTTAAAAATTTATTTTATTTGTTTTTATTATATAATGAATAATTTCGATATGAGTGTGGACAATCCGGGTAGTGAAATGTCGGAAGAAGAGACTCCGTTTTCTGAAATAAGTGAAACTGACTCACAATATCTTAAAAGGAGAATATTACAAAAAAATCAGAGAAAATCTGCCCCTGGCTCAGCGGGTAACTCACCAAACAAAAAAAAACAAAAAAACGGGTAGTTCAAAAACATCAGTCACTCACACGTCAAAAGAACCACCAAAAACCCGCAGTAAATCTACTGCAGTCAAACAACCCATAGCCTCAACCAGCAGCACCTCTGGCCCTAAAGTTAAATCTCCTAAGGAGAATCAAGAAAGTCAAAAGTTCGATGAACCGGTACCCCCTCCTATATTTATAACAAAAATAACCGATTTTTATAATTTTGGAAGAGAAGTAGCAGAGTTGATCGGGCAGCCAAATTTTAAATGCTACTCTCGTGTCAACGATATCAAGATTAATACGGTTAATAAAGAATCGTACAAAAAATTAATAAATCACCTCTATAGCCACAATTATGATTTCCACTGCTATCAGCTCAAGCAAGAAAAATCATATAGAGTAGTTTTAAGAGGGCTTCACTCGACCACGCCTAAAGACGCTATCAAAAGAGATCTAGAAGAGATAGGCCATAACATCAGGAACATATCGTCAGTATTGCATCCAACTGAAAAATATCCCCTTCCACTGTTTTTTGTCGAACTAGAGCCAGCCAAAAATAATGCTGAAATATTTCAAGTTACTAGACTTGTTTATTCAACTGTTAAATTCGAGGAGCCAAGGCACAAAAACACCATAGTACAGTGTTCTAGATGTCAAAACTTAGGTCACACGAAGACCTATTGTCACCATCAACCCAGATGCGTCAAGTGTGCTGGCTCACATCCAACTGAAGTATGCCAGAAGTCCAGAGATGAGCCTGCAAAATGTGCTCTTTGTGGTGAGGACCACCCGGCGAATTATAAAGGTTGCTCGGTATATAAAAGCTTCCAGCGACAGAGAACAAATTAAATACAAAGGAAAAGCATAGAGAATGTTCCTCAACCACCTGAAGTCAAAAACATTCCCGGAATTACCAAAAACAGCTAGCATTTCAGATCAACATATCACCAGAGTTCAACCTCCGGAAAACATAATCCTGACCTCAACGAACCAGCAGCAGCCTCAACGTCAGGCGCCTCTAACCTCCCAACAGAAACCCCAGATTTCCTATAACAAGCCCCAATCCTCCCAACCCAAATCCCGAGATCCTAGATCCAACCCTCAGAAATTCAATACTAAAATCCAAACTCCACGTCAACATATACCTCTCCATCCTGAAGCATCAATAGTCAATCTACCACCACAGCAACCAAATCCTATGTCTTCCAATCACAACAATCAAATGAATCCTTCAGTTCATCAAACAATGAATGCAAATCCAGCACCTCGGGTACAACCCCCAACCAACCTTCCTTTACCCGTTAATTATCAATATCAAATTCCAGACCCATACCCAGTCCAAATTCAAAACCCAATCGACATAAATTGTATCCTCTCATCCTTCCTGACAGAACTCCAAGAGATTATCAAGCCCCTCATCAACCTGCTCACGAGAATCCTTACCGAAGTCCCTCTTAATTACCCACGATGAGCATAAAGCCCCTAATTATTGTCCTATGGAATGCTAATGGACTGCTTAACCATCGAGACGAACTTGACTTATTTCTTCATGACAATCACATAGACATCGTCCTATTGACTGAAACACACTTCACAAAACGATCATATTTTTACATACGTGACTACATCACTTATAGATCAAATCATCCTGACAATACAGCACATGCCGGTTCTTGTATCCTTATCCATAAATCCATACCTCATTCTCTTATTCCTTCTACTCCAACTGACGTCATCCAATCAACTTCAGTAAACATTTCAACTAATCCTTTCCATATAACATTCTCAGCTGTATACTGTCCTCCTGGTAACTCCCTTTCTTATAACCTCCTCGAATCCTTATTCCGATCTCTCGGACCGCGTTTTATTGCTGGGGGAGACTACAACGCCAAACATCAAAGATGGGGTTGTCGAATATCCAATTCCCGTGGTAGCATTTTATCCCGAATTTCAACCTCTAATAGTTTCTCTATCCTTGCACCCATAAACCCTACATATTGGCCTACATCGCTCAAAAAACGTCCAGATATTCTTGATATATTTGTTTCCTCACAGATTTCCTGCAATCAAACAACTATAAAATCCCTGGATGACCTTTCCTCTGATCACAGTCCAGTTCTACTTCAAGTACATTCAGTTCCCATTCCTAAGCCCTCTCATCCCAGACTGATTACCGGACGAGTAGACTGGGATAAATTTCGATCTAATCTGGAAAATAATTTAAACCTCAAAATTCCGCTTAAAACAAAAGGAGACATCAATTCTGCAATAGACAAACTTACAGAATCAATACAAACCAATATAATTGACAGCTCCTTACCAAGGAAAAACCATTATCAACAGAATAACTGGCCACTTCATATTCTCGAGTTATTAAAAGAAAAACGACGGGCAAGAGCGAAGTGGCACCTTACCAGATATCCATCGGACAAGAGTCATTATACCAAACTGACAAACAAATTAAAATCAGAGATCAGAACATTCAAAATTCAAAATTTGTGTTACCGTACAGAAAATCTCAGTACTACTGACAAATCCTTATGGAATACCACTAGAAAACTCCTAAAATATAAAAATTTCAACCATCCACTTTTAACCGAATCCCAAGCCTGGTCAAGATCTGATGAAGAAAAATCACAAATTTTCGGCCAGCACCTATTCAACACATTTAACCCTCACCCAGATATCCTTAATCCTGCCCAGTCTGAATGCATTGAAGCAGAGTTAAGTATTCCTCTTCAGTTGTCTCCTCCTCCTAAAGCATTCCATCCTTCAGAAATAGCAAACATTATTCACAGATTACCCGCCAACAAAGCCCCTGGGTACGACCTAATCACATCCTATATTCTAAAACGCCTTCCTCAGAAAGCGATCCTACTCCTTACATATATATACAATGCCGTATTGCGTACCACATACTTTCCTGATTCCTGGAAATTATCCATAGTTAAGATGATACCAAAACCTAAAAAACCACCAGAACTTCCATCTTCTTACCGTCCTATATCTCTCCTGCCCATAATGGGTAAAATGCTTGAAAAACTCATTCTGAAACGTCTACATCCTATAATAGAATCCAACTAAATAATCCCAGATCACCAATTTGGTTTCAGAACATCGCACTCCACAATCCAGCAATGCCATCGAGTGGTGGACGTTGTCTCATCCGCATTAGAGCGCGGAATGTACTGCACGGGAGCTTTTCTCGATGTAGAGCAGGCTTTTGATCGAGTCTGGTATCCGGGACTGTTGTACAAACTTCGTAAATTCTTACCTTCTACTTACTTCCTTATTATCAGTTCCTACCTCAGTAATAGAACCTTTAAAGTAAACCATAATTTTTCCAACTCTTGCCTCTTTACCCAGGTAGCTGGTGTTCCTCAAGGTAGTATCCTGGGTCCCATCCTATACACAATATATACAGCTGACATCCCAACCCATCCAAGCACTGTCCTCACTACGTACGCTGATGACACATGTGTGTTATCAGTAAATAACGATCCATTTGTTGCATCCCAATATCTTCAATCCCATATCTCAAACCTTCAAGAATGGTGTCAAAATTGGAGAATTAAAATAAATCCTAACAAATCCCACCAAATTACCTTCACTCTTCGTCGTAAACCTACGAATTCCTGCCCTACTATATCCTTTAATAACACTCCAATGATCCCTGTCGAACAGATACGTTACCTAGGACTCCATCTGGACAAACGTCTCACTTGGAATCCTCATACAAAACTGAAAAGACAAGAAACTGCTCGACGATTTCGCCTACTTCAACATTTACTGGACAAACGTTCAAAGCTACCAATTAATTACAAAAGACTCATTTACATGACAGTTATCAGACCTATTTGGACATACGGAGTTTAGCTTTGGGGCTCTACTAAACCATCCAATTCATCTCGCATCCAATCCTTACAATCCAAAATCCTTCGTAAAATCCTCAATTCTCCTTATTATGTCACAAACAAACTCATCCATCATGATCTTAATATCCCATATGTTGCTGATTTGGCCCAAACTAGATACCTATCCTTCCATGAAAAGCTCCATACACACTTGAATCCGCTAGTCTCTCGACTTGCTTCCCATACTATTCCTGATAACCCTCCGAGGCGTCTGAAAAGAAGATGGCCTCGAGACCTTCTACTATAAAACTTCATTGGAGTGCTATCAATGGATAGTTTCTCCACAAGTGATTTTTTTGTTCATGTCCTTTGTTCATACAGCCAATTTACTTGATGTAATGTTATTACAGTTGTAAATATCAATTAAAAAAAAAAAAAAATGTCAAACGTTCATGGTAGAACAAACGAACCTTCCCAAGATTGATTTATATAAAAATATTAACAATTATTATTATGTGAAATAGTTGAGGTTATGTATTTCATTGGAATGAAGTAAATATTATGAATAAATATTTATATATGCTTTGATTAGTTTTTAAGATGCTTTCATTTACCCTCTTTTTACATAATCTACACAGTAATAGTTCTTAAGGAGTAAACTCCTGTCGTGCCTCGGAGCTGACACACAAATTTTTATTGGCCAAAAATGGACGTGAGGTGTTTCTCAAATGACTGATTCAAATATTTTATACATGAGAAATTGTCATTAACCCTATATTATTATTTTTTATGAAATCTTGACTATAAAGATAAAAGGTATGATTTACTACTATGATTTAAAATATTCATTATAAAAGGAATATGTTACTCATTTTATCACGTACCATTATTAATTCTGGTTCATTACCAGTGTATCTAATAACATACTGGAATTAAAAGATTGTAAAAATATAATAATAAGTAACCTTGAAAATATATAGAACAAATTATTTGTAAATACTTGACTAATTTATTATAATTCTTTTGGTTCTTACATACCCCAGATGCACTATTTATTAAGAATAAATGCGTTTACAGCACTATAATTATGAATAGGGCGCGTGAGGGGGAACAGTTCTCGACTTGTTTTCCACAATTTGCTAGATACCCGCGCAGCAACAAATCTTCCACTTTTAGTTGTCCACAAGTGGAAGACAAAAATTGTTGCTGTACTTTCTTAAAACCGGCAACAAGTTGGCGCAACTTGTGGAAAACTTGTGGAAGACTTTGGTGTAAACGCAGCCTTACGTTCTATAACTTCTATAACTATAACTTTTTGCCTACGTGACCCTTTGGTCCCTGTTTTTTATAACCGTCGATTACCTTATTTTTAAATTTTTATTTCTTAAAAATGTTTCATAAAATCCGAATTTTAAAAAAAATTTTTTTTCAATAATCCACCATTGTTCTCTAACGCACAGAAGTGAAGAATGGTCGCTTCCATGTAGGCATGGGCGTATTTACATTTCTATATTCTGAGAATTCATCCTTCATCAAAGTTCAATGTAAATTGAACATTTTTTAAAATATTACATAATAAATATTTAAAATATATATAAAAAACCGTAAACTTAAAATGACTTAGATATTATTAATGAGATAGAGCGACGACTCCTTTTAAAAGTTTCCCAAAATGGACCTAAACAATCAAAGAGTGGAAGCTTTATAACGGCAACCCGATGTAGCCTCCCTCCGATACTCGGCGAGGCGTAGCCTTGATCCGATCCCCGCTCAATGCTACACAAAGAACACTAATAAAAGTAGTCGTGAGAACAATGAAGACCAATATTAGCAAACAATAGGGCCTATGGGTCTTGTCCTTGCCTCGCTAGTGCTTCCCTTTCACCCAAACGATCCCTATTTAAACTGATTTTTAATTCAATTTCGCCCTCTTACAAGCTAGTCTCCTTGTGAAAAATATAGCAGAAGTCTTACAGATTTGCAGTATAAAAGTACTTACATAAATAATGCATAGCGAAAAAATGTTTAAGAATATAACGATTCACTGAACTTGTTATTATTAAACAATAAATGAAAGAAGTCACCGAACAACCTGTTAGCTCCAATTATCCTTTGTTTGAAAAATATTTTATATCCTACAAGTTTTCCAGGCACATTTTAATATTTCTTTTATTTATATTGCAGTGCTTTAGAGAAATAAATACATTTTAAACAATTCTATTAATTTTTGGACGAATTGTTATTAATTTTAATGTCCTAAATTGATTCTAGACTTGCAACCACGGGTATTATGGCATATTGTGCCTACATGTTATGTCTGTTGAGAGTATTTTATTATGTTGAAATTTTAAACATAAAATCAAAACAAAATATTTCTTTAGACACGAATTTATTTTCATGCGATTTAATTTTTGGCAATAACCAATAAGATACGTATTTAAATTATACGGTATAAGATATTCTAATAATGTGTATGACATGGTTATGGTAATTAATGTATATAAGTTGATAAGGATTAATACTGTACTCGTCTAAAAAGCTTTCCAAATACCGCATTGAATTTAGAAGATAAAATAGGTATATTAAGCTATCCTTAAAAGCATACATGCTATCTATGACTTTTTTGTAGATCTACAAAAGAGGAATATACCACCTTGCATTGTTTCGTTGTGTGTCAAAAGGATTAAGCAGCGTCAATCGCAATGTCTCGTGAATCGCTCTTTCTATTGGTGAAAATGATATCCGTGCAGTAGTCATTGAGTTAACCGCGAACAGACAGACAGACGTGGCCGAGGATTTTGTTTTATAACATGTATAGATTAGATTCATTTCCAGAGATTGGTAGTGTTTTCCAATTTACTAATCAGTTCATACTTTAATAATGATATTAATAGTTGATATAACAATGAATGTATGTTGAATTATATAAACAGTTCATTCATTAAACAAATACAATTTATAGATATTATTTTGGACACTATTAATATATATTGAGAAATTACGATTAAAGATTCAGATAAAGTAGAGGATCGCCATATAATATGTACATAAATTAAATTAACTCTTTTTCCTTAAAACAGGGATTGATTATATGGATCTTGGACTGGTAGGGTGTTCTCCTTCAGTCAGCTTTCCAACTTTCGACCTCCACTACCTTCGTCTTCGCTCCGTCTTCCTCCATGTCTCTTCAAAGAGCGAGATCTTCATCTCATGTCCTTCGACTCTCCCTGTTTAGCCGCAGACCTATACTACCCGCCGATCCTTGCCTCTACGATACTAGGCTTTATTAATATACTTTACCGCCAAAACGAAGGAGAGGGGAGAGCGACGCTATGAGCTCCTCACTCACTGCCTGACTGGCCTGGTTCAACGACCATCGCACACTGCCGCTTATCACTCCGCTTTCAAGCCGCTATAATAATTCGCACATCTTCGCGCCTTATTGAAATCTTCATTATAACGTTCAAGTTCATTTTGTTGTTATTATACCTTTGGCCATTATCTAGCATGGAGCATTTCTGTTATTGTTAATTATCGCTCCCATTTATGTTAATCATTTTTTTTTCTTAAATTACTTTTGTTCATTAGATCGCTAAGTTGCGTGTTTAGTCTGTAAGGTCTTCTTGTATAATTGCTCCCATTAATTTTAATCATTTATCAATTATTGCTTAGTTAAGAGAAAGATATGCATATGTCCTTAAAATTAATAAACGCTATGTTAATATCTGAGATTTCTTTAAATTTTCCGTGATACTTCAATTTGCTTCCTATTTAATTTTATTCAGTCTAATCACGCCTTAACACTCCCTTTCGATCTCCTTCCAGCACACATCCTCTCTCGTATCTCTTCAACATCCTTAACAGGGGATTTTTCTATCTACTTGAGCGACCTAGTTCTCATAACCACCATTATAACAATTCATGTTTCAACCTATCACTTCCAACACCAACTATACGATACTTAGCAATATTAATAATGATCCAATTAGATGTTATTTAACAAACGAATAAGGTTGGAAAAAGTCCAATAGAAATAATTTCAATTGAGAGAAAATCAGATTTTGTTTCCTTAATTTATCTTTAACCAATGAACCATAATTTTATTTTTTCTTTATTTTTTAATTTAAAAATTTTAGTGCCGATTAGTGAAAGTGTTGTGGTTTCAACTGCAATAGTAATTTTAAAGCACATACTTTCGTATATATTTTCAATTAAAATAAGTTAAATATTCTTAATTAATATAATGTTAGCTCTTCTTCTTCTTCCTCGATGGCTAACTCGTGAAAAGTCAAGGCTACCCGTAGTTTGAGGAGCCAGTCTTCTCTGTTCTATCACTAATTCTTGCAACGTGTTCTTTCGATATCAACCGCCGAGACTTTACAAACTGCATAATATCCTGAGATATATAGAAATTCTTAAGGATAGTGTTTTTTCTCAATCTCCATTGATCGTTCTCTATTCTCTATCACTATTCTCAGAAACTTCTTTCCTAATGGTAGTATGGTCGATTCTAGAGTTTTCGTCATCTTTCAGTACTCTCGACTAATATGAAAGAAAATACTTTATTAGGGTTTATTAAATAATCGTGTCTTCATTGAGAGAGAGAGAGTCTTGCTTCTTAGATTCTTCTGAAGTCCATAGTTCCCGCTATAATTTGACGCTGAACCTCCAGTTCCTTATCATTAATTAAGGTCAGTTGTGCTCCAAGGTAAATAAATTCCTCTAACCGATGGAAGCTGGAATACCTTGACTAAGGGAATATGAGATAAACGATCCCACTCAAATAGTAGGCTATTTTTAGCTTTTCCTGAAACAGTTTATATGAGTACTAACTCCTAAATTGCTGGAAATTATTCATGTTGTTTAATTATATTACATGCATGAATAGATATTAATAATGTACACCTGGTTACTAAAGCAAAGCAGTCGTGTACTGCCAGAGATAAAAAATCAAAATAACGGCTAAGCTAACGGAAATCTATTTAAAATTTATCTACTTAAAATCAGTTAAGTTACTGTAATTATAACTCTTATGAAGGAACAAAAAATTATATGCAGTTAACAATTTTCCTCCAATTTCAAGGAATTTTCCTTTTCTCTGATGAGTAAGGAGTTAGCGATTTCAGTGCTACAAAATAAGAACAATATTTTATTTTATCACTAACGATAATTATTTCTGTTATACCAATTAGTATAAATACAAATAGTAAGAAAATGAAAGGATACACTACAAATATAAAATCTAGTACAAAATTACTGATTTATTTAAAACGTTGAAAACGAAAAAAATAAGTAGAAATAATAGGATGCTTATCTTTAAATAGATTAATAATAAATATATACTAAATTAATAAATGATATATTATAATATTAATATAAATATTTGTACTTAATTTATAACTTTCTTGAGAACAGTAAATACATGTGTACTTTTTTAAATACTTGGAGGAGGGTACCCTCCCCACCCGAAAAGAAAAATAGCGTATTAAAACATAATTTTTTTTTTAAAATTATTCTTATACAGACCGCCTCTATATAATATAAAATAATATATACACCATTTTAAAAGAAAATGGCTTATATATTTTTTTAATTGTATCAGAAATCAGAAAGTTTAGTGCAACAGAATAATAAAGTTATGCCCATAAGTATAAATAAAAAGTGTAAGATACAGAAACGATACACTAAAAATATAAAATGAAATATAATTATCTAAAATAGAATAGCTGATTTTTTATTAGGGTTAAAAATAACAAATTGAAATAAGAAATAATATGATACTTTTGTTAAAATAGATAAATGCACAATTTATTTACAATTATTAATAAAGTACAGAGGCAAGATAAGTGCCTCATATTCTACGTTTAATGACAAATTTTAGACAGTTTCCCATTATTAGCGTAGGCGTTATTTTGATTATTATCTCTGGCAGTACACGACTGCTTTGCTTAAGTATCCAGATATACATTATTAATATCCATTCATCCATAACATAAATAAACAGCCTGAATAATTACTTAGAACGTAGGAGTTAATACTCATATAGACTTTTTCAGGAAAGGCTAAAAATAGCCGCGCTGAGTAGGGCTTATCCTATTTTCCTTTATTTAGGGAATTTCAGCTTCAATTAGTTTCAGGACAATGTTAAACCAGCCAACAAGCTAATTGAGGAAAACATGACTAAGATTATTTGGACAACCCCTGCGGGTGGCTCCTAGCAGAACTGCTAGCGCAACCTACCGTGCCAAAGTGGAGAGAAAACGAGAAAGGGTTGGAAGAAGAGGTGAGGAAGGACTTTGGGACTCCATTGGAGCAGAAGAGCACAGTTGGTGGAAGACCGGCAGAGCTGGAGAAGGCTGTGCAGAATTCCTCCTCATGCTGCTTAGGCTGTTATGAGGATTGATTATGATGATGATAATGATTGGTTTCAGGAATTTATATACCTTGGAACACAACTGACCTCAATCAATAATAAGCAACTTGCTGTTATTTTAATTTTAAGTATTAACATTATAAACTTATGTATTATTTTATCTTAAAACATATAGACATTGTACAGGTAAATGTAAATACATCTCCTACATATCTAATGAGATATAAGCCAACCCCAGACCCGGAAAAGATTGTTACAGAACATTATGGCCCACCCCACTTGTTTGTTAATATTCACTGAAGAGGGTGACTGTGAATCTCAGGAGCAAGGAACGGGTGTTGCTGGCACACTGGCTTCTAGTAACCTCTACGTGACAAAACCGGCTAAGCAGTAACTTCCTTATCACTTTGTAGAACAGTTTTTAAAGCATGACCTAATTGTGGGCCTTTAAACAAAGCTTCTTCTATTTTTGTGTTTGTGGTAATAATAATAATGCTTTCCGATCCTTGTAATATTAATTCATTGGCGTATATTTACTAAAATTCGGATAATAATTTTCATCAGCACAAAAGTAATCTACAACACCAGTGAGCATCTTTGTTCAAGTATTTTATGTTCTGAAAAATCTTTCTTTTTTTTTTTTTATTATGTTAATTTAACCTTCGGCATGCGCTAAGATTTTTGTACCACAACCAGATTGTTCTCTTCCTCTATGAATCTGAATGAATCTGGACCAGTTGAATGTAAGTCCTTACAATGGTGATATTGATAGTGATACCTTAAAATCGATCTTTGAATTACAATTAAAATTAATTAATGCAGAATGCAAACTGACTTACCTGAGACTATGTCTAGAAAAAAGGATTATACCTAACCACTTACTTACACATATAATAGACATAAAAAACTGTTTTAATAAAAAATACTTGAATAACACCAAACAAAATAATTTTTTCAACAAAATAGCACAAAAAATATTAATTTTAGATAAAAGACAAGCTTACTGGCTCATTAAAAAAACAAAAAACAAATACAAACCATTTTGGATCATATTAATAAAACTGATCAAGAGACACACTCATTTATAGTTGAAAAATGCACCAAATGGAAAAATAAAATAAAAGATATTAAATTAACAAATACATACAAGAAATTAAATAAACCTAATAAATCCACCATAAAAAACCCATATAATACAAATAAAATCCCTACTATATATAAATCCACTATCTACTCTGATAATATCAATAAAAAAGATAAATCTTCACATGAATCCCTCAATATATTCAATTACTATGATAACTTATATAAAGAAAATAGAGTCATTAACCTAACCGCTCAAACAATGCCTCATAATATAAATTTATTAAGTTTAGGAGACAATTTTAATTGCAATCCAGAATATAAAAAACCTAATATTTTCCAATTAATAGCTGACATAGAATCGATAATCAATTTTTTGGACACACCAGATACACATAAAAACGGCTTAAGAAACATAATAAGTAAAAACATACTAAACTTTTTAAACAAAGATACAAATAAACCAACCTCTATAACTAACCAATTTTCTAAATTAATAAATAAAGATTTGAAGATTACAAAAACATTTTTCAACAATAATCCAGACCTATTCATAATCAAAACAGATAAAACTAAACAATTAGCAAGAATTACAAAAACAGAATACAAACAAAAAATGCTCAATCTACTCAATAATAAAGATATCTACAAAAGTGGATTGGAAGCATATTCTTACTATTAATATATATTGAAAACTATTTTTTATTCTATTTTATAGATATCCCGAAATTCCTTAGTTATTGTTATTATAAAACTGCTAATCCGGTAGGTAAAAATATAAAGAAGTAGAAATGGATGTGTTAAAAGGTTGAGTTTATTTTATTTATATAAGCAAATTGGTTATCTGTAAAGTTAATGTTTATTTTTATTTTTATGTTCATTTAATCTTAAAAAAGGTGAAACCCTAAGCACCTTATGAAAATGACACAGAATAAAGTAGAAGATCTTATCAAACAGTTCAGGAAAGAATTGATCTGCAACAGGGACCAGTTGAATGTAAGTCCTTACAATGGTGATATTGATAGTGATACCTTAAAATCGATCTTTGAATATACTTTGAATATACTATGATAACTTATATAAAGAAAATAGAGTCATTAACCTAACCGCTCAAACAATACCTCATATTATTATAAATTTATTAAGTTTAGGAGACAATTTTAATTGCAATCCAGAATATAAAAAACCTAATATTTTCCAATTAATAGCTGACTTAGAATCGATAATCAATTTTTTGGACACTCCAGATACACATAAAAACGGCTTAAGAAACATAATAAGTAAAAACATACTAAACTTTTTAAACAAAGATACAAATAAACCAACCTCTATAACTAACCAATTTTCTAAATTAATAAATAAAGATTTGAAGATTACAAAAACATTTTTCAACAATAATCCCGACCTATGCATAATCAAAACAGATAAAATTAAACAATTAGCAATAATTACAAAAACAGAATACAAACAAAAAAATGCTCAATCTATTCAATAATAAAGATATCTACAAAAGTATTAGAAATAATCCTATGAACGACCTAAATCAAAAAGTTAATAAATACCTAGACAAACTAATGAAATATAAATTTATAAATAAATCTCTAAAAACTAAATTAGCTAACAACTACTATAACACACCCAGAATTCACGGCTACCTTAAAATACATAAAAAAGACCATCCACTCAGACCTATAGTGGATGGCACTAATAATCCAATAGATAAATTAGCAACTCACCTAAATAAGTCATTAAACCACTTTAATAATAGTAACGACTTTGACATAAAAAACGCAATAGAACTAAAAAACAAACTAAAAAACATTAATCTAAAACCAGACCATATAATGTGTAGTCTTGACGTCATATCTATGTTCCCTAATATACCACTAAAAACAGCATATAAGATCATTAAAGGAAACTGGGACAAAATAGAACCACACACTGAAATTAAAAGTAAAACAATATTCATAGAAGGTATAAAGTTGTGTACTGAAAATGGATTTTTTTCCTTCCAAAACCAAATATACAAACAAACCACAGGTTTACCTATGGGAGGTAGACTCTCAGTTAATCTATTAGGCATTGTACTAAATTTTATTTTGAGAGAGAGTCTACAAAAAATAAATAACCCATCAATATTTATAACAAAATACATTGACGACCTACTAATTATAACTAATAAATATGATTTGGAACAACTCACAAAAGTACTCAATGAACAAAACAAAAATATTAAATTTACACAGGAACTCGAAAAAAATAATCACACATTAAACTATCTAGACATTACAATAATAAGAAATCCCCAAAACAACATCCTCACCACAAAATGGTATAAAAAAGATATATCCTCACAACAACTGCTAAACTTCTACTCAAATCATCCAAAGCACCAAATCAAAAACACAGCACAAAACCTTATAAATAAAGCACTTAAACTAACCGATACAGAATACTTAAAAGAAACTAAAACAAAAATCTTCAACATCCTAGAAAGTAATGCTTTCCCTAAAAAGTTCATCAATAATTTATGGTATAAACAAATTAAATTAATAAATAATGTAAATGAAGGTGAGATTGAACATATGAAGATAACTGATAACAGACCTAATAACAATAAATATAACCCAAAACCAATATTAAATAATCTAAACAAAAATAACAGTAATAGCATCTTAACAACTAAACCTACTCAAAATAAAATTACAAACTTTTTCCAAATAGAAAACAAAAAAAACACAGCCAATAAATAATACAACAACACATAATACGGATACCACAATATCAGAAATAGTACCGGACAAAAAAATATATAAAACATTGACATACATAAAAGGACTGTCAGAAACAATAGCAACGACCTTTAGAATGTACGATATTCCTGAAATTAAATTCGCACACAAAACAACAAACCCTATTAAAAACATAATAAATAACCAAAAGGACAGAATCCCACTACTAGAAAACAAAAATGTAGTTTATGACATCAATTGTGAAAATTGTAACAAAAACTACATAGGACATACTAGTACACACCTTAAAAATAGATTTTATTACCACAAAAACAGCTTAAAACCAACATGTAAAAGCAACACATCGCTATCTAACCACAGTAAAACACAACTACATACTTTTAATTTTAACAGACCTAAAATACTGCATAGGGAAAGCAATACAACAAAACGTAAATTCTTAGAAGCACTGTATATAACAGATAATTTAACTAATATAGTGAATGATAAAAAGGAGGGAGGAGATTTGTCAAAATACTACTCCTCCATTTTTTTAAGATTAAATGAACATAAAAATAAAAATAAACATTAACTTTACAGATAACCAATTTGCTTATATAAATAAAATAAACTCAACCTTTTAACACATCCATTTCTACTTCTTTATATTTTTACCTACCGGATTAGCAGTTTTATAATAACAATAATTAAGGAATTTTGGGATATCTATAAAATATTATAAAAAATAGTTTTCAATATATATTAATAGTAAGAATATGCTTGAATTATAATAGTTTTACTTTTGACATAGAAATAATAATTAATGTGAGACAAAAAACAAAACAAACTATTGTTACTCAGAGAATCTAGACCGGACAAAGTCCTAGTTTTGTTTATTAGTTGCAATGACTGACTATGGGTGACCCCACCCAGCTTTCCTCCTCTTTCTGCATTTTAATATCGGTCTACAAGGAAAAAAATAAGGTATGTCTATCTGTGTACTATTGTGAGGATAGCACTAATGTAATATTTGTAATTTATATGCAGTGAATTTTTTGGATGATGCCATGTATGATAGTGTGACTGATAGGATAATTTTTAAGAAGATTCATGTATTCCATATATATTTATAAAAAATTTTTTTATAATGTTAAATTTTATAATGTTAATGTTTTGCTTTTTTGAATGTTAAATAGATTTTTACGGATTGAATTCAGCTAACTGAATGATGATAAAATAAAAAATAAAAAAACATGTATTGAGAATGACCACATGGTCGAAACGTCTACAAGTTAAAGAAATAATAAATAAAAGATAACTTGGACAAATAAAAGGGTTTTGTATCTATAAAACAAAATAAAATAAAATTTCAAGTCCAGTACCTAAAACCATTAATAATAAATATTAGTATCTTTAATTAAGGAATTGTTTAATTCATTTTAATACCCAGTAGCCCGTAACAAATTGGTGTCAGAAGTGGGATCATTGTGTAATTGCTATTATTTTGCATTTTATAATTATTGGGCTACTGTATGTATAATGGCTTCTAAAAGTGTTAAATTAATTGATTTAAAAGTTGCGGATTTGAAAAGGGAATTGGAGGAACGTGATCTGGATCCATCTGGAACTAAAAGTGTGCTGCAACAGCGCTTGCGTCAATTTTTTGTAGATTTAAGGAAAAATCCAGATGACGTTCTGTTTGAAACTGATTTAAGCAGGTTGTCTGCAACATTTAAAAATGAAATAAGCAATGTAGAAAATAATCTAGGCAATGAATTAGGTACTGTTAAAAATGAGCTAAGCAATGTAGAAAATAGGCTAGGTAATGCACAGAAAGAATTAGGTACTGTAAAAAGTGATTTATTGGATACATTAGAGTCTAAGTTAGGCACATTAGAGACTAAGCTAATGGAAAATGTTGAGAATAAGTTAATTGATGTAAATAATAAAATAGCTAATGTAGAATCTAGGTTAGGTGAAGAACTGAATTCAATTAAAAACGAACTTAAGCTAAGAGTAGAAGCTTTCGAGGGACGTATGAGCAACCCATCGACGAACGACACCGACCGTTACTCCGAGGGCAGCCTTCATAACAAATTTATACCCGCCAATGCTGGGACGCCACCAACTCACAACACCATTTCAGTGTTCGACGGAAAGACGCCGTGGGAGGACTACATGACTCTCTTCGAGACTGCGGCTTCGATCCACGGGTATCTCGCTCACAGCTGAGAAGCAGGATCCAGAAGACCAACGAGACTCTACAGGAATTTGAGGCAGACATTGCACGGCTGGTGAGAAATGCTTACCCATCGGTCACCGATGATGTCTACAAGAGCCTGGCTGTCGACAAATTCCTGGATGGACTTCGGGACCCCGAGACGCATTATCTCAAGCCATGGAGTTCGAGGCTCTCAGGCAGTCAGTACGGGGCCATGCGCGGGTTCGAGCAGCTGAAGCGGAGCCTACTGTGTTCCCCAGCGTCGAAGACATAGTAACAAAGGTTTTGGAGGCTCTCAGGACCCGTAAGAAAGAGATACGCTGTTGGAGCTGCGGCCAATTTGGACACCCTAGAAGCAAGTGTCCAACCAAGAAGCAAGAAAAGCCACAGGAAAACTAAGTAGGATTGATGGGAAGGGGCAACTGTCAACCCGTAAAGTCAAAGGCCCCGGGAAGACCATCAGAGTTGCCTCAATAGGAAGCAGAACGAACAGTTTCTACGTAGATGGGATGGTGAACGGGCAGCTGCGAAGTCTGCTACTGGATACCGGCGCAACCATGACTATCTTGAACTTGAAGACAGTTCCGGCTGATAAGATCTTACCAACGACTTGGACATTACGGACTGCCACAGGAGAGCCAGCCAAGGTCTACTGGGAGACAGTTGCCACCTTCATCATCGGGGGTCAACATCTGAAGCACCGCACTCTCGTGGCAGATATTGATGAAGATGTCATATTGGGCACGGACTTGATGATCACATGCGGTATGAAGCTGGATATGGCAAGAGGGGTGATGACGCTGGGAGACGAAGAAGTCATCCTTCGGCAGGGAAAGGACATCTACGCACGAGTGCGCTTACTGGAAGACACCACTTTACCTGCACGGAGCCAAATCATAACGCATGGGACGATCGAAGGGTCTCTACCTGAGGGTCAATGTGTGCTACTTGAACCTGGAAGGCAAGAAGAACAGGAGATCGGACGGGGCGTAATGGTTGCAAGGTCTCTCTTCAAGGTCGGACGTACCACTCCGATTCGGCTAATGAACCTGAACAGCTTCCCAGTAACGCTGAACAAAGGAACACCGGTCGGGGAATGTGCAACCGCTTCCTCAGTGGTACGTCAGCTGCAACGTCATCCCACCGAGCTGCGAAGATTGCCGGAAGAACTATCAGGATTTGTGGACGAATCATGCCGGGATCTCTCATCTGAACAGAGCGAAGAAGTGAAGGAGATGATTAATCGATGGCAGGACGTTTTCCAGCCCAGGGCCACGGGGTAGAACGGATATCGTCCAGCACAGGATTGACACCGGGGATGCTAAGCCCATCCGACAGGTAACTGCCGTTAGCCAAACGGGAGGACGCCGAGAAGATCATCAAGGAGATGGCGACTGATGGTGTCATTGATCCTTCGAGTAGCCCCTGGATTTCTCCTGTTGTATTAGTGAAGAAGGACGGCACAACGAGATTCTGCGTAGACTACCGCCTTCTGAACAACGTCACCAAGAAAGACAGTTATCCGCTTCCCAGAATTGGCAGTTGTTCGGAAGACGCGGTCAACTCAGGGTGGATGGAACAGGATGAAGTATGAAGTCACATCTATCTCCTAGGTCACATATAACGTCCCTTTTCATTGTGAGTAGTGTATAGGATTTAATAAGTCTGTAACCATGACTTCAGCCCCAATAAATATAATGTTATTCAATAATTATTTTTATTTAATAAACAACTCCTGGTCAGTCAACCACGTTAACCTTTGGAGAAGAGTATGTATGTCTCTTACTTATTAATAACATAAAATTACTGAATATATTAAATATAACGATTTGAGGCATCCCAGTTTAGTATTTAAATATTCAGATCAAAGGATCTGATTTTTCCCTGAGATCGTAGCTTGAGCAGTAAAGCCATTATAGCAGGTTAATAGTATATGAAGATATTTAACATCTCCGATAATCAGGAGAATTAAACAATAAAACGATATAGGTGAAACAAACAAAAAGTAATGTAAAATATAATTAAAAAAAAAATCTACACAAGTATTTTTATCTACATTTTTCCCCGTTAAAATTCTAAATAAGGAAAAGATTAAATGAGCTGTTCAGGATCAAAAGCAGATAACTTCAAATTTCAAAACTTGACTTTATCACATTTTTCGCTAGTTTGCTAGCAATGCTTTGTACTCCCGAAACTTCAGGCTCAGAACGGAAAAAAGATTGCTCGTCTAGCAAAAATTGTGATATAGGAAATATTTCAAATTTATGAGTATCCCATTTTGATGCTGAACGCCTCAAATCCAGAAGAAAATTTCACATCTCTCCCTGAAAAAAATTAAGACCGAACGCATCTTTACAAAGTACAGATGCAGATGTACAGAAAGTACAAAGTTATAATTTCAATATAATACTTGGTGCGGTACACATTGGTTTAAAATTGATTCAGTAATACCTTTGAGCTACCTGTTCGTGATTTAATTTTGGCACAAGGAAATATTTTATTACCTATATCGAGCGGTTATTCATTCTGAAACAGGTACTCGAAAAACGATGGGAAATAGAACAGGATTTCCACTCATTATTTGTTGATTCCGTGGACAGAAACTGTCTATGGAAGATCATAACTCAGCTGGTCCCCGGAAAATTAGAGAGATTAACTATAGTAGTGATATTATAACTATAGTGTAGATGACCCCCGATGCAGAGTCCTGATACAGGTAGATGTGTCTGAGGCATTTTAAGTTGGAACTGGTTTGAGACAGGGAGACGGACTTTCACCTATACTGTTCAACATAGCCCTTGAAAACGTGATAAGAGCAACATAAAGAGAGAATGGTGGGGTGCACATCGGAATTGAATATAAAATTCTTGCATTCTTCTAAGACTAAGGCGCTGATGAGGGAAGCAGACCAAATCGGCTTACATATAAATGATGAAAAAACAAAATACATGATAGTAAGCCTTAAAGTCCACTCCAGAAAAAGCATCTGCTTGCATCGCCAATCGTTCCCAAAAAAAGACAGCTTCAAATACCTTGGCTCCACAATAATCTCAACGAATGACCAATTAACTGAGAGAGCCCAGCATATTAAAAGCGCAAACAGAGCATTCCTCGCTCTTTCAAGAGTATTGAAATCCCGAAGCATCTTGAGAAATTCAAAATTAAGGGCGAATAATGCTGTAATAAAGCCGATTCTGATATACGGTTGTGAAACGTGGGCTCTCATCGGAACCTGTCGATCGATCGAGAGATGTGAAAGAAAAATAATTCGCACAATAACTGGAGCGGTAGTAATGCGAGTCTAAACTCTTGGAGGAGAATTACCTATAAGGAATCGCTCACGGAAACTGGTCTGGCGGTCTATGAGAATATGAGAGCAACAAGAAGATGGGCGGGGCATGTAGCTTGATGTAATCCGTCAGGACGTCAGACGTAATCCGTCAGCCTCTACACACCTATGAATGCCACAATAGTTGGTAAGAGACCACGTGGGAGGCGAAAGACCAGATGCATAGACAGTGTCAACAAAGATGCTGCGGAGCTACATGTATCAGGCTGGAAATCAGCGGTCCAGAATAGACAGGGGTGGCTGGTGAAGGCGGCCAAAGATCTAAATGTCTGTAGAGCAAACCAGGCATCGAGCGGTTATAGATTTAGGGCCAGTTTTGAAGAAATTGCCTCCTTACCATTTTTCTTTGTTTAAACGTTAAACAATTATAAAACGATAAAAAAAACGGTAGAAAATGTTGCGCTCACGCAACATTGGCCTGTTGAGTATAATATGTGTATATATACATATCTATACTTTTTTTTTAGAGGTAGGTAAGATGATATGTTGATAATTGATAAAATCATACTGTTTCATGAAAACTTTTATTACAATCTATTATAATATAAGGAAGAAATAGTTGGGGGTGCAGTCAATAAAAACACCTAAATAAGTGTAACTTATTTATTGTGTGCCGACGTTTCGGCCTACAATATAGACCATCTTCAGGGCTAAGAGAAACAAACAGAAGTATATAAAAACGTTGCAGTAACAAGAATATAGTGACAAGTAATGTAGTAAAGTGGTACAAGTGTGGAAATTAAAATAGTGACTAGATATGATGAAATAGTGAATAGATATGATAAATAAAGCTAATGAATATAAGAGTGGTTACAGAATATAATAAACTTAAAATAGTGATAGATAAAAATAAAATTGTAGAAGATGAACAGAAATTCAAATAGTGACAGATATAATAATTAAAGAATACGAATATAAAATAGAGAAAATAAATGTCAAGAAAGGATAAAATGTAAACATAATATAAAGGGAAAGAAAAATGAGGAGGTAAACGAAAAGATACAAAATGAGAAGATTAAAATATAGAAAAAGGGGGTGGAGTATGAAGGATTTAGAAAAAACTAGTTTAATTATAGATATGGATATGATACCAGACATGAGGGGTTACATAGGTAAAATGTAATAGTACAAGCATATATAGAAAGAAAAGATTGATAAATTTCAAAAATTAAAAATTGAAAATAGTGTTTATAACTATGAACTCTAATGTATGAAAAGAAAATAGAAAATATAAGTAAGGGAAGTTAATATATACCTGTATACAGTTAGAAAGAAGTGGCATTAATACAAAATAAGATGTGAATATAACATAAACATATAGAAAATAGGTAAAGAAATACAGTAGATGAAAAATATGAGGCTAAATAATAATGAACTCTATGCTATTAACATATGATGGATGCCAAAAGTAGGTGTGAGAACAGGTGCGAAGAAAGGTGAAGGTGAAAAGGATGGAGATAAGATAAATATTAAGAAGTGTACTAACCGAATAAAACACGCGGCAGCTAGGCGAGCTATGGCCCAAGTGAAAAATACGTTAGACCTGGCGGAAGCGATAACCGCGATCTCTGACGGCCAAAAAAATAATGACAAAGAAGGGGGAAGGGGAAATGCAGATGCAGTGAATATAAGTGACACGTAAATAATGTAAATTGCGTGAAAAAATAAAAGTCAATGGTCAAAATGTATATAATTTAAGAGAAGGCGGATGTGGAGATCGGGTGTGGGTGGGTGGGTTATAATGGTGATGGATGAGTTTATTGATAACATGGGGAGGAATATTGTTTTTTAATAGGATTTCTTTGATGCGGTGGGTGTTGGTGTTATGGAAGCAAGAGTCGGAGAGGGATAGGCCACGGTGGATGATATTTTTGGCGACATTGATTATTTGGTGGTGCGGATGTTGGGAGTAATAATTGAGGAGTCTGCCAGAATAGGTGGGTTTCGTATACCAATCAGTGGATAAGGTGTGATCGGGATTTCTAATGATAAGGAGGTCAAGGAAAGGTAGTGATTTGTTATCTTCCAGTTCAACAGTGAAATGTAGGCGGGGATGGTATGCATTGAAGGATGAAAATAAACCTGGAATGATGTTAGGATTTAGGATAAGGAGGAGGTCGTCCACATATTTTTTAATGAAAATGACATCGTCATAGGGGGGAGGATGGAGTCAAGAAGGTCATTTAGGACAATATTGGAGAGGTCAGGAGTGAGGGAATTTCCCATGGCCAGTCCAGAAATTTGGTTAAAGAACTGGCCATGGAAGGTGAGGTAGCCAGATTCGCAGCAGAGTTTTAGGGATTGGAGATATGAGGACCGGTTGAGAGAGGTATGAGGTTCTATGAGAGTCCAGTTGTTATCTAATATGACGAGGGCTGTATCTAAAGGTATGTTGGTAAATAGGCTTTCTACATCGAAGAGAACGTAATGATCAGGTATGGTGAGGGATGCTAATATATCACGTAGGTGAAATGAGTTTTGGATATCATATGGGTTATTACGGCTTAGGACTTGTAAGGATGGAAGTAAGAATTTGCTTGAAGTTTGGATGCTGGTGAATTACTGTTAGAAGTAATAGGACGGAGGGGGTTGTTGGGTGTGTGAATTTTGGGAAGGCCATAAAAACGAGGGGCTACGGAATTGTAGGAAATGAGGTTTCTGTAAACAGGATATGTAATTAATTTAGAATTGATAAGGCTTTTAAGGTGGAGATTGATTTGTTTTTGGAGAGAAGAGGTGGGGTCTCGGGGTATAGGTATGTAGGTGGAAGTATCCGAAAGAAGAGAAATCATTTTTTGGTTGTATTCCGAATGATTCATAATTACTGTGAATTTGCCTTTGTCAGCTTTAGTGACAATCAAGTTGTCTTGGGATTTAAGGAAAGAGCGTGTACTAGAAAGGTCCTTGAAAAACTGTGGGGAGAAATTGGAAGGTGCGGAATGGGGGTGTTGAAGGAAATTGGTAATGATATTCGTTAGGGAGACACATGATACATCGGGTGGAACATGAGAACGGTGGAGGAGGGGGTCATTATGAATGCATTCTAGTTCGGTCAAAAATTCAGGAATAATTTTTTTGAAAGAAGAGGAGGGTGCTGCAAAATTGGGTCCTAGGGAAAGAATGTTGTTGACATGGGTGGGGATGTTGGTGGAAGAGATGTTTAGTACCCAGTTTTCACCTCCTTTTGGGTAGATTTTGGAGGTAAGTGATTTTTGGTAAAGTGAATTGAATTTGGAGATGAGGTGGAGTTTTTTGCGTGACCTGGTTGTGGTGAAGGTAGATGAAATAAGGGTGGAGAGGCTATGAATTTGGACCTGGTTAAGATGACTAGTTAAGAATTGGGTGAGGGAAGATATTCGTAGATTCAACGAGTATTTTAAGATTCAGCAAAGATTTTTTAAATTTTAATGAGAAATTATGTAATGTAGAATTAAGAGATTTGGAAGTGGTGACGTGATTGAGGGCATTGGTTATAAAATTAGGAAAAAGGAAGTAGGTTATGTACAGTACTCATTAGTACTGAAATATAACCTACTGTACTATTATTTTTCAATGGGTTAAAAAAACACAAAATATATTAAAAAATTATTTTTAATAATCAAAAACCTTAAATAATAAGCTGATGCAAAAAAATAGAATAATATTTGAATTTATAAAAATAAAACAAATTGTTAAATTAATGTTGCGTATACGCATCAGTGGCCGTAAATGGGTTAAATTAGTCAAAATAAATTGACCTCGATGAATTTCAAGGCAAGTTTGCACGGGAATATGAGCTATAATTACGACATAGTAAAGTACAGTAAAGTAAAGTTTTTATTTAGTGACGAAACAAAAGTGCCATCAGGATATTACCTCGTACATAATTTTCAGATTCTATTGTAACTATTTTAAAGCTAACTCGTTGGTGTAGTGGTAGTTGGTATAAGGCCACGTTGAAGGTATTCATTATCTAAATCCATTTTCTCTTCATCGTCAGTCAAAATGGATATTTTTGTTGAAATTTGAAAATCTAAAACTTTCGAAATTGCAATACTTTCTCAATTGCACAGAAAGTGTTAAAGACTAAAAAAAACAATCATTAATTGTAGAAAAACTACAAATGGTCAATTAACCATTTATAAAATAAGAGGTCGCCTCTTTCACATGATGTTCGGTAATAAATGAGTTAAGGTTGTCAATAGAAGTGAGTTTGGACCAAATCGGTACATAGGAGATTTTAAGGTCGGTATAGATTATTTTAATCATGACAAAGGGAAGTTGAGGATTTTACTTAAGATTTTGTATCCTAAGGAATGAATATTAGAGGAATTCAATGGTTTGGTGGAGTATCAATCACGAATTATAAATGAGCATTAGTATCTATACATACTATAAAACGAAGGCCTCGGCCGCGTTTGTTCGCTGTAATCTCAATAACTACTGCACAGATTTTCATGCGGTTTTCACCAACATATAGAGTGATTCACCAGGAAGGTTTAAATATATGATTTGTTAAGATTTTGTGTAAATTGGTTGGAATATCGATGAGTTTCCCCGAAGGCGCTGCCTAATCCTGTGCAATTATCTAACGTGGAAGATAATAAATTCGTATATAAAGAAATATTTGTTTTTTTTAAATTTTTATATAATAATGTACATTAGCTGAGATGGGAAGAAAGAAAATCAAGACTCCCAAGGAAGCCTATCCAATGATATTCGCATAGTCCTTAGTGGACGGTAAGTGATAATAAAAAATACATTACACAGACAAATTATGTTGGCATTATATGCCTTATTACCCGTGCAAAGCTGGGGTAAGTCACTAGTAGTATTCTAAATGAGATTATTATAATTAATTTTGTGGTAAGAATCGGAATGGTTATTTACACTTAGTTTGTGTTGAAGTTAGCTAAAATGATGATGAAAAACTTGAGTGGCCTGAAATATATTACTAGGCTTTTAGAACTGCTATTCCCTGTCCTTTATAAGGCCATTTATTCGTATTTATTTATTTTGGGATACCATGAGTAATTATTGAAGATAATTACTCTATTTATCTATTGAAAACTGCTTTAGATTGGGTTATTTTTCGGAGATGGTGTGTGTGTCTACCAATTTACTAATCAAAATTAAGTACGCAATTCAATCATTAAAATAAATATAATCTATAAATGTTATTTTGGATACAATTAATACACTCGGAAATGACTATTAATAATTCAGATTGATATTCTTGCCTTAAAAAACATATTTAAATTATAATTTATCTGGTATAAAAGCGGTACATATTGAGTTCTTCTACGGGAAAAACTCAGGACAGGGTCTCTTCCATCTCTGGTAAATCCAAACCAGGGCTTTCTCTCCCTCCGATGTCTCTTGCAAGACTATCTCTTTTTCTGCAGGTGTATCAGGCCATGATACGTTCTGTTGCCTCCTTCCAACGTAACTCTTTGGTACCTTCTTTTTGTAACTATCGTTTACCTACTTTTTTAAATACTCAATCCTTCCAAAGCCCATCATGGCTTTTATGATGCATTGCAAAATAATACTCTAAAAAGTAATAAACAATTGAAACATGGATTATAACGTCGTTATTGATGACTTTATTCTCTTAAAATGGCGAACCATTTGGTCGAAACTTCTATATTATAACTTTATTCTATCAATTAATAAATAATTATAATATATATTACTAAGGTTATTATAATGATTTTCTTCATGACGAAGTAAGGTTAATGGATGAAGTCAAACATATGTAAAAAATATTGATAATTTTGGATTTTAAGGAATTCAATGTTTTGTTGGAGCACTGTTACTATAGCATTTTTATTACTATAGCAAATGGAGCCTTTGTAATGGATTTTAAGCCTTTGGAAAATTTATTAAGTGTTAAGAAATCTAAAATGGCGAAAATTTGACCGAAACGTTCAGATTAAACATTTTTTATTAAAAAATATTAAAGACATCTTAGAATATTTTTGTAATAATATTCTAACAATTCATATATAATTAATATATGGACTATTAAGGTCATAAGTGATGGTGAACAAAGAAGCATTGAGGATTGTATATTTTAAATAATAAATACCAGAGGAATTTAATGGTAGTTGGAGCCCTAATACTAAAATAATTTATGTGGAAGAAATTGGTCCGGGTAGAGGTCACAATGTATTTCTCGTGTAATTTGAGAAAAAACTTTATTGAATAGCCAACGTTTCGACCTACTTTGTAGGTCTTCTTTAGGGCTGTGGGGGAGGGGGGAGGGTCTGTGTTTCAAGCCGGTGAGGACCTACCCCCCCAGCTCCCCCCACAGCTGTGAAGAAGACCTACAAAGTAGGTCGAAACGTTGGCTAATCAATAAAGTTTTTCTCAAATTATACGAAAAATTCATTGTGACCTCTACCCGGACCAATTTCTTCCACATATATTATCAATGTCAACAATTATCATTCAATATAAAATAATTTATCAGTTTATAATGCATGCTTTTAGTGTATACTTTATAGTAAATGAGGCTTTGTAATTGATTGTAAGCATCAAAATTATAAAAAAGAAGGTGGAAAGTTTATCAAGTTTTGTAGTAACCTAAAAAGGTGCACAATTATAAAGACTTTTTATTGGAAACTTCAAATTATACTTTAGTAATTAGTGATTACGGCTAAATAAAGTACAAATTATTTTCTTAATAATCTATCAACTAATGCACATAGCATGGTTAATCCTGATCCCGCCTAGGGTTCGACTGTTTTTCTCAAGATGGGGATATCAAAGGCCTAGGAATATCAGACTGCGGGTGACAAGGGGGCCAATATGCAATAGCCCCCCAACCCCAAGCCCGGGGCTAAGACAAACGGCAGTTCTGCCCCCACAACTTGCCGCCATCTGTTGCCTCTTGATAGACCGTCCCAGCAACTCAGTATCTCCCTTATTCATATCTCATCCAACAATAAGTATCCTACATTTTTTGTTCCTTTGACTAATGTAAATATAAAATAATTTTAAGCTCAGAATGAACCAAATTTAACAATAATTGGAATTATAAAATATTATATTATAATATAATCATAATATTGTTAAATTATATAAGTATATTATACTCTCTTAATTTGTAACGGCCAATATTTTTAATCACAATTTATGTATAGCAACCATACTGATATTTAGAAAATTAGAGTGGGCAAAAAGTGTAATAACACGACAGAAAGAAAGTTATTAGAAACAATCGGAATAGTAAAGCAACCCGAGAATTTCAACAGTGAAGATAAATTAAGCACACTGTGGCACCCAAACATACCAATGGCTAAAAATCAAAAAAACCCTAAAAGAAATAGCACACCAATCAGAAGTCCGCCAGTCAAGGCCCACCCACTGTCGGAACCGGGCCAATCTGATCATTGAAGGAATAAGATCCTCCCAAGGACCCAGAATCTATAAATACCGAAGAAGAGAAAAACAATTTCAGTCTCAGACTGATTATTTTGCTAACCATGTGAATGACAATTTTTTTCTAAAGATCATGTGCAATTATGTTTTTTTTTACTTTTCTGTACTCCATTTAAATCATAAGTAATCTTTAAGCGATCAAAAGTGCTTCATAATATATTTTTTTAAATATCGACCTAAGGATCTTCATAATATCTAATAAACAATAACCTTGACACTGACAGCTTAGCATGATTAGCCGAAATATAGGTTGACTTCATAGAGTCACTGTATCTATGGTAGAATAATAGTGTGATCATTTAGACAACGGCGTTTTTGAAACCAGAGGGGAGGTGTGGTGAGGGTCACGAGTCTCAAGCATTTTCGTCTATCTCTCATAGTTTTTCAAACCAATATTACTTCAGATTATTGTTTTATTTCAAAACAAAACAACAATAGTAACACCTAGTAAATGAAAATATTTATTACTAAGAACAAACTAGAACGACGAATTCAAAAAGCGAGTGAAGTGAGCTAGGTAGTCGAGGAATGTGTGTTTCCCCACTGCGTGGCCGATCAAATAGACGGTTGCTTTCTAACTTATCAGTAGGGCTCCAATTCATATGTGTTTTTAACTTGACAAAGTTTTAGTGAAGTTAGATTTCATAAAGAACGACAGTTCAAAAGGCATTCTGATTCATCTGAGCTCATTTTAATTTCACATACAATTACATATTTCATTGTAAACATATATTTCGCATATTGCACATTTTTGATTTTGTAGATATTTCGCAACAATCATGAATTTGCGGATGGATATTCAGTATATAAAGATCCAAGACGCACAAAAAGACATATCAGCAGTCGTTTTCTAGTGTTCGGCTGCGTTGTAGCAATTGTTGACTCTTCAAAACAGAACGGCTTGATTTACTTGGAATCACAGTAGAATAGGTACCCACAATAAAATAATCGGAATTATTTCTGTCTAATTTCTCAGAATTCCTCACTCCCTGACCCCCTTAGTACTTCCTATTACACCTTAATCTCAATCAGTCACTTTCGCTCAGTATTACTGCAACCGCTCAGAAAAACCCTACGTAAAAAATGTCAAAGGTACTTTAAAAAACAAGGGAACTAGTTTTCAAACACCTCAGACAGTTTTCCGACATTTAAAAGTGATTCTGCCGTATTATATTCTTCAGGTTTCGATACAGCAGTATCGACTTCACTCTGGTTAGACAACATATTGGAACAGCTAAACATAAGAGGAACAAAAAGAAAAGTTCAAAGTAGCAACAGATATTCATAAAGTTTCTCATAAATTGTGAAGTTTTAGAAAAATGTAACCACGCTGATATCGCACGTTTTTTTAACGACTCGATGGGTCTTAATTGGCCAAGTGGTGTATTACGCAAAAACGTTCTGCTATTATTATCAGACGCTCCTCCGAATTTGGTGAAAGCGGGGGCTGCTTTGAAAGTGTTTTATCCGAATATGATACATCTCACACGCCGAGTTGATAACAAAGTTTGAAACCCAAAGCATGCCACAAAGAAATTGCAAGATGTGCTGAGAAATATCCAGGCTGGATAGAAACGATGATCATAGTGAAAATCCACGTGGGACTGGTTGTGCTAAATCATGAAGAAGAATTTTAACCATGTCATACAGCGAGCTTTAAGTACACTCCATTTGATTCCATATGTAATTAATATACATACATCTTTAATAGATTTAAATAATGAATAATGCCTTTTCCGCTGATTTTGATTTTACATATTCTTCTTTTTTACTTACATATTATTAAAAAAATAATCACATATATATGTGTACATAGTTCACAATTTTTATAATAATTTTTATAATCCGGCCCCTACCTATCAAACTATAAACATGTAATGATCGTGTATTCACTGATACCAAAACAATTCAAATAAACTCATTTGCTAATTCGCACTCTCGGTAGAGAAATTTCAGATATTTTAATATTAGATATATTTGGAACCAATCAAGGATCATACATTATCTACCTCAGCCTTAATATTATATGGTCCTTGATTACAAATTTTATGCGCAGTATAAATATGATTTATTGATACACGCTAAACCCATGTTAAGATTTCTATTTAGCTTAATTATTCATTTCATTCAATCATTCATTTGGATAACACGGAATTGCGGAGCATGCGCCCGGTTAGTATTATTATCGCGAAGATTAATACGTCTTTTTAAAGTAGAGTCCCTAAAAAGTTAATAAGTCATGTGCCGAATGATATAGCTAGAAGGGTAGACCGAGCAGTAGCTGCATTGTGTTAGGATTGAGCTAACGGATTTGTGTTGGGTGGTTAGGGATGTAGGGTAGTCTGTGGACGGAACATTGGAGATGTCGCCATCGAGCTTTCGTGTTTTCCCCGTTATAAACACATGGTGAAGGAAATTATAAGCAGAATTATTTATCTCGTATAAAATAGAAAATAGGAATATTTTTTAGAAGCATTCGGCATTTTACAGTGGAAGACGTGTAAGAGTAGATTTTAGTCAAATTTGTACAATCTATCTTATAATAAAAGTACTGATTCTGTTTACTATCAGATATCAACAACCGACCAAGTATTAATGGATTCTTTTACTTGTTACATATTACATATAACAGCAAAGTATAAATAAATAATAAATTATAAAATTACTAAAGAAATAATTTGTACTTACAATATGGCAAGAGGTAAAAATCAGCTAATGCAGCAGTTTCAGTTAATCAAGTATACATAACGTTAAATCAATGTGTTGCCGTTTGATGTACAAAAAAAGGATATTCCTAAACATATCAATAATTATTTTAAGCTAAAAACTCTTTTTGGTCATTTTTTGGGGAACCTTTATAGTATATTCATCATGTCATGTCCAGAGACAAAGGCAAGTAGAGAAACTAGCCAGTGTTGAACATATAAGGTCACGAGGTCATCTTCTAAATTTAAAAATAATTATATAATATTTTTTAAATCAAAATGTGTTCAGTGGTTCTAGTAGAATACCACATCTAATTTTTCAACTCAACAAAAGTCTAATGTTTTCATATTAGATATAAATATGAATTTCTAGAATTTGATACATATTTGAATATCAATTTTGGTAAAAACGAGAGGTGGTGATTAAGTAACAAAAAAGATAGTGTAGAAATAGATTTTACAAATAACTATAACGTATGTGTTTGTTACGTCTGAAAGTTATTGAGTTATGCAATATACAAACACGAGTGCAGATGTCAAGCTAAAGCTCAAATGAAAAATTTATTCCGGAAAGTATAGAGTAATTTGTGTAGAAATCAAGAAATACATTTTTTTTCTGATTACTATACTTCCTTAACGTTAGACTCAAAATAATTGCTAGGACGTTAACTTTAAAGAAGAAAATATTGTAGGGGAACTTTAAAGAAGAAAACTGAAATACCTGTCACAAATTCCTTTTAGGAATTATAATCCTTATTTTTGAAAATCAAGGTTCCTACTTTCAAATTTTTCCTCTCATACATTTCCTATACTTCAGATATGAACTAAAGACAAACATGGTTATAGTTAACAATTAGATTTTTGTCCAAATAAATTAAGCAAATATAAAAATTAAATATTTCATAAAAATGAAATAAATAGTTAGGAATTGGTGCTGACAAGAAGACAGAGCGGTGAATTAGACGAGCTACGAAGGGGGCGGAATCCGTATCGAAAAGGAACGAATACGAAATAATAAATAAAGGTTTAAGAATGAATGAGGGGTTCCGTCTGAAGGAGAAAATCTCCGCCGAGGTTAGTCATTTAATAAGTTATGAGGTTTGCACTTTTATGATTAGTACAAGGAATTATTTATATCTGTAACATTTTAATTCTTTCAATATTAACAGTTACTATTGAAACGTTCCAAATTATTAATTTTGTAATATTTTTTTTTTTTTTAGCACAGTTCTGTCTTTAATCAAGTAATGTATTTTCAAGATATCCTACATTTCTATTAACATCGCTTATTTTTCAATGGCTCATTTATCATAATCAAAATTTATTCAAACATTAAAGTTGTAAAAATAAAATGATTTGGCTTTAATTGTATTTACGTAGTAAGGTCCATAAGTTTCCGGCCTGTCCTGCTTCCGCTCCTTCAAACGTGCCGGGGCCTGCATGCCTAAGCAGGCCCATGCCTGTTCACTCCTTAACCATCGCCCGCAATTTTTAAAATGTTACAAACTCGAGTACCGTGCGGTTATTAAATTCTTTTGTAAAGAGGGTCTTACTACTGCGCAAAGTAAACAGCGCTTGGATTGTGCATACGGGCAGTCCTCCCCCTTATCTTCCACAGTGAAAGAATGGGCAAAATTATTTAAGTTAGGAAGAGAACGTCTAGAAGATGGCCCAAGTCCCGGTCACCCATTGGTAGCTGTCACTTCTGAAATTATCCAACTTGTGGAATCTGAATTGCTGTCTGACCGGCGACTGAAAAACAAGGAAATAGCAGCGAGTTTGGGGCTTTCAAAAACAAGTGTTTTGAGGATCATCAAAGAACATTTGCATATGAACAAGGTTAGTGCAAGATGGGTTCAAAAATTCTTTCAGCTGCTGAAAAACAGGAACGAGTACACTGCTGCAATGAATTTTTACGCAAGTATAATGCCGATCCAAAGAATTTGGGAAGCTTGGGAAGTTGCAAGCAGCAGTGGAAGAACCTTTTCTTAATAAAGAAGAAAATTATTTTTTTCATGATATAGAAATGTTGCCAAAGCGTTTTATTAAGTGTGTTGAACTTATATTACGAATATATTGAAAAAGCATTAATGAAAATAGACCAGATTTTTCTTTCACCTTTCCTTCTATCCCTGGCCGGAAACTTTTGGACCTTACTACGTATCTGTAGTTATTTAGCAGTTTCCAGGAAGAAAATTTGTAATAAGTATTTTTTTCTCAAATCTGACTTCAAATGAATTTTTATTTTCACTAATTTTTTATTTTACTAATATTTTATTTATTATGATTTTTTATATTTTCACTAATGTTTTAATTAAGAGGGTTTAAAAAACTGATTTTCTAAAAAGTAAAAAATCTTATACACGTGTAGCACAACTTTCGATTATCCCCCTACTTAAAATAATTTATAAAAACTTGGGTAGATTTCTTTACATTCTATTATTTCATAATTCATTTTTCACTCATTGTATTTCTTTCTAATTCTAATTCTTTCTATTTGTTATTCCTATAATTTCTGTTTATATAACCAAGTCTTTAGTAACGCATTGTTTTTATACTCGAAAGCATAGGAGTCGAATCCCCTAGGAGTCGAAGACTTTACTTCTTGAAGAAAGTCGGGCAGTTGAGGGTGGCTACAGAAGTTGGCTTGGAAGAAGGTGGCCAGATCCAAATGTCCGTAACACGGCATTGATCTAACTGATGAAGGACTAAATATGTACCTCTGTTATACCATAGGAGTGCTAATCTAATTTATGTTCGTATTTTAAGGCATTACTCTACTTATCTCACGTCTTATTGCATATGTTAACGCTATATTTAAAGTAAGTAATTGTAATAATAAAGTATTGTTATATTGGCTTCTCTCGCTAAGTAATGATCTCAGAGAAAAGACAGATCCTTTGATCTGAATAATATTTAAATAATAAAATGGGATGCCAACCTGAGATCATTATACTTCCGATATCGTAATTCTATATCATTAATGAATAAAAGACATATCCCTCTCTTCTCCAAAGGCAACATGGTTGATTGACTAGGATTTGGGTAGTAAAAAAAAATCCTTTTTTCATTTAATTGAATAACATTACATGTATTGTGTGCTGACCGTATCAGCAAGTTAACCTATAAATCTACTTACAAAGAAAGAAAAAGGCGACCCATTTGCTAGATGTGGCAGTCTACATGTTGAGTTGCCCGCTTCTTGCCTGCGTCTGCCAGGTAAAGTTGCCGATCCTAATAATATAAGGGGATATTTCAGTTACCTGCTCAATGCCTCTTAAGGTGCGTTTACACCAAATTTGGCAACTAAAAGTCGACAACTAAAAGTTGGCAACAAATTGTGGAAAACTAAAAGTTGTCAACTAAAAGTCTTCTTCAGACGCGTTTCCACCAATGTCTCCCACAAGTTTTCCACAAGTTGCGACAACTTGTTGCCGGTTTTTACAAAATACAGCAACTGTTTTAGTCTTCCACTTGTGGAGAGACAAATCTTCCACTAAATTTTCGTTTCCCGCTGAGAGTCGGTAAAGATCAAAGAAAGTTGGCAACTTTCTTCTTTGGAAAACTTGTTGCTGCGCCCTATTCATAATTAAATAGTGCTGTAAACGCATTTATTCATAAATAAATAGTGCATCTGGGGTATGTAAGCACCAAAAGAATTATAATAAATTAGTCAAGTATTTACAAATAATTTTAATGCCCGGGTAGATATGCCTTTCCTCTTTAAAATAAAATTATTTAAAAATTAAAATAGCTGACCAATAATTATAAAAAAAAATTTCTTCTATATATTTACAAGGTTACTTATTAGTATATTTTTACAATATTTTAATTCCAGTATGTTATTAGGATACACTGGTAATGAACCAGAATTAATAATGGTACATGATAAAATTAGTATCATCTTCCAAAGTAATATTAAATGTCACACTTGTTTTTACTATACATATGTATTTCAATATTAAATCTTACCGTAATAGAGTACAGAAGCTTGTTATTTAAATGTTCTATTTTAATTAATTATTTCAATTACTAAGTTTATCATTAAATTGGGTTACAAGAGGACTACCTAATAAACCTTCCATGAACAATAATACCGCTGGTTTTGTTAAAATCAATAGTATGGACTATTTGAACCTAGCGTCTATATTTATTCTTACTAACATATTTTAATATCATTATTCAATAGTTATTGAGCATATAGACTTATAATTGTGATGTTGAATTATAATTAATAGTTCTAATACTAACTGTAATAATGAAAATGGCTAACAAGGGCCCTAATAACCTTTAAGTTCACTTTTATGACAATTTTTATCTTTACTATAATATTATAATTTGTATACATGGTGACGATTAATATTGATAGTATATACACCAATAGCTGTAATATAAAAAAAAATATCGACCCTACAAAAAGTTTGAACATTATCTAAATATGGTCACTACAATATGACAGTTTCAATTTTTTTTCCTATTTTAAAAAAAATTGTAATTTTGATTGATTAGATTTAGGTTTTTTATTATAATTACTATGGATAAGTTTTTTTAATATTTTCATTAGTAATGAGGTTAAAATTTATATTCTTTGGTATGCTATTATTATCATTATTATTTATTATTTTATATTGTGTGTACCATAACTTGTTTATAAGACTAATTGGAAAGGCATTGCTTAATAGAATTTTGAATACTATTTAGATTTTTTTATTTTTTGTTTCTTTGACATCTGTTAATTTAATAGATCTTCCAATCAGATTAGCAGTTACATTTTTTATTTGGGCAATAGGGTTGTTTGAGTAATAGTTTAACAATCTATTAGAGGTTACATCTTTTTTGAACCATTTAGTAGTAAGATAGTTATTTTTTGGTTCTCTGATAATTGTAATATCTAAAAAATTAATTGAGTTTTCGGTTTCCATTTCCAGTGTAAAAATTATATTTTATATATATATATATATATATCAACTATTGGTCTGAGGGGATAATTCTTTTTATGCATCTTAATTAAGCCATGTATTCTAGGGGTATTAAAATAGTTATTTGAAAATTTATTTTTGTAATTTTTATCAATAAATTTATATTTTGGAGGACAAACTAGACTTAAAAATTTCACTAAAGACAAAACAAGACATTGATACAGCCATAGAAAAACTTACAACATCAATCAGAAACAGTATACATGACAATATCACAAATCACACAAATAATAACCATCAACAGACTGATTTGCCACAGCATATTCGTATCTTATTAAGAGAAAAACGCAGAGCAAGATCGAAGTGGCATAGAACTCGATATCCAGCAGATAAAACTATCTATACAAAATTAACTAACAAACTAAAAACAGAAATCAAGAAGTTCAAAATTCAAAATTTAATTACCTGGACTGAAAATCATACAACCACCGACAAAACATTATGGATGACTACCAAAAAACTCCTAAAGTTCAAAGAATTCAATCATCCACTCCTTACTGAATCAAATAACTGGACAAGATCTGACGGAGAAAAATCACAGTTATTTGGCCAATACCATTCCAAAATCTTTCATCCACATCCTGATATCATTAACCCAACTCAAATTGAATATATAAAAGAAGCGTTAGATGTTCCCCTCCAAATGTCCCTTCCACCCAAAGCATTCCATCCTTCAGAAATATCCAACATTATTCACAGATTACCTATCCGCAAAGCTCCTGGGCACGACCTCATCACAATTCCTATCTTAAAACACCTACCTAGAAAAGCCATTCTATTCCTAACCTATATATATAATGCTGTACTCCGCTCCACACATTTTCCTGACCTCTGGAAATTCTCCATTGTAAAAATGATACCCAAACCTAAAAAAAAACCAGAATAACTATCCTCGTACCTTCCTACCTCTCTTTTACCTTGCATGGGTAAAATCCTAGAAAAACTCATCCTTAAACGATTGTACCCTATCCTTGATGCAAATCACATAATACCAGATCACCAGTTTGGATTCCAAGCATCACACTCCACCATTCAGCAATGTCATCGTGTGGTGGATGTGGTCTCCTCTGCATTAGAACGTGGATCATATTGTTCGGGCGTCTTTCTTGATGTGGAACAGGCTTTTGACCGAGTCTGGCATATGGGCTTGCTCTACAAACTCCGTAAATTCCTACCCCCTACATACTTTCTCATCCTTCAATCCTATCTCACAAATAGAACTTTCAAAGTAAACCATAATAATTTCTATTCATCCCTCTTTTCCCAATCTGCTGGTGTTCCTCAAGGTAGTATCCTTGGCCCAATCCTTTATACAGTTTATACAGCTGACATCCCAACTCATCCTAATACTATCCTTACCACGTATGCTGATGATACATGTGTATTATCAGTCAACACCAATCCAGTTATTGCATCCCAAAGCCTCCAATCCCATATCACTGATCTTGAAGAATGGTTTCAAAACTGGAGAATTAAAATGAATTCTCAAAAATCACATCAAATCACTTTTACCTTACGTCATAAACCAATGACTTCCTGCCCTACAGTATCCTTTAATAATATCCCACTGGTGCCTGTAGAACAGATCCGATACTTAGGGTTGCACCTCGACAAACGATTAACCTGGAATCCTCATACAAGACTGAAAAGACAAGAAACCGCGCGACGTTTCAGGCTACTTCAATACTTACTAGACAAACGCTCTAAGCTCCCAATTAACTACAAAAGACTCATCTACATGACCATCATACGACCTATTTGGACTTACGGAGTAGAGCTATGGGGCTCCACTAAGCCATCGAATTCCTCTCGTATCCAATCCCTACAATCCAAAATCCTTCGTAAAATCCTCAATGCTCCTTATTTTGTTAAGAATAAAGTCATCCATAACGACCTTAATGTCCCTTTTGTGGCTGATTTGGCCCGAACCCGGTATCTATCCTTTCATAGCAAACTTCATTCCCACTCAAACCCTCTAGTTTCAAACCTAGCTTCCTCTTCAATTCCCGATAATCCTCCGAGGCGTCTGAAAAGAAGATGGCCCCGTGACCTTCTTATTTGAACTTTGATTTGAGTACTACCAGTGGGGAGTTTCTCTACTTGTCATTCTCATGTCATTATGTAACACGCATTCTATTTACTTGTTGTATAATTGTAATACAGTTGTAAATATCAATCAATAAATTTAAAAAAAAAAAAAAATTTATATTTTATTAATTTATATATATATATATATATATATATATATATATATATTTGTTAACTTTATTGTTCAGTACTATCATGGGGTTATTTCTGATACTTTTGTAAGTCTGTTTATCATTAATTATGTCTAAAATCTTTTGTTGATAATTATTTTTTGTCATAATAACCAATTGTTTAGTTTTATCAGATTTAATAATGCATATATCTTTGTTATTTTTAAAATATTTTTTTGTATTGTGTTATTAGGGTTATTTTTTTCTTTGTTCAAATAATTTAAGATGTTTTTATTAATAGTATTCCTAAGTCCATTTCTATGGGTTTCGGGAGTGTCTAAATTTATGATTATAGATTCAATGTCCGCTAACATTTGAAAAATGTTGATTTATTTTATTATTTGGGTCATGATTAAAATTATCCCCTAGACTTAATAAAGTTATAATGTTGTTGGGTATTATATTAGTTGTTAAGTTAACGACTCTATTGTATTTGCCTTGGTGGCTCAATTGGTGGAGCGCTGTCACGGAAAGACAAAGGTTCCGGGTTCGTATCCCGGCCGAGGGCCTATCTTTTCTCTTTAAAAATAAAAATATTTCTCAAATTGTTAGAAAAGATTGTTGTACAATGCTTATTTGATATTTCATTGTTTTTATATGGGTTTCTGAATGTTGATTTGTTAGGTTTATTTGCTTTAAATTTTATATTTATTATTTTGATATCTTTTAATATGTTACTCCATTTTTTGCATATGTTTTAGATGTGTGCATATGAATTATTATCTACATTATTGATTTTATCTAAGTGAGCTTGCAATTTTTTCTTATTTGTTCTGATTAGCCAATAAGCTTGTTTTTTATCTAGGTTTAATATATTATTTCCTAGAATATTGAAGAAATTATTTTGTTTAGTGTTATTTAAATAATTTTTATTAAAAATTTTTCCAGATTAATAATGTGAGACAGTAAATGGTTAGGTATGATTTGGTTATCTATACATATTTTTAAGTACACCAATTTGCATTCTGCGTATATGAAATTTTGGTTATTGATAATTTAAATATTTTTGCTTGTACCAATGGATGCCCTAAAACTTTTGTTAAAGATAAGTGTTTAGAACAGGTACAAGGGCCCGCCTCTTGGCAATTTATTACCAGTTCAAACGAACCCGGCGGTATTCGCCTCTTTAAGGAGCACTGTTTGGGCCCCAAATAGTAATATAGATAAAACGAACCCGCTGTACAGGTTGCGAAATATTTTTGCGAAGACCACACTTTTGCTAGGTGCCCAGGTTATTGAGAACAAAGAAGCCGCACTGGTAATAAAAAGGCATACCCTTCTTTTGAAACTGTCATATTGCGGTGACCATATTTAGAAAATGTAACTAATAACATACTGCAAGTAAAATATTGTAAATATATACTAATAAGAAACCTTGTAAATATTTAGAACAAATTATTTGTAAATACTTGACTAATTTATTATAATTAATTTGGTTCTTACATACCCCAGATGCACTATTTATTTATGAATAAATGCGTTTACAGCACTATTCAATTATGAATAGGGCTCGTGGAGGGGGAACAGTTCTCGACTTGTTTTTCACAAGTTGCTAGATACCCGCGCAGCAACAAATCTTCCACTTTTAGTTGTCTACAAGTGGAAGACAAGAACAGTTGCTGTATTTTCTTAAAATCGGCAACAAGTTGCCGCAACTTGTGGAAAACTTGTGGAATACTTTGGTGTAAACGCAGCCTTACTCTACTTACTTAGGTACTACTCCCAATGTTCCAAATAGTGTCACAAATAGCAGTATGATTGTTGTAATTATTTAGGCACTTACTTAACCTTGATCCACTAAAGTATTATCATGAATATGATATTTTGATGGCTTAATTAGGCATTAAAAAATATAATATATAAAGGCATTAAGTGGACTGATTAGTGCATTTGTAAATTCACAACCTACCTCTGGATAAGAATCCAATTTAAAATAAAGTTCGGACATTAAAATAAATAGTAAGTTCGATTAATTATCGTCAATAATTACTCATGACATTAACATAATTAATAAAACTATAATTTATTTTATTGTTATATGATATAATTTTTTATAAATTTTAATAAATTTCTTTTCAAATAAAATATTTAAAGAATTAATAAAACATTTGGTTTATTCGTTTCTTCGTTTCATTTTTAAACTTTTTCAAAAATAGAAGTTATCGTGGGTTTTTGGAAATAGATTGTAATTAGGGGTAATGAGTAGAGTTTAATAATCATTTCACCAAGAAATAAATGTTTCAACCAACATTTCGAAATATAGATGATGTATGTATGTTGAAACGTTTATTTCTAGATAAAATGATTACCGAAATTTTTATTTACTTATAACATAGCAATATTTATCAATTAAAAGTAATAATATGTATTAGAAATTATGTGTTTTTTGGGGAATTATTTCTACTGTATATACAGTGTGTTTCAGGGTTAAATGGCCAAACTGAAAATTTGAACTAAGGACCTCAAAACAAGAAAAAAATTTCCTGGGAAGATGTGTCCGCAAACGCTTTGTTTAGAGCGTGACTAAGCTAAGATTTCATTGTTATGAATTATTTAGGCATAGTAAAGAAATGAAACCTATTTTATTTGTTCCAACTACTTTGTTTATTAAATGTAAACCATTAACATTCATATTAAATGTTCAAAGTGATTTCCATCTTTCTTCAACAGCAGCAGTGACCAAACTGAAAATATGAACTAAGGACCTTAAAACAAGAAAAAAATATTTCATACAAATGTATGTTTGCAAACGCTTTATTTAGGAGGTAAATTTAGATAGAATACTAATATGACCTTGCCTCCCTAACTGTACATAAGCTATGGACTTTAGGATTAATACTGTTTGGAATAGAACATCCATAGCAAATAATAATAAGAATATAACTATCAATAACATTTATCACTTTGTTTGAGGCTTTCGTAGAGCACTCATTATGCCTTCCATTATATTCTAATATTATTCTAATATTGAATATGCCGATATGGTGTGTACGGTTTTTGCAATGGATTTTTTGTTTGGGGTGACATAAAACAAAAAGTCTATGCAAGGCCAATGAATGACCTTAATTCTTTACGAAGAAGGATAATTGAGTCTTCTGAAGCAATAACACATATCCAGTGCCGTTCTGCTACTGCTGCTGTTGAAGAAAGATGCCGAGCCTGTCTGAATGCTCAAGAAAATCACTTTGAACAATTAATATGAATGTTAATGGTTTACATTTAATAAATAAAGTAGTTGGAACAAATAAAATAATTTTTATTTATTTACTATGCCTAAATAATTCGTAACAATGAAATCTTTGGATGTGAATATCTCCTAAACAAAAAGTTTGCGGACATGCCTTCATAAGAATTTTTTTCTTGTTTTGAGGTCCTTAGTTCATATTTTCAGTTTGGCCATTTAACCCTGAAACAGCCTGTATATTAAATTAGGGGTTATGAAAAATAAAATGTTTTGTTTGCATTTATATAAGTTAACAAAATACCTTTACAAATAATGATAAAACCAAATTGTCTACGACCACAACTTTTAAAATATAACAGAATTTAAATTCTACCAGCTTTCCTACGTGCTTCTTCCTCAGTCGGCGTACTTCTTCTGAATACATTCTTGGGAAGGGATCGTCGGTTGGGATAATGGAACTCAGAGGCGGTAGGCGTGGAACAAAGGCGAGGGGTAAATAACTTATTTTATTATATATACATTTTTTTTTTTAATGCTGGGAAATAAAGACATGAGCTAAGCACGCACGGATGGAACTGGATTCTATTCGACTCTTTGTGAGGGCACAAAGGACTTAGTCCTCGGAGGGAAAGAAGTCGGATTGAATAATAAAGCTGATTAGAGGCAGGTCCTTTTGTGAGCGTCGCTCTCGGCCTGGAATCCTAATGTTGATGATGATGGCGTTCTGCTGATGACGCGTGGATCTCCTTAACTCGTGCAACTTTAAACCGCCCAAACGGAAGGAAGTCCAATAACTTGGAGCGCTTCTTCAATGCCTCCTGTAAAACTGTTATCTCTTCTGTAATAATGGCCGATGATAAGAGCACTCTAGCGGTAATACTTTACAAAATTTATAGGAAGGTTTATGGAAGCATTTTTATTATAACTGTGCTAAAAAACGTTGTCCTATGCTATGTCATTTAAGAGATTATTTATCTTATTATTCATTTTTGGATACAATGAGAATATTTTTAAAACAATTACTGAAACTTATTATTTGTTAGTGTCCATAAATGTTTTAGATAGGATACTTTCAGATGTGATTTGTGTGTTTACCATTTTACTAATTAGTCAAACATCCCGTAATTGAATTTTTAATAATATATCAGCGAATATATGTTAAATAAGGATTAAGTACAGAGTTCAAACATTTAAATAGATATAATTTATAGTAGTATTGTGGATACAATTAATACATATCACACGCTCCTCGACATTTCTTCTCCACTTTGACTGATCTTCCGCTGTTCTTCTCCATGTTTTCACCTCCAGCCTAAGGTCTACTTCCACATCGTCCAGCCACCGCATTCTATGCCTGCTCTTGTCTCATTCTCCATCTGAACGTCCCTCCATGATCAGCTATGGGAGCTCTTTTTTCTCCATTCTGTGAACGTGCCACAACCATCATAATCTTGCCATCTCTCTTCTCTTTCCAAGCCAGTGCCGCTGTCCGATTTCTCTCGCAAGGAATGCCCTTTTTTGCAGGTATTTTACTCCCTCCTACTTTGCTTTATGGTTACGAGAAATTTTGGTACCTGATTTTTGTGACCGTCGTTTCCATATTTCTTTTTAAAGCCCAATCTGGTTTGCAGGGCACACAACACTTGTAACATTTTCATTGGTATTTTATTATAAAGTTACAAATGTATTCAATTTAGCTTTCTTAGACTTTCACTTCTTTTAAAATTGCAGGTTTGTAGCTAGTCTTCTTGAGGTCAGATCTTTCTCAAACTTAGCGCCTTGCGCACGGAGTTATGTATTAATAACAAATTAATTGTTATTAATACATCTCCTAATATTTTGTGACCCTTTATTTTTCTGATGATTGCTTTTTATTTCAATAACAGTCGTTCCATGTATTTATCTTTTATTAAAACAGATTGTCATATAGGATATTTCTAAAGTTAATTAAATTACGTCATTTATTAGGGCTCTGATAAAGGCGCTGAGACAGCAACGACATGTATCAGATAAAATGCGGTAGCCACCTTTCGGACCCTTTTCATGGTACTGAGGGATTGAAGTCAGGGTATAGCGTATCATTCACTCTCTTCAAGATATACTTTCACGAAGCAGTGAAACCGTGGTACAAGCAATGTGGGGATGTTGGGCCGTTCATTGATGACGAACAGCTACTATCCTTGTTCCGACCAGACTTGAAATGATAGTGTATGCCCTAAAGATGTGCTACGAAAAGGTGGGCTTAAGAATTAACTTCGAGAAGACCGAGTATATGGCCGTTGGAGATCCTGATACAGATACAAATGCGCTTCTGGTGGACAGGGAGGCCTGTAAGATAGTAAATATATTTAAGTATTTGGGATCTTATTTGGATAATACCGGGTGTTCTGATTATGAAGTCTGAAAAATGGTGTAAAAGCTTCTAGAATGCTACATCCGGTCCTATGGAATACAGAGATATCCACAGATAATAAACGCCGTATTTTCACAACCATTGTCGAATCTATTCTGACTTATTCTTCGGAAACCTGGGCTATTAGCTCCCGTCTGTACTCAAAGGTGCAGGCGATTGAAATGGATTTCAGGAGGAGGTGTCTCCTTGTCACTAGGCTGGATGGACTAATAAACGAAGAAATTCGACAGAGGATGGATGTGATTATATCTACAAATGAAAGGATCGGGGCACGCCGCCTAAGATGGTATGGCCTTATGAAGAGAATGTCGTTTGAATTTGGCCGAACAAAGTACCAGAAGAGGAGAAGCAGGTGGATGGAGGGAGCCCAGGAAGAGATGGCCAGTAGGAGTCTCCAGGTAGGGGATTGGTGTGGAGGTGTGGAGCTCTGCTCTGACAGGTTGAGGCAACCCATGTTGGAACGCCTATAATAATAAAATATTTAATTGATGCATAGTAGCATATTATCATTCTGATGCAATTTAAGCTGCAAACATCACAGATTTTTAGATAGGGAGAGAAAAATTATAGTACTCCTTAATAAAGTCAATGGGTAGCATCGTTGTACATTGTACAGCAATTAAGAAGAAATGGTTAAAAATCATCAGTAATTAGTTACATATAATTGTACATTGTACGGTAATTAAGGAGAAATTGATAATAAGTAACAGTAATTAATTATATGTCATTTAAATTTATGACATTTCAATACAATTTACTTCGTTATAGAATAATTAATATATTATCTAACAAACATGGACACCGAAAATAGATTCAAATAATCAGAATGGTTCATTGATACACATACCAAAATTCTTCTAATAGCGTGGTTGTCTGTTGACTCGCGATGGTTTTTGAAGATATGTTACCTTCGTAGGTGTTCCTCGCAAAGAAAATCCTTCATATCCCATTCATTGCAATTTGATAGATGTAAAAAATATGAAGTACCTACATCATGCTGAGATTAAATATTAATCATCGCCGGGCATCTCCTTTCCTAACAAATAAAAAACCGCCTTCATTTTCAACAAATCTGCGGGTTATTGACCAAATTAAATGGTGTCGATAATACTGTAAGCTATTTGAAATATGAAATTCAAGATGGATCGACTATGATAGGTGATAACAGAACTGAAATCATTTACACCACGTTGTACAGTTATTCCAAATTTATATTAAAAGTGAAGTTGTTTGGTCAAAATTCTGTAATGAATAATACTGTATTGATAAAATAAAATATTTATTTGATAGTTTTTAAAAATAGATTGGAAAAGTTGAACATTTATGTGTCTCACATGCTACAGGATGAGGATTTGGAGGTAGAGTGAAAAACCTTAAGAAAAATAAGAAAACATTGAGAATAAGAGAAGGGAAAAGTAAGGTCATCTTAGAAGAACGAAAGATTGCCCAATTTAGCTTTCAATTGGAATGCTGAAGGGAGAAAACGGGTAGGAAGCCCGGAAAAGATGGAAAGAAAGAATTGAGGAAAGTATGCAAGGTCATGGTCTGGGGGAGGAATATGTACTAGAAAAAATGTAAAAAATAAACAAAGCAATTTTCGGTTGAACGAAACCTCAATCTGAGAAAACATTTAGAAAAAATTTGAAAAAGATTTCAGAAGAATGATCAAGAAAGGCCGGGCGAAACTGGCTGGACAGACGATCAGGAAAAGTTTTAATGAATGCATGAAAGAATAATGGAGACAGATGAAATTTCAACAGAAGAAGGAGACATAAAGTTGTAACGTAATCCGAAGTTGACAATACGGGAAAGCATATCCGTATATAGTATATAGGATCAATAAGTATTATAAGCATACAATAGCTTTACCATTAATAATTATTTTTAACATCTATAAATATTTGTCAATAGAAATAAGAAAAAATACAAAAAACGCTGAACTATCATCTTCATAGGCTTGGATGAAGTACGGGTTTGTTTTATTAAATTCAAGAGTGAGCGGATGCATATTTTAAATTTATACTAGGATTTCTATTAAAAACTTAAAAACTAATTTAATAATAATAATTATAAAAATTGATATGAAAATAATACCTTAGCTAATTGGCAGTTATTCTATATGAGCTGTTCTTTCGAAAACCTTATTGGTTTCACGTTGAAATGGGGATGGAGAAAACTCACTTTGAAAGAAGTTCTTGTGTGTTTCATCTTTCAGAAGTAGAATCCTGCTCAAAAGTACATTCTGTCTCCTAAAGGCTGATTTAAAGCGATTTTGTTTTCAAACACATGCGTCTATACTTTTGTATATAGAAACTAGCAAGAACGAAGACTTATCAAATAGCAAGAACGGTGCAGTTCGATGCATTTTATGGAATATTTTACTTCCATTTTATGGAATATATTACTTACTTTAACTTCCATTATATTACATCTGAAGTCAAATATATAGCAATAAAATATTATACGACCATATACCTACTTCATTTTTTTTAAATTTATTAAGAAAATAATAATGTAAATGGAGGAAATTAAGAAAAAATAAATGAACCAATAGAGTGCTATGTTTCTACTCTTAAATATATTGAATATATATATATTGATATTTGGGATGCCAGAGTCTCATTTAGGATGAGTACTCAAATTATTATTTATATTCCTTAATCTTAATTGGGTTCCTTTCCAAAGGTCTATTCTTGTGTTTACCAATTTACTTATCTATTATACCTTCAATATATTATTTATAAATAAATAGTGTATCTGGGGTATGTAAGCACCAAAAGAATTACAATAAGTATCGTTTATTTATTTAATTTCAACAAGGTTAATGATTCAGATTTTAATATATATAAAAAGGATTGCCATACATTACAGGAAATAAATGAAACTTATCTGTGGGCAAGGGTAGATTGGGTTACAGGTCAGTCTTCTTCTTGCCGCCCCCCGGTCTCATCTTCTTCCGCAGGGCCTGTCTCCCCTGTCTTCCTTGCTGTACGACTATCTCCAGAGTCCCTCCTTCCTTCTCTGTGTCTCTCTCCCGAGTGCCTTCTTCAGCCTCGTTTTCAAGAGTTTTCTTCTCTCCCCCTCTCCTTCCTTCTCCACCATCTTGGACCATAAAACTACATAAGGGACCCAAAAGGTCTGTTCTTTGTTCCAAACTTATCCCTTTCATGTGTCCCGACATGTCACAATTTCCCTGCTCAGCATCCCTTTCATGGTGCCGCCCGCATCAGTGCATAGCATTATCTCTGGGTTTACGGGAAAAAGAAAAGATGCTGAACAAAGAGAGGCTTCTTTTCTTTTCTAAATGTTAAAATGTTTCAATTTTTCAAATGTTATATATAGTTTTATGGCAATACCTTACATCTTTACAATTATACAATTATTTACAAATAATTTGTTTGAAGATCTTTACAAGTTTACTTATTGTTTTATATTTTACAATACTTTACTTACAGAGTTTTGTTATATACATCGGTAATGAACTAGAATTAATAATTGTACATGATAAAATGTGTTAAATATTCTTAAGTAATATTACGTGTCACACTTGTTTTTACTATTCATTTTTCAATATTAGATCTTAACGTAACAGAGAACAAAAGCTTGTTCTTTAAATGGCCTATTTTAATTAATTGTTTCAATTTCTAAATTGATCGTTAAACTGGATCATATATCAATAGTATGGGCTAGTTAAACCTAGCGTCTATATGTATTCTTACTAACATACTTCAATATCATTATTCAGTAGTTATACAGTATACCGGCTTATTATTGTAATGTTGAATTATAATTAATGGTTCCAATATTAACTATAGTAATAAAAATGGCTAACAAGGGGAATACCCAATAAACCTTAAATAAACAATAATACCACTAGTTTTATTAAATTAGTTGCATAGTGCAAGCTAAACCTAGTGTCCTGCGTCTTAACACATCTCAATATTATTATTTACTAAATTCATACACGGGTATACCTTTATCTTTCTGACAATTACTTTTACTTTTATGACAATTTTTACCTTTACTGTAATATTATAATTTGGATACATGGTTAAGATTAATATTTATGATATATAAAACAATAGTTATAATATAACAAAAAATATCGATTGTACAAAAAGGTTTGAATCTTTTCAATTGAAAAACAACAGTGCCTTGTGAAACAGTCTTTTCTCAAGCGGGACAAATTTTAAATGAAAGGAGAACACGGTTGACAAGAAAGTTTTTTTTGAAATGTAATATCTCATTTGATAATCTAGAAAAACGAATTTTCATTTCAAATTATTAAATTGAGAAAAAAATTCACATCCAACATATAGACTAATAATAATAAAAAATACTAAATGAAAAATAGTTAAACGATTTGTTAATTCATTATATTTTTTTCAGTACATTAGTCTACGTTAGCTGAGAAATTTGTCCAACAACACGCATTTGGTTAGGTTCACTTTTGTTTATCTTATTTGAAAGCTAATTTTTTACCAATTTATTTTTGAAAAGTATTTCATATCTACATATTAAGTTTCTATAGTCATTGTGAGATAATAAAATTTTCAAGCTCAAAAATTATAGAACAATTTATTTTTAAATTTAAATTTAAATATATATATATATATATATATATATATATATATATATATATACACACACGAGGTGTGTCTATTAAATAACGAGACTGACGTTGCTGCGGAACATGTACACATGCGCCAACCACCATTGACTGACAGCTGTTTAGTGTGAAGCTTTCTCTTTAGTATGCAGTTAGTCTCGCTTCTGTAAACAATACATTTTAGTCAGAGCCTACGTTCGAGTTAGTGTTGTTTTCCTGTTTTGCCGGATAAAATGGTTAGTGTAATAATAGAGCAACGAATATGGTTGTGAAATTTCACTTCAAACTTGGAAAACCGCTACTGAAACTTATAATTTACTAAAAGAATATATATATAAGTGTTTTTGAATGGTTTAAGCGTTTTAAAGATGGCCGAGAAGAGGTTGAAGATGAATCGCGGCCAGGTCGCCCTTCAACGTCAAAAACGGATGACAATGTTGAAAAAGTCGGTAATTTGATTTGGTCTGAAGCTGTAGGCATTGATAAAGAATGTGTACGGCAAATTTTACATAACAATTTTAACATGCGAAAAGTGTGTGCCAAAGTGCCTAAAATTCTCACATTTGAACAACAAGCAGCTCTCAAAAATTTTTGTACTCGCACTTTGGATGCCATTGAAAATGACTCAAATTTATTGGAAAGGGTAATAACATGTAATGAAACGTGGTTTTTTACTTATGATCCGGAAACGAAGCATCAATCCTGCACCGAAAGACCCCAACTTCACCAAAAGCCAAAAAAGGTTGTATGAGCAAGTCAAAATTGAAAGCAATGATGATTGTTTTTTTCGATATTCATGGGATTGTGTACCTTCACTGGGTTCCTGAAGGTCAAACTATTAATCTATACTACTACCTTGAGGTACTTGAAAAACCGCGTGAAAGAGTAAGGGAAAAACGACCCAAAATGTGGAAGGACAAATCATGGGTTCTCCATCAAGACAATGCGCCAGGTCATTCCTCGTTATCAGTCAAGATTTTCCCAGCTCAGTACAGCATACCCGTGTTAGAACATCCACCTTGTTCACCAGATCTTGCACCATGTGACTTCTGTCTGTTCCCTAAGGTGAAATCTTCATTAAAAGTGACGAGGTTTGAGTCCGTTGAAGCTGTAAAAGAGAAAGCGGCTCGCGTCCTGAAGGAGCTGACAGAAGATGACTTCCAGCACTGTTTCCAACAATTGGAAATTCGCATGGAGCGTTGTAGGGATAGAGAAGGGGTGATAGTAAATAATTATATATAGAATAAAAATAAATTGTATTGTTTTTGTATGTATTTTTTTCCGTACACACGTTGTTATAAATTTGTCTTACATTGTTTAAAAAAAAGACACCATCATACGGATTACCATCAAAATATATCAGATGGCCGTAATTTTCCTTCGTCATTTGATAAGAAATGGACATTGTATCGTTATTATTACTGCTAATATTTCTTAATGGAATTAACCTGTCAGTGGTTTTTCCCATAAAATAAAAATAAATTTATGTTTAACAAAATATGTTTATACCTCAAGTATTCTTTAAGTTGCTCTCCTGAAGTACAGTTTATGTAAGTTGAGACTGGGGTAAAACTCTAAGAGTACCTAGCCGAATCTCGCTTCTTGGTACCAGAGGTCTTCCAGAGTATCCTTGATAGTGCGAGAGATGGAGTCTTCCTGTGGTCTCGAGAATGAAAATGGCTAAGAACGATTACGATTCCTTCAAAACTAGTCGAACCCAGTCCTTGTTCGGGCGCCCATTATAAACTTGAACTTCCGAACTACTTAAAAAAAAACTTTATTTGTATAAAAACAAATTACAACTGATGGTTACATAAGTTACAATACTAATGAAGCGTACACTGAGCTACTTGGCCTTTTATCGCTAGCCTATTTATACTGGTGGGGAGATCTGCTGATGCTGCAGTCGAGTCTTAAAGAGAATCCGTGTCTAACTGTACATGGTTGGGTTTCTCAAGAGCGATCGAATAATAATAATAAAACACCATACGACCAAGTCATGACACATAAATAATAATATTTTGTATATAAAGTATTTACATCCCGTTACATAAACGTATTCAGTTAAAACACCTGGCCGTGTCCATGACAACCACACCCCATCTTTTTATATTAGAAAAGTTTAAGATTCGTTAAAAATAGTTATCTATAGACACCGAATACATTACTGATTAATTTTAAATTATTATTTAAAATAATATAATAATAGGAAACGGCCTTATTATTTATTTGAACTAATTAAATTTAATACTGTGTACTGAAAGTTAGTTTCAGATTGTTTACATAATAGTAATGCCCTCGTATATTTGTTTCATCAAGAAAAAATATAGCTGCGAATTCGTCATGTTAGAAACAGAAAAAGGAACGGATTGTGTCGGAAACAATTACAAACTTTTTACAGAGACGAATACAAAAACCGGATGTTTCATTAGAAGGAAATTTGAAAAGGGTCCTGTTGGAAGATTCTTTGGGAGGTGAATAGTGACAGGATCAAAATAGTCGAGACTTATCCCGTTACACGTCCTTATTTCGGTTATGGAAATTAGATCAGGTTTCCTTGAGCGGGAACATTGAGGGATATGGGAATTGACGTGTTGCCTGCCCTCTCAGCTCGTTCAATGGAATCCCATTTCTTTCCTCTCCAAATCTGTTTAGGCAAACCAGCTCATCCCCTCATTCACCTTCATGTTTTTCGTTAGTTTTCATTTTCATTTTTTTTTTCATTCACCGGAATAATTGCGAATTGGGATGAGATTGAGTTCCTCCAGCTCTCGGAATCTTTGAATTACGAAAGCTCCATTTTTTAATTTATTTGAAGCGAGAGAAGTTGTATTTTCATTTTCATGAAATTGAAAACGTATTGTTAAGACTTTTAACGAAAAAGGAGATTTCAAAATACTCTTATTTTGACGTTTCATTTTACAGATTAAATATGGCATATAGAAATGCCATATGTCTTTCCTTTGAAAGTGAAGGTTAATACAAACTAACCTTAACCCTTTATAGGACACTGCTTGATTTAGCCACCACGTCGATATACCTGGGCTCTTATGAAGTAGGCTGTGTTTGGCAACTTTTTGGGACTCTAACTAAATGTAGATGCTGCTAATGATAGTTAAATTATATGGTGATGTTTTCATCCTGAGAGGTTGAATTTCCGACCAGGGTGTACTAAGGTCCTCAACGTATGCGTAGATTTATTAAAGTATTGATCAATTATTTATTTAATAAAATTGTAAAATTGTTCCAAGAAACAAGTGAAAGCTTTGTTACATATGTGCTACAAAAAAATTAAGAAAACATCTTTTTCTATGTGGCAAATACAACAAAAGCAGACGCTTGAAGTGGCGTTAGAAACTGAGTGTAAATTTCTTGAGATGGTGACAATCATTAATAGTTTTTTAACTGTTTTAAATGATAAATAAATATGTTTAAATTAGTTAAAAGAAGAAGTTCTTAATTTTACTATTTCCTGTATTGATTTTATTTGTTTTTTCTTTAATAAAAAAATTAATATATAAAATATTATATATTCATTGATTGTGGGAAATAAAATAAGGTTAATGCAAGAATAACAAAACAACAAAAGAGAAAATGATCACATATGTTATTTTGTCTGTATTATGACGATTTTTAATAAGGTGGTCCTATGTGATGGTCCTAGCATAAGGAAATTAAAAGTTGTGTGGTTTTATGAAACCACGATGCAAGAGAAACTTTATTTCGGTTTGTAGGTATTTAACTAAAAATGTTTGGAAAATTATTCAATTTAGGGTATTAAAATTGCATTTTTAATCTTAACTTAATTATTGAAAAATAGGAACGATGAGAAATCAATAGTAGACTAAATATTCAATTATAAAATCATTTAGATGATTAACGCATATTAAAAAGTAAGAGCAATATTTATTTAAATCTGGGATATAGATATTGTATCTCGACTCGTACTGATATCATGCCGCTCATGCCTTGATTAGAACTGGCGCCCGATTTTAGCCGCTTGGATTTCTGACGATATCTGCGGCATTTAGTCGTTTTCGATGCAGAATTTTTTCTGTTACAATATTTTCGGATATAGGTTCGCATCTTTGTACGATAAACGTTTTAAATCCAACACTTGACGCTGGACCCCTACTAGTACTCGGCATGACATCTGTCGGCAGTCTACTATTTTTTTCCGACGGCTCAGAGTGTAGTTTAGGTTATGAAGATGACTGAAGGCCTAAATAAAATTAAATATATATGATTAACCGGAAAGAAATTAAAATACTCGATCAAATATTCATGTGAAATAAGTTAAGCGAGAAGGTATTGTAATGCGACATGCGATAGATGAACGAAAAATTTTGGGGCGATAGAAAAAAGTTTTACTTTAAAACTATGTTAGTACTAGATGGGTAACGCTTCAAAATAATGAAGTAGGCGCTGTGTTTGGCTTAATTTTTGGCCTATAACTAAAGATATATGCTACTAATGACGGTTATGGTACTAATGAAAAAGTGTCAGCATCTTAATTGTATATTTACGTAAATTATTTCTTTAGAATTTTTATAACGATGTTTATTTATTTGTCATTTCTCTTAAACCTATCTTAACATTTGTGATTAATTTTCTCAAATGTCAAAGAAAATATTCAGTTTGAATATTGAGGACGATCTCCAAGAGGTTATTCAACTATTAGCAATTACCGAATATATAAGTGAAAATTCTAAGAGTAACAGGTCGTAGTTGCGGACACGGAATTCACGTCATGGTCTTCACGCAGTGCCAAAAATTAGTAATTTATTTCATATTTATATTTATTATTTATTTGTTTCAAAGCATACATAAATGACCAACAAGAATAATTTATTGACTAGTAAATGTATATATATATATATATATATTTATATATATATATATATATATATATATATATATATATATATATATATATATATATATATATAAGTTATCAGTGTATAGACTCCCAATGTTAACAATTGTTTAACCTCCATTACTTTGTAAATTAAAAGATCATATGTTTTTTTCCTATCTGTAAAAAGTGGTAGTTCTAAAATAAAAGTGTGTTGTTGTGATATTGATTTAAATATAATTCTGACTCAAAAGTACTGAAATAAGAGAAAATTCAGTCTAATTATAACTGGTGCCGAAACCAAATAATTATTTTGCAGTTACGTAAGTAATTCCTAAAGTGTCTTAATTAATTACTATTATTTTTTTTTTAAAAGAGTTGGCAAGTTTCTACTCGTAAAAATGACTGATTCAGATGAACTCGCCGAACTTAAACATCAGTTGACTCAAGAGGGGATTGAAATGGCAAAACTTGAGTCTCAGTTAAAAAAGGCGACTGAAACGACACAGATGGAGCTCTTGAAGGTTAGAACTCAAAACTCTGCCTTCATTCATGAAGTTATCGGCCAACTCGAGCCCTTCACTGGTGTTGTTGGAGACTTGGACCACTTTTTGAAGGGGGGGAGATCAGATAGTGGGGCTCATACAATCCCGGCAAGAGAATGGGACACTGTTAGAGTCAGATGTAGTGCTATTGGAGGCATCTTTGGTGGGTCGCATCTCAAGGAGGGTCCTGAATGCGATACAAGGAGACACTTCGCTTGCCTAGGAAACGCTGAAGGCCAGGTTGAAGAAGTTTTACGGCGGAGGTCGGTGGACTCCTGAGGAGGACACCTTCTATTTATCCAAAGAACGCAGAAAACCAGGCCAGTCCGAAGGCGATTTCGCTGAAAAATTATTAGTATTACACAATAAACTCGTCGAAAAGTCAGTGGAGACATATGGCCAGGCTGGAGGAGCCCAACGTATGGAATTCATAAGGGGGATTCTAAAGGTTCAATTGAACCACTACGTCGACAGTCCTGGTTCACTTTCGCGGGATAAGGATTTCCTTATCCACATGAACTACATGAACTAATCGATGCACAAGAACGAAAGCAATCCCGTTTCGAGAACTCCGAGGAACAGTGGATAGAGGTCAAGAACCCGAGGAAGAACTACCGAAGCCCGCCCAGGCGCAGTGGTGGAGAAAGATTTTTCGAGAAACGATCTGGTAGGGAACCCGACTACCGGCGAAAGAAGCAGGAAAGAAGATGCTACGAGTGCAACCAACCTGGCCACCTGGCAGCGCAGCGTAACCTCACCAGGTGCTATGAGTGCGGCAGGCAGGGGCACATGGCAAGAGATTGTCCGAGGCGCATTTCTCGTTAAAAAAGAAGAGGCCAGCCACCAGAACGAAGTAAATAACCAAAAATGGAACAGGAAGCGGACTCTCGGGAGCAGCAAAGGAGAACCTTCTAGCGGAGAATCTTCGGGAGAGGAGAGTATACCATCTGAGCACAGCAATCCGTCTCTAAGAGGACATGAGGTAAGGAATGGGAACACCTGGAGGGGAGGTCCTTCCGGATCCGAGGAAGTGGTGCGGCAACCGAGGTCAGATTGAGGGTGCGGTAATAGGAGGGGCAACTTTTCATGCGAATTACTGAAAAATAATAACCGAGAGAAGAGAGGAGAGAAGAGGTTGCCCATGGCGAAGTTGAGGGGGGCGGGTGTGAAATTTTTGATTGACACAGGGAGCAAAAACTCCCTAATACGCAAGAAGGGGGCAGAAAGTTTAGGAATGTGGAGGGCGCATAAACAATGCGATTGTGAAAGATGCGATATGAAATGGCGATGCAAGACGTTAGGTGAGATTTATTTCAATTTTAAGAGGTTGGTTGGGAGGGATGTGCGTATTATGCTGCATATTACAGAAAATTTAATGCCGGGGTATGACCTGATAGTTGGGTGTGACCTTTTGCAACAAGCAGTGTTAAGAATGTGGTTTGAGCGAGGATACTGTAAATTTTAGCTAGGGGAACGGCAATACGAAGCCAAAATTTCGGGAACGGGTCGCGTTGTAGAGATCGGAGCTGTAGAGTGCATTAGGGAGGCCATTGAAGGTGTTATAAGCCAGCACACGGATTTATTTTATCGAGAGGAAGAAATATTGCCGACCACGGGAAAAACGGTGCACCGGATCACGCTCAAGTCAAATATGCCCGTGTACGTCAAAGACCGGAGGTACCCCCAAGCGATGAGGGATATTATTACAAAACAATTAAGAGAACTTTTAAAACAAGGAATTATACGGCAAAGTAATTCACCTTTTAACAGCCCCCTATGGTTGTACAGAAAAGACAGGATTTGCCTGGGGTGGGGAAACAATATCGTGTCGTAGTAGTCTATAGGAAGCTAAACGAGGTAACACAAGACGAGCAGTACCCATTGCCTCGCGTTGAAGACATTCTCGATCGGTTAGCTGGGGCCAGCATTTTTAGCACGCTAGACCTGAAGAGCGGGTACCACCAGGTCCAAATGGCGGAGGAGGATATAGGGAAAACCGCTTTTTTCCTGGGAACGAGCTCATTACGATTTTGTGAGGATGCCGTTTGGGCTGAAGAGGGTCCCGTTGACTTTTCAGCGCCTTATGGATGAATTCCAGAGAAGGTTGGGGGAAGATTTCGCTCAGGTCTATATGGATGACCTGATAGTATTTAGCCGATCCGAACTCGAGCATGTGAAACATTTAAAAACAGTGTTCAATAGAGTCAGATAGTTCGGTCTGAAGCTTTCGCGCGAAAAATCCAAGTTCGGTCTAAAAGAGATTAAATTCCTTGGGCGTGTGGTCTCACGAATGGGAGTGCGACCTGATCAGGAACGCGTAAGAGCGATTCAGGAGGCTCCATTGCCAAGTAATGTTCGTGGAGTTCGGCGATTTTTAGGAATTGTCAATTATTACCGCAGGTTCATTCCGGATGTTGCAGAATTGACGCAGCCACTGACCGAAGTACTGAAGAAGGGGAGGCGGTTCGCTCTAGGCCCAGCTCAGCTGGAAAGTATAAAGAAATGTCAAGAGGCCCTAACCTCACAGCCTATATTAGCCTTTCCCGACATTCCGAGTTACCACAGATGCGTGTGAACTCGCGATCGGGACCGTCCTCTCTCAAAATTTTTCGGAAGAGGAAAAACCTATTGCGGATGCTAGCCGGAAATTAAATGCCGCAGAAAGTCGATACAGCGCTATAGAGCGTGAGCTCCTGGCGGTAGTATGGGCAGTTGAATATTTTCGACCCTGCGTTTGTGGGAGGTCGTTCGAGCTATTCACGAAACACAAGCCGTTAGTTTATTTAAACACACTTAAGGAGACATCGGCACGCGTATCGTGGTGGAAGGAGCGCCTGGTGGCCTATACATTTCAGGTCGTCCACAAGAAGGGAGCGGATAATGTGGTGGCTGACTGGCTCTCACGTGACCTCGTAATAAACGTGATTGATGAGGAAAGCTCTCCCGCGGAATTATCGTTGGTTCACCAGTTTTCTGAGGACAGTTCAGATGTGTCTGATCGACCTCGTGACTTACCTGAGGTTGACGAAATTATTAACGATAAACGTATACAGATCATTATCCGGTCGAAGAAAGAATCGGGAGTCGAGACTAAGGCATATACTTCAGAAGAGATGTCAGTGGTGGTCGTGCGCACTCCGGCTACGGTGGATGATGATGCCATGGAACGCGTGTTTTCAAAATTCGCCTGTCCTGGCCGTAGATGCCACATTTTTGTTGGAAATAAGCTTCTCATCGACAAATTGCGGAGATTATGGCGACAAGAGCGGATAGGGATGGGATACCCGATAGTTAGGTGCTTACGGGAGGTTGAAACGGTATCTGATCAGTCGAAACAACGCCAAATCGTTTTGGACCACCACGAAGGAAAGTCAAATCATCGCGATGTCGAGGAAACATTACGGGCTCTAAAACGGTTGTATTTCTGGAAGTCCATGGGGAGTACGGTACGGGAGTGTATTGAACGATGTGCGGTGTGTGAACGGGCCAAGTATGATAGACAACCCCCAATGGCAGAACAGATAGTCTCTCCCATGGCATCGGAACCCCTGCGATTAATTCAGATAGATATTTACTCCAACGAGGGCCAATCCTGGCTAACCGCCATCGATTCATTTAGTAAAGTCGCAATGGCGTACCCCATCGAGGAGAAGACTCCTGTGGCAGTATGGGAGGGCGTTCTCCATTGGTGCGCAACTTACGGGGTGCCAGAGGAAGTTGTTTCGGATTGTGGCCGTGAATTTGATAATGCATTGATTAGGGAAGAAATTAGGATTTTGGGGATCGCCTGGCGATTAAATACTCCTTATCATTTAACAGGCAGGGGCGCGGTTGAACGCCTCCATAACACCCTCGGGGAGCATATCCGACATCTTAAGTTGGGGCGAAATTTTGGCCCGTATGAAGCGATGCCGCGGGCGGTAATCGCTAATAACCATACTATCTATTCGGTGACTGGACTATCTCCAGTCGAGATTGTGTTTGGCCAGAATCGCCGAGATCGCGGGGATCTTATAACGGTCAATAATGATATATTGCAGCAACATCTTTTGCAGGCACGCGCGGCCCGTAGAGCTTTGTGGCGTTCTGTACGGGAGAAGCTAATTCGTGAGAAATCGGTTAGAGTGGCCAAAGCCAACGAGAGATTGGGAGTATCTACGAGAGGACCGCTTCCGTTGGGAACGGTCGTATACCGACGATTAAGAACTGCGCGTAATAAAACAGCCGCACGGTACGATGGTCCCTATAAAATCATCACCATTATACGGGAACAAAATCTCTATACCATCCGTGACATAAATCATCCCTCACGAGTCCGGACAGTTCATCTCGAAGAGCTCCGAGTTCCTCTTAAAGTGTCCCAGCTCGGACCGGAGGCTGTGCTTCAGAAATGAGGACAATATTTTGTTTTTTGTTTTGACAATACTTTTTATATTTTGTGTTTTGTCGATCAGTATATTAATATAGATCTTTATTTTAGTGTAACATTAGTCATTGTATTTTTTTTTTTTTTTTATGTAACTATTAGGTTGTAATTTATTTTTTGTTTCGATTTACTTTTTATTTTTTAAGAGTTTCTCCAAGAGAAGGAACTGTAGGAGGGGAGTTATCAGTGTATAGACTCCCAATGTTAACAATTGTATAACCTCCATTACTTTGTAAATTAAAAGATCATATGTTTTTTTCCTATCTGTAAAAAGTGGTAGTTCTAAAATAAAAGTGTGTTGTTGTAATATTGATTTAAATATAATTCTGACTCAAAAGTACTGAAATAAGAGAAAATTCAGTCTAATTATAACTTATATATACATATGTACATATACACTGACAAGCAAATAATTTCATCCACTAGTAACAAAAATGTGTTTGTATATAATAAAAGGTATTTGTAGATAATAGGTAATATTTAAGGAATTTTATAATCTTTTTTACCTTTAATAACATTTTTAACGTTTATTAAATGAGTCTTTGTTTACCAAATTAAAATTAAATTGTGAATGGCTAAGAAAAATAAAAAAAAATTGAAAAACGAACCATTTTTATCCTAACAGAAATTAATGACAACATCATTTAATAGCGCGTGTTTCCTCTTCTTACCTTTATTGCTTCTTGAAGACGCCTCGGCATACTTTCCACCAGTCGGGAAATGTCCCTTTCCTGGAGGATAGCCCATTCCTCCTGAAGAGCCTTTTCAATGTCCTGCAGCGTATCAGAAACAGCTTCGCACGCACTCTTATTCGTCTTCCGAGGTTTTTCCATAAATGCTAAAATCTGGGGGTTCAAATCTGGAGAACGTTCTGGCCAGGCTAAAACCTCAATGTTAATCTTATGTAGGAACATCTATACTATGCCAGCGACATATGGGCGTCCATTATAATAAATACAACAATCGCAGATTTCATTGAGCACAGGTTCCAAAATCTCATCTACGTAGTGAGTTACCGTCAAAGACCCTCCACGAACTACAACCAGTTCTGTGCGGCGCTCCATTGAAATCCCAGGCCTCACCATTAAGAAACCACGTTTAAAAGGTGGCTCTGGATAAAATTATAGGCTGCATATCTTTCATTTATTCTTCTCCACACGCCCTTTCACGACCGTCTGGAGATCGAAGAGCAAATCTCAAGTAGCAAGTAGCAAATCAAAAGTAAAATATATATATATATATATATATATATATATATATATATATATATATATATGTATATACATATACATAAATAAAGTAAGAAAAGTAACGAAAGTATATAAACTCTTCGATTTTGAATTCTATATCTACACTAATCCACTAAAACAGTTACGATGTTGTTTTAGGACAATATTAATCCGGAATGAGAGAGGTAGGGAGTAACTAGGTTTTGCTGGAGGGAGGTGCGTTTAATCTGGAAACTTTTGGTCAACTGTATCCTCCAACATATCCTGTCCACTCTACTAACCTCCGCTCCCCGCCAGATTACCCACCTTCGCTTTAAAACTTCAACGAAACCCCACGCATCTCCGCTTTCACTAGCAGTGTCCGGCTTTTCAAAATTAATTTATTTTTATTTTAATTTAGAAACTTCATGAAACTTTTTTTTAATAGATAATAGCTGTCGGGTACTTAGGAAGTAATTATAAACGATGTCTTTTGATTTATATTTTCTTAAAAAATTCCCGTCAAACTAATATACAATTTTCATTTAGAAATAATTAGACATTAACAATAATGTCTATGAGAGGTTGTAAAATTATTAGTGTTATTATATGATCTTATATCTCTCATTTTAATTTTGATGTAATTCAATCTTTCTTGGAAGTAATAATAGTTTTCTTTATACGTAGTTTCTGTCTTGAATCGTTAAGATGGTGTTTAAGGAAACCTAACAATAGATCATTTGTGACTTAAAATTCATTCCGTTGCTTATTCATTTTGCGTTTACTTTAGGCTGTAATTTCTCATCTGATGATGCTGCAGTCGGAGTCCTAAATTTTGCCTATCTGCATATAATTGGGATAGTAATCACTAACGAGTACCGTACTATCATTTTACGTCCCTTACGAAGGACAACATAAAGATTTATGTATAAGACAATATAAAGATTTTTATGTAAAGGAGATAGTTGGGGGGTGCAGTCAATAAGAACACAGAATAAGTAATAAACTTATATTATGTGCCTGGGAGGAGAAGTTCTGTCGGTGGCCCCGTTTATTGTTCTTCATGTTAATGCATGTATGAGATGAAAATAGTTGACTGGATGATCTAATGTAAAGGAGATAGTTGGGGGGTGCAGTCAATAAGAACACAGAATAAGTAATAAACTTATATTATGTGCCGGGAGAAGAAGTTCTGTCGGTGGCCCCGTTTATAACTTATTATAATATATAAGTTTATTACTTATTCTGTGTTCTTATTGACTGCACCCCCCAACTATCTCCTTTACATTAGATCATCCAGTCAACTATTTTCATCTCATAAAGATTTTTACTTTCTTTAAGAAATCTTAAGGCCACCTCCCGAGCGGCGAACCCATTTTTTGGGAATAGCAGATTGTTATACTATCCACTATTCCGTAGATGACCCCTACAACTCATCTATTAAATTATTCAGCACTTTTAGAAAAAAAACTTTACAGAACAAAAGTTTATTAGGTAACAATAATTTTACCAGTATCTCCATAACGTCTGTTAGTTTTAATTATTTATTGCTTTTACAAAGAAGTCTCTTGTTCTAGATTTATTTACTATACGGTGATTTATCAATTTTCCACAGCTTCCTTCTTCAATAATGTTGGAGACCTTCACCTTTCATGGCTATATCTCCAGAACAAAGTTTACCAAACTTTTCTAACTAAAGGAGGAACGTGGAGATTCACTTTGTTTGCTTGTTATGAAATAAATTCAAACTACCACACGGCAGTTTCGATGTTGATAAGTTGAAGCAATGCTAGCGAAGGATTGTTCCTTCCTGTTTAAATTAAAATATAAATTTATTCGAGACATGTTGATACTTTTGGTAAACTATTAGATTAATTGTTGAACAATATTAGTTGAACTTCTATATCTACAGCCTCGGTGAATAAGTCGAATTTGGTCTATAGAGTGTTACGGAATCAGAATCTTGCCATTCTTGTAATTTTTTACTTGAAATAGTCTTATAATATATGTGTTCTTACTTTGATTAAAATTAGAAAATAAAAAAGAATATAATTTTTAGAAGAGTCAGGGAATTTAATAAACTGGGTAAAATACTGAAACATTGGGTTTATTAAAGCTAATATACAATAACATGAGAATAGTCACTTAACGTTAAAAGAAATAAGGAGAAAGAGTAACTTAAGTAGAGAGAAATTAAAAGGAAAAGAATAATGAATTTTCAAAGAAGAAAACAATAAATGCATAATCATATGAGAAAGGAACATTGATATCTAAATGTTAAATACTAAATGAATGTTATATGAGAGAGAAGAAAACAATGGGAGATTGAGCCACACTGTGAATTGATTTTAGAGTCTTTGATCTTGAGAACGGTGGATTAATTATATTGTCTTTAATGTAGAAGGGAGCGACTCTCGGCGAACTCAATTAATGGTGAACACTGCCCAGTAAATTCCTAGTGATCGAATGAGAGGGAACTTACTGCTTGGCTTCGGAGAATTGTTACCTCCGCCCTGGCAGCATCTTATTACTAGGCGATATAATGCCTTTGGATCATAAAGGGTACCCGTCTTGTATCTGGTGCTAGGCTTCTCTCTGGGTGGTTCTCATGCTGCGGTGAGGTAGGAGTATAGTCGAGAAGAGCGGCGATGCGACTCCGCTGATGTCTCGATGGGAAGAGGGTGGTGTGTCCAGGCCGGTGGTTGTTGTAGGAGAGAGCAAGGCTCAGCCAGGCCGCTAAGTGGGGAGAAAAATCCCCTTTACATTTTATCAAGGCTCACTAGAGTAACTTTGCTATGATAACAACTGTGACGCGAGATTTAAATTTGAATTTACTTTATTAATTCGGTACTGAACAATATGCATTAACTCCTTTTCAAGCCAATGCCTGACTTAGCTCCCAATAAAAAAAAAGAAGTGAACGGCTCTGGGGTTCTGTACATAGTAGAGACTGAACTTTTCGGTTCTGCAAGGAGATGACGTCCTAGGTCACGCTCAACCGCCAGATTTTTCCCCCTTATTTTGGGTACCCTATTTTTATAATATTTTATAGAGGCTGGGTGAGCACCAGGGAGGGTCCTAGATCCTATATGATCCATCTCCGGCTGCAAACAGCTCCCCATACACATGGAAATAACACGATTCTGCTTCCCTAACTATAATAAACTCATTTGGACTTAACCACTAATTCACCTGGGCTCTAGATACATAAAAGAAAGAAAATCTTCTGGGTGTAGTTCAGAAACTGTTTATTTTTGACCCATTGTAGATCTTCTTCAGGACTAAATTTTATCTATTTTTTAACTTTTATTACATATTATTTATTATTTTTTATTACTTCTTGTAATTCCTTATCTCTTATTCTCTATATCTATCCCCTCTGGTTTCTTGTTATGACAACCTAAAGGGTTACTTCTACATCTTATTATATCTAAAGAGTTTTATCACATTCGTTGTCTTATTACTCATTTTTCATTATATGTTTTTACTGTTTCCCTTAATCTTATAATTGTTTTGTAACTCTATAAAGTTTCTATAATTTCCTAAGTTATCTTTGCTAGTTTTTTGTTTTAGATAGTACCTCTATGTTATTATATAATCCAATGCTCTTTAGTGTTAGTTCTCTATAATTTACCTTAAGTAATAAATTTTTTTGATGCTGTTATTTATAAATTTTTATTACTTCACGTTATTCTTTATCTCTCAGTCGACACTTTTCTATAAATATGCCCTCTATTTTCTGTTAGATCACCATAACGGGTTTCCCATTTTTGTTATAAATTTTGTATACCTCATATCCTTAGATGAATCCTTATCAATATAATTTATATATACTGTTATTGTTTACCATATATTATTTAATTTATACGAATCGTGTATATTTAGCTCTTAAGAAGACTTACCATGTAGGTCGAAACGTTGGCTTTAAAGTTAAAGAGTTCTTCTTACTAAAGAGAATATTTTTCTGACCTCCACCCGGACCAATTTATTATTTTAATTATGTTTTATTAGACATAGTATATTAATAACTTGGGTTTAATTAATGTTTCAGGTGGGTTGGGTAAAGGCAGATACTAAGGCGATCCAAGCTATCCACGACCATGTGATAACCCACAACCCCCGGGTGGCTGTCTCCCACTCAGGGCACACCACTTGGAACCTCCACATCAGATCGGTCGAAGAGTCCGACAGGGGTACGTATATGTGCCAGATCAACACTGATCCCATGAAAAGTGTGGTAAGTAACTTATATACAAATATACAATAGTTTTTTTTTTGTTTATTTATTTCTAATATAATTTGCTACAATTCAAAAAGTTATATGCTATACCAAATTTAAAAAAATTGGACAATTTAAATGTATTTATACAGAATCATATATACAATGAAAGAAAAAATTATACACAAACAACTTTCAACAGAATATGCAATAGTATTTAAAATAATAATATCTATAAACAACTGTTACCTACGGCTATTCTCTTGGACCCTATGGCCATCTAAAAAGGGCTGGGAGAGGACAGGGTATGATCGAAGACAGCTGGGGAAACTGGGTGAAGAAATGAACTATTTTTTTTAAAGAAATAAAATAAATTACATCACTATTTTTTTTCAGAATTAATAAAATGTAACAAAATTGTTAGAATTATGAAGTTCGTAATAATTCACGATTTGAAGCTAAAAGCAAAAGCTATAAATTAAAATGCCGAAACGTTGTTTGTTGCTCTAAAACAAAATTTAATAACTTAATCGTTCGTTTGATTGCTGATAAGATATTCTTATTTGAAACCAGTCAAATTTCAAGTCTTCTCCAACTCCGAAGTAAAAATAATTTATTATTACAATGAATATGCTAGAAAAAATCTTTTTTAAATCAGTAATTGTACTTAGCCCCAACAAAACACCCTATAAAATACAGAGAAAAGGGGGTAGGAACGATATGGTCATATCAGAAGAATGTATAAAGAATAGTTTCCAGATTTTATTTCGAATCGGAACGCTGAAAGAAAAAAGTTGTGGGAAAACCATGAAAAAGTGGATAGAAGAAGTTGAAATAGACACGTTCAGAGATGAAGATATACAAACAGAATTAAATAAAAAAAGGAGATCAGAGGAATTATTAGCTGACAAAGATGGTTGGTTGTAGGAAACCTCAATGAGAGGAAAACATTTAAAAAAAAAAAAAAAGTCGTAATATACTTTTATTATGCTGTTTCATTTGGTACCTAAAATTTTTTGTAGAAATCTGAATTTATAATGAATTATTCAAAGTTATGTATCATACCTGGATTCCTAAATGAACAACACTAGTTTTGAGGATGCCTGGATTTAACTAGAGATTATGATAACTGAAGACAAGGAACATATAATACATTATTATTATTCAATCATAATTCGTAGATACACATTGACTGCTAGGTTCGCCTTGAAGCATTATACAAGGTAATATAGTACATATTATTTTATTTTTTAATCAACCATGCCTGTAAGGCAACCGGTGTTTGGAAGAGAGTGGTATTAAGCATTCCACTAAAAGATGCTTTAATTAGAGCATAGATACATAACAAGATTATGTCAGTACCTGTAAAAATAGCCTCCTTTTCATTAACCTTCGTTCGTCATCATATTTATTCTTTCTCGTTCTGTCTCTCCTCCTTAAGTCCGGGCAACGAAGACCTAAAAGTGCCAAAAAGCGGAAATAATTCATGTAGAAGCCGATTGTGGCACACTTTTAGGGAAAGGTGTCATGAACAACATACTAAAAGTACTGAGGGGTGAGGGTGAAGCTAAGGGTGGGGGCTCTAAAGGTCCCTTTTTTCAGTTTTTAGTTAATAACTCGAAAAATACTGCCTCTAGCGAAAAAATGTTCTTATACTAAATTAATTTACAGAAAACTCTCTATAAAAAAGAGTCTATACACTTTTTTGCTAGGATCAATGCTTAAGGAGGTATGGAGGATGGAAATGTAAAATTTTAAAAAAAGTTTTTATTTTTAAAAATGAAATGTTTATTGTTCAATTAGTTAACCTTATACCTCCCTTTGTTCCAAATATGGAACATAGCGACAACAGGCTAATTATATATATACATATATATATATATATATATATATATATATATATATATGTATATATAAGTTAAGATAGGACATATACCAGTATAGACACTAATCCTAAACAGTGAATGTCAACATTGTAAATAGTATAAATAGAGGATTGTAACTTGAATAAAGCAGTGTTTAACTAGACTTCATGTGTGTTATTATTCTCCCAACTTCTTTTTTTTTTTATGTTTTAAGTGCCGAAGCTCTTAAGTGGTGCCGAAACCCGGGAATTCGTTAACAGTTCCTAGTGAAGATTTTTTATTTACGTAAAAACAGTTCGTAAAATTTTTTTTTCTATTTTCCTTTTTTCGAATTGTTCTTTTATTTATTTTTTTTTTGGTGTTTCGTATGTGAACAAGTGCCAGCATGAATGAACACGGTCAAAGTATTCTCAGGCCGGCCACTTTAGACCAACCACAGCCGGAACAAGAGAACCCTGAGTTCCCGCCGTACCCATCGACGACTCTAGCCATGGCTCGGGCGGACTGAGCCGCACAAGAAGCAAATCGAATAGCTCAAGAGACCAATGAGCTGGAAAAAATGAAATTAAGGAAGGCTAACGCGCAGGACATTAGGAGAGAGATCTCTGATCTAGAGAAATTCAACGGAGATGTGGGTGAGCTCAACCACTTCATCAAAGGGGGAGACGGCATCATGGGCAGTATACAGTCACAGGAAGCGGCTGATCTTTTGGAGGAAACAGACGCGAGAAGATTGCTAGTGGCACTAGCACGTCGGGTCAGTAGGAGTGTCCTAAATTTGATCCAAGCCGATGAGGATACTCCATGGACGGTGATTAAGGAGAGGTTGAAAAAAGCCTACGGAGGAGCCAGAAGAGGATATGTTACAGATGTTCAGAGAGATGAAGAGGACTGGGCAGTCGAATGGCCAATACGCAGCAGGACTTCTCGCAAAACTAAATAAAATAAATGAAAAATTGCGTGAAGGCCTGGATGTTGTTCATGACAACAATTCTCAAGGTACAACTGGCACGGGATACCGGAAAGAAGGACGGTCTACCCAGGGATAAGACATTCGTAGAATGTGCTCAAGATATGGTAGATGCGAGTGCCCGAGACGAGGAGGAAAAAGAAGTGTTCGAACCAGGGTGGAGTAAAGTGTCCTATCGCAGAAACGAAGTAGGTAGAAATCGAGCAAGGATAGAACCGGAGAGAAGAAGAGAGTGAGATTTCGGTAGGAAGAAGCCGATGATCAGAGAGAAGCGGCAGTTCAGTGACAGGAAGAACCCGAGAAGAGACGACAGGAGGTGCCACGAATGTGGTAAGACAGGGCACCTGATGGCCCAGTGCCCACGCACGCGCTGCTTCGAATGTCATAGTGAGGGGCACATGGCTCGGCAATGCCCGTACATAAGAAGGAGAGATCACGATCGAGGAGAACCGATGGAAATAAACGCTCAGCGAATATGGAGGAGGAGTAGAGTTCCACCTGTTTCATCGAAATCTTCTGGGACTTCGGGATCCGAGACGGAGGGCAGCGAACCTGGTGGCAGAAGAAGCAGTGAAGCCGGTAGCAGAGGGGCTCCTGGAGGAAGGCGCAAACAGTGGAGTGCAGGGAGGAGACCCGAGGAGGTAAGCAGGGAATGAGGATGGTGTAAATGGAGGGGCAACCTTTTATGTGTTAATACTATTGGGAAAAAGTGTGAGCGGTTGCCTATAATTGAGTTTTGTAAGGGGTGGAAATGCTTAGTGGATACGGGGAGTTTCTGTAGTTTAGTGAGTAAGGAGAGTTTAAGTATAATATTTAAAAGAAATTGTATACCAGAATTCAGGAAGTGCCTGTGTAAGTGTAAGTTTGAGTGGTCCCTGTGCCGTCGAGGGCAAAATCGAGTTGACACTGGGTAAATGGGGACAGGAAGGTGAAGTGGCGACATTACACGTGGTAGCGGACATGCCGAGGGAGTACGGGGGAATTCTGGGTTGTGACCTACTCCGAAAACTGGGTGTAAAATTGCGGAATTCAGGGGGTGCATTGGGTATAAAAATCGGGAAAAAGGTGTATAAATCGATCGAGGATGGGAAGAGGGGTGCGGGGTGTGTGGGAGCTATTACACAGGACAGGGAATGGCGGACAAGGATAGTAGACGAATATGCGGACATTTTTTTTCGCGAAGGGGAGCCGTTTAAGCGTGACGGGCGAATTTCTCCACGAAATTAATCTGAAGTCCGAGAAAGTTACCTACGTTAAGGAATGAAGATACCCGCAGGCCTTGCGAAACCACATCTGGGACGAACTGGAGGAGCTGAAGCGTCAGGGGATCATCGTCGATAGTAAGTCACCGTTTAATAGCCCCTTATGGGCAGTGAAAAAGAAATCCATCGAGGGCGAGACTCAGGACCGCTGTAGGGTGGTGTTCGATTACAGGCAGTTGAACGAAAACACGCTAGACGAGAGGTACCCCATCCCGAGATTGGACGATATCTTAGACAGGTTAAGTGGGGCGGTGATTTTTACCACATTAGACCTGAAATCCGGGTACCATCAAATACGTATGTACCCCAGAGACCAGAGCAAGACAGCTTTTACATTCGAAAGGGGGCATTATGAATTTACGCGCATGCCCTTTGGCCTGAAGAACGCGCCCATTACATTCCAAAAACTTATGGACGAGTTTCTGCGTGGTCTAGATGAGAATATGTGCCAAGTGTACATGGACGATCTTCTCGTTTTTAGTAAGTCTGAGGCACAGCATATTGAGGACTTGAGACGGGTCTTTCAGTGGATTAGGCAGTTTGGGCTGAAGCTTTCCAGGGAGAAGTCTATCTTAGGACAGAAAAGGATCAATTTCCTGGGTCACGCTATATCGGAGGAAGGAGTGCGTCCGGACGGAAAGAAAGTTGAGGCGATTGCCAAGATGGCAGTTCCCACTGACGTGAATTCGGCGGCTGTTAGGAACCCTTAACTATTACCGCCGTTTCGTCCCAGAGATGGCTGAGAATCTCGTTGCGCTGAACGAGCTCCTACGAAAAGGGCGTACGATTCGGTTTACTCCGGAAATGGAAGCGAAAGTTAGGAAGTGCATGGAGCAGCTGCAGACCCAACCGGTTCTCGCGTTCCCAGACTTCAATAAACCGTTCTCCATTACGACGGATGCTAGCGAGTATGCGTTGGGGAGCGTACTATCTCAGGAGAGTGAGCAAGGGGATCGACCGATTGCATATGCGAGTAGGAGGCTCACGGACGCGGAGTCTCGGTATAGTGCCCTAGAGCGCGAACTACTAGGCATCGTTTGGGCAGTGCAACACTTCCGGCCCTACGTGTTCGGGAAACGGTTTAAGGTCCATACAGACCATCGTCCCCTTCTGTGGGTGGGAAATCTGAAAGAGTCATCGGCGAGAGTCACGCGGTGGAAAGAGATCCTCAGCCAATATAACATGGAGGTGGTCTATAAGCCGGGAAAGGATAACGTGGTGGCGGACTGGTTATCCACTGGTTATCCCGCGCTCTTTAAGTCAACGCATTAGAGCCAGAGGTGGGCGAATCATCGGGAGATCTGCAACGATTTATCCGGGAATGGACACCAGAGGGAGAAGGAGACCTCGGGACGGACCATCGGGACAATGCAGATTCCCCTGACCAGGACGAGTCTGGAGAGGAGCGGTCGACGGAGATGGAAGAACTGGACGAGCCAGTCAATGATAAAACCAGACAGATAATCTGGAAAACCAGGACGACAGGGCTTCTGAAAATGGAATTCTCCAAGTATGCGAAGCACAGTATCGTTACTATCTGGTCTCAGCCGGGAGTCAAGGAGGAGCAGATATGCAGGGTCTTAAAAGATGCTTACAAAGTTGGCGCCACCCACTACATCTACGTCGGGAACGGGACGGTATGGGAGAAGATTCGCGGTCTATGGAGACAGGAGAAGATCGGCATAGATAGAATGTTTATCCGATGTCGCCTGATGGTAGAGACCCTACGGGATGCTGAGCAACAGAAGGAGGTGACGTTGGCGTACCATCAAGGAAAAACGAACCATCGAGGGATCAACGAGACCATTGCAGCCCTAAAACGGAGGTACTATTGGATAGGGATGCGGAGGACGGTGGAAGAGATTGTGCGGGAATGCGTCATCTGCCATACTGTGAAGTATGATCGTCACCCTCCGACGGGATTACAAACCGAGACGTCTACCCCCTCGGCACCGGTGACGGACCTCCAGGTAGACACCTTCACGTGGAGAGGTTTTAAATCGGTGACGATAGTGGACGTCTTCAGTAAGACAGCTATGGCCCACCCAGTGAAGGAGAAGTCTGCGGTGGCAGTCAGCGATGCCTTTCGAATCTGGTTCCAGTTCTACGGGGTACCAGACAGAATTTCCTCGGACGGGGGCAGAGAATTTGATAATGCCCACTTGCGAAAGGAGATGCGAGAACTCGGGGTTGATTGGCACTGGAACACGCCTGGCCATCCGAAGAGCAGATGTGGGATCGAACGTCTCCATAGCACCCTGGGGGAACATTTACGGGTGTTTCATGCGGACAAGGGTCTGGAGGCAGACGAGGCGATGCTCCGCGCCGTAGCGGCGTACAATCATTCGATACACATGGCCACCGGGTTTTCCCCTTTTGAAGTTCTTTTCGGTCTTCGTCCCCGAAGGAGAGATGCGCGGGATACGGTCGTAGACGACACCGTGGCGGAACGCCTGGTCGCGAACAGATTAAAACTCGACCGAATATGGGGAAAGCGCACGCACGAATGGTCTCAGAAAAGAGTAAGAGAGTAGCCAAGGATAATTTCGGTGTCAAGGATATCATGGGGACCCTTCGGATAGGCGATATTGTGTACAGAAAGATTGTGTCAAATCGCGCAAAGGAAATCCTCAGGTATGAGGGGCCATTCAAAGTGATCGCGATTAGGGAGCACAATCTGGTCACCGTTCAGAGTCCGGCAGAGCCCAGAAAATGTAGAACGGTACCTATTGAGCAGCTGAAAATTCCAGCTTGAGGAAGTAGTCTGTAAATATGTATTTCTTTTTTTTTATTTTAGTATTATTATTATTTTGTATTTTAGGTGTATGTTAAAGTAGGTCAATAGAGTGATAATGATCTGAAGTTAAAGTGCTAAGTGAGTTTTTATACATAGTGTTTTCTTTTCTTTTGATTTTTGTAAGTGTTAACTTTATTGATCTGAGGATATTGTATTTGATTTTCTTTCTGTTATTGTTTTTGTACTCTTATGTTATTACTATGTTTTTGAGTTTACGAAGGTGTTCGTAAACTGGCAGGGGGGAGTTAAGATAGGACATATACCAGTATAGACACTAATCCTAAACAGTAAATGTCAACATTGTAAATAGTATAAATAGACGATTGTAACTTGAATAAAGCACTGTTTAACTAGACTTCATGCGTGTTATTATTCTCCCAAATTCTTTTTTTTTTTTTATGTTTTATGTGCCGAAGCTCTTAAGTTATATATATATATATATATATATATATATATATATATATATATATATATTACTGTATTTGAATATTTATTATTTAAATACCTTCAAATACATGCGTAGAATAAAAAATTAAATAATTGTTTGTTAGTTGCAAGCTATTGTACATGAATAAATCAATGCTCGTGTGAACGACAGCTATGTAGCAGAGATTTTGGCATATCAATTAACTCCATACCCCTTGGCTCAGTTCAGCGAAGGCGGAATGCGAAAAGGAAAAAAAATCAGCCCTCTACGATGTTTTGCCAGCAGAGGACAACGCAACTCCCGATCTCACCCAGAGCACAAGTATGGTAGATGGTGGTTTCCTTCTCCACCGCATGATATGGAAACAGTCCTCCGATATTTCATCAATTTGCCTGTCTTTACAGAAACATTACGGTGAAAATTGTATGGTGGTTTTTGATTGTTATAGTGATGTCGACAGCACAAACCGAGCGGAACAGAAGCGAAGAGGGATCACAAAAACTTTTGTTGACATCAACTTTCATGAAAGCACGGCCATCACAGTTCAACAAGAGCATTTTCTTGCTAATGAAAGGAGCAAAACAAGGCTGATTCACTGGCTCAGCGAGAAAATGACAGTAGCCGGGATTGAAACAACTGTTACTACAGGGGATGGTGACGGCAGTACGATGAGGTGAGGGTTGGATAAAGCTGGTGCTGTACTGTATGCATCCAACTGTTCTAATAGTTGGGGAGGTGTGGACTTGATAGTTCTCCTCATTGGATTGGCACCACAATCAATCAATATGTACTTCATAAAGCCAGGCCGTGAGAATGTGGAGACCAAATTGTTTTGAGTTCGGTGAATTCAACAACTTCCAATCGCCAAAACGATTCTTCTTCTCCATACCTTCTCCGGATGCGACACCACCTCGGAAATACATGGAAAGAGTAAAGTGGGAATCGTTAAGCTCCTCACAGAAAATCCTGACCTTACTCAAAACATTTCACCAATATTCAAGGATCCCTCAGCATCACCTACCAGAGGAGCTTTGAAGCAGCACTCGCTCAGAGTATATGTAGAGGTAAATCCATGTACATGTAGCTTTGAATACCTACTTCTTTCTTTAACTTACCAATATTAATTTGTGATGAATTCTTACGTTGGTCTCATTATTTACTTACAATTACAACATGGCTCGGCAACCTCCTACCCCCCATCCAATGGGGCTGGGTCAATCCCCAGTTAACACGAACGACCCTGTGACACCCGACCCCATTTTTAAAATGATCTTTTGCCAATGCACGACTAGGTGTGGGGTGCGCTGCGGTTGTCGCAAAGCAAGGATTGCCTGCTCCGGTGCCTGTGGATGCCACAGCTCATGCACAAACGGAGCCCCCGTCGAAGACAACTTCGATGAAGAGGAAAGTTTAGATGTCGACGAAATTTAATGTTCAAGATACGTCATTAGGCACTAACTACTTCATTTTCAACAATAAACATATTATTTTTAGCTATAAACATTTCATTTTTAATGCTGATTAAATGACTTTTATGTAGATTAATTTAGTATATGAACATTTGTCCGCTAGAGGCAGTATTGTTCGAGTTATTAACAAAAAATTGAAAAAAGGGAACTTTAGAGACTCCCACCCTTAGCTACTAACAGTACTTTTAGTATGTTGTTCAGGACACCTTTTCCTACAAGTGTGCCAAATTGGCTTCTACATGAATTATTTCCGCTATTTTCCGTTCTTTGCCTGGACTATACTATCTTCCTCTAATCATGTACAGTATTCCTAAAGTTCACCTAAATTTGTATGGTCATCAGCTGAGGAAATACACTTTCTTTGAGAACACCTAGAGCTCTGCCTTCCACAGCAATTTGGTCCTCTGTACCTCATGGATTGTGCAGCCAGTATCATTGTGCTTATTGGTTTAAGCTACATGTTTAAGCACATGCCAAGTGGGACGTTTGTTGAAAATGTTTCACCCTATAATACACTGTGCCCCTCCGCTAGTCCAGCACAAATATCAGTTAATATCATAACAAATATTAACAGTAATTACCAATCACAGTCTTTGTTCACAGAACACATTGAAAATATTGCCTCATTACTAGAGCAGGGACATCAAATAAACATATAGAAGATTCCAGAAGATGGAGAAAAGAAAATCTAGCAGATACAACAAACAATTATAGTGTCGAATAGGTTATAGGAAGAATGATAATACAATGATTTGATTCTATGAAAAATTAATTTATTGTAGATTTGTATTTAGGGCTTTTACCTACGTTTTATTTAGTCAGCGGATTTTTTGACATTATTATTAAAAAATATTCTTATTAGAACAAATAAAGACAATATGAAACTATTAACATATATATAAAAATGAAACAATAAATTAATGTGAAGTATAATATTAGCCTAAACAATATATTAAGCTCAATTAAAATGGATGAATTTAATATTTTTTTTTATTGTTGAGATCAACTACCATTTCAAAAAGCAACTATAAAACATGTCTAAAACAGGTGGCTATTATATCAGTAATCAGGTAATACAACGGCGACCTGTTGTGGAAAAGAGGAAAAAAAATTAAGCTTTTGTGTGGTGATGATATCGCGTGCATGGAATGATTTTAAACTGCAATACACGCTTTCAGTTTTTTCTTCCTTCCATTGTCGACGTAAGGTAAGTGTGTAGGTATCATTTTTTTATATTGGTAAAAACTTTTCAGCGTTTCTTATTTTATTTTTATCGGAAAATTGTATTTGAGGTTGAAGATTAAAAAAAAGAAGGAAAATATATGTTTATTCCAAGTTTCTTGCAATTGCCTCTTCATTTTGTACCTAAATTAATCTATCTGGAAAGTACGTTCATTGGGGTACGAAACTGCTCAAAACATCACAAATAACTTCATTAGTGGTGCATTACAAGCAATTTTACTATTGCGTATGAATACTTAATCGTATGAGAATTGTATCAAATAATGGGCCACAGGATTTTTGTTAAAAGAAAATAATGTTCATAATAATTCATAATGTTCATAAGAAAATTATGAATTTATCTTGTGGCAGAATATAGTCAATTTCATTCTGATAATCCTGTTCTGAATTAAAACATATTGAAAAAGTGTGGTTTAAAGTAGTTTTCATTGTTTTGTTTTAAGAAGTAGTTTTCATTCACTTTTAAAATAATCCATCCTCTAAGAAATATAGCAAAAAGCATTGTTCTGCAAAAAAAAAAAAATGTTGCTCCCTTGAGAAGTTGTTCCTTACTTTTATATTTTCATATGTTCATATGTTCAGATTTGAGTTTGAATCTGAAGCCTAAAAAATTCTACCACGCACCATTTTTTAGAGATTGGAGGTTGTTTTTGAAAAAAACAATACTTGTTTCATAAATTTAATAAACTTTTTTTTGTGAAAATCAATAATATATAAAATAATAACTTATTTAATTGTGTAATCAATTAATGTGTATATTTTTCCTTTTGTACTCTTCATCATCTGTCTCCCGTTTTAGTATACAACACAAGTCCGCAAGTATCTTCTCATTGCTTTTACCGCTGTACCTTTTTCCATCTGGGCTATGTCTTGATCAAACCGTTCTCCGTATTCTTCTGAAACTGCTCCTAAGTCGGATGCGAAGAAATCCAATTGAGAACGCAAAAAATGAATTTTGACAAAAAAATGTTGCAACCCATTTATATAGAAGAAAGCAATTCTTCCACAATTTCATTGTAATTTGTTGCTCTTTTGTTCCCCAAAAATTGGTGACACGTCTTTTCGAATGCATTCCTGGCATTTTTGCTGTTATATTTAATCGTCTTTTAAATTCAACGTCCTTAAGAAGATCACGAATTTGAGGCCCCACAAAAATCCCCTCTTTAATCTTTGATTCACTTAATCTGTGGAACTTCATTTTCAAGTAGAAAAAACTTCCTCCTTCCTTGTCTATTGCTTTCACAAAATTCTTCATGAAGCCTAATTTGATATGTAGTGTTGGGAGTAGAATTTCATTTTTTTGAACCAAGGGAGGATTGACAATGTTTTTTTGACCAACTGTCGCCATTTTGCGTTCTCGCCATTTTCTCACTATGTAATGATCTTCTTTTTCTTGCTATCCCACTCACATAAAAATCAGCGAAATTTAGTGTAACCACTTTGGAGACCTGTTATGACTGCTACAGCTTTAAGGTATACAGAAGTGCTTCATTTGTACTCACTATATTTAATTTTCCCAAGCACTAGTTTCAAATCTTCATAAGTTTCATTCATATGGGTAGAATAGGCAATAGGAATGGAAGGATGTAAGTTGTTGTTGTGAATGAGCACTGCTTTGAGGCTGAATTTAGAGCTGTCTATGAACAGTATCCATTCATCTGGATTGGTCGGAAGACCCGGTTCTGTAAATAAATCGAAAGGGCTTTGACAAAATGCAAGATTGCCTTTCGTTGAAAAAAATTTTAGCACTTATGATTCCCGCTTTCGAAAGGAAGAAATGTTCAATCCTGTTCCAAAAGATTCCATTTTTTTAGCTTGGAAACAAGTAATTAGGCTTTACGTTTTGGGAGAACTAAATCGCGGACGAGGTCTTTTAACCTGGCCTGGTTAATGAGTTTTGGCTTTGGTATCGTTTTCACAAGAATCACTTGAAGATTGCATTTCTTCGTTGCTTCCTGGTGATTCTACTTCTTCCTGGCTTTCTGGTGCTTGTATTTCTTTGCTGGTTCCGGGTTCTGGTGAAATATTCTCAGAATCAGCCTCTCTCTTATCACTCAAGGAATAATTCTGGGGCTTAGGTGGAATGGGCATAGACTCATCGTTCGGGACAGGTCTCATGGCAGATGGAAGGTTAGGATATACTATTTTATTCTTACTTTTGGCTGAAGTAAAAGCTTTAATGGTAGTCATATAGAAATAAAAATCTTTTGCATGATTTGTTGGCATTGGAACAGCAAAAGGCACTGATTAATGTGTTCCTTTCAGCCAACCGCTGAGAGTGCGACTACAAGAAGTAGAACAAATTTTAGGTTCCCACGGTAAATCCTGATCACTTACTTGGCATCCAAAGTATAACTCATACGCCTTCTTTATCAATGGAGTCAGTAGACTTTGGGGCGTTTAACCAGTCTGCCAGATGACTGAATAATAGATTGAGGGTGAGGGAACAGTTTAGGAGGAGGGCATGGGGCAGGGAAGCCCTCCAGTAGGCAACAGCCCCTTCTTTTTTGAATGGTAGCCCGAAATTCCTCAAACCTAATATTTATGCTCTCCCGATTTTTTAATTTTGTAATAAATTATAAAAGCTTCAAAATTAAATAGGTTTTTTAATTTTTTGTTAAAGCTTTGATTGGTCAATGTCTAAAAGCAACTCATTTTTTGACCTAAAACACATATTTGACAAAATATTGTGCCTGATGGAGAATTTCTGACTTCGGATTCGTGTTCAGCACACTTCAAAACATAATAAACGAACATTTTTGTTGAAGGGAGGATTTTATTGCAGAACAGTCTAATAAGTAAGTCACAAGATTGTTGTTTAGAAATATTTAACGAGAGAGAGTATCGCATATTTCGTGAAATATTTAGCATTGGAACGGAAGAAAAAGCCTGATTTAAATATTATAAAGAAGAGAAAAGTAATATTGATGACAATATCAAAGGTTATAACTACTACAATTAAAGAATAATGACTACACAAGGGAACAAATTTTTATTAATTTTTTGTTGCATGGAGTTTTAGGCCTGTTGTTTACTAATTAGAGGTTGGTGATTACAAATCTAGCCTCAGTTTTTCTCCAGCACCTTTTGTTTTTGGCAAACAGCTTATAGACATATATTTGTACTAGTCACATTCAAACTTCAATTCAACTGAGTTGTTTAGTGAAAAAGTTTGTGCTCTTGTGTTAAATAACAATGTCCAAGTTAAGAAATATCTGTAGAAACGATCCAAACTATTTCTGTAACATTTGTGGTGAATATACATTCAAAAATTGTAGGCTAAGTGTGTCAGAGTTTATAACACAGGTATATTTTGATTACTTTGGATTCGCTTTGGACATCCGTGACAAGTACTGGATCCCTCATATGGTATGTAAAACATGTGTTGAGTCTTTGAGATTATGGGCAAATAAGAAAAGACCCCATTTTAAGTATCAAACACCAATGATTTGGCGGGAACCTAATAATCATCAAGATGATTGTTATTTTTGTGTGATTGATATTAATGGAATTAATAAAAATAACCGGTCGAAATGGTCTTATCCAAACTTGTTATCTGTTACTCGACCAGTCTTGTTCTCTGGCGATGCACCAGTACCCCAAGCTTCTTCATCTGTACAAAATGATCATGATATAGAAAAACAAAACTATTCTTCAAGTGATGAAAGTCGGACAAGTGATTCTTACCCTGATTTTACTTCTGAGCCCCAGCTCTTTAATCAGGAAGACCTCAATGCATTAATCAGAGATCTTGGTCTTTCTAAAAAGACATCGGAGATTCTAGCTTCTCGATTAAAGCAAAGAAATCTTTTAACCCAAGAAACAAGAATTTCATACTATCGTAACCGAGAGGCAGAATTGCTGTCATTCTTTTCTAAAGATGACGACTTTGCTTTTTGTTCAGATGTTCCTGGTTTATTGAAAGCAATGGGAGTACAGAAGTATGATCCAAATGAATGGCGTTTATTTATTGACTCCTCTAAACGTAGCCTGAAATGTGTACTTATGCATAACGGCAATAAGCTGGGTTCGATACCGATTGCACATTCAACTACAGTCAAAGAAGAATATGCTACTGTAGCTTCTGTAATGGATAGAATCAAATACAACGAACAAAAGTGGTTGATAAGTGTTGATCTAAAAATGGTGAATTTTCTTCTTGGACAACAAGGTGGATATACAAAATATCCATGTTTTATTTGTTTATGGGACAGCAGAGCTAGGTCTGAGCACTGGATTAGAAAAGATTGGCCTTCCAGGCAATCTATGGTTCCGGGACAACTGAATGTAATAAATGAGCCCCTTGTGCCCACGGATCGAATAATACTGCCACCTTTGCATATCAAACTAGGGCTCATGAAACAATTTGTCAAAGCTTTGAACAAGGGTGGTGATTGCTATAAATACATCTCTAAGAAGTTCTTTAATTTGAGCCAAGAAAAAATTAAAAATGGAATTTTTGATGGTCCCCAAATAAGAAGGTTGATAAAGGATGAAAACTTTATTAGTTACATGACTGATATTGAAAAAAATGCCTGGAATGAATTCCGTTTGGACTGCTCAAAATTTTCTGGGAAACAAAAAGGAAGAAAGCTATGCGGAGCATATTGAACTAATGTTGTTACACTTCCAGCAGCTTGGTTGTAATATGAGCATCAAAGTACACTTCCTCCACAGCCATATGGACCGTTTCCCTGAAAATCTTGGTGATCTGAGTGAAGAACAAGGGGAACGGTTCCATCAGGACATTCGAACTATGGAGGAACGTTACCAAGGTCACTGGAATGCTCACATGATGGCGGACTATTGTTGGAGCATTAAAAACAGCCCCCGTGAACCGAATCAAGCCAGAAAATCTTACAAAAGAAAATTTTTTGATATGTAGTGGTAATTTTTTTAATAGTTTTCTTAATAAAAAATATTTTTATCTTAAAAAACAGTTTATAATTATAACCCCAAAAGTAAAGCTGATACAAACAAACTGACTTCAGATCTTAAATCAGCACCTCGAGGAAGTAGAATATTAGTCAAAATATTTCATGCAACAAAAATGTTGTTCCCTTGTGCTATTACACCTTTTTCTACAGTAGTGCAAGCAGTTTTTTTTAATATTAGTTACAAACCATTTATAATTGAGGTCTTCAGAATCAAAAGTGGATGGATAACTTAAAATGATGTCTATTAATGCTTTATGCTCCCGAAACATCAGGTTAGTACCGGACTGAGAAATAAGGGGTCAAAGACAAAAAAACTTGACTGAAGTAGAGAAAAATGTAAAAGAAATGAATACAAAAAAAAATATTCTGAATAGCTAAATTTTAGTAGCAAATGTTTCAAATATATAAAAATATAGTTAATGGAAAGTGCTGTTAATTTAATTCTGTTGGATTTTCTGTATAATATATTAAATTTTACACTTTATTTTATTCTATATATAAAACATATAGTTCGCAATCAGTTTAATAATAAATGATTAGCTTATAAAGCCCAATTATCTCTTTACAAATATCTTCTTGGTCACTTAGAGCAATTTATTTCTATTCTTCTCTTTTAGAAAAAAATATGATATAGTAGAGATGATGAAATTGAAAGAGTACGTCATAAAATTCAACAACCCTTTTTGAATATTAAAAGAAGAAATCTCGGAAAGAAAGAACCTCCGTATACAATATCTCAGCCAAGAGTAAGAAGGAGTAGCGATAGTAAATCGTAAGAGGTCTAACAGCCGTATGTGTAATTCAAAGGATATCTTGAGGGACACAGTTTGTCTCCGACGCAGTGGATTATTATTTGGAGACTAAATCTGCCATAAAGAAAAGCCGAGGAAGTTGGCAAGTCATCCGAAGGGACAACCGTGCAAGATAAAACTGAAACAGCCATGACAAACGGCTCGTCCCGTGGGACCTGAGTGAAAGTAGTCCTCAGGGAACGATCCATGAATTTAACATACTCCTCCCTGGCACTCTCATACTGGTCAAGATACATGGCGTCTCTAGGCTCCCTTCAGTTACTGTTCACTGTCCATAAATTCGAATAAAACCGTCAGTGGAAGAAGTAATCTATACCAGACCTAATGCGTAACTATATATTATGATTATCTGAAGATACACTGATTTCACATCCTAAAAACTCAATAACGGAAAGTCAAAAAGTCAGGGGCGACCTGTGGTCTAGTGGTTAGTGTTACAAACCACTGAGCACAAGATCGCGGGTGCGCAGTTGAACTGGTAGCCTAAAGTGGCCTTTTTAAAGGGAGTAATTATGGCTTCGTTGGGTAATGGCGTCCTTCGGAAGGGACGTAATTCGGGAGTTCCGACCCTGCACTTTGCCAGGTACTCGTTAAAAAACATAATTAAAACTGGATAGCATTTAGTCCGATTAGCCATAGAATGTTCAACGATTTGAGTGAACATAAATAAACTAACAAACTAAAAGTCATAATTTTAGGACAAGTACAGCTGAGTAAAGTTTCAATTTTTATATTTTCTATAAATGCTATTTATATTATGGGTGCTTCTCGTTTGTTTGCTTATGGTTTTTGTTATTCAGTGTGTAGGTTATTGGCCTATACTCCTCAGCATGATTTAACTCCCCTTAAATGATTTTACAAACAATCCCTGCTTCACCTTTCCTCTTTTTCCCGGGCTTGGGACAGGCAACTACCTCTGAGATTCAGCTGGAGGAGTTCCGCGGAACAACATGCTGGACAAGATAGCATACGAGGCTAAGGTAGATGGAAGAAGATCTAGAGGAAGACCCTGCCATACTTGGGAAAAAGGTGCTAAGGAAAGCTTCGCAAACCTAGAATGGAAATGGTGGAGGGTCGTACGGTATGCTCCAGGTTGTACAAAAGGAAACCTTACACAGCATGAGGAGTAAGGAGGAATGATGTTAATTGCTGGAATTTCTTAAACAATAAAAACAGCATGCAAGCTTTTTTTCACACTCACTTTTTTACACGTTTAATATTTGCGAAGTATGGCACCTACAGTTCAATTGTCAATAAATTCGCTGATTCTCTTTAAACTGTCAATATTTCATATAAGTTCGAAGTGATAAATTTTTTTTCTTTGTAATAATAATTCATTTATTCTTCTTTGTGTTATAATATAGGGATATGTATTGTATATTAACGACTAAGTAATTATTTAGCGTGATATTTTTTGCTCTTTTTGATTTTACATTGTTATATATAGTAACTATTACATTGTTTTATAAAAGTTAGTTAGGTAGTTATCCTTTTTTTTTATTGTTATTACATCATTTGTGATTTTATTGAAAATTATTTTCTCTTTCTCACTCTCTCTCTCTCTCTCTCTCTCTCTCTCTCTCTATATATATATATATATATATATATATATATATATATATATATATATATATATATATATATATATACATATATATATACATATATATATATATATATAAAATGTAAGTAAATTAGTTTAATTCTTTTTTACAAACCACGTTTCGGAAATTCTAGGGAACCCATTATTGTTCCATGTTTATTATCTTTATGTAGGCCTGTTTGTTTACAAGCTATTTACAACGTTTTTAATGCAACGTAATGTATACATACGTTGTTTATATTACCAAACCACTTCAGGAGCTTACCTCAACTGTAGCCGTGCCGTCACTTCAATTATTTAAACCTTGTGTATGCTCCGGGATTCCCCATTGTCCCCCTGAACTCAAAACTAGGCTAGTCTTTTTTCAGACCAAATATTCTATCTAGTTTCTTATTCTTAATTACATTATCCATCCTTCAAAGCTAGCTTCCATTTTACACAAGAACCTTTTTGGAATACAATAATTTCATTATGACTAATTTTTGTTTGGAGATAATAGGCGCAAGTTGAGTTTCAACGAGACAGTAAATCAATAACAATATTCTGTTTAGGTATAATTTAAAAAAAAACTGCTTACACCTATATTTCCTGTTGAATTTCAGTTATCATAGTTATTGTATTTCCCCAATTCTTAATTTTCTCAGCGTGTTCAAACATATTACACTTATATTGAACACATTTATTTATTATATATTTTAATTTGAACTGACAATTATTATATTGTTATGTCTCTGTAATTCATCATTTTACTCTAAGTTAACTTGTAAAAATGTTATAAAATTATGGAAAATGACAAAAATAATAAAAAGGAGAAATAGGCCAGGTTGGTCAGAATGAATTAACCCGTTAAACGGACAGCTCTGAGTTGTGGTCCACAGGTCAGCCTTTTAATTACTGATGAAGAATATCGAGATAGAAGAAGATTTAGCAGGGCTCAAGAACAATAGGTTTCTTATGGAAGAGCGAACGAACCATGACCTGCGTACGGACGAAGGAGTAAAGAAGGCAACATTAAGAGAGAATAAAGGGTTATTAGAGGTGAAGAAAGAATGAATGACACGATATACGGGTTGTCATTTTTATGGCTGTTTTGCCAGAAAAGAGAAAATCTTTTATGATCTTTTTATTTATTTGTTCATATCCATCAGTCGTTAAGTGTGTTTTCAGTGTTTTAAATATATAGTCAACAAGTCTTATGCTTGTCTCAAAGATTAAGCCATATATCCCCTAATAGACACCTTATTACTTGACATAAGTCTCTGCCGTGTCTTCGGGTATGAAAAATTGCTTATCCTGAAGATCCTAGTAAGAATATTGAAACAAAGTTTTTAAATTTTTATATTCCAGAGTTCAAAAGTCTGTAAATATTTCAATGCTATTTATTATTTACCAACACTTAATAATCCCTTTAGAGCATTCTCTGAGCTTTTACTAACACTGTACATCTTCAAAAAAAACCTCAGTTTAGTTATTTGTTTAAAGAAGAAACATGACAGTGTCCTACTCAACTGGTGAAATTATTAAATATGAAGTGGAAGGTGTCCTTGACCAGCGAACAGCGCAGCGTTGGTTTGAAAAATTTAGCAGTGGAGAAAAGACGTTGGAAAGGAAGAAAGGCTCCGGGCAACCATTAATGGATAATGATGAGGTTCTGAAAGAAGCTGTTGAGTCAAATCCGTCCACAGGTACTCGCGAACTTTCCAGGGGGTGTGGTGTGTCGAAATATACTGTTAGTCACCATCTTCCCTCCATGGGAATGGGAAAAAGGTCAGTAGACTTGTCCCTCACGGTCATTTTTTTTTATACACCACATTCGTATGGATTATGAATATGCCGATAATATAATATAAAATATTCCAATTACAACACTAAAAGGCCATATAATATTTACAACTTGAAGTCCGTATCTATTAATGTTGAACTTAGCGTCATCTAGAAATCACGGAGAGAAAAATGTTCGAAAACGATTAAAAGAGATCAGAAATTACAGATTACGCAACAACCAGAAACTGTGCAAGCACGTAAACAAACTACAGATGCAACAAGAAAAAACAGAATTCAGTTCTTTAGGCACCTATTAATAATGAACCCGAGTAGAATGCCAAAAAGGGTATTGATAAAAGTGAAAATGGAAACTTGTGGATTAATGAGACTGAAAAGGACATTGAAGAGTTCGAGGTCTCTCCGGATGGATGTTCTTCACTTGGGAAAGAACTGTAGAAAACTCTTGATTTTGAAGAAAGACAAAATAAAAGAAGAAACAAGGTGCAATTTGTACACATGAAAGAAATCGGAAGCACTGATAAATAATTTAAGATATATGGAGAAATAAAACAACTTTAGAAAAAAACGTAGTCAATTGTGGCTCGATCGTAAAGATGAATGAAAATCCTTACAGTAAAGCTTGGGTATAAAAATAATCTGGCTATAACTAAACTAATAAAGATTTGCTTTCGATTTTCATTAATAATTTTACATTGGTATTACTTGCCTTTATCTGAATGCTCTTTTGATCTGATCAGAGGAATTAGAACGAATAATAATTACAGCGAGAACCCTAAACCCTTCCTCTAATAGTGGCGATGAGCGGGTAGAGTAAGAGGACACCGGAAGAAGACAGGTAAGTAGAGAGGGCGACATCTTAGGCCTGTAATTACCTGAGGGGACAGCCAGGGCCGATGTCGCCGCAATGTTGTCTCTCTTCAACCATCTTCATGTTCTTTGTGGCTGACTCAGGTCTTCTCTACAAACTTAGTGACTATTTTTTTCTATATATAAAATACTAAATTATATTTATTGAAAATATAAACTGTTAATAAATATTTTTAAAAATTTATATATTGAATTTTACCACTGTTATATGCTAATACAAACAAATTATCTAAGATATATTAAGACAAGTAAATAAACTGCTCACTGATAGCACTGAGTTCAATAAATATAATTTCATTTACTCGCTTGAATTTTCTCTTAATTATTCTATAACTGTCACCACCAATAAGCCCTGACGATGATCTTCAATGTGGGTCGAAACATTGGTTCCAGTAAATAGTTCCTCACTATTTTCAATAACAATTTTCACTCAAGAATTTATACGGTCTTCTAATAATTATTGAAAATCATTATACAATTTAAATAATAATCATGTATCAAAATTTTTAAAATGCGAAAAGGGAGATTATCTTTGTGGCTGTTACTCTTGTGATTATTTTTCTAGGAATATCCAGTATTCTGCTTCATACAATAGCACAGGAAAATATACGATTTAGAAAATCATCAATTTGGATATTCTGCTTGTCTTTTCCTTTCCTTATATTGTGCTAATAATTAGTAGAAGACTATAAGCAATTTTTACTCTACTGGAAACTTCCACATCTATGTTTGAAATCCATTCTCTAAAAAGATTACTCCATTGCAGGTGATCTGCACTGCCTCATTACTTCTCTCCACTGCATTACTTTACTTTTCAAAGCATTGATCTCCATCCCTTTTCGAATAAGTTCCACATTCTACTCCACCACAGCTTTCTGAAGGTTATATTTTGAGTCGGGAATGAAGCATATATCATCTGCAAATACAAATGCCTGTCCCAATATAGGAATGAAGTTGCTGGAATGTAGTCCTTTTTGATATAATATATAATATAAAGATTTTATATAAGTAAGGGTATATGTAAAAAAAATCCCGCATGCCGAACTACTTAACCCCACAAATACCCATACTATTATTATCAAGTTTAAACTCCTGTTAAAGTGCATTTAAACATGCGATTTCCATTAATCTTTCTCGAGAAAGAGAGTTATAAATTCAAGAACAGAACTCTTAGTAGTTGGGCCCTTTCCGAGTTCTCTTCTGAAGTAGAAAGATCTTTCCGAGACTAGTTTCAAGTATTAAATTTTCATCTAAAAGTGCCTTATTTCGGTCACCGCTGCACAAAACAAGTCAATGATATTAGCCCTGTCCATTGTCTGAGGTTTGAACTAGGACTGAAGCCTGTGACCTGAACCCTCTTTCCTTCAGTCTTTCCCTCCGCAAAATACTTAAATCACGGCTAAAATACTTAAATCAAATTTCCAACTAGCACTTACTAATATTGAACCTACTTATAAGTTACTTATATTGATGATCAAGCTGCAACAGTTTCACATTACATTTCGATATGATGTTCGACGAATATCATGTACTAGCTTTTGCCCGCGACTTCGTCCGCGTTGATTTTAAATAGAAATCTATATTGAGTTTAAACGGAGAGTTAATTTTGAATTCCATAAATGAACTCCATATTATAAACAATGACTTGGAGCCATTAGAGTCATTTGAAAGCATCCGCTGTATTTCTGAGTGTTCGATAGAAAATGACGTGATTCTGGTGTTTCACGAAGAACCAAAGAATGCAATGGCTCTGGTGGCAAGGACAATGTTGGTAATTTTATCTTGCCACTGAGACAGCACAGTCCAGGCATTTCTCCAGCGAACTTCAATGCACCGCAATGGTTCCACACAACCTCCATTGGGCCAATTTGAACGGAAGGATGCGAGTTGTAGTCAATTGTGCAATCGTAATGAAATGCCACTCGATTCAAATCAACACTTGAAGAACTTCTTACGCGTTTCTTTCGATTTGAGTTGTTTGATTTGCTCGACGATTTCTCTTGGTTAACTGAGCCATTTCACTGCCATGTGTCTCTCTTCTTGTGTTTGGGATGCACGATGTCGGGCCATACTAACACGGCGCTGTTCTCATGCGATTTCTTATTCAACCATATTCAATTGATTGGCCATGTTCCGAACTGTACTTGCATGACGGGTTCGATGCGAAAGATTAGATCTTCTGGCTAGGGGCATTGTGAATAACACTAAGAAATGAATGTCACAAAAGCAATTAAGGAATTATCGATACATAAATAAATAAATATAAATGTCATAACCTCACAAATAAACATCGATGAAAACATGTGCCCAAATGTCATAACCTAACAAAATAAAAATATTCGCTGGCTACTTGCCGTTTGAAAATAGAATTCTACATCAAAATGATAAATCAGAATGAAATAAACAGCGAATTCGAATTGATTTTCAAAGTAACCCACGTAAAAATTAATTGCACAATCCGAAATTAACATTTGGATTGATTATCGATATGTACTACTCTTCTAAAAGCGAGGTCAATATATAATGTATAGCTGTATAATGTATAGCTAGGAACCAATGTATAGGCTAATTTGAATAATTAAACGTATACCAAATAAGGATCTAGGAATATAATGAAATTGAAGATGGAGATGATAAATCAGTTAAAGATCTATTAATAATTATAAATAGAGGATGCGTTTTTCGTATAGGTTTATTCATATTTTAATTTTTTATTCCTAATGGTCCTTCATTAGTTTTTGCAAAATTTGAAACTACAATTATTGTAAATGATAAATAAATAATTATTATTACTGTTAATCGGGCAGTTATATTGAAAATTTTAATTAATCTTGTGCAATCACAAAGAACATAACCATTCACAATGTGCACTTCATCAAACTGATAAATCGTTTCAAAACAATGTATTAAATGCAATATTTGAAACTACAATTATTGTAAATAATAAATAAATAATTATTATTACTGTTAACTGGGCAGTTATATTGAAATTTTTAATTAATCTTATCCAATAACAAAGAACATAACCATTCACAATGTGTACTTCATCAAACTGATAAATCGTTTCAAAACAATGTATTAAATGCAATATTTGAAACTATAATGCAAGAACAAATAATATAACTATTCACAATGTCCACTTCATCAAACTGATAAATCGTTTTAAAACAATGTAATAAATGCAATATTTGAAACTACGATTAATGTAAATAATAAATAAATAATAACCACACACAATTATCAAACAGAATAGTATGCGATGAAAAGACTGCAAATGTATCAGCTTTCAAAAATTCATGCCTTAGTTCACAAATGTGTTAAGTACAAATTTTTCAAAAATGGGTTTTGTTATATAAATAATATTGTAAAGTTTTGATCAGGAAGTCATAGATCATATGTTGATATAAAATTAATAGAGAAGCTGTGAATGTTACAGAAATATATTATGTATATATAAATATAACTCACCGATTTCGATTTTTCTTGGTTATTCTTCTTTTTTGGCCGAAGACCAGTCCTAAATGCTTCGAATCATCGAAATCGGTCCTAGCGTTCTTGAGTTGTTAGGTCAGTAACTAACGCCACTTTCTTTTATATATATAGATGGCGTTCAAATAAACCAGCACGTCCGATAATATTGACTCAATCATAAATAAATATGCATGATTAGATTTTATGCTCAATTATAAACACTCATTTCCCACTATGGAAAAATCTGAATTACGTGAGAAATGAAAGAACAATAATTTAGGTAGAAAAAAAGGTTATAATGGATGTTTTTTCCTCTGTTAAAAGTAATCCTTTGAAATGACGGTTTATTTTTTGGCTCATTCCATGCATTTACATGTTATGTACTTTAATATAATTAATGATTTACTATCTGAAATATTAACAAAGGTGATAATCATTGATATATAAAAAAAAATAAATATTGTACCCTTTTTCAAAATTATAAAATATTACCAAAAGGTATGTTACTCATATAATAAGCTTCAGGGTTATATTAGAAATTGTTAAAGTGGATTGAGGAAAGGTCTGAACATTTATATTTTAGTTGCAACCTAAACACTGAAATGTTTCACCCTTTTAATATGTGCATTGGTGCGTAGAAGGAAATAATTTAAAAAATATATATAAATAGAGTATTAATACAGAAATTTGCAAGTTAATTTCGACGCTATGGAAGATACAAAAAATTAAAATAAATGAATATAAGAAAGCATTTATAGATATCTTAATCCACTTGTTCTATCAAAAAATAATTATTCATCGCATAAATTTTATCTACTTATTTTTTATTTTGGTGTCTCAAAATTTTTCTATATAATAGTACACTAATAGTGCCGTATACTATAGAACATATATGTAATCATGTTTTTATTACCATATGACTGATTGTTAGTTCTTATTAATTGTTAGTGGCAGTATAAAATATTAGATCATAGTACATAACAATGATTGTATGTTTTATCAAACCAAATAAACTAAAACAGGGGGAGGAATGGAATTGAGGGGGCCTCGGCTGTAGTGTGATAATGTGATATAACTTAGTGTGCCCTGAAGATGTCCAACACCGTAGGCCAAAACGTTGGCACAATAAAAAATAAGTTCTTCTTATTTTGTGTTATCATTGACTGCACCCCCTAACCAATTCAATCCATCATTAGAATCACCCAGTCAACTATTTTCCACTCAAATAAAGTAATGTTTTAGTTTTAGCAATCCATTAATCTTTATACTTAATGAAAATATAATAAATTGATTTACAGTCTTTCCGTAGACTGTATTTTATAGTGCCACTTATAATCAATAACAAATGACAATCAGTCATACAGTAATAAACAAATGTTTACATATATTATGTAGGGTGTTTTCGTGTAAAAGTCTACCGTGAATGAAAAAAAAATATTACTGTTTTTTATGGTAAAAATACTTTAGTATGGTTGCAACACTGTAGTACTTTTAGTTTTCACTGATGGCAACTCATTTTTTATTTTATTTTGGTAATACTGACGTCTTTAAGATGGCGTCATAAACATTAACTGCTGGCACGTTTTGCAATGAGGTTTTAATTACATTTTTAAGTTTCAATTAATATTTTATTACTCGTGTTTATAAAAAAGTTGAGATTTTAATTCTAAGTATTAGATAATTGAAATTTTGTAAGTGACGCTTTCATGTTTTAAATTGTACTAAAAAATAACATTTTAGTAAACTTTTATATATTTAAAATGGTTGATAAAGTTCCTACATTGTATACTGTAAAATTAGTTTCTTAGGTTTCTTTAAAAAACACAATTATTTTCCATTCCTAAGTGACAGTAGTGTCAGACAATTTCTTTTTGCAATAAATTTGAGTATTAAATACTGAAGTTCTTCATTTTATTACATTCCAGAAGTTTTATATTTCAGCCCTAGATACAATTTAAAATTATAAATCCTGTCCACAAGAAGATTTTCGAAGTTTAAACTCTCAAACACGAGTTCCTTTTGCATGTGGTGTCAGTCACATTTCCGTATTACTAAATAAATCATACTTCACAAAATTTTATGATGACATTTTTTACTGCAGAGCGATAATTGCAAAATGAACCATAAGATCATACTCAAACTAAAACCATTGACATGGAGTTATACATAATATGAAGCAAAATAAGACGCATTTTGCGCCAAATGAATAGTCAGTCACATAGGGAATTATCCTATAATGCATAAACCACAGCACAAGATATAGTATGAACTGCTAGTTGAAATAGTAATTTTTACTACGTCTAGTTCATAGTTGTTTTTATATCACATTTTCTAACATCAGAATATTAATTTTAGGTCAATTAGGAAATAATTAATAATTTCATATTACCAGATATTGTTCAAGCACTTATAATTCGTCAGAAAAAAGGTTGTTTTTTATTTTATTCAACGGAAGAAATAAATAAATAACTAGACTTACAAAATAGATTATCAATGGTTTCAGTTTTATATGCGACCGTTCCAGCATGGTTTTTACCCTCAGAAGAAATAGGCTTTAGAACGAACAGTTAGCTGATTCAGAACATAGAGATGATATATATTTGTGACTTTGAACGAACAATTGCTTTTTAGAAGTTCATCACGGTCAACACAATACCCGAACCTAACATTGACTTTTCTTACGATAAGCAAAATATTGTTGCAAAATAAGTTATTATTTTTTTAACATTTATTATATTAAACTAATATTAATATAAATAACTGATAAGATTAACAAATCACTAACCTTCATTTGTTATATTCCATCAATATAAAAGTATGATTTGAAAAAATTAATCTTTAAAGCTGTTGTTATTATTAATTTTTAATTTAAATACAGTAGCTATTAATTATATACAGTAACTATTAATAAATACAGTAGCTATTAATAAACACTAACATATATTAATTATTATTATTATTTTAATGAGTTAAATATTCCTCTATCGGCAGTGGTTATTTAGAAGTCCTCTCTCTGTTGTTAATATCGGCAGACACAGATTAAAAATATTTAACTGATATATAAAACGGTTAAAGTAAAACCCAGATAACAAATTTTTCATTACTGACTTTAATAATAAACTATAGCAATAAATATATAAAAATAAGTTAATCGTGAATTATACGGCAAGTTTCTTTTTCTTTTAATAAAATTATTATACCATGACTGAAGCACGTAAAACCGAAACGTTTGAGGAATATCCAAATGTATTTTAATGAATACGTCATTAATCTTCAAAATATTTTTACTGTGGATACATAAACTGTGTCACAGTTTCCTAGTTGCAATTTTGTTTTAATTTTTTTTGTTGGTAGAAGAAATAATAAAACCTATCACACTCAATGTGTAGGACAGAATTACTGGATAAAATTAATACAATAAATTGTAAATTAGTGTAAATGAGATTATATAATACGGCACTTAAATGGAAAAATATAAATGGATTTACTACTTGAATAATAACAAAAAGGATAAACGATCAGTTATAATAAACAAATTTACGTATGTAGAATGTTTGAAAGAATGAAAAGGTAGAATAATACTTACTACCTTTTGATTATTATTTTTCGTCGTGCTCCATCAGTTAAGTTATCAATATTAAAAAAAAAAACGACTAATCACAAAGTCACTGTTCAAGACTTCTTTTGGCAGTTATATAAAGTATAACCCAGTTGTTTTTAAAAAATTTAAATGTGCTGCATCGATATTTTTTTAAATGAAATTTACAACTGTATTATACTAATACAACAAGAAAATAGAATGATTGGGATATATTAGCATGAAAGACAAGTAGAGAAACTACCCGGTGGTAGTGCTAAAGTAAAAAGTTCAACTTAAAAGTTCACCATCTAATCTCCACCATCTCTTCAGACGCATCGGAGGATTATCAGGAGTTGAAGAGGTTGCTAGGTTTGAAACTAGTGGGTTTGAGTGGAAATAAAGTTTGGCATGAAAAGATTGATATCGGATTCGGACCAAATCAGCAACAAATTGGACATTAAGGTCATTATGGATTACTTTGTTCGTTACAAAGTAGGGAGTACTGAGAATTTTACGGAGGATTTTGGATTTTAAGGATTGAATAAGAGAGGAATTCGGTGATATAGTGGAGCTACAAAGCTCTATTCCGTAATTTCAGATGGGTCTAATGATTGCCATGTATACGAGTAGTCTTTTGTAACTAATTGAGAGCTTAGAGTGTTTGTCTAGTAAATGTGGCTTTAATTTTTTAAAGGCGAGCTGTTTCCAATATATCGAATTTACGGCTGTAGAAAATGAAGTGAAATAAAGCAATTTTTTAATCTATAAAACAATCCTAAAATAATAAATAACTTCATTTAATATTCATTTTTCATTAGGGTACCAAGTAAGTACTTGTACAAGTACTAAACTCCAATTTCTAAAATAATATAATATCGTGTTGACTCTACTTTAAAAAAATTTAAGTTTTTACAGATGTACAATTAAATGGACAGTTCTGTAATTTGTAAATTAGGCGTTGGTTTGTCGTTACCCACTTGCACAACGAAAAAATATTTTTCAAAAAATAAAATAAATCACCATGAGAACATTCATGTACCCGTATTTGAAACATAAATAAATTAGTTATAGGGTGAAATCAGTATTTAGATCTTAACCAATAATATATTAATTCAATTATGTGAGTACAGACGGCCATTAAGCTCATTGAAGTCAATTATTAAAACCGTTTATGATAGTTTTTTACAAGCCCAACCATCAAAATACTATATGCCTACGTCAGAAATGGTTGCAAATTTGTTTAACTAGAAAAGTTCTTTTAAAATTCTCAATAAAATATAGATTTTTATATTTTGTCTATTATATATATATATAAAGATATATTCATTATTTACATATCTGTTTTGTATTTGTTCATGTAAATTTATAAGCCAGAACCGAAAAAAAACATCATCACTGATTAGTTAATCCTAATCGATTTGGATAAAAACTCGTATTTTTTTTTAAATTACTCAATTTGAACACAGTTTTTCTCCCACTGACTTAACTGGTCAACATTTAAGGGGACTCGTGCGAACTTCACTTACCAATTACTAGCGGGATTTCAAAAACCTAACAGCCAAGATGAACACTCCTAAAACATCTTCTCAAAAGTAAAATGTTATTTCTTGCTATATAGAATACTATTGCTATAAGTACAGCAAAAAATAAACTTTAATTCATTTGTAGCATTTTTAAAAAATGCGCTTTTTTATAACGAATCAAATCTCCAAAAATGTAGCTTAGTTTGAAACAATTTTAAAAATTTTCGGCTCCCAATGTTAACAGATTAGTGACCACCCCTGTTATATAAATAGATATATCACAACATTTTGAAATAATTATTATACCTAAACTAGGAGGCAAAAAGTTAGTTCTTAAAGTGAAATATTTGAGCTCTATCAGCGTTCTTAACGCTGGCTAGTTGCCGAAGTAATTTTCGGGACTGACTAATATTTAATGGAAATACAATTTAAATCTCCCTCCCCCAATATATTTTTTTAGCTTTACTTTGGATATAATAGATATTGCCCTTTGTACGAAACTAATCACGATAAAGTACTTTATGGACCATTTCACTTGCTTCAGTTTGAGAGGTGTGGGCATGAACAGTTCTAATAGAACTCAAGATTAGCTTTTTATGACGTAGTTGTGTCAATTCATTAAAAGGGAATGACTCAAAACAATAACTACACAACTCTATAAAATGTATTGATTTCAATTATTTCCATTTGGATCAAATTCGTCGTTTCGTTCTTTTCAATACCAAAAAAGGCTCTCTCACATGGCATAATTTAAACTTATTGTCTAACTAATACCCCCAATTAATTCGCGAATCTAATTTTATCTTTCTTAATCCCGGATTAACCAGATCATTTTTGGAATCCTAACTCTTCCGCCACCAACCTATTTATTTAGGTAGTGTGATTTAAAAATTGTATTATATGTTCATGAAACGGATATCAAGAACATGGATTTAAAAGTAATCACAATGTGAGAAAGTTGTGCTAGCTAAAACTGTAACATAAAATCAAAGATCATACCTTACAAATGATTTTTTTTTTAAATGTATACAATCATTCGTCATAATGCTGGAGAAGACTTACGGCAGAAAAAATATATACATAACTTTTCTATAACTTTAAGCATGTTTCGATGCCGGATGTGAGGGGATAATTATATTAATGGCGTATGAAAGTAATTCCTAGCAGGGATGCAGGTCTTATTTTAGTTCTTCTTGAAGAAAGTATACTTGCAAAATACGTTAATGATGAAACTTTAAAGCAGTGATGAATTATCGAGGATTATTCCGAATACCAGCTTAATTCGCATCATGTGCCGACGATATTATACGATCCGCTGATTTCCAATGAAACTTCCGAAAACTAACGGGGTATGGATGGAAGAACTCCATGAAAACTACGAATAGTAAAGTGGAAATATGGTGAATTTTTTAATACCTGCCACACTACTAATAAAAATAGCATAACTGGCAAAACCGAAATATATTGGTTCACGTTATTGGTTGAACAAACAAAGTTGGTTACTTTTAATCCATTTTTTTAATATAAAATAAGTTCAATATGCTTTATTAAGTGGTTTTGGCGGTAAAGAAAAGTAGGATAAACAGTAGAGTACAGTTTTTTTTCTCACCCTTACGAGTAGTTGCCTCTGTGAAAAATGAAAAAATGAACATCGAGGAACATCAAGCATGAACATCAAGCGCATCGAACAGGTGAGGAGGTCTAATTATCTGGGAACACACCTGGATGAGGATGGAGTCATGGAAAATAAAATTCGGGAGAGAGTTGAGTCAGCTGGCAGATTCCTCCATGCTGTAAATAAAATGTTCCTAAATAAAAGAGGAGTATCAAAGGACACAAATATAAGGGTGTATAAATCAACATTTCCCCACATATAGACATTCTCCCTTAACCAGCTTCCATTGGCGTTTAATACCAATGACGCGGCTGGGAAAGGGGGCTGGGGCCTCCCGGACTCCTGCTTTGCCCTCATTCATGAGGAAGAAGGTCAGTTCGGGGACCCCAGGCAAATTGTAAATAGAGTATGAATGTGTACAGTGTATTTCTTTTATGTTTTATTTATTATTATTATATTTTTTTATTATATATATTTTTTTTTTACTTTATTTTTGTATATATTTTTCGCTTGTATATATTTATTTATACATTTATTTCGTTTATATCATTGATTTTTTATGGAATGATTGTAAGCTACATAGCACCATTACTTATTGCCCACAAGAGGCAGATTGTAATGCTTCAATAAAATGTTTTCTTCTCTCTCTCAAAAAAAAAAAGACATTCTCTTCCGAATCTTGGGCATATAAGACCAGTTATATAAGTAGGATCCAGGCTTCAGAAATGGGATTCCTTAGGAAAAATGACGAGACCAAATTTATAACTCGATATTTAGATAAAAAATGAAGCCGACAGAAAGGCATTGAGGAAAAGGCTATAATGGTCTGGACATGTTCTAATGATGGACAACAATAGGCTGGCCAAGATAGCATACGAGGTTAAGTTTGATGGAAGAAGATCCAGAAGGAGACCCCGACGTACAGAAGAATGTAATAAGGAAAGATATGCGAAGAGAGACCTGGTATGGAATAAAAGAAGAGAAATGGTAGAGGATCGTTCGGTGTGGTTCAGGCTGTACAGGAGGAAACCTGGCATTGCATGAGCGGTATAGAGGATGGACTATGATGATGATGAGCCTTACGAGTTGATGCAGTAATATATCAAATAAATAAATGAACTCACTTATACCATTTCCAGTGGTATGAAAATTTTCTTGGTGTCTAGCATAAGATGTAGGATTCAGATAATGTTATGTTCAGTATTTAGTAAAATTTATTTTATAATGGGTAAGATTGTCATAAAATTATTTTAATTAAATTACTATCAAAAGTAGAATATACTTAAAATGTTATTGGCGGTGTACCAGAGTATTGCTATTAATATTGTTCAAAACATTTGTTGGTATCGCTATTTTTTCTATAGCCTCGAATCTTTTCATTATTATGCGACTGATTCGGCTATTATCATGTAAACCAGGTCAGGAGAGGGGATCGGCAACTTGGTATATTCTATTCAAAACAAATCAGACAACGACAGGACTGACAGAAGAGGAAAGAGTTCCAGCCACTGGAGCATTTCTATTTGTCTGTTGAGGTCGGCGATGACTCCCCTTTAATCGGAAGTCTGTCAGGAACCCTCTTCCTCTTTATCGTCCCGAGTCTTCTCGCGCTACGATTGTTGCATCTTCGTCAGCTGTCTACGCTTTTCAACATTATTCATCCCCGCTACGCTGCTGGCCAACTGCCTGTCAAGATGCAATTTCCTCACAGAAGTTGTTTACAAGACCGTGCTTTCAGCAAAAAAGTCATATCTTAAGCTAAAATATGTTTACCTCTATTTAATTTTGGTATATAAAATAGTTTTAAAATTTATTATACAATAATATTTGTCTGAGATAAAATTTAAAAGACTGTGAAATTTTACGGTTAATAATACATTTAGTTAAACTCACTCGTTCACTTCCTCATAGAATAGAGAAAACAGGACGGATACTGATTGATTTCTGCTAAAATTCACCGGGTGGCAAGGGATTTTTCGTAGAGTAAACTAAAAGCTCTAAAGTTAAGACCTAATTGGTAAACAATGAAAAACACATATACACTTGTCAATCCTTCAAAAGAACACTGCCTTAACTAAAAAAAAAAAAAAGAAAAATGTTAATAGAGGTATTTGAAAGTTCCATTTGAGTTAAAATAAATTGGGTATGGGTAAGGCAAAGTATTTCTATTGCAATGATGGTAATCAATTTCTTTTAATAACTATTTTAAAAAAATTAAAAGCTTGAAACTTTTTCGATTTTTATTTACGTCATTACTGCCATAAAACATCAAATTCAAACATGACACAGCTCCAAATATGGCTTTATTTTAAAAAATATATTGGAAATGGAATATCAGATATGTGGTTCCTGAACTAAAAAACTTCAACCAATACAATCGCTACTGAATGCGTAACTCGAAAATGCTAATTAGAAAGAAAAGGATAGTTTTTAAAGGTTCTTGACAAAGGGATTTAGGATTAGCTGATAGCACAATAGTAATTGTGATTTTCTTTAGGCCTTTAGAAATTGAAGATTTTGGGGCATTTTCCATCGAATTCCAGACTAAGAATAACTTTTTCCTGGGGGAAAATTTTAATTTGCACATGATAAGTCTGAGAAGATGATGTGTGATTACGTGTAGAGATTTATCCTTATTAAATCTATGTATTAAAATTTGCCTGCTTGTGTATAGCTGATGTGCCACACATCTAAAATAAAAAATAGTATTATAACTGAAATATTTATAATGATGATGACTTCATGACTTGTCAAAGTTTCTAGAATTTTTATTTTCCAATTTCAAATAATCTAACAAAACCAATATATTGTTTTTTTTATTGTGTTTAAGATTCTATAAATTCCTTCTTTTTTTTTTACAGATGGGCTTCTTAGACGTTGTTGTCCCTCCAGATATAATCGACGAAGAGAGCTCTGGTGACGTATCGGTGCCCGAAGGAGATTCGGTCTCCTTGCACTGCCGTGCCAGAGGCTACCCGGATCCAGACATAACTTGGAAGAGGGAGGATAGAGCGGAAATTGTGTTCCGGGATATACACGGAGTTCGCAGGGGTAAGTTCTACATTTATATATATAATAGAATAGATTTGAAAAATAATTTTATTTTAGGTCTAAGTCAATACGAAATAATATGAACAGAAAAACACAAATTATGCATTTGGCGAATACTCAAAATTATAAAAATCATAAGCTAACTAATTTGCTGAAAAATTAAATTTCTTGTCGTAGAAAAAGTTCATTCATTCATTCAATCAGCCAACGCCCGTTCGTGACCTTTCAGCCAAAAAAGTACAATGTAACTCTAGAAAAAAAAAGAACAGCAAATAAAGACATAAAAGGTAAAGAAGTTACAAGAGAATAGACTATACAATATGGGTTATCATTACTTCTAGTATATATGTATGCGTGTGTTGAACACATGGATGGTTAAGAAGGACAAATTGTTATAAAGTTAAATTAAGAACTGCGATGAAAAAAAAAATGTAAAACTTAATACTTGGAACGAATGAACTGTGATGCGGCTTAGCACAATAAACTAGAGTCAGAAAAATGAATTGTAGCCTAAGTGCCGTTACAAAGTTTTTTTTGGTGAATTATTTCTTATACGGCTGGGGGGATTATCGCTTCAGTTATTTATAATTCCTGAGACACTTTTTCAATACACTAACCACACATAAAAGTATTCTATTCACGAGAAGAGTTTGTGAGTTTGTGGACTGTTTGATCTCGAATCAACCAATGAAATATCCTTTTTATTGTTTAGCTTGCCTATATCCTTTCCTCTCTAGGTAAGGAACATATCTCCGGTGTAATATTCCACGCAACCCTGCTAGGATAAGGAACACAAATCAAGAAAATTATTATTATTAATAATTAAATAATTATTTTTCTGTTTTTACTTCAAAACCTTGAAGATGGCCTATATTATAGGCCGAAACGTCGGCACTTATAGTAAATAAGTTAACCTTACTTACTGTTATTAATGACTGCACCCCCAGAAATTGTATCCTTCATACTTCATCTTCCAGTCAACCATTTTCGTCTTTATTAAGAAAATTATATATTTTTTTCTTATAAACAAATTAATAAAAAATACCAATTTTTTACTAATATCGTCCATAAGCTCCCGATTTTATCAACTGTAACTGAATTCATTCAGGTATCATAATGGCTATCAGGGCATTTAAATCTGACAGTAACCTTTACCAGATTAGCTCCGGATTGATTGATACGATTCAGTAGTAAAACACTAGGGGCACTTTACAATTTATACAACCTCTGAACATAATTTTATACTGTCCATCATTCGGCAGCGTCATTAATCATGGTTGCATCCGATTTATTATTATCAATATAAAATCTTAATAATTTATAATGACGTTACATGATTGGAATACATACAAGTTTAGTATTTTATCATCATTGTGAACAGCAATACGAACAACTTTAATTATTTTATTAATTAACATCTCTTCTCAGAGATATGCCAATTGTAAAATATTCATAAAAATTACAATTAAATAGAAAACACACAAATATATAAATTATAAAAAAATGAGAAAGTTTCAATAGACGTATGTATCGCGATATATACTTTTTTCTGTGTTTACGTAATCTGTTCTCGTTGAATTAAAATACGTTTTACAGAAATACATTTTTGGCATAGGAGCCTTTGTAAAGACACCTATTCCTTCAACCACAAGTGGACCTTGCCTAGATTTGCACCTTAGGCTGCTTGACTCCACCCGCCTCCTGTGGACAAATAGTCAACAGCTAAACGGGTAGCGTTGCTCTGGCAAGAGCCACCACCCTTGTGTTTGCCATGAACAATAAGTGGGGTTAATTTAATATGGCGATGACTGCCCCTCTGCCACCAGAAGATGAGAGCGCTTCCATGGAGTGCAGTGAAGATAATAGAGGGGAGGACAGGAGAGCCCCCGGAAGTTGAATTCCCATTATTGCCAGTGCCGAAGAAGTTTAGCTCAAGGCCGACGGTGAACAAGGGACCTTCTACTACTGCCCAGAATAAGAAGAATAGCAGATTTGGGATGAGACCAGAGGTTTTCAAGGGTGAAAAGGCTCCTACCATAGTGAGTAACAAATTTGCGGCTCTCGCGAATAAGAACAGTGATGATACCGCTCCAGCGTCCCGGCCATCAAACACCAGGAGGCCCCCACCGATCATAGTAACAGCACCTTGCGGACAGAAAAAACTAAGGGCCGCTCTCTTAGCTGAGGGGATCACCCAGTTTGCTGTGAATTCCACTGAAAGGGAATTAAGATTATATCTGAACAATGAAAAGGACCATGACGCAGCCATAGCCATACTCCGTACTGACAAAGAAACTGAGTTTCACACTTATGCACCCCGCGGAACGAAGAGGAGCAAGAAATTCGTTCTATGTGGGTATGATAGTGACGTGGACATCTCAGAACTCACCATTGACTTGCGAGAAGGACTCCCAGGATTCAAATCGGCCTAACAAATGATGAGGAAAGACGGAAAAGGACAGCTCAGGCCCACAGAATGAGTACTTATTATAACTGACAGCACGGTGAATCTGGATAAATTGAAGAAGTTACGAGTCGCTGGACGGGTGTTATTTCGCCCGGTAATTTTCAAAGAGCAACGGGGGCCGACCCAATGCTATCAATGTCAGGGGTTCGGGCACACCGCCACTTATTGTGGCCACACCGCGTACTGCGCATGGTGCTGTAATCAACATGTTCTCAGTGAATGTCCTCTGCGTAAGGAACAGAAACCAGCTAAGTGCCAGAAATGTAAGGGTGACCACCCGGCGTTCTCCAAAGAATGTCCAGTCAGAAAGGATCTTATCGAGCAGAGAAGGAAGAAGATGCCTGCTACCCGTGTGAACCAGGAAACGAGCTACTCGTCACTCCTAGGAGGAAGCCCAGCTCAGCCGAAAAGACAATCAGGTAAGGGACCGTCACCCCATTCCTCCCATGCCCCCAACCCTACCCCTCACCCCAATCCTACTCCTACCCCCCACTCCATACCTCATACCCACTATAGTATACCTGGAACACAGCCTGCTCAGAGCTCATTCCAGCCTCAGCCATCTCAGGGAACAGACCTCCCAGCTTTCCAGCCACAGCAGTCAGCCTCTACAACTGACGCCCTACTGACAACCCTCTTAGCCCGTATGGACCAGATGATGCACATGATGTTGAAGATGTTCAACAGGGCCTTTGAGACCAACAGACGAAATGACTAAACACCACGTCATCAACTATAATATCAGAGGTCTGCTCTCCAAGCTGGCTGAGGTTGAGATACTCCTGCATCAACACCGGCCATCGGTAGTGTCGCTGACAGACATCATGCTGTCCGCCTCGGATCGACTGTACATCCAGGGGTACACTGTGTACCGGGAGGCCTGCACACCGGGGATTAAAGCGAGCGTCGCCATACTAGTCCGAAATGATGTGCCCTCTAGGAGAATTCCTAACCCAGTGTGTCCAACTAATGGTACTCACATAGTCACAGTTGACGTACGGTTCAAGACCCGTTTCACGTTCAACTGTGTCTATAGGAGGCCACAAGCTGTACATACAGCTATAAAGTTGTTGTTGAAGCACGCCCAGGCAGTGAGCCGATACATAGTCATAGGAGACTTCAATGCTAAGCACACCGCCTGGCTAAGCTCCAACATTGACACACTGGGAACCACCATCACCAAGACTAGGTTGTGCGTCTATCACCCCGGGGTGCATACCTTCAGGCATGCAGCCCGACATGGATCGACCTCAACGCTGGACCTTCTCCTTGCCAGGGATTCGCATACCGTTACGGATTGCACTGCACTCCCGTACGGACCATCGGATCACCGGCCCGTGCTCTATACTTTCGAAGGTAACCCCGCAGCTCCGCCTGCGAGTAAGTACCTTTTGCACAAAGCAGACTGGAAAGGTTACAGAGCCAGCATTGTGGAAGATCTCCCCACGATCACCCATATCAGTACAGTGGACGAGGTGGACAGGGCGGTGGATGTCATCATCACTACCATACAGGCCGCGGCAGACCAGCACATCCCAAAGTTCAGTCCTTTACCCAACGCCATCAGGAAACCTCCGAAACACATCTTAGTTCTCATAAGTCAGCGGAATAACCTGAGGAATATTTTCCAGCACTCTCGTGACTACTGGCTAAAACCGGCCATCAATGCGATGACCCGGCAGATAGCCGGCCTCATGCGAGACTGGAAAACATCCCTCTGGCATGAGCAGTTGCGTCGGACTCACGATGACCCCCGTCAGTTCTGGCGGCTCGTCAAAACCAACGTAACCAAAAGGAGCGGAGTGTTTCTTTCATCTGGAGGCAACCTGCTGATGCCTGGGGAACAGGCTGCACTTTTGGTGAAGGCTTCTGAGGAGAGAGAAGCTGCTCGGCTGTTAGATGCTCCACCAATCCCGGAAGGACCACTACCGTGCCCCAATGGGAAGCCCACATTCTCCACCTTTGGTCAGCTCGAGTCAGTACTACGACGCACGAAAGGTAACAGAGCATCCGGACAGGATGATATCCCCTATGTGATGTTGAAGATGCTTCCTAGGAAGGGTAAAGCCTTTCTATTGAACATTTTCAACACCTGCATGAGGATCTCGTACTTTCCTGATGTGTGGAAACAAGCCGTCGTAGTGCCACTACTCAAGCCTGGGAAGAGTGGGGGACTACCTGAGCACTATAGGCCGATCAGCTTGCTCCCTCACATAAGCAAAATCTTTGAGAGACTGGTTCACCATCACATGTCGAAGCACTGCAGAGAGAACAACACCATCCCCCCTGAGCAGACTGGTTTCCTAAGAGGAGTTGACTGTGACCACCACCTGGCTAAGCTGCAGGCGCACACCATAGAGCACATGCAGATGAACAGAGCTACGGCGTTCATTTCACTGGACTGCACCCAGGCCTTTGACTGTGTGTCTCATGAGTTGTTACTCCGACGATTAGAAGAGTTTAGCTTTCCCGCCACTCTATGTCGTCTGATCCAAAGCTATCTCAGCGGAAGATCTTTCGTCGTACGAGTCGGTGACAGTTACTCGACTTCTAGCACCACCACCTGTGGAGTACCTCAAGGCTCTGTATTGGGGCCACTGATGTTTGTGATTTTCACAACTCCCGTGGTCGCAATGAAGCATCCAGGAGCAATGGTAGCAGCATATGCGAATGATATTGGGATCTACGCCACTAGCATCAGCACCCCACATGCCCTTAAGAAGGCACAAATGGCGACTGAAACCATAGTGAACGAGCTGAAACTGATTGGAATTAGGGTGAATCCGTCTAAGACGGATGCCATCGTAATGTCATTTCAGAGTGTGAGTAGGAAACCTCTACCGAAAACTTTTACCGTGGATTGCGAGGATAGAAGATTATCCACTTCAATCCTCTACCTTGGCGTTACCTTTGATAGACATCTTACCTTTTCAAAGCACGTTGAGGCAAGATTGAAGTTGGCACGACTGAAATCCCACAGGCTATACCATCTGCTCTTGTCGCCGCAGCTCTCACTGAGGTTGAAATTGCAAATCTACAAGTCCATCATAAGACCTACGTTGCTCTGCAGCGCCTGCAGCATTACCAGAACTCTATCCTTAAAAAGATCGTAAGTGGCACATCGCTCGAGGGAGCACTTAACACCACCATCCGGGAGGAGCTTCGGCTTCCCTCGGTGCCTGAATACATAGGTCGGAGGCACATCAAATTTTTTGATGGGCTGAAGACCTGTGCGAACGCCCTATTTAGGGACTTAAAACCACCCCCCAGACCTGGGAGATGGCAGGGCAGTGTTCCCTTGGTCGATGTGCTTACATTTGATCTAGGGATGGGGTAAGTACTCCCTTGTCCTTATCCTTCCTTCGTTTTCCTTCTTCCTGCCTTTACTTTCTTCTTTCTACCACTATTCTTGATCCCGCTAAACGGTCCCTCCCTGTTTTGTATTAGCATTGTATAAAGTCAGCGGCTCTGAGCCGGTTCGAGTAAAAACCGCCTTCAGCGGACTCACATTGTAACGCCTTAAAATACCGAAAAGTAACAGAAGGCCTTTATATATATAAGCATTTGCATGTATTCATTGTAAATTTGTAATATATTGTAAATAAAAGTTTGGAGGATGTGAAAAAAAAAAAAAAAAAAAAAAGAAAGTTTCAATAATATGTCTATTATTTTAACTTTACTTATTTATAACTGGAATATATGATCAGAGCTGTGAATTGTGATCGTAACGAAGTTTAAGTCGGAGTTTCTATCAACCAACCACGTTTAGATTGAACGAATTTATCTAGCTCTGAAATGATTGTATGTTGTGCGGTGTATTAGTTATCATAAGAACCTACTATGCAGAAGACACAGACCGGCAGGTGGACATAGGATTTTTAAAAAAGATTAAATGAATGAAGAGGTTATGCCGTCCTTCAGAGAGGAGATTAATTGGGGGTCCCGAGCCGGTACGATGCAAGGTACTCCTTAGATCCCTTTCATAATAATCTCTGGTAAGGAAAAATTTAAAAATCCCACTGTAGCATCCTCCAACTAGACATAGCTGCATAAAGTAACGCCATATGAAAATCCAAATAGTGTATCAAACTAAAACTGTAAGCAAGTAAGTAGCTGAAGCTAAATCTGCTTATCCTCATACTTAAAAACATTTTTACGTAAAATTCAAAGCATGAATATGGCCTTAAATGAAAATAACCAAATAGTTACACTACTATGGTTTGAATATCAGAACATGTCTATCGTTCAAAGAAAATAATAAAGTAGAGTAGACACTGACGCATTAGAAGCCATGAAGTTAATTCGAGATATTCTAGAAGAGAAATTGTCACTAAGCCCCAGCAGTCGAAGCTACGTTAAATAAAATTTTAAAAAATGTTTTGAATACTGTAAAATCATAACACAAAGTTCTCAACATACCACTCTTGACTGACGCAGTAAAGAAAAATTATATTAAATTTCATGACTCACTTGCTGGCCATCAAAACTTACTGGCGCAATCATTAGTGACAGACCTATTGCCACAGAGTCTGGCAAGTAGAGTGAAACGTCTATGGAGTAGGATCTATTACCAAGAGATGAACCGCGCTAGGAGTGTCTTCAATATGACGTTTTTCCATACACGCTTCCACGTGAATACCTTAATCGAGGTTTTCAAAAGAAGATCGCAGATACATTATGTGCCAAATTGCCTTTCTTTAATAAATATTTTTATTATGATTATTGAATATTGTAAAATCATATATATTATTTCATTTGTTTTATGCTTCTTGATTACATGAATCTTCTTTGTACTATCTTATTATTATTAATACTTCAAAAAGAAAAGAAAACAGTGTGACAGTATTAGTTACACAACATTACTAGTTACCGTGGAATATCACCCAAGGAAATAATTTCGCCAGGGGATGAAAAGACGCTTATGTATATAATATATTCGATCGAGGAGATAGCGAGGTGACTCTGGACGTGCCTTGAGTACACTCCTTCAGCCCCGGAAGGTATCCATTCAATTTCGGTCTCGCCTTTCTGTATATTCACCCTTTACCTGCCGCTAATCTTTTTACTGCCTCGTTGGGAATAGAGATTTCCTTATAAACTCTATTGATCTTTCCCCGCCAAATATCTCTATGTTATATAAATCTCTTTAAATTTACTCTATTTATTTACAAAATAATCATCACATATAAGAAAAAAAGAGTTTTTTTTTAAAAACTTATTTGAAATTTTAGAAAATGTTTTCTTCTACAATGTTTATAAAATAAGCAACATATTTTTAAAAATGTCTTTATTGAAGTTTACTACTGTATTATAATATGCTACAATTCAATAGAATGGAGTTATAAGTAATGGTACCAGATAAAGACAAAGAAACTGCACTCTGATAGTACTCAAATAACAAATTTAACTTAGAAGATCGCCAAGACATTTTATTTTCGGACCCCACGGGAGATCAACGAGGATTGAAAAGGAAGGTTTGAAATTGTGAATGTTGGTAAAAACAACGTTTGTCATGTCGATATCAAAGGCAGTTCCAAATGGGACATAAATTATGGATTATAAATCCACAATCATTATTCGTAACAAAGTAAGGTGAGTCGGAGATTTTACAAATGGATTTCTCTTTATTGGTTGTATATTGATACGTATCAGTTAACTTCCAGATTATTTTGGTGTAAGCTATTCTGATCTATCAAAAACCTAAATGAAACAAGATAATTTCTAAAGCCCAACTAAAAAAAATACATTTTTTTGCTTTCAACTATGTTTTTCACATTTAGCATAGTTTCTTTATAACAAAAAAAGAAGAGTCAGTTTTTTCAAATATAAAAATTAAAACAAAAATACGAATATTCGGCCTCGTTTTTTATTTTTATAATTTTTTTTTCTGAAAAACATATAGTTTTAAAAATATATTTTTTTCCTTGATTGAGATGCTAAGCCGAGACTAGGTTAGGCAAACGATAAAGGGGGAATGGGCCGCAGTGAAAAGAGAAATAAACGAGATGCAAACGAGAGTGGCTAACCATTAGTCATGTTTTTAGCACACTGGCCATGATCCTGGTTAATTGGCCGCCCATCCAGGTGATTGGAGTCATCCTCCGTAATCCATGGAGTCTACAATCCAATCCCCTTCTAGGGCCGAATATCCTATTTATCTCTAGCCCGGATATTGCACCATCCTCCGACGCGCTATCCTCTTCTTTTCGTTTACTTTTCGGTAATATGCTCTGCTTGTTTTTTGTTAGAGCCGTGGAAGTGGCTGCCTGATGGGGACCGTCATTCCCTGCGATTTCATTATCCTCTCATTTCCTGTTTTTCGAATCAATCTCCTTCCACCGAATTGGAAGGGCCTTATCAACAGAATGCTGGCTAATCATCCCAATAACTGACTTACAAGGGTTATCTCTTAAGTAATCCAAGTATAACGAATAGCTTCTTTGGCATAAAGTTCCCATATCAGTTAAAAAAAAACCGAAAAAGGTAGATAACTTAGAATATTGTTAGTTACTATACATTTTAAACATTAATTCGAAAAATATATACTTATGAAGTATACTGCTACTATACTAAAATATAAGAAATGTATATTAATATAGGATACTAAATTATAAAATATAGTAATATGAACGGTGGGCTGTTTCAAATATATCTCCTGGTTTACATAAGTTTGTTCCAAAAGATACAACCAATAATTACAAATTAATAAAATCTAGAAATTACAAATTAACTCAGGTTTTAGGACATTAACTCACACTTATCAATTAGGACATCAAATCATACTTACATAGGTTTCACATTATCAATGACAATACTTCTTTAATAGACAAAGAAAACAGATATATAAACACACAATTTATGACTGCGAAATGTATCAAAGGCAAAGGTCAAAATTAATTAATTCTATAATATTAAGAAGGAAAGATTCACCAGTATCTTACACGATCTGTACAACACATTTCGGCCCGAATTAATTAAATTCATTCACAGTATTAATTTTGAAAAGTTGGCTCAATTGAAGAATATAAATAAATTGTAAAACATAGATTATCATTTTATAATTGTTGGTGATTGTAACTGGATACAATAATAATAAACTCTTTATTTATTCTGAGACAAGTCCCTTTAGAATAACAGTACAGCTATTATTTGGTAAGCTATTATATCTTAGAGTGTCAAATAATTAAATTTAATTATTACAAATAATTAAATAAGTAAGAAAGTATTTCTAAATAAATGCTCCAATAACAATATTTTAAAAAACAGATTGGAAGAAGAGAAAGATACTAGATACCATATAAGAGATACAATAGTTTTTTGAGCTTTATTAAGGAAACAGAGGAGATTTTGGTAATCATGTCATGAAGAAATGAAAGTTTCAAAGTTCGAAGTATAGATGATATATGTTTGTTGGAACATTCATTTCTAGGTGAAATGATTATCATGTACACATTTTCCATACTTACTTTTCCATACTAAGGCTCGTGATGTCTTGTATTTTTGAAAAATATTAAAAGGGAAAAAAATGGAAATTTAAAAATTGCTGTGAATCAACTCCAAACGACAACCTGTGGAATAGCTACCAAATTCTTCTTTTTTTGTAATTAACTACTTGTGTTTGAAAATCATTCATAGTTCTTTTAACATTTCGTGCCATGATACAAGCTAAATAACATCATGTCACTAATTTCAAAAATAAATAAAAAAGAAATATTGATCCTTTATAATTGATCTTTGATACGTATAGTAATAGAAACAGTACTAATATAATACGTAATAGTTTTTTTATATGTAATAGTTCGACCAACCACTGTAATTTTCATAACTCTCATCGATGTTTTTAATAAAAATAATTACAAAAATACAACATTTTCCTAACGCTCATACAATTATCTTCGTCACTAATTTTTTTTTTTTTTTTATTTCTTAACCCCTTTGGTTGTTATAAATATTTGAAAAAAATAACATATCAAAATTACTAATGATACATTGTATCTCTTCTACTGCACCAGCTGCATTTTAAGAGAGGATTGTATGAAGGATTTTCTGAACATTAATTAAATGGAAGGAGTGGGGGATTCAGTGATGGGGCTCACTAGTTCTGTCTGATTGGAGTTTGTTAGTAGTTTACTCAGTCCATGTTGAGTGTCTGTACGTGTGTTTGCCAGCGCTGAGGTCGGCCTGTCGGTGTAAGTGCGTTGAATAGTGGGTTCGTGCAGTGTTGGAGGCTATCAAAAAATTTGATATGCCTCCGTGTGATGAAGTCCGTTACCGTCGGGAGTCCGAGAGTCTCGTGTATTATGTCTGATTTCGTCCTTTGTAGAGAAGTGTGCCTTACTATACGCCTCAGCATACGGTTTTGGAATTGTTGGAGCCTTTTTGAAGTTGTTGGCGAAGTGTTATTCAACATAGTCGCCCCATACGGCGGGTCCCCACTCCTTAGTGATGGTCTAATAACTGCCTTATAGATCATTACTTTGAGGCGGAGTGATAAGTTCGGTGAGGTTAAAAGATGATTTAGCCTGTAAGATTTGGTTCTCACCGAGCTGATCTTCTTATTGCAATGTTGGGATAACGTCAAGTGCCGGTCGAGGGTGACGCCGAGATACGTTATCCTATTCGCAGGTTTGTTAACTTTGCCTGCTACTCTATAAACCTTAGGTAGAGGGCGCTTATTCTTTTGGAAGGAGAGAATAATACAGTCGGTCTTCTTGGGATTAACTGTAATATTCAATCCGTCCAGTCTTTTAGTTATTTCCTCACAGGCCACCTTCGCCTGCCGTAGAGCTCTCTCTGCATTCAATGAGCTACTGTAGATGGCAATGTCATCGGCATACGCCGCCACAGTAGCTTTTTTGTATTTGGCACCAACGATTTCCGCCGTATAAACTGAGAATAATACCGGTGATAGCACAGACCCTTGAGGTACACCACACGTGAGTGGAAAGGGGTTGGACAGCTCTTCGCCGACTCGTACCTTTATTGAACGTTGTGTCAGAAAGGACCTTATGATAGTATATAGCTGCTCGGGAAACTCGTTGTCCTGCAGTGTCTTACATTGAAGGCTATGGGACACTGAGTCAAACACCTCCGTGCAGTCTATGGATATCAAAGCGGTTGCCTCGTTCTTAACTGTGTTCTGGCTTACTTCCGCGTGTAGCTTCGCCAGATGGTGGTCCGTGCACAGTCCGGCCTGGAAGCCGGTCTGCTCCGGTGGGATTAACGCTATTTCTAAGCAATAGTTTTGCTAATCAGTTTCGGTTTTGAGATAATTAAGAATAATTTTCTCAAAAACTTTGCCCATGTGCGGAAGTAAGCTAATAGGCCGGTAGTCGACTGGCTGATTACCATTTCTTGCGGGCTTCAGCAGCGGAAAGAGGATAGTTCTTTTCCATGCCTCAGGAAAGTATCTTAGCCTGAGACAGGAGCTGTAGAGGTTCGTCAGGTGAGCAATGCCTCTTCTTGGTAATTGTTTTAGGAGTATAGTTTGTATTCCGTCGAGAGTTAGAGTCGTAGGAGGCTATCAAAGGTCGTGGCCGCTTTGATATGAGTTTATATTATTCCCTCGCGAACGACGGAGTATCGCCTTCAGCTGCTTCGGGGATACAAACATATAATTATTTCCTAATTCTTCGTTCGGGATTTCGGTCATACTGATTGTTCGACGGGCTATAGTGGCACTGTAGTGATCAGCGAACTTACTTGCTTGTTCCTCATCTGTCAACAGTTTGTCTCCGTCGTGTAGTAATGTAGAGCTTCTCTTCCTTGTGCTCGCCCTGAGTAATTTCCAAAATTTACGGTGGTCGTAATGGATTGCTCAGAGCTTCTCATGCCACTGTGCAGTCCGCCATTGTTTTATGAGATTGCGAACCTGAGTAGTAAGGGAATTCACTACCGATTTTACCTCATGATCTCTAGTCCTGTACCATTTATTCTTCCACTTATTGCGCAAGGCGATAAGTGAAAGAATGTGATCTGGTAGGGGACGCAGGGCTGGCGGAAGTGGATTAAATTTCGGTATGGCCGCATCCGCCGCGCTTCTGATCGTTTTTGTAAAAAACTCTAGGTAATCGTCTATGTCTTTCGTTCGAGTAGGAATATTTGACAAATTATGGTAGACATGTGCTTTATAAAACTCCCAATCTGCTGCTTGATATTTAAATTTAGTAGGTGGAGGTTGGAATGGTGTTTCTCCATCTAATGAGTAAAGCACAGGCCTATGGTCCGTTGTTATAATATCCAGCGCTACGCATTCAATAAGGCGATGGAGCTGTCTAGTTAGAAGTAGATCGATCGTTGACCTGAATGCCACATTAGCCCTATGTATAAATGTGTGGGTATCGGGGTGAACCACTGTAAACGATGTTTTTAAAATAATTTTTCCCGCTTTACTGCAAGAGGCATTGTTCCAGAGGGTGTGCCGGGCGTTTAGGTCGCCCACTACCCAATGGTTTGTTCTCTTGGCGCACGCGTGGAGCAGTCTCGAGAATTCTTCATGGGATGATCTAGGTTTTCTGTATAACCCTGTAATAATGGTGGGTCTATCCAGTTGAACCTGTATGGTTTTGTGGTTTATTTTTGGGTCTCTGATGGCCTCTGGTGTGGGGTGATCCCTCCATCTTGTACCGTGTCGAATGGCTATCATGACCCCACCTTTTTGTTCAACCAAATGGTCTCCCGTTAGATCGTACCCGGGAATGCGTATGCGCTGGAAATTAACTCTGGTATCAGTGAGGATCACTACAGTGGGTTGGGTCTGTGCTATCAGGGCGTATACCTCTGTAATTTTAGGCATGAGTCCGTCAATATTGAAATTTAGTAGCGTCATTGGGTTTATTCATTTTGTCAGTAGAGCAGAAAATAACTCTAAGAGTCTGTTTGCAGTGTTTGTGAAATTGTTGATATTTGTCATAAGTTGTTCTATCCAAGGGGGAGTAGTATCGTAACAGGGCCTGTCAACGGTCCTCTCCGCTGAAGTCCATTCGGTCTGCCTGGGTGGAGGTTGAGGTCGGTCCCTCATTGGTCCGTCAGTCCGTCTTTGAGTTAGTTTGGGGGGATGGGGAAAATTTCTCATTAAATGCTGGTGGTGCTGCTGGATTAGGATTGCTTCTTGTCCTGGTACTTTGGCGGAGTTTCTCCAGTTTCGTCTGCAGAGCTTTCCTGACTACACAGCCTGAGAATGAGGCTACATGAGTTTTTCCACAATTGAAGCACTTCAGTGAGGTTGTTTCTCTCTGGCACTCAGAGACTAAATGTGGGCCAGAACAACCGACACATACCAGTGCTCGAGAGCAGTGATTTTTAGTGTGTCCGAACTGTTGGCATCTATGGCATTGGATAATGCCTGTCCGTCCTTTGTATATCTTGGCAGTGAATCTAACTCGATTGACTGCTTGCACAGCTTGTAGGTCGGCCAGCTTTACTGTCGCTGCTGTGGTGATCAGGATAAGTGGAAGTTCGGTTTTTACTCCGTCCTTGTTGCTCTTCCTCATGCGGCGCACGTCTAAAACATCCTGTAATTTCGTTTTTAGAAATGTACTTATTTCTTCTATGTCATATTCGAGGTCTAGCCCGTATATGACATATTTATTTGTACTGGATCCATTGGATGTCGCGTACGTGTGGAATGGGTTATTTTTTGTTTTTAAAAAATTCACAATTCCCGCGTGCGCTTCTAAGGTGCCCGGGAAAATTCTGATTCCATCTTTGGTTTTTTGAATGCTAAAGTCCTGAAACCCAGCGGTCTGAAGCTCTTCTACTGCTCTTATTGTGCTAGTCGCACCACTAACTACTATAGGAGGTGGTTTTTTGAATTTAGGTGGCGCACTGGGAGCACTATCACTGGGAACACTGTCACTACACAGAGATAAATAACTGTTTTGGGTACTCACCGAGAAGTTTATCGTCCGGTTCGTCTGCCTGCAGACTTTCTTTGGCTGCTCCCAGCCGTCATCGGCGTCGCTATTACTCTTTTTGGTCACCGTGAGCCCTGCAGTGCTGACCGCTGCTGCTGTAGTGGAGGGTCCTGATGGCTCCGTCATGTTCACAGTCTCTACACAAGGGAGGGGGTATTCTTGTCAGCGCAACGCTGCCCGATTAGCTGCTGTCTTTAACCCACAGGATATATGTGGAGTCCAGCAGCCTAAGGCGCAAATCTAAACAAGAACACCGGTCACTCGGGAAAACCAAAACCTGATATGGTAGGATAGGTGTCTTTTAATAAAGACACCTATGCAAAAAAAGTTGTCACTTTCAATCGTATTCTACGAGATTAACGATATTCGCAATGACAGTTCCTTAATCTTAAGGTCGTCACTAATTTAGAACTTTGAATGAATTCAACATTCACGATGCTTTTAAGATTCACAGGAGTAACAAATCTTTAAAAAGATGTCCAATTTGGAATTTTACCTCAACATTTTTCATGCTATTGGGAAGTATTTACAACAATGTACTTGTACAATGTACTATTTTAAGGGTTCCACGGACAACCAGAATAATATGAATGATTTACATTCGCTTTGGAAGTATTTTCTGAGTACAGTTAATAATATCACTGTATCAGAGAAAACTAAATTAAATATATACTACGGTCTTCATCATTGTTTATTTATTTCGTTATCCCTTTCAAAAGAATAAAATATTATTTAAATCTGTTCGATGTTCATAGAAAACAAAAATCCCAAGTTCTAGTGGCACTTTAAGAAGCAAAGTTGAGGGATTGGAGACGAAAACTCCTTGGATAACCGGAGCAAAGAGGGTTAAGAGCAAAACCTTAAGGAGGAAAACGACTAATAAAGAATTCCTAACGGAAACTGATTTGTCGATATTTCATAACATAAGAGCAAGCGGTCAAGATGGGCTTGCAGCTCGAAGAAATCCTTCAGTTAGCCTCAACACTTCTATGAATGCTGCGATAATTAGAAAAGACACACGGGTGGGGAAAAAACAGATAAATAGATAGGACCAATAAAGATGCAGCGGAAAATAACCATCTAGAGATATGCAGAAGTGGAAGAGACTGGATCAGTCAGCCAAAGGTATAAAAAAAGAATAAACAAAATTTGTTTATATACATTTAATGTCTATAAAAAAATAAATAATAGTTTAAACAACAAAACTATAATGAAACAAAACCACAAAAGAAAAAAAAAAAGATAATCAATGCTTTTTAGAAGTGCCTCTACTTTTACAAATAATAGTCCATAAAATATTTACAACAATAAACATCAAACTCCCAACGCTTTTTGTTCAGTAGCGAATTAATGCAGTAAAATTCAAATTTAAATTACCCACCTAGTCACAGCTGCCATAATCGGCAAATAAAACTGTAGTAGGCTTTGAGAGAGTTGATATTCTCCCACTTCGCCGCCCTGGCTAAGGCCCGATCTTCTCCATCAGACGTCGATCCCGCCACATCCTTCTTCACCTTCAGCCGACTCATGGAACCGTTATTTTGTTGATATTCGCCACGAGGCCCAGAGACGCCTAGCACCAGATACGAGACGGGTGCTGTTTATGATAAAGAAGCATTATGTCGCCTGGCAACCAGATGCTGTCTGATAAAGGTAACAAGTCTCCGGAAGCCAAACGGTAAGTTCAGTCTTATTAAATTACTCTGACCCTGGTACCCAGTGACCGCCATCATTTAGTTCGCCTAGCACTACAACTTCAAACTAAAGACTATAAAATAATTACCTAATCACCCAGTGTTTGTCCTCTCTTGGACTATTTAAAAATCTTAAGATTCCATAATGATCTTTTCATATATAACTATCACTTCTTGCTATCTCTAATTTAAGTATTCATGGTTCTTTCATTTTTAATTAATATATAAATAAGAAAATGGCTCAAAAAAAGCGTGCAGTTAAAGCGCCTTACCGAAAACCCTACCCCTAACCCTCTTTCATTTCTGTATTCATTGTTCTTTAAATAGTATTATAGTATAAGTTATTCCTTTTTATCTCTTTAAAGTTTTTATCTAGTATTCTTTTACGTTGTTGCACTTGAGCTCTAATAACCCCATGTCTCAGCAACTGGGTGTAGTTTAATCACAATTTCCCTAAAACTACTCATAAAAAATATATTTTTTTTGTTTCTATAATTCTAATCAAGGTAAGAACACTTTTTTGCGTTAAAATGATGAAATGATAAAATGAAAGCTTTTTTGTTCTTCACTCTATTCTTATTTTAAACTTATTGAAAATTATTTTCTCCTTTCTATTTTGTTTTCTTATTTTAAAAAAAAATCATGTTTTTTAAACTATTATTTATTTTTAATTTATTAGTTCGGCTATTTTGAAAATAATGTATTTGAGTTTATCTGAAGTTTCATTCTTATTTTTTTTTTTTTTTTTACAAAATATACGTAACTCCTCAGTTAATCCTGCCCCTAATCTCAAGTTTCTCTCAATGATTGTATGCCATGTATGCCTTGGAACACCCCTTTGTACTACGGTATAAGACATTACCGTGTCTTTGGATATGCAATTTTACAAATCCAGAAGTCAGGATACTGAGAAAAACTATTGTTTCAATTGTCATTGGTCCTTGAGAAGTGTGCAAAGTTTCTATCTGCTTCGATGTTTTGAAGAGACCCAAAATCGAGTTCAAAGATTCTGTTACAAAAGCGTTTAAAAAGTATAGTTTATTTTATATGCTATCTTATGTTACGGAGAATAGGCTGTGAGTATTTAATAGTTGTGTATTATTCTATCTACATAAAAATATAATGTTAATATTTGAGGACATTTAATGAAAATGATGTATCGCAAACAGAACAAAGAGGACATGGAAATTTAATGAAAAAGGGGTCAATGTGCTGTTCAAAAGTTTGGAATTTAATTAATTTTTAGGATACAATTTTCCTCAATCGCCAATTTGAAGAAACTTTCTTTAGTTATTAAAAACCCTTAAAATGTTCTTCATTTTAATTCTTATTATTTAACGTTTAGTTTTTTACTTCACTAATCCTCCTCCTAGATAAACGGAACATTTATTATTCAATGAATTATTATTCAATTTTGCAATTACATTATAATCATTTATTATATTTTAATAAAAACTATGTTTAGTATTAATAGATAAACTGTACCCTCGTTCGTTCTCAGCTGGCCTCATTTATTTATTTTTTAAAAATTTATTTATTGATATCTACATCTGTATTGCAATAATACAACAAGTAAATAGGCTAAGTGATATATAATGACATGATAATGACAAGTAGAGAAACTACCCACTGGTAGTACTCAAATCAAAGTTCAAGTAAGGAGGTCACGTGGCCATCTTCTTTTCAGACGCCTCGGAGGATTATCGGGAATTGAAGAGGAAGCTAGGTTTGAAACTAGAGGGTTTGAGTGGTAATGAAGTTTGTTATGAAAGGATAGATACCGGGTTCGGGCCAAATCAGCAACAAAAGGGACATTAAGGTCGTTATGGATGAGTTTATTCTTAACAAAATAAGGAGCATTGAGGATTTTACGAAGGATTTTGGACTGTAAAGATTGGATACGAGAGGAATTCGATGGCTTAGTGGAGCCCCAAAGCTCTACTCTGTAAGTCCAAATAGGTCGTATGATGGTTATGTAGATGAGTCTTTTGTAGTTAATTGGGAGCTTAGAGCGTTTGTCTAGTAAGTGTTGAAGTAGCCTGAAACGTCGTGCGGTTTCTTGTCTTTTCAGTCTTGTATGAGGATTCCAGGTTAATCGTTTGTCAAGGTGCAACCCTAAGTATCGGATCTGTTCTAGAGGCACCAGAGGGATATTATTAAAGGATACTGAAGGGCAGGAAGTCATTGGTTTACGACGTAAGGTAAAAGTGATTTGATGCTTTTTTTGAGAATTTATTTTAATTCTCCAGTTTTGACACCATTCTTCAAGATCAGTGATATGGGATTGGAGGCTTTGGGATGCAATAACTGGATTGGTGTTGACTGATAATACATATGTATCATCAGCATACGTGGTAAGGATAGTATTAGGATGAGTTGGGATGTCAGCTGTATAAACTGCATATAGAATTGGACCAAGGATACTACCTTGAGGCCTCATTTATTAAATAACATATTTGTATAAGGTGGTATTTTGTATAGAAGGCTTGATATGTATCATACTGCTGCGGAATATCCATTGTAGTTTCATAAGAAATGAATTAGAGTAAGGAATAAGAATTTATTGTCCTATAAAGAGAATAAGAGGAGCGGCGGTAATAAAAACAGGTACCATATGTTCACTTATACTATGTTAGGCCTAATACCTTCAACGGAAGCCAGCACAGAGAACTTTTCAGAAAAGTGGAAGACAGGAAAAGAGAGAGTGAGGAGATGAGAACAGGATGACAAGAGGACACCTATGGAGATTTGAAAAAGTGAAGACGCTGAGGGTAGAGGATCTGGACTCGGGCTTAGGCGCACATATACCGAATGTGACCTGATCCTACAGTACTGAAGTTTCCTTACCTACAGACCTACCTGACAAAGCATTCTATATCTCTTTCACCAATACGCTTTGAGTGAGTTAATTACTTATAAGTGTTTTGTGGCAAAGCTATCGCTCTGAATCAATTATGGCCGTGCATCAATGCATATGTAATTGTATTCAAGATAAGTGTATATCGATATAAACTGAAAAAAATAACTTTATTAAAAATATATTTATTTGCTTTGATGATTTAGCTGTGCAAATAATCCTGATTTACAATATATTCTTTATTTCAATATTAATAATTCAATTAAGGTTCTAACTTGTAGCAATAATTAGTAGATTGGTAGACACCAAAAACACCTTTGGGAAAAAATCCAACCTAAATAATTTGCGGACATTGACATGATTTCATAATTAATTAATATAGTTGTTTATAATTGTAATATTAGAGCTCTTACATTTGGTATTTATAAATAATTTTTTAACACAATAAATGAACTAGGCTTTGGTTGAAAATTATTTACCGAAAGATGAGTTGTAATTTGATTTTTTGTCCTCTATAAACAAGTCTATCTGGATAGGGATGACTTAGAACCTCCTCAATAGCACTGCTCGAGTTGCCATTTTGACATAAAGTAAAATTAATGAACAAATATTCATTCAAATTTATTAAATATTCACTTAAAATTCTAATTAATCCATGACAAAGTAAGTACCTAATCGAACATTTTCTTTTCTCTTAATACCAGGTATTTGAGGTAACTTAACGTCTCATTTTAATATCCTGAACTATTCCTAATACATTTACATAAATAAAATTCCATAATCTGAGATTACAAATTTACAATTTACCAATTTCCTTACCATTTTATTTTGTTTATCCTGATAAATTGACAAAATGCTTACATTTATGTTTTACCAGGTATTTGAGATGACTTGGAGTTGCCTGATATTGTCCTGACAGTAATATTAGTGCATGTGATGTAATTTTCCATAATTAATCAATTATTTCTTATATTAACTGTTCTCCAGTTATTGTATGAGAACGTGTTAGTATTAAATAGAACAAAGAATAAAAGACCTTGGACTCCGGATAACAAAAGCGACCCTCCATATTCTAGTGGGGACTAATTAAAGACAGGGAATTTGTCACCATAAGAGAGGGAAGAGCACTAATGGAATTGAACACTGGTGAGGGGGGCTTGGTGAAAAATAGGGAGAAAGGGAAAGATAATAAAGTTGTTTACAAGGAAGAATGGCTAATAAATCCGTGCGCGGTCTTTTATAGCCTCGAATCGTTCGTCAAAGCGGTCTATTCTCTTCTCTTTCGATGTCTCTTCTCGTCATTATTTGAGTATTTGTAGTTATAATCATCCAATTGAAGGAAGAATAACAGATTTTTTAAACAGTATTGATAAGAATGAAAAGAGATACAGAGGGTAAGATAAGTTTTCAAATAACTAGTGAGAAAAATAAGAGTAAGGTAACAAGTAATACCTGGTGAGACCTAATAAGAATGGAAAACATAGTTAAATTAAACATGATGATACATATAAAGAATGCATAATTTTTTTAAAAACTGTTAAAATAACAGAAAATTATAGTTTTTATATGTATTTGTTATATGATTGGGTTTGGAAATATAATGAATGCTATGTGATTAGTAAAATTACAATTAAAATCCTGTACCACTTCCGTGAACGGATCTGGGGTTCAGAGTGCGGTAGAGACTATACTGTTTCAAGGACAACGGTTGTGCAGGGAGGTGATTTGTCCCAGAGCACGCTCAACCGCGGCATTTCCCCCCTTATACACCCACTTTATGGAGGCAGGATGGACCTTGAAGGGTCCTAGATCCTATATGATCCATCCCCTGCTCCTAACATACTAAATAAAAGTCTTGCCTGCAGCGAGATTTGAACCAGGATTTTCGGCATGACAACTCGATGCTCTACCACTGACCCTCTCCGCTCCCTAGCAATTGATAATACATATTGAAAGAAATGTAAAATAACACAAATTGTGATTTTTTAAAATTTATATAAGATATTTTTATATAATACCTACAAATAAAAAAGTTAAGATGAAAAAACTAATGAATGCCTTACAGAAATACTAAGAATGATGTATTTAATAAATAAAATGTAGAATAACAAAAATTATGATTTTTAAATTATTATGTTATTTTTATGCAGTGCAAATAATAAGGATATATGAAAGTTACTAGAAAAAGTTAAGATGAAAAATTCTGATTTTATTAAAAACGCAATGAATGCTATATTTATTAGTGAAAGGTGGAATGAGTATGAAGGAATGAAAGAAACTGGAGAGACTTACAGAATCATGGAAGTGTAAACCATGCCATGGAAGGTTTTACAATTCTATGAATTCTCCGGCCATTCGAAAAAAAAAATTCGAGGGTCTGTCCGTTGGTTGAGCACAGAAAAAATGTTCCCCGAAACTGAGGGATTCCTTCTGGCGATCCAGAAACAGGTCATGACAGCAAATTCTTACAGAAAGCACATTCTCCATCACGCAATCGAAGACCAATGCCGCCTATGTAAAGCCACGTACGAATTGATTCAACATGTCGCCTTAGCAGGTAAAGAATACCCAATGAGGCTCAATAATGCTGCAAAGATAGTTTATCAGGCCCTGTCTCAAAAATATAAATTAATAACTAGAAATCAACCGTTCTGCAGATATCAACCACAGCCACATCAGAAAAAGCAGAAATCAAATTACATTGGGATCAAGCTATGATGGCTGATCATAATATCCCCCCCAACAGCCCTGATATACTGCTCATAAACAAACAATTAGAAAAGCCACCACCATTGATGTTGGGGTGCCTGCTGATGATAATGTTTTTAAAACATTAAGCGGAAAAATTGTTAAATACCAAGAACTGTGCGAGGAATTAAAACATCTTTACCGATTGGTAAAAGTTAAAGTACTACCGATTACCGTACCCAGCAATGGTTTGATTCCTGAGGAAACAATAAAATCTATGAAGGCGCTCGAAATATGCTGGGAACTGCCAGAAACGTCAGAAAATTCCTCAACATTCCAAATTAATTATAAAATGAGCCATACCCTTGGCTTTGGTTCGGGTTGGTGTATTTATTCGGCATAAGCCGAAAAATCGAAAAGAAAAATAATAATACTTTTTTCAGAAATTTTACAAATGCCATTTTGCACATATTGTATTTTCGATCTTCTTTTGGTAAACCTCCCCTAAGGTTATTATTTAAATAAAGCTGGAACAAAATGATATTATATATTATTTCCTTACTATACTTAATCTCAAATTATGTCCATTAATACTAAACCTTCTGAGTTTCAAAAACAACAACGAAATTTAAATTTATATACTAATGACAGACATTCATGTTAGCGGGAAAATATGCAAGCGGGTGGACTCTTTCAAGTACTTAGGGTCAACAATAGATGGGATCAGCAAGTCGGAACCCGAAGTTAGGAGGAGAGTTGGCCTGGCAAGAAGAGTGACTAGAAAGTTGCACCCATTTCTTTGGAACACAGTCATCTTAACGGACAACAAAAGGCGTATTTTCAGAACCATTGTTGAGCCCTCCCTCAGCTACGCCTCACAGACATGGACTCATAACCCGGGACTCTACACCAGATTACAACCTGCAGAGATGGACTTTTGGAGGAGATGCCTGAGGATCATCCGCCTGGATTGAGTCAGAAATGAAGATGTTAGAGACAGGCTGGTCGTGACCGAAGGAGTTCCGGAGAATATTGGAAGGAACAGGCTGCGATGGTACGGACACTGTCAGCGGATGCCAGAGCGTAGCTGTGGGAACAGCCAGGCAGACGAAGAAGAGGAAGCCCCAACCCGGTGGAAGGACTGTGTAGAGGAGGAGATGGCCGGCAGGGGACTTGAGGAGGATGACTTAACCAGGCAACCCATTGAGGGAAAAAAACTGCAAAAGTAAAGTAATAAACTAATGAAGAAAATAGTGGGAAACAGGGCTGGATCGAAAATGTCTACTCTTGGTTGAGTGTGATCTTGGCCAAACCTTCCTGAACAACTGTTAGGATAAAAAATGCAGATTCTACGATATATACTCTATAAATATACCTAGCCCCTTCATGAGTTTTAGTCATGCCGATTTTTTTTTTTAACGATAAACAAAAAAAATGTTACTAACTTAACAATTTTATCGTTTTTATATTAAGAAAAATATGCTAATATAGACATACAGAAGAACATCAATTGTACTAAATCTGAAAATATACAAATAAAAAACTGGTAGTGTAAAAATTATCATTTGTTTAATCTCATAGTGTTTTATAATAATAATTATCATTAGTGTTGCTTGAATTATTTATATGCCGAAATACGATACAACTTGTGGATTAAGTGTAAGTTTGTTAACATTTATTGTAAGAAGTAAAGCAGCAATTATTACCTGAACATAAATCAAATTTATATTGGGTATATATATATATATATATATCGATTTTAGATAGGTAAAGGTTTAGTTATTTCCCACCTCTAAGTATCATGTTACTCTTTTTACTTTTCAAAATTAATACTGTATTTTCTATAATTTTTTTCTGGATTTTTTATAATTTTACAATTTTTATTTCTTACTGTATTTCTTATACTTTTCTACATTTACCCATATCATTTTTATCATTTTTACATTTCTCATTTTAATATTAAATTTTTATTTTTTATCTTTATTACCTTATTTTTTTATTTTTAACACTTTCTGTTTTATTATTATTTTATTCTTTATTATGAATTTTACTAACTTCCTTGCACTTCGTTGTTTATATTATGCACTCATACATTTTAACCTTTATATTTACCTTGCTGTGCAATTTTTATCATTTTTCTTTTCAATCGCCTGTATTCACCATACTTTTGTTTATTTATATTTACTATGTTTTAATATATTTGTACATTTTTATTCTTAATTGTCTGTATTCTGCATATAGCTCTTAAGAAGACCTATAAAGTAACGTTGGCTACTTAATAAAGTTTTCTCCAATTCTAAGAGAAATTCATTGATATTCCTCTACCCGAACCACTTTCTTCCAAGTAAAAATTCATAATTTGATTTTTTTTTTTTTAAATCGGCCTTAAAAGGATGCATAATTATGAAGTTATAAATTAATATTTAATTAGGAAATTATATTAAAAAATAAATTAATAAATATCTAAATAATTAAAATTCAGAGCGATCATTAATTAGTAATATACTTTTAGTGGGACAAATGAAAAACAGACTCCAAATATAATTCAACACTCGCCTCAAAGGAAGTTATTAAGGGTTTGTTTTTATTGTCCATAATTGAAATTCTCTATTTGTTGCTCCCCTTTCCTATTTTACCTCACCTACCTCCTTGTACCTGAACCAGAGCCTTCTATCACCCCCTACAACTAGGGACAAAATGGCCAAAGTACGAGTACAGTACCTACAGTGGTACACCAGCAAGTACAGAGTAGACAAGTGTGTGCTCCACAAGCAGCATGGAGTAGACCACTCAGCGGACGGCCGGGGTGAGGAGGAACAACCACCCAACAAATAGTGATTCACAGTAATTAAAATCAAGTAAATTTTGTATCTCATATCATTATAATATGTACAGTTACAGTGTCTTTTATTTCATTTATGTAATCTTTGCAATATAGTCCACTCATATCACAGGCACCATACACCGTTTGGAGAACCATCTTTTATAACGTAAACACTATTTCAAACCTTTTGTTGACAGTTCCCTGTGGGTGATGCAACAGTTGTCTACATAAAACTATCAATTTTGGTCCACATTAAAATAATTAAAAATGTTTTTCTGCACATCCAATCTTATAAAAAACAGCATAATATGTACGTTCCAGTAATGTATTATATTTATTGCCAAAAAAAAGTGTTTATAAAAATATATTTCACATTTAAGAGGCGATAAAACTAAAGTTTAACAACAATTTTATATTGAATTAAATATTGTAAAAATTTTCCGTATCCGAAGATAAAGTTTTCTTTCAATTGAATATAAGCCAATTTATAGCTTTGATTATTCTATTCACCCTGATATTTTAAAAAGAAAAAAAATATCTAAGTAGATCTCTTATGATCTATCAGTTGATGACTATGTAATGATTGTGACTATATACATTATGATTGTTTTGAGATATTACTTCTTTAGTACACATTGTTTTGGTTTTATACTTCTATAAATAGTCAAATAATTGCTAAGTAAATCGATGGTTGTTCATTGTACAGGTGTACAAATGTCCCAGGAATGTTAGTCTCCTCTCCCGCATATTACCCGAAATTCTCTTCACTATCTGGTAGATTCCTCTGTTATATCGCAGTATCTTCAGTCTAAATCGCATCCATGAAATTTTCTTTCTTGAACATCCAGTTATTTGAGACTATTGTTCATCGAGAAGCATTCACTGGCAAAGAGGCTTCCGTATTACGACAGTGTTAATGTCCCATAATTTTTGGCAGTCCAGAAGATGCACTTCTTGTTGCTTTCAGTTTCCGATTTCCAACAGCTGCTTTCTCTAATCCATATTGCTGTATATTTTATTACAGATACCTGATAGTCTTCACCGTATCAATTCGACCTAATTCTAAATTGTTGTTAACTATTGGTTAAGTTATTTATTTTTAACCCATCATGATATGTAATTTAATTCCCCTTTTTTTTTTACTTTATATTTTGTTTTGACATATAGGATAGTTTATATTTATAAATGTAATAATTTTAATATTTGACGTTCAGTTACTATTAAAACTAGCATAGAATTATTATTTTTTAGAATAATAATTCTATTATTCTAAAAAAAATCTACTATTTTCTATTAAAACTGGCATTCATTAACTTAACTTTTCGAGCACTATAAATTTTAAACCAAAAAAAAATTACATTTTAGTATATTTGGCTTTTAATGATACTAGTATTTGGTTGCAATACTAGTATTGATAAGATTCTTCAGAATATTTCTTAAATGTGGGATTTTTAAAAGTATAATTGTTCCATTAATAGTAGGTCGAGAATAAATACATAGAACCGTATTCAATGGAGCAGATCATTATGTACCCAATGCAAGCAAACAAATATTCCAGCTGTGTACCTAACACACTTCAGCAATTTTATTTTTCAATTTAAATTCATGGCCATATTCATGACATTATATCTCCGTTTCGGTAATATTAATTTTATATGGCGATTATTTTACATCTCGTTCATATTCATATTGGAATCGATTGAGCTTGCAATGTCTTATTTGCATTTACTGTCGATTTATGTAAAGCAAAATGTTCACAAATATACGCGGCTTCAATGCTACCTTATAAATGTAGAATTTATTTATATTTTAACGCACGAGTAACTTATCGGATCCTAGCATATCGATGGGTTCCCGTCTTGAATACACAGATGTAAATGTGTGAATGTCGCATTAGTCAAGTCATGCCGTTCAGAAATAACACCATATAACAAATAAAAATTACACTGTAAAATTGTCTTACTTTCTTAAATAAAACTAACTATTCCTTAATTAACATCATGTATAGTTGGTTACATAATTAAGAATCATTTCATGCATGTTCTTTGTTTTAAACTGGAATTTCTTAGTTGTATGTGCCCATGTTTTCTATTTATATTTGTTCTAGTTAGCCCAATAATCATAGTTATAATAAAATATTTATTTAGAAATAAGCACTATTAATGCCGTATGTCATATATTGTATTTTTGATCTTTTGTAAACCTTCCCTTAGGAATCAACGTGAAAACTTAAAATGGGAAACCTCCTATTGAAGGAACTCCTGTCGTTCTAAGCGTTCTTCTTCAGTCAGAAGAATGTTTTACTACCCACTATACTATGTTTTACGACCCACTTTTTATTTTATTCCACCTTATATATTTGTAAATGTATTACAACTCGAAAACTCTTTTTATGTAATAGAGAGAGATTTTTTCACACTTCAAAAACGCCATTCAACAGTCTTCTACCGATAGATTTGAAATATTAAAGTTATTGAGAAGGAATGAATGGGCAGGGAGAGACAGTGTAATATTTCCCTAAAGCAGCCAGACCTAAGCAGCTATTTAGGATGGTGGTTAGGCTATCCCTTACGACATTTGCAATTTTTTTATATTTAATAATATTGGTTGACCTAATATGCAAGTGGAAGAAGATGGTCCGTGTGGAGGTCAGAAAAAATCCTTTTAAATAATGAGAACTATTTATTTTAAAGCCAACGTTTCGACCAACATTATAGGCCTTCTTTAGGGCTTGTTGTCAGGGGTAATGGGTCAAGGGTCGATAGGTGAATACCCTTTTTTTTTAATTTTATTTAACTTTGAGGTACTCCAAATTAATCATCAGTGCTCGTTCCGCGACTTTCTCTCCACCCAGTATCATTTCATCCTCTCTCATCTCCCCCTCCTTTCCTAATCGGGGATTTTGATTGTCCGATTCTTTCTCGCCTCATACCGCATCCGTTTTATTAATTCTGTTATGATCTTGGCAGTTCCATCCCTAAGAATATCCACCGTGATAACGAGGTTCATGTCTACCTTCTTAAAACACGTTTGCTTTCACATTATCTGCTGTATGTTCCTGTAGTTTGCTTTTCATCGCTTCGAGGTAGTTCTGTATCTTACAGACATATTCCCTTATTTCACCATGGACATTATGCCTTTGCAGGATGTACTTATGTTGGTCATCTATCCCTCCAGTTAAGCTTTGTAAAATCTTCTTGACAATCTTCAAGAGTTGTAGTGTTGGATGCCGCAGCAGCCAAGTTGACACCCCTGCGACACTGCGGTTGTGCGGAAGCCCGCTTGCTCACTCTCGTTGGACGCCGGTACTGGGGATCCGACCCCCTGCACCCTAAGGTACGTCAGCTCCTCATAACTACCCATGGTTGGTTTATTATTCGGGGTTCCTTCACCTAGTCTGTTTGGTCCGTGGTAGGTATTTTATTTCCCTCCTGCCCTCTATATCTAGGGAGCATTACCCTATCCACCACCTGGGGACGCGCCACGTATGGGTTACAGACTCCCACAGTGGTGTATGCGTGTGTGTGTGTGTACGTGAATTCTGTATTCTATATATTATTCTGGTATATAAGAAGTGATCACAGGTTAAACATCCCAATATCTGAAACAAAAAGTTAGTAACAAATAACAAAATTTAATACAAAAATACAATTAGAAAAAATAATGATACCTTATTAAACTGAATTGATGATGTTTCATTAGAATATCAGAATGCAATGAATTGACAATTGAAAAAATAAATTAAAATACCAAATATAAATAAAACATATGTTAAAAAAAACTTTTACTTAACTACTAAGTGTAGGTTACACAAAAGCTTACATTAGTACTGCTATGCCCATAAACTATTTTACATATGTATGTATATATATATATATATATATATATATATATATATATATATATATAGAGAGAGAGAGAGAGAGAGAGAGAGAGAGTGGGGGGGGGGTGAGAGAGATAGCGATTCTGGACAAGAGCAAAATAAAGTACATAGATGGAACACAAACCATGAAACGAGGGAAGAAAGTAAGACTGATGGAAGCTGAAAAGGAGGAAAAAAGAAGGAAATATAAGGGAGTTAGTGGATGTCTCGAGGCTGAGAGGAAATATATATTTCTCGGGAGGCTAGCACTTATGAGCCGAGAATGGTCAGAAGTAGCCCCTAATAGACAGTGCTCCGGAGGTCTATTTGTCACGCCACTGTACTGTACTTTTGCGATGATACACTGACCTCCAACATTAGTGCCCGGGACTATCACCATCCAGCCTGTTGTTCTTTAATTTATATTCTCTGTTTGTACAAAACTCTTTCGGTCTTGGAATAATACCCTCAGGGTCTGTCTAATCTTGGTCCCTTGTATAAATGTCTCAGCGACTGAAGGCAAAGAAAAATGTTTTCAGAACCAGTCAAAGTGGTTAATGTTCCCGGCCATGTTAGGCAGCTTGACCTTCCTGTTACATGTCACAAATAATCTTTAGACATAATAGAATATAAATGTAACTTAATTCTGGGACTGAGGAACTTTAGTATAACAAATGTGGACAGAAAAAGAAATAAAACATATATCAGGCCATAATAACACACAATACAAATCATAAAGTATAAAAAAATGCTAAAAGGTAAATAAAAATAAAAATAGTTAAAACGTAGGATTCATGTCAAGATATTAAGTAATTAAAGACAATAAATAAATTAATTATAACAGTTAAATGCATGAGCTAGGATGTAATGATTTCTTTAAATGATGTACATCTTCTTTACAAGAAAAACAAAACGAAAAGAATTATTTCATACTCATTCCTTTAAGTAAATGACTAAACTCCTTAAAGATAATTATTTTGGGAAGCCAGGATATGTTGGAAGAGCAAGGATATAAATAAGGGTAGTGAAGAAACAGGATGGATGATGGGAGGGATTGAGTTCCACATTGTGGTCGAAAGGGCGAAAAATAATCGTTTAAATATTTTTGTTCTGAGGGAACGTAATTGTGAATTCGAACCAGCACGGACCTGTAGAATCTAATGTTAAAAGTAGGGGAAAGAAAATATTTAATTCTTTGAATACATTATACCTGGCAAACCTCAATTTTATTTAATCATTTAAATTTGTAAATCGTACTAATAAAAGTATTAAAAAACAAAAAACTTTAGTGTGGTTATCAAACATGAAGTATTAATTATTTTAGAAGTGATTTATTATCTCATTTCTGCTTGCAAGTAGAAACACTGAGAACCATGTACTGCCTTCCAATGCTCAAAGTAAATAAAATATTATTATTTTTTTTTTATTATTGAAAACACTTTATTGAAGCATTACAATCTGCCTGCTGTGGGCAATAAGTAATGGTGCTATGTAGCTACAATCATTCCATAAAAAAATCAATAATATAAACGAAATAAATGCATAAATAAATATATACAAGCGAAAAAATATATACAAAAATAAAGTAAAATAAAATATATATATATATATATATATATATAATATATATAATAAAAAAATATAATAATAATAAATAAAACATAAAAGAAATATACTGTACACATTCATACTCTATTTACATTTTGCCGGGGGTCCCCGAACTGAGCTTCTTCCTCATAAATGAGGGCAAAGCAGGAGTCCGGGAGGCCCCAGCTCCCTTTCCCAGCCGCGTCACTGGCATTAAACGCCAATGGAAGCTGGTTAAGGGCGCTTCACACACACACAGGTCGTGAGTGGAGAATCTGGCCAGTACCAGTACTCCAAATAGCATTATTATAACAAGTCTCGAGGCCATTGCCGGTTTAGGCGGCGGGGTGGATTGTATGGATGTGTGGATCTGGATAATGACTGAGCCAGGGGATTGGGATGACAGACAAGGTTTTGGTGAAAGTTTGAGAATTTAGTAGGGATGAGGTCGAGGACAAAAGGAATGTTGAGATCATTATGGAGGGTTTTGTTGGAGACATAATAAGGAGCGTTGACAATAGTTCTCAGGACTTTGGATTGAAAGGATTGAATGCGTCTGATATTCGATTTTTTTGCGGTCCCCACAGTTCCAGTCCATAGGTCCAGATAGGTTTGATGATCGTCTTGTATATTAGTAGTTTATTGTCTATTGAAAGATGGGAGGCCCTACATAGTAATCTGTATAGTTGGCTGAAACGTCTGTTAAGTTCTTGTCTTTTGAGTCTGGTATGAGGATTCCATGTAAGTCTTTTGTCTAGGAAGAAGCCAAGGTATCGTACTGTGTCGGAAATAGGCAGGATGGTTTCGTTGAATTGGACAGAAGGACATGTTCCCCGGCGAAGTGTAAAAGTCACGTGTTTGCATTTTTCCTCGTTGACTTTGATCCGCCATTGGTTACACCAGATTTCAATGAGTGAAAGGTTCCTTTGGAGGTTCGAGGAAGCCATTTCAGGATCTGGATGAGATGATAGGATGGCTGTGTCGTCTGCGAACGTTGCAAGGAAGGTTTCAGGAGTAGTTGGGATATCAGCGGTGTACAATATGTACAGGATAGGACCCAGGACGCTGCCCTGGGGGACTCCAGCTTGAATTGGGTAAAGATTGGAGTATTCGTTACCACAGCGCACTTGGAAATAGCGATCAGAGAGGTAGGATCGAAGGACTAGGAATAAGGATTGAGGTAACTGAGTTTTGAGCTTGAACAGCAAACCGGCATGCCATACCCGGTCGAAAGCTTGTGCTACGTCCAGAAATGTGCCTGTGCAGTACTGTTTGCTTTCAAGAGCAAAGGATATGTGATCGACAACTCGGAGACCCTGCTGGACCGTCGAGTGCCTGGGACGGAATCCAAACTGATCTAAAGGAATATTGGATTCGATTATGGGTAGGATTCGTTTCAGGAGGATCTTTTCAAAAATTTTGGAAAGAATAGGAAGCAGGCTGATGGGTCGGTATGATGAAGTGTCATTTGGTGGTTTACCAGGTTTAGGGAATAGAATGATGATGGAGTGTTTCCACAACAAAGGGAAGTGAGTTGTGCGAAGGATACAGTTGTATAGATAGGTAAGGAAAATAATCGCTTTTTGGGGAAGGTGTTGAAGGATCTGGGTGGTTATAAGGTCATGTCCAGGAGATTTGCGGACTTTTAATTTTTGTAACAGGAATTTGACCTCAGAGGGGCTTACAGCGTTAGGAGGTAAGGATAGTGGAATGGGTGAAGAGAGGAATTCACGAATATTGGAAACATGCGTAGGGTTGGTTTCAGGATGTGGAATAAATGTATTTGAAAGGTGTTTGGCAAATTCTTCTGCTTTGTCCTCATCTGATGCAGCCCAAGAACCGTCTTCACGGCGGAGGGGATGGGAAATAGGGTGGTATTTAAGGATCTTTTTGGTAGCATTCCAAAGGGAATTATCAGAAACGGATAGTGTGGAAAGATAGGCATTGTAGGTTTCAGATCTATAGGTTGTCAGGTTCTTTTTAACTAGTTTGGTGAGGTAGTTATACAGTCTCCGATCGTGAGGATGCCTAGTTCTTTGCCAAAGGGATCGGTAACGGCGTTTGGTAAGGATAAGATCCCTGAAATCTTGTGGTAATGGATTTTTCTTGCGGGGTTTGAAGGAAGGACGAGTTGAAGATGCAGTCCAAACTGCTTGCTGGATCAAATTGGTAAAGGAATCGACTGCATCATCTAACTCTTGGGGTGTTTTTAGGGAAACTCTGAGGTCAATGGTGTCGGATACAAGCTGATGAAAAAGGTTCCAGTCAACTGGTCCCCTAATAAATGATGGTGGTGGAAGTTTGGGTATTGGAGATACAGAAAGGGTAAGGATCAAAGGACTGTGATCTGAGGAAAGTTCATCAAGGCGTTCTATGGAATAGTTTAGGAGACCTAAGCCAGCATGGATAAAAAAGTCGAGGAGATCAGGATTTCTGTTTGGATCATTGGGCCAATATGTAGGAGTGCCGGGAGAAATAAAACTGGAGTTGTGGGAATTAAGTGCAGACAGTAGCATGCGGCCTCGGGAATTAGTAGTTCTTGATCCCCACTGTTGATGTTTCGCATTAAAGTCTGCACCTAAAAGGAAATGGATCCCTAGGGAATCGAGGAGAGAGCTGAATTGGGAATCGGAGATGGATTTGTTAGGAGGACAGTACACCGATGCTAATGTGATATGAAAGGAAAAGGTTTTGATTGAAACAGCTGTAGCCTGAAGGAGATCGTTTGAAGGTAGGGGAAATGACTGTTGGGAAAGGGATTGATGGACTATGACAGCAGTACCACCGTGAGCTTTTCCATCAGGATGGTCAGTCCGGTAGGTTTGGTACTGTGTTATGTTGAGCTGCCGTTTACTGGTAAGTCGAGTTTCTGTAATTAAGGCTACATTAATTTTTTTGTCATACAGTAAAGATGTCAGTTCATCAGTGTGGTTTCGAATACCATTCGCATTCCAAAGGAGAATAGATAGGGTGGATGTCATTTAAGGATGTTGTGGGACAGGAAAGAGATGGGAAACAAGATTTGTTAGGAGTGATATTAATGGTGTGACCATTGATTTGAATTCAGAGAGGAATGATGTGAGAAGTGTCGTGAGATCAGTAGCATTTGAAGGAGGAGGTATATGTGGGGTAATAGGAATTTTATTCATGGAATATTGTGGTTGCTGGGGCTGGTTTTGTGCTTGTATAGGGTTGATTTGTGGTACTGGGATGTGTTTGGAGGGTTCGGGTTGCAGCGTGGCCCCGAGACTTTTCGGCTGACCACCTGACATTTCGGCATAGGAAACAGTTCCATTTGCAATTTTTGAAGGTTGCCTTCCTGACGTTCTCGCTTCGTCGGTGGGCCGACGTGGTAAATAAAATAAAATGGAATTTTAGAATATATTATAATTCTCAAACTATACTTAACCATTTAATTTTAAAATACGTAGTAATATAAATGTTAAGAACTATTATATATGTTCTGTCATTATTATATTACATAAAAACATAATAAGTGAATTATTAAGTCATTTATATTTCAAAAAATTAATTGCCGTGATTCCTCCGATTGCTAACTATAATGCAGAGGGGAGCCTGCCATGGTGTCACAAAACAATATATGTGAGAAATATTACCAGGAGTAAGAGATGAGGTGCAATCAAATATTTTACATCACTAAAAACGTTTTTTTATAATAGATAGATGAAATACGTTGCATCTCATTTGGGTAATAATTTGTTTATAATGAATTACATAGGAATCAACAACATTCTGTTAAAGTTAAATCATAAGTTTTTAAGAGGAATAATACAGAGCTGTCCTGTAAAAAAAAAAGAACTAATGTTGTAGTCTGAAGAAATGAAGAAAATCGGTCTTTATCAGTACTGGAATGCCCAGTGAATTAGATCAGAAACTCTAACTTCTAAACGATAAAGAAATTTTATTGTCAGAAAATCTCCTCGGAACATTTCTTACCGCCGTTGAGGCAATGAGTTGGGTCTAGTCGACATGAAACAAAACGATCTTAGTTTCACTACAACAGTTCTATCCAAAGAAAACTTTCCGAAATACCTTAAGGCACTTATCTAACATTTGTATTTTTCCATTTACTTCTAAAACTTCATCAGCCTCTATTGGTAAACAGATTACACATAATTTTATTTTTGTTTTACTCAAGGGGAGATATTTGTATTTGTACATTTGAGTTTAAATTTACTAGATGTCAAGTTTTAAATCATTTAAGCATTTAACAATCAAGATTTCTTTGGATTTGGCATAATTCAACTAGTTTCCTAGTACAGTTAGGTATTGATTTAGTCGGTATACGTGCCTTTTCCCAGTAAATAATGCACTCACGAATAGTAAGATTTGCACTTTCATTGACACTTAAATTCACTTCACGTATATTATAGAACAGAACTGCTAGTATTTGTCTGTTAGAGGGAAGTTTCGTACCAGTAATTTGATGTTTTACTTCCCCTATAAAAAAATATCTCCTATTTGGAACTTCGTAACTCCACTGACATGTTGACTTCTCAAAAGTATTGTGTTTACTAATAAAACAAGCAAGTAATGACAAACAATCCATGCGAGATTTCCGTCTCCTAATACTGTGCAAGTATAGACACGTTTCGATGCAAGTCGGCACGGGTTGTCGTGATTCTAAGTTCCTGAAACTTTATTTTTAAATGATTTGAGACCATTCAAACAGAATTAGAGGGTATGCGTTAAAAAATTATCACTTCATTTTTTTGGGACATCCTATTAGATATGTATTTAATTATCATAGTGACTGAAAATTGTTTGATGAACACACAGCTGACATTTTAAATCAATCACTAGCTTTTATGAACTTCGAGTTCTAGTATCTATAGTAAAACAAGTTTAAATTATAATAAGTGATAAGCAAAAATCAAGAATTAGAAGAAATCAAAATGCAAGAGAGGAAGATCATCAGGAAAACCCTAGGAGCAAGATTTGCCCAAGATGGTTAAAGGTTGCAATCTATCAAAACAACAGAAAAAGTTTCAAACATTAAATTTTCATTAGAAATAGACGAATGAAATTCTATGGACACCTCACGAGATTACCGGAAAATCGACTTTCAAAAATAATATTAAATTATGTTAGCTCACTTAAGAGTTCAACACCTTGACTGGACGAACTTCGAAAGGACCTCAAAAAAGCAAACATGAGTGCAACAGACATTTTAGAAAGAGACAATTTCAGACACAAAATCAACAAGTGGAAAGTTACATCAGAGCAACCAAAGCAAAAGTAGTGCAGACCGAAATGGTCAGAAGAACGTAGGCAAGCCTTCTAAGAGAGAATGAAAGCCTATTGGAAGAACAACAAGAACCCAAAAAAAACTTGATTGAGTTGTGTGCTTAACGTCTTCCATTATTAAGCTCGATAGGAGAATACGCTAATAATAATAATAAGCAAAATTGTTTTTGATTTTTTTTTTTTGAACTCCTGGGATAAACAGGTAGTGTTATGATAAGTTCACAGATTCTAGTCAAGAAGGTAAGGTTTACATTTATCATCTATACAAGTTTTAAATCATTTCATCAACTTTTCACAATCACCATTTATTTAGATCCGCACAACACCAAAAAAATATTAGCACTTGATATTTCAGAAGCATGGATATCAAATTTAACTGGACCAATAATTTTAAAGATATTTTGATTCAATATTGAACACTTAAGTAAAGGTTATACTTTTTTTATTAAATACTACGCATCACTCCATGCCATAAAAGGTCTTAGTGCAACACATGGTAGAGACTGTACTGTCTAAGTCAACGGCGATGAAGTGAAATGATTTGCCCAAGATCACTCTCAACCACCTGGTTTTCCCCCAATTTGGGCCTGTGGTTTGGTAAGCCCTCGTTACCAAATTAGATAAGTATATTTATTATTAAGGCCCGGATTTTTATGTTTTTGCATATTTTTTTTTATGCTTTGTACATCACGTATGAAGTTTTTAAAACGTGTTTTGGGCCAAAAGCATTCGATTAGGGCAACTTTTATTTTGCATATTTGTGCATATTTGAAGGAAAATGCATATTTTTGCATATTTAATCGTTTTTTTGCATATTTTTAATGCATTTTGTTCTATTTTAGGTTTAATGTATTGTCAGAAGTGTTCAGGTAATTTTTAAAAACGATGAATCAATAAAAACATTTAATTCAATAACACGAAACAATTAATTATAATATTTCTTTTTCTAGGAAGATTGGCCCTTCCCCTTTCTATGTTGAAATTCTTAGAATCCATTTCCACTTTTGGTTCTGCTGCTCTTCTATAACTAAAAATTGTGTTAGACTCGAAATATCGCACCGTTAACATCACGAAAGTTAAGGCTAAAGCTAGTGAACTTGTAACCAAATATTTACGCGAATTACTTGACGAAACTTTTCATAGTGATTCGGGCGTTTTACTTTTTTTTTTTTTTTTTTTTTTATTATGGCTTTAATAAAGTTTTACTTTGTAACAGTTGTGATATGCCGACATCCCGAGGATCGTTAGTAACACAGCATATCGAAACAACGAAACATAAAGAAAACCTACAAAGAATAAAACAATTCATTCAGACATTTATTTCTACATCATTTACATCAACTTCGACTTCCAGTAAGTCACAAATTTTCAATGATTTGACGCGTGCTTTTATAAGCGCAGATATTCCAATTTATAAGATCAATAATTTTGAATTAAAAGAGTTTTTTGAAAGGTATACCGGACTCAAAATGCTAGACAAAAGCACTATTCGAAAAAATTATCTCCCTGATATTTACCAGGAGACCATGAATAAAATACGCAACCAATAAAAGACGTACCAATTTGGGTGTCCATAGATGAGACGACTGATTCTCTGGGAAGGTACGTGGCCAATGTTATTGTCGAAAAGCTGTCAGAAGACTTATCAAAACCCTTTCTTCTAAACATGAAGTTGTTGGACAAATATCACCACGAAACCATAGCTAGATTTTTTAATGATTCCATGACTCTTCTCTAGCCAAATGGAACTCTACACGAAAAAGTTTTTTTATTCACAACTGACGCTGCTCCGTACATGGTTAAGGCTGCAAAGTCATTGAAAATATTCTACCCTAAAATGATTCACTTGACTTTCCTTGCCCCTGCATTTCATAGGGTCGAGGAAACTGTCAGAAATGAATTTGAAGATGTAGACTTGCTGATTTCGAATGTCAAAAAAAATTTTCTCAAAGTGCCAAGTCGGGTAAAATTATTGAAAGAAAATTACCCAGAATTAAATTTACCACCGGAACCAATAATCACAAGATGGGGAACCTGGCTAGATGTATCCCACTACTACCATCAACATTTTGATAAGATCAAACACGTTCTTTCCAAATTAGATGGAAAGAATGACACGGCGTCGGCAATATCAAGAGCAAAGAAATTAATGGAAAAAACAACACGTTTTCGAAAACAGCTCTGGGCTAAAACAGTTACGATCCATTTGCGATATTCTAGAAGGAAACTGGAGAAAAAGATATGCCATTCAGCCCTAGTGAAGCATCATGTTTTAAAAGAGCTACATCAGTCGATGTGGAAAGATCATTTAGTAGGTACAAAAAACATTGCGACCTGATCGTCAGAGCTTCACATTCGATAATCTAAGGATGTACACAATTTCAAATATTAATTTGTAGGAGGAATAAGCGTTTTGTAACTATTTTTATATTATAAGGGTGTAATATTAGAAATTAAAAAGTACGTACGTACGTACGTAAGTACGTAATACATTTTTTATTTTGCATTTTTATTTGGTTTTGCCTGCATATTTCCCCAAAATAAATGCATATTATATGTACATATTTAAGGATTTTTATTGCATATAAATCCGGGCCCTATTTATTATATATGTTAAATATACTTGTGTTGTTACAATTACGGTATTTCGGAGATTTTTGGTTTGGGAAAGTGTAGTTCACATAAATAAAATGTTGTTTTTATATATCAATGGATTTTTTAATTAAATATTAAATATAAAAAGGTGAAAATATTGATACTGAATTTTGGCTTTTTCAGAAACATAAGAAACGAGGAAAATTTAAATTATAATAGGCTAACTAATTAATCAAATAACAATCAGGAAGAAGCCTTATTATACGGATCCTATTCATTCAACATATTACGAACTTATTTGTGAAGAACGGACCGCTTCGGACTAATCCTCTTGTTAGTGCCATAATGAGATAGTGAGCCAGGTACACGTATTGTTTCCCAGCTTAGGTATCTAATTCCAATATCTCTCTTTTCCTGCTACTTCCCTATTTCTTTAAACAAATATTATGTTTTGAAAGTATTAATGTAATGATCCACTACTATATATTTTTTTAAAATATCATTTATGTACATCAGAATCAATCATAAAATAGAAAACGTACATGGGTACATAAGATTGTTTTAGATATAAAATCATACTGAGAAATATATACTGTATGAAATTACAATGTGGATGGGACATTAGAAAGCAAGCCATTACTAAATCCTTGTAATGTAACTATCTTCTTGCAAGGGTGTTGTGGCGGCCGTCTGCCTTTCACAAATTAAAAGGTTGAGCACGAACCGTCAAATAAATGTGTTAAAGTGGCTGGATAGTGCAATGGGCTCTTCATCAAAATAAAATAATGAGATTTATATAAAACAAAAAAATAACAAAATATTTATTGCTTATTCAAAATAAATGATGTCTTATGAGAAAACCAAAAATGAAAATAATAATATCTCACACACACATACTAATAACAAAAAAACAAAACAATACTAATGATCATAAATTGCAAAAAAAACAAACATAATAATTGCAATAAAATAAAAAAGACATAACCAAATAAAAATATTCCATCCAAAAAAATGTTAATAAAAATTAACTGTATTTTGAAAATAGTAATAATAATGATAAAACCGTTTACAGTAGTTTATGAGTCAAGACAAAATCACATCAGTACCAGAATCGCATCGAGTGTTCCTACGCGGAAAGATGCTTCAGTGATGAAATGCGGACACGGTCCCAATATTAAGCCACTGTGTGGACACTGCGAACGGAACTGCAGAACTGGGGACTCTGCACTGTGCGTTAATCCCGTCTGGCGGTGCGAGTTGCCGTAATAAATAAGCAAGTCTGTTTACGCATCGGCCGCTCAGCACGTACATGAACAAACTTGATATACTTTATACATATTAATTTATACACTATGTACAAATTTATGAGTAAACATATTTAAATAAAAATAAAAATAGACTTATAAGAAAATAAAATCAAAAATGACTAAATAAGTCGAAACGTATTTTTAAATAAAGAAGAACAATTTTTTGACTGGAAAAAGTGTTTTTACTCACTTGAATGAATGATTCAAAAATAATTTATACAGTTAAAAAATTTCAAAACATAATTATAACATTTTAAATCATTCTGGCTTTGTGGCCTCAACAGGTGTAATAGTTTAATTATTAAGAGACACTGTAATAAATATATAGGTAGTTTAAAATTCTAGTCAGTGATCGAGGAGTTGCAAATGAAACAGTTCCCACGCTGTTTGTGCAATCGAAGCTGGAGATGTGTGAAGTCCGAAGGTACGAATCTTTTATACCGTACTCTGACTATAGTTTAGGGGTTGTAAGGTAGGAGATACGAGAGCTAATTTGCAAGTTACGACTATTTTTTTTTTATTAACGACTCAATCACTATCCAGTTAGGATTGTGAATGTTGTTAATTGTGCTATTATTATTAGTGCTATTATGGTGATCATTATTGACTGTTGTTGAGTGTATATTTTGTGAATAAAGCTATGTTTTGGGTTTGTTAAATTGAATGTTTTTTTGGAATTTGTTTACTTCCCAAAGCTTCCCTTGATTTTCCTTCACCATAACTTGTTTCCCACCCAACCCTTTTTAAGTGCCTACGAGGTCTAAGAGAGGAGCCCAAGGCAACAATTTTTGAGATTTGTGAAATAAAACCAGTTTCCATGTATTTAAAACCAAATAATATCCTATGATATTATTTATTCTACATAAAACCAAATAATAACTATGATATCAAAAATATCACTTGGAAGTAGGTAGTAGACGGCTTAAGGTGTCCACACACGATCATGCAACGGTATATTTACCCTGACCAACGATAAACCATCTTCTAAATACTGTATGTATTAAAACATTGTAAACCAAATGACTGTTGGTGTATTTAATAACTGAAATTAACGTATAACTGAAAAAAACCCTATATAGAATGAAATGAATAATAATTAAATCTGTGTGTCTCATTAATACTCGTAATTTAAATTCAAAATCTTCTTGATCTATACCTTGTAATTTAAAATCCTGAAAATTTGAAATGAAAAAAAATTATAAGTAAATAAATTAAAATAAATAAATTGGTGAAATTATTGCGGTCTCTTTAAAAAAATTATAGGTATACTAATTTTAATTATAGCTAAAAGATAAAAAGTTATAAATATTAAATAAGTTGTAAATAAAAATAATTAAAAATTATTATAGGCATAAAGAACAACTAATCCTAAAAGAATTCAAGACCCACACATTAAGAAAAAAACGGTTAAACTCTAAACCTAACTGTTAGGTTAGTATCAAAATTTCTAAATTCTAAATTTAATGAAAACAACCGCGCATTCCTCACTATGTGACAGGTGATTTTACTGTAAAAAGCAAATGAGGATCAGAAGAAGCTTTACAAAAAAGGGAATGAAGTGACTAAGAAGTGAGTAAGGAATATTTATGTCTCGTTAGTACATGTAATTTAAATTTGAAATCATCCTGATCCTTTGCCTATAATATGAAACCAATAGGATTGTAAATTTGAAATGAAAAAAAATATTATTGCAAAAAAAAGTAAGATATAAGTACTTAATTTTACGAACTTGCAAAGAGAGACTTTAAAATACGTTGAACTACCATTACGTATGAAGGTTTATTTAAAGGAAGAAAAGAGCAATATTTGAGAAAATGTAGGTTACCTTCACTATCACTAATCCTCAATTTATCTCATGGTGAATTAAGCCGAGGGCGGGAAATCGATTATCAGTTGATGAAATCTACGTCAGCCGCCGTCGAATTCGGTTTGCTTGATGTTAATCAGCTTTTGTAATTCCTTCATAAAGAGGGTCGTGGTAAGGGGCCATTGTGGGCAAAGATAAATCGCTCTCCAAAACAGGACATTATCTCCCGTACCTAGGCCGTTTTACAGGACAAATCCCGATGTAGGGAGGGAATCGCTCATTAACATGTTGATATATTGCTTATTTCTTATGATTAATCATAGATGTTAATCTAAGGTACTTTAATTTATAAAAATACTTTGAAAAATGGACTGAAAATGAGTTAACAGGATGAAATAGTAGAAAGCATAATATATAATAAATATAATTTTAATTTCAAGAAAAATATTTATTATAATTACAGGAAATCCTTGTTGTTTTTCTATTCCTCTAAAAATTCGGTTCATCAAGAGTTCGGTTACTTCGTTTCAAGACTTATTAAAACGACATAATGTTGATCTTCTATCGCCACTTCTCATCGTCTAATAATAACACGATGTTAGCATAACTAATTTTTCAATTAGAATTGAAGAATTAAAAGATACAAATCAAGAGCCTAGACAATCAGATGCTGAGACAAACCATCCCTGAGAAGTCCTAAGAAAAAAAATCGACTAAAGAGTTCACTACTTTAGGTTAATCTTCTGTTTAATAAAGAGTGACTTCCAAAATAAACATATAATTTGAATTAATTTCAATTCCACATCGGAAAACAGACCATATGTGTGATGCATATTGTCCAAAATCTATATATCACATATATAATACCGATAGTAATATTAGCAATACCAACAATATAATTGTTTATAATCGGTTTTTTACTTGTTACATGTTCAGTTTTACGGAAAAATGTTGTTAGTGAACAATCAAAGCTCTTTTGATACCGGATAGGTTTTATTCTTTTTATAATAATCCGGCTTCAAAGCCAACATTAAAAAAGACATATTAAAAAAAACTATCTGTTGTCGTAAACAGTAAGTTAGAGATTACCGTTTTTATTAATCCTTGCTTTCCATTAAGTTTTATACTTGATTTTCACCATTGGCGTAACTAGAGTTGACTCATGGGGAGGGGCAAACCCCCACCAGTCAACCACTACAACATATTACTCCCTTCAAAAAAGATGTATCGTAATATAGGGATAATATATATTATATATATATTATAATCATGTAGCTTTGAATTAAATAAATAGACTATATTTTTTTATAAATGTTATTTTGGAAATTATAAATGTTTTTTTTTTTGGAAGGGCAATCAAGAAATAGCTTTTAAATACAAGTAACCCTATTTATTGGTTACAATAACATACTATACTTAATTGCATAGGGAACTTTCTAGACTCATCCAGGCTTTACTTCTTGATTCTAAGAATTGTCTAAACTGTTCTTCTCACATTTGTGAACTTATTGTTGCTGCTAGATGCCACTACTGATATTCAGGCATGATAGTCTTTAGTATTAAAAAACTGATTCTGTCCTGAAAAGAATGCGTTTGCCGGAGGCAGCGGGCTAAGGGTAAATTTGAGAAAAAAAAGGCATTATTGTGAATAAGGTACGATTTATTTTTTTAATATCGCATAATAGGCTGGGCATCCCTCCTGGTGTCTGTCTTTCTTATCTCCGTGACACTTGGTGCCGACGGATGCGTCCTTCAGGAAGAGAATGAACACCGTTGCTTGGTGGTCCTGGAGGATAAATAACACCGCTGCTTGGTGCTGGAATGCTTCCTCATGGAGGATAAATAACACCGCTGCTTGGTGCTGGAATGCTTCCTCATGGAGGATAAATAACACCGTTGCTTGGTGTTATGGGATTGCCCCAAAAATTGAAGAAAAGCCAGACAACAGGAAATGGTGCCCGACAATATAGTTGATAAATTTAGAGCTTATATTGCGTCAACAGAACGCTTATATTGCGTAGAACAGATATAAGTACAGACCAGTGGAGACTATTGTGGAGCCAGGGCTAGTGAAGTATGTGCCCTCTTCTCACCCTGATGTGCCCTCGGTATTGTACGGAGGTGTTTGGAAGGAAAGTAGCCTGCTGCTAAAGTGAGCCGAGAAGAGGGCCCACCCTTCGCCAGCTCTCGTACCTGACCGGCTTTGGGCGGCCTGGTCACGTGACATATGCGATAACGAGTTCCCAAGTCGACCATTGACGCACATAATTTTTATACAATATAAAATAAAATGAGTAAAAAATGGCAATAAGTTAAAAGAGAAGATGTACATAAAAATATTAAAATGAAATTACTTTTAAAGTAATATTGTTGCTTTAACAAGTGCCTCTATAATAACATAATTAATTGTAAAAAACAGTATTAAGTTTTAGTTTGTCATTTTAGTGTACATTTTATTTATTTAAATAACTGCGTTTGCACTTTCTTTGTTGTGTTTTTGGCATTATTGACGCTTACTTCTGTAATCCCCCAATAATAACTTTGAAAAAGTAAAATCCTTCAATTTTTTATTTCTTTTAACTTGTTACTTAATTTTTTTTTTTTAATTTCTACTAAGCAATGGGGGGGGGGGTTGCATCCCCGATTACCTCCCTCCCTCGTTACGCCTATCATTTTCACACAAGCTGGTTTCAATAAATAATGGATAACATTTTGGTATTGAAATGAATATAGACATCTTCCAGCTTGTCCCTAATGTCGTGGCAAAGAAGTGTTGTTATGTGGAAGGTAACTTATGACATATAAAATGGATAAATGTATCGAATAATTTTATAATTAATTAAGGGAGAAATCAGAGAAATAATTTTCCCCATACAATCAGATTTCCTGAAATAAGAATGGTTATAGGTTGTCCACTTACTTAAAGCTAATTGTTGAAACAAATAACCTAAGAGACCAATATATAGACAGATACAAAATACCGGAAAATTTAAGGAAACTTGGTTAACAATATTTTATGTTTTTATGATGTCATCCGTAATCCCTGAATTTCTATATGTTGCTGATTCGACTCTTCAATTCCTTCTAATATAAGTTGAATTTTTTATTTGAGTACAACCACACTTTCCTTTATGTATCATTTATTCAATATACTTGTTTCATTGTTAAAATACAGTTGAAAAACTTCAATAAATAAATTTAAAACATTTCTTTTATTACCTAAGATTGGATATATTCATGAAAACCAAACGGAAAGCTTCAATTTTTTTCCCTGCCTGAGATGTGAAACTAAGGTAAGGTACCTTAGTCGATATTTGTTAGCAAAATAAAACTACTTATACTGTTTAAAGAAATTCGTTTAACATTTCCTTCGAAAAGAAACAGCCAGTGTACTGTTAGGAAGTCTTAGCCAGCGTGATTGGGGATAGTTAGGAAGCGATGTAAAGACAAACGATGCGGAATCTCGACCGGTATAAAAGAGAGAGCGGTCGACAATTCGGAGTTCCCTTCTATCTCCAGGCCCTACTCACCTAACTGCACGCTGCACAATCTTCAATGTACGTTAAACAATCCTAATCAATGAGCTGTTTAAATGTATAAACTATAAATGAAATTTGTGTTCTTAAGTTAAATTTTTTGCTATAAAAAAACTATAAAAATAGTCCAAAATTTGATTCAACGGTAGTTGCATCATGCCACGCAAATGCCTTTCCAAATATGATGGTGACTCAAATGTAACATTATATTTTATCTGTTTCTCCTTCAAAAGAAAAATATCATAACTCAAAAAACCTAATTTTTTGCAATTGAGGTATTTGTTAGTTCCATGTGATTAAAAATAATAAAAATTTGGATTGTTAAAGGAAATCATTTCTGCTGTAATGATGGTATTGAAATTATTTTATTCATTACTAGCGACCCGCCCCTGCGTCGAATCTGTGGATTAGCTTTAAATGTAACATAATGTCTACACTACTTATGAATGTATTGTATTGGATAAATATCATAAACATAAAATCAAAATAAAATATTTATTTTTATACGTATTTATTTTCACGCGCGTTAATTTTTTGGGATAACAACCCAGATACTCATTTAAATTATGTGGTGAAAAATATTATAATAATGTGCATGAAATGCTTAAGGTAACTAAAGTATTTAATATGAAAAGGATTAATACCATTTTCGTCTAAATAGCTTTCCAAACACAACATTGTTCGTAACAAGTTTTTTAGAAAATATAATAGGTATAGTAAGCTATCAGTAAAAAAAAGTTATGCGAAAAAAACCATACATTATATTCCAAAGGGATTAGGCTTCTTAGGCCTAAACCTTCCTTATGAATCACTTTGTCTATTGGTGAGTTTATCGCGAGCAGACAGACATACGCTTTTCTTTTATATGTATAGATTAGAAACCTTTTAGCGTCATTATTCCCATAAACCTTCACATTTAAACATCATACAACTCAAAATATGATTAAAAAAAGCATTTTGGAAATGGAATATCTGATATCTGATATTTGAAAGTTCCTGAATTATAAAATGGTTGAACCTATATATAAAAATAATAAAACATCATTAATAAACGAATTCTTTTTTTTTTTTAATGCACAATATATTCTCTACGAAAAAATAATGTATAATTACTTTTTCTGTCCCTAGTTTTTTCGCATCACATAGGTTCCACCTTAGAATGCAATTTTTAGTAAAGTATAATTGTGAATATCATTAATTAAATTCCATCATACCATTAAAAAATTAGAGATTTTGTCCTCTATCACAGAGAAGAAGAAAGAAATGATTGGATTTCCGGGAATAATAACTTAGCCGAAGAGAAAAAAAATAATACAGTGAAATTTTTATTACCTCCTGTGTATGTAATCCAAAAAAAAAGACTGACTCCTTTCCTCCTTAGTTTCGGGAATAAAAATTTACTTATTGATGACCAACGAACCTGTATTATTGGATAACCAACCTTATTGTCTATTGTGAATTCATTTGAATACAGGTTTATCACCGAACAAGCCAAAAGTATTGCATTATAATAATATAATACATAAACCGAATAAGTGATGTAATATATAGCAATAAATTGATTGCATTGTAATCCTTTGATACCACTAATTATAATATCGAGATATTCACAATCAAAGGTTTGTTTATGTGCTAAATCACTACTATCTCGTAATATTAGTCAAAGGAAAAATCTGTCAAAGGAAACCTGACTCATTCAGTACTTTTTTACAAGAGTATCCGTAATTAAACTGTTCCCATTTTCACTAATTTGTTTATTAGATTACTGCTAGATCGCATCCAATTCAAAAGAATGAGAATAAATTAAGATTAAAGAAATCAATACTGTACATACTTTACGATAAAAAGAGCAAGTCTCCACTTGAAAGGCACCGTTCAATCGTTGAAATTTGGTGTAACCAATGGCGGATCAAAGTCAACGAGAAGAAATTTAAATACTTGAGTTTTGCACTTCACTGTTCATTCAACTGCTGAATGGAGTCCTTCATAGTTCCACCAAATTATAAAAAACTTTATATATTATCCTGCAAAAATACTCTGCATCCAGAATTATAGTTAATATTCTATATTCCAAGCTTAGCACCACGTTTTAAACAAAAATTAAATACAGAACTATAAAATAAAGGTAAATTCAGTGTTCATAACAGGGCACATGTTTATGTGTTTATAACACCCAAGTAAATAAAAGCATTCCTTAAACTCTTACAATCGAAACCTGCCACAAACTGGTCTATGGTCATTTTTAAGTAAAGTTTTATTTTATTATTATTGTTTATTTCCAACAAAAATTTCAGTTATTACTCAATTGTTGAATCTTCTTCCTCTTCTTACCTACCAGAGATCACCAACCAATCTCAACTGTTGCTATCCTATTGTTTTTTTTCCACTAATAACCTTTCATTTTATTTATTGTTCTTTTGGTGGTGATTATTATTAAATATTTTAATTTTGAAGAGAAAAGATTTGTCCTGGCTGGGATGCGAACCCGAGTCGTCCGCATCTCTAGTGCAGTGCCCTAATTATCTGAGCTACCAAGGGTCGTATCCAAGCCAGACAAATCCATTCTCTTCACCGATCCTATATCCCCGTGTTCTCTCAATTTTTGTGATGCATACACGGGGAAGAATGTTCATTGAATTTTACTTTAATTAGGATCTTGTTCACTTACGTCAATTTTATATTTATAATTTATTTATAAAATAATTTATTCTCCTCAAAATTAAAATATTTACTAATAACCTTTCATTCATACACTGTATTGTTTCTTTCTTGGTATACCTCCATACTCTCAAGATCCTCTTCCTAGAAATCTCTCTTACCACAGCGGTAGCTTCCCTTATTTGATTTCTCTCTAAATCATTCTTTACTTCCTCAATCCAGCTTATTGTTGAAAGGTACTTAAATATTCTCTTCCCTAATCTGGAAAAATTCATTCTGAAAATATATCCAATAATATAAATCTTCCAATTATTGAATTTATTTAATAAAATTCTAATGATACAAATAATTGAAATCATTATCTTAATTGAAGTGCTCATCTAAATCTTATTAAGGTCTTTGAACTTTGAACAACTAATTATCCCTCTAATACTAAATTAAAGGTTAATTGATTATTAAAAATTAAATCTGAATTTTAATACAGTGTCTGTTTATTATATAGTAATGTTACATCATAGATTTTAAAATTTACATTATTTCTTTCAAATAATTTTACAAAGCTTTTATAGTTATCTTTAATTTTAATTTTCTCTTTATTTTCATAATTTCTTAATCACTTCCTCTTCTTTTTTTGTAATTATTCTTCTGATGCTCATTTGATTTTTATAGTGAAACCACCTACCGCAAGGATGCTCTGTTATTATGCATTGAATTTAAGATTTGGAAATTTTGAAAATAACCTAGGTCTTGATTTATTTTTGATTTGTACATTTAATGATTTTTAAATTCATTAAATTGTTATTGTTTATGAATTATTTAATATTTATAGCGATAAGGAATAATTAAAATTACTATGCTATTATCTTTTAAATAAAGACCGCGGGAAGTTCACTAATAACACTACTGGCCGACAACAAATATTTTATATTATATTTTTTAGTAACATTCAGCTGAATAACATAAGGTAGTAGAACGGACCTCTCCAACGCGAAAATGACCAGCAGGAAGCCGTAACACATAAGCAATCCGTGTTACATTAAACTAAGTATATGCACAACGGTGCACCTGTTGTTTATTTAACAATGCTTTTTTGCTCAGCTACAATGCTTTTTAACTCTGCGTCGAAGCCGGAATCCTTCCACTTAAATGCCGTCACCAAAAACAAGGGGCCAAGTATATAACAAAAATATACATTCAACCAGAAAACCCTGTTTACTGCTCATTTTTCCAAAGAATAAACAAGTATAGGAGTCTGAAAAAAAAAAAAATCCCTCTCTCCCATTGTGGTACAGAATGAGAAATGTTATCTCCGGATTAGTACAACACCAGTCAACAAATCCTCAAAGCAGAAAGCTAGCCCCGTGGTCTCTATCGCCTCCACACATCAACTGCAAAATGCTAAAACTCTCCAAGACTAGAGGATGTTCCTTTTCACAAGCCATTCTTGTTGAACTGAGTAACTATCAATATAAAAAAATCCTATTTACAGATGGTTCTCGTACTAACGACTCTACGTCTTGAGCTGTGTATACTGGCGATACAACTTTTAAATATAAACTGAACAGTAATTGCGGTATCTTCACAGCTAAATTGACGGCTATTCTTAAGGCTCTCCAAGTAACCCTTACAACAATAGATCAGTCAACAATAGTTTGTTCCGACTCACTGAGTGCCCTCCTCAAAGCAATAATAAACACCTTTTAAGATAATCCTCTCATACAGGAAATTTACCTGGCCTTAAAAGAAATAGCAGACTCATCAAAATACATTGATTATTTTTATAATTTATAATATGTTAACATCTAAGACATACATAAATCAAAAACATTTTTATAAAACACGTTAAATGTATTTGTTTCTTTTATGGGGAGTCACATCTTTTCTCTTTTTTAAAAAACACCAGTAATCACCCATCATTGATGGATCCCATCGTCCTTGATTCCGAATTTTCATTGTTCTCATCAAGTTAGGCGTAACTTAACTGGAGAAAGATTTGCCTCAGATATTTAAATCCTTCGCCATCTTTCTCACAGTTTTCGCAATGTTTTTCATGAGCCCGAGTTTAATGCGCAAAGTAGGCAAAAGAACATTTTTTGGGTCTAAAAGAGGCACATATTTAACATCCTGGTTGAAATCCTATCTTATCCGGCCAAATCTTCTTTACATAATGTTCATTTACTGCACGACTGTCCCACAAACACAGAAAACAGCAATATTTTATAAAACTTCACCGAGCTCCTACTAAAGTTGCTATGACTTTTAGACCCACATATCTGCCATTTGTATTGGTTGTAGCTAATTCTCTCTAAAACGGTACGTACAGTTTCATAGTCTTCTTTCATCGCCACTGAATGGGCAACTGATATAGATGGTTGATATTTCCATTATGAAGAAATTCAGCTTTGAAATTGTATTTGGACCAGTCTATGAATAAGCGCCACTCATGGGGAGAATGCTCGATATTGAGTTCCTGCATTAAACCATCGCTGTCAGTACACGCACACAAGGAATATTTCGTAATATAAAATGCAGAAAACGCTGCATTTATTTTCCGGAAAATCCTAATTTCTGTTTCTTTGGCTAGAAAATTTCCCTCCTTAAGACGGGAACCAAGAAGTTCTGATTGTTCCTTTGACAACCCCAAATAATGTGGTTCATTTTGAAGAATCAAATGTGGCTCACCAGCACTAGAAACTGGAACAAATGTGGGGTCGGTACAATCTTCTTCTGAGCTGGTCAATGATATGGCATCGTTGCCATTATCTCCTAAAACAATATCTTGCCATTCTAAAGGCGCAATCGATACTGGTAAGTCGGCATTAAGACAGGTCGTATGGCTGAAGGTACATTCGGGTACTCCATTTTTTGAGATTTTTTGGAATAACCCTCAATCTTTGTCATACAGAAATAGCTATCATTGAGATGATTAGTGGGTTCTCGCCAAATGATTGGAACCGCAAAATGCATATTTTTTCTCTTCCCTTGCATCCACTGCACCAGTAACACGCTACAGCTTATACAGGACACATGGGGGGCCCAATGCTTATCTTCATCTCCGATTGAAATAACGAAATATAGAAAATAGTTTTTTTTTTTTGCATTTTCAGAAAATGGCCTTGCGTGTGACTTAAGTAGAAATTCTCTGCAAATATAACAGAACTTGTCAGGAGAAGTTCTGCAACTGCGGTGTGTTTTACTTGACATTTTTTTCGTACTGAGTTACATTAATAATTGGGAAACCTTTCTTAACACCATATAACCAGTCAGTAGGTTCTGTACCGCGTTATCTCTCGAAGCCGTAACCATTCCTAATGATTATACCTGCCTGTATGGGAAGGTCTATTGTGCGTATTGCCAAATGGTATTAGAACTTTTGGAATATTTTTTCTATTATTAGGAAGATATTCGTATTTTAAAAATAATAGGCTGAACAGTGTTATAAAAATGGTGTTGGCCAGTGTTATTATTGAACTAGGACAACCCTAGTAAATTTGATTATCATTTATACTTTATTTCCACTTAATGACGTGACAGAATTTAATCTCCATTCCATTAATCCGTTCAATTTTTCAGCAGAACCTTATAAATTTTTTATAAGTTGAAATGGTAAACACTCATTTACATCGATTTTCTAAACAACGATAATAAATCTAGTGAAATTTATTTAAATATAATTAATGTATTTATAATTTAATAGGGTAATCATAAAATATTAACATTTATGCTCACTAGAGCACAGCCATAGACTACTTATATATAAATAGTGTAGTATAATTAGTATCGTAAAGATTTTTATCCGCTTAAATTTTATCATCGATTACATAAAATATCTACTTTGGTATAGGTCAGCTGTGGAAACAAATATATGCCGGAAATAAGCGCTCCTCTACAAACTTAAATAATAGCATTATAGTTTTATTGATAAGGATATAATTTGTTGCGGGCTACTGGGTGTGAAAATGAATTAAACTACTCCTAAATTCAAGATACTAAGATTTATTAAAAAAGTGACAAAAAGAATACAGTGAAATTACTAACAATTAAATTATTGAACTAACAAAAATTTACAATAACAATATTCCAAAGATTATAACCTAGGCCTAACTCCTATTTAATTACTAAAATAATATAAGATATTACTAATACTAAATAACTTAACTATTTACATAAATTTGTACAAATACAATCAAATTACGCTAGAGTTTATAGCTACAAATTAACACTTACATTTCACTAATTAAAGTCCACCGACCGTAAGACTCTCCGAATACAACAAACTGGCAGTAATAAACAAAAACAGTTTATTACACTCACGGACTGTCACAGTTCACTGATACTCTTAGTTAGTTTGAACTACTCACTAGTTTATCACACTGCCTGGTGCTACTACTGACTGCCCCCTAGGCGGCAGCGAGCGGTATTTATATCAAGGTCGAATGTTCTAGATGCGCGGGAGTGGGGACGCCGTTCTCTAATCTTCTAGATCTTTCTTAATCCGTCTTAATCTCTTCAGCCGACGGGCTTAAGACGTTAATCCCATCAGGTCGTTTTTCTGTCGATGACCGTAACACTATACATATAAAATGCTTTGTCCTGGATGACTGAGGGACCAATACACAGCCTAAACCGCTGATCGTAGAGGCCTGAAACTTGGAGGGTGTGTTCTTTGTGTGACGTAGGCTTCCGACAAGAAAGGATTTGCCGAAATTCTACCCCTAAGGGGGGAAAAAGTTTGTATGCTTGCTCACGTGTTTCTTACTTGCAAAATCTACATATTTTCGCTGAACAAAACAAATCAAGTAGCAAAGTTCACTTCTTAAAAAAAAAGAAAGAAAAAAAGTTTACTTTTTACTATTTCTTGCTCCCGCTAAACGGTCCCTCCCTGTTTTGTATTGTATAACGTCAGCGGCCTGGAGCCGGTTGGAGTAAAAACCTTCAGCGGACTCTGCCCATTTGTAACGCCTTAAAATACCGGAAGGTAACAGAAGGGTTTTGTTTATATAGAAGCATATGAAGGTATTTATTATAAATATGTATATATATATATATATATATATATATATATATATATATATATATATATATATATATATATTTGTACAGATACATTGAAAATAAAATCTGAAAAAAAATCTTTAAAAAATGTTTACTTCTCGCTGCTGCCATACAAGTAAAGCCGTTATACTAAGTAATCCTTTTCAATAACATTACATACTATTCCTTTACTGACACGAACAACAGTAAACTGTCCGTCCCGTTTGTTAATCAGTGTCAATGTATGTTTTACGGCTGTGCTGATCCGTTTGGGAAGGACATAGGCTTCTTTTTATCAACACACCACACAGGCGAAGTTTATATAAAATTGTAACCTGATAGACTAACACACCCAGCGGTCAACTGAACTTAGCATCTTGAAATTCACAGACAGGTTCTTTGTATAATGTTACAAGATATTAAATGAGAACATAAAGAAACAAATTTGTACAATTCCACCCCAAGGGTTTCCCCTTAATATTATAGGGGTTCAAAGATTGTATGGAATCCGTCAGTTATGAAGTTAGACATCTGAAATTTCAGATGTACGAATAATTTATAGTTTAAAAAAATTAAATCATTTATTTAAAATGATCTGCCACGAAACATTATATGGCAGACAAAATTCCACGCGAGCGAAGCCGTGGGAAAAACCTCGTAAAATTATAATCTAATAATATCTAAATTTAGATTTAATATTGTTGAGAATAAATATTAAGTATTAGCATAAGAATGCTGCAATGGAGTATGTTTATGAATCAATCTGTACTAAGCACTCTGGTAATCTCAATTTATTTAGCTGTATCAATTTTCATCTCAATTTCAATTTAACATACCGAAAATTTAAGTTTACTTGAAGTTCATACTTAGCCTCTTATTATTTCTCTTATTCCCATTTAACTGTGGATAAATATTTGTAAAATCAATGGTAAAGCAGAGAAAGCTAATATTAAGAATTTCGGTAGGTGGAATTATGTTTAATGTTTCAACTATAAAATACATAATAGTGAAGGATAGACGGCTGTGATAGTTGTATTTGCTACATTTTACACACAAACACATATATTCCGAGGTGTGTGTGCACTTGTGAAATTTATAACTGTATGTTATACTGTCCATTTTAGAGGACATATATTTTCTTTCACCTTTCTATTTGTCAATAAATAATAAGCGAGCCGAAATAAACCCTCATTAGAATGGTTAAATATTTAAAAACTCTACATATTTTAGAGGGTGAGTAAATGTTTGTTTTTACATGCCAAAGGACATATATCCAATTTGAATAAACGATTTAATGACCTCTCTGAGTGTGTAGTGAAGTAAATTACAATTTGTATGGGTTGTATAAAAATGGATTATAAAAGTCAATTTGAATCTGAGTGAGGAAAAACTTAATTTTCCAACGAATTAAAACATTAAAATGATTCGGAGCGTAAATCACGCAACTTTCAATTATTTTTTACTACATTCTGTGAAAACATCATTTGTTTTATAATAAATCATATCATTCAAATAAAAGTAGACTTTATATGTTAGATATTAATTTCTCTTTAGTTTCCGATCTTGTCAATAGTATATTGCAAATTATCTCTTGTTTCCTGGTATTGTTTTTCAATGTGGAAAATGTTTCGAATTTTTCTGTTTTAATTAATTATTCAATTATTCCGATAGTTTGTATTTATTATTATTTTTACTAAACGAAATGGGGAGCTTATGATCTTTTGCAACTAATAAGTAGATATTGGCTTCACTACCTGCTGTGGATAAACCGTTTGGTTCCTAGTATACCTTAGGGTCCGACGGTTGATTTTGATATCTGTCAAACTGTTCCCTGCACTAAAATTGGATTCGTAATATTGTAGTCCTTAGCACCTTCAGTTGTTTATTTTTCGTTAATAATAAAAAAAATACTAAAATAGAGCCAAAAACTCAAAAAGAAACACTATTATTTATTATAATGCAATTGGGAAAAACCACAATGCAAAGCCTTATGTTTCAAAAAATACACCTACTTACAAGTCGACGTTTCGCCTATTCAGGCATTATCAAGACACCAAAATCAAAAAAGGAGTTATGTGAATCGCATCTCGAAGAAAAAAAAGAGCTTTTTTTTTTTTTTTTTTTTTTTTCGAGATGCGATTCACATAACTCCTTTTTTGATTTTGGTGTCTTGATAATGCCTGAATAGGTGAAACGTCGACTTGTAAGTAGGTGTATTTTTTGAAACATAAGGATTTGCATTGTGGTTTTTCCCAATTGCATTATAATAAAAAAAATATTCAATACATAAGAAAAAATAGGAATCTATGTAAAAAATTAGGCAGTCAATACACATCATGTTTTCCCCTCGACTTTCCATTATTGACTTAATGAATATGATTAAAATTCATAAAGCATATTTCGCAAATTTAAACAAATATGAATATAATTAATTAAAATTTAACATTTATAATTTAATTAATTTATTTAATTTAATTTTTAATTTTTTTTATTTGCACCTGCGCAATTGCGCATCTAGCAAATTTGAATGCAGTTTCTTTCTCTTCGATTATAATTTAACAATGAAAAAGTATCTATGATTGAATATGGCATTCTCAGAAGACGTACATTATTTATAATTTTTTAGGGAACTGTATTACCATTCATTTTTTAAATACTTATTTAAAAGTCGTCATTTGGAAAATTAATATTTTCCTTACTTCATTACGAATTCGTCGCCATTTTCCATGGGTGATGTCAAACATTTAAGATGATATGAATTTTCAGTAAATTGATATCATAGTTTCGATGAAGTCATATCAATAATGCAAAGTATTATGCACGTTTAATCGCTTTTATTGTGTGAATTTTAAGTATTGAGCAGTTACAGAGTGTATCTATTGAAAAATTGAATTCGATATTTTTCACGTTTGAATAGGTTACTTTATATATCATACTTAATTTAGGGAAAGAAAAAAATGAAAAATATACTTTCCAAATTTGTAAACAATCATTCATAGGTTTAAACTCTTAAATAATTAGCATAATAAGAAAGTAGATTTAAAAAAAAATAAACATAATTAACAAATGTGTGAATAGTAAAGGACATAAGACATCAACAGGGAACTTATAATATATTTTTCCATGACAAGGCAATATGTCCAGATTACTGAGAGTCCTTTCTGGTGATATAACTCCTCCCACTTGAACAATGCAGAGCTCCCGATATGAGCTAACTTTTCTACTCAGCCTTCAATTCATACGGTCCCCACTCAAACTTTTTTTTTTTTAAATCTTCTCTTTTCAACATTCTAATAATCAGAATCTCAGAATAGAGTCCCTATAAAGTATTGGAAATAATCAAATATCTATTACCCAATAGTCATAAATCGTTTTTAAATCAGACTGATCTATAATTTTTTTCTGGACTATGATAGTTTCCTCTTATAAGGATGGGATTAATTTTCTCTTAAAATTAAGATTTCGGAAATTACAGAAATTGGCGTCATCATACCCCTGATATGAAGAAAAAATTAATTTATATTCCAAAATGAAGGAAGAAGTGGAGGAATTTATCTTCTTACAAAATAAAAAAGCTCCATAATTCTACTTTATTTATACCTAGATGCTTAAATGTGGAGATCTATTGAACTGAGAAGGCTACCATTTTATTTTAGATATATAAAAGAATAAAATAATTCCCGAAGATTGTGTACAATCATTGTACTACCCACATAATGACTACATAATTTGCGTTTATTTTTCAATTTACAACAAAATCAAATTTGACTTAGGAAAAATAAAATAATTAATTTTTCCTTATTTTTTCTAAAGTATGAGACAGGTACCTACTCCTTACCAAAAAAACTATGGTATATACTAGAATATAATTTTTTTTTTTTTTTTGGTTCAATTCATTTACATATTTTCTTATATTTATAATCAAAAGGATATAATGCTTTGGATATGAACATACATGTTTACTTAACCACTTTCACTTATTTTATTTATTTATTTAATCTTCTCCTCTTCTACCGCCAACGGTGTGAGGATCCTTTCTATAGAGCCTGATCCATGAAACCCTCTCCTGTATCAATCTTTCTATCCTTCTCTATTCCAAACCCCTTCTGTCAAAAGCCACCTGGATCGCGCCCTCCCAAGTCTTCCTTGGTCTTCCTTTTGGTCTCACTCCCTCCACCTTCGCCTCATATACGGCCTTCGCCACTCATGGAAACATGGCCGAACCACCTCAGCTGATGCTCTTCGATAATATCCCCAGCAGGCCAAAGTACGATATTTGACCGTTTTGTTACGTCTCTTCTGTTCCATGGCTTGAAGTTGGCTCTTGTGCTTTTTGGTTAGAGTCCAAGATTCACTAGAATAGGTGAGAATCGGTAAGAAAGTGTTTTTATAAACTAGTTTTTTGTTTTTTTTGAAACTTCTTTTTTCCCGATGAATCCTGTATTGAGGGAATTAAAACACCTGCTGGCAGCTTTCATTCGTTCATTTATTTCGCCAGCTATTCAGCCGTGCTCGTTAAGGTGTGCACCGAGATATTTAAAATCCCTTACTTGCTCTAACCTCGTGCTGTTTAGTCTTACGAATCGGTCCCCATGCTCACTTTTTCTTCCTATTCTCATGATTTTGGTTTTCCCTGTATTTATTCTCATGTTAACGTCCGACTCTTCTTATAGGATGCGTAAATTGAACTAGATGTTCCTGCAATAGTTTGCGAAAACAATTATGTCGTCGGCAAATGTGAGGATACTAAGGTGGGTTGGCCTAAGATTTCTATACCCTAGATGGTACATGTTCATTTTTTACTTAGCTCTTTATAGGGCCGTGTCCAGTTTCAAAATAAAAATTAATGGGCTTAGGCTACATCCGTATCTAATCTCCTGAATTGTAACAAATTCCTGTGATGTCTCACTACATGTCCTCACAACATTTCTCTGTATTTTGAAAAGACTTAGGATTCCTTTCTGTAGTTCCAAATTGACCAAATTGAAGGAAGATATTATAAAGGCTCTCCCTGAGAGCCTTTATAATATCTTCCTTTCTGATTCTGTCGAAGGCCTTTTGAAGTCGACAAAACAAGTGAAGACTTCCTTGTTCTTTTTTATGATCATTTCAGATGTTAGTCTCAGTGTGAAGATTTCCTCTGAATTCATATTGGTCTTCCCCGAGCAATGGTTCTACTGCACCCCTAAGACGTCTTTCTAGTATTTTGGAGTGTATTTTTTTAGGTACACTAAGAAGTATGGAGCATTTCCTAATATTAATAAACGATCCCTCCATGGGTTTATCATGGGGGAACAAATAAAAAAAAAAAAAAAATATATATATATTTATAACTTAAGTGTCGTGACACAGATAATATTAAAAAAAAGAGATTAAAAAGGAAGGAAATGAAACTCACTGTTAGAGTTTTAGAACAATACTGTCTTAGTTCCACTTGTAACTCCCCCCTACCAGTTTCCGAACAGTCCTCGGAATCTCTGAAATGCAGTAGAATAGGAATAAGAAAAAAAACTAGAATCTTATAACATGTTAAAACAGAAAATGAAATACTAGAAACTTCACACGCTACCAATCAACCTATAATACAATAAAATATAGTAAAGAAAGAAAGAAGTTTACACAGATAGAACATAATACCTAACTTTAATATACACAACGTAGAATGCACTTGGTACAATACAAAACAACAAAAATCTTAACACTTCTATTAACAAACTTACAAACTGAAATATGACTGATACATGTTATGGTATCTATATGTGCGGGAGGATATTCCAGTAAACTACCCGCCCGGCGGTTCTCGTGGTGGAATCTTTAACTGTTCTATATGGACCGTCCTTCGCTTGTGTGGCGCGGTCATGCTTTCAATGGTAACCACATTGTGTTTCCTGATAACAGTCCCCCTGAATGGCCCTTCGTATCTCGACGGCTCTTTCCCTCTATTGGATCCTAATTTTCGGTACACGATCGTTCTGATTGACACTCCCCCTGTCACGTCACGCACAGCCAAATTTCCTCGCCCCACCCTCTTCACTTTCTCCGCTCGAATCCTGCTCTGATTCTTTTTCCACATCACTCGCATTTCCATGCGGTTATTCACCATTTGTTTCTCGTCTTCCGTGGCCCCTCTAAAACCCCTCCGACGCTCCCTCAAGCCGAAAAGAATCTCGAACGGCGAGAACCCCGTGACCGCATGGATAGAGTGATTATACGCGACAATGGATTTGAACATGGCAACGTCTGGTTCCAACCCTTTCTCTCCTTGATAGACCCGCAGATGCTCGCTGAGGGTGCCGTAAAGACGCTCAATGCATCCCCTGCTTTTGGGGTGTCCCGGCGTGTTTAGATGCCATTTGACATCTAAAACGCGCATCTCCTCCCGAATCGCTGCACTGTCGAACTCACGACCACCGTCTGATGAGATTTGCTCCGGGACCCCGTAAAACTGAAACCATCTTTGCAATGCTGCTAACTCCGCGTCCGCCGATCGTTCCTGTACTTGATACGCCATAGCTACCTCACTAAATAGGGCTACCATCGTCACCCATTTATATCCCCTCCAGGTAAATGTATCTATTTGGATGTCCATGAGAGGCGCTTCCGCTGTGGCTGTCTCTTCTTGCATAACCCTCGGTGGATGTCGATCATATTTCGTGCGTTGGCATACTTGACACGTGCCAATGAGTTCGCTCACCGTCTTCTTCATGTATGTAATTCTGTCTTGTTTCAGTTTAACCTCGTGCACCGTCCGGCCCGTTACCCCTAACACATCTCCCTCATGAAAAAAAATATCCCGGAACTCCCTCTGAATGTCCCCCCTCCAGTCACCGATTTTGGTTACCGTCCCTATTTGCGTTCCCGCGCCTCTTTCGATCCCTCTACCACAGTACGAGCGCGTCCCGATCCTAATATCCCATTTCCCATGATGGATCCTCACTCTCGATCCTACCTGATGAAACAGGTCGCACCCTATAATCATCTGGTACTGCCGGGTCATTCCCCCCCACTACATGGACGTTCAAATTTCCCTGTTTCCCTGTCCACCGATTAATCTCAATGTTTATTTCTCCCTCCACTTTGCATGGCCCACCCAGAGTAATTAATTGGCATTTACACTCGCGTACTTGGAGTATTTTATTTATTTATTTAAACCCTGCCGTGCCTGTTCCAGGCAATACGGGTGTTAGCAGCGAGGTGTTGGGTCAGCCTCATAACTGCATGTTAGGCTTGATCTTCGATGATCTTCATCTAGTACTCATCCTCTTCATTCAATAATTCTCCCATTGGCTGCCGGTCTTCTGAGCATATTGAAATGGGTCAGGCCCACTGCCGTTTTCCACTCATATACAAAATTCTTATAATAAGGATAATTTTCTGCTGTGACCAGCTGGGGGAAATCGGATTCCGTAAGGACAAAGAGGCCGGTTTTCATCAGCAGTGTAGCCCTCAATCCTTCATAGGCGGTGCAGTCGACGATGATGTGCTCAGCAGTTTCCGGAACATTACAGCTAGGGCACAAGGGGTCAATGTCCATTCCATGGCTGTGGAGCTTAGCCCGGAACCCCCCATGCCCACTGAAGAATTGCGATAGCCAATAGTCCGGGAGGACCCACTTTGCCGCTAAGCGCGACCGGACGGTGGGAAAGTACTTCCTCAAGGTCGATCCCTTCGGGGTGTTCAACCACCGCCGGTTCCACTCTTCTATTGTATCCTCCCGGATGATGTTTTTCCACTTGATGGGGTTCTCAGCATCCTCGCTCTCAAATTTTCCGGTAAACCTGCTGAGCCTTCTGTTTTGAACAAATATCTCAACTTGTCTTCTCTTAGGAGGAGGTCGAGAGGTGCTCCTCCCCCTAAGACTTGCACCGCCTCATGGGAAGTACTTCGATAGGCCCTGGTGACCCGCAGCAGAGCCGTTCGCTGGATCGTCGCCAACTTCCTCTTTTGTCGGTGCGAGAGATTCTTGCTCTAGGCAGGGGACGCATACCTCAGGATACCTACGATAACTCCTATATATATAGTCATATTAGCTGGGTACCTGAGGCCCCAGAAAGCGCCCCCAATACGACTCAGGCCGTTCAAAGACTGGGCCACCCTGCTTCTTAAGTAGTCCAAGTGAGGGGTAACATTGAATCCTCTCCCTAACCTCACTCTGAGGTAGGTGACCACCTCACTTGGACGAATTCTTGCTCCTTCTATTACCAGGTTTATTGGGTGGGCCCCATCCGTTCTTCCCTTTAATAGAACGGCTTGGGTCTTTGAAGCGGCCATCATGAACTTCTTCCTCCCGCACCATACCTTCACTATGTTGGCGCATCTTTCCGCTTCTAACTTTAAGCCGGCTCTGCTGTTAGAGGACACCACTACTGCCAAATCATCTACATAGCCAGTGGCAGGGAACCGCTCTTCCTCAAGTACCCCCAACAACTCATCAAATACTAGCTTCCATAGAGCTGGACCAAGTACTGAACCTTGGGGACATCCTCCCTCTATGGAAGCTTCTACCTCATAGGAACTACCACTGACTTTAACAATCCTATCCTGTAGGTAGCTCCTTACCAATGAGTATAAATTGCTAAGGGCCTCATATTTCTGCAGGTGCTGGAGCACGAGAGGCCACCAGACGCTGTCGAAGGCAGAAGATATGTCAAAAAGTAGTAGCATGACATACCGTTCTACCTTCTGTTCGACGTCCGCTCGCACTCTCAGCAGGGCATCAGCAGTTCCCTTGCCCTTCGTCGAGCCGTATTGCCGTGGGTGACTTGCTCTCGTGAAAACTGGTGCCAAACTGGTCATAATGAGTTTCTCCAGGACCTTGCTCATCAGAGGGAGGAGGCAAATGGGTCTGTACGATTTCGGGAGCTGCTTATTCCTGCCCCCTTCCTTGTAGAGGAGTCTCAGGTCGGCGATCTTCCAAAACTTAGGGAAGTATCCCCTATCCAGACAATCATTATATATTGTCAAAAGTTTTTCTTCTACATAGGGAATACTATTGCTTAGAATCACCGCGTCAATAGCATCGAGTCCTGGAGCGCGACCAGTTTTCTGCTTGCCCACGGCAATACGTAGATCATATATGTCCCATGGTGGGCACAAGTCCGTACCAGGCGGGTATACCGTGGTTCGTCTCACAAAGCTATCCTCTTCACTGTCCTGGGATGGATCATCTCTGGGGTACGTCGCCTGAACGTAGATACCTACTGCTTTCTCAAAGTTAGCCGCGTGGACATCTCCATTTTTGAGAGCAGCAAATGGTTGCTGCGAACTAAACTTGTTCATAGCTACCTTATAGCATATACCCCAGGGATTCCTCGCGGACTCCTCGACTATAAAATCATCCCAGGACTTCCGCTTCTGTGAGCGCACAGCGTTTCGATATACTCTGGCCTTAGACTTGTACGCATCACGAAGTGTAGCGCACCTCTCTTCGCAACTACACCTCTGGTACAACCGCCGGGCTTTGTAGAGGTCTCTCTTCAATGTCGTTAAGGCCGGCGTCCACCATGGGACAGGTCGAGCTCTCACCTTCCGGTGGTGGAGGGATTCTTCGGCAGCGTCGCGGATTATATCAGTGATCCTGGATACCCTATAATCCAGGTATGATCTATCTCCGCTGCATCCCATTCATCATTTACTAATCCATCCACCAATGCAGACCGGAAGGCATTCCAATCGCCTCTACGGGTTAAATAACCCTTCGAAATGCCGTGGGAATATTCTGAATTTTCAACCAACCTAAAGGCTATTGTTTGGTGGTCGGAACTCGTATCAGATCGGAGGGTCCAATCGACGATACGGTTCGCAAGCATCGGCGATGCCAGCGTTACATCGATCCAGCTCTGACCCCTTGCACTGGAAAATGTAGGGGTAGCAGAGGGTTCGTTCAGAACCACAAGCTGGTTTCTAGCAACGAACTCGCCGAGTTTAGCGCCTCTTCTATTCGTTCGATTAGATCCCCAGACCGTGTTCCAGGAGTTGGTATCTGAGCATATGATCACGTTCCTTGTGCTAGCCGTATTCATTTCCGAGGCGGATATATCATCTTCAATGTCGTTTCCATCAGGTAGGTATGATGAGACCAGCGTGAAGGCAACATTATCCCACCTGATATAGCATACGACGCAATCCGCCGTGGAATACTGTCTCAGATCCATCACATCGAGGTTCGGGTTATTAACCACTATGACTGCCCTGGGCCTCCTCTCTCCACTGTCCAGAGCTATTACTCTCGATGTGAGGCCAAACCCCGTTACCTTGCTCCCACGGCAGGTTGGTTCCTGGACCGCCATTACATCATAGCGCAGTGAGAGAGCTCGGAGCTGGCCACTGGCCACTACCTGTCGGCGGCCCATGTTGAGCTGAAGGATGGTGAGCTTATTCATAGAAGGTCCTCTTCGCTACCTCTTTTGCCCACTTCAAATGCACTGGACACTCCCGACTGCCCGCCTTGTGCTTTCTTTGGCTTACTGGAGCATTTGCCCGTTCGCAATTTATGCATGTCGGGGCAGCTCGTTCCTGTTTCTGTGGGCAGTCTTTAACTATATGGCCAGTGGATGCACACCAAATGCAGGTTACGGCATTTGATGTGCATGTGGCTTTAGAGTGCCCATAACCTTGACATTTACTGCATCGGGGCGCGTCGAGGTAATCCTTGAAGCCGATGTTCCACCATCCTCCTTCTAAATTTCCCATTTCCAAAAGAAGAAACCTGACTACCGGGTGCACTTCTATCACCCAATTCCTTGTGAGCCCGTTTCTGGCCGTTGAAGAAAATAGGACCCTAATGTCATCAATGACCAGCGGAGTGGGGACCGACTTCTCGGATATTCTTCCCCAGAGAAATCTCACCATCCCCGGAGAATCACATGAGATGGGGACCCCCCTGACCTCGAGTTTGGGTTTCTTTCTTAAAGCCAGCTTAGCTTGAAGGCCACTATCTCTCAATGTCTTACTTCCTATCACTTTTGCGGCGTCGCTACCATCCTCTATACGGACCAAGACGGAGCCTGCCTATGTCGTACGGACAATGGAAGCCTTGACACCGATATCAGTTGGTGACGGCAGCCCATTTACAATGTCCGCAGGTCTTTTACCCTCACCACTTATAGTAATATAAGTCGGCCGAGTTTGTTCGGACGGTTTCTTGGGCAGGGATTTCACAATATCCGCAATGGTTAACCTTTTTTCTTTCTGACCCGCTTGAGTCTCTCTAGGGATCTCTTGGTTCATGGGCGGATTACCTAATTTGTAGCCTGCTTTTGCCTTATTTTTTCGCATTTTGCTTTTAACCAGCTGAAAGGCCTCATTTACCTCGAGCGATTGCTCTACGTCTCGTTGAGGAATTTGATCTTTATCAGACGGTCCTGGCTTGGGTTTTGGGATGGAAACAGGACCCTGTACTGTCGTTGTTTCTGCAACCTTGGAAACTCTGGCGTCAACAACTATTTTCCTAATAATTTCTTGAATCTGGTTGGATGTCAATGCTTCTATTAGAGCCTTATGTACGAGGGATGAGACACAACGAAGGTTTTCCTCGTTACTGTTTCCTATAGATTCAACTATATCAACCAAAGAGTTCACACTATTGTTAATATGTTCACGCACTGTGCTGACATGTTTTTTGTCCTGCTTGGCTAGGATCAGATGTAGATCCTGCTGTATTCTCCTAGCTTCTAAAAGGAGAGTCGAATCCTGCTCTGATTTAGAACTAGCTACCGGAGAGATATTTCTTGGTCTTTTAACAGTTTTTTTTTAATCCCAGTTGGTTCGTTCATGATTTCATTACCAAGAACCATTATCACTAGTGGTAAAGAAAGGGACAACTTACCCAATAGTCTTATGCACTCCAAACCACAATAGTTTTAAATGTTCACTTCACTTCAAAGTCTATAAAGTCAAAAACTTAACCTAAAAAAAACTCAAACAAATATACACTAATAAAACGGGAAAAAGACTATAAACACTAAGAGAACATAACGATAACAGAAATATTAGAACATAAAAGCACAAAAGGACCAAGAAAAACTCTTTCAAAATCAGAAAATATCTTATCAAAATTTATAGCTTTTATGCTATGGGCATTGGTCCATCAGATGACGCGTCTTGCCGCACTCATGGCATCTCCTTTCTTCTCTTCGTCCATTCCTCTTATCTGTCCCCGGTCGCCTGTCTCTTGCGAACGGCCTCTCCTTCCTATACTTTTCGGTTTCTCTTCTTCTCCCTGCTTCTAGTCTTGGCCGGTTTCGATGTATCTCGGGTCTACGGTACGTAACCCTACTCCATCCTGCTTCTACCTCTTCGCAGTGTCTAGCTTCCTCTCCTCTTGCGCTTGAGTCAACTATCTCCTGGACGCATTCTAGGAATGATTTGTCCCGTGGTAGTCCATCTTTTCTGCCAGTATCTCTAGCGAGCTGGATTTTCAGGATTCTTGACAGAAAATCCATTCTGGCTTCTACTTCCTCCGTCTCCATCACTTCGCGTAATTTCTCTGTAATTTTGTTATACCGCGCTAGCAGTACCGCAGCGTATTGGCCTTGTGTTTGTCCAGGTTTTCGATAGTCCCTGAACATCTGGAGCATGTCTTCCTCGGGAGCCCATCGTCCCCCACCAAATGCTTTTTTAACCTTTCCTTAACTGCGTGCCACGGCGTTTCCTCATCAGCCTGGATTAGATTGAGAATGCTCCTCCTGACACTACACACCAGAGCTGCCCTTAGTCTAGTGGCATCCAATTCTTCAATGTCCTTTGCCTAGGCCTGAATATGAATATAATACATGATTATGTCTCCTCCTTTCAGGAAATGGTTAAGCTCACCGACTTCACCATCAAACCTCTCGAGCTCGCTTATTTCTCTCCTCAAATCCCGCGCATTGTTCTTCCTAAGCTTCGTGCGTTCTAACTCATTTGCTTCCCTCGCAGCTATGTCCGCTCGCACTAATGCCAAAGTAGTCGTCGGCAGCAATGGGAAGTTAGGATTTATGTCTGAGATTGATTCCTCTGATTCTAGCGGTGGTTGAGGTGCTGGTTGAGGTTGAGGTTGTGGTTGAGGTTGCGCATCCATCGTAAGCACGGCTGGTCTCAACATATTGTTTCCTTCAGGCATCTTTTAATGGTCACAATAAGGGTGCTTGAACAAAATAAATAAAAGAAAAAAAAATCTTTCCACGGTTTTCACTTCACAATATCTCGGGTTTCGGCACCACTTAAGTGTCGTGACACAGATAATATTAAAAAAAAGAGATTAAAAAGGAAGGAAATGAAACTCACTTTTAGACTTTTAGAACAATACTGTCTTAGTTCCACTTGTAACTTATACACACATATATATCCAATTGAAATATTTACTACTTTCTGATTTATTAACACATTGAGTGTTTCAAAACTTGATTTCTGCATTATTCCATTAGCTTAGATTTTTCCACAAAAATATTTAAAAAAAAACTACATTTTAATTAAATTAGAAGTGACTGTCCTATGATTAAAAATGCGAAGGTTTGTTATTTCAAATCATAGTAAATAAGTAGGTACCAGAGATGGGCGTATTCGTATACCCATATAGGAATACGAATATATTTGTATTCACAAATGTAAATACGAATATTCGTATAGTCAGACGTATAAATACGAATATTCGCGTATTCGCATAAAATATGCGAATATTCGTGTACTCGCAGCTAAAATATACAAATGCGTTCCTATTTACTTGAGATAAATATAAATACACTCGTATTCACTACCAAAATATAAGAATACACTTGTATTCGCTGGAAAAAATACGAATACAGTCATATTCTCAACTAAAAAATGACTAAATATTATGAGTACTGGGCAGGTTTTGCCAAGAATTCAATTGACATTTTAAGAACACTAATTCATGCATTCCATGACTCAACAATGTTGATGCAGCCATTAAAATAATCATTGTGCAAACCAAACCTTTTATAGTAACAGAAGACCCAGTTTTTCTGCTAACAATTGTATTTACATTTGCGAATACAAATATATTCGTATTCCGATATGCGAATACAATTATTCGTATTCGTTTCGCAGGTTGGGGGTGCTTTGGGTGATATTCGTATTCGTATTCGTGAATACGAATACGCCCAACTCTGGTATGTACTCTATTTTCCTTACTACTAATATATGTCACATTCAATGTCGACAATTCTTCTTTATTTCCTGATGTACGGACAAATGCACATCCTTGTCATAAGTTTAGTTTTATCTTTGTATTTGCAACATTAGTGAAATTTTATACTTATTTTACACTTACAAATAGTAAGCATAAATCATATTTTTTAAATTATTTTATATGATTTTATGTCCATTAACGGACAAAATTGAGTGTAACAAAAGTTATTAAAATGGCAAGCAACAGGGTCTGTATGATTTCAATAGAAATCACTCCCTAAATCGATATATTTTTTTAAGTTTTCGATCTTCATATTGCTCTATGAAATTAAAAAAACTATCATGAATTATATATTATACTATAATGAATTAAATATTTCTTCATAGAATCTCTATTCATACTCACAATACAACAGTAATACAAAATTTTATGAACTATTTTTACTTAGTTAATAAAGAACTACTACCCTTCAATACTACATCAAGTGTCTGAACCCGTGCGGCAATTGAGTAGTGCTGGTAGTGTATTTTCTACCCCGTGTTTAAGAGTTGAGGTGTTAAGGAATACTGTAATGGTTTCTTGGAAGGAAGCATAAATAAACTATTAAAGACTTATATACATAATATTAAAGTTTTTATTTCCGAATCTGATCTGATAAATTTTCCTAATGATTTTGATTTTGATTTGAATGTCCTGTGAAAAAAAATATATGAGAGAGTCGTAACATATTTACTAAATCAGTGTCAGGCAGTAATAAAATTTATTACAATTTTTTGTCCTGAAACAAGTATCTATTAAGTTCAGAATGAAATTGTAGATTTGTATGTATACATAAACATAAAAATAAATATTGACAACCCTATTTTAATTTCCTTTCATATAAACTTATCACCTGGACTAGGTTTTTTAAATTGATTCTCAATAATGAAATAATCGATTAGCACACCGGTTCAGAAAGAAGTGCAAATTATTTTTTTTGCAAATTTTTTTTTTTGGAACCTAGTAATATATACATATACTATGACTACGATCAACTTGTATTGCTAAATATATTCATAATAATTAATTAATTATTAATTTAATTAATAAAAAATAAATAAATAAAAATAAAAATAATAAATAATAAATAAAAATAAAACAATTATTAAAATCATTGGTACATTCATCAACATTACATATTGAATAACATTAATTTTTTGAAATTTGAATTTGAATATCTGATATATTAATAACACTATTGTTTCTGCTGAGACGAAAATCGAAAATAAAAAGTATTTTTTAATAACGATTTGTTTTTTATTTATCAATAGCAGGAATAGAAAGTATTTAAATAGTTAATGTGGATAGCTCTGGATTATTCTCTTCTTTAATAAAAAGTTTTTGCTAGTTATAAGCTGGCGCACAGTAAAAAGCTGAATTCTGCATAATATGAAGAAGTGATAAAAGTCTGAGAACTGTTTTAAAAACTTTTCAAGCTAATAGTTTTATAGAATGCTTTATAGCACTACATGTATACGTATCTTAAATTAAATATTCAATAATTAATAATAAGTAATAATTTATTCAATATTGATATTATAATATATTTAATTTTATGAATATATTGTATATATACATATTGTACCTGAATATGTTTCTTAAATTAAATATTTATTAATTAAAAAATTGAATTTTAATAATAAATATATATTTGCAAATATGTTTACAAGTATAATATAAATATTATATTAATAAATATTTAAATTAAATTATATTTATTATAACATATATAATATGCGACCTGCATAAGCATATTAATTAAATATTATTCATTAAATATTTATCGAATATGCATATTATAAATATAATTTAAATTTAATTTTACATTTATATTTTTATATGCTACGTGTATATTTAGCTTTAATTTAATATGTATTTATATTTTTAAAACAATTACGATTACATATTTTATTCGAATAGTTTCATAATATTGTCAAAAGAAACAATATAATTATTTTAATTGTGGTTATTGATATAACCATAAATTCTGAAAAGGGATACGTTTCAAATCGTCGAAAATTAAAGTGTATCAACCTTACAACCTACTTTTTGTATAGGTTTTTGTTGCTCCCGTCAGTGTCTCTATATTTTAGGATATGTTCGTTGTCAGTATGTAGTGATTTGGTTATAAATGTAGTCATTATATGTGTTCATTTAATACTGATCTTCCTTTTCATTATTCTGATTTTTTTCAGATGGAATAATGAATATTCTTAATGAAATGCTTTTTAATAACAAAAAACTTTTTAACAATTTGGAATAGCTGTATTTTACATTAATTATATTGAACGTATAAATAAAATTGTCCAATTCCATTACGAAATCCGATAGGCTTGTTTCTTGCTATAGTTAATACTGGCCTAAAGTTTATATTTTAAATCACCATTTTACCTGAAAACCGTATATACAACAAGAACACATTTATCCGAAATTATTAAGTGGAAAAACAATTACACGAAGAGTCTTCATTAACTTTGTTTGTTATCGACATCGGTATTGATATCAGTGAGTCAATAAAACGTTGTTGGAGATAACGATCTGACATTTTAAGATAAATTACTGGCACGAAGAGGCATCATTTAGAATGAGAGGCGAAAAACATCTATATTATTGTATCTCTCATTAACATTATTGCATTATTACATTACCATATTATACAACCATTGCTTACGATATGAGCTCAGATACGCTTCATTTGAAGTAACAAGAATGAGAGGAAATATAAAATTAAACAATGAAAAGAGTTATTGCTTGATGAGGCCAATAACAAGCTTGAGGAATAAACGGTATAATGAAAAATTTCACTTCCTTATTGCATCAAAATTTTTAATAACTGGAAACTTAAGTTGAAGAGCATCAAGACACTATACTTACTATAATTACAAGAGGTGATCAGCAACATTTCTCGGAGAAAATACCTTGGAGAATACATGAACAACATATACATGCCTAATGTTAACAATAGAGAAGGATTAGTAGGCAGATAAAAATTAAACAGAGGTAATTTTCAAATATATGTGTGGTTTATTTATTACCGTCCTTACTGGCACTGAACCCTTTAATCTTTATATCGGCTGTAATAATTCAGGTTTATGTGCATTTTATTGTTTTGTTTGTGCACTTTATTGCCTCACTAATCCATTTAGTAAAAAAAACAATTTTACTCAAATCTTTCTGTTCCTGATAAATTGCAAGGAAATGTCTGAATGTTATTGAAGTTACGTAAATATGTTTGGTCTCTAGTAGTTTTTTTTTAATATACCAAACGATTGTAATTTTAATTAGATGCTCAGGATACACTAGCAAGTGTTTGAGTTTAACTAAAGCTGGGAGAGAAATGCTTTAGACCGATTGGCTGAAAGATGTAAACCCTATCTAAGTCTTTCCATTTATCATCCTATCGCCTTAGCTTACACAATTCTTATTCTCCACCAAGGGCGGATCTAGGATTTTATTCTGGGGGGGGGGGCAAAACAGGCAGACGGGCAAAAAAATCAGCAAGAACTTGTAGTATTTATAGAAAGGTTTCAAAGGTTTATTAAGAATCAAAACAATAGTATTATTATTAGTAACTCGTATTATTTCTGTTATTTTATTCATATATTTTAACAACTATGATCATGTGATTTGCCTACAAGCATGTACTGGAATGGATTTTCCACACTACACAAAAAACCTTTTTTTTTTTTTTTCCCTACCTGCCGTCGCTGGCATACGGGGTTCGGCAGTGGCGGGTTGATACGTTGGGTTTACGCACACTACACAAAAAAACATGTGGGGTACGTGCCCCCCTAAATCCACTCTTGGTGCCGCATACGAGGATGTACATGGGACACCATGTACATCCTCGTATTCAATCCACATCCACCAATTTCAATCTCCTTCCCTGTATCTGCAACTGCACATTCGGTTTTTTGTGTTTGTTTTTTTTTGTAAAGAAAAGGCACTTATGTTTTTTTGCCTTTTCCTGTCTTTATCATCATTATTCCTTCATCAGTTCCCAGGTTTGTTCATCAGTTCCATGTAATTTTCTTCCTTTGTACAGCTGCTTTCACCTGCTCATTCCACCATTAAGACCTTTTTGTCTTGGAAGAATATTTCTTTATGCCACATACAATTGTTCCAGTTTCCAGGATCTTATCAATGATATTTTTCCACACCTCATCTATCAGTGCATCAAAGTTAGTTTTCCGCAATTTTGCTTCCAGTTCAGCCACACATTGTGGATTCTGGACCTGTGAAATATCAATTTTTGTGTAGTGTCTTTTTGGCATTTTCCGGGGCTTCAGAATTTGTGTATCGCATCAGTGTATGAGCATCAGTTGGTGTGAACCGATTTCCGCTCCTCTGATGACTTTTACATTTGAGAAGAGTCTTTTAACGAGTCTGCTGTAGATCAAATAGTCTATCACGCTATTTGCATTCCTTTCTTGGGCGCTGAAAGTAATCTTGTGGGGAAATAAGGAGTTCCCATTTAGTAGGTTAAGTCGACGCAAAATTCAATCAGCCTCTAGCCGTTAGTATTTTTGGTCTATTCTCCCTCTTGTTTCTCCATCACTCCGTAGGATTGCCTGAAGTCATTCCCTGTCTTCGCATTGAAATCGCCCATTATAATTATCTCTCTTTTCCTATTCTGTTCCTTAACAACTTATCTTTCCAATTCAGCATTTATCTAGGATGTAGCATCTTCTGTTTTAATCATATATATATATATATATATATATATATATATATATATATATATATATATATATATATATATATATGATTAAAAAGTATGGGTCAATTCAAACATACATGTACTACATTAAAACTAATAAAATTTGCAGGAATTATTTAAAATATTCAATGACGCAGAATAAAATTTATTTAAATTATTACTATTTGTTTTATAATTAACTAGAATATCTATATTATACATCTACAATTCACAAAATATCAATATTCTATGCAACGTGAATAGCCTCAAATACTTATAACAAATTTCCCCTTTAGCTATTATTCTCTTTTTAAATAATTCTAACCCTCTCAAAATCAAGCAAATGCTCATAAGCCTTAGTATTTGCGTACCTGTGCTGTATATTACCATAAACAATTATTAGTGAACATTATTACTGATACACTATTATTAACATCTTAATATAATCATAATAATTAGTTAACGTCTTACAATCAAGATGTTAATTAATTAATAATATTATATATGGTGCTGTGGGAACGGGCTAAGTGTCGGAAAAGCTGGATGAATATCACCGGCCATTTTTACTTTAGTTACTTTTTTGATAAAGTTAATTTTACTATTTGTTTGTCTGCATTATTGTTACAATTAAATTAAAAGTTATATAAGGAACCTCCATGTTTATAAGTTAATGAAGATGTGTTTTTTGTAAAACATAATTGTTAATTTTGTAATATTTCATTTGTTTTGGGCATTTCCCTAACCATCAATTATCAAGCACTTCTGTGATGTACACATATTACTGTGTAAAATTATATGTTCAGTGACACAATGTCAAATACCGAAGATGTAATGTAGGGAGATATTTCTACTTAAGATAAAAGGCTTTCGATATTGGATTCATTGGCAGAAAGATAGTGATGATTCTTAAGATAAAACCTAGCTATATGTTTTTCCATAAAACAAAATGTTCTTATAATGGGTATTGATTGTCAACTTAAAGACCTGTTGACATACTATGATTAACTACTCTTCAAGAACGAAGGTAGAAATCTAGAAGAAAAAGTAATAACATGAAGTTATTTCTATAAACCTTCCGGATATGGGGCAATTTATAGCTTAGGATGTCATGTATCATTTTTAATGTAATGTATAATTTAAAAAAAAATAATATTTACCAGGTTTACGTTAATTTTTATATTAAACTAGGGAGCACTCCTTGCCTGCCTGGCGGCGCACGAAGCCCCGTCCTTCGGCTCTTTCTCGAAACATTTATTAAATCTATAAATGTATAGATATATCTATTGATATAAATTTATTTCAGTATTTTAGAAATGGCTTTTAAACTCCACCAATGCCAGTCCAAAATCTTCTACCAACATATTTGGAATATTTCTAAATAAGAAAAAATAAAACAAAAAGAAAAAGGTTAAGAAATAAATAAAGGAAAGTACAATATGCATGAATGAATGGCACAAAATACTAAAAATTTAGTATCTGTAACTTTACGAAATAAATTCGTATAAGGCGATTTTTAATAAGAAAATATTTAAGTAATTATTTCCATACTTCCTTTATTATTTAAAAAAAAAAATCAGTGTACATGAGAAAATTGAAAATTGGTTGGCAGTCAATCAATTTTTCCCAAACAAATACAATTTATTTTATCTGTGCTCACAGTTTGGCCTAATTTTTAGACTATCTTAAGGATTGAAAATTAAAAAAAAAAAACAGAATCAAAATATGAATGTAATACCAAAAAAAAAAAAAATTAAATCGTATACGCAAATTTCTTTGATATAATAAAATGTTTTAATAATTATAACGATAATCGGTAAATATTTGGATTAATATTATCTATTTTTAAATTTATACTTAAGTAGGCCCTCACTAATAACAATAACTTTCACTCTCTAAACTATTAACTACGGGGTTGAAGGAACGGGGAGAGCCTTGCGGCATATTTCTAAAAAAGAACTAGGCCTAAGTAGCTTTTCCCGGTTAGTCTATACTAAAGCCTACAGTGTGTCTAAATATTTGTTGTTAAACCATCCCGCATGACTTATATACGCGGTAAAGTTTTTTTTATAATAGATAGGTACGTTTTTTAGAGAAAAGAATATATATACAGAATAAATTGTTTATCTTCTAATAAAGGAAAAACATCCTTTTTAATCTAGAACTAAAATATCTTGTGGATGAAAACAATGAAGGGACACAGAGAGCCCATCTAGCTAATTGGCTTACAATGGGCCGGAATAGATTCTGATGAACAGCTCCTCAATTAAATTAAATTGAAGAAATCTTTTGAGTCCAACTACCAAGGACACGATGACAACAAAGGTATCTGATAAAATTATCCGGAAATACGCTTGATTAAATGTCCTGGCTGTTAATATATATTTATATTACATCCTATATATACATTATATATATAATATATATTATTTTGAAATAACAAAAACCCAAAAACAAAATGAGTACCGTAATACCGGGCTACTTTGGCCCTAGGGTCCTTCTTTGGCCCAAATGTAGGAAAAGATAAAACGTTCTCTAAATACTTTCAAGTAGTAGTTGTTCAACTAGTTACTGCAGTTTCTGCTAGGCTGAAGCCCCAGGTCGGCACTGATGTACACGAAATAGTTCGACAATTGTCTGCTAGTATCAGAACCTGTGGATTTCTTAACCTTGTGAAAACACGTGTTTAATTTACTCTCAAACTTTCAACTTTCGAAACCGTTCCACGTATGTTACAACTTTGGTAAGTACCTAATTAACTAATTTGCTTATTACGGTAGGCAGTGGTATAGTTGTATTTGTCATTACGGTTTAGGTTTTTGGTAAAAAAATATAAAATAACAACAGCTCTAGTAACCTCAAAAATACGACCTACTTTGGCCCACCTGTTTTGTGGGCCAAAGTAAGTCGTGCTTTTGAAAACTTATTTTTGTAGTTATTGCTATGCATTACGGGGGGCGGCATCATGAAAGTAAATTTGTTTTGCACAAAGAACAATGTTGGTTTACGAGAAGTAGGTCACGCAAGTAGAAGGGTGTCCCCCTATGGTCCCCTTATGGTCAAGGTGACTGAAGAATTAACTAAAGATGGGGGTTGAAGACTCACTAGAAAGGGACTCTCTAAACAGATCCCAAGGAGCTAGGAGGAAGCGGAAGACGGAGCCGAAGAAATTTTAAGTCTGGATTTAAGAAGGCTGGAATACATCCTATTAATAAAGAAGAAGATTTAAAACGGTTACCTTCTAAGGATGTGTCTGTTAATTTGGATCTGGTTGGAAAAACTTTCATTCACCATTTGGAACAAAAAAGAAAAGAGGTTGTTCACCCCAGAACAATTTAAAGACAAAAACTGGAAGTTGCTGCTGGTAAGAGCAGTCCAAGATATTCAATATCAAGAAATGCAAAAGTATCAGAAAGAACAACAGAAAAGAGAAAGAGACATGAAAAAAATCAAGAACAAGAATTAAGAGAAAAACAAAAACTTGAAAAAATACAACAGAGAAAATTGAAAAAAAGAAAGGAAATGGTAAATTCCTGAAGAGGAAGACTACAAGAAAACATAACATCTCATCAACAGAAGAAGATAGTGATAACTACAGCCTCATTTCTTCAGGCCACAGCGACCTTGTTTTTTCAAGTGATGATGAAAAGGAATTGGTTGACCTAGTTGTACCAACTACTTCCCAAAATGGCAATAATCCTCAAGATAGTAACGAATCTCCAGAAGAAAACAGCAATACATCTCCAGAAAGTACTCCTAAAGAAAATATAAAGGCAAATTTAAAAGAAGGGAATTTTGTTGTTGTGCAATGGAACGGGCTAGAGTTCCCTAGGATAACTGTGAATGTGGTGATGTTGAGTGCATGGGACGCACTAACAAATTTTGGAAGTGGCCAGCAGTAAAGGACACTTTGTTTAAGAATGGGCTGCTATAAAGAAGATAATCGACCCTCCAAAACTGGGTGAAAAGAGGAATCTTCCTTGTCAGCAATTAGTGAGGCATAAGATAAATGTGTATTTTTTAGATTGTTAATTTTTTGTACCTTTTTATGAAAACAATAATGTTGAAATGAATTTTAAATGTATTTTTCTGTCTTATGAATGAATTTTCTTACTAACCCTAGTCTTTCTTTGACTCAACCTAATTCCACATTGCTTTAAAGTAGGTAAAATATCATTGGGCCAAAGTAACCCAAACATGAGGGTAACATTGGCCCAAGTAAAAAATAAAAAAAAAATTAAGAAAAACTTAATTTTTTTTGTTAAACTCATTAGAAATTAAATTTAGGGTAGTCTAGTTGTGTAATAAAGGTTACCATAGCTTAGATATAGGAAAGTTACAAAAAAAATTCAAGGGTGATTAAAATTTTTTAAAAAATTGGGCCAAAGTAGCCCTGTTTTACGGTAATTTTTTATTTATAATTATAATCATGCTTATACCTATAACATTTTTTAAAAAATAGTAAATTTTAATTACTAAAATTTTGATATTATTGGGATGATTTATCATTGGCATTATAGAAGGTGCACTTATGGCCACCTTTTCTTCATTATTATTTACAGTTAGGCTAATACATCTCATTCCATTTTCTTTCGTACCTTATTTAGTTATATTAGTTGTGATTGTTTCTTACAAGAGAGTTAGGATGTTTGTAAACATCGCCACTATGTATTTGTAACATCGAACCATATATTTGAGATGGTTGGTTCGCTCCCGACCTCGGTCGGATCGGATAAAATCTTATTTTCTACAATGAAATTTAAATTATTGTAAAATAATTATTATTATTATAACAGGTTCTTTCTTTTCCCTCCAACGTAAATTAATAAAAAATAAAATCAGGCTCGTGTTTTAATCATTATTAGTTTATGTAATTGATAATTAAATTTAATTATATTCGGCAGGCTCTTTTCCTTATTTAAACAAATATTCTTTCCATACCGACATCATAAAGCCGTTGTGGTGGTGAAGTGAGTGGAAAATCAAAAACTAATACAACAACATAAAAGATATTTATATAATGTGATAAGAACATTAAATTTTAAAAAAACTTTTTTTATGGTCTGAGTCGAAGATTAAAATGTAAATAAAAACAAATGTGTGTGTGTCAGAACCGACACGCGACAGGAGTTTACCCCTTTCCGTTTCTAATGAATTTTAAATGTGTTCTTACAAATTAATCTCTCTCTCTACTGATACTTATCATCGCGTATTCTTTTTTTTTATTTGTAAATTATTTAAAAACATTATTTAAAATTAATGTTAACTATTTTTATGGAAATACGCTGTAGCAACTCGTAAAATTATTAAATATGAAGGGGAAGGTGTCCTTAACCAGTGCACTGCGCGGCGTAGGTTTGAAAAATTTATATTGGTGATACGACGTCGGAAAGGAAGAAGGGCTTCGGGCGACCATTAAAGGATATTGATGAGTTTCTGAAGGAAGCTGTTGAGTCAAATCCGTCCACAAGTACTCGTGAATTTGCCAGAGAGTGTGGTGTCTCGAAAGATATTGTTAGTCACCATCTTCTCTCTTCCATCTTCAGGAAGGTGAAAAATGCCAGTAGACTGGTCCCTCACGAACTTACTCCTCAACAATCAGTTAAGAGGCTAGAAATATGTGAAAATTTCTCACAAATCCTCTGATATGAGATTTTATCGGAAGATTGTTACCTGTGATGTAGTAGTATTATCACAACTGGAAAAATTACATATTGAATAGACATACTTGTAGATAACAAAAAAACAAACAGTTATAATGGTGTATCAAAACTTTAGTGATAATTCTATTCGCATAACTCGTTCAATTAACTGACTGATTTCTCATTCATTACTGTTTAGAATAGGTTCTAATTAAAGAAGAGCTGTGACTTGTTGTGTGTGGGAGCGGTAATTTTTTTTTATAATTATTATGAATTTTGGGGCAGCAGAACTAACTAAAATTTTAAATATCAAGAAAACTATCAGATAGAAATGTATACCATTATTATGACTAGCAAAATTTATCAAAAAATCGGTATAGTTATAGATCTTTCAATTTACTTACTGATTTTTGATTAATTAATGTGTATAATCCATTTTCATTAAAGAAGAACTGTAATGTGTAGTTTAAGGTTAACTGAAAAGGGTCTCCCAAATTAACTTATATTTTATTTTTTATTTTAAATAATGTATGCATATATATAACTTAATTACTTTGGCTCGCGAAACATAAAAAAAAAAGAGTAATTTGGGAAAGAAACTACACACTAGCAAGCTGGTAAAACACTAACTTTATTTATCAAGTAATCCTTCTCATATAGTATCTGGGAGTTGTTTACACTCTTAGTAGGATTAAGCTCCACTATTAACAGGGCCTGACCCTTAACTCCCCCCCTCCAGTTTCCAGACACCTTTTGGAAACTAAAAGAAGTGGCTAGGCTGGGCAATTAGGAGAGCTTGCTCCTGTACAAACTTACAGCTCCCAGATACAAACAATTACATTCAATAATAAGGAAATAACAAAGCAAAAAAAACTGTAGCGTCCTGAAATGAAGAAAAATAACCACATATAATAAGAATACTAAAAAAAAACAATCATTGTCTTCAAACAAACAAAAAAAAAAAACTCCGGTTGACGCACAGAACTGAATATATACAATTAACATGGTACATCTTTATATGACATGACGTTTCTATATAGAAAAAAAAAATTAATACATATCTTGGTTTATTACATGTTCTCCGTTTGCACAGGGGAAGGCACCCCAGATCCCAAAGGAAACTTTAATTGCTCAATATGAACGGTCCGTCGTCTTCTTGGGTCCCCAACACTCTCGATGGTGACTACGTTGTGTTCTCTCAAGACAACGACACGGAATGGCCCCTCGTATCTCCTCGGTTCTTTACTCCTGTTGGACCCAATCCGCCGGTATACAATCATCCCAAGTTTCAACGCCCCCGTGCAGTCTTGTAACCTCGCGTTCGCCCTCGTCACCCTGGTTCGTTTTTCCTTCCAGATTTTTCTCCTCACCTTCTCCCAGGCCCCGCGAATTTGCACGTGGTTTGCCACAATATCGCGAGCAAACGTATTGTTCCCGATTGTCCCACCGAAATCCCTACTAGGCCCCCGAACTCCGAACAGCACCTCAAACGGAGAAAACCCCGTTACGGAATGAATCGAGTGGTTATACGCCGCAACCGCTTTCCGCATCGCTACATCTGGAGTCAGCCCCTGGTCGACGTGATAAACTCTGAGATGGTCGCTGAGTGTACCATGCAAACGTTCCACTCCTCCCCTACCCTTCGGGTGTCCCGGAGTGTTGAAGTGCCACGTGACCTCCAACTTACGCATTTCTTCACTCACCACCGCATTGTCGAATTCCCTCCCTTTATCAGACGTTATGCTATCCGGTACCCCGTAAAACATGTCCGGAGAGCTGACAACACGGACTCTGCTTCTTTAGACTGGATCAGGTGAGCCATTGCGATTTTACTGAACACATCGATGACCGTTAACCACGTAAACCCCCTCCAGGTGAACGTGTCAACTTGCAGGTCCCGGAACGGCCGATCGCCCGTTGGCGTTGCTTCTTGTACGGCTCGCGGTGGGTGACGGTCGTATTTCGTAGTCATACAGACCTCGCATACCCCTATGACCTATGACCGATGGCCCCGCAGTGTCGTCCTCTAGGGCATTTACCATCAGCGCCCGGGATAACCAGTAAGCGACGACATTCTCTTTGCCGGGCTTGTAGACGACGTCCAGCGAATACTGGTTGAGCCTCTCTTTCCAGCGTGAAACTCGCGCCGACGATTCCTTCAATTGTCCCACCCATTGCAGCGAAATCGCCTACCGAACAGGTATGGCCGGAAATGATCAACCGCCCAGACGATGCCTAGCAATTCCCACTCCAATGCGCTATATCTTGCCTCAGCATCACATAACCGCCTACTAGCATATGCAATGGGCCGCTCCCCGCATGCACAACGCATGGGACAACACCGCACCCAAGGCATATTCGCTTGCATCTGTGGTTACCGTGAACTGTTTCGTGAAGTCGGGAAATGCCAACACGGGTTCTCCCTTGAGGTGCTCCATACAACGCCGTATATTGTCCTCCATACTGAGTGTGACAATCATCCTTGCTCCCTTCTTCAGTAGGTTGTTAATGGGGACCAAGCATCGCGCCATGTCTGGTACAAACCGCCGGTAATAGTTCAGCGCTCCCAGCAGCCGCCTGATCCCCTTTACATCGCGGGGGATTGCCATCTTGGTAATTGCTTCTACTTTGGACTAATCCGGCTTCACCCCATCCCTTGACACGGTGTGACCCAAAAAATTTATTTCTGCCCTACCCATAGTGGACTTCTCGGGGGGCAATTTTAACCCGAATTCCTGAACCCTCTCAAATACCCATCTCAGGTGTCGTTCATGCTCCTCCTCCGATTTACTGAACACCAGGAGATCGTCCATGTAAACCTGGCAGATCCCTTCATCGATACTCCTTAGGAATTCGTCCATTAATCGTTGGAACGTGTGGGGGGCATTCTTCAATCCAAACGGCATCCTGGTGAACTCATAGTGTCCCCGTTCGAATGTGAAGGCCGTTTTCTCCTGATCCCGAGGATGAAGTCGGATTTGGTGATATCCAGCCTTCGAATCCAGAGTACTGAAAATTGTGGCTCCGCTGTGTCTATCCATGATGTCGTCAAAACGAGGAATCGGGTACGCTTCATCTTTTGTATTTTCATTCAATTGACGAAAGTCAACAACCACCCTGTATTTCTCCTGCCCCGTCGGAGTCTTCTTTTTGACCGCCCACAGGGGGCTATTGTATGGGAATGAACTATCGATGATGATTCCCTGCCTACGTAATTCCTCCAACTCCTCCCGAATGTGTTGTCGTAACGCTTGGGGATAACGCCTCTCTTTCACGTAAGTGACTTTTTCCTGCTTTAACGGGATTTCATGCACTGTTTTACCCGTAACTCCTAATACTTCCCCTTCCTGAAAAAAAATGTCTCGGAACTCATGCAATAAATTTGCTCTCCTCTCTACCCACCTAATTACGGCCCCTACTCGCGCGCCCCTAACTACACGATGACATGCGAATGACCTACCGGCTAATCTCACGGACCACCTGCCCTGCGTATTTTTTACTTCCACACCCACTTTTTGTAAAAGATCACACCCAACTATGACCTGGTATTCCCTGGGCATACTCTCTACCACATGCACCCGCAACCTCGCCCCCGTTTTACCCCACTCGTCCAACCCAATGTTTGTCTCGCCCATTACTTTACACGGCCCTCCCAAAGTAATTAATCTGCAATCGCATTCCCGAATCTGAAGTCCCTTCCCCCTAACACATAAACTCTCTATCGCTATTTTTGACAACAGGGTGCTCGAGCTCCCTGTGTCCACGAGGCACATCACTCCACACTTAGTTTTGATAATAGGCAACCAATTCTTAAGCTTACCTTCTAAGTTGTTGATGGTGCAAGCTCGGTCACCACTCTCGACGCACCCTCCTCATACTGACGTCTGCTTCCGTCTTACCGTCAGCATCTGGCGCCGTTCTTGATCCTGAGCCGCTACTCCCGCTGCCCTCGCCGCCACTGCTCCCCAGCTCCTCCTCCGTCTCTGAAGATCCAGATCCACTGGTCGAGTCCCTGCAAGCCTCACCTCGCCTGGCCGAGTATCTTCTTTTGCGCACCTCCGGCGCATTTACCTCCCTCGGCTCTCCGTGGTATGTATCTTTCCTGCGGAACATGTATGGGCATTGCCTGGCTAGGTGCCCTTCCATTCCACACTCGTAACATCTGGTGCGAGGGCATTGTGCTACCAGATGTCCTGCCTTGCCACATTCATGGCACTTCCTCTCCTCCTTTCTAACATTCTTCTTATCTATAAACGGCCTTCTGTCTCTTGGTAGCGTTTCTCTTCTACCCACTTCTCCATCTCTCTTCTTCCCTAGGTCTTGTCTTCCCCTATACCTCCTTACTTCATTCCTGCGGTAGGATACTCTACTCCATCCTGGTTCAAAAACCTCCCGTTCCTCCTCATCACGAGCACTTGCATCTACCATTTCCTGGGCCCATTCTACGAACGCCTCGTCCCTAGGAAGACCATCCTTCTTGCCAGTATCCCTGGCCAGCTGTACCTTGAGCACATTGGTCATAAAGAGCATCCAGGCTTCAACGGAGCTCGTGTCCATTACCTCTCGCAGCTTCTCATTGATCTTATTCAACTTTGCGAGAAGTCCTGCAGCGTACAGACCGTTCGACTGATTGGCCCTCTTGGTCTCCCGAAATAACTGGAGCATGTCTTCTTCTGGGGCCCATCGCCCCCCTCCATAAGCCTTTTTCAGCCTTTCCTTGATGACTGGCCATGTAGTATCTTCGTCGGCTTGAATCAGGTTCAGAACGCTCCTCCTTACTCGACGCGCAAGGGCAACCCGTAATCTCTGCGCGTCTGCTTCTTCCAACAGATCTGCTGCTACCTGGGACTGAATACTGGCCATGATACCATCTCCGCCCTTAATAAAGTGGTTAAGTTCACCCACGTCACCATTGAACCTTTCCAGGTCCGATATCTCCCTCCTGATATCTTGTGCATTGGCCTTTTTTATTTTCATCCTCTCTCGCTCATTTGTTTCTTGTGCGATCCTATTCGCTTCTTGAGCTGCTAAGTCTGCTCTCGCCATTGCTAGTGTGGTAGATGGATATGGAGGAAACTCTGGATTCACCTGTTCTGGCTGCGGCGGCTCTAAGGTTAACGTTGCCGGTCTGAGAATGCTTTGTCCTTGTTGTTCATTCATATTGAAATATGTTATCCCGGTTTCTTGAGAAGAAAGTGACAAAACAACAGAAACAACACACAAAAAAAATAAATTTAAATACTTCACAAAAAAAAAAAAAAAATTATCCTTGTGACTTCAAATAATTTTCCCGGGTTTAGGCACCACTTAAGTACTTTGGCTCGCAAAACATAAAAAAAAGAGTAATTTGGGAAAGAAACTACACACTAGCAAGCTGGTAAAACACTAACTTTATTTATCAAGTAATCCTTCTTATATAGTATCTGGGAGTTGTTTACACTCTTAGTAGGTTTAAGCTCCACTATTACCAGGGCCTGACCCTTAACTTATATATATATATACATACTTATATTTATGTCATTTACAGTAAATATACCTTATAAATATAATACTTGAGAGAAGGTATGAAAAAAATTAATCTTGTTAGGCTGAGAGAGAGTGGGCGGATTAAATGACCGGCAATAAGGGGCTACTTCATCCCTTAAGCACTTAGTTATTTTCTCGCAGCTCGGAGGGCATAAATCCCTTTGGGAACTTCCTTTGATTGACAAAGTCTATTAAATCGAAACAACTATGATTTTATATTTTATTTAATCCTTCTAGATAGAAGTAATAGAAAACGAAGTTCTTAGAATTATGAAATACAATCATATTGAAAAAAATGTATTAATCGTAGAAAAATTTAATTTAATTCGTATATTTATATAATCCATAAGGGAACCTACTTTGAAAACATTTTACTTTTTATTTATAGAAAACCTGAAAAAAAACCCTGTACCACAACAACCCGTGAACAGGTCTGAGGTTCAGCACATGGTAGATACTGTTTCAAAGACAACGGTTATGCTGGGAGGTGATTTGTCCTAGATCACGCTCATTTTGAGATTTTTTACCCTTATTTTGGCTATCCACCTTATAGAGGCTAGGTGATCCCAAGTAGGGTCCTATATCCTATTTTATCCATTTACGGCTGCTAACAGATCAAGTAAAAGTCTTGCATGCTGTGGGATTTGAACAAGGAATTTTTGCTAGGCAACTCAGTGCTCTACCACTCTGAGTGCGCTCCCTTCAAAATAGTCTTAAGCTTGTACAATATTATGAATATTTGATGTCATTAAAAAAAAAAGTAATATTTATAATAGTTAGTTCCTTCATTCCTGAATCCTCAACAGATATCTGTTTTAAAATATTGATGTTTAAGAAAAATCAATATATTATTATTTTTTTAATTTTAAAATATCGACTTAGAAACTTTTAATAAAAGTCTTCTTTAAATTAAAAATTTAGCTTAATTCAGATTTATCCAGCACTCCTTTATTTCTATATTATAACAACCAACCGATTTAGAAAATCAGTGAAAGGAAAGCAAGGAAAAATATTGTTTATTTCAAAAATACTTCAGTTAGATAATTAATCTTAGAGAGAATGTTTTGAATCTTCTTTAAAAATAAACTAGCTTTTGATAATGAATTGCAATATAAAAATACATTGTGATCTCCTTTATTCAATTGATTTATTTTATTTCTCAATGCACATTTTGATGTTTATTGTCTTATTTATTTACTTCTTGTTGTTTTTTTTTTAGATTAATTAAGGGAATGGCGGATATTATAGTCTAAAGTTGTCTATAATAAATGAAATATTCATTTCATTATTGCGCCATATAACAACGATTGTGTTAATTCATCACCGTGGATAAAATCTACATTCTGATTTATTATTATCTAATATTAGAACAAAATAATAGTATTTTGAAATTATAGAATATAGCAGAAGAGAAAAAATGAATCATTATCGTTAGTTTAATTAATAAATTTAACTAACACAGTAATTATTCAATTTTTAAATTCGTGAATTGAGTAATATGTATTTTAACTAAACATAAAAAAAACATGCAACTCGCGAACCATTAACAGTTTTGGGTTCAGTACAAGGTAGAGACTGGAATGTTTTTATTGTAAAGGTTGTTCAGAGAGGTGGTTTGTCCAAAATGACGCTCAACCGCCTGGGTTTCCTCCGTTTTATTCGTACCCAGTTTATTGAACCTTGGTGAGCGAACAGAGACAGGGCAGTATTGTCATCAGATTCCTCCCCCCTGCTATGAACACATTAAATAAATTTTCTGCCTCAGCCGGATCCGGGAAATTCAAAATGGCGAATCAGCTGAGCCCCTCCGCTTCCTATTTATATATTAAATAGTAATGATGATAATATAAAAAAAGTATTGGTTGAAAGATTAATAAATCCGAATTGATTAAAAAATACAGTTTTGATGCTTTATCTTTAATAAGCTTTCAGTTTTTATCTTGCTACTTACAATCTCATTTAGTGATTAATTCTATTTAAATATACATTATTCAGCTCTTTAAGCTTTAATATACAAACATAAAGCATAATGGAATTTTTTCAATCTGATATTTTTTCACTTCCAGAATATAATTTATTTTATTTCAGTTCATATTCGAACACTGTTAATTTCCGCCTTGATCTCACGAAGACCTACAATTTGGACTCAAGTAAAAGTAACGAATATTAAAAAACACATTTTCCGATTTTGACATATTCACATTGCTTTAGGGTCGATGGACGTTACAGCAAATTATTTAATCTTTAGAAGAATATAATCATTTAGTCATTTATTAAATCTGAATTAACTTTAGAAAGAGGAAAAATAACCCTTTCTAAAGGTCAAATAAACAACTATCTTGAAGATGGTCAAAAGCAGAGTAACAAAATCATTATTGTAAACATTTCTTTTGAGCAGGGAGTTTAACGAATTCAAATCCTTTGGATGTGATGTCCGTGTGTTGCTGTTTACATTTTTGTTAAAACCAACAGTGTATTATAAAGCAGACCATCGAATATGTCATGTTTAACAGATGGCAATTCAAATATTTGTTCTGTTATTTAAAAAAACAAAATGCAAACATTACAGAAAAACAAATCATAAATTAATGATAATCAAACCAACGAATTTATTTTTTGACTAATTAAAATACAGTATTCAATAAAATTCATTTACAGTCGCCTATAAGGCACTAAACAACGTATAATCACTTAGATAAAATACGTTTAACGATAAAGATTAATTTTAATGCTCCTTGAAAAAGTTTTTTGAACACTCTTCTGAAAAGTGTTGGTTTATCTCTTTCAAAACTTTGCTTTTTTTCGACAATAATTAATACAACTTTCCAGAAAATGTATATATTAATAATAATTGAAGTAGTTAACAAAATTATAACAATAGCCTCTAGAATTTAGTCAGTCTTAAATTTATACTGTTATATAAAATATATTTCGTATCGGTTCCATCGGTGACTCCAACACACATAAAGAGAAGAGACAGATGAAGTAATTGAGTGTGTGGTCGCGGTGGCTAATACCTCTCACTCCGGCAACAAGTCGCCTCTTACATATTCATGTCAGGCTCCATACTCTCTCTCTCTCTCTCAATCTCTCTCACTCTCTACTCCTTGTATCTCTCTCCCACACACGCACCCAGTCATTCTCCTCTCTCTCTCTCTCTCTCTCTCTCTCTCTCTCTCTCTCTCTCTCTCTCTCTCTCTCTCTATCACTATCTATCTATCTATCTCTCACTCTTACTCTCTCACTCTCTCTCTGCCTTTGTATGGATGTATTTGTTTGCCTGGACTTGTTTGTTCGTCGGTTGATATTCCCTAATTAATCCTTTGCCAGGCGTCAAGGTTTTTATAACACCACACAACGCTATATTTTGGACGACACACAAAAGACAGTTAACTTTTCCTGTATTCGCTTCGATGTTTCTCGTTGCGATTCGTATAACGATGCTATGTAATGAATATGTTGGTCTAAATCATACGATTATACTTTTAATATTTGGGAAATATGTTATTTTTGTATGTTAAAAAAATACATTAAGATTTGTTCCTAAATAAAAAAGCTAAAATATAATTTCACAAACAAAGCTAAATAAACTTATTTTAGATTATTAAATGGTCTATACAATAATTATAACATTTTGTTGCATTACGTCTATATATCTGTAAGTAAGATGTAAATGTCATGGCTTCACCTCTGGGTAGGAATGAATTATTTATAAATTAATTGTTTATTGTGGAAAAATTCACAAACGAACGGCGAAGATCAGTGAAATATGAAATAATTAATTTTCGATCACATAAGACTTGACAGTTGGAAACTTCATGAGTAGCGCTCCGGCTGTCGTAAGAGAAGGACCTGTGTCAGTCGAGCTCCTGAAGATTATCCCCACCATTCTAATGGCAGTCAGCGATCAGTCTTCGTTCAGCTAGCACTGAGGTAAGACGTGTTTTTACTGTGTTCCCGGTAATTAGTGCGCTGGCGAGTATGTGTTGTGGTGGTTGAGGCCCGAAAGACAATTTTGCGAATCGGTGCCCTCCACGGACAGGAGTTCTTTAATTAAAATTTTAATTAAATTAATTATAGAACGTAAAAAAATTTTCAAAAAAATTTTTGGACATCACTTTTTGGGAAAAAATTCAGGTCCAAATACGATTATCGGTTGGAAAAGTGACAATGAACCCAACAGATACTGTGGAAACGGTTGTGGAAGAAAGCCGAAACATCGTAGAGGCACCTGAACTAGGTTGCTATAGAGGTGGAGAAGAGAAGAGTACCTCACACCAAAGGGCCCAGGAGACGCCCATTAGGGCACAGGAAGATCATAGGCCTGCAAAGGCCCATGGACACAAAGGAAAACGGCGGTCGGTTTCTGACACGGAAGCCGAAGAAAAATGGGCCAGAAGGAACATAAAGAGGGCCAGGGAGGAGGAGAGCAACTCCCCAGAAGAAGGATCGCCAGCTATGAAGGCGGAGAAGATCCAGGACCTGCTTAGGGCCTATATGCTGAGAAAGAAACTATCCCAGAAGGTCCAGACCCATATAAATAGCCTGGTTCGGGACATGACGGGGGTCGTTGTGGGCCTACAGGCACAGTGGAATATGGTTCCCTCGATAGTCCGAAGAGTGGTCGAGGAGGCCCTGAGCACTGACGCCCTGCACACAATAATAGCCGACAAGGTGTCGGGGATAGTGGACCCCATGGTGGCCACGGCTATAGGCGACGCCATCAGGCCCCCACACTGAAAAGTGTGCAGGGAATCATCGATGATGTAGATATGATGATTGAAGAGGCAGACCACCTGGTGAAGAGGAAGGAAGAAGGGAAAAAGGCGCCTAAGGCCCCCGTAGAGCCCGAGAAGGTGGTGGCCGGACCTTCTGGAGTGGACCCGCCTAAGAAAGCTATTAAGAGTAGGTATGAAGGCCTCCAGCCGGCCCCAATGCCCCAGAGGTAGAACAGCGGCACGGAAATATGCCGCGGGAGAAACATGGTTCAGGAAACCAGCGACGCGGACGCATCACCCTGGGAGGAGGTGAAAGGGAGGAAGAACAAAAGAAGAAGATGAGGCCGACCTCCCAGGATTGAAAAGAGGAGAAGCAGAAGAAGGAGAAGAAGATTACGTTCACTGGAGTCCTCGCTAGCATACCCGCGGTGCCAAAGAGGTCTGAAGATGCCCCCACCTACGTGACCTTGAAAGGGAACACGGAAGGGTGGGAAGCAGGAAAGATATTCGAGCAGTTACTGTCCCAAGAGGAACTTAAGGAAATTGGTGCCAGTGTCAGCATGGTCAGAGTGACAAAGGCTGGCACCATCCTGGTCAGGACTGGAGGAGCTGACCAGGCGAAGAGACACTGGGACGGGAGTGATGTGGAAAGGCACCTCTGGGACATAGCTCTCATCGAGAAGCCGAAGGAGGAAAAGGACAGGAGGGAATGGCTGAGACCCTGCTTCGACACTCCCGCGAGGGGCGGCCTCACGAAGAAATGGGTGATAGAGGTCCACCAAGCGATGAGGTCCGCCCTGATGACCCTGTCCACGGAGAGGCTGAGCAACGGATGGTGGTGCTTGACCATCTGAGATTACCTCGACCCCCTACTCTGCTTAGTATGCCTTGAGCACGGCCACACGGCGAAGGCCCTGCACAGGGAGGTGGAGTGCAGGTGGTGTCAAGACACCGGGCACAAGGTCAGTAACTGTCCAGCAAAGGCCAGAGGGTCCAGACCGCAATGTAGGCACTGCAAAGCGAACGGCAGAGAGGGGAAAGAGCTCAACCACTGCGCGGGCAGCAGGGAGTGCCCGATGTATTTGGAGCTCATGGTCAAGCAGGCGAAGAGAACCCGATATGCGTAGGCTGCAGATCCTGCAGGTCAACATGGGCCGAAGACGAGTGGTCGCGGACGAGCTGAGAGCTCTCGCTAGGAAAACTGACATCATGGCTATCCATGAGCGATGGTGTCAGAGGAATGTGGTCGCCGGATTCGGTGTCACGTCGAGGGTAGTCGCTATGGGCAGTGGAGAGAGGAGGCCTAGAGCGGCTATTTTGATAGTGAATCCAAACCTCGACGTCATGGAACTGAAGCAATTCACCACGGCAGATCAGGCGGCATGCTATGTCAGATGGGGGAGGATATCCTTCGCCCTCGAGTCGTCATACATGCCGCCGAAGCAAAGGATAGAAGAGAACGTATCTGCCGTGGAGGCCATCGCACAATGTTACAGGAGTGTGGTGGTCTGTTCCGACACTCGAATGGTAAGACGCGCCACGGTTGTGTGTCCACCATGGGATATATGGGACCTTCGTCTTGCCGTGGGTAGGCAGAGGATCGCCAGAGCTCCAGGACTCGACGGGATAGAAGCCGCTATCTTGAGGATCAGCGCCCCCCTCATTGAGGATGACCTTCTTGGTATCTTCAATGAGTGTTTGTACCAGGGGCGGTTTCCGAGTAGATGGAAGATCGCGGACTTGAGACTCCTCTACAAGGGAGGAGGCAAGGATAAGGAGACGCCTAAGGCGTACAGGCCGATATGCCTCCTCCCGGTGATTAGCAAAGTCCTGGAGAGCCTTATCGTCACCAGCCTGAGGCCGGTCCTCGATGCGGCGAGTCATCCACGGCAGTTCGGCTCGACCCCTGGCAGGGGAACCACAGATGCGCTGTTGAGAGTGCGCAGGGACGTGGAAGAGAGGGCGGAGAAGTATGCGATGCTAGTACTGTTTGACATATCCTCCGCCTTTGACAGTGTATGGTGGTCCTGCGTACTCCAGCGGCTGCAGGAGTTCGATGCCCCCAGCAACCTGTACTCCCTCGTGAGTAGCTACCTAAGTGAAAGGAGTGTCAAGATTAGAGGTAGCTACTACGAGGTCGAGAGGAGGATCGAGAGAGGATGTCCACAAGGGTCGGTCTTTGGGCCGGCCCTGTGGAAGCTCGTGTTCGACCAGTTGCTGGGGGAACTAGAAGAGGAAGGGTTCCTTGCCACGGCCTACGTCGACGACCTGGCAGTCATCGTGGCCGCGAACAGCAGAGCCAGACTGAAGATGCAAGCGGAAAGGTGCGCCAGTCTCGTAGCGGAATGGTGCGTGAGGAGGAAGTTGAGTATGGCCGCTGCCAAGACTCAGGCCATACTCTTAAGAGGCTCCACTGACAGGGCTCACCCTATTATTTTGGAGATCCAAGAAGAGAAGGTCAGATTAGGTGAGGAGGTGACGTATCTAGGCGTGAAGTTTAGGAGAAACTTCGACGCCACTCCTCACCTGGGACACCTGAAGGATAGGGTGACCCTGTCACTGAACGGACTAGGAAGAATAGGGGGTGCATTCTGGGGCCTCAGATACCCAGCAACGATGACCATTTATAAAGGCGTGGTCTTGGGTATCCTGAGGTATGCATCCCCGGCGTGGAGCCGCAACCTCACGCAGCTGCAGAAGAGGAGACTGGCGACTGGCTCTGCTGCGGGTCACGAAGACGTATCGAACGGTGTCGCACGAGGTGGTGCAGGTGCTTGCCAGATCTATGCCCCTCGTTCTTAGGGAGGACGCCCTGAAGTATGAGGCGAAGAGGCATGGGCTAGGGACGCTTCCGGAGGGACTCCGTCAGAGGATCAGCGAGACCCCGAACTTGTGGAAGAAGATAGTGAGGGAGGACTCAATAGAGGAGTGGAACAGACGGTGGGTGACGAGCCAGAAGGGCTCTACGTTGAGGAAGTTCTTCCCCACCGTCCAGTCGAGATTGGCTGCCACATGGGTCCTCCCGGACTACTGGGTCTCGCAGATGCTGACGGGACACGGTGGGTTCCGGGGAAAGCTCAGTGAGCATAGAAGAGAAATCGACCCCCGGTGCCCCACCTGTGGAGCCCCAGAAACGGCAGAGCTGGACGGCACCCGGACGGATGCAAACCGGCCAGGAGGCTTAAAAGGTGCTGCCCCATCAGTAAGGTGCACACCCGTGCACTGGGCAGAACCACAGTTTTTTATTTTAATTTTAGAATTGTACCCAGGAAATTAAATGGTACCTCCCAAAAGTAATGTACAATAAGATTTTTTTTTTAATAAAGAGTAGTTTTTTGGCAGTGGTGGGCGTGCGTAAACCCAACGCATCAACCCACCACTGCCGAACTCCGTAAGCCAGCAATGGCAGCTAGGAAAAAAAAAAAAAAAAAAAAAGTTGGAAACTTCATGCCGTTGTATACTGTGTGATTTGAAATATGAAGAGATTTGAAACCAAATCTTGTGTTCCTTGCATATTGTATATATCGGCGTGGTTTGGTGAATCATCAATCTAAATAAAATTAAAATTAGCGTTTAATGTTTCTGGTTCTTAAATTATCACTTTCTACTTCTTACAGTATACTGTTAGCATAATGGGAACGGATAAAGTGCAATGGCCTTAAGACCTTAACCTCCCTTCATTAAATCTCACCCTACCTCTTACAAGGATGAATCTTAGGAGAGCCCTAGTATCTGGCATGATTCCAATCGGAGATTTAGTCTTCTTCAATTTACCTCATGAACCACTAGCTTTAGGTCAGCATGAGAGAGTTTCTATCGTAGATCACGGCAACACCCTCGCAGGCGAACAAATACCACTTGGAATGATTAAATACCTAAGCCAGGTGGATTGTAATTTTCATGGCGGTTCAACATCCAAGCCCATACCTGCAATAAAATTCGCGTTGAAGCTCCATAACATGTATTTTCGGTGGTGAAGTTCCTCAATAATTGTATATACACTTTCATTAAGTAAATCAGTAACTATTACTTAGGCTCAGGTTTTTATATTATCATCATTACTATTTAATATATAAATAGGAAGCGGAGGGGCTCAGCTGATTCGCCATTTTGAATTTCCCGGATCCGGCTGAGGCAGAAAATTTATTTAATGTGTTCATAGCAGGGGGGAGGAATCTGATGACAATACTGCCCTGTCTCTGTTCGCTCACCAAGGTTCAATAAACTGGGTACGAATAAAACGGAGGAAACCCAGGCGGTTGAGCGTCATTTTGGACAAACCACCTCTCTGAACAACCTTTACAATAAAAACATTCCAGTCTCTACCTTGTACTGAACCCAAAACTGTTAATGGTTCGCGAGTTGCATGTTTTTTTTTATGTTTAGTTAAAATACATATTACTCAATTCACGAATTTAAAAATTGAATAATTACTGTGTTAGTTAAATTTATTAATTAAACTAACGATAATGATTCATTTTTTCTCTTCTGCTATATTCTATAATTTCAAAATACTATTATTTTGTTCTAATATTAGATAATAATAAATCAGAAAGTAGATTTTATCCACGGTGATGAATTAACACAATCGTTGTTATATGACGCAATAATGAAATGAATATTTCATTTATTATAGACAACTTTAGACTATAATATCCGACATTCCCTTAATTAATCTAAAAAAAAAACAACAAGAAGTAAATAAATAAGACAATAAACATCAAAATGTGCATTGAGAAATAAAATAAATCAATTGAATAAAGGAGATCACAATGTATTTTTATATTGCAATTCATTATCAAAAGCTAGTTTGTTTTTAAAGAAGATTCAAAACATTCTCTCTAAGATTAATTACACAAGGGAACAACATTTTTGTTGCATGAAATATTTTGACTAATATTCTACTTCCTCGAGGTGCTGATTTAAGATCTGAAGTCAGTTTGTTTGTATCAGCTTTACTTTTGGGGTTATAATTATAAACTGTTTTTTAAGATGAAAATATTTTTTATTAAGAAAACTATTAAAAAAATTACCACTACATATCAAAAAATTTTCTTTTGTAAGATTTTCTGGCTTGATTCGGTTCACGGGGGCTGTTTTTAATGCTCCAACAATAGTCCGCCATCATGTGAGCATTCCAGTGACCTTGGTAACGTTCCTCCATAGTTCGAATGTCCTGATGGAACCGTTCCCCTTGTTCTTCACTCAGATCACCAAGATTTTCAGGGAAACGGTCCAAATGGCTGTGGAGGAAGTGTACTTTGATGCTCATATTACAACCAAGCTGCTGGAAGTGTAACAACATTAGTTCAATATGCTCCGCATAGCTTTCTTCCTTTTTGTTTCCCAGAAAATTTTGAGCAGTCCAAACGAATTCATTCCAGGCATTTTTTTCAATATCAGTCATGTAACTAATAAAGTTTTCATCCTTTATCAACCTTCTTATTTGGGGACCATCAAAAATTCCATTTTTAATTTTTTCTTGGCTCAAATTAAAGAACTTCTTAGAGATGTATTTATAGCAATCACCACCCTTGTTCAAAGCTTTGACAAATTGTTTCATGAGCCCTAGTTTGATATGCAAAGGTGGCAGTATTATTCGATCCGTGGGCACAAGGGGCTCATTTATTACATTCAGTTGTCCCGGAACCATAGATTGCCTGGAAGGCCAATCTTTTCTAATCCAGTGCTCAGACCTAGCTCTGCTGTCCCATAAAAAAATAAAACATGGATATTTTGTATATCCACCTTGTTGTCCAAGAAGAAAATTCACCATTTTTAGATCAACACTTATCAACCACTTTTGTTCGTTGTATTTGATTCTATCCATTACAGAAGCTACAGTAGCATATTCTTCTTTGACTGTAGTTGAATGTGCAATCGGTATCGAACCCAGCTTATTGCCGTTATGCATAAGTACACATTTCAGGCTACGTTTAGAGGAGTCAATAAATAAACGCCATTCATTTGGATCATACTTCTGTACTCCCATTGCTTTCAATAAACCAGGAACATCTGAACAAAAAGCAAAGTCGTCATCTTTAGAAAAGAATGACAGCAATTCTGCCTCTCGGTTACGATAGTATGAAATTCTTGTTTCTGGGGTTAAAAGATTTCTTTGCTTTAATCGAGAAGCTAGAATCTCCGATGTCTTTTTAGAAAGACCAAGATCTCTGATTAATACATTGAGGTCTTCCTGATTAAAGAGCTGGGGCTCAGAAGTAAAATCAGGGTAAGAATCACTTGTCCGACTTTCATCACTTGAAGAATAGTTTTGTTTTTCTATATCATGATCATTTTGTACAGATGAAGAAGCTTGGGGTACTGGTGCATCGCCAGAGAACAAGACTGGTCGAGTAACAGATAACAAGTTTGGATAAGACCATTTCGACCGGTTATTTTTATTAATTCCATTAATATCAATCACACAAAAATAACAATCATCTTGATGATTATTAGGTTCCCACCAAATCATTGGTGTTTGATACTTAAAATGGGGTCTTTTCTTATTTGCCCATAATCTCAAAGACTCAACACATGTTTTACATACCATATGAGGGATCCAGTACTTGTCACGGATGTCCAAAGCGAATCCAAAGTAATCAAAATATACCTGTGTTATAAACTCTGACACACTTAGCCTACAATTTTTGAATGTATATTCACCACAAATGTTACAGAAATAGTTTGGATCGTTTCTACAGATATTTCTTAACTTGGACATTGTTATTTAACACAAGAGCACAAACTTTTTCACTAAACAACTCAATTGAATTGAAGTTTGAATGTGACTAGTACAAATATATGTCTATCAGCTGTTTGCCAAAAACAAAAGGTGCTGGAGAAAAACTGAGGCTAGATTTGTAATCACCAACCTCTAATTAGTAAACAACAGGCCTAAAACTCCATGCAACAAAAAATTAATAAAAATTTGTTCCCTTGTGTTATCTAACTGAAGTATTTTTGAAATAAACAATATTTTTCCTTGCTTTCCTTTCACTGATTTTCTAAATCGGTTGGTTGTTATAATATAGAAATAAAGGAGTGCTGGATAAATCTGAATTAAGCTATTTTTTTAATTTAAAGAAGACTTTTATTAAAAGTTTCTAAGTCGATATTTTAAAATAAAAAAAATAATAATACATTGATTTTTCTTAAACCTCAATATTTTAAAACAGATATCTGTTGATGATTCAGGAATGAAGGAACTAACTATTATAAATATTACTTTTTTTTTTAATGACATAAAATATTCATAATATTGTACAAGCTTAAGACTATTTTGAAGGGAGCGCACTCAGAGTGGTAGAGCACTGAGTTGCCTAGCAAAAATTCCTGATTCAAATCCCACAGCATGCAAGACTTTTACTTGATCTGTTAGCAGCCGTAGATGGATAAAATAGGATATAGGACCCTACTTGGGATCACCTAGCCTCTATAAGGTGGATAGCCAAAATAAGGGTAAAAAATCTCAAAATGAGCGTGATCTAGGACAAATCACCTCCCAGCATAACCGTTGTCTTTGAAACAGTATCTACCATGTGCTGAACCTCAGACCTGTTCACGGGTTGTTGTGGTACAGGGTTTTTTTTCAGGTTTTCTATAAATAAAAAGTAAAATGTTTTCAAAGTAGGTTCCCTTATGGATTATATAAATATACGAATTAAATTAAATTTTTCTAAGATTAATGCAATTTTTTCAATATGATTGTATTTCATAATTCTAAGAACTTCGTTTTCTATTACTGCTATCTAGAAGGATTAAATAAAATATAAAATCATAGTTGTTTCGATTTAATAGACTTTGTCAATCAAAGGAAGTTCCCAAAGGGATTTATGCCCTCCGAGCTGCGAGAAAATAACTAAGTGCTTAAGGGATGAAGTAGCCCCTTATTGCCGGTCATTTAATCCGCCCACTCTCTCTCAGCCTAACAAGATTAATTTTTTTCATACCATCCCTCAAGTATTATATTTATAAGGTATATTTACTGTAAATTACATAAATATAAGTATATATATATATATGCATACATTATTTAAAATAAAAAATAAAATATTAGTTAATTTGGGAGACCCTTTTCAGTTAACCTTAAACTACACATTACAGTTCTTCTTTAATGAAAATGGATTATACACATTAATTAATCAAAAATCAGTAAGTAAATTGAAAGATCTATAACTATACCGATTTTTTTATAAATTTTGCTAGTCATAATAACGGTATACATTTCTATCTGATAGTTTTCTTGATATTTAAAATTCTAGTTAGTGCTGCTTCTCCAAAATTCATAATAAATTATTAAAAAAAAATTACCGCTCCCACACACAACAGGTCACAGCTCTTCTTTAATAAGAACCTATTCTAAACAGTAATGAATGAGAAATCAGTCAGTTAATTGAACGAGTTATGTGAATAGAATTATCACTAATGTTTTGATACACCTTTATAACTGTTTGTTTTTTTGTTATCTATAACTATGTCTATTCAATATGTAATTTTTCCGGTTGTGATAATACTACTACATCACAGGTAACAATCTTCCGATAAAATCTCATATCAGAGGATTTGTGAGAAATTTTCACATATTTCTAGCCTCTTAACTGATTGTTGAGGAGTAAGTTCGTGAGGGACCAGTCTACTGGCATTTTCACCTTCCTGAAGATGGAAGAGAGAAGATGGTGACTAACAATATCTTTCGACACACCACACTCTCTGGCTAATTCGCGAGTATTTGTGGACGGATTTGACTCAACAGCTTCCTTCAGAAACTCATCAATATCCTTTAATGGTCGCCCGAAGCCCTTCTTCCTTTCCGACGTCGTAATACCAATGTAAATTTTTCAAACCTACGCCGCGCAGTGCACTGGTTAAGGACACCTTCCCCTTCATATTTAATAATTTTACGAGTTGCTACAGCGTATTTCCATTAAAATAGTTCACATTAATTTTAAATAATGTTTTTAAATAATTTACAAATAAAAAAAAAAGAATACGCGATGATAAGTATCAGTAGAGAGAGAGAGAGATTAATTTGTAAGAACACATTTAAAATTCATTAGAAACGGAAAGGGGTAAACTCCTGTCGCGTGTCGGTTCTGACACACACACTTGTTTTTATTTACATTTTAATCTTAGACTCAGACCATAAAAAAAGTTTTTTTAAAATTTAATGCTTATCACATTATATAAATATCTTTTATGTTGTATTAGTTTTTGATTTTCCACTCACTTCACCACCACAACGGCTTTATGATGTCGGTATGGAAAGAACATTTGTTTAAATAAGGAAAAGAGCCTGCCGAATATAATTAAATTTAATTATCAATTACATAAACTAATAATGATTAAAACACGAGCCTGATTTTATTCTTTATTAATTTACGTTGGAGGGAAAAGAAAGAACCTGTTATAATAATAATAATTATTTTACAATAATTTAAATTTCATTGTAGAAAATGAGATTTTATCCGATCCGACCGAGGTCGGGAGCGAACCAACCATCTCAAATATATGGTTCGATGTTACAAATACATAGTGGCGATGTTTACAAACATCCTAACTCTCTTGTAAGAAACAATCACAACTAATATAACTAAATAAGGTACGAAAGAAAATGGAATGAGATGTATTAGCCTAACTGTAAATAATAATGAAGAAAAGGTAGCCATAAGTGCACCTTCTATAATGCCGATGATAAATCATCCCAATAATATCAAAATTTTAGTGATTAAAATTTACTATTTTTTAAAAAAAATTATAGGTATAAGCACGATTATAATTATAAATAAAAAAATAATTATAAAAAATAATTATAATATAATTATTTTGTTTTTGGGTTTTTGTTATTTCAAAATAATATATATAATGTATATATAGGATGTAATATAAATATATATTAACATCCAGGACATTTAATCAAGCGTATTTCCGGATAATTTTATCAGATACCTTTGTTGTCATCGTGCCCTTGGTAGTTGGACTCAAAAGATTTCTTCAATTTAATTTAATTGAGGAGCTGTTCATCAGAATCTATTCCGGCCCATTGTAAGCCAATTAGCTAGATGGGCTCTCTGTGTCCCTTCATTGTTTTCATCCACAAGATATTTTAGTTCTAGATTAAAAAGGATGTTTTTCCTTTATTAGAAGATAAACAATTTATTCTGTATATATATTCTTTTCTTTAAAAAACGAACCTGTCTATTATAAAAAAAAACTTTACCGCGTATATAAGTCATGCGGGATGGTTTAACAACAAATATTTAGACACACTGTAGGCTTTAGTATAGACTAACCGGGAAAAGCTACTTAGGCCTAGTTCTTTTTTAGAAATGTGCCGCAAGGGTCTCTCCGTTCATTCAACCCCGTAGTTAATAGTTTAGGGATTGAAAGTTATTGTTATTTGTGAGGGCCTACTTAAGTATAAATTTAAAAATAGATAATATTAATCCGAAATATTTACCGAATATCGTTATAATTATTAAAACATTTTATTAAATCAAAGAAATTTGCGTATACGATTTAATTTTTTTTTTTTTTTGGTATTACATTCATATTTTGATTCTGTTTTTTTTTTTTTAATTTTCGATCCTTAAGATAGTCTAAAAATTAGGCCAAACTGTGAGCACAGATAAAATAAATTGTATTTGTTTGGGAAAAATTGATTGACTGCCAACCAATTTTCAATTTTCTCATGTACACTGAATTTTTTTTTTTAAATAATAAAGGAAGTACGGAAATAATTACTTAAATATTTTCTTATTAAAAATCGCCTTATACGAATTTATTTCGTAAAGTTACAGATACTAAATTTTTAGTATTTTGTGCCATTCATTCATGCATATTGTACTTTCCTTTATTTATTTCTTAACCTTTTTCTTTTTGTTTTATTTTTTCTTATTTAGAAATATTCCAAATATGTTGGTAGAAGATTTTGGACTAGCATTGGTGGAGTTTAAAAGCCATTTCTAAAATACTGAAATAAATTTATATCAATAGATATATCTATACATTTATAGATTTAATAAATGTTTCGAGAAATAGCCGAAGGACGGGGCTTCGTGCGCCGCCAGGCAGGCAAGGAGTGCTCCCTAGTTTAATATAAAAATTAACGTAAACCTGGTAAATATTAATTTTTTTTAAATTATACATTACATTAAAAATGATACATGACATCCTAAGCTATAAATTGCCCCATATCCGGAAGGTTTATAGAAATAACTTCATGTTATTACTTTTTCTTCTAGATTTCTACCTTCGTTCTTGAAGAGTAGTTAATCATAGTATGTCAACAGGTCTTTAAGTTGACAATCAATACCCATTATAAGAACATTTTGTTTTATGGAAAAACATATAGCTAGGTTTTATCTTAAGAATCATCACTATCTTTCTGCCAATGAATCCAATATCGAAAGCCTTTTATCTTAAGTAGAAATATCTCCCTACATTATTCGGTATTTGACATTGTGTCACTGAACATATAATTTTACACAGTAATATGTGTACATCACTGAAGTGCTTGATAATTGATGGTTAGGGAAATGCCCAAAACAAATGAAATATTACAAAATTAACAATTATGTTTTACAAAAAACACATCTTCATTAACTTATAAACATGGAGGTTCCTTATATAACTTTTAATTTAATTGTAACAATAATGCATACAAACAAATAGTAAAATTAACTTTATCAAAAAGTAACTAAAGTAAAAATGGCCGGTGATATTCATCCAGCTTTTCCGACACTTAGCCCGTTCCCACAGCACCATATATAATATTATTAATTAATTAACATCTTGATTGTAAGACGTTAACTAATTATTATGATTATATTAAGATGTTAATAATAGTGTATCAGTAATAATGTTCACTAATAATTGTTTATGGTAATATACAGCACAGGTACGCAAATACTAAGGCTTGTGAGCATTTGCTTGATTTTGAGAGGGTTAGAATTATTTAAAAAGAGAATAATAGCTAAAGGGGAAATTTGTTATAATTATTTGAGGCTATTCACGTTGCATAGAATATTGATATTTTGTGAATTGTAGATGTATAATATAGATATTCTAGTTAATTATAAAACAAATAGTAATAATTTAAATAAATTTTATTCTGAGACATTGAATATTTTAAATAATTCTTGCAAATTTTATTAGTTTTAATGTAGTACATGTATGCTTGAATTGTCCAAGCGTTGACTTGTTAGTTTTTTCCTGTATTTTAGAGACGAAAGGCTTTGCTCAAAACTTCAACACTTTTTTTATTTTATATTTTTTCTATTATTTTATTTTTTTCATACGAAGTTATATTGTTTTTAAATTTATTTTTGCATTCTCCTTTCTTTTTTTTTTTTTTTTAGCCTCTTGGCCAGATATGTATAAACTATGAGCTGCCCATTTTTTTTATCCCCATAGGACCCATACTTTTTAATCATACACATATATATATATATATATATATATATATATATATATATATATATATATATATGCCCCTACAGAAGATGCAGACATCCCATATTAATGCTGATGTTAAAGAACAGAATAGGAAAAGAGAGATAATTTTAATGGGCGATTTCAATGCGAAGATAGGGAATGGCTTCAGCCAATCCCACGGAGTGATGGAGAAACAAGAAGGAGAATAGACCAAAAATACTAACGGCCAGAGGCTGATTGAATTTTGCTGCCCCGTGTTCTCGCAATTTGCGATGTATACAAGGGGGAAAATGTTCATTGAACATTACGTCATTATATATTATTATAATTTATTTATATTATTTTTTTATATTACAATTTTTTTTATATTTTCATTTGAAGAGAAAATTGTGACATACATACATCGCAAATTAAAAATTTCGACATACATTTACATCGCAAATGATGATGAGGATGGCTCAGTTGGAAGAGTACCATAGCGGATACATGGGAGACCCGGAGTCGAGTCACGGTCCTGGACATATCTTTTCTTTTCATATAAAAATATTTAAACACTTTCTCAGATGAAACTCACCGTTCCATCACCTCTATCGCCTCTAATGAATATGTATCGTTCCGAACGTATAAAAAATAAACATGTGTGAGTGAAAGACGGTAACAAGAACTCCATCTATATATTAAATGATAGCCCAAATAAAAAGTTGTATTAATAAAGTATTCATTTTAATTATTTAGGATAACCCAGATGCACTATATATTTATTAATACAATATTGAACTTTTATTAATGTATTAAGTTGACTTATTAGTAAATTGGTAAACACACAACCAACCTCTGGAAAAATTCCAATTCTAGATAATAAAGTTAGAAGGGCTAGAAAAATAATAACCTAAGTAATTGTCTTCAGTGACATCCCAAAATAAAAATAAAAAAATCGAAAATAATAAATTGTGTTGTTTACATCTTAGAGGCAAAACAAATTTGATATAGTGTTTCTTAAGTGTTTATTAAATTCAAAATATTAAATCAAAATTTAAATAAAAATATTTATATTTAAAATTAAAAAACACTAATTGTAGTTGTTCTTAATTGTGAGGATGAGGTCTCCTTCAGAACGGTTTGGATAGACTAGGAAATATATAAAAAATATAAAGTTAATAAATTTTATTAACTTAATTTTAGTCATAAGTTAATATATAGATTTTGTATGATCATTTTGATACATTGTTCTACAGGAATACCCGTTATTAACTATAAGATATTCATGAATATTAAATTGATAAGACATCTTATGAAAGAAACGTGCCAGGCTACATGGTACTGGTAATAAATACTGAACGGTCGTGCGGGTTTACGGGTTCGAAATTCTTAAGGCGTTATCTTCTACTTGTTTGTCTTACTCCAGTCCGTTACTAACAATATATTCTCACAGAGTTATTATTACCAGCAAACATTCATTAGATACTTGCTAAATTTTCGTATTATTGTGAAACGTTAAGTTATTTATATACACTTGGTTAAACATCAGAACGTATTCATATAACTAAAATATTCTCTAAACTATTAATATTTTAATTTTCATAAATATATATAATTATTTTATACCAAAGGAACCATATAATTATTTAATGTATCCCTAACCAATACTGTAATATTCATGGATTACCTTTGTAAAGGAATGGAAGGTATTCAAATGATTCAACAAATGCGATTTTCAAGATTTTAAATATCGATTTTTTATTGAAAAAACTTTTCAAAAATAGCCTTTGACAGTAAAATTAGCGATTTTCTACTTTTTATGTTTTTTTTATTCTCTTAGCTAGTAGCCAATTAATTAACAGTTAAATTTATGTACTTAAAATACAAAAAATTGAGATAAAATAATATGCATATATGCGTATTAGGTGTTTAATATTACTGGAAAGACCCAACCCAAACAACCTCAATCCGCCACAGTGAACCCACTGAGGGAGACCCACAGACTGCGGTCGTTGAGGGCTCAGCTCCCAACCATTGTCGCCCCAGACAAAAATAAACAAGAACCACTCCCGTTAATAATAATCCCTCGTTCCTTACTTCCTTGATGAAATTACTGTTTTCAGGAACCTGGCAAATCGCAGTTCTGTCTTCATTGCTGTGGTTTTCGTTAACAATTTACATATTTGATTCCTGAAAAAGAAGAAATTTTTCTGCATAATTTTCTTCATTAAGTCTTGCAGAGAAAACTTCGTTCGTTCAATCGAATCGTAACAAAAATAAAGAAAATATATATACGTAAAAAGTTTCTAAATTTTTTAAAAAGATTTGTTGCTAATATATAATCACCGGAGAATAGAATATATAATATTTGTTTGTATCTTTAAAATATGCAATAGTCATTTTCATGTTCGCTTACAATTTTTTTTTATATTAACTAGTTCATTGAAATTTACAACTTACAACTGTATTATAACAATACAATAAGTAAATGACAGGAATGATGCATAGAGGCACGGATAAAGACAAGTAGAGAAACGGCCTAGTGGTAGTAATCAAATAAGAATATCAACTTAAAAGATCACGAGGCTATCTTATTTTTATACGCCTCAGAGGATTATCTTGAATAGAAGAAGTAGTTAGGTTTGAAGCAAGTGGGTTTGAGTGAACCCATGAAGTTTTTCATGAAAAGACCGATATCGGGTTAGGGCAATTCAGCAAAAATTGGTACATTGAGGTCATTATGGTTGACTTATTATTGTTATTATTATTCGCCAAAGTAACAAATTAAGGAGCATTAACAAAGTTACGAAGAATTTTTATTATAAAGATGGCTTAGTGGAGCCCCAAAGTTCTACTACCAAGAAGTCCATATATGTCATATAATTGTCATGTATATGAGGCTTTTGTAATTAAATGGGAGCTTAGAGCATTTGACTAGTAAATATTGCAGCCTTAAACGGCGAGCAGTTTTTTCTCTTTTATTCAAGTATGAGGATTCCAATCTAAACGTTTGCCGAGATGTAATTCTAAGTGTCGAATTGTTTTACAGGAATCAGTGGGATATTGTTAACGCTTTAACAATACTATAAAATACTAGATGATACAAGAGGACAGGAGCTTAAAATCTGGAATTCAATATTTTAGATCTAACTAATAGAGAAGATAAAATTTTGCAATCTGTCTACAAGCAATAAATGAGAATTCGTACTTTACAGTAAGCATCGAAAAGTTCGGTCTGAGAATATATATGAATATTTCTGTACATAAACACTTTATTGGAATATTACAATCTGCCACTTAAGTTGAATATTAACGAATTATTTTTAAATTTAGTATTTAACGCTTCTATTTAAATGTAGACAGTATACTAATTTGTATAAATGGTTGTAAGCCTGGAAATTATATTTTATTGAAATTCGGTTCAGGAATCTTGTTACAAATCACATTCACATCGCAGTTATAGAAATTGTACATTTATATTCTTTAAAATATTAGTTTTTTAGTTTTAGATTTGACTTTAGTTTGAAGAAATGGGGACTTATTTAGAAATTTGTATGATGCTTCATACACACTTTTTATCAATAGATTTCTAGTTTAATCGACACTCAAGCTATTATTTTTAATTTAAAGAATAAAATCGAATTATTTTCAACTTTTCCGAAATAATAGATATATTTGATTTAATGTTGCTTATCATTATAAAGCACTTTATCTTTTAGAGTTATAATTCTCCATAAATTTTTCCGTTTAGTTTTGAATAAGATTCAATAAAATGATAACATAATAGATTAAATGAATTCCTTTTGTAGCCATTGTTTTGTTACAAAATTTATAATATACCATAAATAAATAATAGTTTAGAGAACTTGAGACTTGCCTTTAACACTTATCTTCAACTACTCCCTTCAAATATGCCCCTGTAGGAAAATATATGCGTGATTCAACTTTCGCAAAGCTGAACTATCTCAGATATTTTTATTTATTATAAGTAAATAATAGATTTGTATTTCTTCATAGTCCTATATCTAAAACTCTTAAGCTCATAACTATAAAGCGTGAAAGTTATTTATTATATTTTATTTTTATTTTTTGCTCTGGAAGAAGTTGGTAAGGAAATTTAGGAGAAGATTGATTTTCACATCTTAATACTTATTAAATGTACAACGTCTTATAGCTATCTTAAAACAGCAGTGGAATTATGTGCACAATAATTCGTATACAATAAATTTCATGGAGTACCAAGAAAAGATAATTTGAATTTGTAACTTCAAATCAATAAGATTCAAGCTGAATTTCGATTTAAAAAAAAAATGAAAAAACAACTATATCTAAAATGCATTACAGAAGATTATGTGAATACATATTACATTATTACATTATATACGCGATGCCAATTTAAAAAAAAAAACCTTCTAATTTGGGTAATAACTTTATACTATGCTACAACAAGGGCAAAAAACTTCTTTGTTATGCTCAAACTGTATCACTACAATAAACATAAAAAAATAATGTAACGTTCTAATAAATATTTCCTTTAGATGAAAAAAATTAGTTTTAGTTTGTATTTTTTCAAAGGAGAAGGAATTAGACAGTTGGTTTTACATTTTCGGGAGCCCAGCTTCAAGCTTTAGCTGCCCTTGAAAATTTACTACCAATATTCTCAAGACTTTAACATGCAAAATGAAATCTAAAATTCTCTGCCGAATTTATTTCACAGAGCGAGGTGGGAAGGTAGCCCACAGCCACCAGGGTAAGAATATTACGTTTTCCTTAAGGGATTCCATTCTGAAGGTAATCCCCTGTTTGCAGATTCATTTTCTTGGGATCCAATAAGCTGTTTTTAATTTTTTATTCTTACAATTCAATGGTAAATAATAAATAATTTTTCAGTCAACATTTTGAGAGTCTACCTTTATTATGGGAACTACATGACCATTATATATAATTGCTATTAACAAACCATTATATATAATATAAACAAACAATTACATATGTCAAAATTATCACAGTCTAATAGGAACGTTATGTACTCAAACATTTGGTGATGTATTAAAAAATCCATAGAAGATAATGGCAATTAAACCCGTGAAGGGTCTAGGGTTCGGAACATGGTAGAGACAGTACTGTACTGTGCATGGACAACGGTTGTGCAGGGAGGTGATTTGCCCTGGATCACGCTCAACCGCCAGATTTTCACCCTGATTTTGGTTACCCACTTTTAGAAGATGGGTGAGCCGCTGGAGGGTCCTAGATCCTATATAATCCGGCTCCTAACAGACTAAATAAAAGTCTTGCTGCAGAGAGATTTGAACCAGGATTTTCGGCATGGCATCTCAGTGCTCTACTACTGAGCCACTCAGTTCCCTAAGGACACTTAAGGTTTAAATAATTACTTATGATTGGAGGCCAAGGCTCAGGATGGCCGAAAAAGCCGAAAATAGTAGTATACATAATAACTCAGGCCATTCTAATTGGTTCCAACACCCTCCTTAAATTCATTAACTTTCTTTCCCAACTAATGTTAAATGATTACCCATTACTTTCAGTTTCTCTGTTAATAATCTCGGTACAGTTTTCGACCAAACTCTCCCTTGGAAACCCAACATTGCCCAAATTTCTCGTAGATCAATAAGCTCCCTAAAGTTATTCCATCGTTCCCAGCATCTTCTAACACTTCCAAACCGTAAGCTCCTCATCCCTTCTTTCATCTTTCCACACTTTAACTATGGGTGGCGCTCGAACAAGCTCGAAGAAAGTCTGAGGCGAATTATGTACAGCTCACTTTGCTTGTCTTCGACGCCCCGAAGAAGTCTCATGTGTCCCTCCTCTATGATAAGTTAAAGTGGCTCTTCCCTTCTTTCCGTAAACTCTATTTCCTAGGTTCTCCTTGTACCAAACTATCAACTCATAACATCCATTTTATATCTATAATCTCCTACAGTTCAAATCCTCTATACAATCCCAGGGCATAAGATCTCACTTTTCCGACCTTTATAATCGTTCCCACAGAACCAAATCTTTTGAGCGTACATTTCTCGTCCGTTTCACCTCTCTTTGGAACTCACTCCCACCCTATATCTGTCATGCATTTTCTTTATCCACAATCAAATCTAAACTATTCCTACATCCCCTAAATTCCCAAACATATGCTCTCTAATCAATAAAAATTAATAGCTATAATCACTCGATCACTCACATGATTGATGAATTACGGTTAATATTCCTCACTCATAATGATATTATTTTTTATATTATTAGATGTTCTTATCTACTTATTTATTATTCCATTAGCTTTTTATTGTAAATTAGTATGCTATTTTTTTTTTATTACTTTTTATATTCTCTATCAAAATGCCCTTTAGTTCATTTCATTTCATGAATTATGTAAATATTGTAATATTCTAATAATATAGCCGGTTGGACAGATATATTTTTATTAATTTCTTTACGCTTCTTCTAAGGGACCTGTTAGAAGTAAGTTGACCCAGACTACAGTTATTTGTCTATTCTATATTAACATAATAATAATATTTTCTAATTTCGATCATCTTTGTTTATTCTGTAGTTTCTTAGAAGGAAATAATACCTAGTACCTCGAATGAAAAATAAACCATACTACCGGAAAACTGTATTAATAATTTATTTATAAGCTGAAAGCATTATCATTATTAACCTTCTATAATAAATATCCTATTATTAATAAGAAAGTATTCTGATTTAAAACGAAAAATTAAATTAATGCTCGCAGTAAGTAACATACTTATGATATTATCATGTGATCCATAACAATTTTGGTATAAAAAAATCAAAAATCATAATTGTACCATAGCCTGAAAAATAAATGAGTTAGAGAAAATAGAGTTTCTATAATTTAAAACTTCCGCCTGACTAGCAATATCGAAATATAGAAAATAAACTCATACAAAAAATAATAAATAGTGTAACTAAAGAAAGTAAAATCCAAGTTTAAGGCTTATTAAATGTTCCTACAGAGTCCAAATATCTGTTAAATTAAATAAGTTTAAATGTAATATTTAAAATAATGATTATTACTGTTAGTTATTAAATATCAGGTCTATTCTAGGACAGTTGTTGAACAGATTGAATAGAATTTATTATTCTGTTATTAGATAGATTATTTAAGATCCCAATAACACAGTGTTTTGCAGTTATTCTCTTTATTTAATATTTTTATTCATAAATTTTATTTTGAAAATACGTCATTTAAGACACGGGGCAGGCTACACACTCCCGGTAACACTGGACGGTAGTGCGGGTTTAGCGGTTCTGCATTCTTAAGGTGTTTCATCCTGTTTATTGGAGTTATTATAAACCACTGTTCACAATATATTCTCACATAATTATTTCTACAGGGAAATATTCGATAGAAACTAGTTTTATCAGCGTATTATTGTGAATGAATAGGTTTTTTATATACCCTCGGTTTAACAACATATACGTATTCGCATAACCAAAATATTTCTTAAACTATTACTATTTTAGTGAAGAATGGAGATAGTTGGGGCGTGCAGTAAAAAAAAACACCAAATAAGTCAAGACTTATTTTTATTATTTGTCGGCACACATAAAAATAAATCTTGACTTATTTGGTGTTTTTTTTTACTGCACCCTCCCCAACTCCATTCTCCAGTATATCATCCAGTCAACTATTTTCCTCTCTAATATTACTATTTTAATTTTCTTAAATATATATTTCTTTTGGATACCAAAGGAACCAATATAATATAATAATAACCAATATGAAAAATATAATATGTAGTTATCGTTGTGATAATGTTATAATATTTTAATGGCTCACGAATTGTAAAATTTGTTTTACGGCTCTTAATAAGTAACTGGTAGGTATATATAATGAAATATTATATTTTATGACTCAAATTAATTATGAAGAACCGATAAAATAATTTTGATTCCTTGAATTCCCAGTTTTATTTTTAATTTAGGGACATGCGAATTACGCTAATGTAAACAATAACATCCGTTGAAAGGAAGAAGTTTGTTGCACTTAATAATTAAAACATCTGAGTCATTTACAATTATTAATGTTAAATAGTTATGTTAAGATTAATTTCGGCAGCGATTGGTATTTTTATCAAGTTTAAATGTCCTAATTTTTTTTCATTTAAGGTTATTGTTGCTGAACTATTAGCTATGAGAGTACCTTTTACATATCTTTTTATTATAAATAAATATCTTATTTTAACAAAGATTTAAACTACCTTTCTTAGAACATTATACATTTTCCTAAATATCACGTTCCGCTTACCGTTTGGGAAATCCATCCAGTTTTAATATTTCATATAATTAGGTTTTAAATATTTGTCAAATAAAAATCTTCAAATATGTACGGGTATGTTTTTTGACCTCAGAAAAAAATTAAAACAATGGATTATATAAATTTTAGCGTGAGTTAACGTTATAGTTAGTGTATTAGTATTACAATAAAAATCGAAATTAGATACCATAAAAAATTATAATTAAAAACATTGAATAAGAGATACAATAAAATAAAAATAAAAAGATTAAGAAGCCTACAGGTAGGAATTTGCACATCTGTGACACTTAGCGCTTATACAAAGTTTAAGTAAGACTCTCCGTTTCTGGGAGAAGTGCGAATGATAAGTTTGCGAGAAGTGACTAGCTACTTCTCAATCGGCTTAGGTCTCCATCCCTAAAGGGAACTTTAATTTTACTACCTTCAATATTGACAGACCTTAACTAAAATTAAGAAATTGGCTGTAAATTTGACGAATTAATGTCATTATTATTGACTGTTTGAACTCAACGAATAATTTATCTCAATATCTCTAAAGACTAAGGAACTGCTCGAGATAGCCATTTGAATTTTACAGACTGTACGGCAGAGCCAGAAGAATTAAACTTCTAAAATGTAATGTTTAATGAAATAGCTCGCAATCATATCAATTTGGCAAAAGAAAGCTTAGATAATAGTCTAGCTACCCAAGATTACTGCCCTCACAAGACTGTATTCACTAGGCAAATCTCATGCACAGAACCAGCAGCAGGTAAACTGTTTAGTACAACCAAAAACAAACTCATTAAATATATATTGCTTCCCTGGAAAACGTCATTTCATGAAATCAGACGTCAATAAGTCATACTAATTCTTTTTTTTCTTATTAATTCTGTATTACTTTTTTGCTTATATATTTAAATTATATTTATAATTAAGGACAGGTAACTAATAACTTTAGACTTTATGGTCGGCTTTATAAAAACCGTAGAAAGGGACTTCTGTTCAATTCTAATGTTTTAGGTAAGCTGAATAATGTTTCCCTTCTTCGCTTTAATATATGCAACTCAAATTATGTACCTCTATAGCATTCGATTAACAATAAACTAATGTTTTAGCAATCGTTTAAAGTCTAAAATTAATCTTATGAAGAATTAAAAAAATAATATACTATAGTATAACTTAACTTGCTCATTTTTTCATTTCACGTATCAAATCTGTAGGTAGAGGTTTGTTGATTAGAGTTTATTGTGTGTTAAAATCTATATGGCTTTTATTACGTACATGGAAGGTCAATTGAATCAAATGTGCCCTAGATTGCCTATAAATACATAAAAAATAATAGGCTTCAGAATTAACTTATACGACTAATTCAAAGACTATGTATGCCATTAGCAATCTTTCGAGGATTAAAGCGTAGACTAAAAGGCACACAATGAAAATTGTAAAGCTACTGTGGTACCACTTCTCTGTAATGTATGAACTATTTAACTATGATGGTTAAAGAACATTGGAAAATCTGAATTGTTTTTAAATCGTCATTCTTCTGTTTTATCCCATATAATGACTTCACTGGCTCTTCACAAAAAAGACATGTAGCTAAGACATTAGACATTTCACTCCAACTGGCATTACCTCGTGCTTATTGTAATCTAGCACTCGTTACCGATCAAACGAGACAATTTTCTAGATCGAAATTATGGTTCTGACCTCTTAAGTGTTTAATTATTAATGGAAATTCTCTGGTAAGCGTTATTCGTAAAATATAGTGAACATCTAAGCAATATTAGAGAAAAAAATGCTAAGCAGGAGATGAAACTAATATACTAACTTTTAACTTGAAACTGATACGTGAAATGACTCATAACTTCACATAGCTAAGCCCATTAGGAACTACAATTCAGATGCATGGAATGCACCCAAAAAAGAACCACGAATGTCAATTTTAAAACCAGTCAAACCTTTTAAAGCCATTAACCTTAGACATGGCTTATGCCATTAATATGCCAGGAAATAATATACATACTTGCTGCGTATGGCCAAAACCAACATTCACAGGAGTCTAAAAGAGAGTATGTATACACTAATGAAGGCATGAAGACGTGATGCCGAATATTACTCTCCGATTTCTATAAAACTATATTAATTAAAATTAAATTTTAATGAAGCCCATTATTTAAGTAATTTAAAATAAACAATTTTTTTTCTTATATCGCTTCGTTGTAATTTATTGATCTCAGGTTACCGATTTTTATTTCTTAAGGAATTCCACATTAATTTACTACTACCATAAGGAGTTTAATATTTTTAAAAGCATATTTTTCTACTGTTTCAAGAAAAATCCATAAATTATTCCGTCAATTTATCAAACGGTTGTTTATGTTTTTTATGTAACAGTAGTAGTAGTCATTGAGATTTACATTTCCGTGGCTCCCAAGTATGTAAGTAACAAAATATTTTATGGCTGTTTCTTGATTTTACAATATATTAATTTTCTAATTAGCCAAAACCGTTAAGAAAGAAAGTGAATGAAAAAAATCTTTTTTCACCTAATCGATTTTAGTTGGTTTATGGCCTAATTTCTTTATAACATACATAATCTGCAGAAGAAAATATTATTGCATTGATAACATCAAGTTATGTTGAATTTGGTTGGTTATCTATATTTAAGAAGCATTAATGAATTTTTTTTCTTAATTGTGTCACATGTTTTTTTTCAAACTAATTGATAATTTTCTCGACCAATTTCATAATTTTTTCATACTGTTGACGTGTTTTTTTCAAACTAATTGATCAATATCTCAACTGATTTCATCATTGTTTCATATGAATTCATAATTTCTTTATACTAATAATTTTGAAATATGATTGGCATAATTACGAGTATGAATTGGTTGAAAACAAAATAAGAGTTTCACTGAAAAAACTATATAATTTAATGTTATGGTATATCTTTTTTCCAAATGACATCTCAAATAATAATCTGTCTTGTATTTTTAAACTTAAAATGACAGAAGACTTGTAGGGACAAGATGAAGAGAGCGTAGGAACTATCATGTCCTTAGGTTGTTGACTCGGGTCAAACAGGCCTGACTCTTATCGGAGATAAGGCTACTTTATGTGTGTTGATTCTCGGAGTGTAAAAACAGCCGATATCCACCTAATTTCTGAATTTGAATTGCACTTGTCTGCTTAAATTCGTATCAAGAAGGACTACATAATACTGACTGATGTTGAACGAAAATTACCGGTTGCAACCGGCTACTTAAGAACTAGTTACCGGAACCATTGACAAATTATCAACTGGCTGAGAACAAATGATGGGAGGAGTTAGGCTAAGGTTGTGGCCTGGGAAGGATCACATTCCTCTTGCCTTCAGGAAACCCCTGACCGAGGATCTATTGCCTCGCCTACCGGAGGTAGACCAATAAAACCTAGCCTCACCTCGATTAGCCTCTTCTCAATCCTTTTCTGTGGCTAACTCCCTTTTTGCCTTATTATAATTTAAAATCCCATTTATGTCTTCTCCTCAATACTAACAAAGTACTTTAGTTCCTAAATGCTTACTATATCCTTTCTATTATACATGTTTTTTATTATATATTAGAGCACTTGTTTCCTATAGCCGAACAATATTCTACTTTATTACTTGATACTATATCCTTTTTTCTCCAAAATCCTAACTATTTTTTATATTAGAATCCGTTTTTTTGCCAGAATGTTAAATGTTATTTTTTTGTTTTATATATTTTATTTCCTAAATCCTAGCTATCTCCATTTTATTTCATATCATTCTTTTCCTAAATTCTAGATATATTCCTTTTGCTTTAAATCATTTTCTCCCTGAATCCTGTCGGTGTTATTTGTATTTAACACTCGTTTTTTCCTAAACTAACCTCATTTCCTGAAACCTATGTTCTTTGAACTCTTAAGTACTAACTATATCATTTCTTTGCTAAATCCTAAATATTTCCTATTTTTTTTTATTCCACTTTTTTCCTAAACCCTGTGTCATTTTTATTTATGTTCCTTTTTCCAAGTTCTAGCTATACACAACCATAAACTTTTTTTTACATAATTTTTTCCCCAGACCGTACCATACCGTTATTTCCTAAATCCTAATTAGGTATATCCTTAATTGTATCAGTTTTTCCAAAATCCTATGATTATTTTATTTTATATTTCTTGATTCTGAAATCCTGGCAGCGTCCTTTTTTCTTTACCTGTTTTTTTTTAAATTTTATTGTAAGTAATTTTTATTTTTTGCTGAATTGTAAATAAGTTGTTTTTATATTTCATACACGCTTTACTTAAGTCCATTTTAATTAATCCTAGCCATATCTCCCATTATTTTTTTTTTTCACTAAATCCTAACTATGCTATTTTAATTTTATGTCCCTCCTTTCTTTTTTAAATCCTAAGTGTGTCTTTTTTTTATATTTTTCTATTAAATACAATGCCTTTTTTATTGTGTATCTCTTTACTCATAAATCCTAATTTTGTCCTATTTCCCCTAAATTTTAACTATTTTATCTGTAGTTCTTTTTTTCCCTTAGTAAATGTATTGATAATTTATTTTTATAATATATGCCTAATTCTTAACTCTGCCTTTTTATTTAATATTTTTCTTTTCCTCAATCCCAACTATGTTTATTTTTTAATCCTAAAAAAATATATTTTCCTAAATTCTTTCTGTTTTATTTTCTCTATTTCCCAAATCTTAATCACGATATTTTTATTTTATAGCCCGTTTGTTTTCTAAAGCCTAACTACATCCTTCTTTTCCTTAAATTCCAACTTTTTTAAAAAATTTGTTTGTCCTTTTTTGCCCGAATCCTTACTACACTGTCTTTTTATTGTACATAAAGTATTTTGTTCCAAATCCTAGCTATATACCATTTTATTATCAATCTTTTCCTCAATCCTAGGTATGTTCTTTTTACTTTAAACCATTTTCTCTGAATAGTAAACGTGGTATTTTTAAGGTTTACTCTTCCTACAATCTACGTTTTATGTCATTTTTTCTAAATCTTAACTAATTTCTTTTTGTTGATGGACCTTTTTCACTTGAATCATAACCATGTTATTTTCATTTTTGTATTATTTTTCTAAATCCTAGCTATTATCTCTGACCTTTCTTATACATTTTTTTCCTAACGCTTTCATTTTTGTTTTTTCCTAAATCTTATGTTCTTTTACTCATTATGTACATTCTATAATTTTTTAAATCCTATTTTTTGTTCCTAAATACTAATTGTGTTCTTTTCCTCCCTAAATACGAATTATTTTATTTTAGGCCCTTTTCTGCCTGACTCATAGCTATGTTTATTAATATGTATTTTTTCCTCAATCCCTAACTATGTTAATTTCATTAAAATCATTTTTTTCTCAATCCTATGTATGTTTTTTTTATTTCAAATCCTTTTTCCCTGATTTCTAATGATTTTATTCTTTTATATGCTCCTGTTTTTCTCAACAGTTTTGTCTTTTTTTTCTAAACCCTAACTATGTTCTCTCTGATAAACTTTTTGTTTAAACTTTTTTGAATCCTATTTTCCTTTTATTGTCCATCTTTTTATCTCTAAATACTAAGTATATCAATTTTTTTCCTTTACCCTAACTGTATTCTTTAATTTATATCCGCATCCTTGTGAATCATATCCCTCTCTCTCTTTTCATATTCTTTCTTACCTTTAACCTTATGTTCTTTTAATTTGATGCCGTATTTTATAAATTCTAATCCTAAGGAAGTGTATTGAGTACAGTACATGGTAGTGACCCCTACTAGGTTTTACAAAACGGCTGTGCAAGGAGTTGATCAGGCCCAGAACACGCTCAACTGACAGATTTTTCCCTCAATCAAGGTACCCACTTTGCAGATGCTAGTTGTGCACAGAAAAAATCTACAGACACGATTAAATCGATTCATTGCTGTTAATCGAATGAATAATTTATCTATTATTAACTTGAAATCTAGAGCTCAGTAACCCAACATCTATGATGTTTAAATAAGATTGCTTAAATTAATTCCACGATATCTCCTAAATTAATTCCTCTGAAATTCTCGAGATTAATTAATCAATATTTTCATTCGTGTTACTAGTTCATTACAAACTGCTTGAAAATTATTAAGTAAGTTTTTCATTAAAGATTAGCCAATCCCACAAGAGTGTATAACCAACCGATTTTAATCATTTTTTTTTATACATTTTAGAAAATAAAATAGATCACCATGTTACAAGTACGAATTATTCCCTGATTATTATGAAGATACCAAGTGTAGCGATAATTGAATCTCTAATTATACTGAAATCGTCATATACAATTATGAGTTAAAGTGGCTCTTCCCTCCCATATTTCATCAGTGCTTTCTTATATCATTCCAGTAACTCTCAACATCCTTCATATATCTACAGTCACCTCCCATTCAAATCCTCAGTTCCGATCTCTATATTCGTTCTCACAGAACCAAAGCATTGGGGCGTTCCTTTCTCGACCGCACCACCACAGTGTGAAACTCAATTCCTCCTATCATCCGTCATGCTCCTTCACTGACTTCACTTAAATCCTTGCATTTCCAACACCTCCTGGCCTCCCAAAAAGATGCTCTCTAAGCAGGTCACTCTTTTGCTTAAATTAATCAATAATCGATTGCTTACTTGTTTTTGTTTCATTTTCGTAAAAAATTATTGCATTCCAGCTCATGCATTTATTTTATTTATTAACTCTTGTTATTAATATACTTATTCTCTATAATTGGTTAATATCCTTTCATGATTCGTACTTTTTAGTTATTTCATTTCTATTTTTATTTTAATTATTGTTTTGGTACTTTTTAAATAATTCATGATTTGTATTATTATGTAACCTTCGGGCCAGATATATATAATGTTTCTTTTTCTGCTCATATTTGTTATTCTATGTCACAGATTAAAGTTTCTTTTTTATTCTATTCTATTCTACAATTTAAAGTTTTAAAAAAAATGTATATAAAATGTCTACATTTGAAACTTATATACTAAAGAAAATATATTATAATTTATATATACTGTATATACTACATATTTTATAATAGAGGGATCGATAGTATAGGGACGTGCGGGCAGTCCTGAAAACAAAATATAGGGCCAACTCCCCAGTGGCGCCACGGCTAGTGGCCAATTTGGTTTTTAGAACAAAATGGAGAGAATGTTCCCACGGGTGTGTTTGCCGTCCGGGCTTGGGTTTATCGCCTTAATTAAATCTGAATAGAATATTATTTACTGCCTGAATATAGCCTACCTCCTCGTATTACCTAACAGTTAGCTTCTCTTTTAGTAACTGAATAACCCTTTTATACGGAACATTTTGCACTTCGCTAACTAAAAGTTTTCATTTAGGAGGAGTCTGGATAAGAAAGAGTATAAACAATACTGTTTCCAAGGCTATGCGAAAGAAATAATTAAAAAATATATTATATTAATAATCGCAAGCGAAAAAATTGATAAACACTTTATTCACATCTATGAAAAAACTCTTGGATTCTATAGTTTCTTTCTCAATAAATATCTATATTTACTTGACAGCTCGTTAAGGACACAGTAGTTGATAAATTTATCTATTCCGACAACCTATATCATAAAAGAGATGATTTTCTTTATACATACAGGATGTTTCAGGATTAAGTAGCCAAACTGAAAATTTAGCTTGTATATATTATATATATATAAAGACCATATATATTATAAGGTCCTTAAAACAAAAATACAAATTCTTATAGAGGTATGTCCGCAAACGCTTTGTTTGGGAGATATCCGTGCCTAAACATTTTCATTTATATGAATTATTTATTTATTCGACATACGAGGTTAATATTGTTAATTTGTACAATAAGAGTTGTGTTGATGCCGAAGAATAAAAAGAAGCTTTTGATCAACCACTATGAATTACATGTATATGTATTAAAATTTAATATTTTTAATTTATCTAGTTCCTCCGACTTAAATATTTATTATAATTACTTGTAAACAACAGAAGTGCCGAGATGACACTCGGGGCTAAGAATGATGGAAGAAGGTCCAGGGGAAGACCCCGACTTACTTGGGAAGAAGGTATTAAGGAAGGCTTCACAAATATAAACCTCAAATGGAATAGAAGAAGAGAAATGGTAGAGGATCGTATGGTGTGGTCCTGACTGCACAGAAGGAAACATAACACTGCATGAGCGGTAGAGAGGGTGGACTATGATGACGACGAATTATTTAGGCATATGAAATAAATAAAGCTTATTTTATTTATTCCAACTACTTTATTCACTAAATGTAAACATTAAAATTCATATTAAATGTCGTTCAAAGTGATTTCCTTGAGCATTAAGACATCTTTCTTAAACAGCAGGTGTGGTACTACGCAGTCGGCTGGTAATTTCTCTAGGAGGTCTTATCAGCTATTTACTATTGGGTTACTTTAACTGCACAGTTTTTTGCACCAACTTCTTATTTATATGTGTGTACATACACACGCACACACGTACTTTATTTACTATTGACTTCAAGGTCACGGCCGTATATTGTTCTCGTTTCCGGCCGATCTTGAGTGACCCAGTGACATTACTTTCTTTCTTTTTTTTTTCCTTCTTCTTTCTTCTTTTATCCATTTTATCTATTTTATTTATTTATTTTATCTATATGTATTCAGAATGTTTTATTTTGTATATAATTGTATATAATATTGTAAATATTCTAGTTGCTACGGCTTTACTTAAAGAACTTTTATTTTTATATTTCTTTATTTTCTTTGGAACGAATAAAATGGATCTGGATGAGAATTCGGCCTCCGAAGATTCGAAGGAAGAGACCCCGTTTTCTAAAATAAGTGAATCTGATTCCTTATATTTAAAGAGGCGGATACTACAAAAGCGCCACCGAAATCCTGCTCCCTGATAGCTGGCAACTCACCTAATAAAAAAAAGAATAAATCAAAACAAACAGTCGATAAAAAAACATCATCACCAAAACTCGCAGTAAATCTTCTGCAGCCATCAATACAACTCTAAAAGCAACATCCACTGTTGTAACCTCCCATAATTCACCAGTCAACAATAGCTCAGCCAATAAGAATTCGGATTCTCAAGGTTTTTGACACTGAGCCACCACCTGTATATGTCACCAAAATTGACAATTTTCTGACTTTCGGTGATGAAATCGCCAATTTAATTGGGCAACCAAACATCAGGTGCTACTCACGCGTTCACGATATCAAAATCAATACTAATAGCCAAGACAACTATAAAAAATTGATTAATCATCTTACTGCTAATAACTACGATTTTCATTGTTACCAGCTAAGAGAAGATAAAGCATACCATGTGGTCTTAAAAGGTCTTCACTCAAGCACCCCCACAGCTACCATCAAAATAGGTCTTGAAGAAATAGGCCTTAGCATCAGAAACATATCCTATGTTGTACACCCAACAGAAAAATACCCGCTACTACTATTTTTTGTAGACTTAGAACCATCTCAAAATAACGCAGAGGTATTTCATATATCAAGGCTAGTATAATCCACGGTAATATTTGAGCAGCCCCGACAAAAACCACTAATAGTGCAATGCACAAAATGTCAAAAACTAGGACACACAAAGGCTTACTGCCATCACCAAACCAGATGCGTCAAATGACTCATCTGAGGCATGACACTCAATGTGCACTCTGTGGTGAAGACCATCCTGCTAGCTGTAGGGGTTGCATCCTATATAAAAACCTCTAAAGGCAGATATCGCACAATACTCCATACAAAAAACCTGAACAGAAGACCTTATATGTTGTTCCTGAACCTGGCAATTTACCACATTTCCAGAGCTTCCACATAAATCCATAAGCCAGCAGCATCCCACTACTTCAACGATTGCCGATTTACAGGAAGATATGAAGCCGCCTTCTCAAGCCTACACCAAGACTCTACAGCAGCCGCGATGTCAGACGTCTCAGAACATTCAATCTAAACCCCTAACCTCTCATTCCAAGCCACGGATCCCCAAGGCAACACAACCCAAGCACAGTCCCAACCTCCACGACATCCTATTTCTCCTCACCACTTATCTATATAATCCCTCCGTGTTAAACTTCCTTCAGAACACCCACTTCCAATTCCATCACAACCTTCTCTCCTGGTAAACCCCTCATTACATCCACCAACGAAAGTTGATCTACCTCCTCGTCCCCAACATCGGGCTCAGCACCCAGCCAACACCCCTACTGATTTTCCATCCCAACCTCTTCATCCATATCCACCCCAAGAATATAATCCCACCGATATACATTCCATTGTATCTTCCTTCCTGATAGACCTACAACAAACTATCAAACCCCTCATCACTCTACTCACTAGACTCCTCACAGAAATTCCATTTAACTTCCCGCGATGAATGTGAAGCCACTAGCTGTCCTCTTATGGAATGCGAACAGACAAAACAACTGCCGAGACGAACTTGACATATTTCTACATGAAAATCAGATTAACATTGCCTACTGACTGAAACTAACTTCACTAAACGTTCATATTTTTACATATGCGACTACATCACTTATTGATCTGACCACCCAGACACCACTTCCCACGCCGGTCCTTGCATCCTTATCCATAAATCCATTCCACATTCTCTTATTCCCTCTACCCCAAATGAGGCTATCCAAGCAACGTCTATCATCATATTAACTCTTCCCTTCCATCTTACATTATCAGCTGTATACTGTCCTCCTGGCAATTCTCTATCCTATAACCAACTAGAATCCTTATTCCAATCCCTCGGATCACGCTTTATTGCTGGAGGAGACTACAATGCTAAACACCAACGATGGGGTTGTCAAGCATCCAACCTTCGTGGCAACATTCTTTCTCATGTCTCCACTTCTCGTAGTTATTCAATCCTCTCTCCCTCGAATCCTACCTATTTGCCAACTTCCCTGAAAAAACTCATTAAACTCAACCTTCATTCCTAAACCCTCCTCTTCTTCATTGATTACAGAACGAATTAACTGGGAGCAATTTAGTCATTTGGAGAACAAACTAAACTTACGGATTCCACTCAAGTCTAAACAAGACATTGACAGCGCAGTAGAAATACTTACAGCAACAATAACAGACAGTATAAAAGATAACACTACCATAAACAGAAATATCACACAGCACCTTCCCATCTTGCTAAGCGAAAAACGCAGAGCAAGATCGAAGTGGCAGAGGACTCGTTACCCATCAGATAAAACGTATTACACCCAACTGAATAACAAACTGAGAACGGAGACTAAAAACTACGAAATCCAAAATTTACTTAGTGTGACTGAAAATTTTAAGACTATGAACAAATCACTATGGACGACCACCAAAAATATCCTTAAATTCAAAGATTTTAATCATCCTCTCCTTACTGAAAACCAAATTTGGTTCAGATCTGAGGAAGAAAAATCTTACATATACGCCCAACACCTCTTCAAATCCTTTAATCCACACCCTGATATCCTCAACCCTATTCACATTGAGCGTATTGAAGCAGAACTGGATATCCCACTCCAAATGACTTTCCCATCTAAGGCTTTTCATCCGTCAGAAATATCCAATATTATTCATAGTTTACCTTCCCGTAAAGCCCCTAGACATGACCTAATAACAACTCACATCCTAAAATCCCTTCCTCGAAAAGCTAACCCACTCCTCACATATATATATAATTCTGTAATCCGTACTACCTATTTTCCTGATACATGGAAACTATCTGTAGTAGAAATGATTCCAAAATCCAAAATGCCTCCAGAACTCCCATCCTCTTATCGTCCTATCTCCCTCTTACCCATTGCTAACGCCCTTAACAATAAAAAAGTAAATTTTTTATTTGGTTTATAATTTATTGAAAGCGAAAAAATAATTCTTTTATGTTAGTTATTAGAAAGGACAATTTTCCATGCGAAGTTGTTGTTTGTGTACATTATATATCGTGTTAGAGAATGAACAAGTGCTAGTTGTTTTCTGTGAGTGACCGAAGTGCAGGCCGTAATCCAGCTAGTGCAGGTTGAAGACAGTTTGTTGAGCTAGATAGACTCACGCCCCTAACTTCACTTTCAATAATTTTTTTTCTGCGCATTCGTTAATCAATGAATATTGAACATTAATATTTTCATTTTTTTCTCTCACATTCTATAATAAATGTAACTAAGTGTGTAATTTTCAAGCAGATTTGTATTTTATTTTTTTATCTATAATTAAAGTTTTTTATTTTCTTTTGTATTATTATTACACCATTTCTTATTATATTTGAAATTGATTATATTTGAATAAAGCGTAATGTTGCTTTCAATAATTTTTTTTAATAAGGTTTTCTCTCATATTCAACAACTGCTAGTGATTCGGATCAGCTTGAAACGGAATCACTATTACGGGGGTCGGAGATGTGTGATTTTTTATTAAAAATTGCCGCTCTCTCCATCACCAATACTGGGCAAGAGCCTCTCTCAAAAGCTCATTCTAAAACGTATGTATCCCATCCTAGATAGCAACCACATAATACCAGACCACCAGTTTGGACATCCCACTCCACTATCCAGCAATGTCATCGTGTGGTGGATGTTGTGCAGAGGAATTGGAGCGTGGATTGTACTACACGGGAGCCTTTCTCGATGTAGAACAGGCTTTTGTTCGAGTCTGGCACCCAGGTCTCTTTTACAAAATCCGACAACTCCTTCCTCCTACATACTTTTTAATCATTCGCTCCTTTCTAACTCGAACATTAAATGTAAGTCATAAAGGTTCCTACTCTACCCATGCTTCCAGTGTTCTTCAAGGAAGCATCCTCGGTCCTATCCTGTACACAGTATATACAGCTGACATTCCAACCCTTCCTAACACCTTCATCTCCACGTATGCTGATGACACATTTATGTTATCAGTAAATAACGACCCATATATTGCATCCCAATCCCTTCAATCTCATTTATCAAGCCTCGAAGAATGGTGTCGGAATTGGAGAATTAAAATCAATTCCAGCAAGTCACATCAAATTACCTTTACTTATCTTATCCTTTAATAGTACTCCACTTATAATGTTGAACAGATCCGCCATCTAGAACTCGACTTAGACAAAGGTATTACTTGGAACCCTCACACCCTCACACAAGACAGAAAAGACAGGAAACAGCTAGGCGCTTCCGACTATTTCAACACCTACTAGACAAACGTTCAAAGCTTCAGATCAATTACAAAAGATTTATTTATGTGAATATTATTAGACCTATATGGACTTACGGAATTGAACTATGTGGCTCCACCAAACCATCGAATTCCTCTCGTATTCAATCCTTGCAATCCAAACTCCTTCGCAAAATCTTAAACGCTCCTTATTTTGTCACAAATGAAACCATCCACAATGACCTTAGCGTTCCATATGTTACCGATTTTTCCCATTCCAGATACCTATCATTCCATAATAAACTTCAGGCCCATCCAAACTCACTAGTTTCCATCCTTGTATCCAATCCTATCCCTGACAATACTCCTAAGCGTCTGATGAGAAGATGGCCTCGGGACCTTCTATTATAGAAATGCTATCTGAGTGATGCCAGTGGGTAGTGCCTCTTCATGTCCTGTCATGTATTTATTATAGCCCTTATACTAGATGTTTATATTACAGTTGTACAATTGAATAACATATTTTTTTTTTAAATAATAACGATCACTATGATTTAGATGTTCTACTAAAACTGAGAATGAACATGTGGTTTCAATTAGGTGCTTGTACTGCACATTACGGAAGAGGTCTGCCACAATTGCTCAAACACTGTGTTTAATAAATTGGAGATTAATAATAATTGTCCAAGAAATCTTCCTCAATAAACAATCTTAAATTAAGATTTAAATATACATGTTTCGGCCTATGACGCAATCAATTAATTACTGATACAGGTGGTGGTGCAACCTAAATAAGGTTGTAAAGATTCATTTCTCAATACTCTGATAAATAAATATAACGTTTCGCAGTCGGGCACTTATTGTCAAGTTTCTTGCCCCGAATGTTGTATGTGTCCGTTACTCCTGTTATTTTACATCAATTAAAACTGATGGATTTAGTTGTTTGAGGATAAACCGGAGGAAAACCGACTATTTTAGTTGTTGTAACTTCCCGATGTAATAATTTATAATACATTATAATAATGTAATAATTTATAATGATATCAGAAATAGTAGTTACTGTAATCATCAATAATAAGTAAAATAGCTATGTATAACTAGTAACTACCTAAAACAAAAGTCAATTAATAGCAAATTTCTTTTAAGTAAATTTTTATTAAAAGAATTTATTGTGCTTTAGGAGAGTTTTATATGAGGCGAAATAAAACGACTGTTGTGATAGTGATATTCTTGATAATCGTTTATGTTTATTCCCCTTCTGGATATCAAATAAATCAGATAAAATTGAACATGTTTCAATTTCTGGCCACAATCCTTAAATGTTTGAAGAAAATTAAACCGAGAAAGTTACACTGCTCATTTAATAACTTGTTTCAATAAACCCAAATCAATTACCCCCTTCATTCTTGGTCGTTAATTTTATGGAAATTAATATTTTGTAATATTTCATTTAACCATTATCCACGTTAAAATATGGAATAATGGCAGATTACATTTTATTTGATTTTTTATTTTCATTTTTTATTATTTTTGTATAACTTAACCTTTGAAAAGTTCATTTTCAAAGGCAAAGAACAATGGATTTTCATCAAACAATGATTTTTTTAATTTAACAAACTGACAGATTTTACAAATGATTGGGAGTGTGACAAAAAGAGGAAATGAAAGAAACTAAAAAAAAAACTTTTTAACATTAAAATGATATTCTTTACTGCGAAGCATGAGCGAATTGTACAAATTTAATTATGCTCTCTGCTCCGGTGGGAGTTTACCAAGAAGGCAAAATCACAATGAGGCAGGTTATTTCTAATTTGTTGTCAATAAGTTTTATTTATCTTTTTTTAATGATTTATTTTTTTCGATTTCCTATTACTTTGATTATTCATAACCGAAATAAAAAAAATAAAAAAATACCGGTTATATTCCGCCGGTTTTCAACATCGCTATTCTGTGCTTACATCATGAATTGAATGACAGTGGGGAGTAAAGATTAATATTATTAACAATTAATTAATTAATTAATTAGCCAAGCGAGCGGCCAAAAGCCGAATTAATTATATAAAAGGTTTTAAGAAAGCTGGTCATTCTCTATTAAAAATGTAATGAGAAAATATTTTCTTTTGTTTTCTAAGACTAAAGGAGTACCCATTTTATGAATTATACAACGTTTTTATTTAATTCTACAAAAGTAGATATGTCAGGAGTTTTAGTCGCCCCGATATTATTGTTTTATTATTATTATTATTATTATTATTATTGCTATTATTGCCCCGATGTTGTCAAGAAACAACGACATGACAATGGAAGTCAAGGCAAGAATTACAGCGGGCAATAAGTGTTTTTATGCTCTACGGGAGGTCTTGAAATTTAGGAATCTATCCCGGAAAAGTAAAATATCAATTTACAAGACAGTCATATGCCCCGTTGTGACATATTGCAGCGAGACATGGGTCCTAACAAAAGCAGCCAAAGATTCCCTCAGAATTTGGGAAAGAAGAATATTAAGAACAATATATTAAGGAAGGCGAGCAATTCAGAATGAGAAGCAATGCAGAATTGATGGAATTGCTAGCGGAGCCAGACTTAGTCACGGCCATTAGAAAGAGAAGGATTGGCTGGTTAGGTTATGTTGAACGCATGGATTCGAAGATACTTCCTCGAATAATGGTGTGCGATAATCCGAGAGGAAGGAGAAAACGCGGAGATGGGTAGAAGATGTGGAAGAGGATCTGCGTAGGATGGGAGTGTAGAGATGGAGGAGGTTTGCTTCGGAGCGGAGTGGAACAGGCTGTTGGAGGAGGCCCAGGTCCTGCAAGGACTGTAGCGCCAGACTGTGAGTGAGTCACTAAAGTATAAGGGGAGTAAAGATTAATATTATTAACAATTAATTAATTAATTAGCCGAGCGAGCGGCCAAAAGCCGAATTAATTATATGGATGTTTTTCAGAAAGCTGACCATTCTCTATTGAAAATGTAATGAGAAAATATTTTCTTTTGTTTTCTAGAACTAAAGGGGTGCCCATTTTATGAATTATACAACGTTTTTATTTAATTGCACAAAAGTAGAAATATCAGGAGTTTTAGTCGCCCCGATATTATTCTATAAATTAATATTATGTTTAGTATCTATCTTTCAATCATCTGTATGTTATTATTTATCGTTAAAACCTTCTTCATTGGTTATACAATTGTTAGCCTTAACTTAGTGTTGAATTTAAAGGTAATTTAATTCTTTATTTTTACTGAATAAATCACGTTTAAAAAGACCTTAGAAATTAACTGTTCAGGCATGATACTTTTTAGCATTAAAAAACTGATATCTGTCCTGAGAAGAATGAGTTTGCCGGAGGCAGCGGCCTAGGGTATTTGTGAAATAACATTATTGCTACCCACTAGATAGTATTTTTCATTTCATTTTATATACATACACACATACATACATACATATATATGAAAAACATCCCGACTGGCTAATGATTAAAATGAATGTTATGTTTGCTTCTACTGTGAGTTTCTTCTATGTACACTTGGATAATTATGCCTTATACAATGTGCCATAATGTCCTTCTAACTTGATAGATGATAGTTTTGGTCCAATATATTCAAATATAAACGTACGAGTGCCCAGGTCGACCATTCACGAGCATAGCGGGTTATTTTGTTTTACAATAATAAAATAAATACAAAATAGCAATAAAGAGAATCAAAATGTATATAAAAAATTAAAATTAAATTAATTATGAAATAACATTGAAACATTATATTACACGTGAATTCAACTCTAAGTTAAGTTTAACATTTGTACATAATTATTAATTTCATTTCCTTTTAAGATTTGTTTTATTTTGTTATCATTTTAAAAAATATTTCTCCCTCTATTTTGATTAAAACGTACATGATGGTAATGCATAAAATATGCTAATAGTACATGGGTCATGCACAATATTTATGTAAAATAAACGCCTCTTCTAAAGGGTTCACTAAAGAGGAGTAAATTCTTTAGGAAAATATTGTGCATATTTCAAGAGATTCGAAGCTTTTATTTCGTTCTATAGATGTAATGCCATCGTGTGATAATTTATGTGTTTTTGGCCATAGCCAAATGAATAATAATGAAATTGATTTTAATGGCCAACAAAAATGATCATAATAGTATATTTAAATATTAAATTGCATTATAATTGAACCTATCTCTTTGAGTTAATAAGTTAAACGCCAGTTAAAAAGTTCTATTTTAATTTAATGGAAGCTTAGCAAGAGAATGGGTGACAAAAATAGCTTGTAGCTCTGAAGAGCATTTAGATAATTGCTTTTGTTTGATACCTTGTATTTTTTCCTCTTTTCATCTGTACTTATTAAATGAAATGGGACTGATCAAAAGACGCACAGTAGTTTTTTGTATATATAGTTTGTATATATTCTAATTTGTATATTATATCTTAAGATTTCTATATGAATTACTTAAATAAAACTATTTTTTTTAAATTTCTAAACGAACTGCTCATGCACTGGTAAAAGACTAACACCATTCTGCCAAGTAAGGAAATCTGATATTATGGTAGTATTCGTTATCCACCACTGAGCCACTCCGCTCCTCATTTATTGTTTACTATTATATAAAAAATGTCATATTTAGATTAGATAAATTAGTAATTACTGTTTAAAACAAATATACATAACTTCTATTCGGAAATATTTTGCTAAAAGTACGAAGCTATAAGAATACTGAACTAAGGGAGAGAATGCGGTTAGGAGTTTTCCTGTAGGAGAAGTGCCTTATCAGACAGCTGTTCCTGAAGCTTTATCATTAGAGAAAGAAAGGGGGCAATGAGAGTTGAAGCGATGGTTATTGTTTTTTGAAGGCGCTCCCTCTAATTCGGCTTTTTGCCGCTCGCTTGGAACGTAATTGCGTCCGACCCCTGCACAATTTGCCCCCAAGACAAATATTAACCATCTTAGCCCGGACTTATGTTCTGTCTCGTGCCACTCACCCCAGGCTTATGGGCGTTCCTCTGTGGGCCTCCTTCGTGTCCGAATTATAATTATTTCGGGAATACCTCCAAAGCTCATTACATCTTAAACCATATACATATTCAATATCTCGGTATTAGATAAAATTCTTTTAGTACGTAAAACAGTTTTTATAGCTAAAAGTTATTCACAATCCTACAAAATTCACCACTTTACGCTTTCTTGATTAATCCGTTAATGTTACATGAAGCAATGTTTCTGAAAACTGATTTGTTATAGAGAATTGTTGGCTTGTGTTCTTGTTTCTTAATTTAAAGACTCTTTATGCTGCAATGGCTTATCAGATGATATTACAGTGGGGCCCTAAATTTTTTTCATCAAAAATAAATAGGATAGAGATGATTAACAAGTTTCTGGCACGCATCGCACAGGCTCGGAACCTCATTATAATTATTTCCATTTTACGCCCCTTTCGAAGGACGGCATAACTAAGGATTGTTTACTCCCTTTATAAAGTCCTAGGGCTAACAGCCAGACTGAGAACCCACAATCTTGGACACAGAGGTTGTTATGCTAAACACTAGACCAAAGTTGACCCTCGTATTCTTAAGTTTTCGCCTAGAGCAAGGGTCTGCAACCTTTTGAGTTGGAAGAGCAAAATATTACAATTTACGAAATTTCGAAGTTTTTAAGGAGCCAAAATTTTTTTATTGCCAACAGTAAATAGTATTCGCATAAATAAAGTTTTTTGATAAAAACATTCATGCAAGAGAACGCTATGTATCATGTACGAATCATGATAGTCAGCTTTAAATCTGTCCACTTTTGTTGCGTTAGCTACATATATTTCTGGACCTCCAACTCTTCCAACTTACTTTTCAACTCTGTAAATTCTCCACTCCACAAAGCTTTACTTTTTAAATCGATCAATTGCATATCTAGAGATCCAGTATTAATTCCAAATGGATCAATGTGGATTTCGTTACTATCTATGTTAAGAGCATTTACTTTGAATGCTAAAGTGGTTTTGAATTGCTCAAATCTGTCAGCAAATTCACCATTAACTTTTTTTTATAACTGTGCTGAAGTAATTCGTATCAACACTTGCACTGGTTTTATCGCTATATTGCTTTAGAAATTACAAATGCAGTAATTCTTCAAAACAAACCAGTTCGAAAATAGGTTTATTACAATACAACTTCTTAGGGGAGCGGAGTGGCTCAATGGTAGAGCACTGAGTTGATATGCCGGATATCCTGGTTGAAATCCCAATGCGGGCAAGACTTTTATTTAGTCTATTTGCAAACCGAGATAGATCATATAGGATCTGGGACCCTCCTGGGGCTCACCCAGTCTCTATAAAATATTATAAACATAGGGTATCCAAAATGAGGGGGGGAAATCTGGCGCTTGAGCGTGACCTAGGACAAGTCACCTCCTTGCAGAACATAAAAATATTCCATAAATAAATAAAATAATCCATAAAACAGTACTATCTCTACTGTGCACTGAACCCTAGAGTCGTTCACGGGTTGTAGTGCTAAAGGTTTTTAAATAGCAATGTATAGGTACTTACACTAATAATTATTATTTTAACGCTAATTTTTTAATAACTAAAGCTATAAAATAGATAAATAATAAAATAGGTAATTTATTAAATATATTAATAAAAAATATAAATATGTTAATAAAAACACTTTCGCGGTAATATCCAACAGTAATACTTTGTTTCTTTTTTGACAATTATTATTAACTTCAAGAAAGTAGTTAATTATTATGTTGCCTACCTTTACTTCGGTTTATTATTATATATATATATATATATATATATATATATATATATATATATATATGTTATTATATCTTACTAATATTATAAATGTGTAAATTTGTATGTTTGTCTCTCTTTCACGCCAAAACTATTCAACGGATTTGGATGAAACTTTACAGTAATATAGGTTATACATCAGAATAACACATAGGCTATAGCAAGCGCGGATTTAGAGGGAAGGGTGCTCGGGGGAACGTGCCCCCCCCCAACAGTTTTTAGGTAGATACTGTGGAGAATCCATTATAGTACATGATTAAAGGCCAATCCCATGATCATAGTTGTTAAAATAACAGAAAGAACATGAGTGAAAATATTTGTTTTGATATCCTACTAATCCTACTAATATTATAAATGTGAAAGTTTGTATGTTTGCCTCTCTTTCACGCAAAAATTACTGAACTGATTTGAATGAATCTTTACAGTAATATAGGTTATACATCAGAATAACACATAGGCTATAGCAAGCGCTGATTTAAAGGGGAGGGTGCTCGGGGGCACGTGCCCCCCCCCAACAGTTTTTAGGTACTGTGGAGAATCCATTATAGTACATAATTAAAGGCTAATCACATGATCATAGCTGTTAAAATAACAGAAAGAACATGAGTGAAAATATTTGTTTTGATATCCTACTAATCCTACTAATATTATAAATGCGAAAGTTTGTATGTTTGCCTCTCTTTCACGCAAAAATTACTGAACTGATTTGAATGAATCTTTACAGTAATATATGTTTAGTCGCGGACCTGGACTGCCCGCCAGATGGAACGGACCGATCCTTGCCTTTTCGATCGGAAATTAACTGTACCGCCAAAATCAAGGAAAGGGGGAATGACGCTCAGAGCGCCCGGCACTTGCTGTTAGATCGCCGAGCGGAATTGTTCTACCAGACCTTCGCAGCAACGATCATCGCACACTGCCGCTTAGTAATCCGCTTTCAAGCCGCTATTCCTATGAGGACGTCCAGAGGTTTTAAAGCTTGTCACTCGCCAGAAGCTATGCTGAGATGCTAATTGGGTCTACATCACACAAATTGTAAGTCCCATTTCATTATCATTAGGCCTATAATTATAACTAATTCTTCTCCTGAGGATCAACGTATTACATGGTACCAACCGAACAGTTCAAGTTAATTAATGATATCATACTCATTGCTCCTTCATGCCGTGATCACTGGCGAAGATAATAATAATTCGCACATCTTCGCCCCTTATTGAAATCTTCATTATAACGTTCACGTTCATTTTGTTGTTATTAAATCTTTGGCCATTATGCTAGCATAGAGCATTTCTGTTATTGTTAATTATCGCTCCCAATCATGTTAATCATTTTTTTATTTTGTTTGTCTTAAATTACTTTTGTTTATTAGATCGCTAAGGTGCATGTTTAGTCTTAAGTTATTCTTGTAGAAGCTATTATTAATTTGTATCTCCTCTTACATGTATATTTAATAGTATTTAAGAAAAGATATCTCGCATGTTATTCAAATTAATAAATCAAACGCTTTGTTAATATCTGAGATTTCATTCAAATTCCCGTGGTACTTCCATTTGCTTCCTATTAAATTTTTTCAGTCTAATCACGCCTTAACATTTTGGTGGCGTAAAACCCGGGAATAATTACGATCTCAGATATTAACATAGCTCAAAAAGACATTGCGCAACAATAGGTAGGTTTGTTTCCTTGTAGTGGGGATAAGCCGCATCCGCCTAACTTCTGTGAATCATAGAATTGCATCACACCACGCCAAAGCAAAAAATTAATGTATGCATGCAGACTCTAATCATTACTTTACAATATTATATTCCAACGTATAATTATTAGTGATAATTATGCATTTAAATCATATCATCTCTTGTAAATTCATTTATTTTGCATAATCTAATTGTTAATTTGCAATATCATATATTCTAACGCATGACTATTATAGATAATTAAGTATTCAAATAATGTTATCTCTTGTAAATTATTAATTCTCTTTCAGCTTTCTAGTAAATTGTATAAAATTAAAATGGCTAATCGTCGCCAAGCTAGAGTTAAAAATGTGTCCCAAACAATATTATTAGGTTTGTTTACCCAATTTCAAATTTTCGCCGATGAATGTAAAGATGCAATGGTCGCTAATGATGAGGCAGTAGTTAAAACGCGAATTGACAAATTAAAGCAATTAATGAACGAAATGAGAAAAACCCATAATGCCGTAATCACCGAATCCATTAATGATGAGATACCTGTTCCTTCCGATCTTATGGATCAATTCATTCGAGCACAGACCGAGGCTATGGACTTAGAAGTTCAATCATTGGACCGCTTAGTGACCGCACGTGTCGCACCCCGGGTACCGGATGTCCGGCTGCCCCCCCGGGATTTACCGAAATTTAACGGAGATATCACGCAATTTCAAAATTTTAAAACCACTTATATTCCGCTTATACACCACAATAAGGACATCGATGACGGACTTAAGCTAACATATCTAAAGAGTTGCCTTTCGGGCGAAGCCTTAGCCGTCATAAGCCTTTGGATACTCTGGGCTCAAACTATTCTAACGCCTGGGCCGCCCTAATTGCTCGGTATAACAACCAAGCGGCGCTCGCGTCTCGGATACTCCATGAAATGTTAAATTTCCTACCCATCTCGCATCCATCGCAAAAGGCCCTGGAATCCGTTCTTAAATTATTTTCTGAACTGGGTCACCAATTAACCGCAACTAACATCCCTGACCTGGGAGACTACTTTTTATATTTCTTAACCTTCCGGAGTTTAGACCCCGTTACTCAAAGGGAATTCAAGTTACAATATTCTGATGACTTCCCTACGTTTTCTGAGCTGCTCAATTACATCACGCGACTTCAAATTGCTACCGCATCCGTGTCGGAATTACCGCTGTCATATAATCGCCGTCGCCCGTCAACTAAGAGGAAAGAGCACTCCCCTATGCATCGGCAACCGCAATCTATCAATCGCTCTACTCGTGTGTTCGCAGCTGGGCTGCGGTGTGCTTACTGTCAAGAAGTACATAACCTTTATCATTGCCGAGAATTTAAAACCTTATCCGGTCGGGATCGCCTAGGGTTTGTTCGTAAAGAGGGTTTGTGCATCGATTGCCTCGGACAACACCCACCGGAAAAATGTCAATCCACCCAGCGTTGTCATTCTTGTCAAGGTTTCCACCACACCTTGCTCCATCGGGGCAGCACCGGATCACCATCGCGCCCGGAGCCATCCATTAGCTCCCCCCTGGGTTCCCCTCGGTCAAATTCGCCAAATGTTAGAACGCTTCCACCACGCCGCTACTCTGCTCAACGTCAAATATACAATAACCAGAGTCGCCGATCCTCCCCGGCAGTTCAGACGTTACACGCGTCATCACCACAACCCATGCACGGGTAGCCTGTTGTAGCCACTACACGGTATACGTCCTCTCGCAACTATTTGACAAGCCAAGCCTCGCATGAACCCATTTCCTTCGACGCACCGTTATGTTACCAGAACCCGCCGCCATCCTTTCGTCCGTATCAACCGACCCCACATCGAGATCGCCGCTTGTCCCAAGAAATCACTGTACGCTCAGCTTCGCCCTCGGACAAATTAAAATTTTCTCAATGACCTAATTCTTCCGCCGTATCGCCGCCTTCCTCTCGCGCCCGACCTCAATGCTCGCCTATCCTGTTCGAAAATGATACTTCCTTGTTACAGTGCCGCTATCAATTACCACGCAACCGTGTCGCCGATAATTCTATACCGCTAACTACCATCTCGCATCGATCACTATTGACTATGCTAGGGTCCTCGGGGGGTATGACACCTTCACTGTTGCCCACCGCGCAGGTCTCAATACCGCGCTCTGATCACCAAGCTCAATCATTCCGAGCCTTGTTAGATTCTGGAAGCCAGGTGAGCTTCATCACCATCAGGGCCGTGTCTTATCTGGGCCTCCCCGTATCATCATCCCCAGTCGGGGTAAGTGTCCTGGGGGGATCGTCGAACCTATCCTTCCCCGGGTATACCACCGCAACCATTCAGGTTCCGGACTCTGATCCGTTAAGCTTTCAGTTATTAGTGACCGAAAACATAACCCATTCACTTCCAGCCATGCCTGTGGACTAATCACCCTGGCCGTACATGCGGGAACTCCCGCTCGCCGATCCATCGCTATGTCATCCTGGCCCTATAGATCTCCTCTTCGGAGTCGACGCCCTGCCACGAATCCTCCTCGGAATCGAACCATCGCCTAAGGGTGGACCCACGGCCTTAAATACCATATTTGGATGGTGTTTTATGGGGGAATGTCGTCCTCGTCGGACAAAGCGCCATATTACCTGGGCCAAAGAAGTAAAAGATAATGAAGGTAAGACTTTTCGCCCCCCGCTTCGTCCCTGTCGTGCTCAATCTTCCGCAGACCTAACACCCCATTCCCCTTCACCTATCGCTAACACTGTCGCTCCCGAGCGGCACGAATTAGCAGTATTTAACGCCCTCACCAATGTCCAATTAAACCTCGACCTCCAACGCTTTTAGCACTTCGAGGAGGTCACAGCCACTTCACCTCGTTTCTCCTCCGAAGAACAACGTTGTGAGGAATTATTTAGAACATTCGTCTCCCGCGATGCCCATGGTCGATACATAACTCCATTACCTCTGAAATCGCTTGACTTGGGCGAATCTCGTTACAGAGCAGTGAAACAGTTTCACCGACTCGAAGCCCGCCTTCATCGGGAGCCCGCGTTACGAGAAGCCCATCTCGCCTTCATGCGAGAATACTTGGGGTTAGGCCATATGTCTGCCGTTCCTGAGCCTGATGACGCTTCCGGCATCACATACTACCTCTCTCATCATCCTGTACACCGCCCTGACGATCCGCCCTCTAAAATTAGAGTGGTGTTCAACGCTTCGGCGCAATCCTTAAATAGAAAATCACTAAATGATATTTCTTTTACCGGGCCAAAGTTACAATCAGATATTGTCACTTTGATTACTCGCGCTCGAACGCACCGATACATTTTCACTGCCGACATTCGGCAGATGTATCGTCAGATACTAGTGCCTCCCAAACATCAAGATTTACAAAGAATCGTATGGCGATTCTCACCCAATGAGCCGATCCGCTCTTATCGCCTCCACACGGTCACGTACGGTGTCAGCTCCTCCCCGTTCCTTGCTATTCGAACTCTTCAGCAATTAAGTCGTGATGAAGAGGCTCCTTTTCCTCACGCCGCCTCCATTCTTCGCAAGGACACGTACGTAGATGATATTATTACTGGAGCCTCTACGTTTCCAGAAACCGTTCAATTAAGGGACGATCTCATCGCTCTATTGCAATCCGGAGGTTTTGAACTCCGCAAATGGGCTGCGAATCATCCTCAAATTCTATCCAATCTCGCAGCCGAGCATTGTCGTGTGGGGACTCATTCATTCGAATTCTCTTCCGAAGATGACTACCATTATGATCCTCGTCTCGTATGGTCAGCCGACAAAGATACTTTTTCTTATCGCGTGTATTCTGACAAACTTCCCGCTACCAAACGGCTTATTCTTTCCAAATTAGCTCGCATTTATGACCCTCCTGGATGGTTAGTTCCCGTGATATTCACCGCTAAGTTATTAATCCAACGTTTATGGGTCGGACACTCTGATTGGGATGAACCCGCTCCCCCTGATATCGGGGGAAACTCACTGACAAGATCCATCAGTCTTTTTGGAAGCGATGGACCATCGAATATCTGCACACACTCCAGCAGCGATCCCGCTGGACGGAATCCGCCCCCGAACTAACTATCGGCGCTCTCGTGCTGATCCACCAACCGAACAGTTCAAGTTAATTAATGATATCATACTCATTGCTCCTTCATGCCGTGATCACTGGCGAAGATAATAATAATTCGCACATCTTCGCCCCTTATTGAAATCTTCATTATAACGTTCACGTTTATTTTGTTGTTATTAAATCTTTGGCTATTATGCTAGCATGGAGCATTTCTGTTATTGTTAATTATCGCTCCCATTCATGTTAATCATTTTTTCCTTTTGTTTGTCTTAAATTACTTTTATTCATTAGATCGCTAAGGTGCATGTTTAGTCTTAAGTTATTCTTGTAGAAGCTATTATTAATTTGTATCTCCTCTTACATGTATATATAATAGTATTTAAGAAAAGATATCTCGCATGTTATTCAAATTAATAAATCAAACTCTTTGTTAATATCTGAGATTTCATTCAAATTCCTGTGGTACTTCCATTTGCTTCCTATTAAATTTATTCAGTGTAATCACGCCTTAACAATATAGGTTATACATCGAATAACACAAAGGCTATAGCAAGCGCGGATTTAGGGGGGCACGTGACCCACCGATAGTTTTTTAGGTACTGTGGAGAATCCATTATAGTACATTATTAAAGGCAAATCACATGATAATAGCGGTTAAAATAACAAAAAGAACATGAGTGAAACTATTGTTTTGATATGCTACTAATATTATAAATGCGAATGTTTGTATTTATGTTTGTTACTCATTCACGCAAAAACTACTGAACGGATATGGATGAAACTTATTGAGTAAAATAGGTTCTACATCATAGGCTACAGCAAGGGCAGATTTATGTGGGGGCACGGGGTATGTCCCCCCCCGTTATAGTACATAATTAAAGGCAAATCAGGAACTTACCATCTTGAAGGGTTTCTCCCTTAATATAATAGGGATTCAAAGGTTGTATAGAATCCGTCAGTTTTGAAGATAGACATCTGAAATTTTGGATGTTCGAGTAACTTATGTTTTAAAAAAATAATTAAATTATTTATTTTAAATGATCTTTCACGAAACTTTATGTTGCAGACCAAATTCCACGCGAGCGAAGCCGTAGGCATAAGCTAGCTATTATGTATGCATATATATTATTATATTATTATTATATGAATGAACTAAAGAGCCTCAGCTTCACACCCGCATTTGGCTCGCGAGCCGCAGGTTGCCGACCCCTGGTCTAGAGCATACAGCTGTTTGCTACCATATTATACTTCACATATTTATTGTACATTTTACAATAAATTATTTTATCATTTTTACAGCCCCTTCTCTCTATAGTATAAATTAGTTTTTAGTTTTATCGGCGTTTGTTAAGGCGTGATTAGACTGAATAAATTTTAATAGAAGCAAATGGAAGTACCACGGGAATCTGAATGAAATCTCAGATATTAACAAAGCGTTTGATTTATTACTTTGAATAACATGCGATATATGCTTTCTTAAATACTATTAAATATACATGTAAAAGAAGATACAAATTAATAATAGCGTCTACAAGAATAACTTAAAACTAAACATGCAACTTAGCGATCTAATGAACAAATTTAATTTAAGACAAAAAAAGAAGAAAAAAAATTATTAACATGAATGGGAGCGATAATTAACAATAACAGAAATGCTCCATGCTAGCATAATGGCCAAAGATATAAACAACAAAATGAACTTGAACGTTATACTGAAGATTTCAATAAGGCGCGAAGATGTACGAATTATTATTATCTTCGCCAGTGATCACGGCATGAAGGAGCAATGAGTATGTATCACTAATTAACTTGAACTGTCCGGTTGGTACCATGTGATACGTTGATCATCCGGAGAAGAATTAGTTGACAATTTGAGGCCTTATGATAATGAAATGGGACCTACAATTTGTGTGTTGTAAACCCAATTAGCATGTCAGCATAGCTTCTGGCGAATGACAAGCTTGAAGACCTCTGGACGTTCTCATATGAATAACGGCATGAGAGCGGAGTGTGTGATGGTCGTAGCTGCGAAGGTCTAGTAGTACAAGACCGCTCGGAGTTCTAATAGCAAGTAAGTGACTCAATGCGTCGTTCTCCCCTCTCCTTCGTTTTGGCGGCAAAGTACATCTTCCGATTCAAGAGGCAAGGATCGGTTGGTTCCATCTGGCGGGTAGTCCAAGTCCGCGACTAAACATTCCCCCGCCCATGGCACGAAAGTGGCATCATTGAGATGGTAAAGGGCATATGCGGGTGATTGGGCGCTTTATGATGCCGGAAGCGGTTCGGAGGCTAGCGACTCGGGCGATACCGTCCGCTCCGGGATGCAATTCGGTAACCCGTGCTAATGGCCAACGCAGAGGAGGCGAGTTATCGGTTTGGATCAGCACGAGAGCGCCAATAGTTAGTTCGGGGGCGGATTCCGTCCAGCGGGATCGCTGCTGGAGTGTGTGCAGATATTCGATGGTCCATCGCTTCCAAAAAGAATGATGTATCTTGTCAGCGAGATTCCATCGCGCCACGCGATTGACGGGCACATCAGATAGGTCCTGAGTGGGGGAGCGGTTATCGGTCGACAGATAAGAAAGTGTCCGGGAGTTAAGGCTTCGAGATCATGAGGGTCGGATGAAAGCGCACATAAAGGTCTGCTATTGAGTACGGCTTCAATCTGAGTAAGTAGGGTTGAGAATTCCTTGAATGATAAAACCTGAATACCCATTACAGTACGGAGATGGCGTTTAGTAGATTTAATCGCGGCTTCCCAAAGACCCCCTAAATGGGGAGCCCTGGGAGGAATAAAATGCCATTGAATGCCCTCGCGCGAGGAATTTTGAACAATGGTTTCTTGAGTATTCACGTCTCGGAAGAAACGACCGACTTCGCTGATTTGACGGCTAGCTCCTACAGAGTTGGTTCCGTTATCGCTGTAGACATCTGAAGGACGTACCCGTCTACCACAAAAACGAGCAAAGGCGGCTAGAAAGGCTGCGACGGATATTCCGGATGTAAGTTCTAGGTGAATGGCTTTAGTGGTGAAACAAACAAATGCACAGATATATGCCTTGGTTACGCGGCATCCTCGGATGCGAGCAGAAGATACGGAAAAAGGGCCTGCGTAATCAATTCCTACCTTTGAAAATGGGTATGTGGGTATGATACGATCACCGGGCAGGTGGGCATGAGTGCAGGCACGGGTGGGGATGAGTGGTTGAGGCTTAACGTGGAAACATTTGTTGCATTTAGCGAGGCGATGCCAAACTACGTTTCTCCCGTCCAATATCCAGAATCGCTGACGAATAAAGGAATGCGTTGCAGAGGGACCAGCGTGCAAATTTTGACAATGAGCTTGATCAATGACTAAGTTGGAAAAGGGTTGATCTTTAGGAAGCAAGGCCGGATGTTTAGCGGAAAACGGTTGTGGGTCATGATGGAGTCGTCCACCTACGCGGAGGATCCCCTGCGGATCGATGAATAATTGCAGAGTACGTTTAAGATGCCAATTTGATGTAGGGTCATTGGCTGCTTGATACTCATTTGTGAGAGCGACTTGTTGAATGGCCTTAACTAATATGTCTAGAGCAGCAGATAGCTCAGCGGCGGAGAGAAATCCGGTAGTGCGGCACGCGGGGTTCCTGACGTTATGTGCGAAGCGGAGACACCACGCAGTGACCCGTTGCAGCCGGGAAAGAGAAGAATAGCGGCTCTCTAAATTAAGAGTGGTAAGGGCGGTGCATGAGATAATTTTATGAGTGGTTCGCCGTTTAGAATTAACGAGACCAGGAGGTACGTCGATGCGCGAGGTAGGCCATGAAGATGGCGGTTGAGAGAGCCAGGACGAACCTTTCCACCATAAGGCATGATTGGCTAATTCCTTAGGAGAAATCCCGCGAGAAGCGCAGTCGGCAGGGTTGTCCTTGCCGTCAATATGGCGCCATTGAGAAGGAGGTATGCTTTCTTGAATTTCCGTTACTCGGTTTGCTACGAAAGTTTTCCAACGGTGGTGTTCGCCACGGATCACGGCGAGAGCTACAGCGGAGTCTGAAAAGGCTATCAGGTCTTCGAATGGCTGGGAAAACATTTCTGTAGTTTTGGCGGTTAACTTAGCAAGGAGGTGAGCGCTACATAGTTCCAATCGCGGGAGTCGGATGTTCTAAATAATTCCTCACAACGTTGTTCTTCGGAGGAGAAACGAGGTGAAGTGGCTGTGACTTCCTCGAGGTTCCAAAAGCGTTGGGGGTCGAGGTTTAATTGGACATTAGTGAGGGCGTTAAATACTCATAATTCGTGACGCTCGGGAGCGACAGTATTAGCGATAGGTGAAGGGGAATTGGGTGTTAGATCTGCGGAAGATTGAGCATGACAGGGACGATGCGGGGGGCGAAAAGTCTTGCCTTCATTATCTTTTACTTCTTTGGCCCAGGTAATATGGCGCTTTGTCCGACGAGGACGACATTCCCCCATGAAACACCATCCAAATACGGTATTCAATGCCGTGGGTCCACCCTTAGGCGATGGTTCGATTCCGAGGAGAATTCTTGGCAGGGCGTCGACTCCGAAGAAGAGATCTATAGGGCCAGGATGGCATAGCGATGGATCGGCGAGCGGGAGTTCCCGTATGTACGGCCAGGGTGATAAGTCCACAGGCATGGCCGGAAGTGAATGGGTTATGTTTTCGATCACGAATAACTGAAAGCTTAACGGATCAGAGTCCGGAACCTGAATGGTTGCGGTGGTATACCCGGGGCAGGATAGGTTCGACGATCCCCCCAGGACACTTACCCCGACTGGGTTGATGATACGGGGAGGCCCAGATAAGACACGGCCCTGATGGTGATGAAGCTCACCTGGCTTCCAGAATCTAACAAGGCTCGGAATGATTGAGCTTGGTGATCAGAACGCGATATTGAGACCTGCGCGGTGGGCAACAGTGACGGTGTCATGCCCCCCGAGGACCCTAGCATAGTTAAAGGCGATCGATGCGAAACGGTAGTAGCGATATAGAATTATCGGCGGCACGGTTGCGTGGTAATTGATAGCGGCGGTGTAACAAGGAAGCATCCTTTTCGACCATGATAGGCGAGCATTGAGGTCGGGCGCGAGAGGAAGGCGGCGATACGGCGGAAGAATTGGGCCATTGACAAATTTTTAATTTGTCCGGGGGCGAAGCTGAGCGCACAGTGATTTCTTACGACAAGCGGCGATCTCGATGTGGGATCGGTTGATACGGACGAAAGGATGGCGGCGGGTTCTGGTAACATAACGGGCCGTCGAAAGAAATGGGTTCATGCGATGCTTGGCTTGTCAAATAGTTGCGAGAGGACGTATCCCGTGTAGTGGCTAGGACAGGCGACCCGTGCATGGGTTGTGGTGATGACGCGTGTAACGTCTGAACTGCCGGGGAGGATCGGTGACTCTGGTTATTGTATATTTGACGTTGAGCAGAGTTGCGGCGTGGTGGAAGCGTTCTAATATTTGGCGAATTTGACCGAGGGGAACCCAGGGGGGAGCTAATGGATGGCTCCGGACGCGATGGTGATCCGGTGATGCCCCGATGGAGCAAGGTGTGGTGGAAACCTTGACAAGAATGACAACGCTGGGTGGATTAACATATATCCGGTGGGTGTTGTCCGAGGCAATTGATGAACAAACCCTAGGTGATCCCGACCGGATAAGGTTTTAAATTCTCGGCAATGATAAAGGTTATGTACTTCTTGTCAGTAAATACACCGCAGCCCAGCTGCGAACACACAAGCAGAGCGATTGACAGATTGCGGTTGCCGAGCCCCCGATAGGGGGGTGCTCTTTCCTCTTAGGTGACGGGCGATGGCGATTATCCGACAGCGGTAATTTCAACACGGATGCGGTAGCAATTTGAAGTCGCGTGATGTAATTGAGCAGCTCAGAAAACGTAGGGAAGTCCTCAGGATATTGTAACTTAAATTCCTTTTGAGTAACGGGGTCTAAACTCCGGAAGGTTAAGAAAAATAAAAAATAGTCTCCCAGGTCAGGGATGTTGGTCGCGGTTAATTGGTGACCCAGTTCAGAAAATAATTTAAGAACGGATTCCAGGGCCTTTTGCGATGGATTCGCGATGGGTTGGAAATTTAACATTTCATGAAGTATCCGAGACGCGAGCGCCGCTTGATTGTTATACCGAGCAATTATGGCGGCCCAGGCGATAGAATAGTTCGAGCCCAGAGTATCCAAATGGCTTATGACGGCTAAGGCTTCGCCTGAAAGGCAACTCTTAAGATAAGTTAGCTTAAGTCCGTCATCGATGTCCTTATTGCGGTGTATAAGCGGAATATAAATGGTTTTTAAATTCTGGAATTGCGTGATATCTCCGTTAAATTTCGGTAAATCAAGGGGGGGGGCAGCCGAACTTCCGGTACCCGGGGTGCGACACGTGTGGTAACTAAGCGGTCCAATGATTGGACCTCTAAGTCCATAGCCTCGGTCTGCGCTCGAATGAATTGATCCATAAGATCGGAAGGAACAGGTATCTCATCATTAATGGATTCGGTGATTACGGCATTATGGGTTTTTCTCATTTCGTCTATTAATTGCTTTAATTTGTCAATTCGCGTTTTAACTACTGCCTCTTCATTCCTAATCATTGCCTCTTTACATTCGTCGGCGAAAATTCGAAATTGGGTAAACAATCCTAATAATATTGTTTGGGAAATATTTTTAACTCTAGCTTGGCGACGATTAACCATTTTGATTTTATACAATTTACTAGAAAGCTGAAAAAGAATTAATAATTTATAATATATAATATTATTTGAATTCTTAATTATCTATAATAGTCATGCGTTAGAATATATGATATTGCAAATTAACAATTAGATTATGCACAATAAATGAATTTACAGGAGATGATATGATTTAAATGCTTAATTGTCACTAATAATTATACGTAGGAATATAATATTGTAAAGTAATGATTAGAGTCTGCATGCATACATTAATATTTTGCTTTTGACAAAGCTGAAAAGACGCTGTGTGATTCACATAAGTTACAGCGGATCCGGATATCCCCACTACAAAGAAAACCTACCTATTGTTGCGCAATGTCTTTTTTAGCTATGTTAATATCTGAGATCATAATTATTCTCGGGTTTTACGGCACCAAAATGTTAAGGCGTGATTAGACTGAATAAATTTTAATAGAAGCAAATGGAAGTACCACGGGAATCTGAATGAAATCTCAGATATTAACAAAGCGTTTGATTTATTACTTTGAATAACATGCGATATATGTTTTCTTAAATACTATTAAATATACATGTAAAAGAAGATACAAATTAATAATAGCGTCTACAAGAATAACTTAAAACTAAACATGCAACTTAGCGATCTAATGAACAAATTTAATTTAAGACAAAAAAAGAAGAAAAAAAAATGATTAACATGAATGGGAGCGATAATTAACAATAACAGAAATGCTCCATGCTAGCATAATGGCCAAAGATATAAACAACAAAATGAACTTGAACGTTACACTGAAGATTTCAATAAGGCGCGAAGATGTGCGAATTATTATTATCTTCGCCAGTGATCACGGCATGAAGGAGCAATGAGTATGATATAACTAATTAACTTGAACTGTCCGGTTGGTACCATGTGATACGTTCATCATCCGGAGAAGAATTAGTTGACAATTTGAGGCCTTATGATAATGAAATGGGACCTACAATTTGTGTGTTGTAAACCCAATTAGCATGTCAGCATAGCTTCTGGCGAATGACAAGCTTGAAGACCTCCGGACGTTCTCATATGAATAACGGCTTGAGAGCGGAGTGTGCGATGGTCGTAGCTGCGAAGGTCTAGTAGTACAAGACCGCTCGGAGATCTAATAGCAAGTGAGTGACTCAATGCGTCGTTCTCCCCTCTCCTTCGTTTTGGCGGCAAAGTACATCTTCCGATTCAAGAGGCAAGGATCGGTTGGTTCCATCTGGCGGGTAGTCCAAGTCCGGGACTAAACAGCGTTGTCTAGCAACAGATCGACAGATTACTTTTCGTGATGAATCAGTTATAGTATCGAATTAAAAGTTATTGTTCCTGACTTCTTCAAGCCGTTACACAAAATATAGGAATGTTTTTTAATTTAAATGAAACTAAATTTTATTCTGATATTTTGATTTTAGGACTGTTATTTCCAAGGGCGGGTACAGGATTTGTTTCTGGGGGGCACAACAGGCAGACGGACAAAAACATCAACAATAATTTAGAAATAAAATTGTAGTAACTATCTAAACTATCTAAACAATAGTATTACTCAGGTTATTTCTGTTATAACATCACATGATTTGCCTATAAGTATGTACTGTAATGGATTCTCCACAGTACATAAAAACCCGTCTAGGGGGCATGTGCCCCCGTTCTCCTCCCCTCCCCCCGGATCCGCCTATGGTTATTTCAATAACTCAGAAGTCAGTGAAATAAGATCAAGTTTTCTTTCTTTTGAACTATGTATGCTTCTTTTTTATTAATTTATTGTCTATAAAAAAAAACTAATTAATACCAAATGTTCAATATTTCAAAACAATACTTAGTGGGTACTTATTTTAATTGACACACTAGCAGTAAGTAGGTACTAAACGTAATATTAATTTATAGAATAATATCGGGGCGACTAAAACTCCTGACAATCTAATTTGTACAATTAAATAAAAACGTTGTATAATTCGTAAAATGGGCACCTCTTTAGTCTTCAAAAACAAAAGAAAATATTTTCTTATCAGATTTTCAATAGAGAATGGCCAGCTTTCTTAAAAACATCCATATAATTAATTCGGCTTTTTGCCGCTCGCTGGGCTAAATAATTAATTAATTAACTCTTCAGAGCTACAAGCTATTTTTATTACCCATTCTCCTTCTAAGCTTCCATTAAATTAAAATAGAACTTTTTAACTGGCGTTTAACTTATTAACTCAAAGAGATAGGTTCAATTATAATGCAATTTAATATTTAAATATACTATTATGATCATTTTTGTTGGCCATTAAAATAAATTTTATTATTATTCATTTGGCTATGGCCAAAAACACATAAATTATCACACGATGACATTACATCTATAGAACGAGATAAAAGCTTCGATTCCCTTCAAATATGCACATTATTTTCCTAAAGCATTTACTCCTCTTTAGTGAACCCTATAGAAGAGGCGTTTATTTTACATAAAAATTGTGCATGACCCATGTGCTATTAGCATATTTTATGCATTACCATCTTTTACGTTTTAATCAAGATAGAGGGAGAAATATTTTTTAAAATGTTAACAAAATAAAACAAATCTTAAAAGGAAATGAAATTAATGAATTAAATTACACGTAAATTCAACACTAAGTTAAGGCTAACATTTGTATAACCAATGAAGAAGGTTTTTAAGATAAATAATAACATACAGATGATTGAAAGATAAGTAACACAAAGTTGCTCAAGTAACCTTACATATATTTAAAAAATAAATATGATGAATTTGAATCATCAATGATTCTGATAAAAAAAAACAAAAAAAAATGCAGCTAGTTACTCCTTCAACTGTTTTTTATATTTATTTACATCGCCAGTAAACAAAATATTAAAGGCGTTGCCAAGTCTTTCGGACAAGTGATCCTTCTGTATTAAACAATGCGTTCTTTCTCTGATAAAAGTTACATTTAACAAAATATTCTCACATGTTGGGCTAGTTCCCTTTCTGCATTTATTGATTCATTTAAATATTCTATATTTTTGGTTTTATAAAATTACCTAGATGTACAGAGAACAGCCTGCTAGCCGTTCAGAGATTTTTTTCATAGCCATAGAGAATTCCCTATCGGTAAAAACAAATCATCGAATACCTCAGTCCGCTACGAAATGACGCAGCAACCAAACGCGTCAACCAGTTCGTCCTCCCTTCGCTTCACCTACAGCTGATGTACGATTCACTGTCATCCGGTTCCTTAATTTTATCTGGTCAATCTTTTCTTGACTCACCTGTTATACGAAGCATCGGTGAGGCACTTTACTCCTTAGTCAAAAAGGTAATCTCAACAGTGGCGCCATACCCATGCACTATCAACCGAAAAAAGTCCAGTTTTGAGAGAGGAATATCATCCCATCTGTCTTTAGGACAAAAAGGGATCTTGTTGGTTGATTTTATGTCCACAATTGTCAAAGATGCAGCATATACTGAGACACTAAAAAGATTTTAAAAATGGGTGTGGCTGTGTCATGGACACATCCGTATATTGTACGTGAATTCGTTAGCATCACGGGTAATATTGTTTATATAAAATATTATTTATTTATTATATCAAATGAAACCATAGTTCTTTGGCATACACGTCGTAAATAATGTTCGACGGTGTTGATTGCTGGACCGAAGCAATGTCGAAACAACTTTCTTCATTTCAAAGCATAGTGTGCTGCCACAGTGCACTTATGTCACACTTTAGATGATCGATCGTAACATCATCGGTGGTATTGGATGGCACACAACTGGTTGTTGTATTAACATAGAATGAATTCCAGTGTAGTCAAATCTAATAATTCTTACAATGATTGACCAAGAAAGAATTGTTGCCAAGCTTTTACCACTGACTTTTTGAGCACTCCGCTTAGATGCGTAGATTTATGTATCATGTACTTCTTTATGTTAAAGTTTAACGGTTGATCATCGTCCAATTGACGTGTTAGCTGTTGCACCATTGTGTCTACAACCACAGGTACATAAATACTTGTCCGATGATATCATAGCTGTCTACGTACAACCAACGTATCTGCATGAATGGCAGTCGCTCATGATACGTGCATCTAATGCGGGCAATCTGTGTTGCTTAGGTGGGTACACAAACCGTTCGAACGTGACAACGTGGACACTTTGTCCGAGTCCAGTGATTTTTTACAAGTAACGCAAATTTTAATGTCCGCTACTGGCTCTTCAAGGAAAGTATTGTTAAGCAGCGGTAAGTGTTTTTCTTTTGTTAGCTTCAATGACCGCAGAAACCATAGCAGATCTTATACATCACACTTATGTGTCTGAATGGATTGTTGACTAAGTTACTAGTTAAGTTTAGGCCTATTAACAGGCCGGACCATTGTGCACGTACGGCCACATTTCACGTTGGTCAGAGATATCTTCATTATCGGTAGAGCCAGCTTTCTAGGCCCACTATTTGTGTTCAGCAAAATTATCATATAGCTCATTGTAGTTATATGGCTACAATTGCAAGAGAAAAAAATATACCACGTGAATACATTTTTATGTACTGATAATATTTTGTCCATCAAAACGGAATTATCCTTTTGGTTGTGAGAAGCATCTTTTTAATCCAATGATTAACAATATCAATAATGTATCCAGAGGGATCTGCGGACCCTCTTGGTGCTCACTCATCCTATAGAGGAGATTGAGTGTACCAATTTATAGAAAATGGTTACACTCAATGGGAGGGGAGACCTTTATATTAAAAAACAGTGAAGCTGGTGCTGAACAATATTACAAACAATATCTGTTAAGTAATCCCAACATAAAAAATCATTTTCGTAATATAAAATCGATCTTTATAAAACCATTTACTATAACATGATCTGTAAAAATAAAACAATATGTTAATTGGTATGTAGTATATATAAAGGGAATACAATTGAAACATAAATATACTAGTGTATCTTTGCTAAAGTAAGTAAATAAAGTAGCAATAGAGTAAGTGAAATGGGAAGTCAAAGTGGTAATTTACACTTTATTCCATTTGTCCTACTTGAAAAAAAAAAAACTCTTTTTCAATATTTATTTATTAGTGGAATTGGGTAAGAAAAAGATACTTAATGGCAAGCGCTAAAGTTGCTGTGCTCAAGTTCCTTGGTTCAAATCGAACTTAGCAGATAAATACTTGATCTGTAAACAGCCATAGACGTACCCTTTGGAATCATGGTCTAAACTAGCCTCTATAAATTGGTTTTCCTTATTTGGTGGAAAACATAGAGCTTGAGAGTATTTTCGACTGAATCAATACACAACCGTTGGCTTCGGAAACAGTACGGTCTCCACAAGATACTGAACCTTGTACACCCATAATGGGTAATTGTGATACAGGTTTTTATATACTCTATACTAAAATGTACGTATTAATAAAGAACTAACAATTTAAATACTACATGATAGGAGATTTAAAAAAACAGTAAAAATTATGCAGTCAAACAAAAATAAATAAATAGAAAAACAAGTAAATAAAGGCAATTAAATTAAGTAATTTTTTCATATAGGTTTATGAAATATTTAATAATTTTCAGATTTGTTCCTTATTGATGAAAAAGATAATGATTAATAAATAATTCACAGAAATTATATAAAATAAAAAGCTGGACTGGTTCGGTCATATAATTGCCATTTTAAGGAATGCAAAGTCATCCTCTTTAAATATTTAGGTAAAATTTTTCGTTTTCAAACTAGAGTGCACAAAATATTGTGTAATTTTAAATTTTAAAAATCATTGCATCTTTAATATAAAACAGACCCACATTATATTCTGTAATAATATTTATTTTCTTACATTAAAGTCATAGGTGGAAATTATCGTGTTTCAATTCTTTAGAATTTTAAAATTAGCATAAGAAATTTTTAATTAATCTTTAGTTTACCATATTAAATCTACACCCCCGGTGAATAAGTGGTTAAGTCAGATTTTCTCCAAAATGATTTTTTTGTACTTGCTAAGCATGGGTGTGGCACTTTACTCCTTAGTCAAAAAGGTAATCGTTTTATTTTCGAAGTGAATGAGATACTAAGTCAGGAATTGGCTAGAAAAGGAGTTATTGCTAATATTTCAAATTCGTTTCAAACCAAAAACTACAAGTACGACACCATTCTGCTACCCTCAATACAGTTAACTAGTTCTGGACAAAATTTGACTTAACCACCATTTACCGGGGCTGTAGAAATATGATGACCTTATCAAAGAGGTGGCGCCTTACTCATACACTATCAACCGAAAAAGCCCAGTTTTGAGAGAGGAATATCATCCCATCTGTCTTTAGGACAAAAAGGGATTTTTTGGTTGATTTTATGTCCACAATTGTCAAAGATGCAGCATACACTGAGACACTAAAAAGATTTTAAAAATGGGTGTGCCTGTTTCATGGTCACAACCTTGTATTGTGAATACGTTTACGTGACGGGTAATTTTTTGAAAAAAAAAATGATGACTTATTTGATGATTTAGATTTTATGACATATCAATATGACGAAGATAAATTCAGCATGAGACTGTAAAATACTAAGTTAAATTATTTTTCATTTAAAATGGTATAAATTAAAATTACATCCCTTTGATAGTTTGACCAAATTTCCCGGTACGAAAAGTATTTTTTATGGTACTCAAAGACACTGTGATGCATTTCATTTTTGTTGGTCTTTTTTGGGAGAGCGGAGAAATTGTAAATTTATATTATTTTGGCTTACTTCGTTCGAAAAGAGAAAACAATAAGCATATCGAATGACAGGTCAGGTTAAAAAAAGAAAAGAAAAAACATACAGCAACAATAGACTACTGAATTGGTTTTGTAAAACACTTTAATAATTGATTGTATTTTTTATTACGTTCTAAAAAAATTATGGTAGAGTCTGTCGGTTCATCCAGCTGTGAGCTGCACTTCTGCCTCATCTGTACTATTCCTTTTCCATTTTCATTTTTAAAGCTGAAATCCGTACATTATCAATTTATTATTTTAAAGTGCTAGGTTTTCATCTGAAAAAATCGATTATCTAATTGTTAAGTGGTGTAAATAGTAAATGTAGTTTTATACTTATGCTATTTTTTGGGGTATTAAATATATTTTAATATTTTTTTTATTTTTGGGATGCCAGAGTACTCGTTTAAGATAATTACTGAAATTATTATTTCTTTAAACGTCCTAGCTTTATTATGAATTGGATTCTTTTCCAGACATTTGTTTTGTATTTATCGATTTACTAATCAGTCATATTAAATAAATTAAAATAAAACCATCAATACGGTATTCATAAATATATAGTGTTGTTGTTGTTTGTTTACTTAACGTTACTTTTTGCTGCTATGGCTAGTCGGACCATGCTACATTGGGAGCTCTGAATTTTGCCTATCCAGGATTAATTAGGGTAGGGATATTTAACGAATGCCTAACATCGTACAGGCTCGGGCCCACCGTTTAACGTCCCTTCCGAAGGACGGCATAACTAGGGATTTTTTACTGCCTTTAAAAAATCCTAGGGCCACCTGCCGGGCGACGAACCCGCGATCTTGGGCTTAGTAGTTTGTTACGCTAACCACTAGACCACAGGTAAAATTAGCACCAACAAAATTATAATGATTATAATTTAATTATACAATCTGAAATAAGATTAATGATTCAGATATAATACAGAGGATTGCAATAAAATACAGAACTTAAATTAAAACTTATCTGGCAAATCAGGGATACATATCGAATTATTCTTGTCCGGTATGGTGGAGCCTCTCCCGCTTCGCGCCATATGTCCTGTCCCAAATCACTTCTCTGCCTGCATCTGCGTCTGCTGCTCATGTTCTTCGACTTACGTTTCTTCAGAGAATGTCCTTCAAGAGGAGGAGTCTTGGACCACCCTCTTCCGTACCTCTTCAACCTCCCTCACAAAGGAGTCTTGCTACCATCCTGAGTGGTCTAGTTCTTGTAATCGTCTTTTTCTAATTATGCAGATTCATTTACTTTTCTAATAAATTACGATAAATAGCACTTACTACTAAAGTATATTTATCTACGAAAGAGTATCCTGCCCACTTCTAATAACCAATAAAATGTGAAGTAGCTTTCAAATTAGGAAACTAACGATTCATCTTCTACTTACTCTAATAGGTCAATTAATTATTTATATGCCTGGTTAATTTTGTAATATCTTTAAAGAAAACAAACTTGTAGTACCTCGTTTACTAGTTCCTATAAGTATATAAGTCCGAAATTCTAATTCTTGTGTTGTTTTTTTTTCCATTTTTGGCACTTTTCTGAACGCAGTCTACTTTCTCTAAATGAGGCGTTTAGTACCAAAACCAGTTCGATCCCATTCTTATCAAAAACATTTTGTTAACGTGTTTTGAAATTTTAAAAGGTATTCTAAAAGTGTGTTTAACTTTATGGGTTTAAAGCGGTTCCATTCCATACAAAATTGGCCTCAAAGTAGGTGTTGTGAAAAACGCTGCGAGCGTTAATCAAAAACGAACTACAACCCACTGACCGCTATCCCGCGATCTCTGGTGTAGAAGGTTGTTAATTTGACCCCTTTCTATAAGTGACCAAGAATGTTTTTTTTAGTAGTAGAAAAACGTAAACTCGTTGGTATAGGTGTAAAAATCCGAGGATGGCTACACATTTTCGAATAAGTTAATGCAGAATACTAAAGTAGATTGTTATGTTACAATTAAGGCTTACATCCTTTGAGCTGCAAACTTGACCGCGGTGCTTAGCTACACAGCGCTGTTGCCTTCCCTCAAGCTACCGTGGAACAATGCCGCCTCCAACAAAGACTGCTTAGCGTCAATGGATAGCGGCATAATGGAATCATTAGTTCTTCCCCGTTCTTATTAATTGGAGTAAATTCAATATCCTTTCAGCCGGTCATTTCCCCGGATTTATTACTATGCTTGTTATGATTCATCGAGCGCTTACTGGAAATTAGTGCGAAGTGCGCGAATTTATTTAACCAAATAAAACAACGGAGAAGACATTAATTTTACCATCAGATATAATTTTAAAATATTATCAAACATTAAAAACTTTATTCTTTTTTTTTTTTCTACACGAAAGATTTAAACAGGAAGAGAATTGGAACAGAGAATTGGCATTACGTATAATTAAAGTGAATAGGAACTTTTATTCTATCAATTTAATTTGCAAAGCCATTAAATTAAGGTGCTAGAACAATTTATGAATGCGTTACTTAATTACTCGTCGACTCTAAATGGTTTTCCGTTGGTACCAATATTAAGGAGCTCCAACACACATATCAGATATGGTGTTATTCATGCTGGAAACAAAACTCTTTCTTTGTTAGTTTGCATTTTCACATTGACTAGTCCAAGTTTCATGATGGTATTGGAAAGTAAATTAAGGAATTTTACCAGCAGAATCATGTCTGTTCAATTTAGATATATTAATATGTGACGTAAGCTAATTAGTTCTAGGAATTGGGGCCATGGTGTTTCACATCTAACAACAGAATTACGTTTTGATGAACAAGTTTCATGTTTAACTTGAACTGTAATGAAGAGATAATAATTTTTTTAATCATGTTTAAAATTAAACTGATCCTTTGTTTATACGATTAGATCTATTTTGAATACAATTGTTATTTGAAATGAGCAATTAAGAAATTACCGTCATCGAAATATTTTAACAAACTAATTAAAACAGATATTTATAACTGGTCTAGTAAACCAATAATAGATACGAATAATACATTTCAAAAATTAATCAACGTACTTTTTTATGCTAACCACTACACCACAGGTCACCCCAAATGATTAAGTAAAAATAAAACCAGTTTTTATCATATATAAAAATACATTCGATTTATTATAATGCAATTGGGAAAAACAACAATGTAAAGCCTTATGTTTCAAATCTAGTAATACACCTACTTACCAGTCGACGTTTCGCCTATTCAGGCATTATCAAGACACAAAAAAAAAAAGGGTTATGTTAATCACATCTCGAAGAAAAAGGTGCAGTACATCCCAACGATCAACAGCCCAAACAGGCTCTAAACATGAGACAGCACCCCACCACCAAGACATTCAACTTACAACTGAAAAGAAGATAATACGCAACCAGCTGGGAAGGTTATAGAATCAGCTGATCCACAAAACATATCAAATAATACTAACCTATATAAATTTATACACATTAGCAAAGTTAGCCATTTTTTTCTTTTAAAATATTCAACGTTTCCGAACAATATTGGTTCAAATTTCTACAATCTGTTTTATAATTAACCAAATGTCAATATTTTGCGCAATCTGCATGGCCTCGAACAACTTCCTTCTAGATCCATCACTCTCTTTGCAAACAACTTTAGCATTCTCAAAATCAAATTGATGCTTACAGGTTTTGGTATGCTGTGCCAATGCTGTGTTAGGTTCTTGGCCAAAATATTTTTACAATCATATTGATGCTGATACATTCTTTTGTGCAGCAATTGTGATGTTTCACCAATGTATATCTTAGGGCATTGTAAACAGCTAATCTCATACACTACATCCGATTGTTGCTGTGTAAGTATTTTATCTTTTAATGGCGTGTAAAATGTGCTCATCTTATTTGTAATCCTATTCGCAAGCCTAATCTCGTAAACATCGTACTCTTTAAATATATCCTTAACACATGACCTTAATACAAGTGCCTGCAAAGAAGACACCATTTACATTATCTCTCTCGGCACCACCACTATCCGACATTGCAAGATCCCCACCACTAGAAGTACGGTTCATATTATTGTGAATCTTGTTATAGTTCAAATTCCAATATTGTTTAGTGAGGGATGAAGGGTACAAGTTAATTTCGAACATCGTGCAAATGGTCTCTTTCACGGAGCTTATATATTTTAAATCAGTCAGTTTAATGGCTTTAAATATGCTGTTTTTAAGGTTATTTATTAACATATGTCTAGGGTGACTAGATATAAAACTCAATATACATTCGATTGACATTCGATTTATATTGTGGATTGAATTGGTCAGGCGTTTTAGTCAATGATAACACAAAAAATTAAGCAAAACTTAATTTTTATCAATCTTGCCAACGTTTCCGCCTACGTTGTCGGCCCTCTTCAGGACGAATAGTGGGTGTGGTGAGTTGTCGCTTACAACTGTCACATATTTTCTTTCCTTTTAATCATTTTATTTAAATATTGTTTTTGAAGGTAATTCACAATTCTTTTTTAAATTATATCCTCATTTATTAATTTAATTTAATTGTAATTAATGAATTAATTAAATGTATTATATTTTACTCTAAGCCATTTTAGTTTATGTATTGCAGACAATGATAACATGATAATAAGCAGAACATATTTTTTAATTTTGCCAACGTGCTGGTCTACACTGTAGGCCATCTTCAGGGCAAATAGTGGGTGTGGTGACTTGTCAAACTGACACTTGTCAACTGAACTCTTGAGTTAAAAAAATAAGTTCTGCTTATTTTTGTGTTATCATTGTCTGCACCCCCTGGCCAATTCAATCCACCATTACAAACTTTTCGTTTATATACTATGGATATGTGCAATACTTATGTTAAAAAAGTAATAGAAATTTTAAATAGAAAAAGCTGGAATAAGTTTTTTTTTATATTCAGTGCACTAAATTAAAAAACTTCAGTTGCAAAGTTTAATTGAAACAATTAAAATATATAATTATAAGTAAGATCCGATAATCCATAGTCGAGACCCTTTGTATATTATGTTGCCTGGTCCAGTTCACTGCTAGTTCCAAACTGAGCTCAGTTTGTTTTTCATTCTAAATTAAACTAAATATTTAGTTGTATGTTACTATTTAACAGTATGGAAAGAACTTCTTTTCATGTTTGTACTTTGGGGCACACAATTATATATACATAGCCGATGTTATTATTTTATTAAACTGTGGCATCTGTAAATAAAATACATAAATTTAAATATTTAATCAGAAATGAACAGGATCGTTACGTAGGAGTTAATATTAACTAGCAACCTACTTACAATCTAAGGTTAAGATGTTAATGGAATGATTTACTCGACGAACAAATTAGAAACCACGAAACTCTTAGTTTCACGATATCGTCTATTTCTGTATCGAATTACTTCTCAATATCTTAATTTAATTTATATTTTCTCATAGCCTCCACTGGATTACCGTACTAAATAGAGTTCTACGGCAGGCGGAGGCGGCCTTTGATGTTATAATTAACAAATTTGATGGACTAAACATGACAGTTAATGCTAAAAAGAAGGACTGTATTATTTTCTCTTTCAAGTGGAATAAGCGTCCTCTACCTAAAGTTTATAGAGTAGCAGGCACAGAAAACAAACCTGTAATAGGATACCGTATCTTGGTGTCACCCTCCGCCGGCACTTAACGTTATCCCAACATTGTAATAAGATGATAAGATCGGCTAGAACCAAATCTTACAGACTTAATAACCTTATAACCTCACCGAACTTATCACTACGTCTCAAAGTAATGATCTATAAGGCAGTTATTCGACCGGCAGTCCTTTATGGGGCGCCTATGTTACGTAATATTTGGCCTACAACTTCAAAAAGGCTCCAACAATTTCAAAACCGTACACTGAGGCGTATAGTAAGGCACACTTCTCTACAAAGGACGAAATCAGACATAATACACGAGGCCCTCGGACTCCCGACGGTAACGGACTTCATCACACGGATGCATATCAATTGATATCCTCCAACACTGCACGAACCCACTATTCAACACACTTATACAGACAGGCCGACCTCAGCGCTGGCAAACACATGTAAAGACACTCCACATGGACTGAGTAAACTGCTAACTCTAATCAGAAAGAACTAGTGAACCCCATCACTTGAACCCACTTCTACATGAAATTAAGCACCTCGTGCAGTAAAAGAGATGCCACTTGTCATATTAATATGTAATTGTCAAAAATTAATAAAAGCCAAGGGGCTAAGAAAGAAATTAATAAAATAAATTGTTAGTTACTCAAGAATAGGCAATTGCTTAAAATATGTTGCCTAAAAAAAGAAAAACATTCTTTAAGAATTATGTGACAAGAAAACAAATGGAATGATAAACGTTCACGTATAAAAAAATCGATAACAGCTATAATTAGAAGAAAATCTAAAGAGAAAAGTAAATTATATGTACAATATATATTAATTAAATGTGTTAACACAAATGTGGCAAATATATTATTTAATCATTTAGAAGTCATAAATCGACCCTGATGGATTTGCAGACCCTCCTCCGGGGGCTCACTCTATGAAGTGGTTAAAAATCAATCCCGGAAATCTCTAATACTTATCTTAAATGTTACTAACTAATTTTCCAAACAATCTCTGTAAACTAATCACAAGAAACCTAGAAAAACGTTGAAATAATATAATTTTCAATCTTTTCTAAATCAGTGTTCTAATCTTGCCTTAATAAGAAAAAGTAACAATATGCTTGTTTTTATAAAAACATATTGTAAAAATATGTAGTATACTAGTATATTTTAGTATTTCACATAAAAGCGAACTAAATTTAGACATGGATAATATCCATGTTATTTTAACTCAACTACAATAGCATATTATACTAGTATAGCTCTGTTAAAGTAATATTAAACAAAAAAGAAGCAAGGTTGTAATTTCCACTCTATTTTATTTGTTTCACTAATGAATAAATATAAATATACATATGTATATATTTTTCAAGATGGAAGCTCATCATGTAGAGCGTTGAGTTGCTTATGCTGAAGGTCTGATTTCAAGTCCAACTATAGTAGAGAAATTATTTAATCCCTTAACAGTTATGAAAGTACCTTCTGCTGTTTAACTCAGTTCTGTGTTCTAACTCTAGGGTTAACTCAACCTCTGTAAAGGGATGGTAGTCCATTCAATTAAAGAAAAACCTGGCGGTTGAGTGTGATCTCGGCGAAATCACCTATTTGCACAACCGCTCTGAAACATTATAATTTCTATTATGTAATGATCGCAATATCTTTCATGTGATGTAATGGTGTAGGGTTGTTCCCTTTATTTTTTAACAATGTTTTAAAAAAATCAATTAATAAAATGAATATTAAAATCACTAATTATAATGAATTTATGTTACAGTATCAGTGCATGAAGGAGAACTGCTCCGATTAAACAAGGTCTCGAGATCGGACATGGGACACTACATGTGCATGGCGCAGAATGGAGTTCCGCCGGCAGTCTCAAAAAGAATAGCTGTCAATGTACATTGTAAGGAGAACTGTTTATTTCAATTTAATATAATTATTAATAAAAATAAATAGTAAATAAGTGAAAATACATGTTTTCTATATGAAAAGAAAGGTAGTTCGATCGAGTTGAAAATCTATAATATACTTTTTATGCAAATAAATGAAATTCACTATATCATTCAAGTCCCTTTATATAATATAATAACAAATATGAACTGAAACATATGTCAACTGTCATGGCGTCGGACTAGGCAGATTTCTTAGAAGCTCTCGAGTTTTTAAATAGTCTTACGCAGTTGAAGATAAAAGATTCTATAAAAGAAGGTATTTATAGACGTATTGACTCCTTTAAATTAATATTTGGGCATCTTCGAAGAGATAACGAGCGGTTGGAGAGTGAAAGGAAAGAGATCTTGAAATTAACCTCAACGTTTTGCCGTTGCCCCTTCTTATGCAGAAGTAACAGGTAACAAAAGACCTACAGTTAAAGAATTTTAAGTGTTCATAGAAAAAAAAAAAAGCAAATCCGGATAGTACAGATGATACAAAAACTCTTTTCAAGAACGCTATTAATCCCAGAATGTTAAGAGTTAGGATAAAAACATTAAGAGGGACCAAGAGCGGAGGTTTAATTATAGGTTCAGAAGCTGAAGCCGATCTTAACCTTTTAAAAAATGAAATCGTCAGTAAGCATGGCAACAATTTGATAGTGAAAACTCTGGAAAAAAACAACCCTATAGTTATAATAAAAAATATTCCTCAAAACTTAAAAAAAGAGGAAATAGTCCCAAAAATTATTGAGCAAAATAGGTTACAAGAGGAGGACTTGTAATTGTAAGGACTTGTAACAATTATGTCAAACCAGCACAGGAACACAGACGGAGGTTCACTGATTAAAATATGGCAGCAATTGTGGAGATAACTCCCAAAGAAAGTTGCTGGCTGGCACCCTCACCCTGAGGGAGTGCCGATCTGAGGCACACAAATGCATCAATTGTGTGAGTCATAATAATAGAGTAAATATTAAGAGGAAAGTAGATTCTAATCACCCTGCATTATGTAGAAATTGTCCTTCTTACAAGGCGGCTTTAGATAGAATAATTGCAAATACAGACTATGACTGACAAACTAAATAACTAAAATAATGTTAGATTATCGTTAGTCTGTAAAACGTTTAACTATATAAAAAGCAATTTACTAATAAATTGTTTAAAAGTAAATAGTATAAATTCGATAGAAAGTTATATGCTAATCAATATTAAAAATATTAAGAATAGGGGAACATTTCTAAATAAATCATATCTAAATACAATAAATACATATATAAAGTCATCAATAGCAGAAATTAACCAACAACTTTCAACTGATATCATCTGGAACTTGCTGTATCCAGTTAATAGTTACAAGATAACACTTTTGAGTTGTATTGAAATGAATAGGAAAATGTGAATAAGTAAACATATGTTTTCAAGTGACTAGTTCTAGTAATATAAACATGAACGTTTTATAACTAAATACTAAACACTCTAAATACTGTACAAATTTACTGCAACAAATTATAAACAAGAATTAATTAGACATTTTACTGATTCAGGAACCATACTCGGGTCTTGTTTAGATTAGGCCCGCCAGTTATTTTTTAATGATATTTAGTAAAAGTTGTTGTATAACCTGATACCATTGATATAGAAATAAAATCACATGTTCAAATATTATTTAATTTAGTATTGTTTGTGTAATTGCGGTTATAAAGTGATAAAACGATGAATATTTTTGAAGTTTACGATTTATGCAAAGAAGAGGAACGAGCCAGGATTTTCTTTGAAGAAAGAGGAATTCTACCTAAGGAAAGATATTGTAAAAAAGGCCACATTATGAAATTTAACGAAGAAAGAAAAAAATATAGGTGCAACAAAAGACAATGCCGATATGAATGTGGCATGTATACGGGTACGTGGCTATGTGACAGCAGTTTACCGTTAAGTAAAGCCCTTTTATTCATTTACTCATGGACACAGGAGTATACGACGTTTAAATTCTGTTCCAAAGAATTCAATATGAGCTCCGCTACAATTGTAGATTGGAAAAATTAAATGCGGGAGGTGTGCGCAGCTAGTTTGCTGAAAAACCCAATTGTTATTGGAGGGAAAGGACTGACAGTTGAGATTGACGAGTCCTGTTTTTCTCGTCGAAAGTATAATGTAGGACGCACCTATCCACAGCAATGGGTGTTTTGCGGGATCTGTCGTGAAAGAGTGTTTTTTGTACGCAGTGTCCGATAGGAGAAGAGAAACCCTGGAGGAGTGCATAAAAACATCAATTAGACCGGGTTCCATTATAATGTCTGACCTGTGGAAGTCCTATAGTGGGATAGAAGGAATGATTGGAAAGGATTACAGGCATTGTACTGTAAATCACTCCAAAAATTTCAATTCAAATTCCAAAAAAAGGACGACCGAGAGACTCGTGCTCACACTCAAAGAGTTGAGTCTATGTGGGCTAAGGCCAAAAGGAGAAACAAAAAGGAATGTGGGACTCATCGCTCTATGGTAGACTCGTATTTATGCGTGGAGGCAGAGAAAATCAAATGAAGACGTTTTTGATAAAATCCTTAAGGACATAGTAGAATTTTGGCCTCCAGAGGTCCCTGGAGTAACTCATTAAAAGTATGTTAGAGTTTTTGGTTATGTATAAAAAGTTCCTATTAAATAAATCATATGTTTCTTTAACCCATATTTTTTAATATATGAATAAGTAACTGTTACTAGATAAAATCACTGGCGGGCCTAATCTAAACAAGACCCCCATATTCTTACAACAAAGATATCACAGGCTACAGAGGCTACAAAATTTATCAAACATATGACGACATCCCTAGAGCAGCAATAGCAATTGCAAATCCTAACCTAGACAGCTGTTTGATAACACAATTTTCAGATCGAGATATGATAACAGTGGAGGTTATTACAGGGAGAGATAAATATATCCTTGCTAGCTGTCATTTCGATATTACTAGGGACATCAATATCGATTTAAGTAAGCTCAATAAATTTATCACAAGCTATAGAGGTTATAATATAATATAAGTGGTTATAATATAGTGATAGGCGTTGATTCGAACAGCAGATCCAAAGTGTGGCATGATAAGATTTCTAATACAAGGGAATTACTTTTGGAAGAGTTTATCGTAACTAATGAGTTGTTAATAATGAACATGAAGTCAAATATTCCTACTTTTGATGGGCATCAAGGGCAGAGTAGTCCTTACAAGCTACAGGACGAATAAAAAACTGGACCATTTCAAACGAAACTAATCTTACAGGCCACCACTGTATTCTATTTGAAATTAAATGTAATAGGTCTTTTGAAAATACAAATAAAACAAGAAAATACTTTATCTCAAATGCTGATTGGAATAAATTTGAGACTAACTTACTAACACAACTTGAAAAAGAATTTATACCGCGTACTGAAAGCAAATACACAGCTGAAGAACTACAAAACTATATTATTGAATCACTACAGTATATGAGCACAAATTTAATTTCCAGAATGATGACTAAAATAATAATTAAAGCCTCAAATATTACGTTTAAAAAATCAAGTAATAGCCCCCGTATAAAACAATATAAGTCTGTTCCAGGGTGGAATGATGAACTGTCAGCCCTACGTAAAAGAACGAACATGCTCAGGCAGCAATATCAGAAGATTAAAAACAACCAACAACTCAGAAATAAAGCTAGAGACAGCTATCTGGAAAGTCGTCATCTTTACCAGAAATTAATTAGGCAATCCAAAATGGAATCTTGGAAATCGTACTGCACTAACGCTAAACCATGGGACTGGACTTATAAATGGCCTGCAGGAAAAGCAAAGAATCAAATGCTTTTAAAAACCATACAAACGTCGACTAACAACCAGTATACCAACAATCTAAAGGAGACTTTGAATCAGATAAGGACCGAAATAATAAATGTAGATACTCCTGAATCAGATGACAGCAGACATACTATAATTAGATCCAATGTTGTGATACCTCCGGACACAACTGAGGACTTACCAATAGAGGACCATGAAATTTCGATCGCAATCAAATCGTTAAAAACAAAAAAATCTCCGGGTTACGACGGGATTACCCCTATAATTTTCCAAAAAGTCTTTGAATTTGTACCAAATTTAATACTACATTGGTACAAATTGCTCTTCAAAAGAAACGAATTTCCCGACAACTGGAAAATTGGTCTATTAGTCTTAGTACCGAAACCCTCTAGCACTAAGCTTAGACCAATTAGTATGCTTCCGATCATGAGCAAAATTACCGAAAAAATCGTTAAAAACAGGCTGATTAATTTTCTTGTTAAAAACAAAACTTTAAACAAAAATCAATTTGCATTTATGCCGAAGACTGGAACATTAAACGCATTACATTCACTGACCACCAATATCAGCGAAGCTCTAAATAAAAAAGATCAACTTCTAGTTATCAGCCTTGACATAAAAGGGGTTTTTGACAATGCTTGGTGGCCTGCTATATTAAATAATCTCAAACAATATAGGTGTCCAAAGAATTTATATTTATTAATTAGAAATTTCCTTGAAAATAGACGGTTAATTTTTACAACGAATACCATCTCCTGCTTAAAAACTCTAACGCTAGGAACACCACAAGGATCATCTTTATCGCCCATTCTTTGGAACATTTTAGTGAATACAATTTTCGACATTGAATTACCAACTGACTCAAAATTAATTATTTACGCCGACGATATATTAATTTTAATCAGAGGAAATTGTTTTCAAAATTTTAAACAAATAGCAAACACAACATTAATCAAAATACATGAGTGGACAAAAACATGCAAGGTAGAACTCAACACAAGGAAAAGCAAATACATTATGTTTAGCAGAAAAAGGTATATACCGGATCTAGACATTGTCATTGGCAATGAGCAATTGGAGAGCACTCAAACATTGACCTTTCTTGGCGTAGAGTTCGATAGAAAAATGAGTTGGTCGAAACACATAGAAAGAGTGTACGTCAGGACTTTGCAAACAGTCAACTCCCTGACTATTGCTGCAAGAACAACCTGGGGCCTCGGGGCTGAATGTTTGAAGACAATTTACGAGGGGGCGTTGATTCCCAAAATGCTTTACGCGGTGCCGATTTGGCATAAAGCAATTGAGAAAAAATGCAGAAACTTCAGAGACTACAAAGAATCATAGGGATCAGGATTGTCAAGGCATATAAAACTATATCATATGACGCAGCTTGTGTCTTAGCAGGAATTGTACCCATCGATATTAAAATTAATGAAATCGTACAACTCTCATCGATTAAACTGCGTAACGATAACTTTAGAGAAATCGAACGTACCATGATATAACGGGAAGCTGAACCTTTTGATTGGTTACACCCATCAACATTTGCCAAACTTTACACGCACTTGACACAACATAACGGAATAGGTACAGAAATCACTACCATATACACAGACGGAAGTAAAGAAGGCAATAATGTAGGCTGTGCTTGGCTACTTTGGGACACGAATGGGAAGATGCTAAGTGCCCAGTACAAACTAGACTCTACGAGTTCCAACAACCAAGCTGAGAAGTACGCAGTCGTAAAAGCGACAGAATTCCTTCTTGACCTTCCAAACAACATATATACAGATATAGTCATACACACAGATAACAAAATCTTGATACAATCAGTTCTCAACACAGACATACATGACGAGCTTACCGAAAATATCAGAATGAACTTGTGCACACTTAGGCTTCTAAATTTCTCTGTAAAAATAATATGGGTAAAGGGTCACTCTGGTATCGAGGGCAATGAGATAGCAGATAAATTAGCAAAAGAGGCAGCACAAAGTGATATGTCTCCATCTTTTCAAAAAACACCAATTTCGTTCATAAAATTCAAAATTAGGGGAGAATCAATTACGAGGTGGAATGAACGGTGGACTATTTCAAATAAATCTCTTAGTTTGCATAGGTTCATTCCAAAACTAACAAACAATAACTACAAATTAATAAAATCCACTAATTACAAACTAACTCAGGTTTTAACTGCACATGGACATACCAAATCATACTTACACAGATTTCACATAACCAACGATAGTACTTGCTCAATGGACAAAGAAGAACAGACATTTAAACACATAATATATGACTGCCAAATGTATGAAGGACAAAGATCAAAATTAATTATCTCCACAATATTAAGAGGGAAAGTTTGGCCAGTTGCTGAACATGACCTATACAATCACTTTCGACCCGAACTCACTAAATTTATTTACAGTATCGATTTTGAAAAGTTGACATCCATTTAAGGATAATCATACTATGTAAAACAAAGATAATCATTATGTAATTATTGTAATTTTAATTTAGTTCATTTGTTAGTTGTTAAATTTATAATTGTTAATTTTGTTAATTTAATATTGTTAATTTTGTTAAGTTGTAACAGCATGTATATAATGATGTCTTTTGCATATATTTTAGTATTATCAAACTGTAGTTAATTATTTGTAAAATTTATAAGGCACATAGTATAATCACGTATGGAATGTGCTAATAAATAAACGGTCTTTTCAAAGGGTTACTTTGAAAGGAAAAAAAAAAAAATATGAACTGAAAAAGAAACATAACTATCATGTATAGATAACTTGATTGTTTCATATACGATTTTTTCCGATATCGAATTATTTAAAACTAATATTGTAAAATTATTCATGACATGGGTCTCCTTTATATACCACTTTCCTTGACTGGTGCCTTATCAGTTTTCGCCTCACCAAAAGTTTTTAACCATTTCTGCTATTTATGTAAGCATAATAACAAATATTATACATATATGTTTTATTATATCCAAAAAACTTAGAAATAAAAAATATGTTGGTAGATATTTTATTCGTGGAGATAGCCCCGATTCTTTGATTCTCCTACCTCAGGTTGTTCTTTATCAGTCAAACGTCGAGCTTGACTGATAACGAATATGCATGTCACTGCTTAATATTTAATTATAGTATTAATTATGATAATCGTCCTTCATTATTACTGGGAAAAGCTGAACTGTTGAGAGAACATAACTGTTTGGAACATCCGAGCAAAGGCTTAGCTTAACCAGAGAGAACTGAAGAACATTTGGAGGAAAGCACAACTATTGGAAGAATATATATGTTATAATCAATAGCTTCAGAAAAATTATTAAAATATATGGAAATATAGTCAAATAATTTATAATATTTTTTTCATTTGATCAGACAGAATGTTTAACAGGAAGGAAACCTGAACTCTGGTGTCAAGATCAAGCAAGATTTGAAATTTCATTATCAGTGTTGAATTAGTTAGGAAATGAGAGATATGATTTAGTAAGAAAAATGATTTTTGATAAAAATAATTAAAAACCGAATGAAAGCATATAATAAATTTCTTTGAAATTTTAAAAGTCCCAAATTGAATAAGTGGTTGTCTGGTCTGACTAAATCATCTCAAAACACAAAGATGTATTACTTTTTTTTTTAAATAATTTTCATTGTTTTAGAGTTTTTACCTTTTTTTGTTTAGTAATTATCTTTTTGTCATCTCGGAATTTTGAGTATTTCAATCGGATAAATTCAAGTTAGTTTAAATAGTTCTGTCATCTACATTCTTCCCCTTTGTGATGATTAATTTTAATTATTTTAAATCCAGTAAGTTATGAAAAGAATCGTTAAAATTAAATATGAAATAAAACTATAAAATGTGTCAATTTTATTTTTCATTGTTTTAAAGTTATTTGTGATGAAATAAGAATCATTTAAATGTAAAAGGATGTCAAGAAAGGCAAAGTGTCTAATTGTGAGACCAATTGTGACTTTCGGATGCGAGGGCTGGTCACTGACAAAAAATTGCAAAAGGATCCTTGAAATATGGGAAAGAAAAGTCCTGTGTAAAATTTTGGGACCTATCAGAGTGTAGGACAAGTGGAGAATCAGGTCCAATAAAGAGCTAAGGGACTTTCACGAAGAGCCTGATATAATAAAAGTCATCCAGCTCAAAAGACTACGATGGTTGGGGCATGTGGAGAGGATGGACCCAACGAGAACTCCAAGAAGGATGATTTATGAGATACCGAATGAGGGTTCAAGATTAAGAAGGAGGTCCGTCTCGACGATGTGGAGGGTGGCCTGAAGGCGATAGGGATATACCGCTGGAGGCGCCTTGCGGCGGACAGAGGTGAATGACGAAATAAATTAGCATAGGCCCAGGTTCTTCAAGGACTGTAGAGCTCATTAATACATAAATAAATAAAATAAGAATCATTTCAATGTGATCATTTGTAAAGTTATTGTAACGATTAACTCTTTTAACTGAGGATACATAAAATCGATTAAGTACCCCATATGAATAGTATAGAAATGGTATTCAAATATTCCATTTTTTTAATACATGATATTCAAATCTATCATTGAACTAAAATATGATGGACAAGTTATCTGTATTTTTTCTTTTATACAAGTTCTTTTTTTCGTTTTTTTTTCAGTAGGAAAATGTCTATAAACTACTAATTTATAGATGCTAAATATATAAGCATTCGTATAAAAAAAATATTATATAAGTGATTAATACTACATAGAGAAAAAAATGTACCATCTGCATAATTTATTAAAGGGGAATAAAAAATTTCCTGGCTTCGTTCCAAAGAATTTTTCATCTCTCAGAGCCAGTAGGGAATTTCATTGAAGTATTTCGAATGCCAATGGAGACATGATACGGGTACAATTAGCTTACTCATATTCAGAGAAAACTCCGAACAAACACTTAGGCAAACAAAAAAAAAAAGAATATATAAAAAAGTTCAAAGCCAGAAGCCGCTATGAAGGGAGGGTTATGGCAGCAGAACTCATATGCTTTTTCGATATTCAGACCCGCCTGTGCCGGAGAGCTCAGTCATAGTGATTAAAGGCGAATGGTCAGAGGGGAGAGTGGAAAAAGTAGGAATGTGTTAGGATGACTAAAGCCAGCGGATGTGATATTGCCTTAGTTAATCAAGGAGGTTGAAGGAACAACACTGATAAGGCCATTGATAAGAGATAAGGGTTGTCGTTTCGTTAATTAGTGTTAGGGTATTTTCTACGACAGGTCGTTATGGTCACACGAATGTAGTCTATCACAAGTGAGTTGACAAGGAAACAATAAACAGATAATGATACAGATGAAAATGTTGAATATTATGGTTGCCATTGGAATATATTGTCCTCCGTTAATATAAAAAAAAATTAACAAAAAAGGTATCAAATGATTTACAAAGATACGTGATCGACCACTCTTTACAATTTAATCTCTGTATCTTGAAGTGACCAAACTCAGAGTCTGGTAGATTAACTATTAGTTCATCTACACTCATAATTTGTTCTATTGCTTACGAAAATAATATTATGACTCATATTTTATGCTTGAATATCAGCTTAGTATAATATATATTTGATATCGCAGATTAACATAATGTCTGCCTTACGACAAGTGAAACCGTTATACTAAGTAATCCTTTTCAATAAATTCAATAACATTACATTCTAATCCTTTACTGACACAAACAACAATAAACGTCTGTCAGATGTACGAGTAACTTATAGTTAAAAAAAATTAAATTATTTATTTAACATTATCTGTCACGAAACTTTATGAGGCAGACCAAATTCCACGCGAGCGAAGCCGTGGGCAAAAGCTAGTAAGATATATAAATGAACTGTGAAGAACAACCTTTTAGTGAAATGGTTTATTTATTCACTATAAACTTTTATAATAGCCTTTTTTTTATCATTGTTATAGCGTTAATATTAGAACTATAAAATTAGTGATAAATATTTGTATATTCTTTTACTGAACCAATAAGGTGCTTATGTATTTATATATTATATAACCTATATTTAACCTATTTGCAGTCGCCCCAGTGATCGTGGTGCCTAACCAGCTGGTGGGGGCGCCGCTGAACACAGACGTTACTCTGGCCTGCCACGTCGAGGCTTCACCCAAAGCCATCATCTATTGGATGAGAGACTCGAGTGAGTTAGCAAATAATCAATTATTAACGACAATCCACCTCCATGTTCGTGTGACACCGCCCGTCTTACGGACTGTCACATGATCAAGTATGCACTGAATTATGCGTGCTCATCCTAGATTAAGGATTAATATCGGTTATTGTACAAATTACTTCTGATAACACTACTAACACCAATCGATACACTGCATGACTCCTGTAATCTTTATTTTCAAAATCAAATATATATATATTAATTATAATTATCAGTACTTGATGAGCGCCGGCAGCATCATTTCTATTATTTATTATAAAGGATTTGATGGACAGCTAATCACCAATTTTTTTCGAAAATCTGTAAGTACAGTCGAACCTGGATAAATGGAATCTCTCGGTGACATGATTTCAATTCCACCTAAAGATATATTCCACTTGAACATTTTTTCACCTATCCAGGTCTTTAAGGTTTCATGTACCATTAAATGAGGTTCTCAAAAAACTTGTAATTTTTATAAATGTAAAATATATTATAAAATGTAGTACACAATTAAAAAATCATACGTACATAAAATATTAAAACAATCATTAAAATTAGTAGGTAATTTTATAAAATGAAAATAGAACAATACGGATAACGCAAACATTTGTGTACTATTGTATTAATGCAAGTAATCACTTATTTCTTCTGCACTTCACTTTGGCACTTAAATATGTTTCTTCAATTTCATATAATTCATCAAAGATTTCATCATCAGCTCCCATATTGTGGAGAAACAGTGTGCGTAATGCTTACACTTTCGGTGCCAATCAAAACCAACAACCTCATCTGTCACTTTATGTTTTCTTAGTAGTAATGTAAATGATCTCGTTCCTTTCGTCCTCGACCTCATCCCTACTAAATTTTCAAACTTTCACCAAAAACCTTACCTTACCTGTCATGCCAACCCCCTGGCTCAGTCATTATCCAGTTTCACACATCCATATAACCCACCCCGCCTTCTAAACCGGTAATGGCCCCGAGACCTGATATAACAATGTTATTTGGAGTACTGGCACTGACCAGATTCTCCACTCACGCTCCGTGTGTGTGTGAAGCGCCCTTATTAACCAGCTTCCATTGGCGTTTAATGCCAGTGACGCGGCTGGAAAAGGGGGCTGGGGATTCTCGGACTCCTGCTTTGCCCTCATTCCTGGGGAAGAAGTTCATTCAGTTCGGAGACCCAAGGCAAATTGTAAATAGGGTATAAATGTGTACATTTTATTTTTTTTATTATTATTTATTTTTTGTTACTTTATTTTATTATCATTTTCGCGTCAATTTCTTTTTATAACCGCATGTATATATATTTCCGCATATGTATATATTATTGTTTTGTTATGGAATGACTTTAAGCTACATAGCACCTTTACTTATTGCCCACAAGTGGCAGATTGTAATGTTTCAATAAAGTGTTTAAATAAATAAAAAAAAGTAATGTAAATTCCACTATTTACATATACATATATAGAGGTAAAAATTGTCCTATTTACAGAGGCAATTTCCATAAAAATTTGTTCCACTTATACAGGTGAAAAAAATCCAGTTAAGGAGTTTATTTAAATGAAAAATGATGGGACAAGTTTTTACCACATATAGAGGTATTCCACTTATGCAGGTGCCACTTACCCAGGTTCGACTGTATAAAATTTATGATTTTAAATTGTGCACACCAAGCCCCCAATTAATTAAAAAAGACTGATCTACATGACTATAATACCTATTTGGTCTTTCCTACATCCCAAAATACAACCGTAAAATCCTCAATCCTCCTTATTTTGTTAAGAATAAAGTCATCCATAATGACCTTAATGTCCCATTTATTGCTCATTTGCCCCGAACCCGGTATCTATTCTTTCATAACAAACTTTATTTCCACTCAAACCCTCTAGTTTCAAACCTAACTTCCTCTTCAATTCCCGATAATCTTCCAAGGCGTCTGAAAAGAAGATGGCCACGTGACCTTCTTAGTTAAACTTGTGATTTGAGTACTTCCAGTGGGTAGTTTCTCTACTTGCCATTATCTCATGTCATTACGTATCACCTAGCCTATTTACTGGTTGTATTATAGTAATACAGTTGTAAATATCAATAAATAAAGAACGTTAGGAAATATTTACGCTTCAATGCAGTACTAAAATAACTACATATTTTTTAACTCGAAAAATGTATACGATTTTTCATTTAGATTAAAGTTAAATTTAATAATAACTACGAACTACTTAGCACATTGTGATTGGACGTTTTACGTTGGGACATAATGGCTGAAGGGACATTTTTGTTTAATAAACTTTTATTTTCTTAACAGTATCCTTCATCTTTATTATAAAAATAAAGCTACTTACAGATTTTTACCAACAATTTATATAAACTATAGTGTATGTTTGTACTTAGTAATGCTACGTATTAGTAAAAGCAACAACATACCTTATAGCTTAATAACCCTTATAGCTTTATTTCACTCATTTATATATATATATATATATATATATATATATATATATATATATATATATATAAATTATATACTGTGTATAAAAACATAGAACAACGTGATCCGAGCTTTAAACACAGTTTGCGAAAAACGTATTTTTAAGTATCCCGACCCCAATGTATACACTTTTCAAAAAACTAATGAGTCCCAACTTAGTATAATTTTGAGGTGTTGAGTATTTTGCATTAAATAAAATTATTATTTTTTTTATTTAGGTTGTTTTATCTAGATAAAAATGTTTTATAGTTTATAAGAAAAATGTATTCATTTTATATCACTGTTTTTTCTGTATTCAAATAGTGTGGTCCTAAAATCGAAATATTGTTGTACTATGTAGCTTGTTTTATTTTTTAAATCACCCTTTTCACTTTATTTCATTTAAATTTAAAAATAGTGTTTTATTTTGAATAGTCGCTTAAATAAGTCAGGAAAATTATCTTGGTGATTCGCAAATTTCAAAAAACATTTATAATTTAACTGATGCAGCATGAAAAAACACCAGAGAAAAAGTAGCCCCGCAATCCGTTGCAGATTAAATGTTACATCGCCAATAACGTTTATGAAAACAGTGAGAGAAAGATGGAAAATGAAGATGAGTCTTATAGCTCAGTTCCTATAGTCATACTATTTTAAATTCCCTTATTGTTACAATACGAAATTAAAACCATACATGCAGGGAAGAAAAAAGTTGATTCCTCTAACATTCGGAGGTTGCGACACCTTAAAAAATATTTAATGTCGTAATACTCTACCCCACCATAGGCAATGTCAACTGACTTGAAAAAAGTTCAGGACATGTAAAATTGATATTCAATAGATTTCAGTTGTGATTGAAATAAACGTTTGCAAAATAAAATAAATACCCGTGAATTTGAACGATATTTGAATTATTGATGATTAAATATTACAGTACATTTATATTTTATTTGTATACTCTTTTTATCCCAAAATATGATTATTTTTATATCCCTTGAGCTTAGAGCTTCATTGCTGATGATAAACATTGTATATGCATTAACTCTCCACAACTGCTTTTAACTCTAGCTTTGATAACACAGTCACTTATACACCTTTGCTTATCACCCTCTCCTATACTTTTGGCTTACACAGTTTAATTGACTTTGTATGCTATATAAATAGTCTAAATATATACTATACAATATATATTCAATAAATATACTTTTATAGTCTGCCATTCATTGCGTTTCTCTTGAAGATGCTTTAGGATGGTCCTCAGATATTAAAATTACTATCTGCTCATTCGTGTTAAAATTTCATCTGATTAGAACATTTTATGCTTCGATCGAGTTCATTTAGCTGTGTTTTAATAAAATAAAAATTATTAATTAATTCTGTTGCTCAATATCTTTATTTCGTACTAGTAATAAATATTTGTCATTTTATATATGCAATAGTATGTCATATAAAAAGGTATTTATCTAATTTATTTCTGAAGAATGCCATCGTACTATATTCAGTAATTACTCAGCATATTATTTAATTTTATGTCCTATCCTTGTTAGGCCATAAATACCAATTATATCGGATTCTTTTCCAGAGGTCGGTTGTGCCTTAACCAATTCACTAATCATTGACTTAAAACTTGAATTCATCTTGACAGGCTTGCCATAAAACCTACACATAATTGAATTTAAACTTATCTGCATCTAAACAGGGGCACTTCTTGGTTTCTTCTTCATTTAGGTCTGTAGACTGTCGCCATCCGGTTCTGGCCATCTTCGGCACAGTAGATGTGTCCCCTAGCCTCTGTTCTCTGTAATCCCTCTTGGGCATTGCTTTTTCTCTTCACCTTTTTCTGCCGGTATATCTTCCCCTCCTACGTTCTACTGCTCCCTTCCTACGTGACTTGTTTTTTGTGACCGTCATTTTTGAAAATTCTTATTTATCTTTTTCTAATAATAATGCCCGACATGGCTTGTCCGATGTAGAAGGAGGTTATTTAGCCAAAATCATTCTGAAACCTCAAGTTTTTCTCCAAATCGAGGGTTTAAATTCTGGGCAAGCCATAGGAGAGTCGACGATTATAAGCAGAATAAATTATCTGACTACGACAGCCAGTCTCGTACCTACTAAGCACACAAAGTTGGAAGAATAAGCTAATTTTACCTACACAATTCTTATATAGATAAGTAGAAAGATGTATGATAAATATAAGGTAATCTTTTTCTTACTTGATTCCATTGATCTTGATTATATGTTTTTATTTCGCTTTTTATCATAATATTTTTTTATTTAAACGATAGATATAAACAACAGGTACAAATATATCAAATGAGATGATTATATATATCAATGTATTAAGCAGAAGAGATTGGATAAGTTTCATTGATATCAATCCATTCTCGGGCAAGTTGCTAGGCACCAACTTCGGGTTGGAACTTCCAACCAATATACATATACTGTCAACAACTGTATTCTGTTGCTTGTCCGAGTCCATTTCAAGTACTAGCGTAATTGATTCTTAACTAATAAATTATACGATATTTAATTTATCAATTTAAAAACAGTTCTGATATTTATATTATATCACATTATTAAAACAAAGAATATGGTTGTAAGCTCGGCAGATATTTCCATTGCCGTCAATTCGCACCAGTTCGATTTATTCCAATTATCGTGTTTTCAGTATAAATTGGAATGGACAGTGAAAAACAGAGCGATATCCTTTGTTCATTGTCAAATTAAAATTTTTAAAAAATGAACATAATTTGAGTTGGGTTGTTTCATCACTTCATTTAAAGATTTACTATAATTAATTAATTGATAATGAATAATTTTGGTTGATGTCTCTACTATTCATGTGAAGAACGTTCTTAAAGAATATTATTAAAATTTTGACCTTGTCTTTGACTTTTGACCAAATTATTCATTCGTTCTTTATACATATGCATATGCATGATAAGTCATGTAAAGGAAAATCGTGGATTTATTTTTTTATTTTTTTTTAACAGAAGTTAATATATAGAAATTAAGAAAATGATTTTAAAATAATAGGAAATGTGGTAGCTATGTGTAGATCACTGAATTGCTGAGCTATTGATCCTGGGTTCGATTCCGTGTGTGAAAGATGTTCTTTAATCTTCCTTAACCGTCATTTATGATATTTGAATACTAATTACACCGTTACACAGATTATTGTGGCGTTGATGACCAATCGGTTTCATGCCTCAAATTTAAAACAACCAGCTTATTGAAATTATTGTGAAGTTCTTTTTTTTAATTTGTTATCTTGTACATAATAATATCGCAGTATTATCGATGTTTAGGTACGAGACTTCATCTTAAGGATATTTTATTACTTTATACAAAATATGAGTAACAGATTGCCCAGTTATTTGTAGCGAGAACCACCACCAGTTCATTCGATTCCCAGCTGAGTCAATTATAATTTACCGATTGTCCAGAAATAATAAATCATGACGCTTTCTGCTATTCAGTACGCGATGGCTTGAAAGTAGTAGTCAGGTGTTGGCTAAAAGCACCACACGATTCTTTCATTGCATGGTCGTAAAGCATTTTAAACAAATCCAAAGCGCAACTTTGTGTTAAACTAATCCCATAACTATTATAGTAAAAGCCATCATAAATAAATATGCAATACCAGTTCGTCTTTAGTCAAATTTCTTTATAAAGTGCTTTATCATTTTGACAAAGGTAAACAAATATAATTCTTGATCTATCGGATTCCGAATTTTAGAATGTCAGGTGTGTTCCGTTTAAGTGCCAACTTACCTGTTTGGTTAACTCCATTTCGTAAATAAGTGAATTCCCGTCACTTTTCAAATCCATTACCACACTTGGTCCCTCTAGCATTAACGGTGTCAATTTTTTCCCCTCTCTAATGAAGTAATGTAGCGATGCAATCACCTTCACGCCATTAAGTCCAATGCAGGTCTCACAACGGGAGGAGCACTTAAGTTTTTATAATCCTGATTAGTTCTAACTAGATTAACTAGTGTGAGAACTATTCATGTGCTATAAACCTGGGTTTAAGAAAAATAAACCGGGTACTAAGACATGTAATTTTTTAACATCTATCCATTAGCTTTAAAAAGATTATTATTCTGGAAGATTAAGCCTACTGAATTTTTGTTAAAGGGTGTTCAAATTCAAATTTAATTTATTAACACTATTTCCCAAGAATTCTTTTTCTTATTTTATTTTCCGAACAGGTCAACAAATGACGACGCAGATCCATTCTTTCTCCTCTTTCTCTTCGAATGACGCTATATTCTCTCTCCCGTCCACCCCACATGCACATGCCTCCATGTTTCTTCCACAAAAAACCTGATGTTTTTAAGTCGGCTCCTAAATCTTTCTCTGTACCCAGTCCTCATCAGTAATTCCTAGTCTCTTAAATTTTTACTTCGCCTATTTAGCATAACCACTCTGGCTTTTCAGGTTGTATATAGAATCAAATATTAGCTTATTCAACCGTTTAGGATACATTCTGACAATCTGCTCGTAGAGACCTAATCATCTTTTCCTCAGTGTGCCTTCCAAGTTTATTCTTTTTATTTTTATGAATTTGATTGAATATTTTAATGTGTATATCTCTTGACAGATATTGTGTTTAGTTGAGCAGTCAGTTAATCATAAGTTAGTATAGTGTACCTAATTATGATTGCTAACATAATTTTTCTATATTTAATGATACTCATTTAATGGCTGTTAATCTTCATTTATTTATTTTTTTTTTTACGTTACTCTGATGGAAGCCTACAGCATGACCAAAAATGATCTCACACAATAAAAATCTATACATATTATAAAACAAAGTTCTCGGCCGCCTCTGTCTGTCTATTCGTGGTAAACTCAATAACTACTGCACGGATATTCATGTGGTTTTCACGAATAGCCAGAGTGATTCACCAGGAAGTTTTAGATACATAATTTGTCGAGTTTTTGTGTAAATTGGTTGGAATATAACGATAATTTTTGGAAGCATAGGAAAAAGTATAACCTCCAGGGAGATTCAATGAAGACGCTGCCTAAACCCTTTAAAATATAATGAAGCAATGCATGGCGGTATATTCCTCTTTTATAGATCTACATAAAATTCAGAGATAGCATATACCTAATTTTTAAGGACAGCTTACTTTACCTATTTTATCTTCTAATAACTTGATAACATAGAATGCGATATTTGGAAAGCTATTTAGACGAATATAGTATTAATCCTTACCAACTTATATACTGTAGTTACCTTAAGCATTTCACGAGCATTATTAGAACATTTTATACCATTATAATTTCAATGAGTATCTTATCGGTTATAGCAAAAAATAACTCGCATGAAAATAAATTTGTATATAAAGAAAATATTTTGTTTTGTTTTTATGTTTACAATATTTACAATACATTAGACAGACGAAACATGTTATTACCCGTTCTAAGCTGGGGCGGGTCACTATTTAATAATAATAATTCCGTACAGCTTTACTTCATATATTAGGCATGAATCCAAATTTGGCATTGTGGTTGGTATATAATATATATATAAATCTTATAAATTTTCTAAATTTTAAGAAAGGCAATTTTACACGTAGAAAGCTCAAAAGAGGAGGTTTTTTTTTATATTTGTTTTATTTATATATTACATTTGTTGATTTCTTCTCCTTTAAATGCTCTCATACCTGATAACCTGTTTTATTTTGAATAAAGTGAAGAAAGAATTTAAAAGAAAAATTAATTTCGAGGCCCTAAAGACAGCCTATAGATATTTGTTCCAACCTAAGTTCATGAATTAACAAAGATTATTTTTTTTTATTGTCTTTTAAACAAGAATTATAAAATTGAATGCAGTAAATTAAATTTCTCACTGTGCGACGTCTATGCAATAAAGTAATGTTTGATGAATATTTCAGGTCTATTGGGTCAGTAGATCATAAAATTAAATGTTTTTAAATAAACTTTAGGAATCACTTAAGCCGAAAATATGTAGACTGTAATTATAAGTAAATGCACTTGGAGACCATTGAACTTAATAATTTATGCGTTGTTCTTGGAGATCAATTTTTATTTCGATAATTAACATAGAATATAAACTATTCTATAAAAAAATATATAATGTTATAAGAACATAATATAAATATAATATAAACTATTCTAATAATAATAATAATAAGCTTTATTTTTTCCTCTTTCTTCTATGTACACTTTTTACATGTTTTTTATATTTACAAGGTTTTTAAAAAGAAAAAAAGGCCCTTCTTTGGGCATAAGCCTCTCCCAATTTACCCCAGCTACGTCTGTTCCAAGCAGAACGGTGCCATAATACTCCTATGAAGTTTTGTATGTCGTCTCGACATCTCGTAGCTGGTCTCCCTCTTCTCCTAGTGTGGTGTATTGGATACCAATCCGTTGTTGCCTTAGCCCAATGTGTTGATGCCATTCTTGCAATGTGTCCAGCCCACTGCCATTTAAGATCAGATACTGTCTTGAGAATATCGCGCGTACCAGTCAGCTTCCGTAGTTCTGTCTTCTTTATTTTCTCCCTTCTACTTTTCCTTAACATACTTCGCTCCATTGCACGCTGAGTGATTGCCAGGGATTTAGATATATCATTATTTAGGCTCCAAGTTTGGCATCCATAAGTTAAAGAGGGAATGATGCAAGCATCAAAAACTTTTCTCTTGTGATGTATGGCCATGTAAACTATTCAAATAATTGTAAGATAAAAAATACTTATTCTTTCATAGTAAATAGAAACAATATCAAAGAAAACTTCTTAAATTAAATGTGCATACCTTTTTAGCGCATGAACGATAGTACAACGATTACATTGATTTGGTTATTAACTGTTATTATTTAAATTTTAAAATTAGCATAGCCACATAAATAGGCTCTTTATATAAGTCTGTTTCGGTTTAGAAAAGCAGGTGTCTTGTTTATTCCTAGTTATTTCGAGATGAGTTGTTATCCAGATCCTTGATTGGTTTCGGGCCAAATCAATAGCACATGGAACATTAAGGAAATTTTGAATAATTTTATTTGAAACAATAAAAGTAGTATTGACGATTTTCCATTGGATTTAGGTTATGAGGACAATTGGATTCTTAGCATAGAATTGTAAGGATTCAATATAAAGAATATTGGAGAAATTCATTGTTTTAAGAGCCTTAGAATAGTCATAGGACAGGAGTTTTTTATTATAAGTTGTGAGCTTTGAGCCTTCTTCTAATGCATTTTGAAATAGCCTGAAATGGCGAAATGATCAGTGTATGTTTTTTAATGCTTATTTTACGTAGTCGTTATGACTCTTTTTCGAATGGATTCTAGACCATCTTTTTTTTTATCAAATATGCTCAATGTTACCCTCCATAGAAACATGCAAGAACAAAAACATGATGCAAAAAAAATAGATAGGTATGAAATATGAAGATACTCAAACTCCAAACTCAAATATATGAAGAAAAGTTTAAGGCTATTTCCGCAGCTGTACGTCAGTAATATATATACAGTAATTAGGGAAAAATAAATATCATGAAGAGGCCATAGCCTTGAAAAAATGAAGCTCCCTTAAACTAAATATAAATAAACATAATAACCCCTAATGGTTCTCTATTCAAATAGGATGTGAAAATTATACCGTTATAAAGGCTATAGGAAAGAATAAATATGACAAGCAAAGTTGGGAGGAGTTAGTATGGGGATGGGGTGAGTTAAGGAATTGCTGGAAACTGGCAAGCTGTAAATTTTACGGGCGAGACAGTTAACTGTGGAAACGTTTTTTTTTTTTTTCTTTTCTTCTTTTTCCCTTTTTTTTTATTAAGGGATTCATTGGGTTGAAAATCTGCGGGGGGGAGTAGAGGGATGGGAAGGTTTGCAGGAGACAAGCCTTGGCTCAAGTCCAAGGTCTGGTTGTTGAATATTTGGGCGGCGGCGTGGTTCGGAAGACGCCTGCCAGCATCCAATCAGGTGGGCGCTCGCCGAAAAATCTAGTTGAAAAGAAAACTGATATTTTAAAAGTCAAATGTAAGCCATGATTTTCCAATTAATTATCGTGTCCTCACTGATAATGCTTTACGGTTTTCCGATTCGAGGTGGAAATTTCGATTTTAAGTAAGGGTTGATTACTATATCGCATATTAGAGACTGGTTGTTGTAGGTAAACTATTTATTGTGTTAATAGCTTCGAGAAGACCTTGTGGGATCTTCAGAACTCCTAGAACTCACCCAGCCTCTTTAAAATAGATACTCTACAACAGTTGACTGTGATATCCGCTAAATCACCTCCTTGGATAAAAGTTGGGTTAGAAACAGTACTTTTCACACCAATTACTGAACCCTAGACTCTTCATTGAGGGTTGTAGTTTTTCACGTTAAATAGTTAAACGATAATTATACTTCCTTCTTGGACACAATACGTATCGTTTAGGGTGTCTTGCATTATTTATTCTTACAGAATAGATTTTTAGAGTTGAAAATACTACTGAAGCAATTAATGAAAAAATTAGAGGTGCAGAACCAAAGAGAAGGTCGTGGGATTATGATTTGTTGTTTTCTCTCCCTGAAAATTATTAAAAGCATATCGCGTCTAAAAATTATTTTTAAAATTTGATTAGTAAAATTGACTGGACCCAAATACCCTTCATCAGGAGTATGATCTATGTTGAGAGCTTTTGGCTTTATAATTCCACATTACTACCATTAAGAACAATGTTTAATTTGACTATTTTCAAAACGACCTGCGCAGAAGTCGCCTCGGAACTACCACACATAGGGAAGGCTATCATTTCCCCCCACCACCTAGTTCTATTTTCGACCACACATCCCCAGCTCGTCTCAGATTTCGCAAAAGATCTTTTTGTAAATTTTCGAACTATGGTGACCGTTGATTACAAACTACAAAAAAAATATGTCAAATATAGGTGTCATGACCGCCTTATACACGTTAGAATAGCCAATTACATCCTGATATATTATTTTCCTTATTTAAATAACGGAAAACAACTTATTGATTACTAGCGATCCCCAGCTCGGGGAATAAGGCATATTATGCCTACATAATTTGTCTGTGTAATGTATTTTTTATTACGTACTGGTCAGTAAGGACCACGTGAATATCTTTGGTTAGGCTTCTTTGGGAGTCTTGATTTTCTTTCTTCCCATCTCAGCTAATGTAATAATTTTTATTATATAGAAATTATAAAAATAAAAACAAAACCAAATATTTCTTCATATACGAATTTTTTATCTTGCACGTAAAATAATTTCACGGGATAAGGTAGCGTCTTCGGTGAAACCCATCGATATTCCAACCCATTTACACAAAACCTCGACAAATTATGCACCTAAACCTTTCTGGTGAATCACTCTATCTATTGGTGATAACAGCATGAAAATCCGTGCAGTAATTATTGAGTTTACCGCGAACAAACACGGCCGAGGACTTTGTTTAGATTTTCGTTAGATAGATTAAAAAAAGATAATTTGAGACCCATCAATTCACTATCACTAGTATGTGTATAGATGCATGGTAAGCCATCGTGCACAGATAAAACTATAATGTTTAAAAAAAAAAGATCACCAAAAAATATTGTTCAACTGGAGGGAGAGTTACTCAGTTTCTTTTTAAAGAAGAAAATGTATTATGTATAAAATAAACTCGTATGAATTATCATATGTTACGTTTCATATTGCATTTAATATTATAAACAAATTTTTAAAGTCCTTTTTGGATGTAGTTGTAGTTTTTAAAGTCTTTTTTGGATATAATAAAATATCCGTCGAATTTTTTTTTTTTGTACGTTTTATGCCTCTGTAATATTTTTCTCTAATAATTATTATCATGTTTCTTACTATGCCAGAACAAAGTAATATTGGCGTACATTAAAAATGTATTAATACAAGTGTGTTCTATTCGGTTGTGATAATCAAGGACCAATATCTAAATAAAACGTTTTTAAGTGTAATAATAATAATATCCGGCGCAACAACTCGCCACCGAGTCTGGGCCGCCTCCAGCATTCTCCGCCAATCAGCTTTATTCTGCGCAGCATCCCTCCAGTTTCTAGCATTAAGAAGGGTACGTGCATCCTCCGCCACAGCTTCCATCCACCTCACATTAGGTCTTCCTACCCTCAGTGTGCCATGGATTCCCTCTCTGAGAATCTACTTAGGAATCCGAGTGTCCTCCATCCGTGCCACGGTACTTGCCCATCGCAGTCGGCCAAGTTTGATCGTTCTGGCAATACCTGAGGTGTTGTAGAGGTCATATATCTCCCTATTGTATCGCCTTCTCCATATTCCTCCTACTTTTATTGGACCGAAGATCTTCCTCAGGATCGTCCTCTCGAAGGTTTCTAGCATTTTCTCGTATGCCTCAGAACCCAGGCCTCTGAGCCATATGTGAGTACCGTGCGGATCAGGGTTTTGTAGATCAGCAGCTTTGTCTGCCCAGAAAGGAACTTGCTAGTTAGTTGCTTCTTTAGGCTATACTAGCATTTATTAGCAGAATTAATCCTTCTTCTTATCTCCTGAGACATGTCATTTTGTGAGTTAATTTCTGTCCCTAAGCAGACGTAGCTGTCCATGCAATCGAATCGGTACTGACCAACTTCGAAGTAATCCTATTTTTCCTGGGCTCCTTCTATTCGCATATACTTGGTCTTCTGTATGTTGACATTAAGCCCAAGTTTCTTAGCTGCCTCTTCCAGTGCTAAGAAAGCTTCCCTCAGCGCCCTTTTAGATCTTGCCATTATGTCAAAGTCATCGACATACCCTAGGATTTGGACTAGTCTGTTGAACAGGGTTCCATCTACCTGAATTCCAGAATTTCTTATGGTCATTTCTGTTCCAAGGTCGAAGAGTAGGCAGGCGGGAGCATCACCTTGTCTCACTCCCGTATCTGTGTTGAATTCTTGTGAAAGATCTGATTCGAATTTTACTTGACATTTTGACCCTTACATTGTCATTTTCACAAGACGAATCATCTAATGGAGTATATTCAGATCTTTTAGGGCTCAATATAATTCATTGCGGTCCATGCTATCGTAGGCTGCTTTAAAATCTACAAATAGGTGGTGTGTGACCACATTGTACTCTTTGCATTCCTCCAGAATTATCCTTAGTGGGAATATCTGGTCCACCGTAGACTGCCCTCTTCTAAAACCTGCTTGATAGTTATAGTTCTAAAACCTGTTTGATAGTTATAGTTGATAGTAACCCCAGCTCTTTCTCTGCATGTGGTGAGAGCCTCGCAAATAAATTGTTCGAAAGAACCTTATATGCGCAAGATAACAGGGTGATTTCTCGGTAGTTCTCATATTCTGTCCTGTCTCCCTTTTTTAATTTATTTTATATTTATGTGTATTCAATTATTTTGGGAAAAGTTAATTTTGTTAATAAAATCGGAGGAAATAGAAAGAAAAGTGTGAATAAAAATCTCATTTAAGAAAATTTAGTCGTCAATCGGACGCTATTTCTCCATAATGAGACTTTATTTGATATGTTTGGTTAATTAGCTTTATTTCATGTTGTTGAAGCCATTCGTTTTAACGTGAAAGGACGTAAATGAGAACAATGAAATCAGCTAAAACATAAATGAATCTTTTTGATGATAATTGTTGACCTATGATAATTTATGTTGAAGAAATTGGTCCGGGTTATTATTTATAATTTTACAATTTTTATTTCTTCTTTTTTATTACCTATAATTTTAGTGCATAATTCTTATCACTTTCTAATTTACCCATATCATTTCACATTCCTATTGTATATTCAGTTTTTATTTATCTGTAATACCTTAATTTTTTAACTGTCAACACTTTCTGTTTTATTATTATTTTCTTCATGTTTTATTATTATTTTCTACATTTTAACCTTCATAATTACTTTACTGTACACCTTTATCAATTTTTATCATCATTATTACACATAATTATCAATTTTTTGCCTGTATTCACCTTCTTTTAGATTATCTATATTTAAAATGTTTTAATATATTCATACCGCTTTCTTAAATTGTCTGTATTTTGCATATAGCCCTGAAGAAGACCTACAACGTAGGTCGAAACGTTGGCTAACAATAAATATCTTCTGAAATTACTTGAGAATTTCATTCAGTGACCTCTACCCGGACCTTCAACATAAATGAATCTTATTTGATGCAAGCCAATGCTTCTAGAAAACATTTAAAGCGAAAGAAAGTGTTGCAAGGGTTACTAGTATAGAAATGTAGTGTATATCTTTATTTACACAAACGATCGTTAGGATACATTTTTATAAGCCTTCGACGAGAAAACAGATGCACGATTCTTAAAGTTCTGTCCAATCTTCTGAGTGCTCAACACAATCGATTTATCTCTGTTTCGTAGATATTCAGGGATGACATTTTTTAATATTTATTTTATAATCAAATAATAGTTCGAAATAAGAACTGGAAAAGTGTATACATGAATATATGATGAATCAAATGAATAGTTTTAAAACATATATTTGATCTCATTATATCTAACTCAATGAAATTAATTACATCTTTACTCACCAACATCTCCTATTCCCCGTGTCTTATCTGATTCGGACGTTGGCTATTAACAAGGCGATCTTAATTTTTTTGTAATACTTTTAAATAATTTGAAAGTTGTGAGGCCAAACTATTTCCTTAAATTATGCAGCCAGTAGTGCCTACTCCTTCCTGGCCCACTCTTACAATCAATCAGGTTTCTTCATCTATTAAATGATACTCCTGCTTCAATTATTGACGTCAATTCAATATCTGAGGTAAGAAGCATGATCACTGCCGGTCCCATTTCGAATTAACAATCGTTCCCAGGTACATATAATATGTTTCTAACTGTTATATTTGGTAGTTTAAAGTAAGTTAGGGTCCAGGATGCTTCGTTTGGTTATTAGCATCCATTTCATTTTAGTTATGTTCAAGAGTAGTATATATCCCTCGCTAACATTATGTACTCTTTTAATAAGACGGTTTAGTTCATGGATATAGCTACTAGTCAAGATGTTTCACGTTATTCTTCATTCCGTCTATAAGGTGTGATTCAGTTATAAAAAATAATCATATAGTCAAGGAATTCAAATTATTGTGGGATTATACTTATGAGTAAAACATATTAACAATAACGTCGTACATCATTCATAAGGCTTAACAGATATTTCTTTTAATAATAGAATATTGAAAAACCCTTATTTTATAAAATAGCTTATTTAATAACCGTTGTCCAAAATCGAAGAAAAAACGTGAAGGTGTTAAAACCATCGGCTTTGTCGACCTTCCAAGCCAACAGTCCAGGATAAAAATAACAAAAAAAAAGTGGTGTTTGAACAATGGAGATAAAAATGCTCGTGCAAGGGCGCATAGGACTGCACCAACCTAAATTTTAATACTATGATTTATTAATAAATTTGAAATATAAGATCATTTTCCTTAAACTATCTTAAAACGGCCGGGAAACACAACACCCTAATTGGTTTTAATTAAATATTTTTTGTAAAATCAAGATAAATACATTCAACATATCAAAAAACTTTTTTAACAAAATTAATTTCGTCTGTCTTCAGCAGTCAGTGAGGAAGGTTGTCTATTGTGCGGAGCGTTTTGCTTGATGTGCGTTCAGTTCCTAGAATCTCACAGTACCCCATTGTTAGCTGTCTAAAACTCAATCCGACTATAATTCTTTTACATTTCTGCCATACTAACATCTACATCTACAGCTCAGGAAAAAGATAAGATACTTTTTTAAATAGACAGAAATATATAATCTTTATTAGGTACTACATTATTTTTTTTATTTTTTTTTTTTTCAATTTACCTGTACTTAGTCTAATTTACATTTTAGTTAGTAGTTAATGTAATTTATAAGTTTACCCAATTGTAAGTAAGTCTAGTATAAATTTCATTTGGTAGTTTTTACATACTTAATATGTAAGTTTACCTTTTGGCTGACTGAGTAATTAGTCTTGTATACAATTTAATTGGTTGTTTAGGTAATATATACTTTCCTTTTCACTATTAAATAATCAAGAGCTATGCATTTATTAAGCTAAATTGTCTAAAACATTTATTATTTTTATTATATAGTAATAAGATATTCTTAGAGCTTTATATATTTATACGCACACACCACATAGACATATACTGATTCGTTTGTTCATTAAGTACTTTTATTTTATTTACATATATTTTTAAAAATTCTATTTATTGTTTTTTCTACACTTTTATTCGATACCAAACTTATTAGAGGATTTAAGTTGATATACAATAGTAGATTCACATACTTAATATGGAGAGTAATAAAGGCAAAACAACGTTTTATTCAAATGATAGATTTTTTGTCGCTAGAATGACTGAAGGTTCCTTCAACAAAACATCTCCCTTCTTTATAGCGAAAGCCATCAATAATATTGTGGGTGATGTTAAAAATATAAAAAAACTGAGAGATGGTACACTACTAATTGAAGTGAACACGAGTTCACAAGCAAAAAAATTGTTAGCTTGTGACAATCTTGGCAACCAATTTAAAATTAAAATAGATCCACACCCAAGATTAAACGAAAGTAAAGGCATAATTCGTTGCTATGATCTGCAACACCTCGAAATCAATGAAATCATCCAGGAATTTGAAGGACAACAAATTAAAGACGTTAAAAGATTGTCTTATAAAACTGGTGACGTAATCAAGCTAACACATAACTATATATTAACATTCAAGTGTCCTATTCTGCCTAAGGACATTAAAGTAGGGTACTACAATATCCCTATAAGGCCACGTCCCGAGCCCACTTCGATGCACAATATGCCTCAGATTTGGCCATCACAAATCTTTTCATAATCGAGAGGACCGTATGATCTCTTCCATATGCAGCAACTGCGGCCTACCAGAGCATGGAGTAAATTCAAAAGACTGTACCAATCCAAAAAAGTGTGTCAATTGTAAAAATGAACACAATAGTTTTGACAAGAATTGTCCAATCTATATAATTGAAAAGGGTATCAAGGGACGATACAGGTCACTGAGAAAATACCCTACATTGCAGCCAAGCGAAAGTTCTATGAAATCGCTCCCCAAAATTTAAATCACTCACGATCAACCTTTGCACAGATGGCAAAGAATAACGATAGGAAAACTGATGGGGTTGGGAAATCGATTAAAAATCGTACAATAGGCACTTAAACAGAGTATTCCCCGCCGCTACTGGAGACTCTAAACATTATTAATACTACTCCTGGTAATGAGCTAGATAGAGCTCAACCCCTGATCTGCCATTCAGCCAACAAAGGGAACGACAACCCTACAATCGCAAGTACAGTATTAAAAACTACTCCTAACATTACCGAGTTATCCTCTCCTCACATCAAATGGAGCTCAGTTACTCCCGAAAAGTCTAATATGACGGTATTCGTTACGGAACCCAATAAGACAGATATCCTCCCAGAAACCAATCAGACAGTGCCAAGAAAGGGGAGAGCAAAAAAGAAAAAAGTGCTGGTGACAAACAGTGATGAGAATTTAATAGACAGTAATATTTGTGGTGATCAATAATTCAACAGTCCTCTTATCTTTAATGAATACCGTTTTATCAATATAAATATCATGGCTAATTTAATAATAATCCAATGGAACTGTAATGGAATCCGAAGTCACTTCACTGATCTACAGTTGTTAATTCAAGATAACCATCCCACGATTCTTTGCCTTCAGGAAACACACCTCAAAACCAATGATAAACTGACTCTCAGGGGATTTGAAATTTGTCGTCAGGATAACACTGGCGGGACTCGAGCTTGCGGAGGAGTATTGACTCTGGTGTCTCAGCGATTACCATTTGAACGAATTGCCCTACAAACTACTTTACAAGCTGTCGCCATCAGGATACTAGGTGACAACCCTTTCACTGTATGCAACCTTTACTTACCTCAGCAGACACCACTAACTTCAGAGCAAATAGAGTCTCTCTGTACCCGATTACCTAGGCCACTTCTTCTAGTGTGTGATCTTAACGCTCATAATTACATCTGGGGATCGGAAAGAAAAGATCGAAGAGGACGGTTAATAGAAAACATGCTCGACAATAACAATCTACATGTTTTAAACAACGGTGAACCAACTTATTTAAGCTCATCTTATGGCACCTTCTCTTCTATTGATGTCGCTTTTTGTTCTAGTAGTCTACTCCTAGATGTCCACTGGAATGTTATAACTGATCAATATTCCAGTGATCACTTTCCAGTAATTATTAATATTAACAAACGATTATCACACACTAGCAAAAGATCAACCTGGATTCATGAAAGAGCAAACTGGCAGCAATTTACGAATAGTGTGAATTTCCCTTCAGACCTCCCGGACGATGTAGAAGAGAGTTGTTCACAAATCACTTCGAGGATACGATATGCTGCTGAACGCTACATCCCCAAAACTTCATCCACACCTAAACGCCAGCCAGTCCCTTGGTTCAATACTGATTGTAGAGAAGCTGTCAAAAAGAAGAGAAAAGCGTACAGAGTTTTCAAAAGAAATATGACCCTCGTGAACCTGATTGAATACAAAAAAGCTACATGCAAAAGAATAATTTGCTTCCATAAAACAACATCCTGGCAACAATATGTCTCTTCTATCAATTCGACGACACCATCTTCGATAGTATGGAATAAGGTTAAAGCCATCGAAGGAAAAAAGACGCTGCGGCCCATTCACTTAAAAATTGGAGGTAACATTATTTGTAATGAGCAAATTGTCGCAAATGAATTTGCGGCCTTTTTCTCTAAACAAGATGTCGGTCTTGAAATCCAATCCACCTCAACCAAAGACGACCAATTTGATTTTGCATCTAATAATAATGAATTATATAACATGCCCTTGACTATGAGGGAACTCAAAACCACCCTCAATGAACTTAAGGGAAAATCACCAGGTCCTGATGACCTAACATATGAAATGGTAAAACATTTGTCTGACGAATCACTAGACAAAATACTTATCTTATACAATAAAATATGGAACAGTGGTTTTTTCCCCATCCAATGGAAAGATTCCATAATCATTCCAATCTTGAAAGTTGGCAAGCCCAAGAATGACGTGGCCAGTTACCGCCCAATTTCATTAACTAATTGTGTTTGTAAAATTTTCGAAAGAATGATCAATAAACGAATGATTTGGTTACTAGAAGAAATAAATGTACAAGACAATTTGCAGTGTGGTTTTCGTAAAAATCGCTCGACAATTGACAATCTTGTTAGAATTACAACGGACATTCAGGATGCTTTTGTCGACAAGGAACACTCAGTGGGTATATTCTTTGACATCCAAAACGCTTTTGACACAGTAGTGCAAAACAACATACTAAAACAGCTTCACCAATGGGGAATCAAAGGAAATCTTGCAAATTTCATCAAAGGATTTCTCGGAACTAGGTCCTACAGAGTGATGATTGGTGGAACTACTTCCAATAAAACATATATTAACAGCGGTGTACCTCAAGGCTCTGTATTAAGCACGACCTTGTTTTCTATTGCAATACGAACAATCACTGACTGTTTAACGCAAAACGTCAGTGGTTATTTATTTGCCGACGATTTTGCAATATTGTGTAAATCACCCGATCTCCAGTTGATTAAGATTTGCCTACAAAACACTGTGAATAAATTAGCGCTATGGTCTCAGAGGACTGGCTTCAAATTCTCAACAAGTAAGACATGCTGTGTACATTTTAGCCGACACAGAAACCCCGGGATTCCACCACAAATAGTTCTAAGTAATGTCCCGTTGTTGTACACCAACAACGTCCGATTCTTAGGTCTCCAAATGGACAGCAAGCTAACTTGGTCAACCCATATAGAACAACTACAAATCAAAACTATTAATAGAATGGAGCTACTGAAGAATTAGGGAACACCAGATGGGGATCAGACAGGAAAACCATGCTCCGCATTTATGAGGCACTGATCTTAAGTAAAATAGACTATGGCAGCTTTATATATGCGTCTGCCTCCCATAATAGGGTTAAAAGACTAGATGCACTTCATCATGCTGGTATACGGATTTCTACTGGAGCCTTCAGAACAAGTCCAGTATACAGTATCTGCGTCGAAGCCGGAATCCTTCCACTCACATATCGTCGCCAAAAACAAGGGGCCAAGTATATAACAAAAATATACACGCAACCAGAAAACCCAGTTTACTGCTCATTATTCCAAAGAATAAACGACAACAAGTATAGGAGGCTGAAAAATCCCTCTCTGCCGTTGTGGCACAGAATGAGAAATGTTATCTCCGAATTAGTTCAACACCAGACAACAAATACTCAAAGCGGAAAGCTAGCCCCATGGGCTCTATCACCTCCACACATCAACTGCAAAATGTTTAAACTCTCCAAGAATAGTTCCCCACAAGAGATTTCACAAGCCTTTCTTGCTGAACTGAGTAACTATCAGTTTAACAAAATCTTATTTACAGATGGTTCTCGTACCAACAATTCTACATCGTGTGCTGTATATACTGGCGATACAACTTTTAAGTGTACAAGCTGAACAGTAATTGCGGTATCTTCACAGCTGAATTGACGGCTATTCTCAAGGCTCTTCAAATAACCCTTACAACACTAGATCAGTCAACAATAGTTTGTTCTGACTCACTGAGTGCTCTCAAAGCAATAATAAACACATTTTCAGATAATCCTGTCCATCAGGAAGGAGAATCCAGCCACTCAGGAATTCTTGGAAATGAGAAAGCCGACAAAGCAGCATCAGAAGCCCATTCAATACATGAAATAACGCTTTCTTATACCCCACCTTCAGATTTATTCCAACAAATAAAAGCAAATATCCTAAGCGAATGGCAACGGACTTGGACATCGCTAGAGAACAATAAACTGAAAATAATTAAACCGAATACCAGCAGCTGGGCATCATCTTCCAGGCAGTGTAGAAGAGAAGAAGTAGTTATTACCCGCCTTAGGATTGGTCACTGTCGTTTGACCCACGAACACCTGATAACAAAGAGAGACCCACCTCAATGTACACTGTGTAAGGTGACAGTTACAGTGCACGATATCTTCGAGGAGTGTCCTAGGTACAGTAGTGTAATGGAAAGGTGTGGCGTGCCTCGGCAGATGCTTAAGGCGTTGGGCGATAACGAACAATGTGTAAATAATACGTTAGAATTTATTAAAAGCATCAACATATTCCAGTCAATTTGACATATACGTGTATGTGTGTATGTGGGTTTATATATATATATATATATATATATATATATATATATATATTTATATATCCAATATATATATGTGTGTGTAATGTAATGTCTGTAGTGTGTGTACAACGTTATAAACTATGTTTGAACTATTAATTTGTGCAATGTTTATATAAATATTATAAATTTTATATTGTATTATATTAAAAATTATATAGAAATATGTATAACGTTTTATTTTAGTATGAATAACTTTATACAAGTGTTTATCCTTATATTACCTGTTTAATACGTTAATATTGTTACGGGCGCCGGCAGGAAAACGGAAGCAAGAGGATTAGCGGCTTAAATCCGTCGGCGGGAGAAGTTAAAATAGGATTAGGACGGTTCTAGATCGTCTCCTTTTGTCGGAAAAGGATTAAGAAGAGTACAGAATTGTCTGGCCCCTCCGTGTTCTAGAATGTTCGGCCTTGCCTATAAAAAGACTTCCCTCACCTCGAGTCAGTGAGTCTTAGCCTGAGAGTAGACCAGAGAAGACCTGTGATAAGTGAGTGTCAGTGTGATAAACTAGTCAGTGTTGAACCGGCCAGTATAATAAGTGTATCAGTGAACTGTGACAGTCTCGCGAGTGTAATAAACTGTTTCTGTTTGTTACTGTGTGTCAGTTTGTGATATTTGGAGAATCTTACGGTCGGTGGACTAGTGAACTGTAAGTGTTAATTATTAGTTATAAATTGTAGTGTAATATATTCATAGAAACTATTGTAACTAGTTAAGCTATCTAGAATTAGTAACATCTTATATTATTGTAATAATTAAATAGGAGTTAGGCCTAGATAATAAATATTTAGAATATTGTTATTATAAATTTATATTAGTTCAATAATTTAATTGTTAATAGTTTAATTGTATCCTTTTTATCATTTTGTTAATAAATATTAGTATCTTTAATTAAGGAATTGTTTAATTCATTTTAATACCCAGGAGCCCGTAACAAATTGGTGTCAGAAGTGAGATAATTGTGTAATTGCTATTATTTTGCATTTGGTCTTGTATTTTGTAATTATTGGGCTACTGTATGAAGAATGGCTTCTAAAAGTGTTAAATTAATTGATTTAAAAGTTGCGGATTTGAAACGTGAATTGGAGGAACGTGATCTTGATTGTTCCGGAACTAAAAGGGTACTGCAAGAGCGCTTGCGTCAATTCTTTGTAGATTTAGGGGAAAATCCAGATGACGTTCTGTTTGAAACTGATTTAAGCAGGTTGTCTGCAACTTTTAAAAATGAGTTAAGCAATGTAGAAAATAAGTTAGGTAATGAATTAAGCAATGTTAAAAATGAGCTAGGTAATGAATTAAGCAATGTTAAAAATGAGCTAGGTACTGTAAAAAATTATTTATTGGATACATTAGAGTCTAAGTTAGGCACATTAGAGACTAAGCTAATGGAAAATGTTGAGAATATGTTAGCTAATGTAGATAATAAGTTAGCCGATGTAAATAATAAAGTAGCTAATGTAGAATCTAGGTTAGGAGAAGAGCTGAATTCAATTAAAGACGAACTTAGGCTAAGAGTCGAAGCTCTCGAGGGACGTATGAGCAACCCACCGACGAACGACACCGACCGTTCCACAGAGGGCAGCTTTCATAGGACCATTATGCCCGCCAATTCAGGGACGCCACCAACTCACAACACCATTCCAGTGTTCGACGGAAAGACGCCGTGGGAGGACTACATGACTCTCTTCGAGACTGCAGCGTCGATCCACGGGTGGTCGAAAGCTTCAGCGTTGTGCCTGGCCTTGCGTGGAGACGCCTTGAGAGTACTGCAAGGGATGCCCATGACAGAGCGGTCTAACTACGGGGAACTGGTTAGAAGACTGGAGATGCGTTTCGGCCACCGCCACATGGACCAGCTATATCGCTCACAGCTGAGAAGCAGGATCCAGAAGACCAACGAAACGCTACAGGAATTTGAAGCAGACATTGCACGGCTGGTGAGGAATGCTTACCCATCGGTCACCGATGATGTCTACGAGAGCCTGGCTGTCGACAAATTCCTGGATGGACTTCGGGACCCCGAGACGCAACAGGCAGTGAAGCTCGCCCGGCCAAAGACTTTGGGAGACGCATTATCTCAGGCCATGGAGTTCGAGGCTGTCAGGCAGTCAGTACGGGGCCATGCGCGAGTTCGAGCAGCTGAAGCGGAGCCTACTGTGGTCCCTAGCCTCGATGACATAGTGACAAAGGTTTTGGAGGCTCTCAGGACCCGTAAGAAAGAGATACGCTGTTGGAGCTGCGGCCAACTTGGACTCCCTAGAAGCAAGTGTCCATCCAAGAAGCAAGAAAAGCCACAGGAAAACTAAGTAGGGTTGATGGGAAGGGGCAACTGTCAATCCGTAAAGTCAAAGGCCCCGGGAAGACCATCAGAGTTGCGTCAATAGGAAGCAGAACGAACAGTTTCTACGTAGATGGGATGGTGAACGGGCAGCTGCGAAGTCTGCTACTGGATACCGGCGCAACCATGACTATCTTGAACTTGAAGACAGTTCCGGCTGATAAGATCTTACCAACGACTTGGACATTACGGACTGCCACAGGAGAGCCAGCCAAGGTCTACGGGGAGACAGTTGCCACCTTCATCATTGGGGGTCAACATCTGAAGCACCGCGCTCTCGTGGCAGATATTGATGAAGATGTCATATTGGGCACGGACTTGATGATCGCATACGGGATCAAGCTGGATATGGCGAGAGGGGTGATGACGATGGGAGACGAAGAAGTCATCCTTCGGCAGGGAAAGAACATCTACGCACGAGTGCGCCTACTAGAAGAAACCACTTTACCTGCACGGAGCCAAATCAGTACGCATGGGACGATCGAAGGACACCTACCTGAGGGTCAATGTTTGCTAATTGAACCTGGAAGGCAAGAAGAACAGGAGATCGGACGCGGCGTAATGGTTGCAAGGTCTCTCATCAAGGTCGGACGTACCACTCCGATTCGGCTAATGAACCTGAACAGCTTCCCAGTAACGCTGAACAAAGGAACACCGGTAGGGGAATGTACAACCGCTACCTCAGTGGTTCGTCAGCTGCAACGTCATCCCACAGAGCTGCGAGGACTGCCGGGAGAACTAACAGGATTATATGGACGAATCATGCCGGGAACTCTCGCCTGAACAGAGCGAGGAAGTGAAAAAGATGATTATCCGATGGCAGGACGTTTTCGAGATCAGCCCAGGACCACGGGGTAGAACGGATATCGTCCAGCATGGGATTGACACCGGGGATGCTAAGCCCATCCGACAGGTCCCGCGGAGGTTGCCGTTAGCCAAACGGGAGGACGCCGAGAAGATCATCAAGGAGATGGCGACTGATGGTGTCATTGAGCCTTCGAGTAGCCCCTGGATGTCTCCTGTTGTATTGGTGAAGAAGAAGGACGGCACAACGAGATTCTGCGTAGACTACCGTCTTCTGAACAACGTCACCAAGAAAGACAGTTATCCGCTCCCCAGGATTGATGATACGCTGGACACCCTGGAGGGGTGTGAACTTTTCTCTACCTTGGATCTCCGCAGTGGATATTGGCAGGTTGGATTGAAACCTGAAGATAAAGAGAAGACAGCGTTCTCGATTGGGACTGGACTCTGGCAATTTACAGTAATGCCATTCGGACTTTGCAATGCTCCTGCAACATTTGAGAGGCTGATGGAAAGCGTGTTAAGAGGTCTCTCTTGGGAAATTTGCCTGGTATACCTAGATGACATCATTGTGCTGGGAAAGTCCTTCGCTCACCATCTGAAGAATCTGGAGAAGGTCTTCGAACGACTACGTGCAGCGAACCTTAAATTGAACCCGAAGAAGTGCCATCTCTTCCGAAGGCAAGTCAACTATCTGGGGCATGTTGTGTCGGACAATGGAGTTGCCGTTGATCCAGAGAAGATTGCAGCGATCACCGACTGGCCAGTACCTCGAGATAAGCACCAAGTAAGAAGTTTTCTCGGCCTCTGCACCTACTACAGGAGGTACGTGAAAGGATTTGCAAACATTGCAAAACCTCTTACCAGGCTCACCGAGGAAAAACGGACTTTCCTTTGGGATCACGGATGTCAGGCATCCTTTGAGGAGTTGAAGAAGAAATTGAGTAGTGCTCCTATTCTGAGCTATCCACGTCCCGAGGGCAAGTTCATACTTCACACAGACGCTAGCAACACCGCTATTGGAAGCGTCCTCTCTCAGTTCCAAGATGGAGAAGAAAGGGTTATTGGATATTTCAGTAAAGCGCTCTCAGCTCCGGAACGCAACTACTGTGTCACAAGGAAGGAGCTTCTGGTAGTGGTGAAATCTATAGAGCATTTTCACAAATATCTATACGGCAGAAGATTCCTCCTGAGAACGGACCACGCGGCTCTAATGTGGCTGCTACGATTCAAGTCACCAGAAGGACAAGTGGCGAGATGGATAGAGCGCCTTCAAGAATATGACTTTGAACCTGCTCATCGCGCTGGAACGAGTCACAGAAATGCGGATGCGCTCTCTAGGAGACCTTGTGAAGAAGAATGCCGGCATTGTTCTCGACAAGAAGAGAAGCAGGCAGCAGTGTTGAGGACAACGGTGGTCATGGATAGTTGGCAGGATGCAGAGGTGTCAAAGGAACAGGACGAGGACCCGGAATTGAAGCAAATAAAACAATGGAAACTATCGGGGCAAGGAAGACCAACCTGGCAGGATGTTGATCCAATGTCGAAGAATGTAAAGACTTACTGGGCCCAATGGGACTCCATTCTAGTGGACAACGGGCTGCTGAAATGGGCATTGGAGAACACGGAAGGAGATCAGCGCAGACTTCAGCTCATCGTTCCAAAGAGTAAAGTGCCCGAAGTACTCAGGGAACTTCATGACGGAGTATCTGGCGGCCACTTTGGAGTTCACCGTACATTGGAAAAGGTACGTGAACGCTTTTACTGGGCAAACCTTAAGGACGATGTGTTGGACTGGTGCAGGCGTTGTGCGACTTGTGCGGCTTCTAACGGACCCATAAGAAGAAAGAAGGCCCCAATGAGGAAGTACAACGTGGGAGCACCGTTTGAGAGAATAGCAATTGACATCGCTGCCCTTTCCCTGTGACGGATGAAGGTAACCGGTATATTCTCGTGGCCATGGACTACTTTTCCAAGTGGGTGGAAGCTTACGCCCTTCCGAATCAGGAGGCAGTCACGGTTGCGGACGTACTGGTGAAGCAGCTCGTCAGTAGGTTTGGGGTACCCATGGAACTTCACTCTGACCAGGGACGAAACTTCAAGTCTGCAGTCTTCTCCGGGATGTGCGAAGCACTGGGAATACGGAAGACCAGGACGACACCTCTTCACCCTCAATCCGATGGCATGGTGGAGCGCATGAACAGGACTATGGGTCGATATTTGTCCAAAGTGGTCTCCGACCATCAGCGAGACTGGGACCAGTATCTTCACCTGTTCCTGCTGGCCTACCGCAGTTCAGTCAGTGAGGCAACGGGGCAGACTCCCGCAAATGTGGTATTCGGCAGAGAACTTCGGTTGCCTTGTGATCTGAAATTCGGTTTCAAGAGTGATGAGGAAATTGCCGGAGAGGAGTACGTCTCGGATCTGCGGAAGCGAATGGATAGTATCCACGAGAAGGTTCGCACAAACATCCAGGCAGCCAGTGACAGAATGAAGGAGCGTTACGACATCAGGGCTGAGAAGGGTGGCTACCAACCTGGAGACTTGGTCTGGCTACATGATCCTCGAAGAAGGCGAGGCTACTCACCTAAACTTCAGAACTCCTGGGACGGCCCGTTTGAGATCGTCAAGAGGATCAATGACGTCATATATAGGATCAGGAAGCAGCCTAAAGGAAAACCCAAGGTAGTTCATTTCAATAGACTGGCCCCGTACAAAGGAGACCACAGCCCGAAAGAAGACCAGCAGGTCAGGTACCTAAACAACGTCAAGACAAATAACTCAGTTGCTCATACTAAAGTACCAGGGATCCGTGGAGTAACTCAGGTAATCTACAGGGATATCTTCTCGTTACCAGTGGAGTATTCTCTGGCCCATTGCGTTGCCGAAGATCTGAGAACTTCTCGAGTGATTGAAACGGTCTTCAGGAAGAAGTTCGGCGGAACTGAGGAGCTGGAACGCCAAGGACTAAGTGTCGGGAAGGCACTCCACCAGCCGCAGGAAGGACGACACCTGTTTTACTTGGTTACCAAGCGTGCCACTGATCAGAAGCCGACATATGACGCACTGCGGCGAAGCCTCGACGATCTTCGGAGTAAGCTTCTGAGACTGCGTGTCACTAAGCTCGCTATTCCGAAGTTGGGCTGTGGATACGACGGCTTGGAGTGGAAGATTGTCAGGGACATGATCGAACAGACAGTCGCCAACTCTGGAGTTGCCATATTGGTGTGCACGTTCAACCCCTGGAAAGAAAGTGCGTCTCCATCAGTAGAAGCTCATAAATGCCCGATTTCTCGGGACTTGCTCTGGGGCAGAGCACTTTTAAGGAGGGGGCAGTGTTACGGGCACCGGCAGGAAGACGGAAGCAAGAGGATTAGCGGCTTAAATCCGTCGGCGGGGGAAGTTAAAATAGGATTAGGACGGTTCTAGATCGTCTCCTTTTGTCGGCAAAGGATTAAGAATATTCCAGAACTGTCTGGCCCCTCCGTGTTCTAGAATGTTCGGCCTTGCCTATAAAAAGACTTCCCTCACCTCGAGTCAGTGAGTCTTAGCCTGAGAGTAGACCAGAGAAGACCTGTGATAAGTGAGTGTCAGTGTGATAAACTAGTCAGTGTTGAACCGGCCAGTGTAATAAGTGTGTCAGTGAACTGTGACAGTCTCGCGAGTGTAATAAACTGTTTCTGTTTGTTACTGTGTGTCAGTTTGTGATACTTGGAGAATCTTACGGTCGGTGGACTAGTGAACTGTAAGTGTTAATTATTAGTTATAAATTGTAGTGTAATATATTCATAGTAACTATTGTAACTAGTTAAGCTATCTAGAATTAGTAATATCTTATATTATTGTAATAATTAAATAGGAGTTAGGCCTAGATTATAATATTTAGAATATTGTCATTATAAATTTATCTTAGTCTAATAATTTAATTGTTAATAGTTTAATTGTATTCTTTTAATCACTTTTGTTAATAATAATAATAATAATAATAATAATATTAGTATCTTTAATTAAGGAATTGTTTAATTCATTTTAATACCCAGTAGCCCGTAACAATATGTCTCTGCTATATGTTCTGCTCCGTAACAATATGTAATATGTTTCTATTATTAATATCCATTGTATCTATTATATGTTTAATATATTAATATGCTTCTACTATATGTAATATGTTTCTATTATTATTATCAATTGTTTCTATTATATGTTTAATATGTTAATATGCTTCTACTATATGTAATATGTTACTTTTATTACGTATTATCTATTGTTTCTATTATATGTTTAATATGTTTCTACGATATGTAATATGTTACTATTATTATTGTCTATTGTTTCTTTTAAGTAGTTGTAATTATCTAGATAATGTAAATATGTATATTTTCTAGTGGTGAGGGCAATAATAACCATTTGTAGTTGTTTGCCCTTAAAAAATAAAACAAACAAACAAACAACAAAATTAATTTAAAAGGATTAAATAGTATTTTAAAACCCTGTGACTTTTTGAAGTAGCAATATTCATTAGTAATAATTATGGACTCAAAATTGATGTATTAGATAAGTATCATACGGAAAATATGGACTATTTGAATTTATTATTATATTTGTTTTGTTAAAAGTGTCGTACATCGTTTAGAAATCTAAACCAGTGGTCCCAAGAACCTCAAGGCACTCAGCGGCATTTTCATCTTCTCTGCCAAAGTATTTCTAATTGAATTAAGTTCTCAGTTTTGTTCTGACATCAATTGGATTTTTCTAATTTTGCAAAAAACAAAAATAAGTATCATAGATCTCTTCCCTGTCTTTACATTTTTGAAGAGAGCCTCTTCTTCTGTGTCTGGTAGAGGTGTATTTAAGCTCAGCATGATCACTGCCTGTCCACTTCCTAATACACCAATCTCCTGTCCTAGTAGCACTACATACTACACATTACTCAATGTACACAATTAAATAGTCACTACACAGCCTTTCTACTCTTGTCAGAGCAACGCTGCCCAGTCATCTGTTGAGGTTGTATCCAAGTGATATAAACGGACCCCAACAACTTAAGGCGGAATTTAACTAAGAAGTAAAAAAAACCATTCTCCAGTCATAATTATTTATTACAGAACTACAAACCCAATCAAAACAATAATACATAGTAAAAAAGATAAAATACCACTATTAGAAAATAAAAATATAGTGTATAACCTAAACTGTAATAATTGTAAAAAACAATATATAGGACATACAAGCACACATTTAAAACACAGAATTTATCATCACAACAGTAATTTAAGACCAAATGCCAAAACAAGCACTGCACTATCTACATATTGTAAAAAGGAACTACATACATTCAATTTTGAAAATCCAATAATTTTGCACAGAGAGAAAGACAAAATAAAAAGACAATACTTAGAAGCCATATATATAAACGAAAATATAGATAGTGTAGTTAATGATAGAAAAGTGTCTGGAGAGGTCAGTAAATTCTATTCGTCTATTTTATTAAAATTAAAGAAGAAATAAACAAAGAATAGCATACACCATAACCTGTCACACATAACTTCACATATTATTTCTATCATATTCATATTATTTCTAATACTCCCAAAAAACAAAATTTCAAACATAAAATATTAAATGTAAAGGAGATGGTTGGGGGGTGCAGTCAATAAGAACACCGAATAAGTGAAGTACTTATATTCGGTGTCCTTATTGACTGCACCCCCCAACCATCTCCTTTACATAAGATCATCCAGTCAACCATTTTCATCTCATAAAATATTAAAAATAAATAATATATAGCATAAATTAAATAAACTCCTATAGATTTACAATTTTAATTTCTTCAAGGCAATATCAAGGTTTTTTTATGAATAGGAGAAGTCCAAAGTATAAGGCAGAGTGAAAAATGACCATGGAGAAGAATATATCTCCAAAAAAATTTTATATTATTGACGTCCATATGAGGTATCTATACTTAAATTTTTCGTTTTTTTTAGGACATTTTTAATTTAATTGTTAATAATTTATGTTGTTGTTGATATTAGTAAATTTATAAGGTGAATTGCAGAAAAATGGCATAAATCAAGATAGACAATTAAAGAATTGATAATGACCCAAGGGGTCGAAACGTCTTTGTAGAAAGCGAGAAAATAAATAATTATGACTGGAGAATGGTTTTTTTTTACTTCTTAGTTAAATATCATCAATTACTAGTCCAGTAAAAACCTATATCATAATGCTTAAGGCGGAATTTAAATAAGAATTTTAGTAGTGTTTGTTTGGATAGGTGTCTTTAAAAATGCTCCTTAACAAAAAATTATCGCATTTCAACACTTCGAGAATAAAGCAATAGAATACACTGATACCATAGATACCACACGCTTCTCTTCCCGATTAGTCCGGGAATTTAACTTTTAATTTCTATCTATTATTTAAAACAAATAATACAATATTATCGATAATGGAACGTAACGCACCACTTTTAGCTATGTTCGATTTTACTACTCATAAAATTTTCATACCGCGGGCTAAATATGAAAATCGTTTCTTAAGGAGTAAACTCCATTAAATTAAAAAAGATTAATAGATATACAAATATAACTACAGAGATACTCAAATCATTTCATCAAATTTTAATATACGAGTCTTATAAATCATGTCTTATATAGTATATCTCATGTCTGATCAAAGGTGAAACTTATTATATCTTTATCAAACAAATGTTACCCATAAGCAAACTATTTCTGGCAATGATTAACTATACAAATGATTTCCAGATGACTGGTAATTTTGTTTTCATTTATAAACATAAATTAGTTTTTTTAATGGGATATTCAATGAATACGGATACAAGTGATTATGAAATATCTACTTGATAGATATGGACAATAAGTGGGACAGTTCATAGGGACATGGCGAATTAAAACAGTAATAAAAAAAGAGAGAGGAGCAGGTCAACGGAATAACAAACATGAAAAACAAATAGAATGTAAATGTTTGCTAACGTTATATGCAGTAAAATGTCCACTCTACTAATAATAGAACTGTTACACCCGCGTGTGGATTTAAAAGTACTCAGTTATTGCATTAATGTGGGATAGCCAACACGGGGTGTGGGAAATATACATCAACATTAAATGTAGCTTTAAAGATCTATAAAACAAAAAATAAGCCTTCCTGGAAATAAAAAAAAAAAATCATGAACCCAAAGGAATGGTTGTTTTTGTCATAAGTCATTTTATGACTGTGTCATATTTTTCTAAAAGTGCCTATCCTCCTTGGATGTTATTGATTAGAACGGCTCATCTTATTTGATTGAACGCTGCACGAAACAACGGCCTTGTCCATTGCCTCAAGCTTTACAACCAGTGTGAAGCCTGCGACCTGTACCACTCTGTACCACATGTAGGGTTCTACCGATACCCAAAAATATCGATACCAGGCCTTTGCGATATATCGGAACAAAGTATCGATACCAAGAAAATATCGAAAGAAAAATATCGATATCACTAGGTATCGGAAGATTTTTAGTCGTTTAAAAGCACGGTTCGTAAAATGGCTACAAACATTCCATTGCCAGGAAAACGTCACACATTGGATAATCAATCAAATAGTGAAAGACCTTTTATTTTTTATTAGAATAATATGGTTCTTATTCGATATTCTCAAAGTATCGAAAGATCTTTCTGATATTTCACAGATGGCTGATATATAAATTTTTTATTATGTTATTAACGCTATGTATACATATCAGGGAAAGTAATTAAAAGAGATAAAATAATATACACGCATAGGAAAGGACAATCTTTCGATATTAGAAGAATATGGTACTCATTCGATATTCTCAAAGTATCGAAAGATCTTTCCGATATTTCACAGTTGACTGATATCTAATTTTTTTATTATGTTATTAACGATATCTATACATATCAGGGAAAGTAATTAAAGAGAAAAAAAACATATACATGCATAGGAAAGGACATTCTTTCGATATTAGAAGAATATATACTCGTTCGATATTCTCAAAGTATCGAAAGATCTCTGATATTTCACAGATGGCTGATGTATAAATTTTATATTATGTTATGAACCCTATCTGCACATATCAGGGAAAGTAATTAAAAGAAAAAAAACATATACATGCATAGGAAAGGACATTCTTTCAATACTAGAAGAATATGGTACTCATTCGATATTCTCAAAGTATCGAAAGATCTTTCCGATATTTCACAGTTGACTGATATCTAAATTTTTTATTATGTTATTAACGCTATGTATACATATCAGGGAAAGTAATTAAAAGAGATAAAATAATATACACGCATAGGAAAGGACAATCTTTCGATATTAGAAGAATATGGTACTCATTCGATATTCTCAAAGTATCGAAAGATCTTTCCGATATTTCACAGTTGACTGATATCTAATTTTTTTATTATGTTATTAACGATATCTATACATATCAGGGAAAGTAATTAAAGAGAAAAAAAACATATACATGCATAGGAAAGGACATTCTTTCGATATTAGAAGAATATATACTCGTTCGATATTCTCAAAGTATCGAAAGATCTCTGATATTTCACAGATGGCTGATGTATAAATTTTATATTATGTTATGAACCCTATCTGCACATATCAGGGAAAGTAATTAAAAGAAAAAAAACATATACATGCATAGGAAAGGACATTCTTTCGATATTAGAAGAATATATACTCGTTCGATATTCTCAAAGTATCGAAAGATCTCTGATATTTCACAGATGGCTGATGTATAAATTTTATATTATGTTATGAACCCTATCTGCACATATCAGGGAAAGTAATTAAAAGAAAAAAAACATATACATGCATAGGAAAGGACATTCTTTCAATACTAGAAGAATATGGTACTCATTCGATATTCTCAAAGTATCGAAAGATCTTTCCGATATTTCACAGTTGACTGATATCTAAATTTTTTATTATGTTATTAACGCTATCTATACATATCAGGGAAAGTAATTAAAAGAGAAAAAAAAATATACACGCATAGGAAAGGACATTCTTTCGATACTAGAAGAATATGGTACTCATTCGATATTCTGAAAGTATCGAAAGATCTCCGATATTTCACAGTTGACAGATATCTAAATTTTAAATTATGTTATGAACCCTATCTGTACATATCAGGGAAAGTAAATAAAAGAAAAAAAAACATATAAATGCATAAGAAAGGACATTCTTTCGATACTAGAAGAATATGGTACTCATTCGATATTCTCAAAGTATCGAATGATCTCCGATATTTCACAGTTGACTGATATCTAAATTTTATATTATGTTATGAACGCTATCTAGACATATCAGGAAAAGTAATTAAAGAGAAAAAATAATATACACGCATAGGAAAGGACATTCTTTCGATATTAGAAGAATATATACTCATTCGATATTCTCAGAGTATCGAAAGATCTTTCCGTTTTTTCAAAGATGGTTGATATCTAAATTTTTTATTATGTAATGAACCTTATCTATACATATCGGGGAAAGTAATTAAAAGAAAAAAAACATATACATGCATAGGAAAGGACATTCTTTCAATACTAGAAGAATATGGTACTCATTCGATATTCTCAAAGTATCGAAAGATCTTTCCGATATTTCACAGTTGACTGATATCTAAATTTTTTATTATGTTATTAACGCTATGTATACATATCAGGGAAAGTAATTAAAAGAGATAAAATAATATACACGCATAGGAAAGGACAATCTTTCGATATTAGAAGAATATGGTACTCATTCGATATTCTCAAAGTATCGAAAGATCTTTCCGATATTTCACAGTTGACTGATATCTAATTTTTTTATTATGTTATTAACGATATCTATACATATCAGGGAAAGTAATTAAAGAGAAAAAAAACATATACATGCATAGGAAAGGACATTCTTTCGATATTAGAAGAATATATACTCGTTCGATATTCTCAAAGTATCGAAAGATCTCCGATATTTCACAGTTGACTGATATCTAATTTTTTTATTATGTTATTAACGATATCTATACATATCAGGGAAAGTAATTAAAGAGAAAAAAAACATATACATGCATAGGAAAGGACATTCTTTCGATATTAGAAGAATATATACTCGTTCGATATTCTCAAAGTATCGAAAGATCTCTGATATTTCACAGATGGCTGATGTATAAATTTTATATTATGTTATGAACCCTATCTGCACATATCAGGGAAAGTAATTAAAAGAAAAAAAACATATACATGCATAGGAAAGGACATTCTTTCGATATTAGAAGAATATATACTCGTTCGATATTCTCAAAGTATCGAAAGATCTCTGATATTTCACAGATGGCTGATGTATAAATTTTATATTATGTTATGAACCCTATCTGCACATATCAGGGAAAGTAATTAAAAGAAAAAAAACATATACATGCATAGGAAAGGACATTCTTTCAATACTAGAAGAATATGGTACTCATTCGATATTCTCAAAGTATCGAAAGATCTTTCCGATATTTCACAGTTGACTGATATCTAAATTTTTTATTATGTTATTAACGCTATGTATACATATCAGGGAAAGTAATTAAAAGAGATAAAATAATATACACGCATAGGAAAGGACAATCTTTCGATATTAGAAGAATATGGTACTCATTCGATATTCTCAAAGTATCGAAAGATCTTTCCGATATTTCACAGTTGACTGATATCTAATTTTTTTATTATGTTATTAACGATATCTATACATATCAGGGAAAGTAATTAAAGAGAAAAAAAACATATACATGCATAGGAAAGGACATTCTTTCGATATTAGAAGAATATATACTCGTTCGATATTCTCAAAGTATCGAAAGATCTCTGATATTTCACAGATGGCTGATGTATAAATTTTATATTATGTTATGAACCCTATCTGCACATATCAGGGAAAGTAATTAAAAGAAAAAAAACATATACATGCATAGGAAAGGACATTCTTTCAATACTAGAAGAATATGGTACTCATTCGATATTCTCAAAGTATCGAAAGATCTTTCCGATATTTCACAGTTGACTGATATCTAAATTTTTTATTATGTTATTAACGCTATCTATACATATCAGGGAAAGTAATTAAAAGAGAAAAAAAAATATACACGCATAGGAAAGGACATTCTTTCGATACTAGAAGAATATGGTACTCATTCGATATTCTGAAAGTATCGAAAGATCTCCGATATTTCACAGTTGACAGATATCTAAATTTTAAATTATGTTATGAACCCTATCTGTACATATCAGGGAAAGTAAATAAAAGAAAAAAAAACATATAAATGCATAAGAAAGGACATTCTTTCGATACTAGAAGAATATGGTACTCATTCGATATTCTCAAAGTATCGAATGATCTCCGATATTTCACAGTTGACTGATATCTAAATTTTATATTATGTTATGAACGCTATCTAGACATATCAGGAAAAGTAATTAAAGAGAAAAAATAATATACACGCATAGGAAAGGACATTCTTTCGATATTAGAAGAATATATACTCATTCGATATTCTCAGAGTATCGAAAGATCTTTCCGTTTTTTCAAAGATGGTTGATATCTAAATTTTTTATTATGTAATGAACCTTATCTATACATATCGGGGAAAGTAATTAAAAGGAAAAAACAACATATACATGCATAGGAAAGGACATTCGTTCGATACTGGAAGAATATGGTACTCATTCGATATCTCAAAGTATCGAAAGATCTTTCCGATATTTCACAGATGGTTGATATATAATTTTTTTATTATGTTATGAACCCCATCTGTACATATCAGGGAAAGAAATTAAAAAAAAACAAAACATATACATGCATAGGAAAGGACATGCTTTCGGTACTAGAAGAATATGGTACTCATTCGATATTCTCAAAGTATCGAAACATCTTTCCGATATTTCACAGTTGACTGATATCTAAATTTTTTATGAATTTTATGATGTTATTAACGCTATCTATACATATCAGGGAAAGTAATTAAATAGAAAAAATAATATACACGCATAGGAAAGGACAATCTTTCGATATTAGAAGAATATGGTACTCATTCGATATTCTCAAAGTATCGAAAGATCTTTCCGATATTTCACAGTTGACTGATATCTAATTTTTTTATTATGTTATTAACGCTATCTATACATATCAGGGAAAGTAATTAAATAGAAAAAATAATATACACGCATAGGTAAGGACATTCTTTCGATATTAGAAGAATATATACTCATTCGATATTCTCAGAGTATCGAAAGATCTTTCCGATAATTAAAGATGGTTGATATATAAATTTTTTATTATGTTATGAATCTTATCTGTACATATCAGGGAAAGTAATTAAAAGGAAAAAAACATATACATGCATAGGAAAGAACATTCTTTCGATACTACAAGAATATGGTACTCATTCGATATTTTCAAAGTATCGAATGATCTCCGATATTTCACAGTTGACTGATATCTAAATTTTATATTATGTTATGAACGCTATCTATACATATCAGGGAAAGTAATTAAAGAGAAAAATTATATACACGCATAGGAAAGGACATTCTTTCGATATTAGAAGAATATATACTCATTCGATATTCTCAGAGTATCGAAAGATCTTTCCGATATTTCAAAGATGGTTGATATCTAAATTTATTATTATGTTCTGAACAATATCTGTACACATCAGGGAAATAAGTTAAAAGAAAAAAATAATATATATGCGTAGCAATGGAAATTCTTTCCATACTAGAAGAACAGGGTACTCTTTCGATATTCTCAAAATATTTTCCGATACTTCACACATGGCTAATATCTAAATTTTTTATTCTGTTATGAACCCTATATGTGAAAGGCTAGCCTTTGAGCAGAGAGGATCTAGAAGCTTTAGTACTGAGGACAGATAAGAAACAGGCTTTATTTTTTTATTATATATTTTCACTCTTTCTTTTTTCTGTAAAATAGGTTTAAATTACTTATTTTATTTATAAATTAAAAAAAGGGAATAATGTCAGAAAATAGCTATATTCGGGATGATATCCCCCGATAAAAACCAGTAAGAAATAACAAATGTGATTCTTGATAATAATTTATTACATAATTTAGTTAATAATAATTCAGTTCATGATTCGAACATTAATTTCAGTGTTATCAATTCCAGATGGGGAGCTGGCCCAAACATATCGTCATTATTTTATAGATCTACGATAAGGGCAATTTTTTATTATGGAGCAGTCATATACGGTGAAGCCCAAGATTCATCATTATAAAAAACTAGACGTAATCCAAAACCGTTGTATAAGAATTTATAAGAATCGAAAGAGTACCCTGTTCTTCTAGTATCGAAAGAATTTCCTTTGCTATGCATATATAGTATTTTTTTCTTTTAACTTATTTCCCTGATGTGTACAGATATTGTTCATAACATAATAATATATTTAGAAATTAGCCATCTGTGAAGTATCGGAAAATATTTTTAGAATATCGGAAGAGTACCCTGTTCTTCTAGCATCGAAAGAATGTCCTTTCCTATGTATGTACATGTTTTTTTTTTTTCTTTTAATTACTTTCCCTGATATGTACAGATAGGGTTCATAACATAATAAAAAATTTAGATATCAGCCATCTGTGAAATATCGGAATGATCATTCGATATTTTGAGAATATCGAAAGAGTACCTTGTTCTTCTAGTATAGAAAGAATTTTTCTTGATTATGTATAAATATTGTTTTTTTCTTTTAACTTATTTCCCTGATGTGTACAGATATTGTTCATAACATAATAATAAATTTAGATATTAGCCATCTGTGAAGTATCGGAAAATATTTTTAGAATATCGAAAGAATACCTTGTTCTTCTAGTATCGAATGAATTTTTCTTTGCTATGCATATATATATTTTTTTTCTATTAATTAATTTCCGTGATATGTACAGATAGGGTTCATAATAATAAAATAATAGGGTTCATATAGGGAAAGGAAACGTATCATTCTATTTTTTTGAGAATATGGAAAGAATGTGCCGTAGGATATATACAACTTTTTATTCAGGTTTCGTTTGGATGAGCAAAAAAAAAAAAAAAAAAGTCAGTTAACTGTTTCGATATTTAGTTTTCCATACCGATATCGATAAAATATCGGAAGAAAAGTATCGATACCAAAATATCGGTATCGAAAGGAAAAGTATCGATACTGTACCCATATCGGTAATATCGGTAGAACCCTAACCACATGACCAAAGTATGCCAATTAATATCTTTTGATGATATGCCAGATTCCGGATCTTTTTTATAAGTTCCTATATCGTTTAATCGTTACCACGTGATAATACCTCCACTCTTATCCCTCAGGTGATCAGCTGGTACTCTTGAGTAGTCCTGCTGGTTAGGGTAACTTTTTTATAACACACATTTCCAATAAGTTTATCTTGAACACAGTCATTTTTTTTTTTTTTTTACTACCATGAATTCCAATGGAATTCTTCTTTAGTTAACATCTGAAAACTCTTTTCATTAAAATGAGAGTTTTATTAAGTTTTTCAGTAAAACTAGGACAGATAACTCTGGATAGTTTTGGCTTATTTTTCTAAAAATACTTGTTCTCTATGGATGTTAGCGATTATGACACATCTTATTTTAATGCAGGTCTATCGCAATTAATCCGATGAATTAGGAGTGATGCCTGCGAATCGGACCTTTCTTTCCTCCAATCTTGTCCAATATGGTTAACTGCAGCAGACGGTACATTTCTTTTCGCATCACATGACCAAAATATCTTACTTTATATCTTTTGATGTTGTCCAATATCTCGAGGAGCTTCAGTATTCGTTGTAGCATGCTTTCTTTGCTGACATAGTTCACCAATGAAACTCCGAGTATACTCCGATAGCACCATATCTCGAATCCATGTGAAGGTTTACTTGAAGCCACCGTAATTGTACATGGCTCTAAAGCGTATGATAATACGCTGCCGATGATGATAATACTTTGTACTCTGAATTGGGTCTGGAGGTTCATGTATAGGTTGCACAGCAGCTTTCTAAGATTATAGTTACTTGCGAATTAGATTAAAGAAAAGTTCTACTTTAGATAACTTTCAACCGTTTTTAGGGAAGATCGATTCTTTACAACTATTTTTATTTTCTTATGTGACAATTATGTTATCTCCTATCCCATCAATCAATCACATCATTTTTTTTTTGTGTTATGATTCGGCTTAGTGGAACCTATTACGAACTTATACGTTAAGAATATTTGGAAGAATCATTGTTTTGAGAAAAACGGTTTATAGAGAACTTGTAGTATTTCACAATTTTCAAGTGAGTTGTCCCCGAAACTGCTGGGATTGATATGACAAAACTGCTCCCAGATGGTCCGAATTGATACATTAACAACTCGTTATACTTCCCTTGGCACACATTACGACATTACTTTTCATATAACCTATAATAATCTTTAATGTTCTGTGCGAGACTGTACAAATTAACCTTGGAAACGATTTGATAGTAGATTAGGTTGTTACTAGAATAACTGTGCCTTCTTCTTGCTTTGTGACGTTAATCGAGGAGTTGTAGAGTTAGTCTACATGGCACATAAGTCTACTATCCCTTGCAAGATTTCGCTTCTCTGAGATGGTACATTATAAACACCATGTACATGTTGCTGCTCCCAGTTTCCCATGTATCCCGAATACATCCTCTGTATGTGGATTTGCCACGAGGACACCTGCCATCCGGTCTAGCTTTCAAGTACTATCAGGTATCACATTTCAGATATCATCTATTCTGCAGACGTGTCCACAACATTTTTTTTATGCTCTTCCAGGGTATCTCGATCTTCACGAACGATTTCGTTTCTGATTCAGTTTTTCTTGGTATTACCCACAATCCTTCGCAGGAAACACATTTCAGCCGCTAACATCTTGTGTGCATTCTTATCGAGAGCTACTTAGTTTATTAAGATTAGCCTCTCTACTTACTACCTGCCAAAATAATGATAGGATAACTGGTAGTATAGTCCACATCATTACCCGAAATAAAACTTCCTAGTCTAGTTTACCAAATACGTTAAATCTCCAATCTATAAAATCTATAAAAAACAGTTTTTACCAATTTCTGCTTTAAACAATAAGAATAAGATAGGTACTAAATAGTTAATATCGAAACTATTATGAATGCATAATTTCGTAATAAGCTAATTTAAGCCAATAAAATATTTATTTTATCCCAGAAAAATAAAAATAATAAATAAAAAGTGTACTTAGCCTGTCATCTTAATACAGCCAGTGGACCCTAAACTAATGTCTCTCAGTATTAAGGTAATTTACTGAGTCCTAAAGATATAAAGTTTAAGTCAATATTTTAAACAGTCACGTAAGTGTTAAAGAATATTCATTTAAGAGCCCGCTTCTGGCAGTTTGAGAATAATGAGAGTTTTTAATTTCCTTCAATTAAATAAAATAGTCCCCTTGAGGATTTTAATCTATTATTACGGCCATTAAAAATAAACTCATTCTTTCTTCCGGTGAACTTTTATTGCGGCTTTATGTATTGTTTGCACCATTGGCGCTTTTGTGGACTAAAAGTTACCTAGTGGCATACGAATGATTAAAACAATAGAACGAACACAGAGAAGAGTCAGTATATTTCAGCAGAATGGCTAGTTCTTTATTCATAGTGCAGTATTTCTAATTAAAATATTTCTTAATGAGACGAAAATAATAAGACCTCAAGGAAGTATGCTTGCATCCTTGCTATTTGCATTATATACAGATATACAGACACGAAGACTAGATCCAACTCATCCTAACAGTAAATTCCACGATCGTCAAAATTATCACAACTTGGATTAATTTAAAAATACAGGATGTTCATCATTATTTAATGATCAATTAGCAGATGAATGCTGCAAAAACCTGTTCGATTTCAAGAAACGCCGATTCCCAATTCCTTATGTTATAATATAATGTTTAAGTCTGTTTACAAAGAAAAATGTATATATGTAACATAAAAACATATGTACAACGATAATGAAAAGGAATTATTAAAGACTTTTTAATATTAACATATAATTATCAGGGCTCAGTAATAGCTTTTATTATTTTTTCTTTTAATTGAATTAAATTTTTCTATACGTGAGCTTGATTTATATTTTAATAGATGTATATATGGTTCATTTCTACCATATTTCCAAGAGTATATTTATTAGATTTGTTAATCTCTTATATGGTTCCTCCAGATTTATTCAACTAATATTCAATGTAGTGTTAGCAGAAAAAAAAAGTTCTTGTTAATATCTCAGCATTTTGTTTAATTATTCTTTTCAATTATAATGCACAATAGAGGGGAAAAATAATATGTTTGAAATATATTTTAATTCACGTATTCTACTTCATTTCATCTTTTAATTCTATATAATTTAGTTATATAGCGTTAAATTCAATAAAAATGTTCTAGTGTCTATTGAAAGTTGATTGTATATCAAAGAACATATATAAGAAATTATTTAATATCTTATTATACGAAGATGGAATTTCCGTGATACTTTCGATATCTTAGTACTATTGCTAATCAGATGATGCTAGGAGTAGTTGTTAGTAGGAGCTCTAAATTTGGCCTATCCAGGTTTAATTAGGATAGGAATTTTTAACGAGTTCCTGACATCGCACAGGCCCGGGACCCCATTTAACGTGCCTTTCCGAAGGAAGGCATAACCAAGGATTTTTGCTTACTTAAAAAAATCCTAGGGAAACCTTCCGGGTTGCGAAACCGCGATCTAAAAACTTGTTTAATACAATATAAAGGTTTTGTGGATTTTCATTAACATCCGAACAGTATATCCATTATTGGCAGAGATTATAGTTCTCAAATAGTATATATTTTTTTAAATTTTATAGTTTGCCATCTCTAGAATCGAACAAAGTTTTTTTTCCTAACTCATAGAAATAAGGAAAATAGAGTACTAATAAACCTAGATAAAGATTGATACTTGTAAAATTGAGTGCAAAATGTAGATGGGAGCCACTGATACATGGGAGGGAAGCGGAGAGGGGGGATTTTTGTTGAGTGATAAATGTGCGGGGGTGCTCCTCTGAACAAGGCGCAGTTTCTAATTAACATGGCGCTGGAACCGCCTTAAGTACCTCACCACCGCACCATTTGTACCCGGCTTCCCTTCTTCTTCTTCTTCTTGTATACATCCATGGTAAATCCGGGCTTATCTAGTCTTGCTCGATGGTCATATGATGGATTTTTATATTCTTTTATGTATTTTTTATATAAAATAATAGTGAAATATTTAAAAACGATATGGAAATTATCTTTGTACCACTACAGCCTAAAAGGTCCTGCAGATGGTAGAAACTGTTTCATAGCCAAAGGTTGTGGATGGTGTTGATTTGTCCATGACCTCCAAGTTTTAAATGCAGGGTGAGCCTTGGGAGGGTCTGTAGATCACATAGAGTCCATTTTGGGGTTTGAGCCAAAACTCAACCAGGATAGTATCGAAACCACCAATCTACTAAATATTTAAAGAATTTTCATTATTTGAGAATAGTCCTCTTCTACAAATTATGAAAATGCTATTTAGATGTTAAATATACATATATAAATATAAACCCTCATACAAGACTGAAAAAATAAGAAACCACTCGACGTTTCAGGCTACTTCAACACTTTTAAGACAAACGCTCTAAGCTCCCAATTAATTACAAAAGACTCATCTATATGACCATCATACGACCTATTTGGACTTATGGAGTAGAGCTTTGGGGCTCCACTAAGCCATCGAATTCCTCTCACATCCAATCCTACAATCCATAATCCTTCGTAAAATTCTCAATGCTCCTTATTTTGTTAAGAATAAATTCATCCATAACGACCTTAATGTCCCATTTGTTGCTGATTAGCCCCGAACCCGCTATCTATCCTTTCATAACAAACTTCATTTCCACACAAACCCTCTAGTTTCTAACCTAGTTTCCTCTTCGATTCCCGATAATCCTCCGAGGTGTCTGAAAAGAAGATTGCCTCGTGGCCTTCTTATTTGAATTTGTGATTTGAGTACTACCAGTGGGTAGTATCTCTACTTGTCATTATGTATCACTTAGCCTATTTACTTACTTTTACTTTAACATAAAAATATAATAGATGAATTTACAATTTTGTTACGGGCTACTGGGTATTAAAATGAATTAAACAATTCCTTAATTAAAGATACTAATATTTATTAACAAAATGTGATAAAAAAGATACAATTAACAATTAAATTATTAAACTAATATAAATTTATAATAACAATATTCTAAATATTTATTATAACCAAGGCCTATTTAATTATTACAATAATATAAGATATTACTAATTCTAGATAGCTTGACTAGTTACAATAGTTTCTATGAATATATTATACTACAATTTATAACTAATAATTAACACTTACAGTTCACTAGTCCACCGACCGTAAGATTTTCCAAGTATCACAAACTGACACACAGTAACAGTTTATTACACTCGCGAGACTGTTACAGTTCACTGATACACTTATTACACTGGCCGGTTCAACACTGACTAGTTTATCACACTGACACACTTATTACACTGACACAGATCTTCACTGGTCTACTCTCAGACTAAGACTGACTGGCTCGAGGTGAGGGAAGTATTTAAATAGGCAAGGCCGAACATTCTAGAACACGGAGGGGCCAGACAATTCTGTACTCTTCTTAATCCTTTTCCGACAAAAGGAGACGATCTAGAACGGTCCTAATCCTATTTTAACTTCTCCCGCCGACGGATTTAAGCCGCTAATCCCCTTGCTTCCGTCCTCCTACCAGCGACCGTAACAATAATAATAGAAAGAGTAAAAATAATATTTAAAAATAATTAAAATATTAAATAATATTAAAAACATAAAAAAAATATACAATTTAAGTGGAAAATAGTTGACTGGATAATAATAATTCTGGATGATTGAATTGGTAGGGGGTTAAGTCAAATATTACACTAAATAAGAAAAACTTCTTTCATCGTGCCTACGTTTCGCCATAAAATGTAGGCAATCTGCAGGGCTGCCGAGGGGGGGGGGGAGTAATTCTGTAATATTTAATTTAACTAATTAATATTTATTTGAAATTCGACATAGGATGAGGGTGGATATATCAACAAAATAAAGGATTTTGTGCAATCTTTGACGGTACCCCCAGACAAATTCATTCCATTAAAAAAAATAAGAGTTGTACATGCTATATATGAGTGTTGTAAATAAATAACAAAACCTAATATAGGAATATTTAAAAAATGTAATAAACGTTAACAAATAAATCAAAATAGAAGTAAATCCATCAACATCATCATAGTCTATTCTCTGTACCGCTGTTATGAATCCTTCTGTACAGCAAGAACCACACCGTACGATCTTCTGCCATTTTTCTTCTTCTATTCCATTTGAGGTTTCTCTTCGCGAAGCTTTCCTTAACAACTTCTTCTCATGTAAGTCGGGGTCTTTCCTTGGACCTTCTTCCATCAATCTTGGCCTCGTATGTCATCTCGGCCAGTCTGTTGCTAACAAGTAAATATAATAAATAAATATTATAATAAATATAGTAAATAATAAATAAGTTTGGGGAAATAGATAAATTAAAAATATTAAATTTGAATACATCTACACCGAGTTATACTGTAATCTATAGGGGTTGACCTAAAGTTGTATATATCTATTCATTGGTAGATATATCAACACAATACTTATTATCCTAATGAATAATATTGAACGCTAATACAAATCTGAAGTATACTGCTTTGTATTCATTGGAAAAAAGGAATAATAGCTTTGATTGTCAATGAATAATTATTTATACTGCTTGAGAGTTTCTTTGGCCCACAACCGAACAAGCATTTCGTTAGTACTAGCAACCTTGCTTTGTTCTCCTGGAGGTATAGAGGCCAGGTTTGTTCTGCTTATGTTAAAAATGTTACTATGCAACTAAATGGGAAAGAGGGTAGTTTTATTTGTATAGCTCTGAGTTCTTTGTTGAAGATCCAGCTATGGCAGGTAAATTATTAAATCTGTTAGCAGCCACTAATGTGGCTCACTGAAGCCCGCCCAACCTCGATAAAGTGGGTACCCTTAATGGGAGGGATAACTGGCGGATGAACATGGTCTCAGACAAATCAACTCCCAGCTCAACCGTTGTCCTTAAATAAAACTGTAACTCTAAATAGTCAAGGCTTTGTTTTAAGAGATCTTATATTTTCTTTTTTTCATATTTATTATTTGTTATATATGTTATGTTTATTATTTATATTTCATCCTATTCATGTAATGATGAAATATTTTAGTCAATTACTATGAATTAATAAATAATCATATCATTTTCATTTTTACATTTTCCGTGTAAGGATTACGTACTAACCTGAAACGACTAGAAACTGCTCGCCTTTTCTAGACTACTTCACCTATACAAACCCTCTATGCTTCTAAATTAATTATAAGTCTTATACACTTAACTATTAAAAGACCCATTTGGACTTAAGGAGTAGAGCTTTGAGGCTTCATTAAGCAATTGAATACCTCTTTTATCAAATTTTAAGACCCAAAATCCTCAATGTTCCTTGATTTTTTTAACGAACAAAATCATCCATAATGACCTTAATGTCCTATGATCCCCAACTAATGAACATTGGTTACTGATTTGGCCAGAACCCGATAACAATCTTTTTATGAAAAACGTTATTTCAATTCTAATCCACTGTTTTCAAACCTAGCTAATTTTTCAATTCCCGATAATCCTCCGAGGCGTCTGAACAGAATTTGTCCTGGTGATCTTCTAATTTTAATCTACTGTTAAAATACTGCTAGTGGGTAGTTTCACTAATTGCCTTTACTTACGTGCTATTAAATATCATTCATAATATTTACTTTTATTATTTATACAGTTTTAAATTTCAATAAATAAATTTTGTTTTAAACTGCAAGGATAAAACAGTTACTTATAAAAATGAAACCTGTCCTTTTTGATATGATCAGTGAGGCAGTATTTATGTGGTATAAATATCGAAACTGACTAAATATAGGTTCACAATTGTTTTTATTACGTTTAGATAAAATAAAAGTATACAACTTTAGATATTTTAATCCGTTTTGCAAAAGTTGAAAAGTTTTAGTAAAAATGATAACCTACCATACTGGAGCAGCGAGAAATTAAAATAATCTAATTGATCTGGGCAGCGTGAGCGTGGATCGATCCCACTCCCTGCTAATGTAGGAGCCTCCAGAAATATTTATTTCGCCTATTCATATTGAAAGAAGTGACCTAGTTCTATCTGCATTAGAGCGAATCATTTTCCCTGGTATCTGCCCCCTTTCTGTAGCTCTCTCTCCTGATTTCCTGCCTACCTAACCACCACCTCCCCCAATAATAGCTCCAGGTAAATTAGCCAGCAGTCATTGGAGTGAATATTTTATAAACTTTATCAAGAAAAGAATAAAAAAAAAGTCATATTTAGTCTAAAAAACGCATTTTATAGTTTTGAATAATAAAGTTGTTGAAAAGTATTTAGTAACATCAATAGATCATTGTTGAAAATGGTCGGATAGTACAGTCAATCAATTTTAAACAAATAAATATAACATATTTATTGTGTTATTTAACGTCACTTTTATGCTTCTATGGACAGTGCTACAATGGGAGCTCTAAATTTTGTCTTTCCAGGTTTAATTAGAATAGGGGTCTTTAACGAGTACATTAAATAATGCAGGATTCGGACCCCGTTTAACATCCCTTCCGAAAGATAACAACCAAAGATTTCACCAAAGATTTATTCACCAAAGAAGACGAAGGAAGGGTGGAAGGCTTTTAAGGAACATAAGCAGAACAATATGATAATACAGTTTAATATTATGAAGGATATGATAATTTCTTGAGCTGTTGATGTAGATCAGAGTCGGCAAAGCATCCTGGCTGAGATTGTATAGCATCAAAACTATCATGACGACTTTGTATAGCAAAGCTATTGACCCATTTTCTTTTATAATTTTAATTTGATACCCAATGAACGGAAGTGTTGTATCCATAAGGAAGGGAGTTCAGGTGACTCCAGAGACTAAAGTCTGAATTTCTCTCCCTATTGATCCATATCAATGGTATAGTCTCTATTCTTTATGTTAGAAATAATGTAATATAAGGATTAGGCGAGTTTAAGGAAGATCTTTATACGTTGATTTACGCTCGAAGGTTGAAAATAATTGCAACATGGAGACATACCATTATGTGATTAAAAATGCAATAAATATGTATACCATTTGTTGGATCGTGATTAGACTGAATAAAAAATGAATAGTAAAATAAATTAGTAGAATAGAGCCGGGCTTTTAAATGAATTAGACCAGATACTGAAACATGTGGACTTTTAATTCTAAATACATTTACAAGATTAGGCATTTTTTACACTTAAAGAAAATACAGAAATTATCAATTATAGGTATGCACAAAGGGAATGGTTAGTTTTACAGAAGAATGATTTGAATAATGTAGTGAAAAGAAATTATCAAAGTTCAATTATTAACTCGAAATGATCATTCATATGAACAAAACATTAACACTGGGCTACAGGGCAACATGGCGATGGAATTTATAGTCTTTATCTCGTACGGTGAAGTTACATTGTCTTTGATGTTCTTTTAGGTAATCTAGGGATATGGGCGAATATCATCAATGTCCTGGCTCCATGCGGTCAACGGCTTAGGTTAGCTTCAGTCGAGGAGAGCAGAGAGATAATGTTAGCTTGCAGTCTGAATTGGAAGTGAAGTGAAGTGCCAGACGACGGAGTGGGGGAAACAAAGTACTCTCTACGTTATCAAAGCTTACAAGATTGCAACTTGACTATTTAACATCTGTGACCAATGGCGCGAGATTTTAATCTGAATTCATGTTTATTGATTCGCGACTGAACACTATTAGTCATTAAAAATGTTTCCACTGAATTAATTACTGCGATAAATTCTACTATAAAAATGCAATCAGGATGAAGGAGGCACGTGTAAAGGAACCAACAAGTATACAGAATTTTTAAAACATCTAGCTAGTGATGTTTTTCTATCTAGTTCCTACTCAATTTTAATTTAGAAAGCAGAACTGAAAAGAATAGAGGGTAAGGAAAAACAATTTGATGGATAAGAAGTAAGAAGAACTGAGTGTTATGTATCAAATAAAACTATAACACCCTTTAGTTAATTTTGTAAAAAGATGGACGCTAAATCTTAAATTGATAAAGATGTGGATCTAGATATTGGTTTGGACCAAGACAAGTCATCTCGTCTGGAAGTTTTATTTTCAACTAAACTATTACTAACTATTACATAATGTATAGTTCAATGTTTTAAAAAAATATAACATAAGTTGGAGGAATAACACAGTGAGAAATAAGAAGGAACCTTCCAGTCCTGGATTTTAACTTCAGATTTTCAAAGTAGGCTTTTCATCACTGAAGCTAATGATATGTTGGTGTTTTTTTTTTTTTTTCTGTTACTCATTTCATTTAATGTACTTGTTATTTTTTATATATGTATATAGTTTAAATACGTTTTATAGTTTAAAATAATTCACTATGAATTTGTATTTTCCAGCACCCCACTGTATTTTGTGTTCTTAATATTTTCCTGATAGTCCGCTTTTCTAGAATTTTCAACTTTTTGAATTTTAGTTTAATTGCAAACATTTACTCTATATGAGTTATATTAATTATGGAGTCAATACTATGATTTTGTTTCTCAATCAAAATAAAATTAAGTTAAAATTAACTGCTGGATTCTGAGTCAAATATACTAGACTTTAAGATAATGAAAATGGAACGAATCAGACTAAAATTCTCTTAAATAGGATGGACTGTTATTTTAAAGCCAACATAAACCTACATTGCAAGCCTTATTCAGGGGTTATAATGAGATCATGGGTTGAGGGTGAAATGATTTCTCATCAATGTGAGTGGAAATGTTGGCTTTCCAATAAACAGCTCCCTCTATTTAAGAAAATTTTTTCTGACCCCCGGGCTTAGACACTCCCTCATATATATATATATATATATATATATATATATATATATATATATATATATATAAATATATATAACATCAATATTAGACTTTAACATTATATAGGTAAAATATATATTTTTACAAGTACACATAAATAATTCTATATTACAGTTCGTCTTGAGTTTCATTTGTCAATGTACTAAGTGAAATTCGACAGCTCATAATATTCCTAGCTTAGACAACGGATAACAGAGGTTTGCCAATCAACCGGATCAAATAGAAACAAGAAATTAGTCACAGAGAGGGGGAAAGCACTGATGATTAATTGTTTAATTAGCCAGTCGAATGGGATAAATATTTGCTTTCGTAGAGATGAGACGAACCGCTGTCACGCTAGAAAATGAGCCAGCTGTTTGTGAATTTGTTCCTCTGTCTGCTCTCACCAACGCTAAACCATCAATTCCGTCATCACATGTTGGCAACAATGAAATGTTACCCTTGGGTAGGCTGGTTGGTTGGCTTTGCATTATGTTAATATATACCTATAATACCAATGTTAATATCATATGATGGAGTATATGAAACACAAGTTGTATATCTATATATATATATATATATATATATATATATATATATACAAATTTTATGTTGAATAATATTAGTTGACCTTATACAAATAAGGAAGATAATGGTCCGGGTGAAGGTAAAAAAATTGTCTTATATAGACTCTCCAGTATAGTGTCATGTGTGATCCTACTATAATAGCCCTAAAGAAGGCCTGCAATGTGGGTAGAAACAGTTCTCTAAATATAAGAGAATAGGTTTACCTCCATCCGGACCATTATTTTCTTCCTTATACATTTCAAAAATTATTAAGTAGCTTCTTCTATATAGCGTTTGTCTAGTAAATGTTGAAGTAGGCTGAACCGGCGAGCGGTTTCAGTCTAGTATGAAGATTCCAAGACAACTCTGTTTAAGTTGTAGTCCTAAGTACCGGACCTGTTTTACAGGAATCATTTGGATGTTATTTAACAATACTGAAGGACAGGAAGTCATTAGTTTACGACGGAGGGTAAAGGTGATTTGACGGGATTTGTGGGAATTTATTTCAATTCTTCAGTTTTTACACTATTTTTCAAGGTCAGTGATACGGGAATGAATAGGGTGGGATTGTATAACTGGATCAGTGTGAACTGATAATAGACATGTGTCATTTGCATGCGTGGTAAAGATTGTATTTGGATGGTTTGGAGTGTCACCTGTATGAAGTGTATAGAGAATTGGGCCGAGTATACTCCCCTGAGTTTCACCTGCAGATTGAGGAAAGAGGGATGAGTAATAATTAATATGGTTTACTTTGAATGACCTGTTGGATAGAAGGGATTGGATAATGAGAAAGCGTGTAGGAAGTAAGAATCTACGGAGTACAGATAAATTACATATTTCTTTAACTGATGTGGAACATTCCTGTGTGCGATCTGGAGACCATGATGGGGACGGACACCTATCCTCTTTAAGAGCCCTTAATTGGGGAGGACCGAGTGTTTGAGCTATAGGCTTTGATTATGAGGAAGTATGTAGGAGGCAGAAACCTGAGTAGCTTGTAAACAAATCTGGGGTTCATGTTATACTAAAAATAAAATTGAGTTGTTTGCTATATCTCACTCCCTCTTCCTCTCTATCACTTTCTCTCTCTTATATGTACAATAAAAGAGTTACGAACTCCCTAAAACTGTGAGATATGAAACGAATCGAAATTGAATGAATAGGAATCCCTATCTACTGCGGGGTTCATTCGTTATAATAAAAAATCTCATTTTAATATATTCAGGAACATTTCAATATTTTTTTGGATTTTTAGAGTACAGGGCTATTGCATAGAAAATATTTTTAAAATTAATATATCAATGAGATTAATGTTTGTATATACTTCTACTATTACCACAATAAACGTCTACAGTGCAAGGTAGGGCTTCCTTGGCTTCCGTAACAATTTAGTTCCATTCTTTTCTATATCTGCTCTTCTGTTTCCATCCATCAACGCCTTATACTTTAGGTTCATCTTCAGCATCTTGCATCCCTGCTGGCGCTTGGACGGTACTCTTCTATCAGTTTCTTTCTCCTTCCGTTTTCTGGCAGAAGTTATAGTGAAGTTGTGACATTTTCTGTTTAAGTAGTAATCTACTCTTTAGAATAAGTATAATAGTTATAACTAATCTCAAACACACACACACACACACACTTTCAGTCCCATCTATCCACCTATTCATATCTATCCACATATTCTAGACATTCGAGTGACAGTATCTGTTCTATATAAAATTGTTTAACAGAGATAGTTTTAAAACAATATATGAGTATAGGTATGTATAAAGGCAAACGTCCATAGATTTCAAGAACTAAGTATTATGTTACACTATGGCGAATATTGTCACACTACATAATCAATGCTATAGTTTTAGTATTTGATTATACCTGAAATCATAAACTTCTGTGTATGTTTCAATAGTTTCGTCCGAGCGAAGAAAATAATCCTGCCTTTTCTGAATAACCAACAAAGGACGAAAACATGATCAAGAGATGCTAAGAGAATTCTAAATGTCACTTCCTATTACATATTTTATTATTGTAGTTATTTAGTGTAAGGAAGCAATGATCCCGAACTGGTAAATAACTTTTTATTACGACAATAAAACAGGAGCGACAAGGCTACATGAGGGGGAAGGATTAAGGAGGCGTTGTCAAGTATCAACAAGTCTTCGACCGCAGTACTTATTTTATTTAGTGTCGTCTGGTTGGGCCTCTGCTATGAATGATACATGCCCTCTTCTCTCCTTCATTGTCCTATCTCTCTCCTTTGCTCTGGAATTTCGTCTCTCCGAAAGAGCAAAAGAGTGATATTTTGTCCTTCCTTTTTAATCGGAACTTAAGAAATAAAAGCAACAATAAATATTAATTTAGAAATGCAAACGACTAGAAGAGTTAGTTAGTTAGGCATACAAAAATTCTAGAAATATTAGTTCGTGTGAGAAACGAGGTTTGAAAATGAAAAATAAAATATTAAAAAAATTAAAATTGAAGTAATAAAATTAAATTAACTAAAATCAATAAAAATAAGAAAGTAAAAATCTTAATCGCTAGCAATTAAGAAAGGAAAAATCAAGCAAAGGAAGTGGAATAGGCTTACCCGAATCTTGTCGAATTTCCCTCTATTGCATAGAAATGACCTCATAGTGGCGAGTCCGTCGAATGCCGGTTAGGACCGATTGATAGGTCAACTCGGGTATAACACCTCGGGAAAAATCTCCGAGAAAGATGTGGGGTAGGAAAATGCGGGAAATCAATATGCCAGAAAAATTGCGGAGAAGAAATGCGGTGAGGAACAATATGGTTCTGCAAACAGGGGACTACTGGTTTTAGCGGAGGTAAACAATAGACTGAGTACCGAGTAGGAAGTTGTAATGCTTACGTTGAAAAGTAAACAAACGCGCATCCGGATCGAGAATTTATAATATAATATAATAGCTTTCTCCTAATTAACAAAAATATCTTTCTAGAAAATAAAATAAGCTTCGGGGAAATTATTAATTAAAAATTTATATAGAACTTAAAAAATTCTTGAAAAAAATTTGTTGGAAAATTCCAATAAATTCTGTAGATAGTAGATAGTAGATGTTGTTCATAGATGGTGTCTTGTTAGACTGCGAGGTAGGCATTTGGTTTAATTGCTTTCATTTTTCATATATTTTAATTTTATGTTTCCTCTTATTACCATTTCTACTATGAGTTTCTTCCTATGAATTTAATGGCTACTGGGTGTGAAAATGAATCAAATTACTCCTAAATTAAAGATAATAATATTTATTAACAAAATGATAAAAAGAATACATGAAGTTACATACAATCAAATTTTTAAACTAATATAAATTTACAATAACAATATTCTAAATATTTATTATAACCTAGGCCTATTTAATTACTACAATATTATAAGATGTTTCTAATTCTAAATTACTTAACTATTTACATAAATTTGTACGAATACAATAAAATTACGCTAAAGCTTATAACTACAAATTAACACTTACAGTTCACTAATCAAAATCCACCGACCGTAAGATTCTCCTAAGTATCTGTAAGTCCCTTTAGAATGACAGATATGAACAGAAAAATAAACAAAATATTTATCTGGTCAGCATATTACATATCAGAAAGCGATTAAAAAGTGACAGAAAAAATTAAAAAAGAAATATTTAAAAAATAATAGTAAGTAAATAAGCAGTATGAATCTTGACAAGATATTAAGCAATTAAATATATAGACAAATCCATAATTTTTGTTAAATGCATGAGCTAGCATGCAATAATTTCTTTAAAAAAAATTAAAACAACTAAATAACACAATGAATTATTCTATACATTAAATTCTAAGCAAATGACTAACCTGCTTTGAGAGCGTTTTTTTTGGAAAGCTGGGAGGTGTTGGAAAAACAAGGATTCAAATGAAAATAGTGAAGGACCATGACGGATGTTAGGAGGGATTGAATTCCACGGTGGTTGAGCTGTCGAGAAAGGAACGTTCGAATTCTGTTAATCACTTTTACTAGTCACTTTAGTTCTGTGGGAACGTATAGGGATCGGAAAGGCGGGATCTTGTTTTATGATGTTGAACAGAGGATTTGAATTGGAGGAGACTATATACGGAGGATGTTGAGAGTGAATGGATTGTTATAAGAATGAACAGAGAAAATATTGTCTTCGGAAGGGTCGGAAGAGCCACTTTAACTCATCATAAAGGTGGGACACACTCGATCTCCTCGGAGTAACACGCACAAATCTTAGAGAGCAATCCATTTTTCTCTTTAATCTGTCTTCGAGCATTTTAGAAAGGCCTCCATATACCACGCTACTATAGTCAAAGTGGGAGAACATGAGAAGAGATACGAGAAGCTTACAGGAAGATTGTGTAAAGAGATATCGAGAACGATGGAATAACTTCAGTGTTCTCATGATGCTGTGAACAATTAATTTTAGCAGATAAATTATTTAAAAAGCTGTAAAATTTTCCAAACAGTTAAAGAAATGCAAGCTAAAACATAAATCAGATAAGAATATTAATAGTAAAGAAACGATGATACAATGAAAATATGTAAAGAGAGAAAATAATGATGAAAGTAAAGTAATGGAATAAAAAAAGAAGATAGGATATATGCTTAAACATGAACAAACTTAAAAGCATTGAATTCAAGATCCTAAGAAATAAAAATATAGAGCAATAAATAGAATTTAATAGTAAAGTGAGGACGTAAGCCAAATCTAAAATTCCGTGGTGAGTGCCAGAGCTTGTCATGGAGCTAGTGGAAAAACAAAATTCTAGTAGTCACCCGAAGACGTCCAGATCCTGAGCCTGATCTATGAGGACCACCTGGTGACCACCTTCTTTTCTACAACGCACTCTGCCCGCGGAAAATCACACATATTTTATCTTTCCCTAACCAGTAGAGGTGCCTGTTTGTTTTTGTCTTCTCCTCGCTAGGAATATATAATTAACTTTAAAGAAAAATATCATTTTCCACTTGTTAAAGTAACTATGTATTGTAAAAGACACTTTTTTTACAAAATCTTACTTTATATATAAAAAATATGGCATTCTATCCTTTATTTCTTAAGTAATTTATGATACTACATAAGTACATTATTTATTGATCTAGTAATAAACTAGATCAGCTTGTTCTCTACTCTAATTTATTACAAAATCGATATGTATACAACCAATATTTATTCTATTCAAAGAAATAATTATTTTTTTTAAATCATAAAACTGTACTCTGCTTCGAAGGCATCAATGTTTTGTATTAATAAGTAGCGGTTTATGATAAGTAATCTCGGTAGCAAGTGTTTAAAGCTTGCTCCTCCTGCAGAGGAGAATGCAACCGCAATCGCCTCGGACCCCGGGCCCTGTTCAATGATTAATGCAACAGCTGAAGCTGATAGTTTTCTCTATAGTCCCCAACTCCCATTTATGTAAATGTTACTGGCTGGTTTCAGAACTTTAACAATTCATTTTAATTCCTTTATCCTAATTGATTAAAAATAAAATAAAAACTAAGTGAAAGGAAAATCAGTTTAATATTACCATGGATTTGACCATGGAGGTAAGATGATCCCCAAGAAAATATATATATTTAAAACAAAATTTTTTGACATTAAAAATTTCTTTCTTCTTTTTATTAATTTGATGCGGAGATTTGTTAAAAAAAAATTGAAAATGACATCAATTTGTCGAAACGTCATTTAAATAAATTAAGAATCTACAGACTGGGTAATGGTTTTTTCCATTTTTTATGAAAAAAAAGTATTTAATGATCCAGTACTAACTAATAAACAAGTAAATAAATCTGCAGCTACAGTGAATAAGTGGTCAAGTTGAATTTTCTTCAAACTAACTTTCTATTAAAAGATAATTGTTGACCTTGATAATATATGTGGAAGAAATTGGTCCGGGTAGAGGTCACTGAATGAATTTCTCGTGTAATTTGAGAATGAAGTTTTTAATAATAAAGCTATAAATTAAAATAAAGCTATCAATTAAGTTTTTCTCAAATTACACGAGAAATTCATTCAGTGACCTCTAACTTTCTATTACTTCGGAAAACGGGATTGGGTTATTTTTGTAGTTAATAACATAGGCATATGCTTAAGTTACAACTCCCTTTCAAGGTTACAGTTAACTCTGTATTGTTGATATATGAGACTACATTTAGACAACGTATCTAATGTATATGATTTAATAGTTCTTATATGCCCCTTGTTATTTCGGGCTGAGACAAAAAAAATCTAACCTTGCAGTTAGGGTTATAACTAGGAAAACAAAAATTATCTTATACAAAACCCTTATTTGCCAAGTGCTTACATATGGAGCGGAAACATGGACAATGACAGTGTTATCAAGCGTTCCAGATTAAGATGGGCAGGGATGTGGCGTGGAAGAGCGAGGAGGAAATTCAAAGCGTTTGCTGACGGAAGTCATCCATGGACAGAGGAGAGTCGGCCGACCGCGACTGCGGTGGATTGACTGTAAGGCTGAAGACGCCAGGAACCTGTGAGTCAGCAATTGGATGGTAGCAGCACTCAACTTAAACAAGGATTACTGGCGGACGCAGATTGAGGAGGTCTGGGGGCGACAAAGTGTTGTGCTGAACCAATAATAATATACAAATGTCCTTTTATTGAAAAGCAGGCTTATATAAATATATATTAGAATGAAACTGGAAAACTCCAAGAAATGAAGCTTTAAGTTTCATAAATATTTGAGCATTTGATCGAACGTCTTGGAGTGAGTTTGATGTCTCTAAAAATGAGTCGTTTAGGACTGCTGACGTCAGATTTAATCTTCATTGCTGTGATATTTTTTTTAACTAAATAAAAACTCTAAAAGGAGACTATTATAACAAATAGTGCCAAGGAGAAGTGAAGATAGAAGAAGGGTGAGGTAGACGAGAGAGTTATAGAGGTGTGTTAAAAAGGACGATGACGGAGCTAACGGCTTTATCTGGTATACATAAAGAGATACATAAAGCCGTATGGAAGTATACCATAAAACTGTTTCCCTTTTAGTAGCTTCGAACCGAGGCCTCCTCCGCACTCGCCCCTATCCTCTATTCTCCACTCTCTACCGACCGTGTCCCGTTTAATCACCCCACTAACTGTATAACTCCAATAAAAATAACTCAGCTCCTGTTAGCTAACTCCAAACTATTGATGGCCTAACTCCTCTGGCGCACTTTATTTTTATAAAAGGATTAACTAAAGTAGCTTCTGCAATTAACCTTTTGAAGCTGGCTGTACTAACATCCAGGTCAATATAGTCCATTTTTCATGGGTTTTTTTATTATATCAGCTGTTCAAGTTATTTTATTTAAATATCTATGTTAGTTCTGTCTTCTAAGAAAAAGACTAATTCTGTTGTAGAAGAATTCTTAATAATTAACATTTTTTATATTTTATATTATTACATATTATATATTTAATTTAATACACTCCCCATCAAAAGTATCGCAACACTTTGAAATATTTGTATTTTACAAAAACGTCTGTCTTTTCATATTAAAGAAAGGTTCTGAAGTCTGTATTAAGCATTTTTAAACTGGACATAAACATGTTTTATTAAAATAAATTACAATATCTCTTCCAATAAACAAAAAAGTTAGAAACCTTACTTTCAAAACTTTTTATTTCTGACAATTTTAATTTTTAAATCACAATTTTTTTTTTTTTTTTATTGATATTTACAACTGTAATAACATTACATCAAGTAAATTGGCTGTATGAACAAAGGACATGAACCAAAAAATCACTTGTGGAGAAACTATCCATTGATAGCACTCCAATGAAGTTTTATAGTAGAAGGTCTCGAGGCCATCTTCTTTTCAGACGCCTCGGAGGGTTGTCAGGAATATTATAGGAAGCAAGTCGAGAGACTAGCGGATATTAAGATCATGATGGATGAGTTTGTTTGTGACATAATAAGGAGCATTGAGGATTTTACGAAGGATTTTGGATTATAAGGATTGGATGCGAGATGAATTGGATGGTTTAGTAGAGCCCCAAAGCTCAACTCCGTAAGTCCAAATAGGTCTGATAACTGTCATGTAAATGAGTCTTTTGTAATTAATTGGTAGCTTTGAATGTTTGTCCAGTAAATGTTGAAGTAGGCGAAATCGTCGAGCAGTTTCTTGTCTTTTCAGTCTTGTATGAGGATTCCAAATGAGACGTTTGTCCAGATGGAGTCCTAGGTAACGTATCTGTTCGACAGGGATCAGTGGAATGTTATTAAAGGATACAGTAGGGCAGGAATTCGTAGGTTTACGACGAAGAGTGAAGGTAATTTGGTGGGATTTGTTAGGATTTATTTTAATTCTCCAATTTTGACACCATTCTTGAAGGTTTGAGATATGGGATTGAAGATGTTGGGATGCAACAAATGGATCGTTATTTACTGACAACACACATGTGTCATCAGCGTACGTAGTGAGGACAGTGCTTGGATGGGTTGGGATGTCAGCTGGATATATTGTGTATAGGATGGGACCCAGGATACTACCTTGAGGAACACCAGCTAACTGGGTAAAGAGGCAAGAGTAGGAAAAATTATGGTTTACTTTAAAGGTTCTATTACTGAGGTAGGAACTGATAATAAGGAAGTAAGTAGAAGGTAAGAATTTACGGAGTTTGTACAACAGTCCCGGATACCAAACTCGATCAAAAGCCTGCTCTACATCGAGAAAATCTCCCGTGCAGTACATTCCGCGCTCTAATGCGGATGAGACAACGTCCACCACTCGATGGCATTGCTGGATTGTGGAGTGCGATGTTCTGAAACCAAATTGGTGATCTGGGATTATTTGGTTGGATTCTATTATAGGATGTAGACGTTTGAGAATGAGTTTTTCAAGCATTTTACCCATTATGGGCAGGAGAATATAGGACGGTAAGAAGATGGAAGTTCTGGTGGTTTTTTAGGTTTTGGTATCATCTTAACTATGGATAATTTCCAGGAATCAGGAAAGTATGTGGTACGCAATACGGCATTGTATATATATGTAAGGAGTAGGATCGCTTTCCGAGGAAAAAATTGAGAAAAAATTTGTGATTTTTCTTCATCAGATCTTGACCAGGTTTGGGATTCGGTTAAAAGTGGATGGTTGAAATTTTTATATTTTAGGAGTTTTCTAGTGTTATTCCATAAGGATTTGTCAGTAGTACTCAGATTTTCTGTACGGTAACACAAATTTTGAATTTTGAATGTTCTGATCTCTGATTTTAATTTGTTTGTCAGTTTGGTATAATGACTCTTGTCCGATGGATATCTGGTGCGGTGCCACTTCGCTCTTGCCCGTCGTTTTTCTTTTAATAACTCGAGAATATGAAGTGGCCAGTTATTCTGTTGATAATGGTTTTTCCTTGGTAAGGAGCTATCAATTATATTGTTTTGTATTGATTCTGTAAGTTTGTCTATTGCAGAATTGATGTCTCCTGTTGTTTTAAGCGGAATTTTGAGGTTTAAATTATTTTCCAGATTAGATCGAAATTTATCCCAGTCTACTCGTCCTGTAATCAGTCTGGGATGAGAGGGCTTAGGAATGGGAACTGAATGTACTTGAAGTAGAACTGGACTGTGATCAGAGGAAAGGTCATCCAGGGATTTTATAGTTGTTTGATTGCAGGAAATCTGTGAGGAAACAAATATATCAAGAATATCTGGACGTTTTTTGAGCGATATAGGCCAATAAGTAGGGTTTATGGGTGCGAGGATAGAGAAACTATTATAGGTTGAAATTCGGGATAAAATGCTACCACGGGAATTGGATGTTCGACAACCCCATCGTTGATGTTTGGCGTTGTAGTCTCCTCCAGAAATAAAACGTGGTCCGAGAGATCGGAATAAGGATTCGAGGAGGTTATAAGAAAGGGAGTTACCAGGAGGACAGTATACAGCTGAGAATGTTATATGGAAAGGATTAGTTGAAATGGTTACTGAAGTTGATTGGATGACGTCAGTTGGAGTAGAAGGTATAAGAGAATGAGGTATGGATTTATGGATAAGGATACAAGAACCGGCATGTGCTGTATTGTCAGGATGATCTGATCTATAAGTGATGTAGTCACGTATGTAAAAATATGATCGTTTTGTGAAGTGTGTTTCAGTCAATAGGGCGATGTCTATGTGATTGTCATGAAGAAATAAGTCAAGTTCGTCTCGATGGTTAAGCAGTCCATTAGCATTCCATAGGACAATAATTAGGGGCTTTATGCTCATCGTGGGTAATTAAGAGGGACTTCGGTAAGGATTCTTGTGAGCAGGTTGATGAGGGGCTTGATAATCTCTTGGAGTTCTGTCAGGAAGGATGAGAGGATACAATTTATGTCGATTGGGTTTTGAATTTGGACTGGATATGGGTCTGGAATTTGATATTGATAATTAACGGGTAAAGGAAGGTTGGTTGAGGGTTGTACCCGAGGTGCTGGATTTGCATTCATTGTTTGATGAACTGAAGGATTCATTTGATTGTTGTGATTGGAAGACATAGGATTTGGTTGCTGTGGTGGTAGATTGACTATTGATGTTTCAGGATGGAGAGGTATATGTTGACGTGCAGTTTGGGTTTTAGTATTGAATTTCTGAGGGTTGGATCTAGGATCTCGGGATTTGGGTTGGGAGGATTGGGGCTTGTTATAGAAAAACTGGGGTTTCTGTTGGGAGGTTAGAGGCGCCTGGCGTTGAGGCTGCTGCTGGTTCGTTGAGGTCAGGATTATGTTTTTCGGAGGTTGAACTCTGGTGATATGTTGATCTGAAATGCTAGCTGTTTTTGGCAATTCCGGGAATGTAGTTAAGTTTTTGACTTCAGGTGGTTGAGGAACATTCTCTATGCTTTTCCTTTGTATTTTATTTGTTCTCTGTCGCTGGAAGCTTTTATATACCGAGCAACCTTTTATAATTCGCCGGGTGGTCCTCACCACAAAGAGCACATTTTGCAGGCTCATCTCTGGACTTCTGGCATACTTCAGTTGGATGTGAGCCAGCACACTTGACGCATCTGGGTTGATGGTGACAATAGGTCTTCGTGTGACCTAAGTTTTGACATCTAGAACACTGTACTATGGTGTTCTGTGCCTTGGCTCCTCGAATTTAACAGTTGAATAAACAAGTCTAGTAACTTGAAATATTTCAACATTATTTTTGGCTGGCTCTAGTTCGACAAAAAACAGAGGAAGGGGATATTTTTCAGTTGGATGGAAGACTGACGATATGTTCCTGATGTTATGGCCTATCTCTTCTAGATCTCTTTTGATAGCGTCCTTAGGCGTGGTCGAGTGAAGCCCTCTTAAAACTACTCTATATGATTTTTCTTGCTTGAGCTGATAGCAGTGGAAATCATAATTGTGGCTATAGAGGTGATTTATTAATTTTTTGTTCGATTCTTTATTAACTGTATTAATCTTTATATCATTGACACGAGAGTAGCATTTAAAATTTGGCTGCCCGATCAACTCTGCTACTTCTCTTCCAAAATTATAAAAATCGGTTATTTTTGTAATAAATATAGGAGGAGGTACCGGTTCATCGAACTTTTGACTTTCTTGATTCTCCTTAGGAGATTTAACTTTAGGGCCAGAGGTGCTGCTGGTTGAGGCTACGGGTTGTTTGACTGCAGTAGATTTACTGCGGGTTTTTGGTGGTTCTTTTGACGGATTGTTGTTAGTGACTGATGTTTTTGAACTACCCGTTTTTTTTTGTTTTTGTTTGGTGAGTTACCCGCTGAGCCAGGGGCTGATTTTCTCTGATTTTTTTGTAATATTCTCCTTTTAAGGTATTGTGAGTCAGTTTCACTTATTTCAGAAAACGGAGTCTCTTCCTCCGACATTTCACTACCCGGATTGTCCACACTCATATTGAAATTATTCATTATACAATAAAAACAAATAAAATAAATTTTTAAATTATTAGTTATAAGCTATTGATAATTTAAGTATATTAATTGAATTTAACATATTTAACTAAACTTATGAAAATAAAAAAAAAATAAAAAAATAAAACGTTCACGTTACTATGTGAAGTCCGTAGAAGGTAAGCAACCAAGTCTTGACCCTGATCTTGCTAACTGTAGAGTATTAGTCCTATCTATTACTAAAGGATTAAGGCCACGTTGCTGCCTTTAGCGGCCGGTCACTAATTTATTTTAGTTCTAATGTTTTATTAATGACTCACCTCACTAATGATAAAAGTGAAGTGTAGTACAGTCTGTTCACTTTGTTCTGGTAGAGTTTGACGAGATGATTTAAACAAAATTGCATAAAAATAATGTCTTAAGTACAGAGCGACGTGAATATGTAACTTCACTTGCGGCTATGACACTTGGTACTAAATCACAATTTAAATTTTTAATTTATATTTAATAAGACGTATTGCCCCCTCTGGCTTGAATGACTGCTTCCACTCGTCTTGGCATACTTGTAAAAAGGTTTTGAAGAAAACCTTGGGGTAAATTGTCCCACACCTCCAATACAACTGCCTTTAGCATTTCAAGGGTAGTATGAGGTGAATCTCGTGACCGAACCTTTCTTTTGAGATAATCCCAAACGTGTTCGATTGGGCTAAGGTCACGACTTCTTGCTGGCCAATCAATAGTTTGGATATTTGTGGTGTTCAGGTACTCTGAAACACATCTTGCCTTGTGAGGGCGGGCATTATCATGCATGAGCAACGATTCAGAGCCTATGAACGACATAAAAGGCACTACATGATCTTGAAGAATCATTTCTACATACCTCAAAGCATTCAAGGCCCCTCCTTGGATTGGCACGAACTCGGTACGTGCCTCCTAAAATATGCCGCCCCAGAACATGATAGACCCCCCTCCGAATGGCTCAGTTTCTAACGTGCAGCATTGACTAAACCGTTCTCCAGGCCTTCTCCAAACTTTTTCACTTCCATCTTGTCTGTTAAGGGCCACTCTCGTCTCATCAGTGAATACAACTTTTTTCCACTCCTCCACAGTCCAAGATTGCTGTTGCCTCGCAAATCTCAATTTCTTTACTTGGTGTTCTGCGGTGAGAAGAGGACCTTTCACTGGCCTTCTTGGGCTGAGGTTTGACTCCCTTAGTCTTCTAATGACCGTTGCATCCGAGATTGATATCCCTAGAACACCAGCGATCAAGTTTTTAATGGAAGAAGCTGTAGAATTACGCTTCCGAAGGGCTTGCATTTTAATGAAGCGGCCATCTATGGGATTAGAAATCTTGACTTACTTACTTACTACTTTACTTTGGTCGCCTCGATTGACTACCAGTCTCCCTGTACCTTCTTATGGTCCCTGAAACGGAAGAATAGTGAATCCCAAGACAATTAGAGATGTAACACAATGATTGGCCTTCTTCAGAGAGAGTGATTATTCTGACCGAATCATCGCGGCTTAAACGATTCATTGTGGATAAAATTAATTGTGTCTACACTAGTCTAAAGAGAATAGAGAAAACAGACTTGAGGCACACGAAAGATAAACTTGGACTGAAAGGAAATTTGAAATGAATAATCCAAAATCTTATCGTTTGTTGGTAAACAGTGAATAAGAATGAAGTGTATAGTCAGTAATGTGTCTCATTTAGAAAATAATATTACTGTAAATATGAACAAAGTAAGGATTCAGGTCGAAACCAAGAAAATCTCGAGAATTATGGGTGTTGCAATACTTTTGATGGGGAGTTTATTTTTATTATTTCCCAAAACTACAAGTTATCGTGAGCTTTAATACGGAGTAATGACTATATTTCAGTAATCATCAAGAATTAAAAGATTCAACTAACATTTTGAATTAGAGATGATATATGTTACTTTAAACAATCATTTTTAAATGAAATGATTACCGATGTATACAAATTTCCCTTAATTACATCATTTTTTTTCATTCTAAAGCTCACGATATTTTGTAATTTTTGGAAAATTTTAATGGGGTAACGAATGAGGTGAGTCAACTCGAAGTGACAGTCTGCGGAATAATTACCAAACATTTAATTAAATTAATTATTTTTATCTAATTAATTCAAAATATCAATAAGAAAACACTATAATAAAAATCACAATAATATTATATTGTAACAATACAAATCTTTTAAAGGAAGTTTTATTGAAAATATTTAACTTGTATTTCTATCCCTTAAAATTAAAATTTTAAAAATATATAATTTAAATAATTTATTTATTTACTGGCGCGAAAGACTCATAAAGAAGTCCTTGGCCTACTCAACAGCTCTACCCCAATAAGCCAGCTCGAGCGATGGAGACCTTGCTCAGCGTCAGATCTTCACAGACGGCATCCTTCCATCTAGCTTTGGGCCTTCCTCAAGGTTTTACTCCACCAGAGTCCTTTCTACGTCTATCCTCTATACTTGGCCCAGTTACTTGATGCATTGATCCTGATGAAGCTCGACATCGTTAGGTCTCCATATAACTCACTCAGCTCCTCTTTCCTTCTGATCCTGAGTCGGCCGTTTTCTCGAACTGGGCCGAATATTTGTCGTAGAACTCTAGTTTCTAATCTATTCAGCTTTTCCACGCTGGATTCATCAGGGTGAGGGATTCACCAGCGTATGTCGCTACTGGCCTGATGATGGTTTTATATATCATCAGCATGGACTTTAGGCTAAGGAGCTTACTTCTCAGGAGCTTTGAGATCCCAAAACATGCTTTATTAGCTGATAATATCCTGGCTCTGATTCCTCCTCCTCATCCGAATTCTCGTCTATACGGCTTCTTAAATACTGGAAACTTGACACTTGAATTTTAATAATAAATTATATTATTCCCTATTCCCTAGATGACTTGTAAATATTTCTTTTACAAAATATGCTGCAGGGCTTTATTATTATTATTATTTGCTTATGGCAACGTTCTCTGAAAGTCTTCACAAGAAAAAATAACCCAAATTTTTGTTTTTAAAAAACATTTCATTTTCTCTTATTATAACACCATTATATAGGGGTGGTCAATTATGGAGTATAAAATGTATTTTACACAGTGTTTGATATGCAAACTTATAGAAAAATATCAACCTTAAAACCACTGTTAATGGTATAATTGCCTCAACAGTCTTTAAACAAAACCAAATAAAAAAAGTGCTTATCGTATACTTGCTATTCAATATACAGTTAATTGTTTTATTCCTTATAAAATATTTTAAACCGATTTATGTTTCCGAAGACGATTTATGTTTATTAGAAGATAAATCATTAAAACAATGACCATATAATATACTTTATTTAACTAAATCCATAATGTAATGTTTCTATAATGTACCTAAGTATATCAATGATAATATATTAATATATGCAGGTTACATAAACTGCGCAATGAATAGGGATACCACTAATTTTGTTGTATTTATTTAGCCTAGCATTTTAATATTATTTTTATTATAAAAAGCATTGATATTTATTAGAAATTATTCTACATTAAATATTAATGTAATTATTAAATATATAATCGTATAAATTCTAGGTAAATCATACACTACAAAATTAGCAATATCCTCCTGTTTGCACAGTATAGATAATAATATAAATATATCATTGATCTAGAACATCAATAATATATTTACATATTTATATAAAAATATATAACCATAAACATTTTCATCAGCCATAAATAGTGTCTAATATAAAATAAAATAAAAAATTGTTACCGTGTTCTAGTTCAAAGCATTCAATTGGTTTTATTATTTTTTTATAGAACATTTTTTTTATCTATTTTTTTTCACTCTAAATTCATAAGTTGTAAGAGTTTGATAAAAGGGAAATTATTACAATCACTTAAAGCTCATATAAATGAAATATTCAATTCTAAGGAGGAAAAAAAGTTAATATACAAATCTAATTTATCAATCTATTAGAGGGGGCGAAAAATCTCTAAAAACTCTACAAGTACGCATTTTTGGGGAAATTTTGATTATTTTATTTTACTCTATAAATTTTAGTTTATTATATATGTCATTTCGAATTTCCCATTTCATTCACAAGAATTCATTTTCCCGTTCATAGATCGTGTGTGAGCTAACCGCTCTATAGAATTAACTATCATCTGTATTAACAGATTGCCACGGCTGATCAGAATAGAAAATTATGAATATAACATGAATTAATTTGTGATATTGAATGGCCTAGGATCGGAGCCTGGCAACAAGAGCCTGCTTCGTCAACACATTCTAAACACGAGAGGTAATTGAGACCCTACATTGTATTTTATAGCGCGCAGTGCCTTTTGTTCCTTGACTATTTTAAATAGTAGATTTATTCCATATCTGATCACGATGTATTATCTTTTTTTTTGCTTTGATAGCCTTAAAAAATCATAGAATACATTTTTCCTTATAAAATTCTGCCTTACAGAAGGCGTATAACCTATTGGGGGCTGCTATCTATCGGGGTAGCCTTAAGGAATTTGAAGCCCACCATCCGCGAGCTCATTTTGTGGTGAGCTACCGTTTACTTAATCTCAATTTATTGTTTTATTTGACCAAGAAATGGCCAATATTTTCCTGTTATTAATATTTTTGTTTTGTGGCTCAGCAGTAAGCATCCTTAATTTTTATTTATTATTATATGTAATTTTTGTTTATTCTTAAAATTATTTATTTCTTAATTGCTTTGATTTGGTGTTATGATTGATTATGTCCAGTCACAATAATGAAGTAATAGAACGTAGTTTCTATGGACACTTTTTTTATTTCTCCATTTTGAACATTGTAGCTAAAACCACATAGCTGGTCACAAGATATTAAATAAAATACTTTAGCAAATATCGTAGGGAATTTCGGATTTTTCTTTAATCATCTTTTATCAGCGTGTTTACCCTTTTCTTCTACAATATATTGATTTCCCTACGTTTACGTAAGGAAAATTTTAAACATGTGGGAGCTATAAATCGTAAACATATATATAATGAAAGAAAAACAAAAAAAGAATCAACGCATAAATGTCGTCCGGAATCAAAAGCGGAAAACTTGTTTTCCAATTGAACTGAACAAAATTAAAAAAAGTGATTTTTTCGCATTATTCACTGTGTTTTCAAGCAATGCCTTTCGCTTCCGAAACTTCAAGTCCAAAACCGGACTAAAACTGTGAGGCATAAGGTGGCAAATAGTCCTCTTCGACAAAATTGCTTGACTAAACTGGCGATAAGTCTGTAAAAGTCAATTTTTTAAATTTCAGAATTTTCCGGTTTTGATTCTGAACGCCTCGGTTTTTCGTGATGCAGCGTATCGATAAAATATTAAATAAGAAACAACTTATTATTATTATTTTATGTTGGATTTCTCGCCTTATTCGGGGTAAATACATCAATCCGGACCAAGGTAAAGAATTCATTTTAAAATTAATTTGAAATGTTCACACATTTTCTAATGATGCTATTCCCAGGATAACCGCTTTCTGTATTTCCTTAAGTCACCAACTTATTTCCAGTGCCTTCATAGATCTAATCGTTTCCTCAGGAATCTTAAGCCATTATTATTATTAAATCTATACTATTAATAAAATTCTTAATTCTTCCAGACGCACTTCTGGGTGACAATATGGTGGTGAGTAGCGAAAAGTACGAGACAAAAGTCAGCTCCAGATCTCTCTTCGAGAGTAGAATGACACTCACGGTGAGGGACTTCAGCAGACCTGATGTCGGAACTTACCGCTGTGTGGCCAAGAACTCTCTGGGCGAAGTTGAAAGGAGCATCAGGCTATATGGTTCGTAGGTCAATGATAGATATTGTTACGGAAAGTACTATTCAGGCATGCTTTTTATAGTTGAAAAAAGTTCACCCTAAAAAAATAGAAAGATTAACATCCTTTTCAATCAAAAAGTTGGAATGAGTAGCATATATTAAAAAGCATAAATGTATATGATTAAATGCCTTTAAGGCTCTGATCATACTACTAACAGAAGTAATTATTAATCATTTGTAAGTTTGGTAGTTGAAATTGAAATCTATAATTGTAAATTGCCAAATTTATATGTAAAAAGAATTAAATATAAAACCATAATATATTATTGCATTATATAGCATACTGGTTAAATCATATGCATATATCAACAGCCCCGGTGAATAAGTAGTTAGGTCTAATTTTCTCCAAAATGGGTTTCTTGTGCTTAAAAAAGCAGAGTCGAGTTATTTTCGTAGTGAATAAGGGGGTAAGTAAGGCATTGGCTTGAAAAGGAGTTATTGTTGATATTACAATCCATTTCAAGCCAAAACTCTCTCTGGAAAAATTTTTAACCACTTATTCACCGGGGCTGTAGATGTGTAGACAGTGAAATTTATGAGAAGTAATGAATAAGAGAGTTAATTCATTATCCAGTTTAACATTTTAATGCTTTTTTACCATTTATTTTAGTTACAATATATAAATGCAGAGCCGAACCTAGAGCACTGAGCTCTAACCCCCTTGCTAGACAGACTTTTATTTAAGCGGTCAGCAACTGGAGATGGATCCAATGGGATCTAGGACCCTCCTGGGGCTCTTCCAACCTCTATAAAGTGGGTACCCGAAATGAGGGGAATTTGGTAGTTTAGCATGATCTAGGACAAGTCACGTTCTGAATACAAAACCCAATTTTTTTTAATTATTTTTTTTTATTATATATAAATGTATCTTTGTGAACTAAAAAAAGTCAATTTCAGTGTTGATTAGGCAGGCTAGCCGAAACTTCCGAGTTGACTCATTATCGTTACTTTTATTAGTTAATTTATGGTTTTCTCAATAAGAATAAATACATACAATGAAGAAGATATATCAAATTTAAAAATCCGGATAAATAATTTCATTTCATATTAAACTCAATATTCTTTAATTTATTGTTGTTTTTTTTATTTGTCGGTTTCTCAATTATTTTCTAGTCTCTCTAGCTGATGTTTTGAAATAATTTTGTTCTTGATTTTTAAAGAAATGTTAATATGGCTCTTTTTTTTTTTGCACAATAGTAAGAAAATTGATGAGGACAACTAATTGTCTGTTTTGATATAAGAGAAACAAAATGTACCGTATCAACTCATGAAGGGTGTATAAGGGACTCTTCTGTTTCTGCCCAGATTTGGCTTATGTTACGCTCAAACACTATTGGGCCCCTAAATATGGGTAACTACTTTAAAGAGGCTGCGTGTTCCCCATCATGGTCTCTAGATCGCTCACAGGAGTGTTCCTCATCTGATGAAGATATATGAAATGTATCTGTCTCAGCTCCGATAGATGAGTAACAGAGCACCCAACATAATATACATAAGGACAGAATGTGTAGTTTTGTATATTGAACTTTTTTCAATCAATGCATGGGTAGACAATACACTACCCGCACTACTCAACTGTCGCGCGGGTTCAAAGATACTTAATGCAGTATTGAAAGTTCTATTCCTTATTAATTATGTAAAAACAGTTCATAAAAATTTATAATAACAATCTTTGTTTATAATGTGGAAGAGAATACAGTCTGTGTAGAAAATTTCTTCAAAGGAATTATAGATACATTATTGGGGCTTTCGTAAACTTTGTATAAAACTGATCGGTGAATTTAATATTAAAAAAATATTACCGAAACTGTATTCTCACCCACTCTATAAGGAAAAATTATTATATAATATTTTACGAACTGTTTGAATACACAGCTATGTTTCAATACAGCATTATGTGTCCCTGAACCCTAACAGTCGAGTATTTCGGAAACTCAATAATTTTCCCCTTATCCCTAAAGTGCATTGGGTGGTTTGAAAAAAATATAAGAATTTAGCGTTAATACATTTTTGATACCATTCCTTACCAACTCGCAACGTTTAAGGAGTTTAATAAAATTATTTACACATTCGGTCTGACGTTATTATTTAAAACAGAGTAATTTATTTTATTTTATTCTTTTATAATTATTATAATTTTTAAATAGTTTTATTTTGAAGAGAAAAGATTTGTATAGGACCGGGTCGTCTGCATTTCCGTTGCAGTGCTCTGCCACTTGAACTATCCTGGCACGTACCTCGGTCAGACAAATACTTTCTCGTCAACGACCCCATATCCCCGTGTTCGTGCAATTTTTGATGTATACAAGGGGAAGAATGTTAATTGAACATTAATTTAATTAGGATCTTGTTCGATTACAGAGATCCCAGGAGTCATCCGGAGACCAATCATCACGGCGAGGGAGGACGACGAAGACGAGGAAGGCGGCTCGGCGGAGGCAGAGACTGAGCCGCCCCCGAAGCGGCAGGAGCACTCCCTCCCCGCCCCCACCACCCCTTCGAGGGCAGCCGCTCTCGGAGGGGGGGTTGCTCTCGTCGTCGCGGTCATCAACTTCTTGTAGCCGCCTTCCTATCGAGGTTTCCTGGAGGGATCGGAACCACTTCCTTACTGAGAGAACTGAGATCTAATATATGTCAGAGAGATTATTGTATAAAGCATTAGCGGTTTTTGAGCTTGATATTAGTTTAGCTTATTGTTCAACAGAAACTTATAATAAAAATATTCATGGGAAAAACAAAGAAATATAACAATGTATAAGTTTGTTAGAAAATGTTTATTATTTGACGAAAAAGATAACAACGGTACACGGCAACGTTACAAGAATATAATATAATGTTATAATAATATTATTATAATAATATAAAATTATAATAATATAATGATATTGAACTCTGCTTCGAAAAATTAATTTAAAAAATAAAGGTAATCAGATGAAGGTAAATAGGGGTGGCCAACCCCGGCCTACGTCAAACATTTATGTAGCCTGCAAAATGTATCATACTTTTACAAAATTTATTTATTTTATAATTTTTTTGTTAATTGCTTTAATTTTTAGCTGTTTTTATTTGAAGAGAAAAGGTGGGCCAGAATTCGAACCCGGGGGACAGTACTCAACCAATTGAGCTGCAGGAGTCGCTTACCGGCCGGGGACAGATCCGTTCTCCTATCTAATCCAATGTCCCCGTGTTCAAGCAATTTTTGCGATTTATACATTTATTTTATATTTTTAAAACCAATGCACTGAAAATATATATTATTTATGCATCCATATCTTAAAAAATTAACAGTCGAAATTATGAGATAAAGTATAATGGAGTCATAATGGGTTTATTATCATTATTTTTATATTCCCTATGTTTGCATGTAAGAATAACTGTAAAAACAATTATAACAATGCCTTATCATGTTTCAATTTTTATACCAAAAAAATGACTATACAGGGTCTGAATCTGATATGGTAATATATAAGTTTATGTGCGGCCCCCGGAGTTATGAAGTATTCTCGAAGTGGCCCACAAGATCATTAGGGTTGGCCACCCTTGCCTTAGAACGTCTTGTTGTTTATAAAAGGTACGAATACTGTTACGTGTTTTGTGTACGAACAGGCATTTAAAGGACATATACGGTTCCAGGCTTTTACAATATCGATCCCTTAGTTCACATAATGTTAAGTGCCGAAAAGAAGATTTTACAGGAGTCAACATTGATAATAATTTAACACAATAAATACAGTTCAAGTTTAAGCACACTATATATTTTTTTAACCTTCACAGCTTCTCTATTAATTTTATATCAACATAATACCTATGACTTCCTGCTCACAACTTTATAATATTATTTATATAACAAAACCCATTTTTGAAAAATTTGCACTTAACACTTTTGTGACTAAGGCTTAAAACAACAAACAATATTTATATTTATTTATTTAAGGGTTAGTTTTTCAGTAATTTTTCGGAATAACTTCGAAAAGAAAAATTATGTATGTGTGTGTATAACGTGCAATAAAGTTTTTGAACCTAAAAAATCTACACTAACCACAAAAAATGTTTCTTTGGAATAACGCAAAGGATAAATATAGCTTGAGCAGTACACCAGATCTGGTAAATATATCTATGTTTATTTAAGGGTTAGTTTGTGAGATGATTTCGAAAAAAAATATAATGTGTATATATAATACGTGCTATGAAGTTTTTCTTTAGTTTTAAATGACTACATAATTACTTTGATATATATATTGTAATTTTAAAATGAAATTACATCAATCATTGATCGAAATGTATTTGACCTAAAAAGTGTATAGAAGTATTTTGTAATACTTAATTTCTATAAGTACCTTGTCCAAGATTGTCAAATACAATTTATGCCAAGAATAAATTAAAATAATAGTTTCTAGCAAATTAATGCAGACGTTTTGAACCACATAGTTGACCTTCATCTGTACTCAAAATTTTTTCTGAAGAACAATAATGACTTTGAGTTCAACGATAATATTAATTTCTTTATCTATCCATTTTAAAGAACATTTTTCAATTAGCAGCTTTACATTCAATATTAGTAATACAAAATGAGTGTGAATGTATAATATATAATATATTATGAATAATAAATAAATTGTTATTGTACACTCTATTCGGTCAATTGTTTTCATCACGTCTCCAGTAATTTTATAGCATTTATTTCTCATAAAAGGTTCGTTGATTACCATAGTAGGAAAGTTTTGAGTCTTTGATTTTTCTCTTTAGAAGATTTAATTTTTGTAGCACATTTAAATTATAATTTCTTTTAAATTGATTTGAATCTGTTATTAACACTACAAACGAAATAGACGTAATGATTGATTTTGAAATAATGAGGGTATAATTAACCAAATAATTAATATGTTGAAGAAAAGTCAGTTATATAACAATAACTATATTACAAACTGTGTATACTTCATTAACAGAACATGTTTCATGGTATTGGAGATATAATAAAGGTTATAAATAGCTGAAATTAACTTAGCAATGGCTAGCAATTAAAAAAAAAAATAATAACGGAAACGGTTCAAAGAATAAAATTTTTTAAAAATATATAATAAAAGAAATAAATTACAGAAAATAAATTGACATGAAAATGTTTTGGCTGAATTGCATTGTAAATGATAAGCCTAGGACAATAATGTAATAATTTTGCAAAACGATTATTTTATAATGAAATATCAAATCTACTCCCATCATTTCTATTTTTATTTTTAAATGTACATTTTCAAAAAGTAATAGAAATTGAGTTTTGATAAAATAGCTTAATTTAAATTAGATAGTTAATGTTACAAGTACTATTGTAAATATGAATTATTAAATTATTTGAATAGTTTAAATAATGTTGGTGTGCCAAATATCCAAATGAACATGAAAATTGCTGATGATGCAATGGTTGGAGATTATATTGGGATGTTGATGAAATATTAGATTTTAAAAATGTGTATAAATTATCATCTAACTATATCCTTACGAAAAAGTTGTATTTATTTTAAATTTAGTTATGAAAGTAGAAGTTATAATTATTTTTCTAGATCTGTTAGTCTTTGTTACGAATATATAAATGTATGTATGTATATATATTTCTAGTATATTAATTTAAAATATAATATATGGCATATTTATAAATGAGTATATACATGTGTTACAAAATCGAAATATTAAAAGAATTAGAGTCATTATATAGGCTTCTAGCCTATAAAAAATATTTGCTTGAATTTATTTATTAAGTAATTTGTGTATTCTTATGGAGTTTTAATTTTAGATCCATCTGGCTACTGATATTTGATTTCGAACGAACTGTGAATACCACACGCTGTGTATGACATCGCTATATGTTTCTATATCCTTGTTGTTAGAAATTATAAATAAATATGAATAATAAAACTGGATTCTATTTTTTTATTATTAAAGCTGACCTTTTTTTTTGTCAGTTCAAAAATAAAATTAAAACATTCTATTACGTCACCGCATCTACTGCAATGGCTTAGTGTAAAACTGAATGCAATTATATTGTTAAGTGGCAAATAATTTGGCCAAGCGTGCCTAATGAAATTTATTTCTCAGAAAATCTAAGCCTAAATCACGAAAGAGTGTTGTTCCTCACTGTTCTGTGTTTATTGTATTTGTGGGGAGGTTCCACGTGTTGGAGGAGGTTTATCAGGAGTTAAAAATATTAAAACAATGCCAGAAATATAAATATAAAAATAAGCAAATAGTCCAAATTTTTGTAAATTAGAACCCTTCGTTTTTTACAACCCATTATATAAAGGTATTTAGTAGGATTTCAATTGTCCAATTAAAAAAAAATTATAAATTGCAAGCTATTTATTACAAAACCATCAATTCTTTTTGATTTCTGAAAGGCTGATATTCGGTAAAGATAAAAACATTTTTTATAATTGCCTATGGTATGAAATATATTCATTTTTAAAACAATTAATATTTTTTAAGAAATAATATCTCATAAAAGTCATCCAAGTAGTACAGTGTATATCTTGTACTGCAATAATGTACCAATGATTAAACTCGACTGAGTAATTAGCACTATTAAATATACTAGGTATACATAGTAATGTATCATACAAGAGTTAAGAGACCAGCTGCTGGACATCAGCTTATATGCACCTGCACCGATTTCCTTGTAATCTTGATTCAGTTCTCCTTAACCTATATATTTCCGCCTCTCATCCCACACATTGTCAGTTGTCATTCCGTCATAAGCCATTAGTCGGTCTACGTCATATATCTGTGTCATATATCTTCATTGTCATTAACCGTTGTAAATGTTTATTATTATTTTATAAAATGTTAACTGTAATTTTTGAATAAATAAAACGTTATTTTTTTTATTTAGTCTAGTAGCAGTTAGCATAATAAAGCTTTATTAGAAAAATAAATATAAATTAAGAAAACAAGGGAAACAAAAAACAGGTATAAAATAGCCTCTAGGTTGTGGGATTTAGGTCCAAGGTCCAATGAAGAAACAAAAAAAAAAGTCCATAAAAACGAAGTTATATTACTTCATCAACGAAATTTACATAACAAAGCATGACACCATAACATAACACCAACTAAAAATAATTAAGAAATTTTAGGAAAATACAAGAATTATATACAATACTATTTACTAATTACCATAGGATACTTACAGCTGACACTCAAAAAGAAAAATGTTAATACCTGAAAATGTTAGCTACTTCTGGGCCAAATAAAAAACTAAATTAAGAGAAGGTATACATCCACACTGAGGATAGTTCGAAACAATACGAATTACAGATGCTGGGCTTCAAAATCCTTGCTTCTACACCGAAAGGAAGCAGCACCGTATGGACTAGTTAAGCGATAAAAAAAACTCGTTACTATTTATTGAGAAAACAAATAAATGTATTGAACAACAAAATTAATTAATCATCTTTATTTTAAGAACCGTAACAATATGAACAATGCCGATTTTTTTTTTTAGTTTTACAACACCCAAAATCAGCATGCCATTAATTTTACTTTGTATTAAATTATCTTATTATGACATTACTACAACAATAACTGTCCTAGTTTAGAAAAAAAATAAGAAAAAATATTATAACAGAGGGAAATTAAAAGGCCAAATAATCTCGGAGTGGAGATCTTTCCAGGGCCTCCCCACTCTTGTTGGACCTCAATAAAGGAAAGTAAAGGCACACAACCGAAGAGGAGCGATTTGCTAAAATAAGCGGAGAGATCTTGAGAGGGCTATTTAGCACCGCCTGTTGCTCCGCTGCCCCCTCTTCTCCTCACGATCTCAGCGGATCCGAAAAGAGTCCTTTTGTCAAGGCTATAATTATTGCAAGGACCAAAGGATCTGGGAAGGAAGGACCATTAGTCGATTGCTATGCTAGCGCTATCATCAAGACTAAGTAGCTTTCTACAGGTCATCTTGTCCGTCAAATAATTTTTAATAAACTAGTAAATTGGCTACTCTTATATACTAATTTTATAGATACTATTTTGTTTTATAATCGTTAAGTAGCCTAGGGACTCTAAACCCCACTGGTATATTTCGTGTTATATATCATTTCAACTTCATGATCACCCATATTTTTATACTTTTCCCTCCCACTTGTGATAATAACATAGTGCATTATTTTTTAATTGAATATATTGCCCTAATTTGAAATATATACCACTCTTTCAATTAATTTTAATTTTATGCGAATTTTCAAATGCCAAACACATTATTGATTGTAAAATTGTTGCTAATGTAAATTAATTATGTTTTATTATCATAGATTTCGTTTCACGTGTGTTATTTCGCAAAAATTGTTTTCTATTTTAACATGTCCATTATATTATATCATTCTTTATTCCAATCTTTTCTATCTACATAACTTATTTATTGTAATTGGGTGCTGTTGTTCTTTTTATTTTGATTCTTCTCAGCCCTAACTATGGCCACAATGTTATGCCCAATCGTTGGTTTTAACAAATAACTTTGGCATGGTTGTGAACTACTTTCTGATTGCTCCCCCAACCATAAGGTCCACTATTCATTAAACATTAAAATATAATAGAAATATTAGGTGCACTATCCTCTCGGCTGCGTAAGTCTCTGTTCGCGTATCGAACTTTCCCCCAACGAACAATCAGTAGAACACCAGCCGAGATCCTTTTTGGAAGACGACTGCGTACCTCTCTAGATCTTCTCAAGCCATGTCTGTCTAACGACACTGACAATAAAAAGGCTCTTGTAAAACGAAAAATTCAACATGACACAAAGAGACGACCGAAATCTTTCGTAGAGGGAGATGAGGTCTGGGTGAGTCTCAACGGAGGAAAGGAGAAAGGGGTAGGGAAGACCAAGGAACAGACTGGACCGCTCTCTTACATTGTCCTGGTGGAAGGTCATCGGAAGAGAATGAACTCCGACCAAGACATCATTAAGGGGGTAAAGACGGCATTTAGCCGTTTTCTCATCTGTTATAAAACACATTGTTCAGTGTATACAGTGCTCCGTACTTTGTAACAACAAATAAATCACTGAGTTTTGAATCTTTGTGTGTGTTTCAATTTATTCCTATAATAATTTATAATTGAAGTATATTATATAAGGTTTGAATTTTATATACGATCTAAAGATATAATGTCCGAACACAGTAGGATTACTCATCCGAACTCCTTTTGATAAGGTACTAATGCAAGGAGGTACTCTGGCTTGCCTGCTCTTCAATCTAGCATTAGATAACGACATGGTCTTATCTAGAATTGTTCAATTACTTGAATATGCGGTGGTTTTGATAATATTGTTAGATCATATACAGCTCTAGATAGTGCTTTTCTCGAACTCAACTCATGAATGCGGAAGAAACATTACATGTTCACAGAATCTGAGGAACTAATGGTGACAATCGGGACTTGCATACTTGAGTTAGTCATTGAGTTCACATACCTCGGAGCACAGGTCACTACTACAAACAGTAATTTATAGAAATTAAAAGAAGGATAGCAGCAGCAAACAGCTGCAATTTTGACCTGCTTAAGTATGCGGGGCAAGCTCACCACGAAACAAACCACGTCACGGCTCTATACAACCTATAAAGTCCTTACGTACTTGGAATATGGCGAGGATTAATGAGAGGGATCTTCTTGTATTTAAGAGGAAGATCTTAAGAAGAATATTTGGCCCTGTGAAGGATGGAGATATGTGGAGAAGAGGAAGAGTAACGGGAGTTCTATAATCTATTCGTTCGATTTGGTTAGAGCCCTTAAGGGAGACTGAGCTTGCTGGGTCGTGTGTAATGGTGTAAAACAGGGATCCCGAGAAAAGTCTGCGGTGGAGCTTGGAGAGAAAAGTGGAGCGGTGGAAATTGGATGGATGGGGTGGCAAATAATGCTGGGAGCATAGGCGGATCCAGGTGGGGCATGGAGGCACGTGTCCCTCTGACAGTATTTGTGTACTGTGGAGAATCCATTAAAGTACATACTTACAGGCAAATCATGTGATGTTATAACAGAAATAACATGAGTGAAACTATTGTTTAGAGATTTTAATAAACCTTTGAAACCTTTCTATAAATGCTACAAGTTTATTTCTATGTCACTGTTGATTTTTTTGCCCGTATGCTCGTTGTGCCCTCCTAGAAAAAAATCCTGGATCCGCCCTTGGCTAGGAGCCTTAATTATAAACACAAAATAAAGTTTTATAAGAAATAAATTACAATGAGAAATGCGAACTATCCTAGGAAGAGAAAAATGGAAACGACGGTTACAAAAACAGATACCAAAGAGTCAGTCAAGCAGGAAGCTATAGAACGTAGGAGGGGAAAAAGTAAAAACTACTGAGTAAAAGACTCTGAGAAGAGAGGACCTGAGTTCTAGCTTGGAAAACCGAAGATGACCGGATTAGGGAAATGCCCTTATCAACAGACCAACCTGATGAATATCCATGGATTTCTCCTTTTTATTCACAGATTAATTATAAATTATGTGTTTTATAGTAAGACTATCACTTTGGATCTTATTACTTCATTCCAGATCTTATTCATATTATTCCAGATAAGTATTTATATCTCTAAATTATATTTGTTTCAATTTTTTAGCTGCTTTCTTATAACTCTTATTCAACGTATATTCATTGTTGCAATATTTATATAGCTCATGGGGTTTTAAGTTTAACTGATTGGTAATTTGATAAACACATAGGTCACCTCTGGAAGGGAATCCAGTCTAGAATATTTCTGGACAATTATGTAAATTGTTCGTTAATAAAAATAAATTCGGACAATTATCTCCTACAATTGCACCATGGCAATCAGAGGTAAATAATAATAAATAGCCTCTTCAAGGTCAGAAAATATACCAGTAATTTTATTTATTATTGATATTTTGCTAATATTTTCGTACTATAAAATAGATAACATCTACCAGATCTTAGTAGATGTCAATATATAAATTGATACTAATGGGGTTGAGTCAGGATGATGCCATTGGATGACAGGATTGTATGCCACATTAACTGGCTGCTAGCATATGCAGCAAGCAAGGTAACTGCATTAAACACTCACTACCGGATTCCACCATCAAGCATTAGGACCTATCAAGCATTGCGACTAGGAAGAGGAATTGCGGATTTCGATGGTATATCTAAATTGGGTTATTTGGTGATTTAACTTCGAAAACCAATAATAAGTGGAAAATTTTTATTATTTTTTCTGATATATGGATTGAAGGATACAATAATAATGTTCAATAAAAAAAAAAATAATAATAACGATTATTAAATAAAAACTTAATAATTTTTCTTGTACACAAAATTTAAAAGTACAAGATTGAACTGTGGTATATCCGATATTTTCTCGGATTGAAGAAAAGATATCTGCATGAAATAAATCTAGATATAAAATGGTGATTTTTATTGAAAATAAGTGGATGAACGTAATTATGAGTGATGAAAACAAACAAACCATATTATTTGTTGTGAAAAATATTTTTATTGTTAATTTTTTATTTATGAAAATTAAGGAAATAAAATAATAAATTTGAGCTCTTATAAATGATTTGATGTAGGAATATAAGAATAAGTTTGTGTGATTTTATTTCTAAAATGTTGTGGTTTTATAGTTATAGGGGATAGTTTTTGGATTACTCGAAAAACCAAATCGTTGTTTTTATGGGTTCCAGAGTGAAATATACCTGTTAGTAGTCAAGTCCTTTTTTTTTTTGTTAATATTTTTCCACAGACAGCATTTGTGACAAGAAAACAACGTTTTCTGCTCACTTATTATTCACCTACTGATTCCTTTAGTCGTCGATTTTAGCAGGATAAAAACATAAGTTCAAAAGATATTTTGTATGATATAGTCAGTATTGCCGAATGAAATATCAGTTTTATTGTAAAAATCTAGATCTGTTTAAAATTTATATTGAAATAACTATGCTGAAACAGCAATTCTTTAAAAAAAAAAAAGGAGATTGTATAATTTGTTAAAGTATAATTGACACTTTGCATTTACATCCTACTAATATTATAAATGCGAAGTTTGTGAGGCTGTATGTTTGTTACTCTTTCAGGCAACAACTACTGAACGGATTTGGATGTAACTTAAACAGTAATATAGGTTATTCATCAGAATAATACATAATCTACATTTTATAATGATTTTGTGTAATTTGGTCAAAATATAACGATAAATATCATTAAAAAGTAATTGGATATAACACATTCTCAATATTACCTCCAACAGGTTTAGGTTTTATTGCTTATAGACACACAACATCTATGGTCATCAGCGTCTTTCTTCTTTTTGTTCAAATGTTTATTTTATTATTTATTCATTTATCAGCCTCTTTCTTCTTTTGGTTCAATATTTAGTTCTTTATTATTTTTTGGTTTAACTTTTATTTCCATTTAACCTATAATTATTATATTTTACTGAAAATATTGTTTTCTTTAAGAAAGGTTATCACTTTGTCTATATTTGCGGCGTTAGTTCCCAGGATAGTCGAGGTTTTCCTATCAATCCCCAAGCCATGAAAATATGTTTCATACAGGGGTCAGTCTTCCAAGATGTGGGTGATAGTTAGTTGCACCCTGCAACTGCATCCCTACAGGGCTTCCTCCTGAGTAGCTTGCTCACGTGCTTACTCACAAATTCTACATTTGTTCGCTGAACGAAACAACTCAAGTAACATAGTTTACAGGAGTGTATTGCAGTAGGTAAGTAGGACTGCCACTTATTAGAATTGTTTTTTGTTTGTTTAATTATAGGATTGTAGTTTTAGTTATTTAGATATAGTTTTTGTTAGTATCAAGTAAATATATTATTTTTTGTTTTCATTAGATTATGATCATTTAGTTAGGTTAAGAATAACGGTTACTTTTAAGTATAACTAATTCGATTCTCGAAGCAGTTTATTACTTAGTATTGTAGGCATAATTATTTATTATGTTTTAGTATTTTGTTTGAAAATTACTACAATTTTTGTTTAAATTAGTACATATAAAAATACCGTGAAAGCGTAAGTCCAATATTTCGCAAAGCTCTAGTAAAGTCCTATGAAAATAGCTAGACGTGATGAGACGTCTCAACAAGCCGAGCTGCAAAGGCTTGAGCAGACAGTGCGTAGTGCGGCACATAGAGCTGCAGAGACTCAAGAACAGTCTCAAGCCCAATGTGAACGGAATGCGGAGTTTCTGGCGTAAGAAAATAAAACGGGTGCTTTCATATGACGTCTTTTGGAGCAGATCAAATTGTCTCAATGCTAGGGTTTTGCCCGACCTTTACACTACAAGGACAATTTTACCACCGTATCGGTTCTATAATTCTTGCGGCCGTTTTGCAACCACGAATTCGAATGTGAACAATCGAATCAACAGGCGTACTGAGTGCGTGCAAAGCTTAGATATAGACATAGTTAAAAAATTACGAGTACTTCACGACCACAAAATTTTGGTGCATGAATTTAAAACGGCTAGAGACAGAATGATCAATGACAATCATTTCAAATTAGTGATTGACACAGGCTGTACACCATGTGGTCAACATGAGAGACCATTCAATGTCCTAACTACAAATGAAATAGCTGCTGTAATAGCTATTTTTTTTGATTCATTGATATTTACAACTATATAAAATAATACAAGTAAACAGAATAAGTGATACATAATGACATGAGATAATGACAAGTAGAGAAACTACCCACTGGTAATACTGAAATCACAAGTTCAACTAAGAAGGTCACGTGGCCATCTTCTTTTCAGACGCTTCGGAGGATTTTCGGGAATTGAAGAGGAAGATAGGTTTGAAACTAGAGGGTTTGAGTGGAAATGAAGATTGCAATAGTTTGTAGCGAAAAAATCACGTATCGGACATTGTTGTGCAGGCGCGCGATGGCATACTCACTATGGTCCCCGACACACGCAGATTCTATGACGCTCTCGAGTACCACATAATTCTTTGGAAAGGACAAGAGGAGTACAATATTGATATTCCTTAGATAAATCCAATTACATACCATAGACCCAATGCCGAACAAAAAGGTGTCCTGCAAGGATTTTTATGCCTTTCACTTGATCGTTTGTCGCAGCGATTGTAATTATGTGTAGGCTCCTCCATCAGTTTCTGGTCGACATGTATGTAAAGATGGAAAGTGAGCGGTATCTACGGATTAGATAGCAGTAGGGAATCCAATGCAGGTAGGATTGCCAGGTCGCCAAACCTAAAAGCCGAACAGATCAGCCAGTTTGTCCGGACGTTTGGGTAAAAAAGCCGGGCACCTTACATTATTGAGGAATTTTTCTCAGCATTAATAGGTACGAGAAACATTTTTTATTTAGAATCAAGATTTTTTGATTATTACCATAAATCTTGTTAACTTCTAATGAAAAATAATTAAATAAAAAAATAACACAGGCCCGAAACCGTTTATTTTGGCCGGGCACGCAATCAAAAAGCCTAACTATGTCCTGATTGTATTGATTAGTGCTTTATGATTTAGGCCTGGCAACCTATCAAATGTTATAAAGATAGGGTACCCAAACTTAGGGGGGCGGGGAATCTGGCGGTTGAGCGTCAGCTAGGACAAGTCACCTCCTTGCAGCACCGTTGTCCATGAAACAGTACAGTTTCTACCATGTTCTAAGCCCCAGACCCGGTCACGAGTTGTAGTGATATAGGTTATATCTATTCTTTGCTGTTTTTTTTTTTTCATTTTATATATAATTCCTCCCAAAAAACGGTAGTTTGTGTTTTGTTTTTTAATTTCTGATTCTTATGTAGCTTATTGGAGAGCTAGGATAGTTGATCCTATTGCTAGCGATCAGAAGGAGCGGAAAGTATATAGAGGTCAGCGGACATTTATCAGAGAAGATGGGAGCGGCCTCTCCCTAGCGGACTCGTTGATTAGTGATTTTAATTAAACTTAGGAATTCCAATGCAAAGTTATGCAAAGTGATTTCAGGCTTTGTAGTGCCCTTTTTGTCCCGTATTATCACAACGATAAGGGAGAAAAAAATCTTAAACCAGTTTGATTAGTTTCCAAATTTCATTTAGCCTCCGAAACGGCAGGCCTTAATAAGAAAACCTGATGTAAGCGGCTAACTGCTAACTATAACAACGGCCATGAGAGAACGCTTTAAGAAAATTTCCTTTTAGCCGTTAGAAACTTATCATCCCATGAAGATAAAAAATATAAATAAATCTGTATCTTCATAAGCACTTGATATAATTTTTAAGTGCTTTTTGATGTAACTGTGATGTCATTTCTTGGTGATTTATTACGGATTTAATACACTTCCCACTTTAAGGTAATTTATTTTCAGTTGTCGTTATTGTTTCGTTTTGGAATTCAGTAATGTATTTAATATTATTTCCATAGAAGGAAACAGTTCCTCCAGTTTATTATTGATCTCGAAATTTACCATTGCTAATATACTGTTAACAAATGCATACATTAAATATGGTAGTGATAATATGGAGGACACAGAAGTCATTACACCAAAAATGGCCTTTTTTTAGTATCAATGTTGTCTTCCGTAGATTTAAACGGACGAGAATATGGAGTTGATAGAGAAAGTGTGTGAGAGATAGAGAATGAGAAAGTGCGAAAGAGAGAAAGAGAGAGAGATAGATCATGTTAGACTCTACATCTGCAGATCCAATGAATAAGTGATTTAGTCGAATTTAGTCCAGAATGAACTTATTGGAATTGGTAATGAAGGAAACGTACATACATATTCTTAAGGGAAAAGACAAGAGGGGACAGAAAATGGGCAGAATTTTCTCAACGAATGGACAAGAACTCCAAAGATGTTGGCTAATTGGCAAAGAATTTGTCTACACGGTCGAAACCAGAATAAACACATGCTGAATGGATTAAAAATGCTGGCCGTGGCAATTTAAGAGAATATTTAATTTAATAACAATAGAGTACCCAAAATAATGGGAAAAAAATCTGTCGGTTGAGCGTGATCTAGGACATCACCTCCTTGCAGTACTGTTGTCCATGAAACAGTACAGTCTCTACCATGTAATGAACCTCATACCCGTTCACGGGTTGTATTGGTGCAGGTTTTTTATTTTTATTTTATTAAATAATTATTATTTAATGATTTCTGCTTATTAATACTTCAGTAATAATCTTGGAGGAAAAAATATGTCATTTATACATATTATATTATATATACATATTCGACATTAAGTAAAGTTATCTGCAAACAAGTGATCATTCCGAGATAACTTTTTATTATTCTTTTAACCTATTTAAATTGTTTTGATTAAATTATTTGTGGCATAAATACTGTGAATTACCTATCTGTTATTTAATGAAGTGTGATATGATTGTGAAATTTTTGAATGAGATATGATTTAACAACTGAGCGTTCTAAGGCTTCATTTATAAGGCATTACATAACATAAATATGATCCTAATAATTATACTATATACAATTAAAGTTAATATGTAATATATTATATATACACAATATACAATTTTTAATTTCTTTAATATAAGGGTTGCTTTTTGAGTTTCACTTTCTTTGAATCGTATATTTAATGATCTGTGAACTTTTGCTTCTACATGCTCCATAGAATCCCCTAGAGTGTGCTCACCATTAGAACGTAATATTTTACAAAAGTTGTGTAATCTCTGTTTTATTCAGTAAATTAAAAAGTAGCCTAAAGGGATATTTTTATAACTAAAGTCGTTCCTAGTATGAGATCTAATACCTCATTTCAATATTTGTACAGCATATAAATCATATCTACTGCATATTAATCATATCGTATCTATCTGGGATAATAGTCAGAAATTATTATCATAACGCTTATGCCCAAACTTGTTGCTGACTCATTCACTTTCCTCAGTCCTTCCGAAGAAGACTTAATGATGAATCAAAAATCTGGGAAACAGCTTTGGTTAACAGAATAACGAATTTACTTTGCATCATGCATGTTTACTTTGAAAGTCGGCCATCAAACATCGACACGTAATTTTTACAATTTCCTACCGTAAAAGTCATAAGGGTGCACATGTGGTCCAAATTATCCAGACATACCATATAAAATGCTTAGGTGTACGGTGAACGGAAGCAGAAAACCAAGAACAGACAAGAGAAGACTAGAACAAAATTGTTAACGAAGCCTAGTGTAGTAGTAGTAGTACTGAACAATTCAGGATAAATGAAGTTTCCCTTGTCTAGTATTAATTTTATTACTTCATTGTTTAGTTATAAGTATATTGATCTTAAAGATTCTAGTTCTTTATTAGATTTATTAGACAGGATAAAAATCTCGTATTTTCTATGTGTTACATACAGTTGTTCGGCTGTATCCTAAATATTGTAAATATTTGATATTAGATCAATAACCCATTTATATTTATATTTAAAGTAAAGGTAATAAACCCTAATGGTCATTTTACTCTACCTAGCCCAGGCCCCCTAACATACTCACTTAGGTATGTCTACTGCTTCAGATAGATGATAGGCATCATCTAGCCACTTTACTGCTATATGTGACTATCTGAAGCAGTATTTATTTAGTATTTAAATATATTCAGATCAAAGGATCTGACTTTTCCCTGTGATCATAGCTTCGGCAGTAAAACCAATATAGTAATATATTGAAAACCCTTTATTGAAGGAAAACCTAGCGGTTTAGCATAATCATCAACAATTGCCCTCCGTGCTCATCTGTAGTTTTAGAAAGAACAGGTTATGCTATGTACTGAACCTAAGACCGTTCATGGGTTTTAGTGGTACAGGTTTTTTGTTTGTTATTTTCGTTAGCTATATGATTTTTTTTATTTAAGTAAAGTGCTCTTAAGTCTCGAAGCAAGAGCAAAGTTGAATAAAACGGAAGTAAGTGCCGACATGACAATCACCAAGCTTTTCACAATGTCAACTAAGGTCCACGAATCCACCTAAACTACTAGGGACTACCCTTTCAGCAAATATCACTATCTAAGTATAAGTATAAGGGTATAAAGCTTGACACTAATGTATCTCTCAGCACGAACATCACAGATACTGCCGTAAAGAGTCGGATGCATTAATTTTCTTAAAAGACTAACAGCTAAAAAACTCAGGTTTCACTATTAACTAATTTTGACCTCCTTATAAACAAGTACCAACTATCGTTGGATCACCCAGCGCCTATACGGAACCACACCGCAGTCGTATCAATTCTTCCTTTCAAACGGCTTGACTTAATTGGCCTTATAGCTAACAAAGTGGGAGCCAACCCCAAAGAGCTCAAAATGTACGTTTGGAAACCATTAACACAAGATAGGGGGCCAATGAATGGCTCCACATTTATACCGACGGTTCATACCTGCCTGAAACAAAAGGAGCTGGTGTGGAATGGTACTGTCTCATATTCGAAAACTCATCAGCAGTGGGAAATAATGCCGGTAATTATGATGTGCGCAATCCACGAAGCTTCTGGGAAACTAATAGCCAACGGTCTACACCCAGGAAGAGTGGTCTTCCTCATCGACTCCCAGGCAGCACTAAATGCACATACTAGCAATGCCTCTACTGATTGCTTCAGAACCATTCAATGTCTGCAGCCTATAGAAACTCCAGAAACACAAACCGGGAAGGCATTAGAACTAACCTTAAAGACTTAATTAAAGAATAACCCAGTGTGGCTTCCAACACTTACCAGCTAGAGCTATTAAACGAACTACTGGTTAAAGAACTTATAACTGCGTTCAGGGATAGCTGTAGAACAACCACTAAAGGGTCAATCTTCAATGGACCCTAGTGGCATTTGCAGTTAGAGAAGTCAAGATCTAGAACCAGAATATTTTCCAAAAAAGCAAAAAGGACTGGTGAATGGATCGAATATAATCACGCTCACAAACTAAATATCACAACCTTATTAGTAAAGCCAAATGAAACTTTCAACACCGACTCTTTAAAAACTATAAGCCGTACAAAACCCCGGGTTTTGACGGAATTCATCCTGCCATGTTAAAAGAGGGAATCGAAATTATTATTGGCAGGCATTCTACTTTATTCCAGGGCTGTCTGCCCTATAGTTACATTCCATCAGCCTGGAGGGAGGTTTAGGTCACATTTGTCCCCTAACTAGGGAAAGAAATATATCTTGAACCTAAATCATATCGCCCCATTTGTCTTTCCTCATTTTTGCTAAAGACAATTAAGAAGATTCTTGATATGTTTATCAGGGAAAAGCATCTCAAAGACGGATCAGTGCTGATGCATCAACTTCATACAGAGAGGGCAAATCCTACGACGCTGCGCTACATGCAGTGGTGGAAAAGGTTGAAGACGCTCTGCAGTGGAAACAGATTGCGCTAGAAGCATTTCTAGGTATAGAAGGGGCATTTGACAATACCACTACTCATTTATTAAGCAATGTCCTACAAAAGCATGGTATTCAACCAAACAGTAGCAAATGGGTCATTGCTATCCTAAAGAGTAAAGTTATTCCGCTCAATATGAGCAAATATCACCAAAAAGTTAAGGCAGCTGCAGGCTGCCCCCAAAGAAGGGTTCTTTCCCTAATACTCTGGAACCTGGTAGTTGATGAACTAATACACCTCCTGAATGAGGCGGGCTTACAAGCAATAGGCTATGCGGATGACATAGCAATTATCACTAAGGACGGTGGAGAGATGGTGCACGAAAGTGGAATTGAATATCAACCCTAAGAAAAAAGTCATTGTACCTTTTACAAACAAAAGGGCACTGAGGGAGCTCACTCCCCCTAGGATGGAAGGGGTGAGCATTCAGTTTAGCAAGGAGGTTAAATACCTGGGCGTTGTTATGGAGAGTAAATTAAATTGGAATGAACATATTGAATATATCATGAAGAAAGCCACTAGAATTCTGATGGCTGGTTGCCTTTGTGGCAACAGTTTGTGAATCAGCCCCAAGATGGCACGGTGGATGCGCATTGCAATAGTCAGACCCGTGTTAGCTTATGGTTCATTAGCCTGGTGGTACAGAGCTGGTGTCCAACAATGTCTGAAGTTAGAGAATGTGCAGCAGAATGGGTACATCATGATCACTGGGGCCATGAAAACTACCCCTACCGCTTCACTTGAAACTATACTTGATTTAACTCCTCTTGACATTCTAATTGAAGCAGAGGCATTAAAGACAGCCTACAGGCTAGTGAAAGTAGCAGGTGTTAAAAAAACCCCGAATGACTTTGGACACAGAAAAAGCATTCAAACCTAATGCAGAATAAACATAGCTTTGACAAAAGATAATACACAGGCGATCTGCAAAAGCAAGAATGGCTGCTTTAACCTACCCAGTGATCTGAATGTGCACACTGTCGGATCCTAAGGAGAATCGGCTAGGATTCTGGTATAGGGGATGCCCTATCCAGGTTATTATATTGCTCTGGGCACGACACCTACTGTCTTCCAAGCGGAAATATGGGTAATAATTGCAGGAGCCTTTGCACTGAAGGACCTCAAGATAAAGGTCATTAATTTTCTTACTGATAGCCAGGCAGCATGTAATACGCTACCAAGCATAGCGATAAAATCCAAACTAGTGGAGAAATGCTGCATAAGACTTGATGAATTAGCTGTTCACAAAAGAGTTAATATATTTTGGATCCCGGGACACTGTAAAATACCAGGGAATGAGAGGACCGACAAATTGGCACAGAAAGGCGCAGGAATTGCTTCAATAGGACCAGGACCATGGTGTGGTGTCCCCCTTTCCATGGCTAAGGATATAATGTAAAAACTAGCCAAGAGGAAGGTTAAAAGGTTGGGATAGTACAAAGGTAAGGTACGCCAAACTTTTGATCCCAATGATAAACTTTCTGAGAAAATCAAGAAAGAAGCCGCTACCATGCTTTACCGGGCACTGCAAACTCAGGAAGCATATGCACCGTCTGGGCTTCGAAGAAGAACCCCGGTGACTCTCGGCACGGAGTGGGATGAAACCCCCTGGCACGTTCTCTTTGAATGTAATGCATATGTTGGAAGAGGATATTTGACCTTGGACCTGGAAGACACAAGGAACTTCACGAACTAAGATTTAAAGATTACCTAAAATATCTCAGAAGCCTAGACCTACGACAGGAAATTTAGGACTCGAGCACAATGGGCCTCTTTAGGCCGAGGTGATTGGTAGAAGAGTCAGCTATTATCATTATCAGCTATTATCATTATCAGCTATTATTATTATTAAAAGCTTAATATATCTAAGAATAAATTACATATTGTCACAAGATTGGCACAAAAACATATCTAAAAATTGATTTGACTTGTCGTAACACTATTTTTCATGTTCTATTTTAGAGTCACCAGATTGATATCAATTATTTGTTTTTTACTATTTTTTGTTTACACTCATTAATCACTATTTCATTCATTTCTGTAAAATAGCAATTATGTATAAGCATGTATAAGTAATTCTGTAGTTAGTTTTTGTGTCGCCAAGGGGACCATGTACATTAGTAATAATAATTAATCAGGACAAAAACAGTAAATACGATCTAGCCGGATAACAAGATGTGTAAGAGGGGATGAGGAGAAGATCAAAGTGAATTATTCAGCAGCCCATAAAGGACCTTTTTCCAGAGCAGATCTGTTTTATAGCTACTTCGCCCGCGACAGGGCTCGGTGACAATACAATGCAGTTTACTGACTTCGCTCCGCCGCAACAAAAACTTGGCGTTTTTATAGGCAACAAACCATTGTTGTTGTTTCGTGTAGATATCATCGCCATCATCGGAGTAGAAAAGTAATTACTGCTATAAGCCGAAAATTATGTGCTGTACTTTTTGATCAGGCATTACAGTATGGTATTTGAAAAAATATTTTAAGTGATCAAGGCTAATTGGAAACTATGTTTACCAATCCTGTACTTTTTAAATATAAAAATTCAATAATCACTCTATTGAGTGACTAGTGTAATAAACACTAAATTAAAACCTTTTATTGTGTACTACAACACAGCTAAATGACATATTCCATGTATTGCAATATTTTTCTAATTATTCTTTCCCTATCGTAATTACAGTGGAACGTCGATTATCCGAACTAATGTTGTCAGGTTAATCGATGTTAATGTCAGTTCGGTTAATTGAAATTCACTAAAAGTAAATACCAACCAAATGAATAGGAAGGGATTCAGAGGAACAAATGAAATTACCTAATTAGGTTTGCAGTTCTTAGTAAACAAATACGTTTTGAAGTCTACGTTCATTTTTTGCTGTTTCCGAGAAATGATTAGGGCCCCTTATTGGCGTTCATGGAAAAAATTATTTTATTTTTTATCAAATTTTAATTAAAATAAACCGTAATTTTAACAATACAATTAATCTAATTAATTAATTTGATCAGATCATTGATGATCTGATCAAATTAATTAAAATTACCTTTAAAAAAAAAAAAAAGTTCCGTCCAATGGACAGTCAGCCGACTGTATTGCATGCGCTAAACCGATCCAATGCGCGGAAAGATGCAACGATCGGCTGGCAAGGTTATGGCATCAGTAATCTGGGATACACAAGGTATAATATTCATTGATTTCCTTAAAAAGGGCCTCACCATCAACAGCGATTATTATATAGTGTTGTTTGCGCGTATGAACGATGAAGGATGACGAAAAAAACAGCTCCGTATGAAGAAGAAAGCGTGTTGTTTCATAAATACAACTGCAGCATGTGCGATGTCAATGGAAACGATGGCAAAATTGCCTGAATTAGGTTATGAGTTGCTTTCCCTTCCACCAACTCTGGCTACTAGTGACTCTTTCCTGTTTTTAGATCTCAAAAGAAGGCTCACTGGAAAAACTTTCAGCACTAATGGAGAAGTAATCGCTGATTTTGAGGTTACAGAGAAATTGTGCTATAAAAGTGGTTTCGAAGAATTGCTTGAGCGCTAAAATCGTTGTATGGCTCTCGAAGGGAATGGGTGGAGTTTATGAAAATGTTGAATAATAAAATAGAATTTTACCCAAAAAAAAATATTTTACTATATTAGCCTACGATCTTTTCAGCCAACCGATATTCGTGGATTTTGGGAAATGCAAGAAGGTCCATAAAAGTAATAATAAGCAATAAAATTTTCAAATATTTTATTTTGTATTTATTAATGAATTTTTAAATCAGATGGTCCTTGGGACCAGCGGTCAGTACTAGCGTAAAGAAAACAATGTCAGTACTTGACGGCTAATTTTCCAATGTGGTATAAAACCATTTGGATATTTAAAAAAAAACGTTTATTCATTCAACTTGTTTTAATGATTAAAATTCCAGAATGAAATTTAAATGGTGCACAGTGTTAAAACATTACTCTTTGCTAAGTGTTAAAGACATAACATTGCCATATTTTTATATTAATTCAAATGCAAGCCTTTAAATATCTCGATTATTGAAAAAAGGGCTTATTCCTCTTTTAAAAACAACATACCATATTATTGTCTATATAATTATTATAATAATTATATAGACAATAATTATTAACAAAAGATAATTCACAAAAGATTTCAAGTGTTTAAGAGCGATAGTCAGCAGAAATGGATACAGTAGCCGACTGAAAAGTATAAATGTTTGAGTGGAAAAGCATAAATGTTCTTGTGAAAGGGAGAACGAAGCGGGGACATGGAGGATGGACGGATGAGAGAAGGCAATATTCAAATTGAAAGATTATTAGAAGAGATAAAAGAAAGAGTGAAAAACATATTTGTGTGGTCCTTTTTTGGCCGGTTAACAAAAAAAAATATATATTTTTATATTATATAATATTACATATATATATATATATATATATATATATATATATATATATATATATATATATATATATATATTATATTATTAACTACATGAATATATTATCCTAAAAATAAATAATTACGGTTGCTGTTCTACCATTCGTTAATTCAATATTTTTATTTATTTTTTAAAACATGGATTTATGTATAAATATCATAAAATGTAATAATGTTTGAGCAGTACTTTTTAGATCAATAGTCGAGAAACGTCATTCATTATATGGGCTTGTTTTTGAGAGGGGAAAAGTCCATAATGGGTCGGACATCATTCAGAAGTGGATGGTATCATTTTAAAAGAAACCTCCATCTTCCTCAAGGCATCCACTAAGACCCAGGGGAGCTCCGTAATTCCCGCCCTGTAATGATAATGATAGAATGGTGATTTATTACTTCCTGGGGAGGGGAAACTTTCCAAACAGCCGGCATAAATAATTAGCAACAATTAGGGTGGAATGTTTTTATCTACCAACTTGCCATTTCTTTGTCATACCAAAATGTCCCTTTATGAATATTCAATGTCACCTCATCCCGGCCAGCCGTCGGAAAATAACCAAATTAGTTTTACTTAATTACCGAAACATTTTATCGAACTGAAACCTCCTCCTCACTGACAAAAAATATAAAATAAAAAACACATTAACCTATCCTTCCGTCCTACAGTAATTAAATGCACATTCATTTTTATTAATAATTAAACATATATTCACTGTAGTAAACACGCTTCTACATTATCCACATAGCCTCATTAAATTAAAATTATATAAACAGACATAATTAATATTATCCAAACTGCAACAAAGTTTATTAAATTAATATAATGAATAAATCAATATTGGTGTCGCTAATGGTAGAAACGTAAGAACATTAATATGGAAATATACAATAATGAAGATTACATAGGTTTATGAATAAGAATAATAATTTTAGTCTTATTCCGATACAATATTCGTATCGGAATAAGACTAAAATTATTAATTACAAACGGAAAATTTCTGAAAGGACTATCGATCATTAATTTAATTACTTCGTTCAATATTCAATAATAATTTTTATGTTTGGTACTGACCAGGTTTAGTTTTGTAATTGGTAAGTAGAAATATGAATATAGAAAATAAGAATAATAAAAAATGACGGTTATAAGAACTAGGCCACTTGGACTGATAGCAAGACACCCTGCTGAGTGGGCTCGATGACCTGCCTTCTAGAAGAATAGAGTTTGGTGGAAGACAATTCTGGAGCGAAGAGGCTATGAACGGAGTGGAAGCGGGAAGATGGAAACCTGACTTGTGAGAAGATCGCCCTACCATACCAACAACCATACGATTGTTAATTATATATAACCCCAGTTTTACCAGATGAGTGTTACTTTAATTTATGTACATATCCTAAGATAATCCTCTATTCTAACTAAATAATTAATTGTAATTTCTCAACGTATGTATTAGTAATGTCCAAAATAATATCTATAAATTATAATTCTTTAATGATTGAACAATATATAAAATTAACCAGACATTCATTAAAGCATTACTTCCCCCCCCCCTTTTCTCTCCAAGGATTCTTCATTAAGGAAAATAGTTTCCACGAATAGTAGGTTTCCTTAACCTATTGATTTAATGGTTTCCTTCCATAATGTCATATCCAAGGTCCATCTTCCGGTAAACCATGACCCATCATGGATTCCTCCACTTCGTTATCCCAGGTCTTCCTCGGCCTTCCTCGTCTTCTCAATCCCCTTTCCATTGGTTGACCACTTTGGGTAGCATTCCTTCAGGCATTCTTCTCATATGCCCAAACCTCTTCAGGCGTTTTATCACTATATCTTCTAGAATGTTTTTTCAGCCTCCATCTTTTCTGTGATGGTCGCATTTCATCCGTATTTTTTTCTGATCCGTATATCATGATACTTATTAATATACTATTGTAAATATTTTGTTTTTGTTTTGGGGATAATGTTTTTATTCCATAATACTGAGTTGATATGTTCTTTTGGCCATCTGAAATTGTTCTTTTTATTTCCATATCACATGCAGCATCTATCTCAATTATGGAGCCAAAATATTTGAAATGTTTAACTCTTTTTAGAACCCCTCCTGGATTCAGTTCTAAATCCTCACCATTGGTTGTCATGCCTTCCGTTTTCTCAGCATTAATAGGTAGTTGCTGGAATTCCTCATTTAATTTTCTTATATATATATATATATATATATATATATATAATATATATATATATATATATATATATATATATATATATATATAAGAAAATTAGATAAAAGAAATAGGAATTTTAGAAATTTAAAAGCATTTCGACTTGGAAGTTATTTTATTGTTCTTCTTGTTCCTTTGCTAATGCTCGACTTTACAAAGCCTTTCTGGACAAATATTAATGATGAACCTAACAAAAAAATAATTGTTAATAAAGGATATAGTAAAGTAGATAATAGATAGTATTAAATATAATATTTCATTGATAACTATATATGAATATGTAAGGTTGTTATAACAACGAATCTAATGTTAGTTTGGGAACTTTCCCCTTTTCAATTTATTTCGAGCGACTGCTCTACTATAGGTTATGAAACCTCTGGCTGTAGTCATATTATTTGTTTTTGACAGTAAAAACTGGTTACGGTTATTATTGCCTTCATATCATGGCAAAAAAATATTATCCAGGGGTCTAGGGCTCAGTATATTGTAGATGCAGTACTATATCTAGGCCAGCGGTTGTGCAGAGAGGTGATTTTTTCGCTCTAAACCGCCAGGTTAGTCACTCAATTAAGAGTATCCAATTTATAACGGCTGTGTAGGTCCTAGGAGGGTCTGCAGATCCCAGAGGGACCTTTTATGAATGTTATAAAATTAAATAATTTGTCATTCACAAATTTTAACCCGGGACATTAAGCACAGCAACTCAGCTCTCAACGGACTGAGACCCTCTTCCTCTTTCATAACACAGGCCAACGATGAAAAAACTTTTTTAATGAAAATACCTTATTCTTATGTTGTTTAGGTTGCTGAATCCAAATATGATGCTTAAAAAGTTGTATCACCCACCATTTATTCACATTTTATAGTTAAATTCATGAAATAAAGAAATATTTTTAGAATTTAACAGCTTTTTCATAGTTAAGATAACATGAAAAAATAGGTCTAATGAACAAAGATGATGTTGGCAGCACTGCTGAAACACATGCTAAACAGCTGATGTTTTGTTTATTTTCAACATAACCTCACTTTTACGTTTCCTGTACATGTGCTCAGTGCAATGTCTCATCGCGGCTGTAAAAACTCTGCTGACAGTTTTTGTTATATTTGTGGTGAGTTTGTTATTAAAAAGCACCAAAGAAACATTACAGACTTTGTGAAAAAGGTTTATCTAGCATACTTTGGAACCAAACTTGGAGACCAGGATAAACCTTGGGCACCGCATAAGGTATGTTATGTATGTGTTGAAGACCTCAGGAAATGGTCAAAAAAAGAGAAAAAAACACTTTAAATTTGCTGTTCCCATGATATGGAGGGAACCAAAAAATCATTCCGATGACTGTTACTTTTGCAGTGTAGATATTACTGGTCATAACTCTAAGAACAAGAAGGTAATAAGCTACCCTAACCTTCCGTCCGCCATCCGACCAGTAGGGCACGGTGTAGATTTGCCAATCCCGGAACCACCAGAGGACTTAAATTCTATTGAAACAGAAGTATTTTCTGATGTACAGTCGGAGTTAGATGAACACGATGAAGAATTCCAATGTGTTACAGAAAATGTAGAGCCTAAATTGTTCACTCAGGTCGAGCTTAATGACTTAGTTAGGGATCTGGGCTTAACAAAAGAAAAAGCTGAACTGCTTGGCTCTAGGCTAAAAGAAAAGAACTTGCTGGCGGCTGGAACCAGCATTCATGTGTATAGGAAGAGAGAACAACAATTTTCGAAGTATTTTGAACAAGAGGGTGATTTGGTGTACTGCTCAGACATTCATGGTTTAATGAATGAGTTTGGAATTGAATACAAAACAGAAGATTGGAGGTTGTTTATTGATTCATCCAAAAATAGTTTGAAGGCAGTTTTAGCACACAACGGTAACATGTATGCCTCTGTACCTGTCGGTCATTCTGTACATATGAAAGAGAGTTACGAAAATCTAGAAATAGTGTTAAATAAAATAGGTTATTCTGCACACGGTTGGATGATATGTGGTGATTTGAAAGTTACGTGCATGCTCCTTGGTCAGCAAGGGGGTTTTACCAAATTTCCATGTTTCTTGTGTGAATGGGACAGTAGAGCTCGGAATCAACATTGGTGCAGAAAGAACTGGCCTGCTAGGGAGTCTTTAAAGCCTGGCGAGAAGAACATTTTACGCAAAAACCTTGTAGATCCAAAAAACGTGCTCCTACCACCACTACATATTAAGTTAGGTCTCATGAAACAGTTTGTAAAGGCTTTGCCTAAAGATGGGCTTTGTTTCAAATATCTCTGTCAGAAGTTTCCACACCTTTCAGAAGCTAAACTGAAAGAAGGCGTTTTTACCGGGCCTGATATTAGAAAAATGATGTTTGACGTTAACTTTGAATCCACAATGACCTCAAATGAAAAGGAAGCATGGGTTTCATTCAAGCAAGTTGTCACCAAGTTTTTGGGAAATGAAAAAGACCCAGAATATAAGGCTATTGTTGCTAACATGTTAAAAAAATTTGAACAGTTAGGATGTTTGATGAGCCTGAAAGTTCACTTTTTGAGCAGCCACCTCGATTACTTCCCGGAAAATTTAGGAGATGTTAGTGAGGAGCAAGGTGAGCGTTTTCACCAGGACGTTAAAGTGATGGAAAAACGTTACCAGGGCCGCTGGAATACCAACATGATGGGGGATTACTGTTGGTCACTTCACCGGGAAGTTCAGCAAGCTATTCATCGCAGGAAAAGCTACACAAGAAGCTTCAAGGAAAAAAGGGAAAGAAAATATAAACCAATTCCAGTTGACAAGTGAACCTTGTATCATCACATAAAATTACTATTCCAAGTATTTTACTGTAAATACAAACCATTTTTACGATTCTACAGTGTTTCATTGATTTCCCTATATACTGTAAATGGGTATTAGACTATATAATAAAATACATTTTGCTTGGAAACTAAGGGTGATACATAAAAACTACGAGCAGATTTGGATTCAGCACATAAAAATCTATCAAGATCAGCTATTAAAATTAAAAAAGTTTTCAAAAAGGTTTTTTTTGTTGGCCTGTGTAATTCAAGTGAATAAAATATTGATAGGCATTTTCGGTCTGTCGATTATAAATATGTCCAAACTATCAAGTCTTTAAAAAATATATATATCTTTAAATACATTTTAAAAAAAGACAGGTTTTGTTTTCGATCTGTAACGATTGCTTTAGGATAGGTGCATAAAATAATCCGAGTTCATTTTGTAATGAGGAAGAATAGTCCTTTCAAAAAGTATCTCGATGATGTTCAAAATCCTGTTTTATTAGGATTAATTAATGGTTTTATTCGCTGACGACGTAATTATCTTATCAGAATCTTGGAGAGATGCTCAATCTGCTATGAACAATCTGAGGGATTATTGTGGTGAAAATAGTCTACCTGTAATTATAAAATAAAAGTTATTTTATACGGTAAAAGGAAAATTGATGATTTTATTATAGTAATACAAATATAGAAAATGTTAACTCTTTTTTCTCTGTGTAGTTCCTTTTTCATCCTCCGGACACATTTTTCAAGCAAGCGAACATTTCATTTCAAGGGCTAATATTGCTGTTGCCAACGTTAGGAAAATATTAACTGCTTCAAAATCTGATTCATGGGACACTAAGAGCCAGTTATTCAATGCCATTGTTAAAGCCAATCTTTTATACTGTTCAGAAATTTGAGCTCTACCCTACATGGGAAATGCTTAACTGGTTTTAACAAAATTTGTTAAACATATTCTTCTGTGTACTCGATCTACTCCTAACTATTTCATTAGATTGGAGACAGGAATGGAAACAATTTAGCTAAGTATTTTTAAAAGGTTAGTGAGATTTTGAAACCGCCTGCTTTTCCTCTAAGATAAGAACTATGAAAAACTGTAACCAAAAGGAACCAGAAACTCTGATTCATATTCTGTTTGAATGTCCTGTTTACAGTAATTTACGTACTAAATTAATCAAGAATTATTGTTCTCAGAACTGTAATGTGGACAATCTAATAGACTTACTGAATACCATATCTCTTGAGCTATTAAATGATATTTATATTTTTTTAATTTTTAAATATTTTATTTGAAAAGAAAAGATATGACCAGGACCGGCACTCGAATCTGGGTCTCCCACCTACCATCGCAGTGCTTAACCATCTCAGCCATCCTGGTTCGCTTCTCGGTCAGTCATATCCCTTCTTTTCACTGCTCCTATATCTCCGTGTTCTCGCAATTTGCGATGTATACACGGGGAGAATGTTAATTGAACATTACTTTTATTTTTGGATCTTGTTGAATTAAGTCATTAAATATTATTATAATTTATTTAATTTTTATATGATATAATTTTTTAAATATTTTATTTGAAAAAAAAAAGATATGACCAGGACCGGAATTTGAACCCGGTGGCTGAGATGGTTAAGTACCACCACGGATAGGTGGGAGACCCGGGATATTTATAATGGTATTTATAATTATATGGCATTATGTATAAAGTTGAGAATGTTTAGAATTGAAGAATAATTGTATTATTTTAAACATCAGGAATACAATAATACAAAGTAGAGGTATAAACTCTGCTGCGAATCTGGCTATCTCACTTTCCATGGACAGTTCTTTAACCAAATTTCTGGACTGGCCATGGGAAATCCCCTCGCTCCTGACCTCTCCAATATTGTCCTAAATTGCCTTCTAGACTCCATCCTACCCCAGTTCCGTGACGATGTCATTTTCATTAAAAAATATGTGGACGACCTCCTCCTTATTCTAAATCCTAACATCATTCCAGGTTTATTATCATCCTTCAATGCATACCATCCCCGCCTACATTTCACTGTTGAACTTGAACATAACAAATCCCTACCTTTCCTTGACCTCCGTATCATTAGAAATCCCGATCACACCTTATCCACTGATTGGTATACGAAACCCACCTATTCTGGCAGACTCCTCAATTATTACTCCCAACATCCGCACCACCAAATAATCAATGTCGCCAAAAATATCATCCACCGTGGCCTTTCCCTCTCCGACGCTTGCTTCCATAGCACCAACACCCAACGCATCAAAGCAATCCTATTAAAAAACAATTTTCCTCCCCATGTTATCAATAAACTCATCCATCACCATTATAACCCACCCACCCGCACCCGTTCTCCACATCCGCCTTCTATCCCTATATACAGATCCTTGCCATATATACCCTCCCTCTCTAATAACATTCAAAAATCCCTACGTTCCGCGATCCCCAATTTACGCATCGCCTTTAAATCCCACAACAAACTCTCCAATATTTATACCCGTGTTAAAGATCCCATTACACTAAAACATCGCTCTAAGGTCGTCTATCGCATTCCTTGTTCTACTCCCAACTGCAACTCTTCCTACATCGGCGAAACCAAAAACCTACTTAAAGACCGCATTACCCAACACAAATACTCCATTTCCTCCCACAACCCAACCGCTTCTAAACTCTCCGAACACGCTCTATCCTTTAACCACATTTTTGACTTCGAAAACACGTCGATCCTAGCCTCCGTTCCTAATTATAATAAACGCATCCTCTCAGAAACCATTCACATCAATTTAGATTCCTCTACCGTTAATGCCAAGACCGACTCCCATCACCTATCCCTAACCTACGCCCATATTTTTAATTTACTAAAATAACCTTACATTCTTAATTTATTATGCCATTCTTTTTTTTAATTACATTTTGACCATTGACTTTTAATTTTTATTTTTCTCTCAATTTACATTATTTACGGTCACTTATATCCACTGCATCTGCAATTTCCCTTTTTAATTTAATTTAATTTTTAATTTTTCACGCCATTTACATTATTTACGGTCTCTTACATCCACCGAGTCTACATTTCTCCTTCCCCCTTCTTTGTCATTATTTTTTTGGCCGTCAGAGATCGCCTTTATCGCTTCCGCCTGCCCGGTGTAACGGTTTTCTTACTTGTCTCTGAGCTCCCTAACCTGCAACTTGTTTTATTCGGTTAGTACATATTTATCTTATCTCCATCCTTTTCACATTCACCTTTCTTCGCACCTGTTCTCACACCTACTTTTGGCATCCATCATATGTTAATAGTATAGAGTTCATTCTTATTTAGCCTCATATTTTTCATCTACTGTATTTCTTCACCTATTTTCTATATGTTTATATTATATTCTCATCTTATTTTGCATTTATGCCACTTCTTTCTAATTGTATACAGTTACATATTAACTCCCCTTACTTATTTTCTTTTTCTTTTCATTCTTCATAGTTCATAGATATAATACCACTATTTTCAATGTTTAATTTTTGAAATTTATCAAGCTTTTCTTTCTATTTATGCTTGTATTATTACACTTTACCTATGTAACCCCTCATGTCTCGTTTCTTATCCATATAATTAATTAAACTAGTTTTTTTCTAAATCCTTCATACTCAACCCCCCTTTTTCTATATTTTAATCTTCTTATTTTGTATCTTTCCTTTTACCTCCTCATTTTTCTTCCCTTTATATTATTGTTTACATTTTATCCCTTCTTGACATGTATTTTTTCTATTTTATATTCTTATTCTTGTATTATTTTATCTGTCACTATTACAATTTCTGTTCATCATCTACAATTTTATTTTTATCTATCACTATTTTAAGTTTATTATTCTGTAATCTGTCTTATATGCTTTCTTATTTATCTTATATCTATTCACTATTTCATCATATCTAGTCACTGTTTTTATTTCCACTCCTGTACCACTTTATATATTCTTGTTACTGCTACGTTTTTATATATTTCTGTTTTTTTCTCTTAGCCCTGAAGATGGCCTACATTGTAGGCCGAAACGTCGGCACATAATAAATAAGTTATACTTATTTTGATGTTTTCATTGACTGCACCCCCAACTAGTTCTTCCTTAAATTAGAAGATACAGTCGACCAACTCTTCTCTAACATAAAGTAGAGGTATAGTTGTTTGTTTGTTTTCTTGGGTTTAGGGGCTTAAAACATCTAGGTCATCAACGCCCGTTATACATATATATTTCACATCAAATGGTGGTCATCAGTTTACACTTGGTAATGAATTTAATGACCGCATCTATTGCGGATTCGTCATCTCTCAGAGGCATTGAGATATTAAAAGGTAACCCGAGTTGGTGTAGCACAGATCGATAGTAATGGCATTCTTCGAATATGTGTCTGATGGTCAAGATGCCATTGCATTTTGGACATTTCGGAGGTGCTTCTCTTGTCATTAGGTAAACATGGGTTAGTCGACTATGGCCTATTCTGAGGCGGGTGATTACCACTTCTTCACGGCGTTTGCTACGGTTGGAGGTAGTCCATGGATTCACGCATTTCTTAATACGTTTTAATTTATTGGATGGGCTTTCGTCCCACATTGATTGCCATCTATTTTTTACACACTCCTTTAGAGGGCGTGCAAGCTCTGGGCCAGTTAAGATAGCTGTGCCTCTACCCGGGAGGGATAGTGCTTCTCTTGCAGCTTTGTCGGCCATTTCATTTCCTATGATGCCTACATGGCCTGGAGCCCAGACGAAGTGGACTGACTTGCCTATACCTTCTAGCATTATTAAGTATTCGTTAATGCGGTGAATGATCGGGTGGTCTGAGTACATATCATTCAATCCTTGGAGAGCGCTAATTGAGTCGGATACTATAGTTATATTATCTATTGGTATTTCTATCATGCAAAAGTAGAGAGCGGGTGCGATGGCATTTAATTCGGCTGAATAGACATTACAAAGATGGTGTAGTTTTCGCTTGTGTGTTGAGTTTGGTGTAACAAAAGCAGATCCTGTTGAGCTATCAGACTTCGATCCATCAGTATATATAGCTGTATGTTTTGGTAGGGTATGGATGAGTTGCTGGTATCTTTCCTGATATTGTAAAGGTGTTGTGTTTTGTTTCCGGAATTCGGAGAGCTGGAGGTATATTTTTGGAGGTTGGTAAGTCCACGGAGGTGTGTTCATATCTAGAATTTTAACGTTTATTGATTTTAATTCATTGATGGCGAAAGAAAATCTTTCTGCGATTGGCAGCGTTGCATTTCTTGTCTGTAGGAACTGTCTGGAGAATTTAGGTTGGAATATATACTTATAGGCTGGATGTGAGGGTTGCAAGTATAGTCGGGACAGATAGTTCATTGCTAGTTTTTGACGCCTGAATAATAGTGGTGGGACCCCTGACTCAGCACATATACTTAAAATGGGGCTTGTCCTAAACGCACCAGTGGCAATGCGGATTCTGGTATTGTGGATGGTATCGAGTTTGGCTAAGCTTTGGAAGCGAGCTGAGCCGTATACAAAGCTCCCATAGTCTATTTTGGAACAGATCAAAGCCTTATATATTTTTAGCATCGTTGATCTGTCTGCTCTCCATGATGTTCTACAGAGGACTTTTAAGATTTTAATTTTAGAAATACATTTTTCTTTAAGATTAATGATATGAGTATTCCACGATAATCGCTTGTCGAATAACAGCCCTAAAAATTTGCATTGTTCGACATATGGCAAAGGTGTCTCTCCTAGAGTAACTTCAGGGGACGGTGGGGTTCGTCTTTTGCGGCTAAAGTGGACACACTTAGTTTTTTCTGTGGAGAATTCAAGACCTGTGGATTGTGACCAGGCATTAAGTCGATTTAGGGTTTCCTGGAGTTTTCCTTTTATTGAATCTACATCGTTTGAGCGACACATAATAGCGAGGTCGTCTACATAAAGCAGCGCCTTTACTCCTCTGGGCAAGTTTCTTCCCAGGTCATTAATTGCCAGCGCAAAGAGAGTTGTGCTTAGAACACATCCTTGTGGTACTCGTTTCCTATTCGAATTTTAAATTGTCGCTGTGTTAAAAGCTGTTGAATAAATTTTAGGAGATTGCCTGAAAAATCTAAAGATATCAGCTTTTTCATAATAATTTCTATGCTAGGGTGGTCAAATGCTTTAACCATGTCGAAGAAGATTAAGACTGCTTGCAGCTTTTCGATAAATGCGTGTTGTAGTTCGGCTTCGAGTTGGACTAAGTGACCGATAGTTGTTCTTCCTCTGCGAAAGCCGCATTGGAAATTCTGGAGAACATTGTTTTTTTCGAAGATCCATACAAGGCATTTATTAACCATGCGTTCCATAATCTTACATAAGCAGCTAGTGAGAAATATAGGGCGATAGCTGCTTACTTGGCGCTTGTCTTTGCCAGTTTTCAGAATTGGCACTATTTCTGATTGTCGCCAGACGCTGGGAAATTCACCTATTTCCCACACATGGTTATAGAAAATCAGTAGCCAGCTTAGACAGTTTTGTGGGAGCTGTTGGATCATTGCATAGTGAATATCATCTGAGCCGGGTGATGATCCTTTGAGGTTTCTTAGGGTTGATTTAAGTTCCCACATAGAGAACGATCGATTATACATTATATCGGAGGCTTCAGAGTGATGGCATGTGATTTCATTTTCCGGATTTGTTTCTTTTGTTACACATGGATGAGTGGGAGGTAGGTTGAAGGTTTCTGAATAATATCCAGCGAACATTTCAGCAATTATCTCAGGGTTGTCCGTAAGTTTACCAACATAGAGTAAGGTGTATCGAGTGGCTGAGTAATTTTTGTGAATTTTTCTTATTTTATTCCATACGAGGCTAGAGGGGGTGGATGAGTTTATGGTTTCGACGAATTGTTTCCATGATTCGGATTTACTATTGTTTATAGTTCTTCTGCATATGGCTCTTTGTTTTTATACTCGGTTAGATTTGTTACGGAGGCATTTTTCTGAAACTTCCTGAATGCTCTTCTACGGTTTCTTATAGTAGTTTTGCATTGTTCGTTGAACCAGGGAACAGAGGGTCTTTCAGTATTGTTTTTAGTTTTAGGGATCGCAAGTTTTGCTGCTTGTAGTACGGTATCTGTAAAAAGTTGATATCCTATTTCAATACTTATTTCAGACGGATGTTTTTCAGGTGGTTTAACGATTGATGTGAAAAGCGTCCAATCTGCTTTTTCGACTATCCACCGAGGTTTACCGTTTCTGTTCTGGTTGCGATTTTCGAATTTTATGCGGAGAGGGAAGTGATCGCTACCGTATAGGTCAGGTAATACTGTCCATTCAATGATATAGTGAGGGGCTGCACATGGAAAGGTCGAGAGATGAGTAGGTGCCGTAGGTGGAGCTTAAGTATGTGGGTTCACCTGTGTTGAGGAGTAGAACGTTTGATAGGTCTATGAATGTTTCTATCATTCTTCCTCTCGTATTTAAGTCTATGGAACCCCACATTGGGCTGTGGCCATTAAAGTCTCCGACAAGAAGAACAGGTTGGGGTAGCTTATTGTAGATATTTAAAATTTCTTCTGTTTGTATGAGTCGGTCCTGGGGTAGGTAGATGTTGCAGATTGAGAAAGTAAAGCCAAAGTGAATAGTCACGGCTCTAATTTGGAGGTTTGATTCAATTTCTATTTTTTTGGAATATACGGAATTATTAACGGCAATGAGGACTCCTCTACATGCATGATCATCGTTCGGACTGTCAGTACGATAAATAGCAAAGTCTTTTAATGAGATTTTGTCTCTTTTTTTAAGGTGCGTTTCTTGTATGCATATACAGAATGGATTTTCATCTTTTATGAGTATTTTTCGGTCATTAAAATGCGTTTTTAATCCATTACAATTCCACTGTATAAGGGTCATTTTTAGTTTTTAAGGAACGTGAGAAATAATAAATAAATAAATAAATAAATAAAAGATTTGGAGGTCCAATCCGTTTTAAATTTCAGATAAAATAAAGTAAAGGAGTGGTAATATATTATATTGTTAGTAAATGAGTGAATAAACATTATTATTTTTTTCTAGCTTTGCGGCTGACCTGTTTTTTGTTATTTACTGTAGTAAATTCTCCTTCTGGGTCAACTTCTGAGCATTGGGCATCCATTAGCTCAGACTCGATTGATAAGGAGGACGGGTCATCTCCAGGCCGGGAGGCGGCGGGAAGAGGAGTGGTGGGGAGAGGAGTGGGGGTATCGCAGCGCTTACTAGATCGCGATCGCGATCTTGAAGCTCTCGGTGGCGCAGGAGTATTTTCCTGCGCATTAGGTGAGGTTAAACGGTTTAGGGAGAGGGAAACTGAAGGTTCTGAGGGAGGAGGGGGTGTGGATGTAGGGACTGGTAGGGATAGGGAAGTAGGAACTGGGGGGGGGTAGGGAGATAGGGCCTGGGAGGGGAAGGGGATAGTTACTGAAGAGTGAGTTGGTTCGTAATTATTAGTAGTATTATTTTTATGATTAATCTTGTTTTCTCCCAAAGTTAAAAATACTGTCTGTTTGAATAGCTATGTCTTTTTTTTCAATATTATTAAATTTTTGTTTTGTTATTTCAGAATAACTTTTGTTGAATGGTACAGGACTTCGTTCTTTGTAGACTTTTTTTGCTTCATTTAAAGAAACTTTATTTGTTACTTGGATGGCTTTTATTTCCTTTTGAATTTTGAAGATTTGACATGTGCGATCTAGTGCGTTGTGAGGGCCATCGCAATTCGCGCATTTAGCCGGCAGGATGCATTTAATATTTTCTCCGTGTTTTGCCTGTCTGCAATTTATACATTTGGCCTCTTGTTTACACTGATTAGTAGGATGGGAAAATCCCAGACAGTTAAAGCAACGCATGGGATTAGCGACGTATTGTTGAACTTTAACTTTCAGAAATCCTATGTTTATATAATCCGGATTAGTAGGAGTCGGAAACGTAACCACGTAGGTGTTCGTTAGAATTTCTCTACCATTTTTTAAATTTTTTATTCTCATTATTTCTTTAAATTTAGTTCTTTTTTAATTTCATCGATCTCCAGAAATTGGAGATCATAACAGCGAATAACTCCCTTGCTGTAGTTCAGGGTGTTGTGGGGTGTTACTCTAATTTAAAGTGGGGAATTGACCACCAAAAGTTTCACATTTTAGTAATTTTTCTGACTGCTTACCATTAGTGGTATCTATGAGTAAAGAGCCATCTCTCAACTTTTTTACATTTTTTAATTCACCCACATGTCCCGATAGAAATTTACTGATTAGAAATGGTGAAACCATTTTGAAGTCTTTATTATCGGTTCTTTGAACGATTAAAAAAGAAGGGCTAATTTGGATCGGTGTTGCGTCATTTTTTTCGGTTAACGGTTTAAGACGGGCACGAAGCCGTTTTCTTTTAGCTTTGGGGCTACTGAGATCTATCGGATCTCCCATTGAAGTCTAATTCCAAGCATAAACCAGTAATTTAAAATAAAAGAAATTGTAAGTTCTTCTGGCGGAGCTAGCCGGTGGTCCTCTCTCTTCTAATACCAAACACAGACTCGAGCCGTCAACTGCAAACTTCGTCGATCTTCTATGTTTTTTTCTCTCTTACTCAATTAAGACACTTCACAACTAATAATTTAACGATAAACATGATTATAAATCAAACACAAAAAAAATTATACTTTGAGAGAAGTTTAAGGTTATAAATTTGATGTTCACTGTTCCACAGTCTCGAAACATATAGAGGTATAGTTTAGTTTATAACTATGTAATATAGATATCATTTTGTATTTATTATTATTAATATTTGTATTATTTTTGTTTCTTTTTGTTAATATTCAATATTGAAATTATGTTTATGTTATATCTAATCTATATACAGATTATAAAATAAATAAAAAATAAAAATATACGAGTACAAAATGCGTATTTTTCATTCGTTATTGTGAGCATTTTAATTCAATTTTTTACCTTGGAGTTCCACATTCGCTTATTTCATGTGTTCGAATAATAATTGAAACTAAAGTCCTTGAATGCCAAAGAATTATATAAGTCATATCTATCTGGTGCATTTTTTGTAAAACCAACAAAATATTTTAAAGCATACTGTCGATTATGACGTAATGGAAACAATACTAAATTAAAGATAATTAAACTAAAAATTGTATTTTTGACTTAAAATATATTACTTGTATTGTTACAGTCAGTGATATTATTTAATACATCAATAAGGCTCAAAACAGCGTATGATAGTACACATTTGACGATAAACACTGATTTTTAATTAATCTTGAAACAGTTTTCTTACACTTAAAAATTTGTGTTTTTTTCATTTTCTATAATTTTGATTCGTATTGACGATATAATTATATTTTATCGATAAAAAAATTGCTATTGAAACTTTACTTATTTTCATGTATAAATGTATTTCCTGAAAATCCTTTTTAAGGTTGAAAACCTTAATGTCGTTAGAGATAACAGTGCCGTGTATAGACTTGTCGGTAGTAGTTAGTAGATTCTGGTTACTAGGAGGTATCGGAATATCCTCACTGCCATTAAGGAGGATCATCCTCACTGACGAAGGGGATATGGAGCTATAAAGGGATATGGAGCTCACCGCCAACTTTACCAGGTAGTGAATATATCCACCTAACTCCAATAAATCCAATTGACGAAATTATCTAACTTTAACTATTATGTAGGAGTGTATATTAACTATCTATTTCTATACGAACTACTTATTCTCAACATGGCGAATAGTCAGTAGATGTGTTTATAAATGTATTAGTATTAATCGAGGGTGATAAATAAATAAATAAAAAATATTGGTTATATTTAATACGCATTGTTAAACGTAGAAGGAGTTCGAAATAGTATTTGATGGATTGAGGGAAATATCCTGAGAAAGATGACATAATAGGTATCGTAAGCGCTCGTCAAGTTTTGTAGTGACTCTACCTAAAAATTCCGAAAGTGAAAGAAAGAAGCATCCAATAAAGGAGAGAGTGAAGTTTCAGGCTGAAGAGACATCTTCTGAACTTGTATGAATAACTATGAGTATCTAGCGAAAGGAGCATTTTGTATGAAGAAACATACTTAAACAATCTATGAGCAGTTTATTTTGAAAGATTGAATTGAATTCAAGCTCACTTTTTACTTCCATCAAAATATGCTTAATTCACCTTTAAATAATATTAATTGAACGTATAATTAAATAGGGAAGAAAATGGCCTGAGTGGAGGTCAAATTATTAATTCCTTAATTAGTGTTAACTATTTATTATAATCCGACGTTTTGACCCGCCTTACAGGACTGTTTAATTGTTCACGTCCATACTTGAGACCTACATCACAGGCCCTGAAGAAAACATGAGATTTATCACTATTCAACCCTCAAAAGGTACGGTGAGGTTAGAGCCGACCATAGAATGCTTTAAAATGCACCCGCATACCCCAAAATTATCTCCATATAATTAGGGTTAAGATTTTGAGTACCTGTCATGAGAGTCGTATTCCAGCTGGGGGCGAGAAGGCTTCGCTACACAAGGTGAGTCAATTGTCTTTGTTACCCGAATTCAGCGAAAATTCATGTTTGGGGTTGTCGAAACCCCCTCAGTTCCAATCATGGACTCCACCGCGTTTTGCAATAGATGTTCCTTTATTTAGTAATTCTCTCATATATTATTCTCTTATCTTTCAACAAAAAAATACCTGTGGGAACATCTCGGTTCTTGTACCAACCGGATAAAATCCTTGTTGCATATAATGATAAATCAAAGAAATGTGTTATTTTTTTTACCACCATGCATGACGAAGCTGAAGTAAATCCATCATCAGGTAAGCCAGAAGTGGTAGAGTTTTACAATTAGTCAAAAGGAGGTGTGGATATCTATGACAAACTTTCTCATAGTTACTCGACGAAAAGAATATCTAGACGCTGGCCCAATAGATACTTTTATAGTGCTCTCGATACAGCTTGAATAAACAGTCATATCCTCTTCAAACTGAAAGGAAACATTTTTAGTCGAGTTAATTACTTGAAATCGTTGGCTTTTGCGCCTACAGACATTCACATAAAAAGACGAGTGTACAATGCAGAGAGCTCCGAGCAGATATGAGAGGAATACTTGGTGTTGGTGATGAGACCCCTAAGTCTTCGTGTGAACCACCTCAGAAGACCAGAAGATGCAATATTTGAACTCATAGTCCAGATAAGAAAACGAAAAATGGTTGAACTACATGCAAAAAATCTATTTGTTCTAGCCATCTGAATGCTGTTCACTATTGCATATCTTGCTATGATAATTGAGAATGTTTTCTTTATTTTATTATTCATGAGACTGGTTTTCGTCAACATTTTGCATAGAAAACTTTATGTAAGTTTTATTTTTTGTTTTTTTATTGTGAAAGTTACCTACTTTTACTGCCTATATTTTATTGGACATTTTTCATTTACTTGAAGTTATATTGTGTTTTAATGAAATGTTTGATTTGAGAATGTATTTTTATGAAAAATAAAATCATGTTACAGTAATACAATTATGTTCTTATTAATGAGCAGAGAGGGACTGAAGCCATAGTACCTCAAACCTTAAAAAAAAGTTGGGGTATGTGAGGACTCCACCGTATCATTTATGTCCTCCCAGCTCACCGTACCATTGGAGGGGTTAAGGAAATAGATCTTTGTACTCCACCCGGACCGATTTCTTCCCTATACTTACTTACTCCTTGGCACTACGGTCCTACAAGGACCTGGGCCTCATCCACCACTGCCTGCCACTCACTTCGGTCCCCAGCAAGTCTTCTCCAATGTCTGATTCCCAGCTGGTGAAGATCGGCCTCCACATCATCTAACCATCTCATACGGGGCCTTCCTTTGGGTCTTTTACCACCAATCTTCCCAAACAACAGTCTTCTGGACCCTTTTGTCTCCGGCATCCTCATCACATGGCCCAACCAACCATCTCAATCTAGCTCTTCTTACGAAGGAAACCAAGTCTGGCTCTCCATGAAGTTGTCGGAGTTCTGCATTGTTACGGATCCTCCATGTTCCCTGGTCGTTGATGGGCCCATGAATCCGCCGCAGTATTTTCCTCTCCCAGACATTCACCATTCTCTCTGCTTTTTTTGCTATTTTTGTGCTTTTTTACTCAGGACGATTTCTTCCCTATATAATTATAAATTCAACTAATATTATTCAAGATGAGATAATCATATTTTAATATCAGTGAAAAGTTTATACTGATTATGGTAACATTTTTGCTAAACACATCTCAATCTACAAAATTCCCTTAACGCTATATAGTTATCCATATATGTGGAAAGCCCATTGAAGGAGTTCTCGCCTCTCTTTGCCATAATCGTTAACACTAAAACAAAACTGAATTTTAATTCACTTTTCCATTTTCGGGGAAAGTTTGAAGAAATGTCAATGAGCATACCTTCTCAGGCATATCAATATTTTTTATCATATTCTATAACATTGCACATTCCCACGTGTAACAATACATGATAGCTGATATGGCTATCTTCTACTTAGAGATCATGCAGACGTCTATTACCACTCATAATGGATTTAAAGAACTATATTCTAGATTTTCTTCGTTGAAATGGCAGCTTCCGTGGTATTGTTCATAACAAAATTTAAAGAAGTTATATCTCTCTTTTTAAGAAAAAAATTTGTTACTATTTCAAATTTTATTTCGGATACTCATAAATAGATTTTTTTTGTTAATTGATAGATAAATTATTTTATTGTAAAAAGCAATACATAATTTGGGCATTGACCTTTTAATTATAAGTTAATATAACATTAATAGTATTTATAACATAAAACGATAACAATTAGTACATAAATATCCACATACTTCAATCATCAAAACTACAATAAAATGTAATAATATAGTATATGTAAATAAAATTAATGATATTAAAATAATAAATAATATCCACAAAATAAATTTTACCACTTTATTAAGATTTGATTATTTTAAATCAGATATAATAACAAATTGAGGCATCATCAATTTTTTTTTTAAAATGAAATAGGATAAATTATTATATTAAACTTGCAATCAATGAAATAGTTCAATCAATATCTATTTTCCAAACACATTCAAGTATAGTTTAATTAGGAAATCAATTTCTTTCGGCATTAAAAAAAAGGAGAAAACCAGAAAATTTTAAGTGGGCAAGTTTTTAACTAGCTTAATAAGAAACCCATTGAAGAAGAAATATTTAGTTTTATTATTATTAATAATAATAAAAGGGCCCCATAATTTTTACTGTACTAAACTATAAATTGATCATAACTTTTAAACGTAATTTTTTTAACTTGCATAGACACACTATTTTTATCTGGAAATTTGTCCATCCAACTCGGAAGATAAACAATCCCTCTTCTCCTTTAATTAAACATAAAGTTATATCATACTTTATATTAATCAATTCATTACTACTAAAAATAACATAAAATTAATTATATCAAAAATAAATAATTAAGGTTACAATATACAATACAATTTTGAAAACTCGAGAAGTCTATTTCAATGAGGATAAAAACCCTGATAATCAAATGCAGAGAAAGGTTAATTGCGATTTAATTTTTAATTAAATTCGCTTTATGTTATTTCGAAAAAGTGGAAAATCAGAATATATTCGCATTATTATTAAATAAGTCCAAGGTTTTCAAAATCTGAATAGTGTCAAGTATCCTATGTAGTCATGTACAATTTTATTTATATGTAAATAGATAATACATTATTAGATAGATTAATAAAGTTAGTTAACAAGAACCATGCTACACACTGTTAATAACGCAAGTTAGCTTATCGTAACGTATGTATATATATATATATAATTAAACAACATAACACTTTAAAAACCTTTTTAAAAAGCAAACATTATTCAAACCAACATAGTGACAGTACTAGAACTTGGACAAGAATTAAAAGCTTATTTTCTATGAAGTACTTATAAGAGAAGGAATGGATTTGAGTCTGTGCTGACTTGTGCTGACTCTGTGTGTAAGAGAACATGTACAGCTGGTATGAGGCTGGGACATAACTTTCTCTCTCTCTCTCTCTCTATCTTTCTCTACATATATATATATAATATATATATATATATATATATATATATATATATATATATATACAGTCCCTGGCCATATTAATGTGCCCATTAATGATATACTTTCGCGTGTCTTAATAAATTGCTGTTATGTATGTATAAGTAATGGCAACACTGCTATAAGTTTTTTTAAGTATTTTTTTTTTTAGTAATGGCAGCATTGGTTTTGGTACAGCCATTTTGTTTTACGAGTGACAGCGTCATAATTTGTGTTTGAAATTTTTGTGGATTTATTGTTTCTTTTTCATTAAATACAAGTCGGAATCGGATAGGTTTGTTATAGATTTATTAAATGTATCATATATTTTAATTTTGATAGTTTTTTTCATCAATATTTAAAATAGGGTGTAAATAGGGTGCCACCACAAAATATTAAAAAAAAAAAATGATGATTTATTTTCGAAACTATTTTTTTCAATTTCATATTATTATCAGATAACTAACTTACTCATAAAACTAATATTTAAACTCGGTTTACATCATTACCCATACAAAAAGATAATGCGAACATGTAACAAGAACGAATCGGTGAGGAAATTAACCCCACAACATTTACCTACTAATAAACAAACGCTATTATATTGAAATAAAAATTACATTTAGCATAATGAAAATAAAACTCTAATTTAACATAAGAATCACCCTCAATAGTACTTAATAATAACATATGAACGAGACTTATACACCTGATTATCCATTAATACTCATAGTCCCTAAAACCACTAAAATAATAATAAAACAAGTTCCATAATATATAACAATCATCAAACCCATTATCCATGACAATAATTCTATGCACTAATTATTACATCAATATTATCTCATAACCATTAAAAACATTAATAATCTCCAATTAAACCTCCATCCATCACTATAACAGTAATCATTTCCATCATCTATATCAACAATCAACAACTTAAACATTCACCCTCAGTACTCATTATTCCATTATATAACCATTAATAATTTCCAAACAAAACTAGATCTATTATCTATAACAATAACCCTATGCACTAATTACAGCATAAACATTCCCCCTCATCATTAAGAAAAATAACATTAATAATTTCCAACCATAATTCTGTGTGCACTAATACTTAAAGAAAGATACCTATCTGTCATGTGGTCAAACGCGACGAATGACAAAGAAATAATTACTGGCTCTATCTATATTTATGTTATGTTCTTTTAAATGTAAATATTGCTCAAATGTTGTCCTCTTGCACCAATGCAAGCATTACATCTAGCACTCACTTGATAAATTGCAGGTAAACATTGTTCTGAAGATATTTGGTGCACTGCATCTATGATTCGGTCTCTTAATTGCTCTCTTGAGTTAATTGACACCGAATGAACTTTCTACTTCCAGGTTCCCCATACAAAGAAATCCATGGGTGTCATATCAAGTCATCTGGGTGGCCAAGGTACTACTCCTCCACGTCCAATCCATCGTTGTGGATAATTTATATCCAGCCAAGCTCGAGCAACTCTGCTATAATGAGCTGGACATCCATCGAGTTGGAACCACATTTCAATCCGCTGTTGTAAGGGAATGTCATCTAAATAATTAGAAAAGTCGTTCTCCAAAAAAGGTGTAAATGTGATACCACTCCATCTTCCAGGTAAAAAATATGGTCCCACCAGTAATCCGTTCCAAATTCCAAGCCAAACGTTAATAGCAAATTCATGCTGAAACCTATTCTCTCTAATAGCTCTGGGATTTTCAATAAATTCTGAACTTTTTGAAGATGGTATGGGTAGCGATTATCACCTTTCAAAGTTCGCCATATTGCTTGCCGCGATATTGCTAATGCAGCAGATGCTCTTCGGATGCTAGTCTCAGAATTGTTATCGAAGTAGCGTTGGACACAATTTCTTCTCCGATAATCTGCTCTCACTGCTGCCTGGAATTGGTCGCCTTCATTATGTATTAAAAATGACCCAGACTCTCGTAGTCTATAAAAGTTAACGAAAAGCGACTACTCCCTCACCGCTTCTAAAGCATTACCGTTACAGAAACCATACACAAAAATCATATCAGCGTATTCAACATTAGAATATGTAAGCGGCATTGTGGCTGATGCTATTCACACAAAAATATCTGAGTAACTGACTGAAGACTGATTTAGGAAAATTATTCGGAAAATCCTAGAAGGAAGCCAAAATGTAAACAAATAAAAGAATGTAAAGGATAACAATAAGTGTTTACATATCTCACTGCCTAGCCTGACGAACTTTGAAAGGTGATAATCGCTACCTGTAACATATTTGTTTTTGTTTTTTTGCGATTTTCTCTAAAACTAAGCAAAAACGAGCAAATCTCTAAAAGACTTTTTGTTTTAGTTTTTCGGTCCCCTATAAGTTCCTGAAGTTTTGCCATTTAAATTCGGGACACCCTGTATATATATATATATATATATATATATATATATATATATATATATATATATATATATATATATATATATATATATATAAGTTACGATCCATAAAAGTTACGACATTTGCTGATACATGGAATATAAATATAGCAAATCCTTTATAAGTTACGATTAGACTGCACACTATGTAAAAAAAAAAAGGAAATGGCATCTGAGTATTTATAGATACATTTGTTTATACATGGGCTATAAATATAGCTAATCCTAAAAGTTAAATATGACACTAAGTTCCTTCTTATATGTATATATATATATATATATATATATATATATATATATATATATATATATATATATATATATATATGTATCTATGAATCTATACATATTAATCTATGAAAGTAAATATATTCTTATTATTATTATTATTAACTCGACACTACAACTCGGTCACGATTCTTGGCCTCCTCCACCAGTCTCTTCCAGTCTTCTCTGTTCTGTGCAGCTGACATCCAGTTCCTCACTCCCACGATATTAATATACTAACTATATAATATAGTTATTATATAGTTAGTATATTAATATATAATATTAATATACTAACTATATAATATAGTTAGTATATTAATATGAATCTATACAAACGAACTTATCACTCCTTTATGGGGCGCCTACGTTGAATAACATTTCGCCAACAACTTCAAAAAGGCTCCAACAATTTCAAAACCGTATGCTGAGGCGTATAGTAAGGCACACTTCTCTAAAAAAGACGAAATCAGACATAATACACGAGACTATCGGACTCCCGACGGTAACGGACTTCATCGCACGGAGGCATATCAAATTCTTTGATAGCCTCCAACACTGCACGAACCCACTATTCAACGCACTTACACCGACAGGCCGACCTCAGTGCTGGCAAACACATGTACAGACACTCAACATGGACTGAGTAAACTACTAACAAACTCCAATCAGACAGAACTAGTGAGCCCCATCACTAGATCCCCCACTCCTTCCATTTAATTAATTAATTAAAAAAATTAAGTAAAAGAGATACAATGTATCATTAGTAATATCAATATGTTATTTTTCAAATATTAATAACAACCAAAGGGGTTAAGAAATAAAAAAAAAAAAAAGAATCTATACAAATTAATCTATGAAAGTAAATATGCTCTTATTATTATTATTATTAACTCGACACTACAACTCGGTTACGAGTCTTGGCCTCCTCCACCAGCCTCTTCCACTCTTCTCTGTTCTGTGCAGCTGACATCCAGTTCCTCACTCCCACAATATCTCTGGCATCTCTCGCCACACCATCCAACCATCTCAGCTTCGGTCTCCCTCTTCTCCCAGTGCCATGGAGGCGTTCAGTAAAGACCCTCTTAGGTATTGCCTCGTCCTCTATCCTAGCCAAGTGTCCAGCCCATCGCAATATCGCAAGCTTCATTGTCAGAACAAAATCCTTTTCATTAAATATTGCATATATTTCGTTGTTCGTTTGCCTCCTTCAGTTCCCGTTGAGATGGACTTTTCCGAAAATTCTTCGGAGGATTTACCTTTCAAAAACTAATAGGCCCTGCTTGATTCTTTTACCAGTCGTTCATGTTTCAGATCCATACAACAGGACTGGGTGGATCAATGTCTTGTACAGATGGAGATTGGTCTGCCGGGATAGAAGGAGGGAGGTGAACTCTTTCGGAGGACAAAATAACACTTGTTGGCCATCAATATTCTTCTCTTCACTTCATCCTCAGGTGCATAATCTTGAGTGACCAGTAACCCTAAATACGTGAACTGGGCCACTTTCTCAAAGTTGAAGGGGCAAACATTGATGGTTTTACCAGATTATGGGTCCTCACTTGTGGCCATGTACTCAGTTTTTCCTTCCTTCACCTCTAACCGGAGTTTTCTGGCAGCGTCCAACAGAGCCAAGAAACCCTCTCTTACAGACTGAAACGACCTCCTTACGATGTCCACCTCATCTGCATAGGCTAAGAGCTGGACCATGCAGTTGTAAACCACCCCGGTAGTTTGCAGACCAGCGTCGCTAACTGCCTTCTCTAGTGCCAAGTTAAACAAGAGACATATTAGCGCATCACCTTAGCGAAGTCCTTTTCTTGAAGAGAACTCTTCCGTCCTTTGTCCACCAACCTGCAAAGTACATTTCACACCACTCATGGTCAGCTTTACCAGGGGTATTAGCTTATTCGGGATATTGAATCCTTCAAGTGCCTTGTACAGTTCTTCCCGGTTAATGCTATCATAAGCTGCCTTGAAGTCCATGAAAAGATGGTGGGTTTTAATTTGGTGTTCATTTCTTCTTTTAAGAATTGTTCTAAAACAGAATATTTGGTGTGTTGTAGGTCTTCTTTGCCTAAATCCACATTGATATGGACCAAATCTCTGCTCTCCCAACGGTAGGAGCCGCTGAAACAGGATATTAGCCAGAATCGTATATCCACAAGAGAGAAGAGAAATACCTTTTGTAGTTCTGACAGTGAAGCCTGTCTCCTTTTTTGAAAATAGGCCATATAACTGTCTTTTTCCAATCCTCCGGCAAAACTTCTTCCTCCCAGATGGTTAAGAGAAGATCCTGAAACCTCTTCATCAGCTCCCCAGCTCCGTAATTGAAAAGTTCCGGTGGTTCAAGATCAGATTCCTGGTTCCCTACTGTCAGGTCTTCTCTTGTGTCTGATCCACAAGAGAAGCCCATCTTTTGAGAAGCGCCTCAAATTGGCTTTTCCATTGTAATAGGACTTCATTCATCATCCTTGCAGACAACTATGTTCCCACTCTTGTCTCTACAAGTTTTCAGGACAGCAGTTAGGGGTCTTCTCCTACTATTGGTGCTCCTGACAAAGTCACTTGATTGCTTCTTCTTCCAGTGTTTTTCAGCTCTTTCCAGCCCACCTTTCTCTCTGTTTCTCTTCTTTCTTTGACGGAGTCGCTTTTCCTCTCTCATATCTTTCGGATATTCCTCGACAGCTCTCCGAGTCGCTTTCATTAAAATATGTTTGTACACTATATTCTTTGTATTAGTAGCTGCTTCACATTCTCATAGTGACCCTGCCTCCTTTTCTCTCGTCCCAGCACATTATCTGCCTTCTCAAGCATTGCAGTCACACATCTGGTCCAGAGTGATTCTATGTGTACCGTACTCATATTATTGGCACGGAGGGTCTCATCTATCTGCTCTATGTACCGCTGTTTGGTATCTGGCTCATGTAGTTTTCTTAGGTTATAATGCTTAGGTTTTATAGCTGGGCCTCCAGACTTATTGAAAGAGATCTTAGGAGTGATATGGGCAATACACAAAAAGTTGGCGCTTCGATACGTCCTCACATTTTTAAGACTGGATTTATTACTTTTATCAATTAGGAGGTGATCTAATTGATTAATATGTTCTTATAGCAGCTATTAAACATCCACCAAGGAAATTAAATATTTGAGCTATTAATTTTGAAAAGTGGTATAAGTTCAATTGGATCGAAAAAAATCGTTAATTCTTTTAAATTAAAATAAGTTCTGATTATTTGTGTTATCTTTGACTGGACCCCCTGACAAATTTAATCCATTATCAAAAATTATTCCGTCAACTATTTTCCATTTAAATAAAATTTAAAAGTTTTAGAGTGTTAAAAATTTCTTTCTTTACTAAGTATTAAAAATATAATGTTTCCCATATTTTTAAATTAATTCAAATGCAAACCATTAAATACCTCGATACTTAAATAAATGGACTTATATCACTTTCTACTTTAATAACTCTTATTGTTACCACGGTTATTAAGCGTAAAATAAATGTATCCACATCGAAAACACATTGTTTTGAATATTTTGTATTTAAAACTTAGTTCGGATTAGGTCTGCAAGTATTACATTCTAACTGTAATTCTCACAAAATCCATACTCATTCGATTAGCTAAAGTTGACTAGATGTCACGAAAACATACTGTTTGTCAATCAATGATTTTTTTTCCAAATATTTTTGAATAAACCTCTTGAATGTTCAACGATACTTAAATTTAAAATAAAAATTATTAAAAATGTTTACTTAATATTTACGTCCTCAGTAATCCTTTTTTCTAAATTTGTTTCTTTGTTAACACATAATTCCATACATTTTTATACTGTGTTATTTATAATTATTTCTTTATATTAAGAAATACTTACAGGTAATAATTGTTAATGAAATGAAATTCTTTAATAAAAATATCAAAGGGTATGTTGCTTATGTAAATAATTTTCAGAAATATTTTACACTTTTGTGTCCCACAGTTAATGACAGTCCTTTCTCATTTAATTTTTTTATCTTATACCTATTTTATTGATACTGAAATTATGAATACTGTATGAAATAATATCCCGCAATATTTTTTAAATTTATCAAATTCCAAGCTATTTCTGGATTTGATGACATTGGGACCAAAAATTATAATATAAGTCTCTGATATTGACCATTTTTTTTATTTCTAAATTATTGCAGTCATTAATTTTGATCCTTACTTTTTATTTTTTTGGTTATCGTATATTATATATCTTGTATTTGTACTTCTGAAGAAGTTATGTCATTAATTATATTCGATGTAAGAATGTATGATTTAGTGCATTTATGTTCAATTTGTTTACGTCATATAGTTTTAATTGATTTATTCCAAACAGCCACGTATTTAATGATTTATATTACATGATACTGTTTGCACTGTTAGTCATTACGTCCTATCCCTTTATGACTACTGCGATTATTCGTATAGTGGCAATTACTTTTATATGTTTTTATTTAATACTTTCGAATATCTACGAATGTTTCAATTCTTTTCATTTTTAATTTTAATATTTTGTGATAAATATTATTTTTATTTAAATCAAAATTTCAAAGTATTATTTCTCATTGTTTTATCTAGGCAAGTTTGTATTATGTCTATGTTCATTTGAAAGTTATGTAAGTTTTAGTTTTTTTTTTTGTTTCAAATCTCCATTTATTTATATTAAAAAAAATATTTACAATACATAAATATATATATATATATATATATATATATATATATATATATATATATATATATACGGAAATAATTATAATACTTTTTCTACCCGGAGGTATTAAGTTTTAATTTTTTTTTTTTTCTTAGCCCCTATAAGTTTGAAGATTTCTAATCTGGATTACGATTAGGTTGGAGAGGAATCTCTTTTACTGTACTGCGCTTATTTTAAGAGGAGGATGAGAAAATGGAAGGCTCTAATTTCTTTCTTTATTTATTAACTTTGGATTTTTTCCGGTGATGGGGCACTCCGTGTCCTTTTCCTTTTATTTGTTTATTTTATTTATATCTCAGTTCAGGCTGAGACTTTGTACGTGGTCTTGCCACGTTTGTGGCCGTCCTGCTGGGGTGAGTGTCCTTAAAAGAGGGTTAGTACTGTATTTCAGACTGTAAAAAAATTTAATGTGTCTGCGTTTTATGAAGTCTGTAACTGTCGGTAAGTTGAGAATAGTGTGTAGGAGGTCCATTTTTGTTTTGTTTAATGTTGTGTGTCTCACTATGCGCCGCAGTACGCCATTTTGAAACTGTTGGAGCTTTTTTGCTGTTTCCGGTGTGATGGTACTTAATAGTGGTGCTCCGTGGAGGAGGGTGTTCGGATGTACTACAGTAAAAGGTGTCTTGATGAGTTTACTTCCAGCTTTGTTGCTCCTGATGTTGTTCCAGATTGGGTGCCGAGCATTTAGGTCACCCAATACCCAATGGTTGGTCTGCTTGGCGCACTCGGTTAACATCATCGAGATGATGTCTATAGAAGACCTGGGTCTTCTATATAAACCTGTGATGATAGTGGGTTTGTCGAGTTGCACCAGTACAGTTTTGTGGTGAATTCTCGGGTCATTAGTTGCCACTGGTGAGGGGAGTCCTCTCCACCGAAATCCGTGGCGTATGGCTATGATGACCCCTCCTTCGTCGTCTCCTGTGAGGTCGTATCCTGGGATGCGAATGTGCCGGAAGATAACTCTTGTGTCTGTGAGAATCACTATGGTGGGTTGGGTCTGTGCTATCAACGCATAGATTTCCGTAATTTTGGGCATAAGCCCGTCAGTGTTGAAATTTAAAAGTTTTACTGTCCTGTTCATTTTGTCAGAGAGTCAGTAATAAGTGCTATGAGTTTGATAGTGGTGTGTGTTAAAGTTGCAATACTCTGCATAATGAGTTCCACCCATGGTGGGGGTTCATTATGCTGATCCATATTGGCGTAAGTCTGTTGAGGTTGAGGTTGAGCTTTGTCAGTAGTCGTAGGTGGGGTCTGTCTAGGTAGGGGTTGTGTTCGTGCGCTGGTTGGTCCAGGTTCTTTAGGTGGTGGTGGAGCCTGCTGCCCGGTCTTCTTCTGTTGGTTGAGCACTGTGGTGTTCTCATCACAATTTTAAGTTTTAATTTTTTTTTTTTTTTTTTCTTAGCCCCTATAAGTTTGAAGATTTCTAATCTGGATTAGGATTAGGTTGGAGAGGAATCTCTTTTACTGTACTGCGCACATTTTAAGAGGAGGATGAGAAAACTGAAGGTTCTAATTTCTTTCTTTATTTCTTAACTTTGGATTTTTCCGATGATGGGGCACACCGTGTCCTTTTCCTTTTATTGTTTATTTTATTTATTTCTCAGTTCAGGCTGAGACTCTGAACGTGATCTTGCCACGTTTGTGGCCGTCCTGCTGCGTGAGTGTCCTGAAAAGAGGGTTAGTACTGTATTTCAGACTATCAAAAAATTTGATTTGTCTGCGTTTTATGAAGTCTGTAACTGTCGGTAAGTCGAGAGTAGTGTGTAGGAGGTCCATTTTTGTTTTGTTTAATGTCGTGTGTCTCACTATGCGTTGCAGTACGCCGTTCTGAAACTGTAGGAGCTTTTTTGCTGTCGCCGGTGTGATGGTACTTAAAAGTGGTGCTCCGTAGAGGAGCGCCGGTCTTAAGATGCTTTTGTAGATGGTCAGCTTGAGGCGGAGGGATAAGTTAGGAGATGTAAGCAGGTGGTTAAGTCTGTAAGACTTGGTCCGAACCGCCCTGAGTTTCTTCCTGCAGTGGTAGGAGTTTTAATTTTAAATTGATAGTTGTCTAAAAATGATTGTAAAAAAAAAAAATTGCAATATCGGGAGGGGATAGCTCAGTGAGTAGAGTGCTGTGTTGCTGTGCTGAAGGTCCAAGGCTATAAAATTCTCTTACTAACAGTATAATAAAAAGTAATAAAGCCCCTTCAGTAGCAGTAAATACTTAGCACTGCATTAGTAATAAGTAATTACTAATTTAATGCTTGCAGGTTTTGAAAACGAAGGGGCTAAGGCAAAAAGCTCAAAAGATAATCAAAACAGGATATTTTTTAATAATCTGAAATAAATATAACTCCATAATTTGAAATTGTACTAGTAAATAATTTTAAAACTCTAAAATTAGACATTTTTGGAAATTATAACAAACATCAGTGTTAATAAAACTGGCTGAATATTTCTTTCCGTCTCAAGCTTCATTATAGTTATTTACTTCCTCGCGGTCCTAGTAACTGAGGAATCTGAAGTGAGTTTGGTATTAAAAGACAGATTTTTGTATCGCTAAGCTTGATCTTAAATCCGTTTTGTGAGGCCGGAGTGAATGGCTTATCTGCGGAGGCTATCGCCTTGGCGGATGTCCGCCTCGTTCTCTCTCACAGATACCTCTCCTCCATCGCGTCTCAAAAGCAACCGATTCATCCATAAATATCAATATCATGCCTCAAGCAAAAATATTTTTTCACAAATCTTCGACATAAGCAAGCCGGCAAAATACATATGTATATAATGTTAATAAATTAATCAAAAGTTTTTTTTTTTAGTTTTTTTTTTATTTGTGTACTATTTGCCTTTAATTAAATTTAAGAATATGAACAAACCATGTATAATTTTTAATTGATGATAACTTTTCGAAACCAATACTGTTAATGAATTTTATGAATTCAGGTCGAAAGATATTGTATAGACCGTGTTCAAAAGCTTATTAATATAAATAAGCAAAAGATAGAAGTAACTTCAATCACAGAAGAAATTTAATATAAAAATTATGATAAAGAACTGGTTATAGATTTCAGAAACTATGACCAACTACTCATTGAGGTCAATGAGATATCTGATAAATTGTTAAAAGATGCAGCACAAAGTAATTGATCTATATCGTTCGTCAATATTACGGAACTGTCAATTTTGAGGTGGAACGAACGGTGGGTTAATTCAAACAAAACTCCCCGGTTACAAAGGTTTATTCTAAAACTGGCAACCAATAACTACAAATTAATAAAATCCTCGCATTGCATAATCAATGACGACACTTGTTCCAAAGGGAAAGAAGAACAGACATTTATGCACTAAGTTGTGACTGCCAAATGTATGAAAGGCAAATAGAAACTTAACTATAGCATAAATAAACAGAGGGAAAGATTGGCCAGTGTCTGAGCACGAACTATTCATTATCATTTTTATATGATTTATATACCTGACTGAAAGCAGTGTGGTTAACCGCGACTCTTAAATGTGGTTTACAATAGCTGTTGTAATTTATACAATTTATACACCTATACTGTTCATTATTCTCCTTGTTGGAACAGTCCTTCATTTCGTGCTCACCACAGTAAATGGGGCAGGCTAGCTTTCCTCCGCAGACGTCCTTCCCATGGTTATATCTGCTGCATTTCATACATCGTTGGACGCTGATGAAGTCTTCGCCATAGCAGATAGCATACCATAACTTTATTCTCCCTTCTAGAAGTGACCTCCTCAGTCGCGGGCAGACTTTTAGTACCGCATTTCGCCGTTTGGAGCCTACTCTCGGTCTGGTGATGAATAACACCCTAACCTCTTCCAACTCTACGTTCCACTCGTTTTGTTGCAGCAGCGTTGCCGCGTGGTTATCTTTAGTAGCCTCCTCAGGAATATTTTTAATCATAATTTTTGGCATATTCTTTTTTGCTACGTAAGATTCCAAATTGGAATTTGAGCACGAAAGCTTATTTTGGATCTTTTCTATATCGGATTTACTGTCCGATTCTATAATTAATAAACTTAATTATGTGTGGTTTTAATGTTACAAATTCCAACCTTCATTTCCCTCGGGTTGATTAATTCTTTAAAGATATGTTTTGTGTTATCGGGGGAACTATTTTCTAATTTATTTTTAATTATAATTTTGTGTACACTTTTGGTTTTATTGATTTTTCTGTTAACTATTTCGGAATAACTTGGAGCTTTACTAACCTCTAATGTAGATGCCCTAACTGGAATTTCAGCATATCCCTGTCTTCTTTCTTCGTTTAATTTTTCCTGTGCCTCCTGAATAACCGCTAATCCTTGAAACAACTGCTGTTTCAATTCCTTCTTTAAGGTCACAAATTCACCTACTGGTTTTAAAAGTTCTACTGCAAAATTAAGTAATGCTACATAGAACACCATCTTGGACCCAATCGTATCATATATATATATATATATATATATATATATATATATATATATATATATACATATATATATATATATATATTGTTTAACATAGTTATTATTTATAATTTTAATTTTTGTTAATTTTGAGTAATAATTTATTTGTATAAATTTTAATTATTACATCTGTTATTAGTTCTTACTATAAATAAGTAATTAAAAGGGATATAGTAAGTACACTGTAGTATGGAATGTGTCAATAAATAAACGCTCCTATCAAAGGGTTAATTTTAAAGGAAAAAATTATAACCAACGAAAAAATAACAAAAATCTCATAAAATTGCAATTAGAACCGATTTGTTCGTTTGTTAATTTATTTAAGATCGTTTTATGCTACTAAGACTGATCAGGCGGTGCTGCAGAGGGATTCCTGAAATTTTTCTCTGTAGGTATAATTAGGATAGGAAGAGTATGTGGCACCGCACAGACTCAGGTTTACCATTTTCTCCTCCGAAGGTCGACATTACCAAGGATTTTTACTCCCTTGAATGTAAGAAGGCAGTTGAAGTGATTACCATCAAACGAGTAAGAAAGTAAGAACGTGTTAAGAAAATAAAAAAACTCTGTTAGTAATATGGCCGAGGGTGTTGGTTAATAGTTCCATCCCAGATAATAGATTAAACGGTGATAAACAACTGCATAAGCAAACAAAAAATGCACGAATAAACCAATCAAAATATGTTTAAGTAACAATAATAAATTAACGAGCAGTACAACAGAATCTAAAAAAATACAATATTCGAACATACACTTTAAGAATAATTGTTTTGCTTATTTCAGGAATAAATTTTCTTATAAGGTTTTTTATAAACCAGAATTATCAAAAGACTTCAAAGTGATAATTGGTCTTCGAACAATGTAAGTTTATTTCTTTCTTTTTTTACATTGATTGTTGAATTTGGGTATTCTTTACTTGAATGACGAAGCAAAATAAATCTAGTTTTACTTTTCTATAAACTTCAAGTTACATCATGAGTAAATAAACGTCAAGAATTCAATAGAGGACAAACCACACTAAGAACAATAATGAAATAAAGTGTCTTTATATGGTTTTCACATAAGTGGCTTTTCTTATTCAGCTCTTGAGACGATTGCTTAGGGAATATGAAAGAACAAAAATAAGATCTCGAGCTAACAAAAGAAGTATAAATCTCAAGTTCTCTAGAAGTACAAGTCCCATCTCTTTAGATAAGCTTTAAATACAACCTATTATGTTATATAATATTATGCCTTACTCCAAACAAAGCTCTATATGTGAAAATGTCTTCTAGCTCTTTATTCGAATATGTCCTGAATCTGAAGCATACAGAAAAAGCTAATAAAATAAAAACAACAATTCAGAATGAAATTAATTCATACCATTTTAATCTTGTTGATGATGTACAAAGTATTGTAAAGCAATTGTCCAATCTCATGTCATCACAAACGATTAACTCTCTTCCAATAAATTATGTGAAACTGAAAAAAAATATTTAACTGGTCGAAGAAAAGTCTGTGAAGTAGGGATGAACCTTTTCTTCTAAAAAAATTTTTGACTGCTACTTTAACTAAGACAGGTGAGTCAATGAAGTAGTTGTACTAAGCATCACTCTTAATACGTACTTAATACATTTCTTACTCGGGTTTTTGTACAATTAATGTTTCCCGATAACCAAAACCTGTTGTAATGTATATATAATTTAACCTTACGTTCAAAAAGTTCTTTGACCTAGACCTATATTTTACATATATTTTTTTTTGTAACGCAGGTGCAAAAGTGCCCCTGTTTAAAAACCCGAAGATTTTAAATCCGCATCACGGTCTTGGGATTCATGCATCCCTGACCCTTTAGGTATGTGAGGAACGTCACCCCTACTGAAGGTGGGTAGAAGTTATGAACATACCCCTTATACTTGTATAGGAACCGAGTTGTGTTTTAATACACATCACAGTAAATTTTCTTTGTTAATGATGCGGTGGAGAGGTCTTTTTTTTTCTCTTTATATTTGCATCCACACCTGTCAAATACAAGTAATTGACAATCAACAGATTGGCTGACTGGAAAATCATACAGAATGACATGAAAAGATCGTGACGAAGAACAGTACCAGCGGTACCTCTCCATTGGCTTGCTTCAATTTCCTACTGTAATAGATCCCTCATCCACGTTCTTTTTAGGCTCCTCCTAGTGTTCTCAGGCATGAAAGCCGTGGCCATTTGTTGTAACAATGGGTTTGGGTGTCCGTGTAGTTTTTCTTGAAACTGTTTGTAGTACGTTCGTATGAGTTCGTCCACCGTTTGTATTTTCAAGTCTGCGTGCAAAGTTTTTTTATTGACGTACCATGGACTTTGGTGATAATTTTTGTACTTTTGACTGAAAAGTTAGCAGTCGTTTTTTGTGAGTCTGTTTAGCGATGCCGTAAATTTGTAATGCACATGTCCAAACTTTAGTAAATTTACATATTTACTTTCTGTCTTAAATCTAATTTGGAGTTATTACTGAATAGGGAGTACATTAATTTGAGTTTGCGATATAGTGATTGGCGTTTCATCGTAACGTGAGTATCCCATTTCATCCAAGGTATTGTACTTTGTCTCTTTATGGGGTGGGTGAATTATTAAGGTAAATTGGAGGGCATGTTCTAATTTGTCACTGGGACTTGCAGCAAGGATAGATTTAGCTGAATGGAGTAATCGGTCAAGAAATATTGATCGAAGAAATTCATCTTCAACACTGGTTCCCGAAGGAGATGTGAGGCTTTTTTTCCCCTAATTGTAATTCATTCAATAATTTTTGTTGCTTTTCGTCCTCGAGTTTCCTCAAATTCGTTAAGTAGCCGCTGTTTTAAGTCAAAATAGGGAGTTTTTGAAAGATCTTTTTTCATAAAATCAGAATTTTGTTCAGCCACATCTGCATCAAGGGAGCAGTAGTTTAAGGGCTTCCCAGACTTAAGCTGGGGGTGGGAGAAGAGGGCAGGCATAAGAAAATTCCAAAAGAATCAAGATCTATCCATCTGAACATCTCTACGTCAACGCACATGCGTCATATTTATTTCTTGTTATATATTTGTTAACCAATAATTTTATTTTTACATAAATAAACCGTTATAATTTTCAATAAAGCCCACCAGATTTTTAACATAACTGACTGATGCCAAATTAATGGTAATATCTCTAATTTGAATGGGATTACTTCAATTGAACATTTGGGCGTCTGTGCCTGATTAAAAAAAACTGGATCATTATGAAAACAACCTTTTGTTGTTTAATACTTTTTTCGCAGCTGGATTTTTACCTAAACATCAGTTAAAAAGAAAGTTTGGCTGATTCTTGGCGCGTTGAGTCTTATCGTTAGTTGATAAATACTCACCTCTAGTTTAGTTAATGAAAGACAGTATCTGAGTGTTTGAACATTATTTCAATTAATTCTTTTTAATCAGAAATGTTTCTTCTCCAATTCGGGTCCTCTCATTATTCATATTGATACGTTAAACATCCTTGTTTTTCCTTAAGATAATTAAGTAAATAATAGATTATAGCTTGAGGGGATTCTTAGATACTTGACTGTGTCTATTGCCACACTTTTTTTTATTGTATTTTGTAAACCTAGAGGAACGGTGTACTATATTTTTGGAGTATTAACACAACCAAATGTTTTAATCCAACAAATTTTGAAAAACAGTAAATTTCTGCAATCCATACTAATACGCTTTATACTGTAACACTTACAACAAGTTTTTCTTGCTAAATTATTGGGAGCAGTTTACTTAATCACTGATCTTAAATAACCTTCCTCTAAGTTGTGACCAGGTTATGTGTTTTCGGTCCAAGGTCCAAATTGATTAAATAAAAAAGTCCAAAACCAGTAGGTTGTATTCATAACAAAGTTCGTAACACAATTATTACATCAACGCTACAACCATAACACCAACGCTATAACCATAACACCAACGCTGAGCCGCAAACAAACTATAAGGTAATATGTAAAATTTGGCAATTACTTGGCCATATAAACCACTGATGTGCATTCGCACATAACGACAGCCCACAGTAGAGTGAGCTCACATATGTAGAGACACATGACGGACTAACTTAGCGACAAAAAAAATGAAACTCGTTACACACTCCCCGCTAGCGACTAAGTCCGTCAGGTTGGATAAAATAATTTAAGTTTCGAGGGATGCCAAAAGCCTATTCTTGTCGATACCAAACAGAACTGCGAGGCATTCCTTTTCGGTTACGGAATAGTTCCTTTCAGCCTAACTTAAGGTACGAGAGCAAAAAGCGATGACCCTTTCATCGCCATCTTGTATTTGAGTCAAGACTGCTCCATGTATCACTGGCGTCGGTCTATAATTGAAAATTGAAAAGGCTGTTCAAAGTCTGGTCTAGCTAATATTGATGCTTCAGTCAATGCTGACTTGAGAGCATTGAAAGAGGCTTCCTGCTATTCTGGCCAGATCCATTTAGCATTACGCTTAAACAAAGCTGTTAATGGAGAGTCAACTGTAGAGAAGTCTTTTATAAAACGCCGATACCATCCTGCCATTCCAAGGAATCTTCTGAGCTGCCCAGCGTTGGTGGGAGGAGGAATCGATGTAACGGAATCAACCTTGTCTGGATCTAAACTCAAGCCATCACTATTAACTAGATAGTCTAAGTACCTAACGTCATTACATCCAAATTCGCATTTTTCCGGGTTGATACGCAGACCTGAAACTTTAAGTCGACGGAACACTTCCATTAGCGTATCCAATTGCAGTTCGAAAGTTGGAGTGCAAACCAAAATATCATCGAGAAAAACGACTACGTACGGGTAAGTTCGGGTAAACCCAAAGGACATAACTTTAAATCTGAATAATCCTCTGCCAGGAACTGTAAAAGCCGTAATGTCTTTACTAGTTTCGTCGGCAAGAGGCACTTGCAAAAATGCCTGCTTGAGGTCAAATTTGGAGAGTTATCTAGCCTGTCGAAGTCCATCTAAGAGAGAAGTTGTATAAGGCATAGGATAGGAATCCTTACAAGTGACTTCATTAATCTTACGGAAATCTATGCAGAAACGGTAACCAGATCCCTTACGAACCATGACTACTGGGGACGACCATGGAGATTGGCAAGGTTCCACTAGGTCTTCATCCAACATTAGATCTAATTCCTGGTGCATTGCCTCAAGTACTTTGGGTGAATAATGGTAGGAGCGTTGCTTGATAGGTTGGGCACCCTGAACCTTATGGCTAATGCGCGTCGTTTATCCTGGAGAATCTTGGAGAGTTCGCAAACCTTCACGGACTATTCTATCCAGATCCACCCTTTTTGAGGAATCAAGTGAACTAATACCGCATATTTTTGATGTTTCACCTTCTACTAATTGAACATCTTGACGAAACAAGAACTTATGTTCAGGATCATCTTGAAACCACCACGTCGCTTCACGATAATTCGTGCACATATTGGTGTTAACGATAAAATTTAACCCTAAAAGAAACAGAAATGGAAGCGTGGTTAAAACGTGAAACTTCGTGTCATATGACCGGTATCCAACGGTAATTGAAATAGAGAATCTTTTATCCACAATACAAGAGCTTCCATTAGCAACACAAATATTAAATGCGGGAATTTTCTCAACTTCATATCCCAATTTAAGGAGAATTTACACCCTGGTCCAACAAATGAGGTAGTGGAACCAGGTTCAAACAGGGCCAAGTAGGAAAGGCCTCCTTTATCATGTTTCCCAATTTGGAAATCGATATAAAGTTGTTTAGGAGATACGGTAGAACTTTTGGGAGAATTCGATACGACACAAGGAAAAACGGTATCAGATTTAGTGGTACAAAAAGGTAAACGATAAGGCACGGTAATAGTTAAATCGGTATTTGGTGGGTCAGCTGAAATCATGGGAATAGGAATGACCCTTACTTCCGATTCCCTTGCACATTTCCCGTAGTACATTTAGGACATGCGTGAATGGAAACTCCCGGGGTACCACAACGGTAAAAAAACACCTTACGAGGTTGCGAACATCTCGAATATACATGGGGTCCACCACAATTCCAGCAAGTTAATTTCTTGGCAGGTAGAGCTGGTTGTGAGTCTTTTAGAAACGTTTCCTCGTAAAGAATCGGTTCGGTACTATTTCTTGGTTGTACTTCAGTCGGTGAGACTACCTGTTCCTTAGAACCAACTGCCTGAATTTTCATTTGGTCGAATTGAGGATAGCGATTCGCTTTGTTAGCAGCAGTATCATTTTCTTTTCCCATGGGTGAAATACTAAAGATTTTCGAAGATATTTGTTCTTTATCCGAATTGGGATTGTTATATCGTCTAGTGGAATTCGCAGTGTGATTTTTCTTTACTACGCTTTTCTGATCGGCCCTCTTGAGCCATCATTTCGTATATTCTTGTTCGTTCCGTAACGAAATTAATTAAATCCTTACAAGTGGGAATGTCTGTTGATTTTATTCGTTCTTCGAATGCTTTTCTAGTTCCCGGGTCTAAATTTGTAAGAGCTAAATGAGGTTTGATGAAATCTCCCATGTCTTCAATGCCTAAAGCCGATAACGCGGAAAAATTATTTTCATGCTCCGATAAAAATCTCTGCAAGTTGGCAGCTGAAGAATGTGTTGTAAGCGAGTGAATAATTAGCTTCGTCTAATGAGATAAGTGACAGAGCTTCATCGCGTAAGCTATTTCGAAGATAGTGAAATTTTCTAATGGGCGATAGAGTCTTCCCTATGAACCATAGAGTCAAACAGAGAATAAAATCTATTCCAGTCCTCTAATTTCCCCGTGAATATCGGTAAATCAATCTTCGGTAGCTCATGAGGAAAATAATGAGAATGGGCAACCACAGGTTTATTCTCAGGAGGGCAGGTCTATTGCATCAGTTTATAATAATTTGCTTTTGTAATATCAACTAAATCGTTAACCGTGTTTTGTAGTTCTGTAGTCTCGAGTTTTTCACTTTTGTTCTTGACAGTTGCTTTAAATATCCGAATTTTAGATTGAGTTTCTTCAAAACGGAGCTCATTTTACACTAAGCGGTCATAAGCGGGTTTAAATTCGGATGCTGAATCGGCACTCAAAGATTTGGATTTTGGGAAAATTGATTGTACTGCGGCAAAAATATCCTCCCTATCAGACACTAGAACGACTGGATCATCCATTACGACAACAAAACAAGACGTTACCCAACGTTACAAAAAAATTGCCAATGAAATCAAATATTGTAGAAAAAATACCAGTTGAACTTTTTAAAAGTAGTAAAATAATAAAAATTAAATTAATTAAATTATAATAAACACTAACCAATTAAATTAAATTAAATCGGTAAGCGTCCTTTATTAAGTTATTAATTGATAAAACAAATATTTTTCTTTTTTAAAACGAAACATAAGATAATACTGCATTAAATAGAAACAAACACCTGTTGTCTCTACGTGAACTTAATGCTTACTTACTAATATATCATATGTTCAATTGAACTATTTAAACTTACAAAATATAACGGTAAAAAAATACTTAATAAAATAATATGTTAGAAAATAATTTTCAAAACATATGTTAAACAAAACTAAATCGTTCTACGACCTTAGGTACAAAATTCTTAAATTTTGTTGTTAATACAGTACGAAATTATAAATTAAAATATTTATCTATACACTTCCAAAATAGGTTATAAGACAAAAATGTAGCTTTAATTAACAGAAAATTGACGACCTTCATTTAATAAGAAAATTATATTTAAACATTAGAAAAATTATTGAACTATTGCTTGGAAAAATTACTCTAAAAACTAATATCAGTTAACTTCACTACTTCAAAAAGTTGTTAACAATAAATCTTCAACTAATGACTTATCTGTAGATTTTTCTTTTGTAGTTCCTGTATTCGAGCGCCATAACATTTGTGACCAGGTTATGTGTTTTCGGTCCAAGGTCCAAATTGATTAAATAAAAAAGTCCAAAACCAGTAGGTTGTATTCATAACAAAGTTCGTAACACAATTATTACATCAACGCTATAACCATAACACCAACGCTATAACCATAACACCAACGCTGAGCCGCAAAGAAAATATAAGGTAATATGTAAAATTTGGCAATTACTTGGCCATATAAACCACTGATGTGCATTTGTACATAACGACAGCCCACAGTAGAGTGAGCTCACATATGTAGAGACACATGACGGACGAACTTAGCGACAAAAAAAAAAAACTCGTTACAAAGTAATATATGAATTTTAAATACGATCTAGGTTACCGAGATCACTTGGTATCGTTTCTCGATCACTTTTATATCCTGGTGGAATCTCCTTGTTCTTCACTGCAATCCCCTAAATTTAGGGGGAAATAGTCAATGTGAGAATGAAGAAAATGAACCATTACGCTCATGAGGCAGCCGAGGTTCTGGAAAGTTTTCAGCAAGCGTTCCACCAAATTTTGGTAATTGGGGTCCTTGTTATCGCCTAGAAATCCTTCCACCACTTAACCTGGCTTCCTTTTCCAGAGAATTCATGGTGTCCTCAAACTCCATAACTCCTAGACTATAGGACTCTTGAGCTAGTGAAGAGAATGAAGCCAAGATATAAAAATCTATTGTTCCGAGATGCCACCTTCAGGAAAGGCATACCATAAAATGCGCTCACAAAAATACACACTCCTTTTCCTGTTTCTTATGTCAATAATGACCCTATACAATATTGTGATGTAACATTTGTGCAAATTCGTGTTTGCTCTGCCGTTTCTAGTGGAATAATGGTACCATTTCAATGTTACCCTAATCAATAGGGTATCATTGGGCAAGTTCACATTTTTTTTAGTTAAATACTATTGTACTAGAATAGTGTTTCTGCCATATTTTGTTAGAGAATTCTGGCATTACATGTTTATAATTTTTTCAGCATTTTAACCCTTAAATATATAGACAAGACCAGATTAAAACTTCGAAAAGTGTCCCAAAGTTACCTCATCTAACGGTAATGTTATTCAGCACTAAACAGGAAGTAACTGTGGGACAGTAACTAACGGGACACAATTATTAAATCGACTAGAAGAACTTTTCTCACCTATCAGCTGCGAACAATCTGAGCACATCATATTTATGGCTCTGATATGAAGTTTATTCAGCAATTTTAGATGGATATAATTACTTTTAATGTAGAAATGAAGGTGCCTAAGTGAGAGAAAATGAAAATAGGTATTGTTTTTTAAATGACCCTTCAAAGAAAATATTTATGTCCTGCATTGAGTAAATTTATATTAATAAAATTAAAATTCCATTTTATATCGACCATGCTACCCTAACAAGCTACGTAACCTCCAAAGAGGATTATAAATGTTTGTTCAAGATTAGACTGGCCTGTGGGAAGGGCAGGAGTCCTGATGGAAATGGAGCCGCTAGTTGATCAATGGCTTACAATAATGCCGGAATGTTTGGCCAATGACAAGTGAAGTAAGGCAATGTATTCATAAACACGGCGGGGAGCTTGCTCTGTAAATATCGCTGCCCTCTCTAGCCTAGTCTCCAGGATTACAACTGCTCCGTCTATCTGACTAGTCTTTCTCTTAATTCTGATATATACTTTCGTCGGTTAGTAAACCTTGGTTTACTGTTTAACCGATAGATTTACTCGATATCAGTTGTATAACGCATCGAGAATTAATTAGAGATAACAATATTTTCAATTTACATTAAAAATTACTGTAACGAGATTCTTTCACATAATTACTAAATAAATAGTATACTCAAATAAGTAAGTTAGCTGCTTTTTAACTACACATCCTTTTTCCCAGACAGCCGAACAGTTAGGCTACAAAGTTAGCACAAACAAAATAAGTTTCTTTTATTAAGTCAGTAAGGGAGCGGAGAAGCTCATTGAGTTAAAATAAAAATAAAATTTTTAAATGTTAGGAACCTGGAATGGTTTTGGTTTTTTCAATACTCACAATAAAAGAAGCTCTGGATTGAACATCAGCTTGCCTGCTCTGAGTAGAATATATAAACAGCATTTGAAATAATTCTGCTCATATATATGTACTGTATTGCGGTAGAATTTAATACTGAAATGTGTATTGTAAAAAACAAGTGTGACACTTAATATTACTTTGGAATATCTGATGTAAGTTCAATAATTCTAGTTGACAGTGTTTGTAATAAAATCCTTTAATAAAAGAAAGTAAAAAATATGCTTGTAAGAAAGCCTGTAAATATCTAGTGCATAATATTTGTAAATAATTGAATTATTGTAAGTTACACATTTATAGAGGCTAAAATTACTTTAAAGATGTAAGGTGTAAGCCATAACCATGTAAGCTATAAAACATTTGTAAAAGTAGTAAGAGATAACATCTGGAAAAGAAAAAAGTCTCTCTTCGTTCAACATCTTTTCTTTTTCTAAAAACCCCAGGGAAATGCTATGTATCATACCGGCGGCATTATAAAAATAAACTTGTTTTTCTACACAAAGAGCAATGTTTGTGTCGAATGGCGATCGATCAGGTAAAAAGGGGCATATCCTCATGGTCAAGGTGGGTGAAGAGATAAAAAAAGAGGGTGTCGAGGACTCCACTTTAGAGGGGACTCTAGGAACAGATCCCGAGGAGAAAGGCGGAAGGTGACGGACTATGCAGGGCGCACAAGACCCGGACGCGGCCAGGCGAAGACTGACGCGTAAATCCAATCTGTTTCATAAATTCCATAAATCCAATCTGTTTCACAGATATGTTTAATTTCATTCTGGTAATGTATTTTATGGAAATTTTATATATCTATATATTTTATATATTATATATCTTTATATATCTAAATCTGAATCATTAACTGTATTTCTCAATGTATACATTAATTCATTATTCTTGTTTAAAATTGAATTAATAAACTATAACCATTATAATTCTTTTCGTGCTTACTTACCCCAGATGCACTATTTACTTATGAATAATATATTGAAGGTATAATAGAAGAGTAAAGAACAGAACTCTAGAAAAGGATCCAATTAAGACTAAGGCATACAAATAATAATTTGAGTAGTCATCCTAAATGATACTCCGGCATCCCAAAATCAATCAGAATATTCAAAATATATTTAAGAGTATAAAACATACTCTTACATCCAATATAACATAAATTGTTATATTGGATGTAAATATTGCAATATCTACTAGACTAGCCCAATAGTAGAGTGCTGAGATACTGGGCGGCGGATCCAAGGATCAAATCCGGCTGTAACGGATAAAAACTTAGTAATTACTAATTAAATATAATGTAATGTAAACAGCACATATATGGATCCTGTGAGATCTACAGACCATCTGGAGGCTCACCTATCCTGAATAAGTGGGTATCTTGAATGGGGAGAAGACCTGGCGATTAGCTAAGAGAAATCACCAAATGCCTGAACAACCGTTGGTTTAATCCCTACCAGAAAGTGGAACCATATTATTAACCTTTTAGTTTTGTTATTCTCAGTAATGCTATTGATGCGAGATATGTTATGCATATTTTTCGTCTTCTGTTTGTGTGATCTTATAATACCAGAATGTGTTCTGAACGATAATTCAATTTCACTTTATTTGAATTAATGCACCAAAATGTTCTTGTAATATGAATATAAATAAACTTCACACCTATAAAACAGTGGTAAATTTATTATGAAATAAATTAAAAAAACTATGTATCCATAACAATAATACATTTTTTGTGACGTATTTATTTTTAAAAAAATTCACGTGACGATTTCCTTTTATTTAAAACTTTTTTTATAATATTGCCATAGATTATAGATTAATAGAAACACAAGGAAATCAAGTGTTTCCACTAGAAATATTTGTATCTACACGATTTGGTGAGCAAATGGATTTATGAGTAAAAAACTAATAAAACATTTTCCTTGTGGAAATATGTTAGAAATTGTTTTAGAGTTCTTTGTTTCATTATACAAATCCGCCTATATGTTATATGTATATATTGAGGCCTAAAAATTTAGTAAATAAAGTATTATTAAGAAAGTGTCTTAGTATAAAAACGAATGCCTAACTATTTATTCTAACTATGAGGTCTAACTTCCTAACACAAATCTAGAGGTACGAAGCCACAGAAAAAAACTGTAGAGATAAATAAGAAAACGGGAGATATTGAAGTTATTGAAGAGAGAGGATTTATCCCTCAATTTCTAAATGTAACTGAAAATGGCAAAACAGTGAAAACAAATTGTTGCAGATGCCTGCTTCCCTGCCTGGGGAAGGGAAGTTTTGACGCTCCTATAAAGATAGACAATTTTTTTCAAGTTTATGTATTTATCCATCCACCAACGGTCAATTAATTAACAACCGGATTTAATTTTAACATTTAAAAAATAGTACTACATTTGTAATATATGGATTTGGAATTGACTGACGACACATGTAATTATTACATGTAATTGGTTAGAAATGCTGTCGATTAAAAATTTACAAGTAAGTATAAACCTGTACCGCTGCAACCAATGAAGGCTATTGGGCTCCGTACATGGTAGAGACTGTGCTGCTTCTATGACATCGGTTGTAAAAAGAGGTGATTTGCCTAAGATCACGATCAATTTCAAGATTTTTCCTCCATACTTTATAGTCCATACTTTATAAAAACTGGGAGAGTCCAAGAAAGATGTGTAGACCCCCTTGGGTCCATCCATGGCTGTTAATAGATTAAATAATTTATCTGTCACAACCGTATTTGAACCCAAGCCTTCAGCATAGCAACTCAACACTCTATACATTGAGCTATCTTATAAGTCTGTAGCCTGGCAAATGAAGTGGATGTGGGAGGACTTCTTAACACAGCTGGTTTAGTTTCTTCACGGTCTGTCGTGAAACATGAAGATCGGAGATTTGCAAGAATATAGGGCCCCTTCCAATGCAGGTTGTTCTTTCATAAGTTTTTGTTGCATTGTTTCAATATGACTGTAATGCGATGAGGTTGTAACAGTTTCATCTCAGTCAAGTAGATAGGACAAATTAATTACTTAATTAATTAAAAATAATCTGTCATCTGAAAATTTTTAAAGGCGGTGGTAATTTTTCTTGCAGTTTATGAGTATAAGAGGATATTTAAAACAAATAAGGATGCAGAAAAATTAAAAACAACAGACAAAGACTGCCTAGAGATTATACGAAAAAAACAGAAATTAAGATTCTGCTTTATTGGCTTCACAATGACCTTAGAGACAAGTAAGATCCTTTGATCTAAAACAGGGGTCGGCAACCTTTTTCTATAGGAGGACCACAAATGTTGCCAGGGTATCAGTGCGGGCCGCACGTTTTTTATATGTACGGACATGTCATTTTAACATTTGGAATAAAACGCATATCTATATTTTTAATCATTTATACATTCATATAATCATGTCTATTTAAATGAGTTGCTATATCAACCTAAAAGTAAGAACCAGTCAGATTTATTACCGGCTGCATTTGACTTGCAATTTTTTTAACGTCTGCTTTTATTCTAGTCGTTGACATAGCACAGTCGTCTAAATGTTCAACTGTTAACCGCGAACAATTCTTATTTATGCGGTAGCTAAAATTGAAAAAGTCTGCTCACACAAAATAAGTACTATCAAACATAGTGATTATCTGCTGAGCAAACTTTTTCAATTCTTTGAAGTATTTAGAACTCAAACTTCCGTAAAACTGTACCAAGTCAGTTCTTTCCTTAAATACCGTTTTAAGTGTACTATTACTTTGCAAATCTGCTATGTTCATTTGCAAATTGCTTGGTACATCATTAATATCAATTGCAAAAGGGGTTTAGAAAATTTCCATGTTAAGGGAGATCTTTTTAAAGTCGGTGAATCGATTTACATACTCAGTTTGTAGTTGTGTTTACACGTTTCTCATTGTAATATTTTGCCACTCAAAATTATCTCCAGCTTCTATCACGGCTTTCTTGCAATTAGGAAAATGGTCAAATCTTCTTTCATCAATATGCTTCATAAACAGGTTCAGTTTCATCTCAAATGAATTTACATATTGCAAATCAATTTGCATTTTCCCAGCAAGCGTTTGTTGAGCTGATTCAGTTCCATAGTCAAATCAGTCAACCAAGATCGATAATCCACTGCTTGTTAGTAAGCTCTTCGACTGGCTTACTTCTTTCATCTCCATGAAGTGGCCAATTTCTTTCCTCAAATCAAAAAACCGTTCGAAACGGCACCTCGACTGAGGTACCTCACTTCACAGTAGTAAACCACGTCGCCATGATCTGCTTCCAGATCTTCCAAAAACTTTTGGAACTGACGGTGAATGAGCCCATTTCTTCTTATAAAAGTGACAGTGGATGTTACAGTATCCATTATTTATTTCCAGGATATAACCTTAGCGTACAATGCCTCTTGATGGACAATACAGTGAAAAATCAATGGCACATTAGATTCAGATTCTTTCAATTTGCTGATGATTTGCTGATAGTGGAACAGTCTGGACCGCTCTCTTACATTGTCTTGGTGGATGGTCATCGGAAGAGAATGCACGCCGATCAGCTCCGACAAAGACATCTTTAAGGGGGGGGAGAAGATGTAGTATCCTCATGTGGCATTTTGGCCATATGTTTTGATATATTGTGAAACACATTTTAGATATACGCATTGTTTCATAACATAAAATGAATATAATGTTTTTCTGAATTTCAATTGATTCACAAGATAACTGTTGATATAAGTATACTATGTTTTGGCGATGGTAAAAACTAATTATGCCGAAAGTACGTCGAAAGTCATTAAAACACCAAGGAGAGCCAGCTAGTGATGAAGATGGACCGACTGAACAATCCGATGAAGACAGAAAACAGCCTTCAGAGAACAGCAGGTCTCGGCAGCACCGAGGACCAACCTTTAGGGACTTCAACATCACTGAGTTCTCTCCTGATGAAGACGAGTGGGAGTATTGGCTACAGAGGTTTTCACTCGCCGCTATCTCGGATCCTCACATCGATAATGACGTAGTAAAGAGATATCTACTAGCCAAGGTAGGAAATAAACCATTCAAATTTTTATGCGATTACTTTAAACCTAACGACATAGTTTCAGTAGAATATAAGCAATTAATTGAAGCTTTAAAAAAACAGTTTGGAAAACCTGATAGCTCGCTATCCCAATGTTTAAAGTTTAATCAAATGATACGGCAAGATCATGAAACAATTAATGATTTTATCGCTAGATTACGTTCTCAAGCTAACTATTGTGATTTCGGAAATTTTGCGAGATCAACTCTTATTTGGCATTAATAACACAAGTTGGCAACTGGAAGTCAACAAACAATATCCATCCGTTAATAGCAATTTCGATCAAATTGAAACATTATTACACACTCTGGAGAATGCCAAATATGAACAGTCACACATGTCATATTTACTAACCTCTCAAAACGCTGAGCCTAATATTAATAAAATAAGTTCAACTCGTCATAAAAGATTACCAGACGAAAATAAAATTTATCTAGATAAGCAAATTCATTGCTTGCGATGCGGAAAATTTCAACATAGACAACAGGAAGACTGCCCGGTGATAGGAAAATCATGTAATTTATGCCGTGGTAAAAATCATTTTTCTAAAGTGTGTTTAAAGCGTGGTAAAGCTATTATTAAAGGTACTCGAAGGACTAATAGAGTTAAAGGTACTTCTTGTAGTAGCAGTGACTCAGAATACAGCTCGTCTTCAAACAGGAGTAGTCAACAGCCGGTCCGAAGCGTTCGACCAGGCTCTGAAGCAATCGTAAAAATCACTATTAACGGGCAACAGTTAGAGATGTTGTATGATTCAGGAGCTGCGAAAACAGTCATCAACAAACACCAATGGGAAATAATTGGACAGCCTCCTCTTAAACCAACAGCGTCCTTGGTGGCTTGCTTATTCAGGATCTAAAATAGTAACACTCGAATCATGCAAAGTTACTGTCAATGCTTTCGGTAAATCTCAACGCCTTCCTCTTGTGGTTGTAGATTCGAACGATGAACCTCTCTTCGGTCTGGACTGGACTCTTGCATTTCAATTGCCCCTTCCACCGGGGGCTAAAATAAGACAATTGAAACAACCCGACTTCACTCAGGCAAATATTGATTTAAAAATCAAAGAACTTATAAATTGTCATTCACAGTTATTCTCAGATGGTATGGGAACGTTGAAAGGAGAAGACGCCACGATTAATCTTAAAGAAGACGCCCAACCTGTAGTGTTCAAGCCGCGGAGGGTACCTTTCGCTATCCAAGCAGCCGTTGAAGCAGAAATAGAAAGATTAGTGACATCGGACGTTCTTAAAAAGGTAGACCCAGCCGTAACCCCTGTAAGTTGGGCTTCACCCATAGTAGTGGCTTTCAAAGATGATGGAAAGAAAGTCAGGATCTGTGCTGATTTTAAAGTATCTCTTAATAAATACCTACATCCTGAATTCCACCCTCTACCTACATTCGAAGAGTTAGCAGCCAAACTCAACTGTGGTAAACATTTTTCAGTTATCGACCTAAAGGACGCTTATTTGCAGATGGTAGTAACAGAAAAATCTCGGCAGTCTATGTAATTTCTACACATAAGGGATATTTTCGTTATAAGAGAGTTCCTTTTGGACTGCAATCCGCACCCGCCAAATTCCAGAGAAAAATGGATAGCTTGCTTCACGGACTCTCTGGAGTTGGTTGTTTATTAGACGATATCATTGTGATCGGCCACGACCATAAAGAACATTTTAACAACCTCAAACAAGTCCTGGAAATATTACAAGATGCGGGTTTGAAAACTCAAATAAACAAATGTAAGTTTTTCCAGGACAGCGTCACTTATCTTGGACATCGAATCGACCGCTTCGGAATCAGTACGATAAAAGAGCACACTGACGCTATCACGAACATGCCGTTACCATCCAATCCAAAATAATTAAGATCTTTCTTGGATCTTTATTCTTTCTTTTCTCAATAAATTACTATGGAAGATTCATTCCGAATTTGCAACCCCTCTGCTCTACTTTACATCGCCTTTTGAAGAAAAACGCCAGGTGGTCATGGACCAACGACGACACTACAGTAGTTAACAATCTAAAAGAAATGCTCACTAGTGCTGAGTCATTGGCTCATTAAGACCCCTCTTGTGAACTTATTGTCACAACCGACGCTAGTGATAAAGGCCTTGGAGCAGTGCTTTTTCAGAGAAGCAAAGATCGCATAGAACGCCCAATCGCCTACGCTTCGAGAACTCTTTATGCGGCCGAAGCTATTCAGTTATAGATGAAGAAGCCTTGGCTGTTATATTTGCAGTTTCCAAATTTCGACAGTATATTTTTGGGCGGCATTTCATCATTCGAAGCGATCATAAGCCCCTTATTTACTTATTAGGAAATACCCGCGAAATTCCTAAAATGGCCGCGAATAGGCTCTTCCGTTGGGCCATCATTTTGTCATCCTACGACTACGAAATAGAACACCAGCCAGGAAATGTCAACGGACCGGCTGATGCTTTGTCAAGATTGACTCTAACATTACAGAAGTCCTCACCCGACGAAAAGTCAGGTGAGTTGTTCGGGAATCACATGTTCTTACTAAGAATAGAAGATCTACAACTCTCAAGGCAAACACTACGCCAAGAATAGTCCCGAGACGAAGATATCTCGAATGTTATATCTTTCGTAACAAGCGGATGGCCGACTGATAAAGACAAAGTCCCAAAGAATTTATACAATTACTTCGAGAAACGCGACGAATTATCCTTTGAGAACAAATTCTTACTGTGGCAAGGACGACTAATCATTCCTAAGACCCTCCGAAATGCTGCTCTGAAAGTTCTGCATGAAGGACATCCTGGTATCACAAGCATGAAAACTGTTGCTCGCAACCACATCTGGTGGCCTGGTCTCGACAAAGATGTAGAAAAACATGTCAACACATGTAAACCTTGCCAGACTACACGACAAAATGACCCACTAACATCTCTGTATTCATGGACAGTGCCGGACATTCCATGGACACGCTTACACATAGATTACTGCGGCCCGTTGCAAGGAAAATTTTGGTTAGTAGTGATTGACGCAACTAGCAAATGGCTTGAGGTCTATCCAACAGACAAGATCACTACATCAGCAACTATCCAGATATTAGAAGACTTATTCTTTAGGTGTGGTCTGCGTCGCACTGTAGTCTCCGATAACGGAACTCAGTTCACCTCCCTAGAATTCAAGAATTTTCTAAAATCAGCAGGAATAATGGGCATCACTTCCTCACCATACCACCCTCGGACAAATGGATTGGCTGAACGCGAGGTCAGAACCTTCAAAAGAAGAATGAAGGCATCAACTGTATAAAAGATCTTCGAGCTCGACTACGGAAGGTTTTGTTCTCGTATCGAACTTCGCCCCAACGAACAATCGGTAGAACACCCGCCGAGATCCTTTTTGGAAGACGACTACGTACCTCTCTAGATCTTCTCAAGCCATGTCTTTCTAACGACATTGACAACGCCCTTGTAAAACAAAAAAATTCTACATGACACAAAGAGCCGGCCGAAATCTTTCGTAGCGGGAGAGGAGGTCTGGGTGAGTCTCAAAGGAGGAAAAGAAAAAGGGGAAGGGCAGATAGTGGAACAGTCTGGACCGCTCTCTTACATTGTCTTGGTGGATGGTCATCGGAAGAGAATGCACGCAGATCAGCTCCGACAAAGACATCTTTAAGGGGGGAGAAGATGTAGTATCCTCATGTGGCATTTTGGCCATATTTTTTGATATATTGTAATGGCCCTTCTCCCTGGATATATAAAATGGGCTCAAAATAGGCTCGTGACCCGAAGTACGAGAAGCAAGAACCAGTACAAAAATAAGGGACCCAAAGTAAAATATATTTTCACAAATAATATACATATATACACATGCAAATAATAGTTTCATAAATCAAAAGCACAATAATTATATCATTTCTTATACAAGCCTGAATAAAGGTCTAGAGAGAGAGAGAGAGAGAGAGAGAGAGAGAGAGAGAGAGAGAGAGAGAGAGAGAGAGAGAGAGAGAGAGAGAGAGAGAGAGAGAGAGAGAGCACGTCTATGCTGCCTGAGGTCTGGAACAAAAAGTGTCTTTACTTAAAAGCTCTGTACCTAATCCAAATCTCTCCACTCTCCCCTCTCCTTGACATCGTCCAATTATACGCCGTTATTTCATAAACATAAGTAGATCTAACCTTAACAACATCACAGGTCAATGTTTAACTCTCTAATAATTCTTAGAAGGTACAAGTTAACAATAAATCTCTAACGATTCAATAATAAATCATACAGATCACCAAAATATTGTGAAAAACTTTTTATACATACGCATTGTTTCATAACATAAAATGAATATAATGTTTTTCTGAATTTCAATTGATTCACAAGATAACTGTTGATATGAGTATACTATATAAATCTTTTCCCATAGTTGTACCTTTCAAACTGCATACTTCCATCAATCTGAAGGTTCGCATCAACAAGCAGTAAATAAAACATGACAAATTGCTCGCGAGTGCATACAACGTACTTACCTATTACGTCGTGAGATCAGCGAAGGTAAGAAAGGTGAAACGAAACGCGTAGCTGGCAACCAGATGAGACGTGATTATTCGGCGATTTTCAACAACGGAATGAGGTGAGAGCTGAGCGCGGTTGCGATTCTTACTAAAGCATGTCGCTTTGAATTTTTTCGCCACTGAACACCTGCGTCTAATCAAAGAGTGCCGCCGCCTATTGTCTCAAAGGAGCCGCCACCGACAGCCACGTGTAGTGGATAAATGCAAATGACTTTGCCATTTAGAATTGAATAGAACAAATATTTATTTTCGTTAGAAACAATACATAACATCACAGTCTTGATAAACAGTTCTTAAGAAATGAAATACGTACATTTTTTATTACCCCGCGTGGGAGCTTTCAAGAATACTCTCATCATGGCCCAGCAGCATGGCCTTATAAATCCTAGTGGATTTATACGGTCTTTTGCTTCGGTATTTTTTTCCATCGGACCTCAGGCTTGCGGGCCGCACCGAGATGGTCCATGGGCCGCATTTGGCCCTCGGTTCCCGACCCCTGATCTAAAATAATAATTAAATACTAAAATGCGATGCCACCCTGAGCTCGTTACCCCTGCGGTACAGCACAGCAATACTGTATCATTAATGATTAACTTGGTTGACTGACTAGGCGTTGTTAAGTAAATGGAGCTTTTTTTAATCTCATTAAATATTTAATGTGCGCTGATCATAGTTACAAGTTAACTTATATATATACTTAAAAAGAAAAAAAAAGGAGTCCCTTTCACTATTTGTGACGGTCTACATGTTGAGTAGCCCGCTTCTTGCCAAAGCCTGACTGACTGTCCTGTTTCTTAATCCTCAGTAAATTACTTATTTTTTTACTATATAATATTATCAGTCAAGTTACCATTAAAAATGATGTACGACCAAGTGTATGGCAAAAGGCGAGTAGGACGTCCCAATCTCCGTTGGGAGGATTGTGTGGCTGCGGACTCCAGAATGCTACTTGGATTGAGAAAGTGGAAGGCAGTTGCGCGCAATAGAGAGGTCTGGCAATTCTTGATGGAGCAGGCTTTGACTAATCATGTGGGTAGTATGCCAGATAAGAAGAAGAAGAAGAAGAAAGTACTTATTTGTACATGTACGGAGTACCCCTGAGACACAACTTCAATTGTACCACTACAACCCCTGAATGGGTCTGGGGCTCATTATATGGTAGAGACTGTACAGTTTCATGGACAACGGTTCTGCAAGGAAGTTACTTGTCCTTGGTCACGCTCTACCGCCAGATTTCCCCCCCTTATTTGTATTATATTTTATAGAGGCTGGGTGAGCTCCAGGAGGGTCCTAGATCCCATATGATCTATATCAACTAAGTCATTGCCGATTTCAAATAAGAAGGCAAATTCAGAATTTTTGTTTAAAAATATAACTTTATTCAATTAGATATTGCCCGTTCTTGTCGATGACCTTTTTCCATCGTTCTGGCAGCGTAAAAATTCCCCGTTCGTAAAATGTCTGGTCTTTGCTATTAAAAAACTGAATTAGGTGTGATCTGACATCATCCGCGTTGTTAAAAATTTTACCATTTAAAGAGTTCTGCATGGAACGAAACAAATGGTAATCCGAAGGCTAGGTCAGGGCTATATGGTGGGTGTGACAAAACATCCCAACCCAGTTCCAATAATTTTTGCCGAGTAACCAAAGATGTGTGGGGCCTTGCGTTATCATGATGGAAAACAACACCCTTCCGATTTGATAATACCGGCCGCTTTTCTTCAATTGCATCCTTCAGTTTGTCGAGTTGTTCAACATACACATTTGAATTTATCGTTTGGTTCTGCGGCATGAGTTCAAAATACAAAATTCATTTGTGATCCCACCAGACTGACAGCATAATCTTTTTTTTGGTGCATATCTGCTTTTGATGCTGTTTGGGCTGGTTGATCTTGCTTCACCCACGATCTCTTGCGAGTAACATTGTTATAAACTATCCACTTTTCGTCGCCAGTAACTAGGTTCTTCAGAAATGGATCATTTTCATTGCGTTTCAGTAGCGAATCACAGATGCTAATCCGTTGCGTCAAATGAATTTCCTTTAGCTGGTGAGGGATCCATATATCAAGTTTTTTGACATAACCAAGGGTTTTTAATTTGTTTTCAATGCATGTATGCGACACATTGAGCTTCTCTGCAATGTCTCGTGTTGTGCTGTGACGATCTGAATCGATAATGGCCTTGATATGGGTTTCATCCACTTCGACTGGGCGGCCAGATCGTTGTGCATTTTTCAGTGAAAAATCACCGGAACGAAATCTTTCAAATCAATTTCGACACTGCCTTTCTTTTAAGGCTTTATTTCCATATACGGCACATAACTTCTTTTGTGCTTGCGATGCGTTCTTGCCTTTTCGGAAGTAATACAATAAAATGTCTCGGAAATGCACGTCCTGTTCTTCCATTTTTAAATTGGGATGAAAACAAAACTAAAGAACTAATCAAAAAAATTTTTTTACTAATTAAACGTAGAAGTCCATACAGTAAGAAAAAAATATAGGTTAGATGCTCTGGCCACGTTAACAAAACAAAAGAATGTGTAGAGTGAATCTATCGACAAAAACGGCAATGACTTAGTTGCCAACCCTATATCTCCGGCTGCAAACAGACTAAATAAAAGTACTGCCTGCAGCGGGATTTGAACCAGGATTTCCGGCATGGCAACATGGCAACTCCAGCATTGCTCTACCATTGAGCCAATCCGCTCACACAACTTCAACTAGAAAAAAAAATCGTCAATGAATTCCTATAAAAAAAAACACCATCATCCCAAACAGAAAAAAATGAGGAACATATCTTTTCTTTGTGATATAAAAAACCCATATGCTTGGAGTGGTCCAAGAAACTGTCAATTGCTTGGAATATTAATAATTTTAATTTTAAAAAGTAGATTCATTTTCATTAATAGATTTTTAAGTTTAAAATCAAAATTAATTAAATTGTTATAAATACGCAAGTTTTAAAATGTTTAGTTTTTGATTTTCAAAACTGCCTTCATTGATCTTATTTTTTATTTGTTTACAGAAATTTGAAAAAATATCAAATATTCGTTGATTGTGGGAAATGCAAGAAGGCTTATAAAAGGAATAACAAGCTATCAATTTTTTAAATATTTTATATTTTGTATCTATTAATGAATTTTTAAACCAGGTGTCAGTCACTAGCGTAAGGAAAAGCTACATTTAGTGACAGTGACCTATTAATTTAGATACTCCTACCATTAAAATAGTGTCACATATAGCAGTTTATGTGGAAAATAAAGAGAAAATACTGGGAGAAAAGAGGGCGAAAATGAGAAAGGAAAAGTAAAGATATAAAAAAAAAAAAGTAAAGTAAAAGCCCATTTCATAAAAAAAAAACGGTCATTTCATACATAATAACCCAATAGCTAAATCAATAAATAAGTTAATAGAAAGGCTTAGCGAGCCCAAAGGCACGTTACCGATACTCTCCTTACTAACTTCTCTCCACAACCCAAACCCAAATCCGTCAGATCACTCTTAACGCAAATCCCATTTGCGATCCTACCTACGCCTCGGTCTACCCCACAGACGCTTCCCATACTTTTTAGGAATTCTTTCGTTACTAAGCCTAGCAACTTTACAAGCCCATCTTAATCTTTTTGTCGCTATCACTTAAATAATATTAAATGGGTATATGCTTCGCCTCCTTCTTAATTCTCTAGTGGTCTCAACATTTCTTGGACCAAATATTCTACACAACAACTTATTTTCGAATACCTCAAGACGTTGTTCATCCTTCATCGTTAGCAGCAACGTTTCACATCCGTCAAGAAGTGTTGGAAGGATGATGGTTTTATAAATTCTTATTTTTAGATTGTGGGACAAAATAAGCGAGCTTAGTAATGTCGAGACCGAATAATAACATGCATTTCCGATTTTTAATCTAGTCATTATTTCCTCTTGAATTTCTTTTTTTCTAGATACAATAGATCCTTATTACTTAAACTTCTTGTAATGCTCAAACTTATTCCATCCTAAAAAAATATCTTCAAAATATTGACTTTTTCTGCTGCTAACCATATACTTCGTCTTATCCGAATCTAATTCCAGTCCTATTTCCTTACCTGCATTCATCAACGTTTCTGTATTTAGCTTTATAGTTTCCGCGTTGTCACCCAACAGCACCGATTTGTCAGCAAAGCCAAGCACGGATATTTTACTGTTTTCGATGATATAACATTTTTAACTACGTACTCAAGTGATAAATTGAATATTACATGTGTAAGCGAATCACCTTGTTTTAAACTGAGGAAACCTCGAACTTCTTCGGAAAATTGTTACCGATTCTAACATTATTGAAAATTTCGCTCATACACAGCCTTACCAAACTTACTCATTTCTTTGGTATACCCTGTTCAATCAATACGTTATATATCACTGTAGGGTTGATGGAATCATAAGCTTTTTTAAAATCGATATGTAGTTGATGATCGACTGCGTTGTATTTATTTTTTTCTTTAGTATTTGGCGTAAGGAAAATATTCGTTCGATAGATAAAAGGTTTCGTCTAAAAACACATTGATAATATCCGATAATTTCCTCGATGTATTCCGTAATTCTACTAGCTAGGATTAATGAGAATATTTTATTGCAATTCGGTAGTGAGTGAGATAACCTCTCAATAAATTCCTCGAGAATGAAAATAAGCCAGTTTTTAAATATACGCAGATAAGAGACAGACAGGCTACAGTATAATCCAAAGTGAGGGGAATGGAGAGAACTCACAGGTTCCGGCGCGACCTGGCCATAAAGCCAGCTCGGTTTTTCCGGGCAAGTTGGCGCGGGCTATTATATCTCCCGCCGGCTGCCAACCTTCTGCCACCCCGGACCTTCTCGTTATTCATCAACTTAGCCATAGTACATTACTCCTGGACCGGGACCAAGGGCTGCTCAATGCCTTCCTCTGATAACCCCCCCCCCTTCCTATTAGCCTCTTTCATTCTTCTTACACACTTACTGTCCCTCCCCCCACCTCGCACACTTGGCCTCCACAATCGGACGGAGGTGGGGGGAAAAGTCTTTATCTCCTGTGCGGGGCTTCTTGGCCACCTCCGTCGTAGGAGACTACCCCAAGATAGGAATAATTCAGAGAAAAAAACAGGTAGAAGGGAAATTATTCGCCATATTTGTTGGATTTTTATTAGAAAAATCAACCTCAAAATAGCACAGTTACAGATTAGCTCAAAAGCTTAATTGATTTGCGTTGACATTGAAAAGGAGGTAAGTGCCAAAATTACCGAATTTTTTTTTTCACTGAAACGATTCTATGTTCCAAGGCCTAAAGCGTTGAAAAGGAGCTAAGTTCCTATCACCTCTCGTTTAGTTTTGAGCAATGTCACAATATGCCGCCGGTGGCCAAAGAATGACTGATAAGTCTGTTTCAGTGGAAAAAAAAATCGGCAATTTTGGCACTTACCTCCTTTTCAATGTCAACGCTTCAATTAATTAACGACATCGTCAGTTTTTTTTTTTGTTTTTTTTAAATGAAAATAAAGTTATTGTATCCGATGTTTACTTATTAAATCAATTCCCAGTCAATTACTCACGTATAGTTATGTAGGTATATAAATATATTTAATTTATAGGTATATGGTATTACTATACCACAGGTATGATAATCTGAGGGTGGCATTCCATAGTACAATTTTGAAAATGAATCAGATCAATGGATCTTAACTTTTCTTGATTATATCGTGTAGACATATTTTTTTTAATTACTCAACTTCCCGTAAGTTTTCCTATCAGTTCTCCGGGTCATTTCTTATGTTACAAAGTTCAACACAGTGCTAGTAAACAATTTGAAAGAATAGAAGATACATATATATATATATATATATATATATATATATATATATATATAAGTTAAGACAGGACTGATGTTCGCATAGTCGCTAAGATCAAACTGGCCATTGTAACAGCTGTTAATATGCATATTATTATATATTGAGGTTCAAGATGGCAATACAGTCAGTGTTAACCCAGTTATCGTGCGAATCATTTCATCCTAACTTTTCCTTTTTTTTATGTTTCGTTCCTGGATGTATATGTATGGGTCAAAAGAAGCGTGCTGAACCTAATACAGGCGGATGAGGATACCCCGTGGAGGGTTATAAAAGAAAGATTGAAAAAAGCATACGGGCGGGGGGGGGCCGAAGAAGACATGCTGCAAATGTTTAGGGAAAATAAGAGAACTAACCAGTCAAACGGGCAATATGCGGCAAGTCTAATCGCAAAATTAAATAGGATAAATGAGAAACTTCGAGAAGAGATGGATGAAGGCGCAGTGGAAGCATGGATGATTTTCATGACCACGGTCCTTTAAGTGCAAGAGAAACAGGAAAGAAAGATTGCGCGCCTTGAGATAAGTCTTTCTTGGACTATGCCCAAGAAATGGTAGATTCGAGTTCTAGGGAGGAAGAAATACGCGACGAGCACGAACCAGGATGGAACAGGGTGCCTTTTAGGAGAACGCAAATAGGCAGTACTCGGTCAGGACCGGAAATCGGAAGACGGAAAGAAGGAGAGTTCATAGGAGAGAGAGACCGCAACTCCGGTAAAAGAGACAGGCACCGGATTGAAAGAACTGGCGTCGGGAGGAAAGGAAATGCCACACCCATGGCAAAGTGGGACACCTTGTGGTTGAATGCCCTCGTTCCAGATGCTATGAATGCGGAACGGAAGAGCACTTTGCCCGACAATACCCATATATAAGACGGAGAGAGAGGAAGCAACAGCACAGTAATTGATAACATCGAAGTTGCCTATCATAAGAGTCGGGAGAGGAGTGGTTGTCTCGTGGATTCGGGAAGTTCAAGCACTGTTATTTGTCGGAGCTTGGTGAAGGCCCTGTGTATAAGAGAAAGGATGCAGGAATGCGATTGTAAATTAGTCACTCTGAGTGGTCCCTGTAAAGTAGAAGGTGTGGCCGTGATTGAACTTAGGAGGTGGGGTTCCGAGGGGATCATGACTGTTCATGTGGTAGAAAATATGCCTCGAGAGTTTGGGGGTATCATCGGATGCGATTTAATTGGGCGGGTGGGAGCCAGGATAAGGTGTAAAAACGGGTGGTGAATAGAGAAAATAGGGGAAATGGTATATAAAGGCTTAAGGGTACTGAAGAACGGCCAGGGAATGATCGGGGTGATTCATCAAAGGAAAGATTGGCGCCACGCTATTAAGAAGATATTCGGGGATATATTTTTTAATGAAGGGGAAATACTCAGTGTAACAGGGAGGAACCGGCTCGAGGCCGCCGACATTATACAATACAAAACAGGGAGGGACCAATAACCGGGGTCAATATTTAGTTGTAGAAAGAAGAAAGGGGAGGAAGGAAGAATGAAAAGGAAGGAAGGATAAGAACAAGGGAGTACTTAGCCCATCCCTAGATCAAATGTAAGCACATCGACCAAGGGAACACTGCCCTGCCATCTTCCAGGTCTGGGGGGGGGGGGTGGTTTTAAGTCCCTAAATATGGGGTTCGCAAAGGTCTTCAGCCCATTAAAAAATTTGATGTGCATTCCACCTATCTACTCGGGAACCGAGGGAAGCCGAAGCTCCTCCCGGTGGTGTAAAATAAGTGAACTTTTTTTTTTCTTTCTTAACCCCTTTGGCTTTTATTAATATTTGAAAAATAACATATTAATAATAATTATGATACATGGTATCTCTTTTACTGCACCAGGTGTATTTTAAGAGAGGATTGTACATCGAATTTTCTGAACATTAATTAGATGGAAGGAGTGGGAGATCTAGTGATGGGGCTCACTAGTTCTGTCTGATTGGAGTTTGTTAGTAGTTTACTCAGTCCATGTTGAGTGTCTGTACATGTGTTTGCCAGCGCGTGTAAGTGCGTTGAATAGTGGGTTCGTGCAGTGTTGGAGGCTATCAAAGAAATTGATATGCCTCCGTGTGATGAAGTCCGTTACCGTCGGGAGTCCGAGAGTCTCGTGTATTATGTAAACAAGTGAACTTTTTTTTTTTTTTTCTTAGCCTCTTCAGGTTTGAAGGTTTCTAAGCTGAATTAGGATTAGGTTGGAGAGGATCTCTTTTACTGTACTGCGTATATTTTAAGAGGAGGATGAGAAAATGGAAGGCTCTAATTTCTTTATTAATTTTTTAACTGTAGATTTTTCCGGTGATGGGGCTCACCGTGTCCTTTTCCTTTCATTTGTTTATTTTATTTATTTCTCAGTTCAGGCTGACAACAAGTGAACAATGTTACTTCATTTGTTTTGTTCGGCGAAAATAAGTAGATCTTGCGAGTAAGAAACACCTGAGCAAGCTTACAAATTTTGCCCTCCTTTTTTCACCCCCTCAGGAATAAAATTTCGGAAAATCCTTTTTTATCGGATGCCTACGTCATCCAAAGAACAAACTCTGCAAGTTTCAGGTCTCTACGATCAGCGGTTTAGGTTTTGGGTAGATCCCACAAACTTTACCCCCCTTTTTCACCACCTTAGGGGTAGAATTTCGTAAAATCCTTTCATATAGGTTGCCTACTTCATACAAAGGACACACCCTAAAAGTTTCAGGTCTCTACGATCAGCGGTTTAGGACGTGAGTTGAACCGTCAGTCGATTCAGGACAAAGCATTTTATATGTACCTATAGATAATATTTACAATTTTTTTTTTAAATCAGTAAATATCATAAAATTTAAAATGTCTGACCAAAAACCCGAATCAAACTTTCGGATTTTCTTTTGCAATGGTAAATCAAACCATAATAGTTTAACATCATTTTTTTTTTCATTAAACTTAATGAATTGACACTTTTAAAAATTGAACATCTGAAGTTGTTATGTAAGGTGAATTAAACTTTATTGAAATAATCATTTACAAGGATCACTATATCGGGAGGTCACTATATCGAGGACTGATTAATTGGGCACTACAATAATTAATAAAGATTTACTAAGAACCATTGCAAATTAACGCGACAAGATTTGAAACAAGATTATAACAGATATTTTAAATTTACTTAATACTTTCAATAGTGTGCTGCAAATAGTTTTAATAGTTATTTTTTAAATAAATTAATTTTATTATTTCGAACGATATTCTGACACAATTGTTTTGAAATCATAGTATGGATAACACTAAATTATAAATCTTATAATTAAATTGTATAATAATTAATGTTATGCTTAAATATAATGAATTATTATATAATATTACACGCAAACATACACACACACCCACAAACACATATATATACTATTTTTTTTCTAAAATTAAAAATAAAATAAATGTCTAGAAAGCGATGAAACTCTAAACATAATTCTGGTTTATAATTATAATGTATAATTACTGCAACAGAGAAGAGTAGTAACAAAAGAAATACTTGTACCCATAAATATCACCAAACTATTAAGTACGGATTTTGAAACATATACAAATTTAAGATGTATTTTTATTTTCTTCTTATTCCTTCCGGCGCTACAACACTTTGTGAGCCAGGGCCTCCTATCTACCGCATGTCATTTTTCCAAATAATTTATTTTTACCGGGAGGTGGTTATCAGCCCGATTTACGTTTTATGCGCTAAAATTTATTTTTATGCAAATATAATTACCATAACTGGTATTTTAATGAGGTTAGATAAATAATTTAAATTTGTGTAGATAGATTACTATGATAACAATACGTGTGAGATAAATAATTAATCTATAATTAATATTTACTATTTTATTTTATACATATATTTGAAGGAGATTAAGGTATTGGTTGTTTACTGATGGTATTATTGCAGCTTCTTTAAATTTTCATTAGTATTAGCATTTAGACAGATATTTAATTTATCTGGAATTTCTATTAAGGATGTAATTCTGATTACATAATAGTAATTCATTGAATAACAATTATATTCCTCACCTTTCTAGTCTCAAGTTTAGTCCAGGGATGGTCTGCTTCTGAGGAATCATAGGTCCTCGTGCGCCTGCTGAACCCCGAAAAGAATTAATTCTTGAATCTAAACCAATTTGTCAATTTCCTTGTGGGATAACAACTCAGTGATGAGGACAATGGTGAATTGATCAAAAATTAGTTATGGACTGTGAGAAGCTTGCTGATGCACCAAAAGAGCCATGGTTCGTAGCAACCTGAGGTTAGGTAAACTATGATCATTTTCGTTTAGAACTCCTATTGTAATCAAAGCAATAATAATCCTAATAATGCATTAATGTTTCCTGTAATTTAAATGATTTTTCTGAAATTTATAAAATTTCAAGGAAGGTAAAAACGGTGAGACGAAGCAGAGAAATAATATATAAATATATATATATATATATATATATATATATATATATATATATATATATATATATATATATATATATATATATATTGCTATGTATTTTACCAGGCTGCATAATAAAAATAAATATGTATTTGCACAATGAGCAAATGACCATTTGCTAGAAATCGGTTGCTCAGGTAGAATGGTTCCCCCGCATGGTCAAGATGGGTGAGGAAATACCAAAGGGGGGTCTAAGACTCTACCTTTGAGAAGACACTCTCTGAACTGATGCCGAAGAAGGAGGAAGGAAGCGGCAAACGATGCGGGCGGAGGAGTATCCGAATGCCAGACCCGGGGAAGACACACTTTACCGAGAAGAACTCTAGATGTACCTCTGTTTCACAAGATAAGTTGTAATTTACCCTTAAAGAGAGGTCTAAATTTATGTACTAATGGAAATCCGTCTGGCGAATAATTTGGGTGTGGGAGGCCTTCGTAACCCAGCTTGTTTAGTTTCTTCACTGTCGTTCGTAAAGCAAAGCAGGTTGTTTTCTGGTTAACCAAAGCAGGTAGTTTTCTAGTTAACCAAAGCAGGTTGTTTTCTGGTTAACCAAAGCAGCTTGTTTTTTTTTATAAGCTTTTTAGCATTATGCCAATGTCCCTCCAGTACGAAGTGGATTTGGTTTCATCTCTAGGTAGAAATAAGAAATGAATTAATTAATTTATTTCTAAATTAATTTGTGTCGTCAGCTAAAACTTTGGACGATGGATCTATGAAATTTCTCCACGCGGTACTAGGTAACTAAAATCGAGAAGAAGAAGGTTAATAATTAATGATTATTAAATCAATGTAAATGTAAAAAGCTGAAAACAATCGATTAATTAGTAGTTAAAGTATAAAATTGATAATAATACATACAAGAGCACTTAAAAAACACCCTACGTTTGTGGGGGCTTACTAGTAAAGGAATATGGTGAAAAAGATTTGCAATGAAGGTCAAAATATTGGTTTAAAATGAATTGTTACTCACTTTAAATGTGTCTGATTCCTTTATCCTCCACAATATTTATAGAGTCAAGTAATAATAATTCAAGATAAGATTTTAAAGTAAAGCATTTCTAAATGGACTAAAATAAATAAAAATAATAATGTATGTGGGAGTTCTGTCACACTTCTATATTCCAGAAGTTCGAGAACCGTATAAGAGAGAAAACACGGACGGAGTTGAATTGCTGGTCCCTGGGGTAAATAGAGCTGAGATTGATACGACAAGATAGTGAGTGAGCTACTATCGCCCTGCGAATTAAATGGGAGGGAACAAACAGCCTCAAGATAGCCCGAAGATAAACTTGATGACGAGCTCGATGCCACATAACAAGGATTGTTTAAAATTTATCAAAGGAGAATAAAGATAGTGACCGAATATTTCAAGGGTTCTTCTCCAGAAAGATGGTAGGGTTATGCTTAAAACGTTTGATGCATCAATGATATCAAACTTCATGCATATGATTATTCTTATATAATTCCTAGATTGTTCAATCTAAAACAACCATCCTCCTTACTATCACCAACTAGGGGCAAAATGGCCATCTACTTCTAGTAGAAAAACATGAGAACAACTAGCAGATATCCAGCAGAGTGAGGAGGAGAGCAGCAACCACAGAGAAGAAAGCAACACACCAGACATGCTATTCACAGTTGTCTCAAATAAATAAATATATGCTATTTATGCTATGATTATTATATTCTTTAATTTATGATGATTAAGGAGGTGAAACTTGTTGATGAAATCCGGAAAGCAAAGATTAGCATACTGGGACTCACCGAAACTAAAAGGAAGGGCAAAGGAGAAGCAGAAATTAGAGACTATCTGCTGATGTATTCCAGACACATGCCAAGAGTGGTGTAGCATGTTTATTGCATAAAGATGCTGTTCACACATTACAGGAGTGGAAAGGCATTAGTGACAGGATCATGAATATAAAGCTGATGTTGGGAAATAAAATGTTTACAATATTCGTTGTGTATGCCCCTAATGATAATGCACCGACATCAGAGGAGGACACTTTTTTCGAGACTCTTCAGAAGGAATTAGATGATAACGAGGGAAATCCGATCATTATGGAAGACCTGAACGGCAGAGTCGGAAATAATGTGGGGGAATGGTAAGGAACAATTGGAAGGTACGGAGAGCGGACTGTCAATGACAATGGGGAAAGAATTTTTAGGCTATGTCTGGCCAATGGAATGTTTGTAACAAATAGCTTATTCCCTTATAAAGAGGTCCATAAATATACAAGGGTGGAACCTTGACGTAAGGAGAAGTCCATAATATTGTAGGCTATCTCCTCGCAACTAAGGAAACATTAAGAGATACAATAGATGTTAGAGACAGTAGAGGATATGAAATAGGTATTGACTACCTGCTACTAAAGATGGATTTGGCAGTGAAGGAGATCATCAATGAAAACATAAAAACTAAACTCATCTGAACATATAAAACAAACGTCTACAAGCTGAAGAACACGGAAATTGCCCAAGCATATCAAGAAGCAACAGAAGAAAAGGCTAGAACAGGAACATATCGATGGTATGATGACGATATTGAGACCCGCTGGAGTGCATCCAAGCGTATCTTGGCGACGTTGGCGGAATCGGTATGTGGAAAAACTCCTGTGGGACAAAGGGCCAAAACCCTCTTAAGAAAGGTTTTATTGGAAAAAGAAGTTACAAAAGGCTCCAAGAAAACAGTGTTTAAAAATACCTTTCTCCCAATCCTGACATACACAAGTGAATCTTGGACCCTCACCAGCAAACATAAAAGTCAACTCCAAGCAATGGAAATGAGATATCTAAGAAGAGTTCAGGGGAAAACGAGAAGAGATAGGGTGAGGAACGCGACGATAAGAACCAATCTGGGCATACGACCAGCAGCAGACATCGTTGAGGAACATAGGATGAGATGGTTCGGACATGTCTCCCGTATAGCTGATGATCGTTTGGCCAAAGCCACTTATGACACCAAAGTGGAACGTAGAAGACATCAGGGAAGGTCTATAAGAACCTGGGAGAACGGGGTTAAGGAAGCCTTTGACAAGAGAGACCTAGACTGGAGAAGGAGAAAGTTGTTAGTTCAGGATCGAAACATGTAGATCAAGCTCTATAAGCAGGCTTAAAGCGGTTGAGAGGAAGAGATTAACCAAGCAAATTTATGATGTATTTTATTTGTATCATTATTTACAATATAATATACAGTCCACAATTATGAGTATGTACCATATTCCATTTGAGGGATGGTTTTATCTCCTCCTTAAACAAGAAATATATTTGCATGGGGAATTTCTAGTTGGTCTAAATAAGAAATAAGATTCAGCAACCTTTATAGAGATGGTTTTCTATTTTTGAGGAAAAATGTTTATATTGTATGAAATTGTATAAGGTTTATATTTATATAATAGTAAAATAAAAGAATAAAATCTCAACAAGAATTCTTCTTCTTTTACTTCCTCTTATGCTATTTCTATCGTCGAGGAGCCTGGGCGCTATTTGTTTGATAGCGACAGAGGCTTCTTATTCTCGGGAGAACTGGTCTCCTGAACGTTTATGTCTCCTCAGGAGGAAGAGTGACCGGGCCCCCGGTACTGCGTTTCCCCCAACCTGGAGGACAAATGGTTAATTGCAATCAGATGACTTGATGATGGGGCCGCCAACTACCTACGCCTTAAATAATAATTAAAAGAATATAAATGGAATATTACAAAAAATAACTACAGCTCACTGCATAGCCCGGACCACACCTTACGATTCTCCGCTGTTTCCCTTCTTCTGCCCCGTTCTAGATTTCTCTTCATGAAGCACTCCTAAACTTCCTCTTCCTAGATATGTGGGGTTCTTCCTTTGAAACTTCTTCTGTCAACCTTAGCCACTTAAGTTCTTTTTCCAAACCCTATTGTTTTCCATTCTTAAGACATGTCCGAACCATCTTAACAGTCCTAACATAAGGAGCTGATTAATATCACCTACTTTATACATGTATAAAATAATATTTATAAATTTAAGGATTTTTTAAAAATAAATTAAAACATTTCTGAGTCATTTGATTGAGTGAAAACATTCTGAACAAGTCTCACAAATGTAGAAAAAAAATACCAGTTTAATCCTGATAATACTATTTGTGCGGTTAATATGTAAGTATAATTCAAAATAATTTGTATATCGATACATCAATTGAAAGTCCAAGGAAATCATGAGGTTTTTATGTCTTTATGAATAAATAGATCTTGATGAAAGGAATGCAAATGGAGAATTGTAGTGATATTGCTATTCGTTATTATCAAGATTGTTAATATATTTTCTGCTACGTGTTTAATGTTTTTTTTTTAATAAGAATGTTTTATGGGTAAATACCTTGGCATTTACAGTTTATCATAAACGTTCTGCCTTAAATTATTCTTTTTAATTTGAGTTTCCAAAATAATTCTCTAAAACGCTTGAATTTTTTTTAATATACTCAGTATATATATACATACTATTAAAATGAATATTCATGTCTCTCCTAGGAGGGCTTTATTTTTAGAATAAAACATAAAATCTATCTGATGTTTTTTATTATTCCAGTTTTACTTTATAAAAAAAATGTGTCTTTTTTTATCCTGGCAATTAACTTCATGATATAGCTTCGTATCGTTTATATTCAAAAGTTCCATCAGAATATTTATTAACTTTTCCAAAGCCATTTCCTCCACACAGCTCCTATCACCGTCCATACTTGTAATTCTATTTATATCCATGTTTATATGATTATATATCAAATGAAAGTATTACAGATGTTAAATAAACGTGAAAGAAATAGTTGTTAAAATTTGCCAAGCAGCTTACTGCGACTTAAAATATCGTTCTTTCGTAATCGAATCCTGGATTATTCCACTTAAATTACATGATAGCCATTAATTCTTTAACTGCTACAGACGATATATTCCGGCGCAAGAGAATGTGCCCCTTTGCTACAGACGATATATGCCGTCCTGCATCACACACTATCTATTTGCAAAAACCGAGTTTAGAAGACGCGACCTTGCTTCATTATTATTCATATATCATTATCATTATATATATATATATATATATATATATATATATATATATATATATATATATATCATATACCGATTGCTTGGGTTATCGGTGGCTACCTGCTTCGGCCAGGTAAAATACGTAAACAAACAGTAGTAAAGGGGCGTAATGAAGAATAGAATTCAGGTAAAAAGTATGTAGCAGAGGCCGGTAGACAAGTGACCGGCCCTCTAGCGCTGTGATAGACGTAAAGCTCTTCACTCGCAGGAGTTAAAGGGTTGAATGAACTGCTAGTATTTTAAATAATATAAGTATTTTCGGCTGTGAGATTCAAAACTCAATTCAAATGTGAGGAAGAATAGGGGAAAAACCGTTTTCAAATAAAATATGAAAAATGATGATGATTTAGGTACTTATCGAAAAAATTCAGTAAGAAGAACAGTAGTGATATAACATAGGACGAATAAGGAATGTGAATGTAATATTTTGTTTTTCAACTTAAATGATTTATTAATCGGAAATCTAAAAAAAAATAATTAGACACACATATATTCAATAAAAAAAATTGACTAGGTGACAAAAAAACACTACGGACATTTGCAATGTGTGTACAAGCACGCATTTAGCGAGCCTAAAAATATAATAATATTGATAAGTATAAAGAGACCTTACATAAATGTTAAGACCCTGGAAAAAATTCCAACGAAAAGCCCTCGAGTCTAAAACAGAAATGGAAATAATCTGTCCAATATTTCGCCTATTCAGGTATCCTCAGGTTAGAAAGAGAATCACGGCAAAACAAAACGTGAATAATGCATCCAAGAAGAACATGAATAATGAATCCCACCACCTCCAAGGCTCAAATGCAACTAATGAATCATAAGGAAGGTTACTCGACCCCGGCTGGATAAGATTAGATAAAAGCTGATAAAGCTGATACTCCAGAATTTGAAAATTCAATATACATGAGGTGGTGGGATGTTTCTTGGGTGCATTATTCACGTTTTGTTATATCATATCACATAATATAATAGGTCTTTTATTTCGACGATGTAATTCATTGCTTGGAGTTGACTTTTATGCTTGCTGGTGAGGGTCCAAGATTCACTTGTGTATGTCAGGATTGGGAGAAAGGTATTTTTAAACACTGTTTTCTTGGAGCCTTTTGTAACTTCTTTTTCCAATAAAACCTTTCTTAAGAGAGTTAGAGCATTTTCCTGCACATTTTGTTCTCTCGTGTACCTCTCTATCAATCCAACCATACCCATTTAGATGGACGCCAAGATATTTAAAGTCTGCGACTTGTTCCATAGGGAACAAGCCCCTCCTGTTTAGTTAGGAATTAATTCCTCCTGAAAGACTCGGAGGTGAAACTGTAGGTTACTACGTTTATTGCTAAATACTACCAAATCATCGGCGAAAGCGAGCAGTCTGGAGTGTGAGCAGTGTGAAGAATAAGGGTCTTAAGTTTCTATAACCCTGGTAAGGCCTCATTTTCAGTTGTTCCCTTCTGAGAGTAGAATCCAATGTGCAATGTGCTGAGACTGCACCCCTTTCTAATACCTTGAGAGGAATTCCTTTGACGTGTGATTGCATGTCCTGACTACATTCCTCTGTTCCCTATACAGACTTAGAATTGCCTTTCTTAGACCCATTCCAATTCCTTTTTCCTATAATACATATCTCTTGCATATGGTCTTGCTTTTTGATTCTATCAAAGGCTTCAATTAAGTCCACGAAGCAGGTATAGACTTCTTTATCCTTCTCTATTATCTTCTCGGTATCTGTCTCAATGTGGAGATTAGGTCCTGTGTGGTTCTATCCCTTCTAAAGCCGTATTGCTCCTCACTCAGCACTGGTTCCATGATTGCCCTAAGCCGCCTTTCTAGGATCCTGGCGTAAATCTTGCATGGTACGCTAAGGAGGGAAATGCCTCGGTAGTTTTTACATTCCCTATTGTTGCCTTTTTTAAGAATGGGGACTATAACTAACACCTCCCATTCTTTTCGAATTCCGTTTCTCTCCCATATCAGATACAATGGATGATTTAGCATTCCCATTCCCTTCTGTCCCATGTATTTGACTATTTCCGGGGAAATTCCATCTTACCTGCTGCTTTCCCTATTTTAAGAGAGGTAATTGCATCCTTCCCCTTCCTCTTCGCTGATAAAGTCTTCCTCCTTCGAACTATCAGCAGGTTCTGGTGTCATTTCCACTTCTATTCCTTCCATTGCAGCTTCATCCAATAGCTCCTTAAAATAATCTATTCATCTATTCATTATGTCTTCACTTTTTATAAGGACTTTTCCGCTTTTGTCTTTAATATACTTTAATATTGGGACTTTATCTTTACACATGCTTCTAATAGTCCTGTAAAAAAACTTCTGGTTTGTCCTCGCATTCTCTTCTAATTCCCTCCCAAAGTCCACCCATGTCTTTCTTTTGGAAGTGAGAACAACATTTTTAAGAATTCTTCTCTGCTCTCTATATCTGGCATAGTCCTCTTCTGAATCTGTTTTCAAGTACTGTTTCCAACTTGTTTTCTTCATTTGGAACTGAGTATTTACCTCGTCGTTCCACCAAGCTGTTGTTTTGGCCCTTTGTCCCACAGGAGTTTTTCCACATACCGATTCCGCCAACGTCGCCAAGATACGCTTGGATGCACTCCAGCGGGTCTCAATATCGTCATCATACCATCGATATGTTCCTGTTCTAGCCTTTTCTTCTGTTGCTTCTTGATATGCTTGGGCAATTTCCGTGTTCTTCAGCTTGTAGACGTTTGTTTTATATGTTCAGATGAGTTTAGTTTTTATGTTTTCATTGATGATCTCCTTCACTGCCAAATCCATCTTTAGTAGCAGGTAGTCAATACCTATTTCATATCCTCTACTGTCTCTAACATCTATTGTATCTCTTAATGTTTCCTTAGTTGCGAGGAGATAGCCTACAATATTATGGACTTCTCCTTACGTCAAGGTTCCACCCTTGTATATTTATGGACCTCTTTATAAGGGAATAAGCTATTTGTTACAAACATTCCATTGGCCAGACATAGCCTAAAAATTCTTTCCCCATTGTCATTGACAGTCCGCTCTCCGTACCTTCCAATTGTTCCTTACCATTCCCCCACATTATTTCCGACTTTGCCGTTCAGGTCTTCCATAATGATCGGATTTCCCTCATTATCATCTAATTCCTTCTGAAGAGTCTCGAAAAAAGTGTCCTCCTCTGATGTCGGTGCATTATCATTAGGGGCATACACAACGAATATTGTAAACATTTTATTTCCCAACATCAGCTTTATATTCATGATCCTGTCACTAATGCCTTTCCACTCCTGTAATGTGTGAACAGCATCTTTATGCAATAAACATGCTACACCACTCTTGGCATGTGTCTGGAATACATCAGCAGATAGTCTCTAATTTCTGCTTCTCCTTTGCCCTTCCTTTTAGTTTCGGTGAGTCCCAGTATGCTAATCTTTGCTTTCCGGATTTCATCAACAAGTTTCACCTCCTTAATCATCATAAATTAAAGAATATAATAATCATAGCATAAATAGCATATATTTATTTATTTGAGACAACTGTGAATAGCATGTCTGGTGTGTTGCTTTCTTCTCTGTGGTTGCTGCTCTCCTCCTCACTCTGCTGGATATCTGCTAGTTGTTCTCATGTTTTTCTACTAGAAGTAGATGGCCATTTTGCCCCTAGTTGGTGATAGTAAGGAGGATGGTTGTTTTAGATTGAACAATCTAGGAATTATATAAGAATAATCATATGCATGAAGTTTGATATCATTGATGCATCAAACGTTTTAAGCATAACCCTACCATCTTTCTGGAGAAGAACCCTTGAAATATTCGGTCACTATCTTTATTCTCCTTTGATAAATTTTAAACAATCCTTGTTATGTGGCATCGAGCTCGTCATCAAGTTTATCTTCGGGCTATCTTGAGGCTGTTTGTTCCCTCCCATTTAATTCGCAGGGCGATAGTAGCTCACTCACTATCTTGTCGTATCAATCTCAGCTCTATTTACCCCAGGGACCAGCAATTCAACTCCGTCCGTGTTTTCTCTCTTATACGGTTCTCGAACTTCTGGAATATAGAAGTGTGACAGAACTCCCACATACATTATTATTTTTATTTATTTTAGTCCATTTAGAAATGCTTTACTTTAAAATCTTATCTTGAATTATTATTACTTGACTCTATAAATATTGTGGAGGATAAAGGAATCAGACACATTTAAAGTGAGTAACAATTCATTTTAAACCAATATTTTGACCTTCATTGCAAATCTTTTTCACCATATTCCTTTACTAGTAAGCCCCCACAAACGTAGGGTGTTTTTTAAGTGCTCTTGTATGTATTATTATCAATTTTATACTTTAACTACTAATTAATCGATTGTTTTCAGCTTTTTACATTTACATTGATTTAATAATCATTAATTATTAACCTTCTTCTTCTCGATTTTAGTTACCTAGTACCGCGTAGAGAAATTTCATAGATCCATCGTCCAAAGTTTTAGCTGACGACACAAATTAATTTAGAAATAAATTAATTAATTCATTTCTTATTTCTACCTAGAGATGAAACCAAATCCACTTCGTACTGGAGGGACATTGGCATAATGCTAAAAAGCTTATAAAAAAAAACAAGCTGCTTTGGTTAACCAGAAAACAACCTGCTTTGGTTAACTAGAAAACTACCTGCTTTGGTTAACCAGAAAACAACCTGCTTTGCTTTACGAACGACAGTGAAGAAACTAAACAAGCTGGGTTACGAAGGCCTCCCACACCCAAATTATTCGCCAGACGGATTTCCATTAGTACATAAATTTAGACCTCTCTTTAAGGGTAAATTACAACTTATCTTGTGAAACAGAGGTACATCTAGAGTTCTTCTCGGTAAAGTGTGTCTTCCCCGGGTCTGGCATTCGGATACTCCTCCGCCCGCATCGTTTGCCGCTTCCTTCCTCCTTCTTCGGCATCAGTTCAGAGAGTGTCTTCTCAAAGGTAGAGTCTTAGACCCCCCTTTGGTATTTCCTCACCCATCTTGACCATGCGGGGGAACCATTCTACCTGAGCAACCGATTTCTAGCAAATGGTCATTTGCTCATTGTGCAAATACATATTTATTTTTATTATGCAGCCTGGTAAAATACATAGCAATATATATATATATATATATATATATATATATATATATATATATATATATATATATATATATTTATATATTATTTCTCTGCTTCGTCTCACCGTTTTTACCTTCCTTGAAATTTTATAAATTTCAGAAAAATCATTTAAATTACAGGAAACATTAATGCATTATTAGGATTATTATTGCTTTGATTACAATAGGAGTTCTAAACGAAAATGATCATAGTTTACCTAACCTCAGGTTGCTACGAACCATGGCTCTTTTGGTGCATCAGCAAGCTTCTCACAGTCCATAACTAATTTTTGATCAATTCACCATTGTCCTCATCACTGAGTTGTTATCCCACAAGGAAATTGACAAATTGGTTTAGATTCAAGAATTAATTCTTTTCGGGGTTCAGCAGGCGCACGAGGACCTATGATTCCTCAGAAGCAGACCATCCCTGGACTAAACTTGAGACTAGAAAGGTGAGGAATATAATTGTTATTCAATGAATTACTATTATGTAATCAGAATTACATCCTTAATAGAAATTCCAGATAAATTAAATATCTGTCTAAATGCTAATACTAATGAAAATTTAAAGAAGCTGCAATAATACCATCAGTAAACAACCAATACCTTAATCTCCTTCAAATATATGTATAAAATAAAATAGTAAATATTAATTATAGATTAATTATTTATCTCACACGTATTGTTATCATAGTAATCTATCTACAAAAATTTAAATTATTTATCTAACCCCATTAAAATACCAGTTATGGTAATTATATTTGCATAAAAATAAATTTTAGCGCATAAAACGTAAATCGGGCTGATAACCACCTCCCGGTAAAAATAAATTATTTGGAAAAATGACATGCGGTAGATAGGAGGCCCTGGCTCACAAAGTGTTGTAGCGCCGGAAGGAATAAGAAGAAAATAAAAATACATCTCAAATTTGTATATGTTTCAAAATCCGTACTTAATAGTTTGGTGATATTTATGGGTACAAGTATTTCTTTTGTTACTACTCTTCTCTGTTGCAGTAATTATACATTATAATTATAAACCAGAATTATGTTTAGAGTTTCATCGCTTTCTAGACATTTATTTTATTTTTAATTTTAGAATATAAATATAATATATATGTGTTTGTGGGTGTGTGTGTATGTTTGCGTGTAATATTATATAATAATTCATTATATTTAAGCATAACATTAATTATTATACAATTTAATTATAAGATTTATAATTTAGTGTTATCCATACTATGATTTCAAAACAATTGTGTCAGAATATCGTTCGGAATAATAAAATTAATTTATTTAAAAAATAACTATTAAAACTATTTGCAGCACACTACTGAAAGTATTAAGTAAATTTAAAATATCTGTTATAATCTTGTTTCAAATCTTGTCGCGTTAATTTGCAATGGTTCTTAGTAAATCTTTATTAATTATTGTAGTGCCCAATTAATCAGTCCGAAAATATATATATATATATATATATATATATATATATATATATATATATATTTGAACATATTAGAAGCTTAAAGAAGATGAAGAGCAAGTCATCGGCATCGGCAGAAAAGTTTGTGAATACTAACAATGTTATGGGTTTTGAAATAATTAGAGTAGTTAAAAAGTGTAATAACACGACATAGTCGAAATATTAAATCACCCTGAATATTTCAACAAAGAAGATGAATATAGTATAAATCATGAAAATTATGGCTCAAACATACCATACAATATACATACAAACATACCAGTGGCCAAAAAAAAACTGAAATAAAGACGTTGATTTGAGAAATTTTCAGTTGTTGACAAAGATTAATTCATAAATAAATAATTATTTCATAATCCATGGTGAAATCATCATATTCACATCCACATATACTGCAGTAATCTTGACCTAAATTACCTTGCATTGGTTAATTGGAAGGGGCCCATACTCTTACATTACAGCGGGCTGGGTTGCGAAGTCCTTCCCCTCCAACCATATTCTAAGATATGAATACCCACCTTTTCCACTGCCTGGAAGTCTAGATAGTTTGATTATTTCTTCTTTTTATCCTCCAATAAGGTACAAGTTGTCATTCGCTTAAAATATATTTTTTTCTACTTTTTGTCATACTTACGGGTCTTGTAAGCCATATTTGTTCTCATTTTTATACTTAATTAAAATCAATTTTAATTATAATATAATTTCTGAGAAGATAAGATGTAAAGGAGTAGGTTAAGTTGAATGAATGATGACAGAACAGGACCGAGAGAGGAGGGAGGCGACTCGAGGTGCGGAGTAACTCCTCTTGAAATGAAGCCGTTAGTCAATATTGACTGCCGTTTGATTAGCCCTGCTCGGCCAGCTGAAGCAACAAGTGTCCGTCCAATTCCACCCGCAACAGGTAAGTCCTTATAGCAGTCCTCTTAGCAGTTCGGTCGCGAGGCGAGCGGATACTTATCTTCTGATGGAGAGCTCAGGGAAGATAGGCTAGGGAATAATAATATGAGGGGAATAATTTTCAAGTAGTCAGTATAATAAACCATGTATTTACTGGCTTACTTCAAAACAGAAGATAATTGAAAAATAGTTTAATTTTGGGTCTAGGGCCCTTAAAAAATAACATGTGTAATCAGAAAAAAGTGAATATACTTCAGGACAAAAGGCAACATAATAAAAATTGTATTTAAATGCCAATAACAAAAATTAAATTTTTTAATGAAAAAAAAACGTGAACCAGCTACAGAAAAAAAATAACAGCACATAAAAAAAAGTTATACAATTGCGAAAAATGATTATACAATAAAAGCTATTATTTAATTGCGAATGATAGTTGTTCTTCCTTAAAGAGCATTTTTTGTTTAAAAGTAACGATTTTGGAAAAGAATGGATTAGGAAGAAGATTGGGAAGAAGCAATGCGGATATTAGAAAGAAGTTAATCCAATGGGTAATGGAGCGGGAGAGAAATTGACACTGTCTTTATGAACTTTTGTTAAGAGACCTCATGAATGAATGAATCGCCGCATAATCCTAATTCCATTCGATTAATAAATATATGAAAAGCTCCTACTAAATACATTAAAACCTCCTAAATACCCAAAATAAATTTTTATTTCAAGGCCATTCACACCAGGTATACAAATTTAATTATAATCATTTTAGTGAAATGCTTTTGATTCCTAGTAAATATTAATTTGTTTTACAATCCAAAGTTATTATTTTTCAATTGTTGTTGGGGAACGGAACAGCTGAGTGCATGTATGTGTGGGGGGAGGTATGCACTGTGCTCCTAATCACTATGCTCTCCCAAAGTCCATATATGTGTGGGGGAAGGGATGCACTGTCCTCCTAATCACCATGCTATCCCAAAGTCCATATATGTGTGGGGGGAGGGGTACACTGTGCTCCTAATCACCATGCTCTCCCAAAGTCCATATATGTGTGGGGGGAGGGGTACATTGTGCTCCTAATCACCATGCTCTCCCAAAGTCCATATATGTGTGGGGGAAGGGGTACACTGTCCTCCTAATCACCATGCTATCCCAAAGTCCATATATGTGTGGGGGGAGGGGTACACTGTGCTCCTAATCACCATGCTCTCCCAAAGTCCATATATGTGTGGGGGGAGGGGTACTTTGTGCTCCTAATCACCATATTCTCTCCAAGTCCATATGTGTGGGGAAAGGGGTACACTATGCTCCTAATCACCATGCTCTCCCAAAGTCCATATATGTGTGGGGGAAGGGGTACACTGTCCTCCTAATCACCATGCTATCCCAAAGTCCATATATGTGTGGGGGGAGGGGTACACTGTGCTCCTAATCACCATGCTCTTCCAAAGTCCATATATGTGTGGGGTGAGGGGTACACTATGCTCCTAATCACCATATTCTCTCCAAGTCCATATGTGTGGGAAAAGGAGTACACTATGCTCCTAATCACCATGCTCTCCCAAAGTCCGAGCCACAAGTCCCAAGTTTAAGACCAGCTGTAGACATTAGAAATAAATTATTTGTTAAGCTAAGTCGGTAATAATAAACTATTTTAATTTTTAAATATTTTAATTTTGAAGAGAGAAGATTTGTCCAGGCCGGGATTCGAACCCGGGTCGCCCACGTCTCTAGCGTGGTGCTCTAACCAACTGAGCTAACCTGGCTCGTAGCACGGCCAGACAAATCCATTCTCTTCACTGATCCCATATCCCCGTGTTCTCGCAATTTTGCAGGATGAATGTTCATTGAAGATTACTTTAACCCGCGCGATTATCTTCCGTTCTCGATAATCCTTCGAGGCGTTTGAAAAGAAGATGGTCTTGTGACTTTCTGTGTTCAATTTGTTATTTGAGTGCCATCAGTGGGTTGTTTCTATACTTGTCTTTATCTCCTGCAATTGCCTATCAATCATGCTATTTAAATGATGTATCTTTATAATTTAGTTGTAATTCTCAATAAATGAATTTATATACTTCTTATTACAAATAAGAAATTACATAAAACAAATATTTTATTAGTAGCTCAGAGAAAGCTAAAACATTATTAACACTGAATACGAAATTCCCAACACAGTATGATACAACAAATTGGAAACGTTGCTGATGAATATTTTAATACGAAGAGTGATTGTAATCACAAGTATAATTATAGATCTAAGTTGTTCACCCTTTGGGGTCAGCGCGCCAGTAATGTAGGCAGCTCTGTACATTACGTGTCAACGGGCAGCATTGGTATTTTTAGTTACAATTCAGTAACTTCAATTTGGCTTATACTGTCGTAAAAGGTTGTATATGCAATATACCGAAATTTTAAATTCATTAAATCTATAATTATTCAATCACAATATAAAGAAATAATGAAATTTCTAATAAAACACAATTAGTTGTATTGAACTACAAACACCTTCATGAAATTTAAAATAGATATAAAAAACAGTATTATCGGTTTCCCACAGTTATACGGATATAAAATTAATCAAAATGAAAATTTTATAGTTTCATAATGAAAAAATCTATCATAATCCATGAAGAGTCTTCTGTTGGTATTTTTTTTCGTCTAACCTCACTGTATATTGCTAATGGACGATGCTAAAGTTAGGGTTTTAAATTTTGGCACTGGCTCTGGGATCCCATTTTACGTCCCTTCCGAAGGATGACAATCAAGGATTTTTTACTTTTTATTGATAGTACTGCTTTCAAACCAGTAATTATTCAAGGAGGTGATTGAGCATGTGGTGACCACATATATTATATATTATTTGATTGAGTAGTGATATATACATTTCACATATACATATATTATATGTATTATTTAAATGTAAAATGATAGATGATATTAAATGTATAATTAGTTATATAATATGATTTGATTAGATGTAGCCGTATTGATAAGTATAGTTATATTGATTGATTTGTATGTATTATTTAATGTATTAAGTATGGAGTTTAATACGCGTCTCTTTAAGAGATAGAATTAGGTTGTATAGTTAGATTGTATATTTCACCGATGCACCTATGTACCTTGGCGGGATGAGTATGTATTGCGTATTAACGTGTTTGTATTCGAATATATGAGTGTGTCTTCGTTCCTATTGGTTGAGAAAAGAGAGGGGGAGGTGATATGAGAAGTGGGGGAAGCGTTAAGCAGTTTGCGGCTGTATTCCTTTTACGACACTTCCATCTGACGACTCATCACTGACTGCTCGTTCACCTCCCGCTCATCTCAGGCTTGTATTATAATTATTGAATAATTGTATTAAATATAAGAAGTAATTGCATGTCATATTATTTTATGTGTATATATATATATATATATATATATATATATATATATATATATATATATATATATTTGAGAATATAATTTATTTTGGGGTTTCCATTGTGGACTTCGTTTGTAATTGACTTTATTTTCTCCTCCTTAAGGTCCACGGACATATTATATAATTATTGAATCAATTAGGGGAAAGGGTCATTACAAGCACACGTTCAACCGTCAATTTTTCCCCCAATTTTGGGTATACATTTTTAGGAGGCTAGGTGAACTTCAGGAGTGTCTCCAAATCTCGGAATCGATTCACGGCTGTTAAAAGAATAAATAGTTTCACTACCACAACCACCTAACGATGTGTAAACCAACATCTCACTCTTTTTTACTCTCTACAAACAGACGAAAATGTATTAATGTACACGATTATTGAATCATATATTGAATTTAAATTCGTAAGGCATTGGTTATCTTAATCTCTTATTTTAATAACTTTAAATTGATATGAAAAGTTTGTCAACGTTCTAGTATTAGGTGATGGTAATGAAACGAAAAAAAAATGGCAATAGTTTGTGTTATTAGTTTAGTTATTTTTTTTTTCATCACCATCATACAAAAATACAAACCGTTCATATACTCTAACTCTGATAACCTTTGATAGAGTGTAAAAGTTAAAATAATGAAGTAATTAAAGGAAATAGTTTTTAAAATTCTGAAGTAATGAAATCAATCTTAGTCTCAAAAAACTGTATATGCCTATTATATACGACTTTCTATGAAAGCCCAATCTAAAAATAACATGTTTATAATTCAATCTGTAAGGTTTCAGTGATGTATAGTATGTGCCTTGTAATACAAAGCAAAAAAAAAAACTGTTAAAAGAACAATTTAAAGTTTTACTTATATCTTGTATGTATGATATAATATTTTTACTTGTCTGTTAATCGTTAAATATTCAACCTTCTATCTGCCTCTGACAGTCTTCGGTACTTTGTAAAAATTAAAAATTATAAAATAATGATGTGATTAAAGGAAATTCAACTGCCTGAAGTGATGATTTTAGGGAACCTGTCAATCCCGATTTTCTTCTTAATAGGTCTTTTAGTTCGACGATGTAATTCATTTGACTAACAAATGTAATAAAGGATTTATGCAAATTTTCCATAATGACAGATTTTAATTATTTTATTAATTCATACAATTTGTGGTAAGTAGACGAGTCAAGTTATAATGGCTGGTGATTACCCAATGTCGTCGCCATTTTCTCGAGAGCGTTGAAGACAGCTGACAATTAACACGAGTTGACGATGTCTCTTTTGGTTCCTTGTAATTAAATCATTAAATAAAACGAAATTTCCATTGTGGAACCATTAGATGCTATTCACAATATGTAGGTATGAAAATTAAAGCTTGAAATTAATAAAATAAGAATTTTTCGAAGAAGAAGATCCTTGTGCTTAAAAGGTTAAAAACTTAAAAATTTGCAACGAAATTTCGATAATTAGATATACTCTATGAATCGGTCTCTTGTATTTTGATATAAACTTAATCGATTGTGAGAAGTAGATAAACAAGCATCAATTACAAATTCCTAATTATGTTCCTTAATAATTAATTTCTAATTAAACTGGATTATCGGAAACTGCTCGTGATACATTTCATCAACGCTCAAAGTACCAAAAATATAAATCGATCACCTGTGGTGTTGAGGAGAGTCTTGATGGACATGCAAATTAATGCTGCAGAGGCAATCAAATCCACATACCGAGAATGGCCTCTGAGAGAAAGCAACGGACCACAGCAAAATCATTTCAGACGGCCGCCGACCCAGTAAAAACTGCTGAAATGGGCATGAACCAATCGAAAAAGATATGAAAATAAGCATATATGATCTCTTAGAGACGTCCTTTGCCCTAAACAACGTGTCCGGTGACGTTCTCCTAAGTATCTATTTTCGCTCCAGCACTGGATGCTGAAGAGAGTCCTCCTGGAGGTGCAAAACAATCCTGCGTTGGGATTACTCCATGTCAAAGAAGAGATATTACAAAGCATGCAGTGCCATGCATAACGGCCAACCTCCTTGTATCTATCTTTTCTCACTCCGTGGCAGTTCATGCCGACGGTGTCCTCTGCGGTTCGGATCAGGCAGACAAAAGGAAGTATTGCCCAAAGCAATATGGCTAATAATGGTTAAATACAATATGTCATTATTATATCAGTATGATTGTAATGAATATATCATAAATAAAAAATTAAGTAATTTTAAATTAAAATCATATGTCAATTGGAGTGCTATCAATGGATAGTTTCTCCACAAGTGTTTTTGTTCATGTCCTTTGTTCATACAGCAGATTTACTTGATGTAATATAATTACAGTTGTAAATATCAATAAATTATTCTATTCTAAATCATTTGTCACAGTCAATCGTTTAGTATATGCTTTTGCCCGCAGCTTTGCTCGCATGGAATTTGAACTGCCACATAAAATTTCGTGGCAGGTCGTTTTAAATAAATAATTTAATTTATTTTAATTATAAGTTATTCGTACATCCGAAAGTTCAGATATCTAACTTCAAAAATTGACGGATTCTATACAACCTTTGTTATATATTAAAGGGGAAACGCTTGGGATGGAATTATCCAAATTTCTTTCTTAAACTATACAAAGAACCTATCTACAAATTTCAAGATGCTAAGTTCCTGATTTGCCTTTAATTATGCCCAAAAATCCGCTCTTTCTGTAGTCTATGTGTTATTCTGATGTATAACCTATATTACTGTAAAGTTTCATCCAAATCCGTTCTGTAGTTTTTGCGTTAAAGAGAGACAAACGTGCAAATTTTCGCATTTATAATATTAGTAGGAATTAGCATTTATTTACCACGAAACAACTTTAATTATTTTTGTTATTAAAAATTGTTGGATGGATGAATGATGTAGTAGTGTGTACATTGGGATTGTATAAAACACAATGTTCACGCCATTTGGCGTTCTTTTTGTAAATAAATTAATTCCATGCAAGATAAATAGGTAAAATCTTAAAATATCACATTACACCTGATCTAGTGGTTGTTAGGGGCAACCAACGTTTCACTATTTCACATGTGGCACTTGTTTTTAGTCTAGTCTTGGGCGAGCAGTCAAACAGATCAGTCACAGGTTCTTTTGTTTACCCCAGCTATCCAGCACAATTTTAGCGAATCTAGTTCTTGACCAGTTCTCTACTTTCCGTTGCATTATTCTATTCATGTTTTCATAAGTAACGCCCGTTTCACCTGCAATTAAGTGTGAATTCCCCTGGAGGATCTCTAAATCATAGGAATCCACCTGGAAGGACGTTACCAGCTTCTTTTGGTATTTGAGCGCGCTCTAGGAGCCAAGGTTTTATCGACGAAGTTGCCCGGCCTGCGTCTTGGGTAAGTAACTTTTATTTCTATGTTTTGGATTTCTTCATATTATTTCTCTATTGTTGCGAACTCTTTTCAAATTACAACATACAGTCCACACCCAGAGCGAGATTTGATTCAACGAAACCTGCACTTACTTTTAAGAAATTTATAACCGAACTTACGAGCTTGTCTCAACATTTTGGTCCTAGCGTGCCGGATAAATTTCTTAAAACTTGTTCAAGCGTTTATTTCGTTTCCTATTTTCCTAAGTAATCGTAAATTATTGGCCTTACAAACCGAAATTTACGATTTCTCAACCTTGAAAAAGTGTTCGCAATATAGAGAGATTGAATATCATTCTTTTTGCAAGTAAAACCCAATTATTTAACTTCTATCAGAAATTTTATTAATTTTGAAGTTAAAATTTCCAAAAGTTTTGAAGGTTTTCTAGCCTTTTTGTCGAGTTTTTCATTCCCAATAATTTACGTATTAAACCCACGCTAAAGGCAGCCATTTGTTAACCTGTTTAAATAAATTCGTTGCTGCTAGGCACCCTTGTTGCTAGGCACACTTGTTGCTAGGTACACGGCACAAAGTATTACTAATAACCTTAATCCTAAATTCTTTCGTACTCTTATCTCTGCGTTATTTACTATTTCATTCATAAATCATACTATTTCAAATAGGTTTTCAATTATAATTTTTTATAATTATTGGTCATTTTTTATGAGTTATAAATATTTTTATTTTTTAAAGAGAAAAGATAGGCCCTCGACCGGGATTTGAACCCGGAACCTTTGTCTCACCGTGACATCGCTCTGCCAATTGAGCTATCAAGGCCCCTCCCGGTCGAGGACTAACCTTCTCTCTTTTAGATCCTAAAGCCCCAGTGTACTCCCGCCATTTTTGCGATGAATACACTAGAACGAAGTTCTTTGAACATTAATTTTAATTTAGGATCTTATTGACTTTCGTCATATTATTATTTATAATTTTTTATAATTATTGGTCATTTTTTATGAGTTATAAATATTTTTATTTTTTAAAGAGAAAAGATCGGCCCTCGACCGGGATTTGATTGGGCCTATCTTTTCTCTTTAAAAAATAAAAAAGGTTTTCAATTAGTTTCACTTTTATTTCTGTTCAACATTTATTTGCTTTACCGTATTTCTAACTATTTATTTAAACATTGTAGTATTAAAAAATTTCCATCATGCCTGCAGACGATAAAAATCTCGTAATTCAAACTCAGCACCTTTCAAAAAGGGAAAATGCTTTTGCCGATATTACATCCCGTTGGGATCAGATAAAATCTTCCAATATTTCAGATATTTCAACTGTACTGGTGTGTTGTGAGAGCTTACCCTCCCTTCAAGCCAAATTTGAAGAGGCAAATGACAAAATTGATGACCTTAACGCACTCTTACCTAAACAGAATTTCGTCAATACTAAAGACCCTGCAATTGCTTTTAATAACATTTTACTCAAAATTAAAGCGAAATATTTGCAGTTAAAGAGGGAAGAACCAATTTCAACCCCTACGCCGGTCATTAATGCCACTCAGAGTTCTCAAGGTAATTTCTCGTTACCTCCGATTCAATTGCCGAGTTTTTCAGGCGATATTGAACAATGGCCTGAATTTTTTTCTCTTCTTCAATCCCTCGTTCACAACAATCCCTCTCTCTCTCTCTCAAATTCAAAGATTTCATTTTTTGAGAACAAATTTAAGCGGAAGTGCTCTTTCCGTTATTTCAAACTTCTAACTCACTTCAGAGAATTACGACCTTGCCTTCACGGCTCTGGTGGATCGATATCAGGAACCACGCAGGATAGCTCAGGCCTATTTGAACAAAATTCTTCAATTTAAACCTATTAGTTCCAATTCACTAAAAAATTTGAAGCATTTTCTAGAAACTCATCAAAATTCTGTTTTGGCTATAAAGGCGTTGCCTATCGACGACCTTGCAAATTTCCTTTTAGTAACCTTATCATTAAACAATCTCGACGCTCGCACTTCAAAGGCATTTGAAGATTTACATTCTTCAGAAACCGTTCCGTCATTTGATGATCTATTAAAATTTGTTACCCAACAAATTAAAACATTAGAAATAATTTCACTTCCTAACACTCACACTAGGAATTTTAAAGTCAATTCTCTCATTGCTAATAGCAATCCTGTTTATATAGCAAAATCAAATAAAACTTCTGCTGTACAATCAAATTCTTCAAATTTCCGATGCATAATTTGTCCAAAGACACACTCACTGTCTTCTTGTTCTGCGTTTTTTCCTCTCAGTCGAGATAAAATATCGATCTTCTCAAGAAACATAAGCGTTGTTTCAAATGTTTAGGTCCTCAACTGAGAATCAACTGTAGGTCCAAGTTCACGTGCCGTAAATGTAATTCTCGCGATCACCACACGCTTTTGCATCCCTCTGAAGTTGAAGATTCAAATTCACCTTTGAACTCCAGGCCTAATCGCACATCAGATTATGGCAATCATACATCCAGTGAAAAATCAACCTCTTCCGCTGATCAATCGCATATTGATTCCTCAATCTCTTTCAGCTGTGTTACTTCCGGTAACCCCGTAATTTCACTCTTAGACACTTTCCGTGCGCGTATTTTTGATTCAGAACTAGGTTTCGTCCCAGTCCGAGGAGTAATCGACCTTGGATCACAACTTTCGTTTATTTCAAAACGCCTTTTTGACCGGTTGAGTCCAAAAATGCGCAATCTACCCATTACTGTTTCAGGGATCGGTGGACGTATTTCGATCTCTCCCGGCACTGTTTTGTGTGACATTTTCTCCAGGCTTTCTCAGAGCCACATTCTCGCCAACCCATCCGTGGTTCCTCAAATAAAAAATCACTTAACTCGTCAAAGCCTTACAGTAAATGTTGCTCACGCTTTCGAGCATTTGCCGCTGGCCGATCCTGATTTTCATCGATCGGACCAAATTGACCTTCTGTTAGGTGCCGATATCCACCCGCAATTACTATTGCCTCAACCTTTTATTCCAAGTTCTTTAGGTCCAATAGCTATTAATACCATCTTCGGTTGGACAATCATAGGTCCTATCCAGGCCTTATCTTCCAATCAGCCAACCACTTCATTAATTTCCTCTTGTCAAATTTCCCAGGAACTCCATAAGTTTTGGAAAATTCAAAATATTGTTACTCCCACCTCTCAAGACCCTCTTGACTTTATTACCGAGCAAACATTTCACCGCCACTGACAAGCGAAATGATGATGGCCAATGCTCTGTTGCTCTTCCTGTTAAACCAGACGCGACTCCTTCTAGCTCAACATTACCTTACCCTGCTGGAGATGCATTTAAGCCACCTAGCCTCAGCATACAGCCTATCAAAGCTACCACACCACCTATGAATCCAGGTCAAGAACTAAGTTTACATCATAAAATAATTGGTGCTAGGAAAATCATTTCGAATCCTGAAAAACGTCAACCCAAAAAATTACCAGAACTACCGTTCTCATCAAATAGCGAACTTATAGTTCGACAAATAAATCACAAACCTAGATCTCCATTTATTTCTAGGCCAACTCCAGCTGTTCCTTGCAAAGATGTTGTAAATTTCACTCATAACTTTCCTACACCTGAAGTAGAACCAACAAAAAGTGTTATCCCACCACATATACAAGGTGACAAACTCAAGCCACTATCTGAGCTTAAGGCACAACCAGATCGAACCTTTGATCATTTTTCTTCTCTTTTTTCATCCCTCAATATACTTCAACGGAATGTAGCTTGGATGCTCCGCTTCGCACCGAAGTGTCGACCGTGCAAATTGTCCGAACCACTTTCTACAGGCCCTTCAGTCATGTCAGAACTACATGAAGCCTTGCTCACTATTGGTTTACTAACCCAAGCGGAACACATTTCTAAATTACTGCCCGAATTCCGAGCTGATATACCGGTCAAGCCACTTTGCACCCTCATAACCTTCGTCGATACTCTAGGAGTCCTCAGGGTGGGCGGCAGACTTGAAGACATCGACCAGTAGAGTCGTGGCCTTCCTCTTTCTCCAAGGCTGTTGCCTTCCTCTTTCTCCAAGGCTGTTGCCTTCCTCTCAGTCCAAGGCTGTTGCCTTCCTATTTGTTTAAGGCTATTGCCTTCCTATTTGTTCAAGGCTGTTGCCTTCCTATTTGTCCGAGGCTGTTGCCTTCCTAATTGTTCAAGGCTGTTGCCTTCCTATTTGTTCAAGGCTGTTGCCTTCCTAATTGTTCAAGGCTGTTGCCTTCCTATTTGTCCGAGGCTGTTGCCTTCCTCTTTGTTCAAGGCTGTTGCCTTCCTATTGTTCAAGGCTGTTGCCTTCCTATTTGTTCAAGCCTGTTGCCTTCCTAATTGTTCAAGGCTGTTGCCTCCCTCTTTCTCCAAGGCTGTTGCCTTCCTATTTGTCCGAGGCTGTTGCCTTCCTAATTGTTCAAGGCTGTTGCCTTCCTCTTTGTTCAAGGCGGTTGCCTTCCTAACTGTTCAAGGCTGTTGCCTTCCTCTTTGTCCAAGGCTGCTGCCTTCCTATTTTTTCAAGGCTGTTGCCTTTCTCTTTTTCCAAGGCTGTTGCCTTCCTCTTTGTCCGAGGCTGCTGCCTTCCTATTTGTTCAAGGCTGTTCCCTCCACTTTCCTTTTTTTTTTTTCATTTATGGTTTTTCATCTCTAACAAGACCAGTAAGCATCATTGCGGAATGATTTTCTGTATTGTATAATTTTACACCCAGTTGGGTTCTTATATTTTACTTTGTTTCATTTTCTTTCCTTTTTACTTTCTCGATTTCTTGTATATTGTTTTCCTGCTGGACCACCCACCATTCACCATTTATAAAAAATTTTTCTTTAGTTCTAAAATTGGATTGTCATTCCAATTTTGGTGGGCGGTATGTTCACGCCATTTGGCGTTCTTTTTATAAATAAATTAATTCCATGCAAGATAAATAGGTAAAATCTTAAAATAGCACATTACACCTGATCTAGTGGTTGTTAGGGGCAACCAACGTTTCACTATTTCACATGTGGCACTTGTTTTTAGTCTAGTCTTGAGCGAGCAGTCACACAGATCAGTCACAGGTTCTTTTGTTTACCCCAGCTATCCAGCTCAATTTTAGCGAATCTAGTTGAATCTAGCTGAATCTTGAAAAGTTATCTACTTTCCGTTGCATTATTCTATTCATGTTTTCATAAGTAACGCCCGTTTCACCTGCAATTAAGTGTGAATTCCCCTGGAGGATCTCTAAATCATAGGAATCCACCTGGAAGGACGTTACCAGCTTCTTTTGGTATTTGAGCGCGCTCTAGGAGCCAAGGTTTTATCGACGAAGTTGCCCGGCCTGCGTCTTGGGTAAGTAACTTTTATTTCTATGTTTTGGATTTCTTCATATTATTTCTCTATTGTTGCGAACTCTTTTCAAATTACAACATACAGTCCACACCCAGAGCGAGATTTGATTCAACGAAATCTGCACTTACTTTTTAAGAAATTTATAACCGAACTTACGAGCTTGTCTCAACACACACACTAATTTTTAATATAATTATATTTTTTTCTTAATATTTTAAATTATTTTGTTGTTATTTTGTTTTCCTTGCAACTTGTATATATGTAAATTTTAATAGTTTTCTTTATTTATTTGTTATTGTTATCGTATTCATATTTTTCCTTTCATTTAATTCATTATTGCAAGCTAACTCCTAATTTATATCCATTAATTTTTTATTATCATTTTTTAATTAAATTTTAATTGGATTCTGCTCTAACAAATTATAGTTTACATTTTATTTTCTGTATCACTACTCTAAAGGAACTAGTCCCAGAATAAATACGGATTTTTATCAGTTTTATTACTATATGTAGCGATGCTATCAAGATTGATCAATAAATTAAATAACCGCAATTATCGATATATCGATGAACGTTGTATGTTGGAAGGTTATAGTGAGGTACGGTTGATAGTGTACTAGTGTGAAACGCTTCTGTGTATTACCTTTGTAATTGTTAGTGTAATTAAAAAGGAATATAACTTAATAAAAGTGTTTAATTGAAATAATTGAACTTATTTTGCCCGACGAGGTAACATTGGTGACCCCGATAGTAAGTAAAAAAATATTACTTAACCTTTTTTGATTTTTTTAATTTCTTAGAAGAAACTTTTTAAAATTGATATAAGATCGGAAATTCAGACGACGATAAGCCATCTCATAAATCCGAGGTAAGCGAAGCAATTGCAACGGACAGAAGGATCCCACCGTTTTGGAAATCAGAACCTGAACTCTGGTTCATCAGGGTCGAGGAAGTTTTTTCAAGGGCCAAGATTACCAACAGTGGGACGAAATTCGAAATAATTATTCCGTTATTAGACCTCGAAATAATTAAACAGGTTTCAGATTTGGTTAAGAAACCCAGTGCTCAACCCTATGAGGACATTAAAGACAGGCTTATCTCAGTCTATGCCGAATCTGATAGTAGGCGTATACAACGATTACTAGAAGGTAAGCAACTTGGGGATGAAAGACCGTCTCAATTTTTGCGAACCATGAGAAATATTGGTGGCGATTTAGTATCGAACGAATTATTAAAAACACTGTGGTTGCGTTCTCTGCCGTCACACACTCAGGCTATACTTCTGGCTACGAATCACGAAAATTTGGACCTCCTTTCTAGTATAGCCGATAAAATCCACGAAGTCGAACCTGCTGCAAATATCTCCTGTATAGCTTCTACCTCACAAAGTAGGAATAGCTTAGAAGACAAGGTAGATGCGCTCGCAGAGCAAGTTGCCGCTCTTGTTGCTAAAGAAAAATCTACAGAAAGCAGCAGTAGGAGTAGAGACCAGCGAAAACGAAATCGGTCTTCAAGCAGAAGTGATAAAAATCTTCCAGCAGGGTGGCTTTGTTTTTATCATTTCAAATTCAAGGAGAAAGCTCGCAAATGCGTGCATCCTTGTGATTGGAAAGATGGTAACAAGAAACCGGGAAACTAGTAAGCGGGCCGGAAGTGGCGTTAACCGGTACCGCCGACACCCAACGCCGCCTATTCATTAAAGATCAGCGGTCAGGACGGGTATTTCTAATAGATACAGGTGCTTCAATTTCAGTCATACCTCCGAATAAGATGCTGAAGCCGGAACCTCAAGATTTCACCTTGTATGCAGCTAACTCCACGAAAATAAATACCTACGGTATCCGAGAAGTTCAGTTGGACTTCGGATTGGGATTTTTTTATGGCTGACGAACCTAAGCCAATTATTGGTGCAGATTTTATGTACAATTACAATTTACCAGTAGACCTTAAGGGAAAACAGTTAATTGATAAAAATTCTGGTTTAATGTCGAAAGGAAGAGTTGATACTGGAGATTTCGTTCCTGCTAGCATCTCCGCAGTACCAGGCAATCACCCTTTAGCTGAAATATCCGGATATAACCAGGCCATCCGCAACCAAGAAACTGGTTAAGCATACCACTGAGCACCTTATAGAGACGACAGGGAGACCAGTCTTTGCTAAAGCACGTAGACTTCCACCTGAAAAGCACCTGCAAGTAAAAGAAGAATTTAAGCGCATGGTGGAGCAGGGGATCTGCAGACCATCTAGCAGCCAGTGGTCTAGCCCTTTACATGTGATTACCAAGAAAGATGGTTCTATCAGACCGTGCGGGGATTACTGTCGGCTGAACGCTCAAACCATACCCGACCGATATGGAGTCCCGAACCTAATGGACTTTAGGAACAATTTACATGGAAAAAAATGTTTTTCACGCCTGGATTTGGTCCGAGCATATTACCACATACCAATTAAGAAGGAAGATATCCCAAAGACTGCAATAACCACTCCTTTTGGTCTCTTTGAATTTAAAGTAATGTGTTTCGAGTTGCGTAGTGCTGCCCAAACCTTTCAAAGATTCATGGATTACAAATTTAGAGACCTTCCATTCTGTTTCGTTCTTATTGATGACATCCTTGTAGCTTCAAACAACTTAGAGGAACACCTGTTACCCCTTGAAAAAGTTTTTAATCGACTTGATGAAAATGGGCTGACGTTAAGTTGTGAGAAATGTGAATTCATGGTCAGTGAGGTAGATTTTTTAGGATACCACATCACCTCTGATGGAATCAAACCGCAGTTGGCTAAAGTGCAGGCTATTACGGACTACCCCCAGCCACAAGATGTGAAGTCTTTGCGCCGTTTCCTCGGGATGCTAAATTTCTACAGACCTTGCATTCCAAAGGCAGCTACTGTGCAATCTCCATTAAACCGGTATTTACATGGGGATAAGAAGAACGACAAGACTCCGATTCTCTGGAACCAGGAAAGTATCACCGCTTTTGAAGCGAGCAAAAACTGCCTGAAAGAAGCAGCTCTTTTAGCTCATCCTAAATTGGAGGCAGACTTATCTTTGGCATGCGATGCCTCGAACTACGCAATGGGCGCCGTTCTTCAACAAAGGGATGGAAAAGATTGGGTGCCTTTAGGATTTTTCTCTAAGACCCTATCCGATAGTGAGAGAACCTATTCAGCCTATGACCGGGAATTGCTTGCTATTTACTCGGCAGTCCACCATTTCAGACCTGTTATAGAAGGAAGGCCGTTTTCAATTTGGACGGATCACAAACCTTTAATTTATGCAATGCACCAGCGTCCCGCTACTGCATCGCCTATACGAATTAGGTGGCTTAATTTTATAAGCCAATTCAGCACAGATATAAAACACGTCGAAGCAGATCAAAATTTGGTAGCAGACGCGTTATCGAGAATGGAGGAATTAGATCTCAATAATGATATGGATAGGTTAGTTTCGCTGCAGAAGGAAGATCAGGAGATCGAAATGCTGAAAAATCAGCCGAATCTTCAACTCAAGTTACTCAATATTTCCGGATATCCTCAGCCAATAATGTGCGAAACATCGACACCCTCTGCACGAATTTACCTCCCCAAGTCACTGCGAAGGGGTATGTTCAACGCGGTGCACAACCTGAGTCATCCAGGCGTGAACGCCTCGAGAAAACTAATGGTTAAAAAATACTTCTGGCCTAAAATGAACAAAGATGTTTCTGATTGGACTAGAAGCTGCATACAATGCCAGAGTGCAAAAGTAACGAGACACACGGTGACCCAAGTCGGAACTTTTGAACAAGCTGGACGGTTCGATCATGTGCATATTGATATTATTGGGCCTTTACCACCTTCCCAAGGAAAGAGGTATTGCGTCACGATGATCGACCGTTTTACGAGGTGGCCTGAGGCTGTAGCCGTTGAAGAAATCACTGCCGAAGGCGTAGCCCTCGTCTTTTACGAAGGATGGGTTTGCCGATTTGGAGTTCCATCCAAAATTACAACAGATCAAGGAAGACAGTTCGAAAGTAATCTTTTTCACAGACTCACCCAATTCCTTGGCACGCAGAAAATACGTACGACACCATATTATCCTCAAAGGAATGGATGTATAGAACGTTGGCACCGGTCTTTGAAAGCAGCATTGATTGCACACTTCAATGCGAGTAACTGGTCAAGGATATTGCCCACTGTTCTCCTCGGACTTCGCGCGAACATCAGATACGACATAAACTTCAGCGTTGCAGAAGCTGTTTACGGGCAAACACTTAGATTACCTGGAGAATATCTTTCCGTATCACCCTGCAGGTCTGACGTTCCAGAATTTGTGCAAAACCTAAAGGATTATATGTCGAGTCTACGTCCGGCAAAATTTCGAAAAAGTAATCGCAGCATTTTCCTTCATAAGAGCTTGGAAAACTGTACTCACGTATTTTTACGTGATGACAAAGTGAAGAAGTCTCTATCCCCACCGTATAATGAACCATACCCAGTTCTAAGCCGTACAGACAAGTTGTGCACCCTAAAACTTCCTAACCGAGAACTTACTGTCTCGTTGGAAAGACTAAAGCCCGCATTTTTAATATTCGACACAGAATCAGCAACAGCCTTACCACAAGGCCCTCGGATAACAAAGGATCTGCTTAGTGAGAAGAAAACTAAGGAAGAACCTAAGACACGACCGGTTCTGAGGAACAAGTGTAGAACAACTACAAAGCCTAACATCAGGTGTATGGATGCGGTTATTTAAGGGGGAGCCCTGTAGCGATGCTATCAAGATTGATCAATAAATTAAATAACCGCAATTATCGATATATCGATGAACGGTATGTTGGAAGGTTATAGTGAGGTACGGTTGATAGTGTACTAGTGTGAAACGCTTCTGTGTATTACCTTTGTAATTGTTAGTGTAATTAAAAAGGAACAGAGTTGTAAACTTATTAAAAGTGTTTAATTGAAATAATTGAACTTATTTTGCCCGACGAGGTAACACTATATATTGTTTAAATTATACATTCTTTTTATTTTAATTTTTCTAATTATTATCCTAGCAATCCTCTTAATCCAGTTGGTAATTAATTAAAAACTTTTTTTTATTTACAATAATCAATTAGTCGAAAGAAATGCAAAAATGCCGAAAAATAATTTTGTCCAGCTAGCTCCTACTAATCGAAACACTGTGCGTCGCTCTAATTACGGCAGAGCGCGATAGTGTGATAAAACGCCACTTGTTCATCAGGGATCTTAACTAATCACTGATGTTTTTGATTGATGCTGGTGCTGACTTTTCAGTTATACCTCCATCATCTCAGGAACCACACCATAAAATGAATAATACCTCCTTTCGGCAAATAGCACTCCTATCCCATACTTATGGCAAGAAAATCCTCAAACTAAAATTAGGACTTTCCTTGGGTATTTACAACAGCCAAACTAACCCACCCAATCAATGGTGCTGACATGTTGAGCCATTATGGGTTGCTCGTTGACTTGAAAGGCAGACGTCTGGTAAATCAGGTTACTTCTCTCACAGTTTCTTGCATAACAAGTAATATTGTTAGGTTGGTAACCATTCGTATAACCTGTGGGTTACCTCCTGTGAAGTAACATCATGTATTACTGTATTCACGTGTAATAAAGTTAACATTGTTTTATTTAATAGTCTATCCAAACATGGCGCAGTCAAGACCGTTTTAGTTTGAACTTTAAAAACGCGAATTAGGGCATGATTTTCTCCATGGAATTCACCAAACCTTAAGAATTCGACGTCATTGTCGACAACCTCTCCGAGAGTTTTAAAAGATTACAGACTGAAGTAGAAGTTTATTTTGTAGCCACAACTGTAGTTTTAAAATGAGTAGAAAACCCTTGGCAACGTCGTCCTTCGGGAGGGACGGTAAATAGGGGTCCTGACCCTTAATGATGTCAGGTACTCGTTAAAAAACCCTATCCTAATTACCTAAGCCAAAATGTAGAGCTCAAACTGCAGCATCGTCCGATTAGCCATAGCATCTAAGTGACGTTAAATGAAAAACAAACAAACAGAAACGCCTATACCTCGTATCTAGAGGAAGGCATTATACTTTGTGGTTATTTAGAGTTTATCGAAAACAAGAATTGGTCTAAACTTTGGTGAAAAGCGAGTGTGTTAAAAATCATCTGAAGAAACAATTTCATAAAAAAAAAATCTTTTTTTGTTTCTTTATATCACACATGTAGCAACAATATGAGCTATTATTATTCAATGGGAATCATTTAAAAGCCTTAAAGCTTTACCTTATTTATTATTATTATTTATGTGTGACCCTTATTACTATGCACTTCGGCCTAAAAAGGCCCATTGTGCTTGAGTCCTAAAAATCCCTAATATAGGTCTAGACTTCTGAGAAATTTTAAATAGTCTTTAAACCTCAGTTCTTGAAGTTCCTTGTATCCACCGGGGCCAAGGTCAAATGTCCTCTTTCGACTTAGTGCTGTACATTCAAAGAGGACGTGCCAGGGGGTTTCGTCCTCCTCTTTGCACCATCTGCACCTAGGATCTTGTTCAATGCCCAGACGATGCATGTGTTTCCTGAGTTTACAGAGCCCAGTGATGGTTTCAACCATACTTTTGAGGTCGGTTCTCGACGAGTGAGCAGCTTCTTTCTTGATTTTATCAGAAAGATTATCATTGGGATCCTTTATGAAAAGTTTTGTATGCCTTATCTTGGCTCTATCCCAACGTGTTTTTATCTTCCTCTTGGCTAGTTTATTAACTGTATCCTTAGCCAGGGGAAGGGGGACCCCGCACCATGGTTCTGGTCCAATAGGAGCAGTAACTGCTCCTTTCTTAGCCAATTTGTCGGCCCTTTCATTTCCTGGAATATTACTGTGCCCAGGGATCCAAAATATGTTAACACTGTTATGTACAGCTAGTTCATCTAGTCTTAGACAGCATTCCTCCACTAGTTTGGAGTTTGTTACTGCATTTTGTAATGCATTGCATGCTGCCTGAATGTCAGTGAGAAAGTTAATTACCTTATTCTTGTGGTCCTTCATAGCGAAGGCACCTGCAAGTATTGCCCATATTTCCGCTTGGAATACAGTGGGTGTCGTGCCCAGAGCTAAGTAATGACCCATGCCCTGACAACCCCTAAACCAGAATCCCGATCCGGCACCAAACTCCCCTTTGGATCCATCCGTATACACATTTAGACCATTGGGTGGATTAAAGCAATCATTCTTGCTTTTGCAAATCGCCTGTATATTAACGTGAAATCTTTTGTCGAAGTTATATTTGTTCAGCATTGAATCAGAATGCTTTTTTAGATCTACATTTTGCTCGATTATATCAAAGACACTTCTGTGTCCAAAATCGTTGGTGGGTTTTGTGACCCCTCCTATTTTTACTAGCCTGTAGGCTGTCTTCAATGCCTCTGATTCAATTAGAATGTCAAGAGGAGTTAAATCAAGTATAGTTTCCAGTGAAGCGGTAGGGGTGGTTCTCATGGCCGCAGTGATCATGATGCACCCCAGCCGCTGCACCTTCTCCAACCTTGATCTATTTTGTTGGATACCAGCTTTGTACCACCAGGCTATTGAGCCATAGGTTAGCACAGGTATAACTATTGCTGTGTACATCCAACGAGCCATCTTGGGGCTAATTCCCCACTTGTTGCCACAGAGGCTCTTACAAGTCCACATAATTCTTGTGGCTTTCTTGGTAACATAGTCGATATGTTCATTCCAGTTTAATTTACTGTCCATAATAACACCGAGGTATTTAACCTTCTTGCTGAATTGAATACTCATCCCTTTCATCCTAGGGGGGTTGAGTTCCCTCAATATCCTTTTGTTGGTAAAAGGTACAATTACCGTTTTATTAGGATTGATGTTCAATCCTACTCTCGTGCACCATCTCACCACCATTCTTAGTGCCATTGTCATCAACTCTGAAATAGTTTGTTGGTCAAAGCCCTTGATGATAATTGCCATGTCATCTGCATAGCCTATCGCTTGGAAACCCGCCTCATTTAGGAGGTGTAGTAGTTCGTCCACTACCAGGTTCCATAGGAGTGGGGAAAGGACACCTCCTTGGGGGCAGCCTGCGGCTGCTTTAACCTTTAGGTGATAATTGCCCATATTGGCTTGAATGACCCTATTCTTTAGCACAGCAATAACCCAAATTGCAATGTTTGGTCTAGTGCCGTGCCTTAGTTAATATATGAGTAGGGGTATTATCAAATGCCCCCTCTATATCTAGAAATGCTCCGAGCGCGATTTGTTTCCACTGCAGAGCATCTTCTATTTGGTCCACCACTGCATGCAGCGCAGTGTCGCAAGATTTGCCCTCTCTGTATGCATGTTGATGCAACATTACTAATCCATCACTGAGATGTTTGTCCCTGTTATATGTATCAAGAATTTTCTCCATTGTCTTCAGCAAGAATGAGGAAAGACAAATGGGGCGATATGATTTGGGTTCATCATATGTTTCTTTCCCTGGTTTGGGAATAAATGTGACCCTAACTTCTCTCCAAGCTGTTGGGATATAATTATAGTCCAAGCAGCCCTGGAATAGAGTGGAGAGCCTACCTAAGATGATTTCAAGACCCTCTTTTAGCATGGCAGGATAAATTCCGTCAAAGCCTGGTGTTTTGTATGGCTTGAGGTTTTTAACTGCCCATTTTATGGCGCTGGTATTGAAGATTTCACGGACTGATGTCCAGTCCGCTTTGCACCTATCCTCAGGGAGGTAGACCTTCGTATCCGAGGTTGTAAGCTTGCTCCCCGGGAAGTGCGATTCCAGCATAGCAGTTATGGATTCTGTAATGTTCATGGGATCTCCATTTGGTTTCTTTAGGGAGCCCACGGTATTACAGTAGTTGCTCTTAGAGAGTATTTTATTCATGCGGGCGCATGTATTCCTATTATTAATTTCCTCACAGAACTGTCTCCATGAGTTCCGTTTGGCTTTCCTAATGAGGTTATGATATTCAGTTAGAGCGTGTCTGTATTCGATCCATTCACCAGTCCTTTTTGCTTTATTGAAAAGTATTCTGGTTCTAGATCTTGACTTCTCTAACTGCATATTCCACCAGGGTGCATTGCAGTTTGACCCTTTAGTGGTTGTTCTACAGTTATCCTTGAATGCAGTGATAAGTGCCTTAGTCAGTAGTTCATTTAAGAACTCCAGCTGGTAGGTATTAGAAGCCAAACGGGGACATTCTTTAATTAAGTCTTTAAGATTTGTCCTAAAGCCTTCCCAATTTGTATTTCTGGGATTTCTATAGGTTTCAGGCTTTGAGATTGTGGCCTCAAGTTCCCACCTAATATATTTATGATCAGAACTGGAAAAGTCTTTAGAGACATGCCAGTTTGTAATATTTATCATTCTAGTTGATTTAAAGCTCAGAGTGAGGTCTATGACCTCCTGTCTGTTAGAAATTTCAAAAGTTGGTGTGCTACCTTTGTTAACTATGTCTAGATTATTAACTAGCAAATATTCCAAAAGGGACTCACCTCTACGGTTAGTATTACTGCTGCCCCAGATGTTATGATGGGCATTGGCGTCCGCCCCAATAATTCCCATCGTTTCCTGTCTTTTGAGATAGTTAACTGTACTCTCAAGGCAGGTCGTTGGGACTTGTTCCTCAAATGGGAGATACAATGACTTCCTGGCCCCCTAAATTGATCATTACTGCTACAGAATCTCTGAAACATAATGACCACATTGGAAAACAATTTAATTCTATTTTTGCAAGGATGCAGGCTCTGGGCCTTGGGCAGTTTGCTTGGATAAGTCTATATCCCTTCAGGCCCAGTCCTGCAATCCTGCTATTTTTGTTAATCCACGGCTCTTGTATAAGTATAATATCAATGCCATGACTTACCACATATTGCTGCAGAGTTCCACTGGCTGCCCTGCAGTGATGGAGATTTATCTGCAGCAGCTTGATCAATGAAATGAGGGGGGATCACCCCCGGGATGTGGTGGAGTTTCCTCCTTTCCACTGCCCGGGGACGGTTTGCGGCGTACGGGCCCGGCCGCGCCCACGGCCTGACGCCCCACTCCGCAATCCCTCCTGCCTCCGTGCTCCGTTCGCTGCCGCCTGGTACCAAGCTTAGCAGTGACAGATGCACTTTGGCCCGAAGTGGATCCGGGCACGGTGACGCCAGCCGCCGACACAGCCGCTCTCCCGCCGCCCGTTGTTTTTCCCACCTGCCACCAGTCTTCATATCATCCACAGCTGCTTCCAGTGTGGGTGCGTCTTTTCCTGGAAAAAATTTTACCTGTAGGTTGTGGAACCCGTGGTAGATTCTTCCATTCTTCTCCTCAATGGCTTTAGCCACAGATTCAGGAATGGATGCCACAAAGTACATCCCATGTTTATGGGTCTTGTTACCAAGAATCTTCCATCTTTCAGTCTGCAGGCCTGTATTCTGTACCTGCAGATTCTGTAGGCATTCCTTAATACCTTCCACTGGGTTTGGTATGAAGGTGCCTATCTTCCTGAAACCCTCAAGTTCTTTGGGGTCGCAGGTTTTCAGCGGTGCTCCCTCCCATGGGGAGAGCTCCGCAATATTGCTAACGAACCACTCCCTGGTGGACTCGTCCTTGCAGTTCACCACGAGTGCTCCGTCTCTCAGGGATTAGCCGTTGAAGCCAACGGGGGTTTGTTCAACCTTCCTCTCCCTCATTCTTTTCAGGAGCTTGAGCATAAGGCCCTGAAAATCTTCATCCTTCAGTTTCTGATGAGGGTAATCTGTGTGGGCAACTGCAACCTTGATGCTTGCGGCTGCTCCACTGTAATCCATTTTTGGTTTCTTCACCGTTTTGTAAGGTGAAGGAGTCTCCTGCTTCTCCCTACCTCTCTTCCTCTCATCCTTGGATGTTGAGGGTTGAGTTTCGGTGGGAGTCGCCTTTTTCTTTTGCCGTAGAAAGTTCTTCCTCTGGCTATGCGTCATATTCTTCCAGACTTCGTCTGGAAGTTTGTTTGTATTGATCTCAGAGGTGGTTGCCAGCTGCTGTGCAGGTGGTTCCCTTTCCTCTGCGAGGTCTGAGACCTCTTGTTCTAGGTTTGCCATCAGTTCAGAGACCGATTGGCTAATTACTGACGAGTCAGTCGTATTGGACTCCATGGAGTCCTCATTTATTTTATTGTTTATATAATTTGGGTTCATTTTGTTCCCACGAGTAACAAAGGTAATAAAAGGTCACCTATAGCAGAGCCTTGTTACTATAGGAAGGCATTTATTGAAACCGGAGGTCGCCCAGGTGTCCGGAGTTCGCATAGTAGGACTGAATCACCCTCAGCCATTCATCCAATAGCCTATGCAGTTCCGCCTGGATTGGGGTATGTTTATCGACTTCCCAGTCTAGTTCCGATGGGTTTCGTCAGTGAGGAGGAACTCCCCACTGTGCAGGGGTACCACGTGCAGGACGAGGCTCTTCACCTCGCATGGGTTCTGGTACTAATAAAAATTTCTCAGAAGCCAAGACCAATCGGACTGAGAGATGCCTATCTCCCTGGGTGCTTTGTGGCTACCCTTCACCCCCTTATTTATTATTACTTGTATTGTTATTCTAAAGGGACTTGACCGAGAATAAATTAAGACTTTATTATTGATTATTTAAAGACAATCTTTATATAATGGTTTTATTGTTATTTACTCACCAAATCAAGATGAATAGGGAATTTATAAACAACATAAGATACACTGATGACACACTCGTGCCTTCCAAAATTATAGACCAAGTAAAAATCTTATGGAGAGGATTCAATGAGCCAGCTAGAAAAGTTTAATCTGATAACGTAGATTCATATGCATGCCTTGGAACATCTATAAACTCAAGAAGGCTTCAGAAAGTTGAAATACGTTCCAGAATTGAAACCAATATTCTGAAATTTGAGAATTGTACACTCACAGCAACACATCTCTTCCACTAAAAATTTTAAAAATGCTACATATTTTGCTGTTTGGGGTAGAGGCATCGCCATTGACTAAAACTCTAATGAAAAGGCTTGAGTGTTTGACATGTGGATATACCGGCGCATTCTCAAAACATCGTGCACTGAACAGATGCAAAATGTAGATGTACTAGACAAGAAACAAAAAGGGAGTAGCATTCACAATTAAAAAGAAGAAGATAAAATATCTCAATCATCTATGAAACATGACAGATACCGATTTATAGTCGTTGGAAAGACTAGGAGGGACCGCATCAGAAATGAGAGGATAAGAGAGGAACTAAAAGTGACCGAGCCAAGGGATTCTATAAAGAACCGACTACTAAAGTGATTTGGCCACGTCTGTCGGATGGATGAAGAAAGAGAGAGCCAAAGAAGGCGATGGACGCTACATCCACTGGGAGGACGCCGAGAGGCCATCCCAGAGTTTCCTATCAGCGTATCGGAGAAGAGAGAGGCAAGGCATCCAGGAAATGAGACAGCTGAGTAGAGACCGAGAGACATGGCTGGGTGGTGGGAGAGATCGAGGGTGGAGACTCCTCGACGCTAGCACTGGCATAAGAGGAAGTCGAAGAAGAAGAAGAAGAAGAACATGAACGAATTTTAATTAAAATTTTATTGTAGAAAACTCCTTTCAGCAGGTATTATTATACCTAATTCGACTGATTTGTCTTCTCAGATGACAGGATAGCCATTCCTTATTTTTCGAACTCCAAACTAAATCTAATATGATTTATAATAGCAGCATGCATTTATTTAATCAAATACTCCATTTGATAAATTTCATAGAGTGAGGTTGCTTTCTCTGATTAATTTCTTTGGATTAATGTGCATCATTTGATCTTTGTTGGAGTGTTTTTCCTTCTTCTTTTTTTTTGGCTTTTTTGTAGCTCCTGATAAGAGATAGAAGTAGCTCAACGGTAGAGCGCTGTGTTGCTATGTTGTATATCCCACAAGTGGACTTCTATGGTTTTCTAAGGGATCGGAGTGGCTCAGCGGTACAGGGTTGAGTTGCAATGCCGAAGGTCCTCCTGGGTTCAAATCCCGATGCTGTCAAGACTTTTATTTAATCTTTTAGCAGCTGGAGATGAATCCTAAGGGATCTAGGACCCCCTTGGACCTCACCCAGAATCTATAAAGTGGGTACCCTGAAATGCGAGAGAAAAAAAACTGTTGGTTAAGCATGATCGGGCAAAAGACTCCCTCTAGACCCTTGTTTCTAGAAACAGTACAGTCTACTCCATGTACTCAACCTAAGACCCTCGTGGGCTGTAGAGGGCAGGTTTTATGTATGTTCTAATGATTAATTAATTAACTAAACTTTGTTTGAATGGTTAGTTATCCTTTCCATCCATTCCAGTATTATAGAAACTTGAGACGTTTATTTTTTTTTTAGAGTTTTTCAATTGAATTCTAATTTATTTACGTCCATTTTAAAGAAATCGTGTTTTAATGTTGTCTAACTTAGGAGTTATTTTAGAGAAAATTTGTATACCAATAAAAAATAGGAAAATACGACAGTTTTAATCATCATAAACAATCACAATTACTTTCCGAACAGAAGCGGAAGATAGTGACGAAAAGGAAATTGAGATATCCGGATCGAAGCTTGAGCTAATTGTGTAGCCCCCTCTTTCCCTTGGCGGATATCAATTCCAACGAGGTAAGAAGTTCTCCTTGCCAGAAATAGGTTGTGAACTTAAACCGACCCCTCTCCAGGAAGTTTGATTGAGTTTTTGTATGCAAATGACCTTGGATGGGTACTTCATCCCTTGTGAATGCTCCTAGTTCAAAAACTTTAACCCGAGGGTTAAACGCTTCTGCATCATTCATATGTATGGATAAGTTCCTAAGGTAGTGAACGTCTCCTCTTATTTTATTTATTATTAAGTGGGCAGCCTTCAAATGGACAAGCGTGTTTAATTAGTACCTTATACATATAATTTGAGAGATCTGAAAGCATTTGTAAACTAAATTTTAATGGAATTTAAAGGCTGAAATACATAAGCATATATTCTAACGAACTAGATATGTTTCATTAATTAAGTAGTGTAGTCTAATAATTTTTTTTTCTAATTTTTCGATATATAAGACTTCTCGAAAATGACTATCCGCCGAAAACAGACTAAATAAAGTTACTGCCTGCAGCGGGGTTCGAACCAGAATTTCCGGCATCGCAACTCTACCACTGAGCCACTTCTTGAATTGGAGAAGGTTGTAAACAAACGAATATGTCTAGAAAATACTGCGGAAGGCAGGGAAGCCTGTCTTTACTCGCCACCAAGAGTCCAACAAACACCACCCAGCCATCAATGGGGTAATCAAAATGGGGTAATATTAGAAAGGTTACTCGATCGAAGGAGTCGATGCGAGTATTCGGGCCGGAGATAATGCAATGAAAAAAATACCACTCAAGAGATGTGGGACTTATGGTGATTCTAAGATTGGGATTGGTCAAAGATGAGGGTTACATTTTCAACAGAGGAGTAGAATGTAATGATTATAATTCAGTCATAGATTAAGATAGTTGTTAATAGATCTAAGATTGAAATCTGCTCATGCGGTGATCCAATCTAGGTCTTCATGAATCAAGCTTAACGATACACATAATTCAGAAGGAAAAAATGGTGAACTTATTTGAAAGCCATCAGCGAACGAGAAAGAAGAATTAATTTGTGGAGATTGTTATATACAGAAGTTGAAGAGAAGAGGAAATAAATGACCCTGGGCAATTCCTGAGGACAGGACAAAAGATAAATGCTGATTAGAAATGGCTACGGCTTGAGTATTTTGAGGGAGGATGGATTGAAGCTAGAGGATAGAAAAGTTGGGAAAACATAGTGTAGCAGCAATTCAGGCCAAAAAAAAAATAGTAACAGTAATCATGGTCTGCATCTTACCATAACAGCCGTTGGAATAAAGTTAACTCGGACACGCTTGAGAATAAGCCCAACTCGTCTCACCAACTCACACATTGAAAAAACAGCCACCTACCTCAAAATATATGCGTTTATGATCTAAGAATAAGCCTTTCAGCAAATAAACACAGTGAAAAATACAAATAAAAAATTGTAATAGTAAGCATTAAAAAAAACCAATAGTAAGAGAGTAAATTATATGCCCATTTTGAGGTCTTTATAACACTATTGTTCTGAAATTAAATGTATATCGCTCTCATTAAATCTTTAACATGATCCAAACCTTTAAATTAAATGTAGTCAATACCCAATAATACATACAGTAATGGCCTGTTATCACATTTCTCACTTTGCCGTTAGTGTTCATTTTTTTAATCAATCATGTTATGTTATTACTAATCTTATATCTTTCGTCTCTGTAAACGTAATTAATTTTCATCAACCTTAGCCTCGTATGCTATCTTGGCCAGCCTCTCTTTTTCTATTCTTATAACATGTCCGAACCATCTTAGACCATTTCCATTTCAGCCTTTTCTGCTGGCTCCACTCCGAGGTTTGATACAATGATAAGTTGTGAATTCGGTCTGGTTTCCTCTCTATTTTCTTAAGGAATCTTAAAAATGAGCAGTTTTTATTTAAGATTTTTATATTATTTTTATATTCAACATTTTCTTTATTTCAATCATTGATATTTATTAATTTGAGTAAGCATTCTAAAAATATAGAACGATAAATGAACACCCACCTAAATATTAATTGTTTTCGTTAATAAAACAGATAGTAACATTTCATAGTAAAAAATTGTTTCTATCAATAGAAAAAATTAAAAAGAAAATAATATGCATATAAGTTTAAGTGATATGAAAATCCCAAGTAAAAGTTGCAAATATAGTTTCCATAAATTCCAAACATAAGTTAATACCAAGGCTCTTTCAAGGATGCTGTTACCTACGATATTTAAAATATTTACACAGATATTCGAGGTCCAAGTCATCATAGCACAGGACAAGGGTACAAAACCCCTGGAAGATTACAATATTGGGAATGAAGATGAACACCGAAAAAAAAGTAATACATGGATACTATAAAGACGGGGTTTTACAAAGAAAAGTATTAAAAATTAAAAATGTTAACAACTCCAAGTATCTATGATCTGTTCTTCAAAAAGATAAATCATCTGAAGAGCATTTTGCATGAAGAATCGCAGAGGGGGGGAAGCTTTCGATATTCTGAAACCAGTCCTGTGGAGAAATTCCATCCTAAAAAACGGAAAAAATAATAATTTTCCATGGTGTAATGCTATATAGTAAGAGCCAAAAGGAATAGTCTGGCTGAACGGGCTGGAATCAAATTGTTACAATATTGCAAAGGGGGTCAAACAAGGAGACAGCCTAAGCCTTTTGTTATTCCTGCTGTTCATGGATGAAGTGGCATCCATTTGTAAGAGAAGAACGGACAGAATATTCCTGGGACATATGAATTTTAATTCTATACTGTACTACGCCGACAGCGTGGTATTAATTGCGGACTCTGTAGAAAAGTTGCAGCTGTCAGTCATAGAAATGGTATGAAAAGCTTCACAGAAAAGGGATGCTTAGAAATACCAACAAAAGCAAGATCCTCCAATGTGTAAGGAATAAAGACGATATACTGTGATGGAGAAGAATTAGAAGTGGTGGCAGTCTTCGCATACTTAGGTACAGTGATAAACGGATCTGGGAAAGTAGACGCAGATATATCAAACAGGATTAACGAGGCAAATGTAGTTTACTACCAGTTATATAACACTGCGATAGGAAAGAGAGAGGTAGGTAAGGATGTCAAGCTCCACATCTTCAAGACATTGTATCTGCCCATACTTTTGTATGGATCGGAGAGTTGGATAATAACAGACCGACAGGATAGCAGAATCGCCGCTGCCGAAATGAAATTTCTGCGGTGAACAATTGGGAAAACAAGGAGAGGCCAAGTTCGCAATAAAAGGATTTGTTTGAAACTGGAGATAGCCCCATTGAAACAGCTCCTAGAAACTCGCCAACTGAAGTGGTTTGGCCATGTTATAAGGATGGGTGACCACAGAGATCCTCTAAAGACCATGGAATATGTCCCAAATGGCAGAAGATCTAAGGGCCGCCCTATCTGGATGTTCTATCTCGACTATATTGATCGAGGGCGAGGGGGAAGGGCCTCCGACAGGCCAGGAACCTAGCTTGAAATAGAGAAGAATGGAATTCCTGGATGTATGTTCCTATACTGTGAGAAGGCACTAAAGAGGGAAGCTAAAGAAGAAGGAATGCTATATGGGCATGAAACATGGAAATTGAGAAGGGTAACCGGGATATCAAGAAGTGATGAGACACATGAATGGAAGATAGAATAATACCTAAATGCTCCTACACTGGTGTCTTGAAGGAAGAAGAAAAAGGAAAGGCCAAACAGGAATTTCATGGAGCAGCCAAGCTCAGGAAGATGTGGCAGGATATGGTCTGGTAGAAGTTGCGCTAGAAAGGAAGCCCTGTAGAGAAATACTGTTTTAAAATTTGCTTTAAGAAAACCATAATTTCAGGGAAAATCTCAATAAATAAAAAAATAATTTATATTATCCTTCTTGTTCTTTAGGCCAGCAGCCAGGGGTTTAAAGGTCGCATTAAATGAAGAGAGCTGCATTTTTGATATGTTTTTAGGGCATGCTTGAGTAGTTGGAATCCAAGTTTGCTACCGAAAAAACGGATGGGAAAACTATTAGTGGCTGAAAAACCTCGAAATTTTCGGAGCTCATTCAGTTATTGGCCTTATCGGAATATCTCCTAATCGGTGCGTTTTTGATTTTAAAAAAACATAAGTGACCATATTTAATTTAGATTATTTTTTTAGATTTACCGCTGCTGCGGTAGGATGTAGGTCATGCTGTTACTGTTTTTTTATTCTTTGTAGTTTTCTAGGATGGTTTTATTCCCACATGTCTTGCCATCTTTCTGAAATTTCCATTTTAAGAAGCCTACTAAGTTCTGATGGAGTGAGAACCGTGGAGCCTCGGTGAGGTAGTGTAAGTGACTCTCGGTCCTGGTCTGCGAGCTCATTACTCTTTATTAATGGCAACAATACTATTTTTTACTCCTTTTTCTTTTATTCTACAATATCTCCTATTCTGCAGATGTCTGGATGGCGATATATTGACAGATTTTCAATTTCATCGTTGTTCACACTTTTCTGAGACACTTCGGTTTCTGGATCGAGATCTAAATCGGTTTTGAATGATGGACGTTTTTTTCTTTTCTTTTTTTTCAGATCTTTAATCGAAGACTCTACGTTGTTTAGAGTTAATTTCCATAATATCTCAGCGACTATTGATGGCTTATTCAAGGATTCGTCACTTACCGCTGGTACAGTTAGGGGCGAAATAGGTAAGCGTTGGAACCACAATGATTGTAAAACTTAGTCGGTTATTTTATTACGTACAAGATTTCTAATATTCCTCAGTAACTGAGATGGTTAAGAATCAACTAACTTGACTTCCTTTAAACGTTTACGTAGTTTATGATCTTCACTTCCCGCTAACTACATTATTTTTGATTCCTTTTTCTTTGATTCAACAGTATCAACCCTTTTCTGAGGCTGCCTGGATTTTTGATATAATAGCTGATTTTGAGTTATTTTTAGGTCTTTTTTTTTTTATATATTGAACATGTAAAATTGAGAATACACAATACCAGACCAACCAATGGAAATACCAGCATACTAAGCCTACTCTTTCTCTGGTAGTTACTCTCCCTTATAGAAGATGGCATATAAGAGAGAAATCCATACCTGAGAGCCGTAAGATAGAACGGAGATAAGCGCAAGATGACACTTGTCGCTCATTAATCCAGTTTAGCCGGCGGATCTCGACTAACGCGGTTACGGCCGCTCTCGTAGGCTAACCCCCTTAGCCCTCTTATTAAGTTCCTCCCACAATCTCCTCTCAGCCGAAATCCCATTGTTGAGCCAGCAGGCCCCACGACCTCCTTTACCAAACAACTTTATCTAACTTAACTATACTTAAAAAGAGCTAATGTCTTTGTATTACCATCATCGATTACGTACAAATTTATTTTAATATCTAATTTTGCATAAAAAGCCATTATTTTTTCCATAAGCAGAAATATATACAACATTTACACTTTTTCAAGTAATCTCCAATTGAAATTATAATCAGAAATCATAATGACAGAAAAATGCATTTCCAATATACAATCAGGAAGCCTTACTTCTAAAATAAAAAAATACTTATTCATACTACTCCGATTTAAGCATCATCAGAATAGAAGAAGAAGAAGAATAAAATTAAAACTATATAAAAGCAACAAAATGGCAATCACGAAAACAACAAAAAAGTACGTGCCAACCGAAAGTCCAAAAAAAAACACTATTGATAGAATATCACTCCTCATTGACAATAATCTCCTCTCAGCCAAAATCCCACTGTAGAGCCAGCAGGCCCCACGACCTCCTTTACCAAACCAATTTATCTAACTTAACTATACTTAAAAAGAGCAATTGTCTTTGTATTACCTTCCTCGATTACGAACAAAAACTGGAGCAAAATGATTTCAGAACAACAGCTGATAAAGTTGGAAGAGATAAAATTGAAAAAAACAAACCTAACTGTACCACTAGAGCCCGTAAAGGATCTTGGGTTCAGTGCGAGGTAGAGTCTTTACTGTTTCTTGAACAATGGTTGAGCAGTATCTTCATCATCACTTGCTGATATCCCCTTATCATCTGAAAATTGTACTTTTCACTACGTATTTTTTGAATAATTTATTACCTAGTGGTGTTTCTACTCCATCTACATTTATTTTCCCATATGAATACATAACAAAAAAAACAGGAAATAAAAATAGGGCCAATAGTCCAGAAAAAAAAAAAACAGATGGATTTATCTCCATTTTTAGATTTGATGTAAAAAGTGCACCTGCTTACAAATTGATGTGTAGTTTTGAACTTTAAAGCCTGCTAACAGTCCCTTGATATTGCATGACACTGAAATTCGGCATAAGGTTATTTCTAAAATTTTGGAATTATTTAAATAATTTTAAAATCTCTATTCATTCATTTTGCCAAAATTAAAAAGTGATTTCGTTTCCATTTCTTCATTCAACTTGACACAAACAAACAGAATTCAATATTTATATTTGTTGTAGGTTTGAATGGGTAGCATAATTAGTAGAAAAAAAAGATTGTTGTTACGAACAATTTAAATGGTGTTATGGTATAACGGTATGGTTTTAGTATATGTTTTAAAGTTAATGTACCAATTTATTCAAGGCAAAACTAAAAAAAGTCTACTAATTATAAATTCATTCAATCAATAAATTGAAAATATGTAGTCAACAGAACAATATACTAATTTATGATTGTTTGCATTAAATTTCTAACAACGGCTTGGTCACATTGGAATTTTGGACATTTGGACATGGCTTTTTTGTTCTTGTTTTTTTTTTTTCGCCTCGAGCAATATCCCCTGTGTTAATTTCCACGTGGTTTATTCCGTTTACTTCCTTATGAAGATTTTTCATTTCAAATAAAACTCATTATACTGAATTCTATGCTTTGATCGTTTTTATTTTAGGTACCGATCATAAAGCTTATATATAGCAGCTGTTTTAATTCTTCTTAGACAAGTACATAAGTACTTTTTCATGCGTGCTCTTTTTTTCTTAAACACTAACAAATTATTATTTAGAGGATATAACCTGGATCTCACAGATTAAAATTATAGCCTCCGCCAATAATATTATTGATAACTACTCTGATTTTTTTAATGCAAAACTCTTATCATCCAACAAAAGCACTGTTATAGAAAAACTAAGAAAACAATTTATTTTCGAAAGATATAAGCCGAGCGTTTAACTCAAAGTACAATCCTCTTATAGACAGAGATGTACAAGATACTCTATACAAAATATCTGGAATACAAAATCCAAGATACTCTTAAATAAAGTATTTCAGATACGAAATACAAAATCATTTCAGGAATGGTATCTGAAATATTAGATACAAAATATGTATCTTTTAAATACTTTTTAAAGATAAAATACTTTTATAAGAAAACAACATTTTATTGAATTTAAGTTTCAATTGAACTTTGAAGTTTTTAATATGAATTATTTATGAATAGATTCCGTTGATCGCGCAACTCTTTTTGTACCCGTTTTATTTTAAAGAAAGGATGTGACACTGAGGCTAATATTGCATAATTGCTGCAGGCTCTTACTTCAAAAACTTATTAAAACGCCTATTTACATTTTCTTCAATAACATCTAGCGGAGAGCTGCAGTATTTTAGATTTTCTCTAATATAATTAGAGATTTGATGATATGTAGAATTTTTATTAGCTCAGGTAACAGACAACCATTGTAAATGTCTTTTTCCCCTTGCAAGCTTTGAATAACTTCTGCTATTGGCTTTAAACAGTCCACATCTTCACTTAAAAAGTGAATTCATTTTCCTTGAACGAAGGTAATTTTAATATTTTCATGGTTTCACTAAATCCGTTTTTCTCCTAATTTCGAACGGTTAAACGAAATTTAAGACGGTTCTGCACGGCTAAAAGATCTTGTATGGAATTATAATAGGAGTTCCATCGAGGTGCGCGTGGAGAAGTTGACTTTCCTGTCATCCCCAAACATATTTCACATGCTTTTGGTGATCTAGAACATAACAAAGTGCTTGCAGTTTCATATAAAAAGGTGTTTTACAATCTTGCTTCTTTGAAATCTGTATTGTCCATCAAATGCAAAGTGTGCATCGCGCATCTTTCATGTCCAGACAGAAGGCTATCACTTGCACTTTCTAGGCCTGATGTAGCATTTGGAAATCTGTAGTACAAGCAGTGAATCATCATCTTCATCTTCATTACCTTCATCGAGTGATGTTTCTGCAAGATATTCTTCATACGCATGTGAAGAAACATGTTCATTTTCAACTGTCTCTGAATCAGACTTCCCAAATAATTCGAAAGCCTTAAGCAAATTTTAACCGTTATCTGTAACTGTTTTAACAATTTTTGATATTTTCAGGGCATGGCCTGAATGTATATCAGCTATCATTTCTGCAACTTTATCATATGTGTGAGCCCCTTTGAATCTTCTGCAAGCAATCGCAACACTTTTCCTCTCAAAAGTCTTACGTTCAATCAAATCGAATGTAACACAACTAATTTCTTTTTGAGGAAGACTGAATATCAGCTGTACTGCACACAAGTTCGCCAATGTTCAACTCTATCTTTTTTTTTCTGAAATTCATTGTACTCATTACAAATTTCATTTTTAGCTGTACGACGGCACTTAACTTTTGGAGGCTTGTTCAGTTTTATCTATGGTGAAATTTTAATTAATGTCACCTTAGAATCTTGTCAAATTTGGTGAATAATTTTGGCATTTTAGCAAAAAGTATTTACAAAATACTAAGATACTAAACCAAAGGTATTTAAATGAAAGATACAAAATGAGTTTTAAAAATGTATTTTAGATACAAGATGAAAATACGTATTTTGTATCTAGTATCTGTATTTCAGATACTTGTATCTCAAATAAGTCACACCTCTGCTTATAGAAGTAATTGCAATTTTACTAACCCTAAGCCAGAAAAATATTTAACATTTAATATAAACATACAAAAATTAAGAACTGTTAGTCAGCTAAGAGTGTGTAACAATGAATATTTAAGAATACTTTATAGAAATCAATGTAAAGTGGTCAAAGTCAGGGGTCGGCAACCTTTTGAGTTGGAAGAGTCAAAAATTTACAAAATTTCAAAGTTTTTAAAGAGCACTAATTTTTTTATTGCCAACAATAAATAGTATTCGCATAAATAAAGTTTTATGATAAAAAAAACTAATCTATTTATTCATACATAAGTAGTGTTTCATTTAATTGTATTCATGCAAGAGAACGCTTGCTCGCATGAATATGTCGATCCGAAGATAGTCAGCACTCCAAATGCCAACATCTTCACATCACTGTAGCAATATGGAAGAATATTCCATGCGTCGAATATAAGTGCCCATAATGCACAATTTTCCATGTTTATAATTTAAAGCTATCCACTTTTATTACGTTACTTACGTATATTTATGGACCTCCAACTCTTCCAGTTCCAGAGAATTTTCAACTCTGTAAATTCACCACTCCAAAAAGCTTTACTTTTTAAATCGATCAATTGCATTTCTAGAGATTCAGTATCAATTCCAAATAACTCTATGTGGATTTCGTTACTATTTGTGTTGAGAAGATTTACTATGAATGCTAGAGTGGTTTCGAATTGCACAAATCTGTCAGCAAATTCATCTTTAACTTTTTTTAAACTGAAGTAATTCGTATCAACAGTTGCACTGGTTTTATCGCGATATTGCTTTAGAAATTGCAAATGAAGTAATTTACCGCTCTGAATATCTTCTGCAACAAGAATTAATTTTTCTTCAAAACAAACCAGTTCTAAAATAGTTTTATTAAATAACAACTTTTTAGGGGAGCGGCGTGGCTCAGTGGTAGAGCACTGAGTTTCCATGCCGGATATCATGGCTGAAATCCCGCTGCGGTCTCTTTGCATACCGAGATGGATCACATAGGATCTAGGACCCTCCTGGGGTTCACCCAGTCTCTATAAAATATTATAGGATACCCAAAATAAGGGGGGAAAATCTGGGGGTTGGACGTGAACTAGAAAGTCACCTCATTGTAGAACCGTTGTCCATGAAACAGTACTGTCTCTACCATGCACTGAACCCTAGAACCGTTCACGGGTTTTAGTTTTTGTCCATTCTCAATCTTGCTTTTTTAAGACAAGAAACTATGTCAGGTTCTCCATTTAGATCCTTAGGTTCTTGGCTCCTTTTCATGCGAAAACAATTTCCTTCCTTTCCTTCCTTGGTTTGGCCATACACTCTTCTAAGAATCTTTCTCTCCCATGTATTCAATTATTTCTCATTCTGTTTAGATAAAGTCCACGCCTCTCCACCATATATGACGACAGGACGAATTTTCGTCTTATATACCCTTATTTTGAGGCTACGGGGTATAGCTCTATTTCGGAACACGTTTCTGAGGGACCATAGCATCTGTTACCGTTTTCAATCCTCCCTTTTATTTCATGTTCCAGTCTGTTATCTTTTGTTGTAATGGTGCCAAGATACTTAAATTTCTTAAAATTTTCAAAACACCACCCTCTTCCTTGGAGATATCCACTGGATGAGAGCATGCATTTTGTTTTATCTTTACTTATAATGACCCCTACCTTCCTAGCTGCCTCTTCACATTCCGATAATGCTTCCAAGAGCACGTTTTCATTTCTTGTCATTCACCTTATAGAGAGGATAAATACATTAACGCAAATAAAGGACAAGTTTTCTTTAGAACATTCTTATATTAGTTACTTGACCAAAAAGCCGAATCGATTGTTTAATGAAACTCCCCACTATCGAATGAACAAACCAAAACATTAATCATAGTAATTATTGACATTATCTAACATAGTACGCGATAACTCTTTTTTAATTATTAACTGTAATGTAAAAAGAACTGATACCATATTGATAGTATCAGTATTAATATGTTTATTAAATCCATTTGGGTTTTTTAACTCTATCACTCCGATTTATAAACCATTTCTTTTATTGACCAAGTAATATTTTATCGGCTCTGTCAAGCGGAACTACCGAATCCAGGGACTGAGTTTTGTTTAGTCTTTTGCCGTGCTCGATCAGTTACATAATAAATATTTTTAAAAACTGATAAATTACAGAACCACTGTTCCTGACTTTTTAAGCCGTTTTACAAAGTAGGGCACTGCATTCGAATTCACATCGAAAAACTGGAATAAAATGATTTAAAAAATAAAACAACTTACAATACATCTTATAATAATACTTTAAATTTTAGGTATAAGTTATTTCAATATAGAGAATGCAGTAAAAAGGATTAATACATTTTTCTTATAAGCTATTTATCTATAAAAAAATATATTTCATTTTTTTATTTAATGCAAAATACTCAATATCTCAAAACAATACTAAGTAGGTAGTTATATTTAATAGGTTCACTAGGTGGGCAAAGACTTGGTATGTACTAAACTGTACTTCATTTCCTAGAATTAATCTTTAAGTTCCAACTGTAGTACAATTAAATGAACGGGTTTGTTTGTTTATTTGTTTATTTGGGCTTTGAGGCGTAAAACCCCAGGGTCATCAACGCCTGAAATTCGTTTGTTTTTATCAAGATTTGAGAAACTAGTTAAAATATATAGATATTAAAAAAAAAAAAATAAATAATAATAATAATAAAAAAAAAAAAATATTGAGCTGATAAATGACATATATACAGTATACACATATATACATCAATATATACACACACATACATAAACATATAAATATACATATTCTATATAGAAATTATTCATCTCTATATTTTATTTAACAGTTTGTGGGTTTTAAGAAAATTAAGTACGGATTGGATATTGGATTCGTCGTTGTTTAATAAAACTGAAATTTCTGGTTGGAGTCCTAATCTATTTAAACTTGAAGCGTAAAATGAACAGTCTTGTAAGATGTGGCTGACTGTAAGAGTGTTGTCACAGTGTTGGTATCTTGGTGGTGGTTCCTTGCTTATCAGGTGTGAATGAGTTAGATTTGTATGTCCAATTCTGAGCCTGGCTATTGCTATGGCTTCTCTGCGATTAGTGCGATTTGATGTGGTCCATGGCTTAACTGTTTTTTTAACATTTTTCAACTTGCATGGTGGACCTTCGTCCCACATGGACTGCCAGGCGTCCGATATTTCTCTTTTCAGAGGAAGAGCTATTTCCCGGGGCGTTAAAATAGCAGCCCCTCGGCCTGGGAGGGTGAGTGCTTGCTTGGCGGCCCGGTCCGCGAGTTCATTCCCATCGATCCCCACATGGCTCGGAATCCATATAAAGCTGACCGACTTTCCTAAATCTTCCAACATAGAGAGGTATCGGTGAATTTTTAGGACTATGGGATGGTTCGAGTACATGTTTTTTATTCCTTTTAATGAAGTCAACGAATCAGTTATTATGGTTATTGTGTTGGTAGCAATGGACATAGCGTGGTAGAGGGCTGAGGCTATTGCATGAAGCTCCGCTGTGTAGGTGCTACATAAGTTATAAAGTTTCATTTTATGGGCAGAGTTGGGGGTAACGAAAGATGAAGCTGTAGACATATCGGATTTCGACCCATCTGTATAGATTTGGAAAGAATTAGGCATACTCTGGATGAGGTTCGAGAATTTGATTTGGTATTCGGAAGGTGAGGTATGACTTTTGTTTAGTCGAGAGAGAGAAAGTATTGTTTTTGGTGCCTTGTGGGTCCAAGGAGGACTTGGAGGTTCTGTTTTGTTTATTGAAATATTTTTAAGGAATTCCGTGGCTGAATAAATTCTTTCTGTCAATGGAACGGTTGAATTTGGTTTGTTTCTAAAGGCGTTAGAAAATCTTGGGTTGAAAATGTATTGATAGGAGGGATGTCCAGCCTGAAAATGGCGACTGGTGCATTTAGAGCTAGCCCTATCCTGAGTTTGTGTTCGGAAGCTGGAATAACCCCTCTCTTATTCCGAAGAAAAAAATTAGCAATAAATTATATATCAAATGAACGAGATAATTTGTACAATGGGGTGCTCCATCGCCCTTATCATTTTTTTTTATTTTTTTTATTTCGTTAAAAGTAATAAATAAAAAAATTGTTATTATTTTAATAAATATATATATATATATATATATATATATATATATATATTTATTAAAATATATATATATATATATATATATATATATATATATATATAAATATAAATATAAATATTATTTTAACGAAATAAAAATAATAAAAAATAAAATTGTTATTATTTTAATAAATATATTAAACTAGACCCCTTGCAGAGATAAGCCGCTGAGGCATAGTAAAAAGGGAAATTATGATTTGAAACATTTCCCTTTTTATCTCGTCCAGGCCTTGGAATTTACCTAAAAAGGGAAATTTTTCTCCAAAGTGTAAACAACACTGGCTGTCGACTCTTCAGCCTTTGTAAGAATAGTCTGTATCCTACCCCTCTCTTTGGCTTCTTTATCTTCCACCGCGGCGCGCCGTGAGGTCTCCAAGTAAACAACCTACACTCCCGCCCAAAAATACTATCTTATTAAAAATACTCCCATATATAGCTACAAAGTAATTATTCTCCAGAATAATTAATAATTAAATACACACACACATAAATATATATTTATCATTTCTAACATTACTAATTAATAATAATAATAAAAATATTTATTTCAGAAATTATACAAATGCCATTTGGCACATATTGCATTTTCCATTTTCTTTTGAAAACTTCCCCTAAGTTAAAATTACTAATTAAATATTATTTTTATTCTCTATTCGTTCTATGTTTTTATTCTGTTTTTATTTTGTTAAAATAAAACGAAAGCAGGCAACTAAAAAAAACGTAGCCTGATAATGAATTTAGCATTAATTTAATATTTTCATAATATACTTAATAGCATTAATCCTAGTTTTCAGTTATTCAATCAAGTAAAATTAGTTTGTACGGATTTTCTTAACATGAGAAACATTCAGTGTAGATTAGAAGTTAATTAGAAAGCATTAAAAAAATGCAATTATGTTATATGGATTCTATCCTAATAAATGTCCTAAGTGATCCTAAGATCTAGATCTAGTTGCGGAGATGGACTTCTGTAGGACTATGATAGGATATCATATTCAATAGTCCAAGAGATAGTAGGTACACATATTACCATTCTAGAATAAAACACTATAAAGCGAATAGTGTGGTTTAGACACCAGTGAGGATGGAAAATAATAGAATTCCAAAAATTACCATGTACTGGTGTCCTGAAGGTAGAAGAAGAAGAAGCCGAGCCAGAAATCCATGGATAAACCGAGGATGACATGACAGGATACAGTCTCAATGAAGAAGATGCACTTGAACATGAAGACTGGAAGGCCTGGAAAAAATATTATCCTGAAATTTGGTTGGAGACCTCAACTTTAGGGAAACTAATACAAATATTTCAATCCATGAATAGCATGAATGTTTTATTCTATTTCTAAGACAAAGGTTGTGCAGAGAGGTAATTTGATAGAGATCTTGCTGAACCATCAGGTGTTTCCTCGGAATAAGGAAATCCACTTTACACTGGGTGAAGTCTCTATGCAATGGGAACACATACCTTCGAGGTGGTAAACAGCTTCTAATACCTTGGTTCTGTCATCAACGACAAACTAGATGAAGCAGAAGAAATCAGAAGAAGAGTACTGACAGGGAATCAGGCATACCCTTGATCATTTGCAGAAAAGCAAAAATGTCGACCTCAAAACTAAGTTCACTATCTGTAAATCGCTGATTCAGCCAATAGTGACATATGCTTGCGGGACATGGACCCTAAACAAGAAGGATTAACACCTGGTTGATAGATTCGAAAGGCCTCGGACGCATCGTAGGGCCCGTCCAGGAAAACGGTATATAGCGCAGAAGAAAAACAGAGTTATATGAACGCTATAATGAAATGACGATCTCCTCTTTTGCCAGGTTGCAGAGGATGAAGTGGCTGGGTCAATTGCTGATAATGGGAGAAGAAAGAACTGTTAGAAGAATGTATGAAAATTGCCCTGGTGGAGTGAGGCGTAGAGAAAGATCCTGGGGTAGGTGGAAGGATAGCGTCCTGGGAGATCTCAAGAAACTGAGAATAAGTTCCTCATATGCACAGGACCAAATCAGATGGAGCTTGGGGATTGAGCAGGCCAAGGATCGCTTTAAGAATCAGTAGGACCACTAAAAGAAGAAGGAGTCTGCAGAACCCATGGTTTGCCAGCGGCCAAGCATTTGAAGGTCGCAATAAATTGAAGAGAGCTGCATTTTTGATATGTTGTAAGGGCATGACTGAGTAGTGTAAATCCAAGTTTTTAACCGAAAAAACGGATGAGAAAAGTTTTGGTGGCCGAAAAACCTCGTCATTTTCGGAGTTAATTCAGTTTTTGGCCTTTATCTCCTAATCCGGTTCGTTATTGATAAAACAAAGCGTAAGTGACTATTTTTAATGTAGATTAAATTTTATACAATTTGAATCCGACCGCGTCTATGTAGCTCTAATAGATTCTGAGTTACCCTTTGAAATTTGGTCTTTTTTTCCAAAAAGTACAAATTTTATGTTTTGGCCGACTTTCATGAGGAACACCGGCCGAAGGAGTGATTCAACGATAAAAGTAAACATAGTAAATTTAATTAGCTTTAATTAAGCTTAAGCTTTAAGCAAATAACGAGGCGTGTAGATGTTATAACTCTCTAGTTCATTAAAAATAAGGAAAATCGAGGAAAGTCGGTGTTTTAAGAAAATGACCCTGTACGCCACGAATTGATCTAAAACGGCTTGTTTATTGTAAAGTATAAATATTTACTTGTAAATTACCTACAAAAAATAATCGTGGTAATAGTAAGCACTAGTATGCAAGGAGGAGAGCCATCCAGTCTCTCCGAGGTTTTTCGGCCACCAAAAGTTTTCCCAACCGTTTTTTTGGTTGCCAACTTGGATTTACACTACTCAGAAATGACCTTACAGTATATCAAAAATGCAACTCTCTCCGATTTTTGCGACCCTCAAACACCTGGCCACTGGTCTATATATGGACTATCTGGAAAAAATGACCAAGTGGTGTAACTACAGGCCTCAGTCTGTGCTAAAGTTAAAGCTAATTTAGGGTAAGAGAAATAAAACCGTTTTCCAGTTGTTGTTTATTCATTAATTTTCACTCTTTAGAGACGTTTCGACGTCTCAATCCAAAATTCTCAATCTTTTCTTCTCCTGCATCTTTTAACTTTAATAAATAAATTAACAATAATTACATTACTATAAATAATTTAATATAAATGTCCAAAGATAACACACTATAAGTCATAACTGGAAAGTCATACTTTTAAAAATTCTTGGGAGATCATTAGTCCTCCATGGTCAATAAATAATATTGCATTACAAGACCAAATTTTGATCTTTGAACCATTAGATCCTTTTTCTATTTATTGACCATGGAGGACTAATGATCTCCCAAGAATTTTTAAAAGTATGACTTTCCAGGTACTTATACTTATAGTGTGTTATCTTTGGACATTTATGTTAAATTATTTATAGTAATGTAAATATTGTTAATTTATTTATTAAAGTTAAAAGATGCAGGAGAAGAAAAGATTGTGAATGACACCATAGTGTCGAAACGTCTCTCAAGAGTGAAAATTAATGAATAAACAACAACTGGAAAACGGTTTTATTTCTCTTACCCTAAATAAATGCAGAATTAAATCCAGTTTAACAAAATTAAAAGTTAAAGCTAATAAAATTTACTGCAGCTTCATTTTCCATGACTTTTATCGTAAAATCACTCCTGTTCCTCACGAAAGTCGGCCAAAACTTAAAATTTGGACTTTATGGAAAAAATGACCAATTTTCATAGGGCTATAACTCAGAATCTACTAGAGCTACAAAGCCGCGGATGAATTCAAATTGTAGAAAATTTAATCTACATTAAGAATGGTTTATTATGTTTTTTTAAACAAAAACGCACCGTTTAGGAAATAAAGGCCAAACACTGAATTAACTCCGAAAATTTCGAGGTTTTTCGGCCACCAAAGGTTTTCCCAACCGTTTTTTTGGTTGCAAACTTGGATTTACACTACTCAGACAAGCCCTTACAACATACCCAAAATGCAGCTCTCTTCAATTTATTGCGACCTTTTTTGGTACTGACGGCTGGCCGGAAGGATTCATCCATGAACTCAGTTCTTTGCACAATGATTTACGCTCCCCAATCAGAAATTAAAAAACATTGAAAATTAGCAAAACTCTCTCAGGAATTGAATTTTATAAGTCTACTTAGGTTAAAAAAACGTTGGTTTTTGTTATAGAGAAACAAGTAGCAAGTAATTAATTTTTAAACAATATAGAAAATATGTAATAAACTTTTACTCAAATAAAACAGCACGCCGAAGTAAAAAAAAAAGATTACCAATGTTGATACAAAGCTAAATAAAGTTCCTGGATTTCAGGAATATAAATTAAAAACATTTTTGTGTTTTTGGCTAGGTCTAAGCACTCCAATCACCAAAACGTATAAATATAAATAGTTGCTTCATGGTTATTCATCTAACGTCAATTTATATTATAGTGGCTAGTCGAATGATGGCTGCAATGGGACTCTTAAATTTTGCTTGTCCAGATATAATTATGATTGGGACCATTAACGATTATTTTATACCTCTCAGACTCGTGAGCCCCATTTTACGACACTTCATAAGGACGGCATAACCAAGTATTTTTTTCATTCTATTCCTGGAGAAGATTGTTATGCTGAAAGTATATATACTATCAATATTTTTTTTTTATCGGTGTACAATTCTTTGACTGTCTTTTCAATGATTTACTACGATTTTCTACGTTTTATGGTTTTCCGCATTTTATAAGGTAGTTAAACATCGCTATATAAATCACGTGACTGAATAAGTTAAGTGACCATACGCCCCAATTTGTACGGGACCGTCCCTTTTCTCAATCCCCTATCGTTTGTATATAAAGAAAGTCCTGTACAAAGCTCCGGGATGCAAAATTGTTACATTTTTCGAAACCATATAATTTAAAATTATAGAGCTGGTCAATAGAAAAAATCACTTGCTGGGACTTGTTCTGAAGACTATTTTGATAAATAAGGGCGATAGAAAACAAAAGTTTCAAGAATAATATCCTTATTTAAAACTATCACCAATTTTATTAAAGCAAAGTTGTTCCTCTGAAAAATATAAATATATTTATATATTTGGTAAAAATGTATTGCATATAATTTAATAATTACTGACATTGGAGCTTTGCTATAATAATGCTAGGGAACTGGTGATTGATTTTTGTTTTTCACGATTTGTTATAGTAAAATATTATAATTAATACGAATATGATTATATTGAATAATAATTGTTGACCTTGATAATATATGTTGAAGAAATTGATCCGGATGGAGGTCACTGAATGAATTCCTCGTGTAATTTGAAAAAAAATTAATGATAGCCAACGTTTCGACCTACGTTGTAGGTCTTCTTCAGGGCTATATGCAAAATACAGACAATATAAGAAAATGGTACAAATATATTAAAACGTTTTGAATATTTGTATACTATAAACTACGAAGTGCCAAAAAGGTAGTAACCCACATCATGAAGAAAATAATAATAAAACAGAAAGTGTTGAAAGTTAAAAAAATAAGGTATTACAGATACAAAATAAAAACTGAACATAAAATAGGAATGTGAAATGATAAAAATGATTTGGGTAAATGTAGAAAGTGATAAGAATTACGCACTAAAAATTATAGGCAATAAAAAAGTAAGAATAAAAATTGTAAAATTATAAAAATCTAGAAACCAAATTATATGAAATAAAATAAAAATGAAAATAAAATTTTTTATAGAAAATACAGTATTAATATTGATAGGTAAAAATACTTTATACAACTGTAAAGAATAATAATTGAAAAAGCGAAAATGTAAGAAGAGGCATTATATAAGTGTAAATAATATCAATTGCATAAAAAGTAGGTATGTTTTAAGTAAAGTAAGTGATAATACAATCAGGCTACATTGGACTAAAATAGATATAAAAAACCGCAAGAATATGGTATTTATGATATTATGATATTTATGATATTATGATATTTAGGGTGGGAAATATACTAAACAAATAAACTGGTTTGAAACTGGCTATGAAACACAGACTGATATAAAATTGAGACGGGAGGATGGTCCCCACCATTACTAAGTGTAAAAATTTTTTCCCAGAATATAAAAGCCGTTGCAATGGCTGTAAGTAACATAAAGGGAAAGAAGCAGATATTGTAGAAGCCTCATATAAAGACTTGAAAATCCGTGTATCTATATATATATATATATATATATATATATATATATATATATATATATATATATATAGATACACGCTATTATACATGCTATATATATATATAATATAATATAATAGATACACGCACAAAACATACATACATATACACGTACACATAATATTGGAACGCTGGGGGGGGGGGGAGAAAGTCATTAGGAAGAGGGGGTGGTTAGTTCTTTTGAATTAGGTCTAGTATGTATCTGTAAACTATTGATAGGTTATTTTTTTCAGTCTTTATGTTTAATGGATTTTTTTTTAGGTTAATATATAATGATTCTGTTATTAGTCTTTGGTATAATTAGGAACCGTGGCGAGAACAGAGGATTGGTCAAAGTTAAACGTGTGATTAAGGGTCAAAGCATGTTCTGATTATTTGGAAGCAGATATGTTGCGGGTAGATATAGAGGTGTTATGTTGTGATAGTCGTCTGTAAAAGTGGTTTTTTGTTTCCCCAATGTAGGAGGAGGTACAGTTTGGGGCAGAGCAGGGGATCCGGTACACAATGTTGGAGAGATTTTTTTGCTATATTGATCTTCTGGTGGTAAGGGTGCTGTGAGAAAAAATTGAGGAGTCTGCCGGAATATGTGGGTTTGGTGTACCAATCAAAGGACAAGGAGCCATCATTATTTCTTATAATGAGGAGGTCAAGAAAGGGTCAACTTAAATATAAATTTAAGTAAACAATAATAATACTAGTATACAATCATTAATTGGTTCTTATACATTTACAATGTTAGATTCGTTGTTTAATTGAGGCTATAGTGGCCATAAGGGAGAGTGGTTTCATCGTGTAATGTATATCTTTTATTATCAAATGAGCATAATGACTTTTTATTTATCAGTGTGGTTTGAACGTTATGCTTTTTAGATTGAATTGTATAAAATGAAGAATATAGACTTTTGCTGTCTTTAAATGTGTTTAGGTAATCGCTAAAAGTAAAATCGTTAACTGCCGATTTTTTTATTCCCTTTGACTTTTTAACCGTTATATCATTCTTTGTTATGTACGAATACATTTTGGGCCTCAATCCGACAAACTCTACTATAGGATCTCCAAAAGTTTCATCTTTCAACAAACCTACGACTTTTTTATTTTTTTCAGAATAACAGAAATGAGAAGTGGGAAAATTGCTTGTATCAAAATATTTATTTAACTCTCCAGAAATATCGGAATAAATATCTTCAGTCCTAATATTGTATAAAAATGAATCGGTGTCGGTATAACATAAAGGAACATTTTCTACACCATATTTTTTCAAAAACACATTGTAGTGGTAATGATACATCAAAACTTTGCTCAAGTCCAACACTGCAAATCCCACGTACAAGGGTTTATCAAAAATAATGCTTTCTTTTTCCAGCTGAACCGCTGTAACATTATCTGCAAATATAATCCTGCCTTTAAAATTTGGTTTATTGACTTGACGAAATAATGATTTTTCATTTGTTACTATTTTTAAATCGATTCTGTTCCGCACGTTTTCCATAAATTTGCCGAAGCAGCTGTTATTCATAAATTTGTAAAAATCTGACTCGAATGTATTTTTTGCTGATGCTCTCATCATTGAATTAATTTCTATGTATGGAGCCAACCATTTTTTTTGTTTAAACTTCAACACTCTATGAATTTTTGAAATCTTTACCCCGAGTTGTAGAGCTTGTTTTAAATTCACATAATGTACTATGTAACGTGTTTTGGGCATCAAAGTCGTCAATAGTTTAAAAGTTTTAGTATTAGGTGGATTATTTTTTTTGGGTAAAAAAGGTAATTGAGAAAGATTATCATGAATTTCTTTGGGGTATTCAACATCAACGTCTAGCACATAACCGGTTTCTGATTCATTTTCAAGATCTAATACATTTAATTTTTCATCAACCCACTCAAAATCTGTATACGGCAAGGGAAGGTTCATGGCATAACCGTAAAGATTGTTGACATCTACGTAAAGTAAATAATTACTGGGTTTAGTCGAGTCATATTCATTTAGATATTTATTGTTAGCTTTCGCATACCGAGAAACAACTTGGCAAATGCCTCCCCTTATTCCCTTTTCAAAAAACTGTACCATATCAATATCTTTTATTACATCTAATTTTATTTTCGTTTATTTCAACATTGCATTCCAAGATAACTGTGGCAAAGTAAAAAACCATGCAGGATCTAGTCGATAAATTTGTTGACAGAGAAGTCGAAAGGCTTCAAAAACTTCACACAACAAAATTACATCTGTTTGTATATACAATTCCGCATAATCTTTTAGTGTTTGGATGTTGAAGACTTTCCAGACACTTTTCGCGTGCTCATAGTCCACGTCGCTAATCGATGTTTTTGTTAAATCATTAAAAAATGAATTTTTGGAAGGTAGTCGAGTTTCGTTTAGGCGATCAAAAGAATTAAAATAATTGTACGGAAATATGCCTTTCCTTGTCAATAATTTAATTTTGTTTTCATCATTAATAATATTTGCCATATGTGGAAATACATCAGTGATTGATTTAGATTTATTTTGCAAATTGTTCACTAATGTTTCCAAACTTGATGATAGAAATTTAAACGAGTCAACAAATCGTATTTTTGTACTACATCCTTTAAACTTTATGCTGAAACTTATATATTTTTCAGAATTACTAGGAATTACGCTGATATTTTCACAACGGCCCAAGAAAGGGATTATAAAATGAGAATCGTAACCCTGTAAGTTGTGCGTAAAAACAGGTATAAAATCGGGCTTTTTTGCTCTTAAATTACAAGCATTATGTGCTGGTCCAACAAATTTTCCTGATAAGTGACAGTGATGTCGTACTCGATCGTGTTCGTCTAAAGGGTATTGACATAAGATGCAATCTTTAGCAGAATAAAATATTTTATTTTCCCCTTCGCTCATTTCTTCCATTCGCATAGTATTTCCGTATATTTTATCCGCTTCAACAACTATAGATTTGAGTTTTTCTAAAAACGCTAGCATACAGTTTTCTCCCGTATAAACAAACGGTTTACATTCAAACATTTTTGACTTGACCAGAAGTGAAACTGAAAAAGCACGATGCTCATGAACAGCTTTGTTCCAAGATGTTGACGGATTAGGAATAGGCCCCGAAATTGGTATCAAAAGAGATTCAATATCTGCATAAACTACGATTGGAATGGATTGTGTATATTCCACCTGTTTAAATTCAATTTTTTCTTCTTTAGGAAAGTCAGATCGAATTGGTTTGTGATCACGGCAAAATAATTCGTGTTCGTCTTTTCGCTCATCGCCTTTTTTCCCATACTTGTTTACGTACGTCCTTGGAAATACGGTCAGTCATCTACGACAGATTGAATATGCGCGTTTTGACAAAGATATTTGAGAACTTACTAATCGTGAAAGATTTGTGATCAAACAATAGTGAAAATTTTCTCCATTTTGTAAATACAACAGATCAAACGTTTTATCATAATTATCCTTTTTACTGATTCTAATTGGATAAACATTATTTTTATCATCTAAGCCATAAACATTTATAGACAGGTTATTTAAATTTTCGAATCGATTGATATCGCTAATTGGAGTCGGGAACGATATAGAATCAAAAGAATATGGAGCATGAATATTTTTGTACGCGTTAAAGTCATTTGATCTAATATTATCACTAAGTAAAGCTAAACGAAAGCAATCGTTAGTATTATTTTTTACATTTATAACACAACGTTTGTCTCGTATTTTTTTTAGGTAATTCAATATATTGAGATCCTCCGAAAGGCTTAAATTTAGTTAAATGTAGGCAGATATAGTTTGCAGAGGTATACATCCAACCGGAACCTTTTTTTTCAAACTCATCCTGTTCCTCTAAAATTTTATCAAAAATTGTTTTAATGTAATTTTCGAGGTTTATAGAAACATCTATCGTACTAACTTTCGATTTAAAATTAAAATCTGTTCTTTCACTAATAGTATTTTCGTTTTTCTTAATATATGTACATTCTAACATTATGTTTAATTTTAGATTTTTCCATTCATCTACATAACTATTTAGTAACTTTACTAAAACCTCTTTTTTCTTATTAAAAAATTCTGAAGCTAATAATTTTTTATTATCGTTAGGAATGTAAACATCTTCAACCGCATTTCCTAAGGAAGCTTTAATAATCCTATTTTCTTGAGCGACCGTCTTCCCTCGCATTTGTCTACTAAACATGTTATATTTCCTTTTTTTCATTGGTATCTCCATTGTGTTCACGTCGGGTGTATTATTACTACTAACCCCAAATTGACAAGTTAATTTATGCCGTTCAAAGTTAAACTTTTTGCTAAATTCTTTCCTACAGCCTCGACAATAGTAAAACAACGATTGACATCTATGTCGCCAGTTTGTAAGCAATAATCCACAATGAGCACATAAATAATTATTTCCGTTACTTTTATTATTCATTTTTAATCTAAAAACTTACTTGGTCAAACAAATACAAAAATATATATACACTACCCCCTAAAAGTAATATTAAAAAAAAAAAAAAACAATTGTAGCCTAACCTGATTCAACCTTTTTTTTTTTGTTTACATAAACTTTATGTCAGAAGCATTTTTTCTTCTTTCCCATATATTGAATTTTTAGCTGTCCTAAAACAGAAAATAATCACTTGGCTAAGTAAAAAAAAAAAATATATAACTTTTTTTCTTTATATGTTTAAAATGTAAGAATGTACCTTCATAGTTGAATATTTCTCCTTCTGTAAATGCGTAGACATATCTTTTAGGTAGAAAGATTCTTATTTTTTCTTTTTCTCCTTCATCTAATAATATTGCTTCAATTGATGGGCCATACTCCGGCTCCTTCTTCGAAAGTTGTAGAATTTGATACGTCCGTCCTATAATTAATTCTCCAATATTTTTATATGCGGGTTTAATTTCATTTAATTTTTTCAGGAGTGGCATCTAAAAAAAAAAAAAATTAAAATCATATACTTAGTAAACAGATATTCGAGTAAAATAAAATTAAAAAAAAAAACTTACTTTACTGCAGTTGTAATGAAAACTGAAGACGTTGAGACTATGAACTTATACTAGCATAGTGGCTGACTGATGGACTGTGAGGAGATAGCCCCACGCCTTGGCTTATAAGTTGGATAAGGAGCTGACTCAGATGCTGATCAGGTCAGTCGGTATTTGGGCTCGCTTTCAGTAGAGTGTGAGTCAGTAGACTTATTCCAGACATGTCGTCAGCAGTTCTTGATTTACAGGGTTATCGTTTGGAGACGAACAAGCTGATAGTGAAAGAACTGTCAGTAGTTAGCTTAAATTACGAGCACTCTAGTCATTGGATTTTTAAACCGCCTCAAGAAGCCGAAAATGCTGATCGGCTAAAGACAAATCTCTGGGTAAAAAAACATCTTCATGGTCTGGAATGGGACTATGGTGATGTAAATTATGAATCTTTGAAAAATGTTTTACTATCCGTTGCAGAAAACTATGACGTATTATGGGGAAAAGGAATAGAAAAGTGTAAGTTTATAGAAGACCTTATTGATAAACCTGTTTATGATTTGCACGACTTTGGATGCCCCAATCTGAAACAGTTGGAATATGATAAGATAGCATGTCATTATCATTTAGACACTTCATTCGTTTGCTCTTTAAATCAAGCTCATCGTCTGGCTGCATGGGTAAATAAAAATAGTGAGGCTGTAGATTTCACTAAAAGAGACGTTCGTAAACGAACGTATAGAGACAATTCTTCTTCTCCTCATCATATGCTGTCATTTGCTGGATTTATACGTAGAGTCAAAAATAGTGTTAAATGTGTATACTGTGGACTGTTGTATGACACCGATTCGTTAATAAACCCTCTCAATTACCATAGAGCGTGTAGCCCGCATTGTTTATGGTTTGAGGAGGAGTCTTTTTAATTAAAATTTGTTAAATATTGTATTTACTAAATCAGTATTTCATTTAGATTTATTTTGTAATATGTTTTTCTTATAATTGCTACATATTGATGTAGATGATTTTTAATTAAATTTTTCATTTATAAAAAAATAAATGTTTTCAGTTAATTTGTTTTTTTCTTCTTCCTCTTTTTTTTCAAGGACAAATAAAATACGTCGCACTTACTTAAATTAATAAATAGGTTAGAAAATTAGACCAGTGAACAGATTATTAGATTTTTATTTTTTCAAGAAAAGTAACAATAATTAACAAAACTTTTTAAGTATATGATGAACGTATAAAATAAATGTCTAGTACAAGAGCATATGTTTTTTTTTTCTTCTTCTTCAACATTATACGATATCCTTTTTATTAACCCAGCTGCGTTCATTAATACCGAACCACTTGACATATAATTGATTGCCTTTCCTTTTTAAAACCTTTTCTACCAGGTATATATTTGGATATTTAGCCTGTTGTAGCTCTTCTTCATAAAATGCACCACTGATCGGTTGCCCTTTTAGATCTTCTAGCAAATATGTGTACGGATATGTCTTCTGAATCTTGACTACCTTAAAAATTTCACTTGACCAATTAGGCTTATAGCCTTTTGAAAAACTTGTTTTTTGTTTAGATATTCTTACAAAATCGTCTTCTATAAATTTCTGCTTTCGTACTTTCGATTTAGTCACTGTAGAATACACATTTTTTAGCAAGTATCTCTCCATCTTTTTATGCCGAGCATCGATTGGTTTCATACCTATAGTCCTATGAAATGATGAATTATACTCTTGTAGAATTTGGGGTAATATATCTAAAAATTTATAATTTCCTCGCAGGCTGAATGCTCTCCAAATTTTTTCTTTTAATGTTCAATTGAACCTCTCTACAATGGAAGCTTTTATATTAGAAAAAGTTGAATAACGATTAACATTGTATTGTTTCATTAGAGAATTAAACTTTGAATTGTAAAATTCTTTTCCTTGATCACTTTGAATATGTTTTGGAGTTGATTTACTCGATAAAAACACACTCTCCATTGCTTTGCTCACGTTGTCCGCTGTTTTCTGTTTTAATGGCACAGCCCAAGCAAATTTTGAAAAGCAGTCTATGACCGTTAACAAATATTTATTTCCTTTATTTTCTCCAGAATAAGGTATCATTTCCACAAGGTCTATTTGCCATAAATCGTTAATTCCTTTCAAAACAGTTTTCCGACGTGGATATTTTCTTCGAGCTGGTTTGTGCAATTCATTTACGACAGCACTTTTTAACAACGATGCATTCATCTTTTAAGATAACCGAGCGTTATTAGCATCACCGAGATACACACACACAGTGAAAAGATATTCACTTAATATAATATATTTATTTCTCGTAGCTCTTCAATTATCGATTCTATTTCGTTTTCATGTCCTTCGTGACCTGCATTCGCCGAAGATATTAGCAACCTCAGCCGATCAACTAGCTCATTAGGATCATCCCAATACTCATAAATGGGTTTATCGGCTCTCATGAGACCAGTGCCTTTGTGCGGACGAAGTGTGGCTATTTTACTAGGAGGGGTGGTGGTACGACGAGGTGTGAAAAGCATCGCTATAACTTTTCTATATTTTTCTGATCTGATTCCTTGTCTCCCTCGTTCTTCACTATAGCCTTTTTTGTGAGCATTGGTCGAGATTAAAATGTTTTTATACATTTCCAAGTCTTTTTTTTCATACTTTTCGGGATTTTTCAAGTAAAGTAACTACAACAATCCCTCTGTGCCTTCATAAGTTACCCCGTTAATTGTTATGTCATCGCTGTTTGTATGTAGTTGAATATCAGTTGAGTCACCTATTGCGAATCCTCCATCGGGCATGACTCTAATGCCATAACGTGAATCGAAGGTTTTATTATCGCCTCTCAACAATTTCTCCAAATATTTTCTTTGTTGGTTTCCAAACTGTTTAATTGTTTCTACTAGTGAATCTTCAGTTTCATGATGTTCATTTTCTACTTTAATTTCAGGAAACGTCGAAATAGCAACAGGTGATGAACTAGCCGAAAGTATTGGAGTTGTCGGATGAGTCGAATGGGCTAACTCTGGTGTCAATGTTGCTCTTTTGTAAATATCTTTTGTAAACTCAATCTCATCATTTTTGTTTCTAATCTTTTTACTTGACGGCTCCGATTTGGTTTCTTTTTGCAACTTTAACGACTCTTTAATATCTTCTAAAGGTTGTGATACAGGTGTAAAGAATGCTTGACGAACCTCATCAACATCCTGAAGACCGCGTTTCAATGTCCGAAATTTGTTTTTTAAAATTTCGCTAGTTTTTATAATCTCACGGGTGACTTTAGGGTCCATGACTGAGCTCCGTCAACGACTGGAAACCCTTTATATATCTACAATAAATGTATCGATTCCTTTTCTAAAACGACCATTGTTTAAATCCCTACTTTTGTCAATAACGAGATAACCGAAAGGCTCTTTCCAACATAATGAACACATGTCTTTAAAAAGTTGGAAACCGATATGAGGAGTGCTCACATGTTCATCGTAAATATGTTTTAAACTCAATTCGTCCTGAGGAAATATTATTAAAAAGTTAAAATTACACCTGATCAGATGTCTAGGAATGCAAACATAACTTTGTGTTAAGTAAAAACAATCTAGATTCATATGTCTTCCATAACTGAAATATCGTTTAATTATATCTTGATCCTCCATCGTAACATCATCGAATATAGACTGAATTAGATTCAACTTGGTGAGGCATATCTTTTGCATCTTCAAAATCGTAAAATCCTATTTCAGGAACCATATTTAAAACATTTTTTAAATACTGGTATTTGAGCTGGTGTAAAGTTTTTCCGAATAGATATACATTTTTAAATTTTAAACCATTTGGATTTAATAAAAGTCCAATCATAATATTCGTCTTTCCACATCCGCTTGATCCGCATATCGACGCTCGTATGGTGTTTGGTAATAATGTGCTATGTTTCACCTCAGTAGATTCGTCAGGCAAACACTTCAAAGTAGAAAAACGTTGTTCTTGTTGGACTAATTTCATTTTGAATGCAGACAAAATCATTCATTTCCTGTATATATATATATCGCCGATTGTCATTTTTCACTACAGTATGATTCGTAAGACTCACAAAGGAAGAGGCTTGATAAACAGTCTCATAAATAAGTTACCGTTTGAATTACACCTGCCAGGATACCAGTATTGTGGCCCCGGTACAAACCTTGAAAAACGACTAAATAGAGGAGATAGTGGAATAAACCAGCTTGATAAAGCTTGTAAAGAACACGATATTGCTTATAGCAAAGATAAGGATATGCAAAGTCGTAGAAAAGCGGACAAGATTTTGGTTGAAAACGCTTGGAAACGAGTTAAAGCTTCGGATTCATCATTGGGAGAATAAGCTGCGGCTTGGTTAGTTACAAATACTATGAAAGCGAAAGGTAAAATTGGTGCCGGTATTAAGAAGAAGAAGAAAAAAAATAAAAAGATTAGTTTCAAAAAATTAGTTAAATCGCTAAAGGTTGCTAACGTATCATCGATCCTCGAAGCGTCAAAAATGGCATACAAAAAGGCTAAAATGCATTTACGTGGTAAGACAAAACCTTTGCCTCCCAGAGTTCTTCCTTTGCCAAAAGAGGGAGGATTTCTTCCATTTCTTGTGCCGTTAATGGCGGGGCTTTCTGCAGTGGGATCTTTAGCGGGAGGAGCGTCGAGTGTGGCTAAAGCTATCTACGAGGCGAAAGAAGCTAAACATAAATTAGATGAGCAAAAGAGGCATAATTTAGCGATGGAAAGTCAGAAAATCGGAAATGGACTTTATTTGAAACCATATCGGAAAGGCTACGGCCTGTTTATAACTCGACAAAAAAACAAATCTGGAAAGATCTGACTACCGAATAAGCCATTGACGGATTTAGAATTAAATTATTTGGCCAAAGTTTTAAATATCCAACATTTTCGAGGAGTATTTATGATTGATAAACTTCCTAGATATCCAAACAAACACGAGTCTGCCATTGTAAATTTAGAGCCGAGCTCAGAACTTGGTTCACATTGGGTCTGTTATGTAAAACAAAATAATTTTGTGAAATACTTTGATTCCTTTGGAAACTTAAAACCACCACCACAGTTGCTCGAGTACTTTAAGGGGCTAAAAATAACTTATAATAGAGAGCGTTATCAGGAGTGGAATACGTCGGTTTGTGGACATCTCTGCTTACAGTATTTAGTCGATGCTTCTCAAAGCGTTTGATCATTGTTAATCATGAGCTATACAGTAACGCTTACGGGCAATTCTAGCGTACTTTCCGCAAACTTTTTACCACCGTTAGAATTGGGGTCAATATATACTGTTGGGTTGTTATCATTTGAGACATATAATACTATTCCGAATATAAAAAAGGGTGCTAATGATATGTTTTATTTTGGTGATTTTTCGATCCAAATACCTGAAGGATCGTACGATATCGATGCTATAGCCTCCTTTTTACGTGACAAAATTTCTCATCTTGACCCTACCGCTGTAGTGATAATAAGAGGAAATTCCAACACGCTAAAAACGGAAATTAAAACAACTCATGCAGTATACTTTAACTATTCCGAGAAGCCTCACTCTATTGGTCCTCTTTTGGGTTTTACACGATCCGATCATGTCATTCCTCCGAATCGCTCCTATACTGAATCAAATGACATTGTTAAAATTCTCAGCGTAAACATTATTTCAATTCAATGTAACATCGCATCGGGGTCTTATGTGAACGGAGAACCGGATCATAATATTCATCAATTCTTTCCGCGTGTAGACCCAGGATAAAATAATAGAAATCACGAATCCGGTCATTTACTTTCCAACCAACGTGAGGACTGTAGACAATATCATCGTTCGATTAGTAGATCAGAACGGAGAGCTTATCGACTTTAGAGGAGAAACGGTTACATTGAGATTACATTTAAAAAAGAATGGGGATTGATTTTTGTTCTAGAGATAGTTGCATCGATTATTATAAAAGGAGATGTCAAACAACAGTTAAAACCAGTAAACCTAAATCAACAAGAGCGCTAACAACTGCGAACGCTATATTTTTAAAACAGTGTGGTTTTCGGTTAAACAAACATTATGAATGACATACTAGACGTTACGACGGATATAAAATTCGTCGATTCTCTTACACAATTTGAATATCACTCTCACCAGCCTTATACGGGAAATACCTTTAACAAATCCGACGAGATTAGAATTCCTATTCATCAACAAGATATTTATACCTTTCCTTCTCAAAGTTTTATTTATCTCGAAGGGAGGATCTTAAAAAGTGATGACACTATCGGTGCCACTCCAAAGTTGACTAATAACGCATTCGCGTTTTTGTTTGACGAAATTAGATATGAACTAAACGGTATAGAAGTCGATCGAGTACGAAATCCGGGGATAACTACTACTCTTAAAGGGCATGCATCATTTTCGCCTAATCGAGTAATGGGATTAGAAAATGCGGGGTGGACAATGCCCGGTAAAACTCTTTCTTTGGATAAAAACGGCGTTTTTAGCGTATGCCTACCACTTGATATTCTTTTTGGGATTTGCGAGGACTATCGTAAAATTTTAATCAATCTGAAGCAAATGCTCGTTTTGATCTGATCAAGTACTGACCTAAACAGCGTGCTAGGTGACGATGATGTACAAATAAAACTTGACAAATTGGTGTGGAGAATGCCTCATGTTCGTGTTTCAGATTATGAACGTCTGAGGTTATTAAAACTAGTAGACAAGAACAAGGTCGTTTCTATTCCATTCAGATCATGGGATCTTTACGAATATCCCAATGTAAATGCGACGCAGCAGGAAAATTGGTCGGTCAAAACTTCAACAAATTTAGAAAAACCGCGCTATCTCATTTTTGCATTTCAAAGTGATCGAAATAGAACCTCTAACAAAGATAGCATCTGTTCGATAGTTGCAAATTAAAAAATTTGAAACGTTATTTGAATAGTGAACAATATCCGTACGATGACTTAAATTTAGATTTTGAGCAAGGAAAAGTAGCATTGTTGTATGAAATGTATAACGAATTTCAAACGAGTTATTATGGCGTTAGACATTCTCAGCCCCTGCTTTCAAGATCCGATTTCGAGAAACTAGCGCCTCTAGTGATTATAGATTGTTCTAAGCAATCTGAAGCAATCAAAAGTGCGACTATCGATATCAGAGTACTATTAGAGGCGAAATAAAACTTTCCAGCCAATACTAAAGCTTACTGTCTCATTTTACATGATAAAATAATAGAATATGAAATGGAAAAGGGTTTGGTCCGTAAATTGTACTGACTCTCTGTTTGTTTTTTTGTTTTTTTGTGGTTGTTAGAAGAGGAGTATACTAATTTCTTTTTATTTTACAAGTAGATGTAAAATGAACGTACAACCAAAAAAAATATAAACGAATTAGAACTCGATTCAGAAAATACAAAATATCGAGTAATAATATCTTTTATTTAGGTATCTTTCAAGCCTGATGAGGACCTTGTTGAAACTCGTACTCTTGTAACATGGAATTATGCTCATCGTGCAGCACGTATCAGTCCATGGGAAACACATGCGAGGGACAGAGTAAGATTCGAAAACAGGATTCAACATATTTCCAAGATACTGAGTCCTATCCTGGAATCAACCCACAGATCAGCTGTTTATTAGAAACATTACAAGATTGTTAATTGTTAAAATTTGTATATTTACCTTATCAGTATTTGATTCAGATTTATTAATTTTTTTTTTAATTAAATTTTATATTTACATTAAATAAAAATATTTGATTGCAGTCAATTTGTATTTTTCTTTTTTTTCCTTCTTCCTATTTTATTTTTCAAGGGACAAATAAAAAATACAACATATTAAAGGAAACTTATTTTATTGATTATCATCACAATTCAATTCATTTAAGTTGTAAAACAGTGTATTTGTATTTATGCTAAAATCAATTGGTTCGATAACTACACTTGCTTCATTCTTATTATAAAGTTCAACCATCTTTGTTATCAATGCTAGTGAATCGTTGATTTTTTCTATATTTGCGCAAAGTTTGACCGTCTCGTTTCTGTTGAAACATGCAGATGCAGACGATGGTGGAAGGGTCTCATGATTAAACATTGCAAACCATTGCGTTACCTGCTCTATCCGCATCACCTTAGTGCGTCCTCTTGTAGTAAGTTCACAAATCACGTTTTGACATCTTGATCGGTCTTTTTCATAGGATTTTTTTCGTTTCTGCAGCAATAACAAAATTTTCGGAGCTCGGGTGGTAATATATGTCCATTCCTCAACATTCATGTAAACGACCGTTTTCTTCTTTTCGCTAATGGCGATAGTTGGCACAAAGTTACACAAACCGATTCGAAAACATTTACTGTTGGTGAGTGGGTACTCGGTCACAAGGTCCATTCGACGATCCATCTCGCGTATCATCAACGACAAGACTGTGTGGTATAACGGAGTGGAGGGGAGAAAGCTGCAGCTGTTCTAGTTTTTTTATCACATCATTTATTTCCCTCCCTTTTAGTTCATACAAGGAAATGCATAATTGCAAATCTTTGAGTCGATGTAGAAAATTGTGAAGCCTTTTAACAACATACCGTCTCTTCGCTATCATTCTCGTCAGACACTATGATTTGCAGCTCATTCAATTGTTCACAATACTCAATAAACGAACAGTTTTTAGACCATTTTTTATGGTCGGCAAAAGGGTCGTCATACTCCTTCCATTCATGCAAGATTACTCCGCAAAATGGACATCTTGTCCTATCAGACACTTTCAAGTAATACAACCCAGCAGCCGCTAGTTTCAATGGACTCACCGGTGACGACCAGCCGACGAATGTCGACAACCTTCCGTCTTCGTACCTCAGGTTCTTGCTCCTTAGCCGACCCATACTAAACTAACTGATTGAGGAAGCAACAACGTGCTTCATTCATAAGACAAAATGATGACCCTCTCCCATTCGGAAAACAATATACTCTCTTTCATTATGCTGTGACCTAGTTTCTACTGCGGTGTTGCCACATCTCATCTGCGACGTTGCCAAATCTTACTTTGCACACCTGAACCTACCTCAAGGTCAACACCCCCTCGTCCTAACTTACACCCCTCCCACCCTCAAGGTCATCTCAAGGTCACTCCCCCGACCCTGCTACAGCAGACAATGACCTCAAGGTCACGGCTCCGGCTCAACCCGCCTATTTGTACTACTGTGGTTCATTCATAACTCTTATCCCATTCACAAAGACAAATTAAGTCACGCTCCCATTCAGTTCTTCCATTCATAAGATGACGTCACACGCCCATTCAACACTTCCATTCATAAAATGACGTCACATGCGTCATCTATTCAGAACAAACCATGACCTAGTTTCTACTGCGCTGTTGCCACATCTCATCTGCGACGTTGCCAAATCTTACTTTGTACACCTGGACCTACCTCAAGGTCAACACCCCCTCGTCCTGCCTTACACCCCTCCCACCCTCAAGGTCACTCCCCCGACCCTGCTACAGCAGACAATGACCTCAAGGTCACGGCTCCGGCTCAACCCGCCTATTTGTACTACTCCTGTCCTCCTGGGGGCTCATTCTCCGGCGAATGCATTGGTGATTCCTGCTCTGGTGGCTCGCCGGGTGGCCGTATCCTGCTGATGGTGAAGTGTGCAGGACCAGATCCCGGTTTTCCTCGACAACCTGGCTCGGTGTCCTTCCATCGCGGTGCAGGAGAGCATCACGTGCTCCGCCGTTTCTGGGACTCCACAGGTGGGGCACCGGGGGTCGATCTCTCTTCTATGCTCACTGAGCTTTCCCCGGAACCCACCGTGTCCCGTCAGCATCTGCGAGACCCAGTAGTCCGGGAGGACCCATGTGGCAGCCAATCTCGACTGGACGGTGGGGAAGAACTTCCTCAGCGTAGAGCCCTTCTGGCTCGTCACCCACCGTCCGTTCCACTGCTCTATCGAGTCCTCCCTCAATATCCTCTTCCACAAGTTCGGGGTCTCGCCGATCCTCTGACGGAGTCCCTCCGGGAGCGTCTCCAGCCCCTGCCTCTTCGCCTCGTACTTAAGGGCGTCCTTCTTCAGGAGGAGGTCCAGGGGCATAGCTCCGGCAAGCACCTGCACCGCCTCATGCGACACCGTTCTATAAGTCTTCGTGACCCGTAGCAGAGCCAGTCTCTGGATCGTCGCCAGTCTCCTCTTCTGCTGCTGCGTGAGGTTGCGGCTCCACGCCGGGGATGCATACCTCAGGATACCCAAGACCACGCCTTCTTAAATGGTCATCGTTGCTGGGTACCTGAGGCCCCAGAATGCACCCCCTATCCTTCCAAGTCCATTGAGTGACAGGGTCACCCTATCCTTCAGGTATCCCAGGTGAGGAGTGGCGTCTAAGTTTCTCCTAAACTTCACGCCTAGGTACGTCACCTCCTCACCTAGTCTAACCCTCTCTCTCTGGATCTCCAATATGATAGGGTGAGCCCTGTCAGTGGAGCCCCTTAGGAGTAAGGCCTGGGTCTTGGCATCGGCCATACTCAACTTCCTCCTCACGCACCATTCCGCTACGAGACTGGCGGACCTCTCTGCTTGCATCTGCACTCTGGCTCTGCTGTTCGCGGCCACGATGACTGTCAGGTCGTCGACGTAGGCCGTGGCAAGGAAACCTTCATCTTCTAGTTCCCCCGGCAGCTGGTCGAAAACGAGTTTCCACAGGGCCGGCCCGAGGACCGAGGACTTGTGGACATCCTCTCTCTATCTTTCTCTCGACCTCGTAGTAGCTACCTCTAATCCTGACACTCCTTTCACTGAGGTAGCCATTCACGAGGGAGTACAGGTTGCTGGGGGCGTCAAACTCTTGCAGCCGCTGGAGAACGCAGGGCCACCACACGCTATCGAAGGCGGAGGATATGTCAAACAGTACTAGCATGACATATTTCTCCGCCCTCTCCTCAACGTCCCTGCGCACCCTCAACAGTGCATCCGTCGTTCCCTTGCCACGGGTCGAGCCGAACTGCCGTGGATGGCTCGCCGCATCAAGGACCGGCCTTAGGCTGGTGACTATCAGACTCTCCAGGACTTTACTCATCACCGGGAGGAGGCATATCGGCCTGTACGCCTTAGGCGTCTCCTTATCCTTGCCTCCTCCCTTGTAGAGGAGTCTCAGATCCGCGATCTTCCACTCTCTCGGAAACCACCCCTGGTCCAGACACTCATTGAAGATGCCAAGAAGGTCATCCTCAACGAGGGGGGCGCTCTTCTTCAAGATCGCGGCGTCTATCCCATCGAGTCCTGGAGCTCTTCCGGTCCTCTGCCTATCCACGGCAAGACGAAGGCCCCATATATCCCATGGTGGACACAGCTCGGTACCTGGAGGGCACACCGTGGTGCGTCTTACCATTTTATCGTCTTCCGTATCCTGGGACGGATCATCCCTGGGGTATGTATAGTTTATATACATATCCGCAGACTCCTCCAGGGTGGTTGCCTGGGCATCTCCCACTCTGATAGCCGCCATCATGGTCAGCGGTTTCACCTTGCCCAGTGCCTCCCTGTACGGGATTCCCCAGGGATTCTTCTCCGATTCCTGGACGATAAACTCGTCCCAGGATACATTCTTTCGGTGACGCACGCCGTTTCGGTATGCCCTGTACCTAGCCTTTGATTCCTCTCGGAGTGCCGGTCTCCTCTCCTCATCCCTGCACTCCTGGTACCTGCGCCTGGCCCTGTAGTACTCCCTCTTGAGGAGCGTCAGGGCAGGCGTCCACCATGGGACGCGCTCTCGCTCTGCGGCGCTGGAGGGTCATACTGGCCGCTGCCGTGATGGCGCCCGTCAGCCCCGCCACTCTGCGGTCAACGGCTGACTCGCCTTCCATCGGCGCCATCTCTTCCCATTCTCTGTCGACCAGTATTCCCTCCAGTTCACTGGAGAAATCTCCCCAGTTCGCCGTTCGGGTCACGAAGCCTTTCTCCACTGGCAAGACTCCGCCTTCCTCCTCTACCACACTGAAGGCTATGACCCGGTGGTCGGAGCTCGTGTCAGACCGTAGGGTCCAGTCCGCAATGCGCCTCGCCATTGTGGCCGTGGCGAGTGTGACATCGATCCAGCTCTCGCCCCTGGCTCCAACAAAAGTTGGGCCAGAGGGCTCGTTCATGAACAAGAGCTGGCACCTCGCCACGGTTTCCTCCACCACTCTTCCTCTGGCGTCTGTGCTCACCAAACCCCAGGCCATGCTCCACGAATTAGTGTCGGAACAGACCACCACACTCCTGTAACATTGTGCGATGGCCTCCACGGCAGATACGTTCTCTTCTATCCTTTGCTTCGGCGGCATGTATGACGACACGAGGGCGAAGGATATCCTCCCCCATCTGACATAGCATGCCGCCTGATCTGCCGTGGTGAATTGCTTCAGTTCCATGACGTCGAGGTTTGGATTCACTATCACAATAGCCGCTCTAGGCCTCCTCTCTCCACTGCCCATAGCGACTACCCTCGACGCGACACCGAATCCGGCGACCACGTTTCCCTGACACCATGGCTCCTGGATAGCCATGATGTCAGCATCCTTAGCGAGAGCTCTCAGCTCGTCCGCGACCACTTGTCTTCGGCCCATGTTGACCTGCAGTATCTGCAGCCTACGCATACCGGGTTCTCTTCGCCTGCTTGACCGTCAGCTCCAAATACGACGGGCACTCCCTGCTGCCCGCGCAATGGTTCGGCTCTTTCACCTCTCTGCCGTTCGCCTTGCAGTGCCTACACTGCGCTCTGGTGCCTCGCGCCTTTGCCGGGCACTCAACAACTTTGTGTCCGGTGTCCTGGCACCACTTACACGCCATCTCCCTCGTGCAGGTCTTCGCCGTGTGGCCGTGCTCAAGGCATACTAGACAGAGCAGAGGGTCGAGGTAATCTCGGATGGTCAAGCACCACCATCCATTGCTCAGCCTCTCCGCGGACAGGGTCATCAGTGCGGACCTCATCGACTGGTGAACCTCTTACACCCATCTCTTCGTGAGGCCGCCCCTCGCGGGAGTGGCGAAGCAGGGTCTCAGCCACTCCCTCCTGTCCTTTTCCTCCTTCGGCATCTCAATGGGAGATATGCCCCAGAGGTCTCTCTCCAAGTCGTTCCCGTCCCAGTGCCTGGGGACGCCTCTCACTTCCAGGCGGGGCCTTTTCGAGGCTGCCAGCTTCGCCTCCAGCCCTTTCTTCTTCAAGGCGTCCCAGCCTAGAAGCCTCTTCGCCTGGTCAGCTCCTCCAGTCCTGACCAGGATGGTGCCAGCCTTTGTCACTCTAACCATGCTGACACTGGCACCAATTTCTTTTAATTCCTCCTGGGACGGGAGCTGCTCGTAGATCTTTCCGGCCTCCCACCCTTCCGTGTTCCCCTTCAAGGTCACGTAGGTGGGGGGCATCTTCAGACCTCCTCGGCACCACGGTTATACTCGCGAGGACTCCAGTGAAGGTAATCTCCTTCTCCTTCGGCTTCTCTCCTTCTTCCTGGGTGGTCGGCTGCTTCTTCTTTTTCTTCTTTTTCTTCCGAACCACCTCCCTGTTCGCTTCTTCCTCTCCGCTGGAGTCCACCTCCATGTTCCTCCCACGGCACGTCGGCGTGCAGCTGTTCCTCTGGGGCATCGGGGCCGGTTGGAGGCCATCGTACTTGCTCTTGGGCTTGGGTGGGGGTACTCCAGAAGGTCCGGCCACCGCCTTCTCCTCGGGGACCTTAGCCACCTTCTTCCTCTCCGCCGTCGTTGGCTTGGTCCTTGTCGCCCGGTCACCCTCCTCGATCATACTGTCCAGGTCCTCTATCAAACCCTGGACATTTTTCAATGTCGGGGAGACCCCACAATCCCCACCCATGGCGTCGCCTATGGCCGTCGCCACCCTGGGGGCAATGATCTCCGACACCTTGTCTGCAATGATGCAGTGCAAGGTGTCCATAGTGAGGGCCTCCTCGACCACTCTTCTGACTATTGAGGGGACCATATTCCATTGGACCTGAAGGCCCACCACTACCCCCGCCAGTTCCCGAACTAGGCCATTTATATGGCTCTGACCCTCCTGGGACAACTTCTTTCGGACCATATAGGCCCTCACTAGGTCCTGCACCTTCTTCTCCGCCTTAGCGGTGGGGGATCCTTCCTCTGTCGGGGAGTCGCTCTCGTCCCTGGCCCTCTTTGTCTGCCTGCTGAAGGCTTTCCCGTAGGCTTTCCCGAAGACCTTCCCTTCTGCGTCAGTCTCTGCTTTGTCAGAGGCTGACAGCAATCCCAGGTTTGCCATCGGGAAGTCTTCAATGTCCACGATGGCCTCTCAGCTTATTGTTGCCCCGGCGTTGAAACCTGGGCTCCTTGGAGGGAGCTCTTCTCATCTACTCCACCGTTGAAGTCTCTCCTGGGTTGGGCATCTTCAACGGCGTTTTCCGCCTCTCCTGTAACACTTTTATCATATTTTTTTCGGTCCATTGTCTGTCCGACACTTTGCACTAAAAATTACACACAAAAAATTTCCAAAAAAATTTTTCGTTTTTGAAAATTTTTTAAATTTTCAAAAACTCCTGTCCGTGGAGGGCACCGATTCGCTAATTAGTCCCTCGGGCCTCAACCACCACCACACTTATAAGCCAGCGCACTAACACCGGGAACGCTTTAAAAATAGGTCTTACCTCGGTGATAGTTCAGCGATGACTGATCACAGCTTTCCTCTAGAAAGGTGGGGTTAATCCCCGGGAGCTCGACTGGCGTAGGTCCTTCTCATACGACAGCCGGAGCGCTACTCGCTTTTTTTTTTAACTGTCATAGGAACCTTTACCTCATATGTAGCGATTTTATCCAAGCTATATTCAAGGAAATATTATTTGCAATATTATGCTGAAGCAACATAAAACAAGGCTGTGCATGTCATTCATGTTTGGACATGGTCAGACCTGTTCATCTGGCATTGTGATGTGTCAGTATTAAGCTGACTGTGAGTTTGTTGAGTAGTGAAATATTTCCTTCCTTTCTTTTAGGAAGTGTATTGTGTATGTAGTGTTTTAGTGCTTTGTTTTTTCATCATGCCAAGGAAGTGCGTAAATCATGTAGACAGTTTGTGCTATATTTGTGGTGAGCTGACCTTCAAGTCTTAGAGGCAAAATTCGAATCCACTCATAAAGAAGTCTTATCAACTTTACTTTGGCTATCAGGCTGGTGATTTTGATAAGAGCTGCGCCCCAAATACATGCTGAGTTTCGTGTGTTAGATTGCTGACTGGGTGGAAAAATGGTACACATCGTGTGCCATTTGCAATTCCCATGATTTGAAGGGAACCGAAGGATCATTTAAGTGGTTGTAATTTCTGTTTGACAACTATTAAAGGGATCACATCTAAAACAAAACATACAGTTAAGTATCCGAATTTGCAATCTGTAATAGGACTAGTCTTACACAATGAACAGTTCCCTGTACCAGTATATGCAGATACGACCTTAGGTGATAACTCTGAATCTGACCTAACTGAAACTGAAAATGCTTCAGATGACAATAAAAATGATCCTACATATGAAGCCAATAGCTGTTGATCAGAACCATACTTTTCCAATCAGAAAGAGCTTAATGACCTGATTCGGAATTTAAATCTGTCTAAACAGCAAGCTGAAAGTTTAACTTCCTGACTCAAAGTTCCACCCTTTGAGTTCCACTCCAAAAAGAAGTATGAATATGTAGTTATCGTGGCCGTCATAGTGATTTCAAGGACTGCTTCTCTGAAGAAAATCACCGGTCAGATAAATGTCGACAACTTATAGATTCGTCTAAAGTTAGTTTGAAGGCCGTGCTGCTACATATTGGCAATGAACTTCCATCAATACCTGTAGTGCATGCCGCTGATATGATAGAGACATATCAAAATATGAAACTAATTTTAGAGAAAATACAATATGGAAAATATTATTGGAATATCTGTGGTGATGGTGATTAAAAGGTCATTCCTTTGCTTGGCTTGCAACTTGGGTTCACCAAATGTTGCTGTTTTTTGTGCCTCTGACACAGCAGAGATAGGAAGTCTCTCAATGCTACAAAATCATGGCCTCTTGGCGTGAATCTCTTATCCCTGGCCAGAAAAATGTGTCATATGTCCCGTTAGTGAATCCTGAAAAAATATTGTTATCGTCATTGCATATTAGGTTAGGAGTGATGAAACATTTCGTCAAAGCTATGTATAAGCAGTCTGGTGGATTCATTACTTGAAATTGAAATTCCCCAAAGTCAGTGATGCTAAACTGAAAGAAAGAATTTTTATAGGACCACAAATCCGGTCATTAACGGGTGATGAGCATTTCGAAGGACTGTAAAATCCACTGGAGAAAACAGCCAGGCAATCTTTCAAAAGCTTATTTTTTAATTTTCTTGGAAATCATAAAGCAGAAAACTATCGTGACATAGTGACTGATCTCCTGCATTTTTAAAAAGCTATGCTATGCAACGTGTCTTTAAAAATTCACTTCTTAGACATCTTCCCCCAAAATCTTGGAGCTGTCAGCGATGACGACGGTGAGCGTTTTCATCAGAAAATTTCTACTATTGAAAAGAGGTACCAACGCAAGTGGAGTTCCAATATGCTGGCTTACTACTGTTGGACCAAGAAGAGAGACGTTCCAGATGCAAAATATGTCCGAAAATCACTATCTACCACTTCCTAGGTAAGTCAGAATGAGTAGTTATAATTTTGAGTTAGATCGATTTTATTTCGCATATTATAAAAATTCTAATGGATATGGATATCACACAAAACTCCTGCCCGATGAAGAAAAACTAAAGTTATATTTGAATTCAGCACGAAAAATACTTCTAGAAAATGTTATTTTAGTTCTTGTGAAAGAGAAAAGTTCATTTTTGCCGACCAGTGTTATTATAAGCACTTACAATTAGTTTATTTATAAATCAAAACATATGATGGGCTGTACATGCCGAATACTAAGTAACAATAATTTAATTGAAATAATAACCAGTACATAGTTATATTATTTATACCTTCTTTTATACTTTATTTTCATTTTGATATTATTAGCATCGATAAGTTCAAAAATACTCAGATTATTTGTACTTCAATCATTACATAAAACAAGACGTTTAACTATGACAAATATATTAAGTTATTATTAGTATCTATTGCACAACTATTAAACGGCCTTAATAGTTAAATTTCATTATTTTTATATCAATGTATCACATTTAATCTAACATTAAAACTTAATTTGATTTAAACGAATTCTATAGCTCATGCATGGCCGCTAGGCTTCGACAGTCTCGCGCTATACGTCACTAGCATGTTGGTGACGCGGACGCAAAGTTTTTCCCTAACAAAAGTCGCTAACCGCAGCTAAAGAAGATTTTAATTAAAATATTGTTTTTATTTTCATAGTTGACCTGCTGGCGTATGAGTATATAAATCTATGTCCCATTTTTAGTTAAAAAATAAATAGTCAGTTTATGTATAACAAGTACTTCTTTTTGATTGTGTTATTTAATTTAATGAAAAAACGAACAAGCTATGTCTCCCGGTTGTCTTAATATGTTGACCAGTAAGCGGATGGAATTAAATAGATAAAAACAAAGTTTTGATTAAATCCCTAAGAGATGAAAGTTTGAAGAGTGCACAATTATTTGAAGGGTACACAAAATTTATATTAATAAATAAAGGTAGTAAGATTGGAGCGAGGAAAGGCCCTGCCTTAAGGAAGATAACCCTGGCTAAGCTTTAAATTAACTATTTCCACGACTAAGGCTCTAAATAACCCACTTAATTGAGTTTGAAGTTTTATTGCTAAAGTTATCTCTTGTAACTCATTTCCTTTCCAGTCTAAAGGCTTAAATATTCAATTGGTCTGATTGGCCTAGGACCTGCCCCACCGTTTGATCGAGGGTTCACTCAATCCCTACGCCTATCTTCCCCTTGTTAGCCAATTTGGATGGTAACAGGGTTCTATAATCGATATGATAAAAACCAATGTCATTAATGTAAAATAAATAATAATAAATAGAAAAAGAAATAGAGATAGTAAAGACGCTTAAGTTATCTTTGTACATATAAATCATGTACAAATTTAAAAAATCTTATAGGGCGTTGGGATCAAAAAAGAATTTTCTTTTAATCATTGATTAAAGCTAAAATTTTAAATTTTAAAGAGGTATTGGATTTTTTTTCTAGGCATATTACAAAGAAAAAGTATTGAAAATAATGATGCGAATATATTTATATAAATTCTATAAAAATATAAAATAAAAAAATGAATAATGAAATAAAGAAAGAAAATATAGAATAAATATCTTATTATAATAAAATAATAAAGGAAGATTATGTTCTATGGATATACCCAACGTATGAATAGAAATAGGTTTAGAAAAAGGGGGTTGTATTCCTTATAAGAAAACAAAAAACTAAACCAAAATTTCAAGGAGGCAGAGAGTGTCATGAAAACACTCGAGGGTAGGGAAGACATCCTTAGGGATGGATCTAAGAAGAGCATAACGTGAGGTTTGAGGCGAGAATTAAGCGAATGATCAAAATCTCTGATGAGGTTAGGAGTAGGTGATCAGGATGAAGCGATTCTCGGCGGAGAGAAAATCTCGGAACTGTCGCTAATGATTGATGAGATCATGAAGATGGTTGAAAATAAATAGAAAAAAGGTATCCGCGTATAAATTTCATATCAGTTAATATTTTTCCTTTGTCAGAATTTAAGATGGTAAATTAAATACATTTTCAGGGCTATTATAGAATAAAAAGTAAGCTTTAACCTTAGTCCCGAATTTTAATAAAATCATTACAGCGATCCGAGAGAAAAGTGTTTGGTTATCCAGGATATCCATTGGACGCCCGGAGTTTTGGTCTACTTCAAGGAAAGAAATATAGCTTATTCTGTGAATCCTAACCCCCAACACGTCAGTGGGAAGGAAACTAGTGAATCATTCCCAAAGGGGCTAAGGACAGCCTGCTAGGACCTTAAGGTTGTTTATACTCACCCGTATTCATAAAGACAACACCTGCTATATAAATATTATCTATCTCCTAATTTAATCGTATATATCCTAAGTAAAATAGTATATATTTTGTTACCTACCGTTTATGCTCAATTAATATCATATATTATAACTACTAGCACATTGGAATCCAATTAAAGAATAAAAAAATAAAAAAAAATCAGCAAAAAAAAGTGACAAATTTGTCGTTATTAAAAGACACCTATCCTACCATATCAGGTTTTGGTTTTCCCGAGTGACCGGTATTCTTGTTTAGATTTGCGCCTTAGGCTGCTGGACTCCACATATATCCTGTGTGTAAAAGACAGCAGCTAATCGGGCAGCGTTGCGCTGACAAGAATACCCCTTCCCTTGTGTAGAGACTGTGAACATGACGGAGCCATCAGGACCCTCCACTACCAGCCATCAGGGCCCATGGTGACCAAGAAGCGTAAGAGCGACGCCGATGACGGCTGGGAGCAGCCAAAGAAAGTCTGCAGGCAGACGAGCCGGACGATAAACTTCTCGGTGAGTACCCAAAACATTTATTTATCTCTGTGTAGTGACTGTGTTCCCAGTGATAGTGCCCCCAGTGCGCCACTTAAATTCAAAAAACAACCTCCTATAGTAGTTAGTGGTGTGACTAGCACAATAAGAGCAGTAGAAGAGCTTCAGACCGCTGTGTTTCAGGACCTTAGCATTCAAAAAACCAAAGATGGAATCAGAATTTTCCCGGGCGCTTCTAAGGTGTATTTGTGTATTTTTTAAAAACACGCGGGAATTGTGTATTTTTTAAAAACAAAAAATAACCCATTCCACACGTACGCGACATCTAATGGACCAAGAACAAATAAATTTGTCATATACGGGCTAGACCTCGAATATGACATAGAAGAAATAAGTACTTTTCTAAAAACAAAATTACAGGATGTTTTAGACGTGCACCGCATGAGGAAGAGCAACAAGGACGGAGTAAAAACCGAACTTCCTCTTATCCAGATCACCACAGCAGCGACAGTAAACCTGGCCGACCTACAAGCTGTGCAAGCAGTCAATCGAGTTAGATTCACTGCCAACATATACAAAGGACGTACAGGCATTATCGAATGCCATAGATGCCAACAGTTCGGACACACTAAAAATCACTGCTCTCGAGCACTGGTATGTGTTCGATGTTCTGGCCCACATTTAGTCTCTAAGTGCCAGAGAGAAACCACCCCACTGAAGTGCTTCAATTGTGGAGAAACTCATTTAGCCTCATTCAGGCTGTGTAGTCAGGAAAGCTCTGCAGGCGAAGCAGGAGAAACTCCGCCAAAGTACCAGGACAAGAAGCAAGGCTAATCCAGCAGCACCACCAGCATTTAACGAGCAAAATATCCCCCATCTCCCAAACTAACTCAAAGACGGACTGACGGACCAATGAGGGACCGACCTCAACCCCCACCCAGGCAGGCCGAATAGATTTCAGCGGAGAGGACCGTTGACAGGCCCTGTTATGAGACTACTTCCCCTTGCGTAGAACAACTTATGACAAATATCAACAATTTCACAAACACTGCAAACAGAGCAAACAGACTCTTAGAGTTATTTTCTGCTCTACTGAAAAAATGAATAACCCAATGACGCTACTAAATTTCAATACTGACGCACTCATGCCTAAATTTACAGAGGTATACGCCCTGATAGCACAGACCCGACCCACTGTAGTGATCCTCACTGATACCAGAGTTAATTTCCTGCGCATACGCATTCCCGGGTACGATCTAACAGGAGACCATTTGGTTGATCAAAAAGGTGGGGTCATGATAGCCATTCGACACGGTACAAGATGGAGGGATCACCCCACACCAGTGGCCATCAGAGACCCAAAAATACACCACAAAACTATACAGGTTCTACTGGATAAACCCACCATTATTACAGGGTTATAAAGAAGACCTAGATCATCCCATGAAGAATTCTCGAGACTGCTCCACGCGTGCGCCAAGAGAACAAACCATTGGGTAGTGGGCGACCTAAACGCCCGGCACACCCTCTGGAACAATGCCTCTTGCAGCGAAGCGGGAAAAATTATTTTACAAACACCGTTTACAGTGGTTCACCCCGATGCCCACACATTTATACATAGGGCGAATGTGACATTCAGGTCATCGATCGATCTACTACTAACTAGACAGACCCATCGCCTTATTGAATGCGTAGCGCTGGATATTATAACAACGGACCATAGGCCTGTGCTTTACTCATTAGATGGAGAAACACCATTCCAACCTCCACCTACTAAATTTAAATATCAAGCAGCAGATTGGGAGTTATATAAAGCACAGGTCTACCATAATTTGTCAACAGTTCCTACTCACCGAAAAACGAAAGATGTAGACGATTACCTAGAGTTTTTTACAAAAACGATCAGAAGCACCGCGGATGCGGCCAAACCAAAACTTAATCGACTTCCGCCAGCCCCCGAAGCGTCCCCTACCAGATCACATTCTTTCACTTATCGCCTTGCGCAATAAGTGGAAGAATAAATGGTACAGCACTAGGGATCATGAGGTGAAATCGGTAGTGAATTCCCTTACTACTCAGGTTCGCAATCTCATGAAACAATGGCGGACTGCACAGTGGCATGAGAACCTCCGAGCAATCCATGGCGACTACCGTAAATTTTGGGAATTACTCAGGGCTAGTACAAGGAAGAGAAGCTCTACATTACTACACGACGGAGACAAACTGTTGACAGATGAGGAACAAGCAAGTAAGTTCGCTGATCACTACAGTGCCATTTGCAAAGGCACGGAAATTTCGCGCAGGCTACTTTATTTATTGCTTTAGTTTTATTATTGATAAAAATATTTATGATAAATTAATAGTTGTTACTGGTCCCAATCATCACTTATTAGACCACATCATCTTCATTTAAAACAATTAAGTCTGCCGGCTTATACCCACCAACTTCTGACTAGTGAGAATGGGTTGCGGATCTCTCGGTCAGATTTGAAAATTAATTACTCGACTTGTATGTGCCCCACAATGATCCAACATGGCTTAGAATTAAATTTGAACCGTATTTTTTATTAGGGATGCATCAAAATTTAACAGACTGCTAAGGCACGGAAATTCCGCGCAGGCTACTTTATTTATTGCTTTAGTTTTATAATTGATAAAAATGTTTATGATCAATTAATAGTTGTTACTGGTCCCAATCATCACTTATTAGAACACATTATCTTCATTTAAAACAATTAAGTCTGCCGGCTTATACCCACCAATTTCTGACTAGTGAGAATGGGGTGCGGATCTCTCGGTCAGATTTGAAAATTAATTACTCGACTTGTATGTGCCCCACAATGATCCAACATGGCTTAGAGTTAAATACGAACTGTATTTTTTATTAGGGATGCATCAAAACAGACTGCTGAGGCACGGAAATTCCGAGCAGGCTACTTTATTTATTGGTTTAATTTTTTAATTGAAAAAAATATTTAAATAAAATATTAATGTTTAAGAATCTAGAATCCATTTCCACATCAACCAGATGAAAATTAACTACTGTAATATAATTTTTTTTTATCTTTATGAGCAGAAATAGTAGCATTTTTATCTTCTTAATGTTTATAAATATTCAAAATAACAATTTTGTTTAGTTAAATTATTCCTTATTCGTTTATGATAATTTGCTAAGCAACATATATTTTAGATATTAATTTAACTCTCGCAAATGTTTTTTTACATGAAGCGTTTAAATTGGCAATTTTGAGGCTCGAGATTTTGAAAGCCGCGGTAATTCGAGGACCCCGGAAGGGGATCTCTACCTAGATGAAGGATTTTTCAAAAAATATTAATTGTCTGGTACTTCCAGATTTCGAAACAATAATTTTTTTTTAAAAATCCTTCATCAGAGGGAGCAGTGGTTTAATAGGGCTACATTGAATCCAGTAGCAGGAAGCATTTCCGGCGACTAAATTCAGTGAGGCGAACCATCCACTATAAAAAATGGGTAACGAAACCACAGGCAGAACCTCATGGGTGGTTTGGAATTCTGCCTATTTTATCGGTAAGTATTTTCTTCTTCTTTTACTTCCTCCTTTTTTTTTCTTTTTTATCCCTTGGCTTTTATTAATTTTTTAACATAACATATTAATATTAATAATTATATCTATAATGGTATCTCTTTTACTGCACCAGGTGCATTTTAAGAGAGGATTGTACATTGAATTTTCTTTGAGATTAATTAAATGGAAGGAGTGGGAGATCTAGTGATAGGGCTCACTAGTTCTTTCTGATTGGAGTTTGCTCAGTCCATGTTGAGTGACTGTATATGTGTTTGCCTGTTAATTGTGTTTTTATTTTTATGAGCAGAATTAGTAGCATTTTTATCTTCCTAATGTTTATAAATATTCAAAATAACAATTTTGTTTAGTTAAACTATTTTTTATTCGTTTGTGATAATTTGCTAAGCAACATATATTTTAGATGTTAATTTAACTCTTGCAAATGTGTTTTTATATAGCCCGTCGAACAATCAGTATGACCGAAATCCCGAACGAAGAAGTAGGAAATAATTATATTTTTGTATCCTCGAAGCAGCTGAAGGCGATACTCCGTCGTTCACGAGAGAATAATGCCCCAGGCCACGACGGAATACAAACTATACTCCTAAAACAATTACCAAGAAGAGGCATAGCTCACCTGACGAACCTCTACAACTCCTGTCTTAGGATACTTTCCTGAGGCATGGAAAAGAGCTATCCTCTTTCCTCTGCTGAAGCCCGCAAGAGATGGTAATCAGCCAGTCGACTACCGGTCTATTAGCTTACTTCCGCACATGGGCAAAGTTTTTGAGAAAATTATTCTTAATTATCTCAAAACCTATTGCTCGGAAATAGCGTTAATCCCACCGGAACAGACCGGCTTCCAGGCCGGACTGTGCCCGGACCACCATCTGGCGAAGCTACACGCGGAAGTAAGCCAGAACACAGTTAAGAACGAGGCAACCGCTTTGATATCCATAGACTGCACGGAGGCGTTTGACTCAGTGTCCCATAGCCTTCTATGTAAGACACTGCAGGACAACGAGTTTCCTGAGCAGCTTTATACTATCATAAGATCCTTTCTGACACAACGTTCAATAATGGTACGAGTCGGCGAAGAGCTGTCCAACCCCTTTCCACTCACGTGTGGTGTACCTCAAGGGTCTGTGCTATCACCGGTATAATTTTCAGTTTATACGGCGGAAATCGTTGGTGCCAAATACAAAAAAGCTACTGTGGCGGCGTATGCCGATGACATCGCCATCTATAATAGCTCATTGAATGCAGAGAGAGCTCTACGGCAGGCGGAGGTGGCCTGTGAGGAAATAACTAAAAGACTGGACGGATTGAATATTACAGTTAATCCCAAGAAGACCGACTATATTATTCTCTCCGTCCAAAAGAATAAGCGCCCTCTACCTAAGGTTTATAGAGTAGCAGGCAAAGTTAACAAACCTGCGAAAAGGATAACGTATCTCGGTGTCACCCTCGACCGGCACTTGACGTTATCCCAACATTGCAATAAGAAGATCAGGTCGGTGAGAACCAAATGTTACAGGCTAAATCATCTTTTAACCTCATCGAACTTATCACTCCGCCTCTAAGTAATGATCTATAAGGCAGTTATTAGACCAGCACTCCTTTATGGGGCGCCTATGTTGAATAACATTTCGCCAACAACTTCAAAAAGGCTCCAACAATTTCAAAACCGTATGCTGAGGCGTATAGTAAGCCACAATTCTCTACAAAGGACGAAATCAGACATAATACACGAGACTCTCGGACTCCCGACGGTAACGGACTGCATCACACGGGGCATATAATTCTTTGATAGCCTCCAACACTGCACTAACCCACTATTCAACGCACTTAGACCGACAGGCCGACCTCAGCGCTGGCAAGCACACGTACAGACACTCAACATGGACTGAGTAAACTACAAACAAACTCCAATCAGACAGAACTAGTGAGCCCAATCACTAGATCCCCCACTCCTTCCATCTAAATAATGCTCAGAAAATTCAATATCCTCAACAACCCTCTCTTAAAATGCACCTGGTGCAGTAAAAGAGATACTACGTATCATTATTAGTAGTACAAATAGGCGGGTTGAGCCGGAGCCGTGACCTTGAGGTCATTTTCTGCTGTAGCAGGGTCGGGGGCGTGACCTTGAGATGACCTTGAGGGTGGGAGGGGTGTAAGTTAGGGCGAGGGGGGTGTTGACCTTGAGGTAGGTTCAGCTGTGCAAAGTAAGATTTGGCAACTTCGCAGAGGAGATGTGGCAACACGGCAGTAGAAACTAGGTCACGGTTTGTAATGAATGGATGACGCATGTTGTTCATGAATGTTACGTCATTTTATGAATGGAAGGGTTGAATGGGCGTGTGATGTCATCTTATGAATGGAAGAACTGAATGGGAGTGTGACGTAATTTGTCTTTATGAATGGGATAAGAGTTATGAATGGGGTGCTTTTGAGATTATTATTGGATGACTGAGACGGGAGTGTGATTTTTCTTTTATGAATGGGATTAGGCTTAGGTTTTTTTGAGATAGGCTATTGGATGACGGAGTAGTTTCATCAGTCATTGAGTTTGATTATTTAGCTTTCATGAGCTTGGATGACGTATGTGTTCCTCCTGAACTTTAGTTATATACAGGAAATTTTTTTGAAGGAGCTGGATTGACAAAAGGATATGTGAAAGAAAAAAAAATACAGTTGTACACAACATTTATTTTATACATCATATTCTTAAACATATTTTTTGTTTATTGTTACTTTTCTTGTACTCTAGGTCTAATTTTCTCATTTAAGTAAACAATAATAATACTACAAGTAGACATTCTTGAAATAAATCTAGTACTCTAATTACAGGTCTAATTTTCTAACTAAATATAAATGTAAGTAAACAATAATAATACTAGTAGACAATCATTTATTGGTTCTTATACATTTACAATGTTAGGTTCGTTGTTTTTTTATTCATTGAGGCTATAGTGACCATAAGGGAGAGTGGTTTCATCGTGTAATGTATTTCTTTTATTATCAAATGAGCATAATGACTTTTTTTTTATCAGTGTGGTTTGAACGTTATGTTTTTTAGATTGAATTGTATGAAATGAAGAATATAGACTTTTGCTGTCTTTAAATGTGTTTAGATAATCGCTAAAAGTAAAATCGTTAACAGCCGATTTTTTATTCCCTTTGACTTTTTAACCGTTATATCATTCTTTGTTATGTACGAATACATTTTGGGCCTCAAGCCGAAAAACTCTACTATAGGATCTCCAAAGGTTTCATCTTTCAACAAACCTACGACTTTTTTATTTTTTTCAGAATAACAGAAATGAGAAGTGGGAAAATTGCTTGTATCAAAATGTTTATTTAACTCTCCAGAAATATCGGAATAAATATCTTCAGTTCTAATATTGTATAAAAATGAATCGGTGTCGGCATAACATAAAGTAACATTTTCTATACCATATTTTTTCAAAAACACATTGTAGTGGTAATGATACATCAAAACTTCGCTCAAGTCTAGCACTGCAAATCCCACGTACAAGGGTTTATCAAAAATAATGCTTTCTTTTTCCAGCTGAACCGCTGTAACATTATCTGCAAATATAATCCTGCCTTTAAAATTTGGTTTATTGACTTGACGAAATAATGATTTTTCATTTGTTACTATTTTTAAATCGATTCTGTTCCGCACGTTTTCCATAAATTTGCCGAAGCAGCTGTTATTCATAAATTTGTAAAAATCTGACTCGAATGTATTTTTTGCTGATGCTCTCATCATTGAATTAATTTCTATGTATAGAGCCAACCAATTTTTTTGATTAAACTTCAACACTCTATGGATTTTTGAAATCTTTACCCCGAGTTGTAGAGCTTGTTTTAAATTCACATAATGTACTATGTAACGTGTTTTGGGCATCAAAGTCGTCAATAGTTTTAGTATTAGGTGGATTATTTTTTTCGGGTAAAAAAGGTAATTGAGAAAGATTATCATGAATTTCTTTGGGGTATTCAACATCAACGTCTAGCACATAACCGGTTTCTGATTCATTTTCAAGATCTAATACATTTAATTTTTCATCAACCCACTCAAAATCTGTATACGGCAAGGGAAGGTTCATGGCATAACCGTAAAGATTGTTGACATCTACGTAAAGTAAATAATTACTGGGTTTAGTCGAGTCATATTCATTTAGATATTTATTGTTAGCTTTCGCATACCGAGAAACAACTTGGCAAATGCCTCCCCTTATTCCCTTTTCAAAAAACTGTACCATATCAATATCTTTTATTACATCTAATTTTATTTTCGTTTATTTCAACATTGCATTCCAAGATAACTGTGGCAAAGTAAAAAACCATGCAGGATCTAGTCGATAAATTTGTTGACAGAGAAGTCGAAAGGCTTCAAAAACTTCACACAACAAAATTACATCTGTTTGTATATACAATTCCGCATAATCTTTTAGTGTTTGGATGTTGAAGACTTTCCAGACACTTTTCGCGTGCTCATAGTCCACGTCGCTAATCGATGTTTTTGTTAAATCATTAAAAAATGAATTTTTGGAAGGTAGTCGAGTTTCGTTTAGGCGATCAAAAGAATTAAAATAATTGTACGGAAATATGCCTTTCCTTGTCAATAATTTAATTTTGTTTTCATCATTAATAATATTTGCCATATGTGGAAATACATCAGTGATTGATTTAGATTTATTTTGCAAATTGTTCACTAATGTTTCCAAACTTGATGATAGAAATTTAAACGAGTCAACAAATCGTATTTTTGTACTACATCGTTTAAACTTTATGCTGAAACTTATATATTTTTCAGAATTACTAGGAATTACGCTGATATTTTCACAACGGCCCAAGAAAGGGATTATAAAATGAGAATCGTAACCCTGTAAGTTGTGCGTAAAAACAGGTATAAAATCGGGCTTTTTTGCTCTTAAATTACATGCATTATGTGCTGGTCCAACAAATTTTCCTGATAAGTGACAGTGATGTCGTACTCGATCGTGTTCGTCTAAAGGGTATTGACATAAGATGCAATCTTTAGCAGAATAAAATATTTTATTTTCCCCTTCGCTCATTTCTTCCATTCGCTTAGTATTACCGTATATTTTATCCGCTTCAACAACTATAGATTCGAGTTTTTCTAAAAACGCTAGCATACAGTTTTCTCCCGTATAAACAAACGGTTTACATTCAAAAATTTTTGACTTGACCAGAAGTGAAACTGAAAAAGCACGATGCTCATGAACAGCTTTTTTCCAAGATGTTGACGGATTAGGAATAGGCCCCGAAATTGGTATTAAAAGAGATTCAATATCTGCATAAACTACGATTGGAATGGATTGTGTATATTCCACATGTTTAAATTCAATTTTTTCTTCTTTCGGAAAGTCAGATCGAATTGGTTTGTGATCACGGCAAAATAATTCGTGTTCGTCTTTTCGCTCATCACCTTTTTTCCCATACTTGTTTACGTACGTGCTTGGAAATACGGTCAGACATCTACGACAGATTGAATATGAAATTTTTGACAAAGATATTTGAGAACTTACTAAACGTGAAAGATTTGTGATCAAACAATAGTGAAAATTTTCTCCATTTTGTAAATACAACAGATCAAACGTTTTATCATAATTATCCTTTTTACTGATTCTAATTGGATAAACATTATTTTTATCATCTAAGCCATAAACATTTATAGACAGATTATTTAAATTTTCGAATCGATTGATATCGCTAATTGGAGTCGGGAACGATATAGAATCAAAAGAATATGGAGTATGAATATTTTTGTACGCGTTAAAGTCATTTGATCTAATATTATCACTAAGTAAAGCTAAACGAAAGCAATCGTTAGTATTATTTTTTACATTTATAACACAACGTTTGTCTCGTATTTTTTTAGGTAATTCAATATATTGAGATCCTCCGAAAGGCTTAAATTTAGTTAAATGTAGGCAGATATAGTTTGCAGAGGTATACATGCAACCGGAACCTTTTTTTTCAAACTCATCCTGTTCCTCTAAAATTTTTTCAAAAATTGTTTCAATGTAATTTTATTTTACTCGAATATCTGTGTACTAACTAACTATATGATTTTAATTTTTTTTTTTAGATGTCCCTCCTTAAAAAATTAAATGAAATTAAACCCGCATATAAAAATATTGGAGAATTAATTATAGGACGGACGTATCAAATTCTACAACTTAACACAAAATAATATTAGTGAAAGAACAGATTTAAATTTTAAATCGAAAGTTAGTAAGATAGATGTTTCTATAATATTGCTTCAATTGACGGGCCATACTCCGTCTCCTTCTTCGAAAGTTGTAGAATTTGATACGTCCGTCCTATAATTAATTCTCCAATATTTTTATATGCGGGTTTAATTTCATTTAATTTTTTCAGGAGGGACATCTAAAAATAAAAATTAAAATCATATAGTTAGTTAGTACACAGATATTCGAGTAAAATAAAATTTAAAAAAAAAAAAAAGCTTACTTTACTGCAGTTGTAATGAAAACTGAAGACGTTGAGACTACGAACTTACACTAGCATAGTGGCTGACTGATTGACTGTGAGGAGAGAGAAAAGGGGAGGGCTTATAAGTACGATAAGGAGCTGAGTCAGGTGCATCATCAGGTCAGTCGGTATTTGGGCTCGCTTTCAGTAGAGTGATAAATCTTATTCCAGACATGTCGTCAGCAGTTCTTGATTTCTAGGGTTATCGCTTGGAGACGAACAAGCTGATAGTGAAAGAACGTCAGTAGTTAGCGTAAATTACGAGCACTCTAGTCATTGGATTTTTAAACCGCCTCAATAAGCCGAAAATGCTGATCGGCTAAAGACAAATCTCTGGGTAAAAAAACATCTTCATGGTCTGGAATGGGACTATGGTGCTGTAAATTATGAATCTTTAAAATGTTTTACTATCCGTTGCAGAAAACTATGACGTATTATGGGGAAAAGGAATAGAAAAGTGTAAGTTTATAGAAGACCTTATTGATAAACCTGTTTATGATTTGCACGACTTTGGATGTCCCAATCTGAAACAGTTAGAATATGATAAGATAGCATGTCATTATCATTTAGACACTTCATTCGTTTGCTCTTTAAATCAAGCTCATCGTCTGGCTGCATGGGTAAATAAAAATAGTGAGACTGTAGATTTCACTAAAAGAGACGTTCGTAAACCAACGTATAGGGACAATTCTTCTTCTCCTCATCATATGCTGTCATTTGCTGGATTTATTCGTGGAGTCGAAAATAGTGTTAAATGTGTATACTGTGGACTGTTGTATGACACCGATTCGTTAATAAATCCTCTCAATTACCATAGGGCGTGTAGCCCGCATTGTTTATGGTTTGAGGAGGAGTCTTTTTAATTAAAATTTGTAAAATATTGTATTTACTAAATCAGTATTTCATTTAGATTTCTTTTGGAATACGTTTTTCTTATAATTGCTACATATTGATGTAGATGATTTTTAATTAAATTTTTCATTTATAAAGAAAAATAAATGTTTTCAGTTAATTTGTTTTTTTTCTTATTCCTCTTTTTTTCAAGGGACAAATAAAATACTCGCACTTACTTAAATTAATAAATAGGTTAGAAAATTAGACCAGTGAACAGATTATTAGATTTTTATTTTTTCAAGAAAAGTAACAATAATTAACAAAACTTTTTAAGTATATGATGAACGTATAAAATAAATGTCTAGTACAAGAGCATATGTTTTTTTTTTTTTTCTTCTTCAACATTATACGATATCCTTTTTATTAACCCAGCTGCGTTCATTAACACCGAACCACTTGACATATAATTGATTGCCTTTCCTTTTTAAAACCTTTTCTACCAGGTATATATTTGGATATTTAGCCTGTTGTAGCTCTTCTTCATAAAATGCACCACTGATCGGTTGCCCTTTTAGATCTTCTAGCAAATATGTGTACGGATATGTCTTCTGAATCTTGCCTACTTTAAAAATTTCACTTGACCAATTAGGCTTATAGCCTTTTGAAAAACTTGTTTTTTGTTTAGATATTCTTACAAAATCGTCTTCTATAAATTTCTGCTTTCGTACTTTCGATTTAGTCACTGTAGAATAAACATTTTTTAGCAAGTATCTCTCCATCTTTTTATGCCGAGCATCGATTGGTTTCATACCTATAGTCCTATGAAATGATGAATTATACTCCTGTAGAATTTGGGGTAATATATCTAAAAATTTATAATTTCCTCGCAGGCTGAATGCTCTCCAAATTTTTTCTTTTAATGTTCTCATGCTTTGCTCACGTTGTCCGCTGTTTTCTGTTTTAGTGGCACAGCCCAAGAAAATTTCGAAAAGCAGTCTATGACCGTTAACAAATATTTATTTTCTCCAGAATAAGGTATCATTTCCACAAGGTCTATTTGCCATAAATCGTTAATTCCTTTCAAAACAGTTTTCCGACGTGGAATTCATTTACGACAGCACTTTTTAACAACGTTGCATTCATCTTTTAAGATAACCGAGCGTTATTAGCATCACCGAGATACACACACACAGTGAAAAGATATTCACTTAATATAATATATTTATTTCTCGTAGCTCTTCAATTATCGATTCTATTTCGTTTTCATGTCCTTCGTGACCTGCATTCGCCGAAGATATTAGCAACCTCAGCCGATCAACTAGCTCATTAGGATCATCCCAATACTCATAAATGGGTTTATCGGCTCTCATGAGACCAGTGCCTTTGTGCTAACGAAGTGAGGCTATTTTACTAGGAGGGGTGGTGGTACGACGAGGTGTGAAAAGCATCGCTATTACTTTTCTATATTTTTCTGATCTGATTCCTTGTCTCCCTCGTTCTTCACTATAGCCTTTTTTGTGAGCATTGGTCGAGATTAAAATGTTTTTATACATTTCCAAGTCTTTTTTTTCATACTTTTCGGGATTTTTCAAGTAAAGTAACTGCAACAATCGCTCTGTGCCTTCATAAGTTACCCCATTAATTGTTATGTCATCGCTGTTTGTATGTAGTTGAATATCAGTTGAGTCGCCTATTGCGAATCCTCCATCGGGCATGACTCTAATGCCATAACGTGAATCGAGGGTTTTATTATCGCCTCTCAACAATTTCTCCAAATATTTTCTTTGTTGGTTTCCAAACCCCAGGTAGCCATCAACTTTTGCTTGTTGTGGGATAAGATCTTTTAACTGTTTCTACTAGTGAATCTTCAGTTTCATGATGTTCATTTTCTACTTTAATTTCAGGAAACGTCGAACTTGTTGTCGGATGGGTCGAATGGGCTAACTCTGGTGTCAATGTTGCTCTTTTGTAAATATCTTTTGTAAACTCAATCTCATCATTTTTGTTTCTAATCTTTTTACTTGACGGCTCCGATTTGGTTTCTTTTTGCTACTTTAACGACTCTTTAATATCTTCTAAAGGTTGTGATACAGGTGTAAAGAATGCTTGACGAACCTCATCAACATCCTGAAGACCGCGTTTCAATGTCCGAAATTTGTTTTTTAAAATTTCGCTAGTTTTTATAATCTCACGGGTGACTTTAGGGTCCATGACTGAGCTCCGTCAACGACTGGAAACCCTTTATATATCTACAATAAATGTATCGATTCCTTTTCTAAAACGACCATTGTTTAAATCCCTACTTTTGTCAATAACGAGATAACCGAAAGGCTCTTTCCAACATAATGAACACATGTCTTTAAAAAGTTGGAAACCGATATGAGGAGTGCTCACATGTTCATCGTAAATATGTTTTAAACTCAATTCGTCCTGAGGAAATATTATTAAAAAGTTAAAATTACACCTGATCAGATGTCTAGGAATGCAAACATAACTTTGTGTTAAGTAAAAACAATCTAGATCCATATGTCTTCCATAACTGAAATATCGTTTAATTATATCTTGATCCTCCATCGTAACATCATCGAATATACAGACTGAATTAGATTCAACTTGGTGAGGCATATCTTTTGCATCTTCAAAATCGTAAAATCCTATTTCAGGAACCATATTTAAAACATTTTTTAAATACTGGTATTTGAGCTGGTGTAAAGTTTTTCCGAATAGATATACATTTTTAAATTTTAAACCATTTGGATTTAATAAAAGTCCAATCATAATATTCGTCTTTCCACATCCGCTTGATCCGCATATCGACGCTCGTATGGTGTTTGGTAATAATGTGCTATGTTTCACCTCAGTAGATTCGTCAGGCAAACACTTCAAAGTAGAAAAACGTTGTTCTTGTTGGACTAATTTCATTTTGAATGCAGACAAAATCATTCATTTCCTGTATATATATATATCGCCGATTGTCATTTTTCACTACAGTATGATTCGTAAGACTCACAAAGGAAGAGGCTTGATAAACAGTCTCATAAATAAGTTACCGTTTGAATTACACCTGCCAGGATACCAGTATTGTGGCCCCGGTACAAACCTTGAAAAACGACTAAATAGAGGAGATAGTGGAATAAACCAGCTTGATAAAGCTTGTAAAGAACACGATATTGCTTATAGCAAAGATAAGGATATGCAAAGTCGTAGAAAAGCGGACAAGATTTTGGTTGAAAACGCTTGGAAACGAGTTAAAGCTTCGGATTCATCATTGGGAGAATAAGCTGCGGCTTGGTTAGTTACAAATACTATGAAAGCGAAAGGTAAAATTGGTGCCGGTATTAAGAAGAAGAAGAAAAAAAATAAAAAGATTAGTTTCAAAAAATTAGTTAAATCGCTAAAGGTTGCTAACGTATCATCGATCCTCGAAGCGTCAAAAATGGCATACAAAAAGGCTAAAATGCATTTACGTGGTAAGACAAAACCTTTGCCTCCCAGAGTTCTTCCTTTGCCAAAAGAGGGAGGATTTCTTCCATTTCTTGTGCCGTTAATGGCGGGGCTTTCTGCAGTGGGATCTTTAGCGGGAGGAGCGTCGAGTGTGGCTAAAGCTATCTACGAGGCGAAAGAAGCTAAACATAAATTAGATGAGCAAAAGAGGCATAATTTAGCGATGGAAAGTCAGAAAATCGGAAATGGACTTTATTTGAAACCATATCGGAAAGGCTACGGCCTGTTTATAACTCGACAAAAAAACAAATCTGGAAAGATCTGACTACCGAATAAGCCATTGACGGATTTAGAATTAAATTATTTGGCCAAAGTTTTAAATATCCAACATTTTCGAGGAGTATTTATGATTGATAAACTTCCTAGATATCCAAACAAACACGAGTCTGCCATTGTAAATTTAGAGCCGAGCTCAGAACTTGGTTCACATTGGGTCTGTTATGTAAAACAAAATAATTTTGTGAAATACTTTGATTCCTTTGGAAACTTAAAACCACCACCACAGTTGCTCGAGTACTTTAAGGGGCTAAAAATAACTTATAATAGAGAGCGTTATCAGGAGTGGAATACGTCGGTTTGTGGACATCTCTGCTTACAGTATTTAGTCGGTGCTTCTCATAGCGATTGATCATTGTTAATCATGAGCTATACAGTAACGCTTACGGGCAACTCTAGCGTACTTTCCGCAAACTTTTTACCACCGTTAGAATTGGGGTCAATATATACTGTTGGGTTGTTATCATTTGAAACATATAATACTATTCCGAATATAAAAAAGGGCGCTAATGATATGTTTTATTTTGGTGATTTTTCGATCCAAATACCTGAAGGATCGTACGATATCGATGCTATAGCCTCCTTTTTTACGTGAAAAAATTTCTCATCTTGACCCTACCGCTGTATTGCTAATAAGAGGAAATTCCAACACGCTAAAAACGGAAATTAAAACAACTCATGCAGTATACTTTAACTATTCCGAGAAGCCTCACTCTATTGGTCCTCTTTTGGGTTTTACACGATCCGATCATGTCATTCCTCCGAATCGCCCCTATACTGAATCAAATGACATTGTTAAAATTCTCAGCGTAAACATTATTTCAATTCAATGTAACATCGCATCGGGGTCTTATGTGAACGGAGAACCGGATCATAATATTCATCAATTCTTTCCACGTGTAGACATCCACATTTTATTATCCCAGACCAGGATATAAAATAATAGAAATCAGGAATCCGGTCATTTACTTTCCAACCAACGTGAGGACTGTAGACAATATCATTTTCGATTAGTTCAATTAGTAGATCAGAACGGAGAGCTTATCGACTTTAGAGGAGAAACGGTTACATTGAGATTACATTTAAAAAAGAATGGGGATTGATTTTTGTTCTAGAGATAGTTGCATCGATTATTATAAAAGGAGATGTCAAACAATGGTTAAAACCAGTAAACCTAAATCAACAAGAGCGCTAACAACTGCGAACGCTATATTTTTAAAACAGTGTGGTTTTCGGTTAAACAAACATTATGAATGACATACTAGACGTTACGACGGATATAAAATTCGTCGATTCTCTTACACAATTTGAATATCACTCGCACCAGCCTTATACGGGAAATACCTTTAACAAATCCGACGAGATTAGAATTCCTATTCATCAACAAGATATTTATACCTTTCCTTCTCAAAGTTTTATTTATCTCGAAGGGAGGATCTTAAAAAGTGATGGCACTATCGGTGCCACTCCAAAGTTGGCTAATAACGCATTCGCGTGTTTGTTTGATGAAATTAGATATGAACTAAACGGTATAGAAGTCGATCGAGTACGAAATCCGGGGATAACTACTACTCTTAAAGGGCATGCATCATTTTCGCCTAATCGAGTAATGGGATTAGAAAATGCGGGGTGGACAATGCCCGGTAAAACTCTCTCTTTGGATAAAAACGGCCTAAATTGCGTGCTAGGTGACGATGATGTACAAATAAAACTTGACAAATTGGTGTGGAGAATGCCTCATGTTCGTGCTTCAGATTATGAACGTCTAAGGTTATTAAAACTAGTAGACAAGAACAAGGTCGTTTCTATTCCATTCAGATCATGGGATCTTTACGAATATCCCAATGTACCTGCGACGTAGCAGGAAAATTGGTCGGTCAAAACTTCAACAAATTTAGAAAAACCGCGCTATCTCATTTTTGCATTTCAAAGTGATCGAAATAGAACCTCTAACAAAGATAGCCTGTTCGATAGTTGCAAATTAAAAAATTTGAAACTTTATTTGAATAGTGAACAATATCCGTACGGTGACTTAAATTTAGATTTTTAGCAAGGAAAAGTAGCATTGTTGTATGAAATGTATAACGAATTTCAAACGAGTTATTATGGCGTTAGACATTCTCAGCCCCTGCTTTCAAGATCCGATTTCGAGAAACTAGCGCCTCTAGTGATTATAGATTGTTCTAAGCAATCTCAAGCAATCAAAAGTGCGACTATCAATATCAGAGTACTATTAGAGGCGAAAGAAAACTTTCCAGCCACTAAAGCTTACTGCCTCATTTTACATGATAAAATAATAGAATATGAAATGGAAACGGGTTTGGTCCGTAAATTGTACTGACTCTCTGTTTGTTTTTTTGTTTTTTTGTGGTTGTTAGAAGAGGAGTATACTATTTTTTTATTTTTTTTTATTTTACACGTAGATGTAAAATGAACGCACAACCAAAAAAAAAAAAAAAAAAAAAACGAATTAGAACTCGATTCGGAAAATACAAAATATCGAGTAATAATATCTTTTATTTAGGTATCTTTCAAGCCTGATGAGGACCTTGTTGAAACTCGTACTCTTGTAACATGGAATTATGCTCATCGTGCAGCACGTATCATTCCATGGAAAACACATGCGAGGGACAGGGTAAGATTCGAAAACAGGATTCATCATATTTCCAAGATACTGAGTCCTATCCTGGAATCAACCCACAGATCAGCTGTTTATCAGAAACATTACAAGATTGTTAATTGTTAAAAATTTTATATTTACCTTATCAGTATTTGATTCAGTTTTATTAAATTTTTTTTAATTAAATTTTATATTTACATAAAATAAAAATATTTGATTTCAGTAAATTTGTATTTGTTTTTTTTTCTTCTTCTTATTTTATTTTTCAAGGGACAAATAAAAAATACAACATATTAAAGGAAACTTATTTTATTGATTATCATCACAATTCAATTCATTTAAGTTGTAAAACAGTGTATTTGTATTTATGCTAAAATCAATTGGTTCGGTAACTACACTTGCTTCATTCTTATTATAAAGTTCAACCATCTTTGTTATCAATGCTAGTGAATCGTTGATTTTTTCTATATTTGCGCAAAGTTTGACCGTCTCGTTCCTGTTGAAACATGCAGATGCAGACGATCGTGGAAGGGTCTCATGATTAAACATTGCAAACCATTGCGTTACCTGCTCTATCCGCATCACCTTAGTGCGTCCTCTTGTAGTAAGTTCACAAATCACGTTTTGACATCTTGATCGGTCTTTTTCATAGGATTTTTTTCGTTTCTGCAGCAATAACAAAATTTTCGGAGCTCGGGTGGTAATATATGTCCATTCCTCAACATTCATGTAAACGACCGTTTTCTTCTTTTCGCTAATGGCGATAGTCGGCACAAAGTTACACAAACCGATCCGAAAACATTTACTGTTGGTCAGTGGGTACTCAGTCACAAGGTCCATTCGACGGTCCATCTCGCGTATCATCACGACAAGCCTGTGTGTTATAACGGAGTGGAGGGGAGAAAGGTGCAGCTGTTCTATTTTTTTTATCACATCATTTATTTCCCTTCTTTTTAGTTCATACAAGGAAATGCAGAATGTAGAAAATTGTGAAGCCTTTTAACAGCATACCGTCTCTTCGTTATCATTCTCGTCAGACGCTATGATTTGCAGCTCATTCAATTGTTCACAATACTCGATAAACGAACAGCTTTTAGACCATTTTTTGTGGTCGGCAAAAGTGTCGTCATACTCATTCCATTCATGCAAGATTACTCCGCAAAATGGACATCTTGTCCTATCAGACACTTTCAAGTAATACAACCCAGCAGCCGCTAGTTTCAATGGACTCACCGGTGACGACCAGCCGACGAATGTCGACAACCTTCCGTCTTCGTACCTCAGGTTCTTGCTCCTTAGCCGACCCATACTAAACTAACTGATAGAGGAAGCAACAACGTGCTTCATTCATAAAACAAAATGATGACACTCTCCCATTCGTAAAACAATATATGACATACTCTCTTTCATTACGCTGTGACCTAGTTTCTACTGCTGTGTTGCCACATCTCCTCTGTGACGTTGCCAAATCTTACTGAAGCTACCTCAAGGTCAACACCCCCTCGCCCTACCTTACACACCTCCCACTCTCAAGGTCATCCCAAGGTCACGCCCCCGACCCTGCTACAGCAGACAATGACCTCAAGGTCACGGCTTCGGCTCAACCCACCTATTTGTACTACTGTGCTTCATTCATAACTCTTATCCCATTCATAAAGACAAATTACGTGACACTACCATTCAGTTCTTCCATTCATAAGATGACGTCACACGCCCATTCAACACTTCCATTCATAAAATGACATATTCATGACCAACATGCGTCATCCATTCATAACAAACCGTGACCTAGTTTCTACTGCGGTGTTGCCACATCTCCTCTGCGACGTTGCCAAATCTTACTTTTGCGCAGCTGAACCTACCTCAAGGTCAACACCCCCTCGCCCTATCTTACACCCCTCCTACCATCAAAGTCATCTCAAGGTCACGCCCCCGACCCTGCTACAGCAGACAATGACCTCAAGGTCACGGCTCCGGCTCAACCCGCCCTTTTGTACTACTATTATTAACATGCTATTTTTTTCAAATAAAAATTAATAAAAGATAAAGCGGTTAAGAGAGAAAAAAAAATCAAATTTCGCCTTAAAATACCAAAAGGTAACAGAAGGCTTTTTGTTTATATAGAAGCATTTTCAGGAATTTCTGTAAATTTGTATTATATTGTAAATAAAATTTTTGGAGGATGAGAAAAAAATCAAATTTAGTCAGCGGCTTTGAGCCGGTTCGAGTAAAAACCGCCTTCAGCGGACTCAGCCCATTGTAACGCTTTAAAATACCGAAAGGTAACAGAAGGCTTTTGGTTTATATAGAAGCATTTTCAGGTATTTCTTTTAAATTTGTATATTGTATTGTAAATAAAATTTTGGAGTAAGAGAAAAAAAAAATCAAATAATGTATTGTATAAAGTCAGCGGCTTTGAGCCGGTTCAAGTAAAAACCGCCTTCAGCGGACTCAGCCCATTGTAACGCCTTAAAATACCGAAAGGTAACAGAAGGCTGTTGGTTTATATAGAAGGATTTTCAGGTATTTATTGTAAATTTGTATTATATTGTAAATAAAATCTTGGAGGATGCGAAAAGAAATCAAATATTGATAATGATGATAATAATAATAATAGTAATTAACAGCCTCAACAAAAATGACTTATACAAATACCTAGGAATACACCAGCATCTGGAATTCAAGAAGTACATAAAACAGGTATTCCAGGATAAATTAAAACAGGGAGTAAAAACAGTGCTTGGAACATACCCTTGAATATTATAAAACCACTGAATACCTGGGCAATACCAGCATTGTCTTACTCCTTTATAAAATGGACCGATACAGACCTAGACGCTATGGACTCGTATCTAAGAGTACAATTAGTGCATTCGAGAAAACGGCACCCCAAATCACCGGTTGTAAGGATGTATCTTCCACGAAAAGTAGGAGGGCGAGGCTTATCAAACTTGCAAAAAGCATGCCGGCGAGAGGAAGAACATCTTCGTAACTATTTTAGAAGCAATGACTCTTCAAGAGTCATATCAACAATTGTGACATTGGACCACAAATACACTGCTCTAAACTTACGAAGTGAGAACTTTTCCACACCTGTTAATCAAGAAAACCTTCTCAGGGGGTGGAAATCTAAATCCACGGAAGGTTTTTCATACTATGGCGGCAGAAGGGATTGACAAGGAAGCAACATTAATGTGGCTACATAAAGGGAAATTATTTCCTGAAACCGAAGGTTTTGTTCTAGCCATTCAGGACCAGGTGATTGCTAAGAAGACCTATAGGCGCCGTATATATGGAGAGGTCATTTCAGATATGTGTCAACTGTGCAAAACAACCACAGAATCAATCCAGCATATTACATCCGGATAATCGATCAGGGTCTTGCTGGCAAGGAGTATTTGCTGAGACACAACAATGTGGCAAAAATTGTACATCAAGAATTGTCTATGAAATTTAATATTGTAGACAAGACCTACCCTTATTACAGATTTATCAACCAATAATTGATAAAGGGCACGTCAAGCTTTTTTGGGACCAGGCCATCATAACTGATCACACAGTTCCTCACAACAGGCCTGATATTTTGCTGATTCTAAAAGAAGAAAAATGTGTAAATTTAATTGAAATAGGAGTACCGGCAGATGATAACCTAACGTACCGGCATAAGGTGGTCGCCGAAAAAAATGGGAAATATCAGGCTGAGGAATTGAAGCAGTTATACACGCTTGATACAGCAAAGGTTTTGCCATTGGTTATACCCACGAATGTACTAATTCCAGAAATGACATTAAGCAGCATAAAGGAATTGGACCTTAATTCCAATATTCTGGATGAAATGCAAAAATCGATCATGCTCGGAACTGCAAGTATTGTTCGTAAAGTTATTAATATTTGTAATTAATTCTCTAGCCTAACCCTTGACTTATGTCCGGGTAGGTCCATTTTCCGGTAGAAACCGAGAAAAAGAAATAATAATAATAATCAAATAAATTGAAGCCTTAAAATACCGAAAGGTAACAGAAGGTTTTTGTTTATATTGAAGCATTTGCAGTTATTTATTGTAAATTTGTATTTATATTGTAAATAAAATCTTGGAGGATGTGAAAAATCAAATAATGTTTTTAATAACAAAATATATATGAAAATGTGTTAGTTTATTCATAAAGATAATCTGAAATTGATTTCAGGTGTAGACCCGGGTTGTATCCATATTCAAGGTATAACTGGCCAATGTGAAACATTCGGGATATTCTGTTTAACATACAATAATTATGGTTAGTTGTATACAATTTGAATTGTTTAAATTCCATACCATAGTGCTACGTAACCATTGAGACCTTCACAGCAATGTGCTATCAAGTTCTGTATTCGCGGTTCTGCCGTAATTTCCGCCATAGCAATTGAAAATTAAATATAGTAGCTTAAACTGCTTTCGGCAGATATTGATAAATTATAAAAGATATTTAACAAACGATGATATAATTAGTAAGCTGTTTGAAGCAATTCTAAAGCCAATTTCCAAAAAATATGTATAATGATAAATATGAAAATTAAAATTTATATTAGAAACATTCAACACTGATTTTATTGATTTTTTTTTGTTCGTTGATTTATATAATTGCCCTGTAATTGGACATAATGTTAGTGAATTATAAATGAATACTACATCATTTAATATGAATTTACTGAACGTTATAAACATTTCCTACACTGTTTTAAATTTTATTTTTTAGATTAATTTATTAATATTTACAATTATAATAATATTACAACAAGAAAATCTGCAAATATGAACAAATGGCATGAAAAAAAAAACACTTGTGGAGAAACTACCATCGGTAGCATTCCAATAAAGTTCTATAGTAGAAGGTCTCGAGGCAATCTTCTTTCCAGACACCTCAGAGGGTTATCAGGAATAGACGTGTTTATTGTTAGATATTTTCTATGGTTTATTTAAAAACCAACTTTTTTATTCTATCGTACATTGCAGCAGAATAACTGTTATTTTCTGTACCATTCTATAATAAAATGTCCGTTTTCTAATAAAGATTATTTATTAATACCATTTTATAAAATCGTATAAGGAGGGGGCAGTGTTACGGTCAGAGAGAGAAAGACGGACGGAAGGGATTAACGTATATGCCCTTTGGCGGAAGAGATTAAGATTGGATTAGAATCTTGAAGATCATAGAACGGTGCGTCTAGAAGGTTCGACCTTGATATAATTACCCCCACGCACAGTGGAACGAGCGTTAGGGAGGACTGGACATTCATTAATATCTCCGCTTCTGGTTCTCCTAGAATAAGGCTACTGGTACGGTTTTAAAGCTTTTTGAATGGACTATTTAATTATATGATAAACAGGATCAGATCAATTAGGAGAAACATGTAAAAATTCTCGATTTGATATTTCGATGTTAGATAATTTATTATCTATCATTACATCATTATTGTGCCTATATACTACGAGAATAGGTACAATACAATATTCCATGGAAAGACAGATACATAGGTATTAAATAAAGTTCTACAAAGGAAATAGTAACAAATCAAAAAATTTAATCATTGATAAAATTAAAATAATAATTGATAATTACTTTTGTTAGTCAATATACTAGGTATAATTGATACATCAAAATTATAATAAATGTAGGTGCCTATATGAAATTGTTTTATTTAAATAACGATCACAATTAAACCAAAACTAACAACTTAATTTTAATTAGGATTTGCTTTTCTATATTCTAAGTAACAATAAGTGATTGTGCTCCTTGTAATAAATCACGTTTAATGTTTATTATTTTCGGTCTAAGAGTCTAAATTAAAGGATCCGAATTTTCATCAGATTAGAATCATTTTCTCATGATAAAAGCGAACATATCCTCTGAACATTTTCTAAAACTTTCTGTTTGTCTCCGTCTTTGTCAATCTGATAATTGTTGGAATGACTGAGAACGAGAGGTATACTTGCGGCTGTTGATGATGACAATGAAGGTAGGTCCGGGCTAACATCTTCAGGAACAATGAAGTCCAAATTCAACCAGTTTTCATGCTTCTCCAGAAAATAATTGATATTCCTGTGGGACGAAATCCAGCGAGAGTACAAGCTACCACTGAATTTTCTTAATTTTTCCCGTAAGCAGAACTCTGCGGTATTTGAAATTTGTTCCAGTCCAAACGAATTAATCCATGCTTCCAATACCATGTCATAATCTTTAAAACTTATATGATTAAATTGAAAAAACTGAAAAACTTGACAATTTGTTGTAGGAACCATTGCACCTATATCATACTGAGTTTTATTGTTAATACTATCATGTAAATAATGATAAGGATTATTCGAATATTTGAGGGTAAACAAACATCGGTAAACAAAAGAAAACTTGCGTAAAGTAGACGCCAATATCTACAGAAATTATTTTAAATTAATTCTCAAGGCCCAGAAAAGAAAAGGAAAAATCATTTTCTCGGAAAATAGCACCTAGTAGCAGAATCCGACTAATGGAAAAAAAAGTACAAACATTCTAGTTATTTACTGTGAGGTTAGTTTTTCGGGCGATTTTAAGCGATTTGCGCAATTGATTTTTTTAGTTTTACCCCCCATTTTCACCGAAAAATCCCAGACGTTTGAAATAATCCCAAGTTTTATTTGCCTAAAATATCTTGCTATGGATGAGTTGTTTTCCAGTAGGTGGACGATTAATTTAAGGCATTACATCAAGCAGTGGATTGCTTTAAAACATGAGAGTTTTTAGAAAAATTTATACTTCAATTCAGATTTTTTCATTTGTTTTGATTTCACAATTAATTTATCCATGGATTTTGTTGAGAAGAAGTATAAAGTATAATTTAAGATCAAAATAAATGACTAATTAAGTTATTAAAGAATTGACCCAATGTCCAACAAATGCGTTGATTCGTTCCACTGTGCCACGCCGCGAAGCAGTAGTCAGTGGTGAACCGGCCAGTGTAATAAGTGTATCAGTGAACTGTGACAGTCTTGTTAGTGTAATAAACTGTTTCTGTTTGTTACTGTGTGTCAGTTTGTTATGTTTGGAGATTCTTACGGTCGGTTGACCCTAATTAGTGAACTGTAATTGTTATTTTTTGTTATAAGTGTTATATAGCGTAATTTTCTGGTACTTGTACAAATTTATGTAAATAGTTGGGCTATTTCGTAGTAGTAATATCTTATATTATTTTAGTAATTAAATAGGCATAGGTTATAATAAACATTTAGAATATTGTTATTGTAAATTTATATTAGTTTAATAATTTAATTGTTTGTAACATTCATTGTTCGTTCTTTTTGTCAGTTTGTTAATAAATATTAGTATCTTGAATTTAGGAGTAGTTTAATTCATTTTCACACCCAGTAGCCCGTAGCAATTTGGTGTCAGAAGTGGGATCTTGTGTAATTTCTATTATTTTTTCTTATAGTCTTTTTGTAATTATTGGGCTACTGTATGAAAAATGGCTTCTCAATGTATTAAACTGATTGATTTAAAAGTTGCGGATTTAAAACGGGAGTTAGAAGAACGAGATCTGGATTCTTCCAGGAAAAAAGTGTACTGCAACATCGCTTGTGTCAGTTTTTTGTTGAGTCAGGGGAAAATCCATATGACGTTCTGTTTTAAACTGATTTAAGCAAGTTGTCTGCAACTTTTAATCATATTAATTATTATTATTATTATTATTATTATTATTATTGTATATAATTATAATATTTTAATATGCTTACTAATTACTTCAAGCACATTTAATGTTATATATTCATACGTTTCAAATATTGTTATCACCTATATAGAAGGTTACGGTTGTTTACTGTTGTTCTTGTGTAGTTACCAAGCGTACTTTATTGTTGTTGTGTTCACTCCACGTCCGAGTCTAATTATATACATTTAAAAAGTTCCCAAGTGTTGTTTGTGTTAAATTCCTAAGCATTGAGTTGACCCAGTATCCATAGGAACAAATTGGAGACTTTGTCGACTACAGAATAGGAGACTTTCATCAACACAACCACGCTACTCATCCGCCATTCAGCTTCTTTTTTAGCCTTGTACTGTAAGTTATTTTTATTTTACATTCACTAGAATAACAAAATCATGTCTGGCAGGGAAGACTCCAAACTGCCAACTAATGACAGAAATCGGGCTTTAGATCAGGAAGTTAGTAGGGTAGCCATAAAAAATCCACCTTTTTCACGTTCCAAACCAAAAATCTGGTTTTGGCAGCTCGAATCCCAATTTATTAATTCTGGAATCAAATCTGAATATGCTAAATACCATCATGTGGTTGGCTCCCTTGATGCAGACGTGGCTCAACAAATTTCCGATTTTATGGAAAAAGATCTTTCACAAAATCCCTACTCTGATTTGTTTTAAATGAAGCGGCTACTTCATGAATTTGAAGAAAGCCAGGGACAGAAATCATAGAAATTATTGACCGAACTACAGTTAGGGGACAAAAAGCCCTCACATCTCCATCGGGAAATGAGATCTCTTGCCAGAACCAGTGTTCAAGATGAATTTCTTCGATCAATATTCCTAGACCGATTACCCCATTCAGCTACTAATAATACCGATTACATCCATTCTTGCTGCAAGTCCCAGTGATAAATTAGAACATTTGGCTGCTATGGCAGACTTAATCTTAGAAGTCACTTCATCCTATTCCTTTTGGACCACAAGTTGCCCACCAGTTATATCAGACACATCTATTAAAGACCGCTTAAGTCAGTTAGAATCGTTGTTATAACATCTCTAACAAACTATCACAAATTTCAACCCGTAGCAGATCAAATTCTAGACCTAACCACCCACCCACTCGGAGACGTTCCAGATGCTCAAGTTCCGATATACTGTTTGTTGGTACCATCGTAAATTTGGAGAACAAGCAAACAATTGTATTCAGCCTTGTAACTTAAGTTAAATCAGTAACTTTGATTGGCACTAGTGCTCACATATCAGTTATACCTTCATCATCTCAAGAAGAAAAACATGTAATGAATAACCACATCTTTGCAGCAAAAACGAAACTCCTATCCATACGTATGGCAAGAAAATACGCTAATTAAATCTAGGACTTAGAAGAGACTTTCCTTGGGTTTTTACAATAACCAATATAACCCACCCTATCATTGTTGCAGACATGTTGAGCCATTATGGATTGCTCGTTGACTTGAAAGGCAGGCGTCTGTTTGATCAGGTTACTTCTCTCACAATTTATTGCATAACAAATAATATAGCTCAATCATACGTTCAAACTTTATCACCTGATCATATATATTTAAATCTGTTAAATAAATATCAAAATCTTTTGTGTGAGAAACCTAAATTTTATCCTCACTCCATTGCCCATGGCATAACTCATACCATCGACACTACTGCTCCACCCTTACCTGCACGACCTCGACGGCTTCCACATGATAAATTTGCACAGGCGAAGTTGGAATTTGAAAAAATGTGCGCGATGGGAATTTGTCAACCTTCGAAGAGTAGTTGGGCCAGTCCAATACATATGGTCATGAAGAAAGATGAGGTCTTGTAGTGACTACAAGCGATTAAATGTAGCATCTAAGCCAGACATATCCGGTACTCCATCTACAAGATTTTAATACACAACTTGCGGGTAAAAAAATATTTAGTAAAATGTATTTAGTTAAAGCTTTTCATCATATTCCTGTAGCCAAAGTATACAAAGAATAACCTTTTGGGTTATTTGAATTTTTAAAACTCCCATTTGGTCTTCGTAATGCTGCCCAATCTTTCAAGAATATTCATCATGTTCTTGAAAGTCTGCCATTTGTTTATTTTTACCTTGATGATCTGTTGTTGGCTTCTCCCAATAGTGTTGAACATGTATACCATTTTATATGGATACACTTTTTAAGCGTTTAAATGAATATAACGTAAACATTAATTTATCCAAATGTGTTTTTAGCTTTCCTGAAATCGATTTTCTTGGATATAGAGTAAATAAATCGAGAAATTTACCTCTTCCAGAACGTATTAAAGTGATCCAAGACTATCCTCTACCCACCACAGTCAAAGAACTGCTTTGTTTTCGGGTTATTATAAATTTTTACATGAGAACACTTCCAAATACAGCTGCAACGCAACAAACTTTTTTTGATCTTTGCGGTTCTGTAAAAAAAGGAGACAGCCTTAAAATTGAATGGACACCACAAGGTGAAGAATCTTTTAATAAACTCAAACAGGAACTAGCCAATGCTACATTACTTGCTCACCGCTCTCTAGATGCTCAGCTCATTCCTACAGTCGATGCATCTGACTTTGCTGTAGGTGCTGCTCTAAATCAGCTAGTCGATAGCATATCTCAACCATTAGGATTTTTTCAAAGAAACTCAACAACGCTCAAAAGAACTACAGTACGCATGACCGTGAGTTACTAGCTGCATAGTCTGCTGTTAAATATTTCCGCCATATCCTGGAAGCTCGAAACTTTATTATATATTCTGACCATAAACCTCTAAGCTATGCTTTTTTACAGAATTTGGACAAAGCTTCCCCAAGGCAGATCAGACACCTTGACTATATATACAATTTGCAACAGACATCCGATATTTACCAGGTATGCTAAATATTCCTGCTGATACCTGCCCTCGCATTAACTCCATCCAAATTCCTACAGTTGTAAACTTGGAAGATGTGGCAATAGCTGAGGCTGAAGATAAAGAACTACGGTATCTGGCTGCATCGGAACATTGTTCCATGAAGTTCCAGACTATTACCTTGTTCAGCAACTCTGAACTACTCTGTGATGCATCTACAGGTAAGCTCCGACCCTACAAACCTCCCTCATTTTGCAGACTAATCTTTGAATCTTTGCATAATCTCCACCATCCTGGCATTAAAGGTTCACTTGATCTTATCCAGTCAAGCTACGTTTGGCCATCAACAAGAAGGACATCACTCTATGGGCCCGTACTTGTGTTTCCTGTCAGAGAGTTAAGGATTAGAAACACACAAGCTCTCTGATTACCCTGATAGAAACACACAACCGATCTTATGACCCACCTAATAGTTTATTCTCCAACTTGGACTTGGTGGAACCCTTCTCGTGGATTTCATTATCTCTTAACCATTATAGGCAGATTTTCACGCTGGACTGAAGTGGTTCCTCTTCAAGATATCAGTTCCGAGACCTTAGCAACTGCATTACTGTCAACTGGATTTATCGTTATGGCATTCCAGATAAAATAACTACAGACAAAGGAGGTTAATTCGAGTCCCAACTTTTCTCTGAACTGACTAGGGAATATGTTCCTTATATGTAATTTGATATGTTCCTTAGGAATGGAACATATCAAAACTACATCCTACCATCCCCAGGCTAATAGTAAAATAGAAAGATGGCATCGTCAGCTCACGGTATCCATAAAAGCCCATCTTAGTGGTGATTTGGTTGATACCTTCCATTTGTGCTCATGGGTCTTAGATCATTCCAGAAATTAGGAAAGCTTCAGTTGAGCTCGTGTTTGGAAAGCCTATTAAATTGCCTGCTGATTTTTTCCAAGATATTCTTCCTACAGCTAACATCCATGCTTTCTTATCAAGACTGCGTGAACACTCCAGATTGATTCGACCAGTTCCTTCAGTTCATAGAAATGCATCAAACATTTTTGTTCATCCTCATCTTATAACAGCTACGTATTCCTTCAACATGATGCTGTCCGTATACCGTTGCAACCTACCTATGACGGACCATTTCAGATATTGTCTCGTTCTGAATTTTTTTTCAAAATAGCTCTACCGAATGGTCCTCAGAATGTGTCTATAGACCGTCTTACACCAATATTTCTTCTTGCTCAGGAAGACAACATCACCACATCTATATCTTCAAAAGACCATCACCTCGTGGAACACCTCCGAACACCGAGGCTGAAAAAGACACTACCCAACATCCACGTCATACAAGATTAGGTCGCACTGTCCACTTACCTGCACGTTTTCTCATCGCTGTCACCGGGGAGGAGGGAGTATGTGGCTGTTTCACAGATCATTTATAGCCTCTATGGACTTGAAACTATTTTGTATATAATGTATGATATTTATTATTATTATTGTATATAATGATATTAATAACAATATTTTAATGTTTTTACTAATTACTTCAAGCACATTTAATGTTATATATTCATACAAATATTGTTATCACCTAAATAGAAGCTTAAGGTTGTTTAATGTTGTTGTTGTTTAGTTACCAAGCGTGCTTTATTGTCGTGGTCATCCAGGTCTGAATCTAATTATATACATTTAAAAAGTGTTGTTTGTGTTAAATACCTAAGTATTAAATTGACCCAGCATCCATATGAACAGCTGTACTATTTGGGTGTGATAGTTTCACCTCTAGGTAGAAAGGAAAAATGGATTACACAAGGGAACAAATTTTTATTAATTTTTTGTTGCATGGAGTTTTAGGCCTGTTGTTTACTAATTAGAGGTTGGTGATTACAAATCTAGCCTCAGTTTTTCTCCAGCACCTTTTGTTTTTGGCAAACAGCTGATAGACATATATTTGTACTAGTCACATTCAAACTTCAATTCAACTGAGTTGTTTAGTGAAAAAGTTTGTGCTCTTGTGTTAAATAACAATGTCCAAGTTAAGAAATATCTGTAGAAACGATCCAAACTATTTCTGTAACATTTGTGGTGAATATACATTCAAAAATTGTAGGCTATTGTGTGTCAGAGTTTATAACACAGGTATATTTTGATTACTTTGGATTCGCTTTGGACATCCGTGACAAGTACTGGATCCCTCATATGGTATGTAAAACATGTGTTGAGTCTTTGAGATTATGGGCAAATAAGAAAAGACCCCATTTTAAGTATCAAACACCAATGATTTGGCGGGAACCTAATAATCATCAAGATGATTGTTATTTTTGTGTGATTGATATTAATGGAATTAATAAAAATAACCGGTCGAAATGGTCTTATCCAAACTTGTTATCTGTTACTCGACCAGTCTTGTTCTCTGGCGATGCACCAGTACCCCAAGCTTCTTCATCTGTACAAAATGATCATGATATAGAAAAACAAAACTATTCTTCAAGTGATGAAAGTCGGACAAGTGATTCTTACCCTGATTCTACTTCTGAGCCCCAGCTCTTTAATCAGGAAGACCTCAATGCATTAATCAGAGATCTTGGTCTTTCTAAAAAGACATCGGAGATTCTAGCTTCTCGATTAAAGCAAAGAAATCTTTTAACCCCAGAAACAAGAATTTCATACTATCGTAACCGAGAGGCAGAATTGCTGTCATTCTTTTCTAAAGATGACGACTTTGCTTTTTGTTCAGATGTTCCTGGTTTATTGAAAGCAATGGGAGTACAGAAGTATGATCCAAATGAATGGCGTTTATTTATTGACTCCTCTAAACGTAGCCTGAAATGTGTACTTATGCATAACGGCAATAAGCTGGGTTCGATACCGATTGCACATTCAACTACAGTCAAAGAAGAATATGCTACTGTAGCTTCTGTAATGGATAGAATCAAATACAACGAACAAAAGTGGTTGATAAGTGTTGATCTAAAAATGGTGAATTTTCTTCTTGGACAACAAGGTGGATATACAAAATATCCATGTTTTATTTGTTTATGGGACAGCAGAGCTAGGTCTGAGCACTGGATTAGAAAAGATTGGCCTTCCAGGCAATCTATGGTTCCGGGACAACTGAATGTAATAAATGAGCCCCTTGTGCCCACGGATCGAATAATACTGCCACCTTTGCATATCAAACTAGGGCTCATGAAACAATTTGTCAAAGCTTTGAACAAGGGTGGTGATTGCTATAAATACATCTCTAAGAAGTTCTTTAATTTGAGCCAAGAAAAAATTAAAAATGGAATTTTTGATGGTCCCCAAATAAGAAGGTTGATAAAGGATGAAAACTTTATTAGTTACATGACTGATATTGAAAAAAATGCCTGGAATGAATTCGTTTGGACTGCTCAAAATTTTCTGGGAAACAAAAAGGAAGAAAGCTATGCGGAGCATATTGAACTAATGTTGTTACACTTCCAGCAGCTTGGTTGTAATATGAGCATCAAAGTACACTTCCTCCACAGCCATTTGGACCGTTTCCCTGAAAATCTTGGTGATCTGAGTGAAGAACAAGGGGAACGGTTCCATCAGGACATTCGAACTATGGAGGAACGTTACCAAGGTCACTGGAATGCTCACATGATGGCGGACTATTGTTGGAGCATTAAAAACAGCCCCCGTGAACCGAATCAAGGCAGAAAATCTTACAAAAGAAAATTTTTTGATATGTAGTGGTAATTTTTTTAATAGTTTTCTTAATAAAAAATATTTTCATCTTAAAAACAGTTTATAATTATAACCCCAAAAGTAAAGCTGATACAAACAAACTGACTTCAGATCTTAAATCAGCACCTCGAGGAAGTAGAATATTAGTCAAAATATTTCATGCAACAAAAATGTTGTTCCCTTGTGTTATTTATGAATTTATCACTAGCTGAAAATTTCTCAAACCAAGAGCAAATGTCCGTTCGTAACAACACCCTTTCCCGAAAGCGGTGTCCTATGTTTAAAAAAAATTACAGGAAAATTGTGGGTTCACATAGTCATATATATTGGCATACTAAGCAATCTTCGTTCAATAGTAGTGATAGTACATATTATCAAAAAATATAGATCAATAAGAGCTCAATATAACTGTACACCATAGAAGTTCACTAACTTCACTTTGAACCTTTTCAAATTGAAATAATAAAAAAAGATATTTCGTATGAAAAACATTAACACCATAGGAACTCATATAGCAAATGTAAAATTCCTGTAAAGTACTTCGGTAGATGTGAGGAAGAAACCTAGGAGTGTAAAGCTTCCAATTACTCTGTTTGTTTTCATTCTGCTTCGCGGTTTGTCTCTATATTTTCCTTTCCATCTCCGCCAATCATACACCACTTAACATCATCTTTATTTCGAACATTTTTCAATTCAGATTTAGCTTTCTAGCTTTCCTCAAGATTCAGTAGTTCCATTTTCAGCTCGTGTCTCATTTTACTTCAATTTAAAAAGCTGCTTTAAATTTTTCATAAATTTATTTGAATTTACCATCAAATTTTTAAAATATATTATAAATTTTTATTAATGTTATTTTTTAAAATATTGATACAAGAATACGAAGAGAGTATTTTTTTGGTTGGAGATGTTTTTATGCCATCAATGTGAAAATATGATTCAATAACTTCAATATCTATACTAATTATGTAAATAATTCTACCGAAAAATCAAAGATTTGTAAATATAACTTTGTAAATTATAAAATGATTCATTTAAAAGAAAGTCCTAAAACCTTCCAAATCCATGGGTGCTGCATGTAATTACTGTTAAAGGTACCAAAAAGTAAAGTAAAATACTTGGACCGACCTATGGTGTAATAGTTAGCATAACAGCCTACCATGTCGAAGATTGGACCTGGAAGGTGGCCTTAGGATTTTTAAAGGGAGTATGAAAATAAAAAATGTATACAATATACTGCTATGCATAATACAAGCCACATTAAATTTTATCAGAAATTAACTAGAACAAAAAAATATAATTTATTGTCCCAAAAAGAGAGCAAGAGGTAACAAGATAGGGTCACTTAGGTAGCAATATACGATACCTTAGGAATATGCAAATAAATCGGTTAATGGTAACTTAGCAGGTAGCCTAAATATCCTCTAGAATCTGTACCTAAAGATAAAGGACATTTTAAGATGCAAGTACACAGGTAGAACAGCAGACACGCAAGATGAAGACACTCACGTATAACAATAAAAATCACTTTTTTGTAAATAGATATATAGCTTAACCTGTAACCATGATCAGCCCATAATTAAAGTAATGGTATTTAAAGAGATGAAAAAGGATATTTATTTACCAAATAACCATAATTCAATCAACCATGTCAATCGTTAGGGAAGAGAGGGATATGTGTTTTTGGTTATTAATGATACAGTATTACTGTAACGACCTCATGATGGCATCCCACATTATTATTAGAATATTATATTATCATTCAGATAATTTCCCTTTCATTTCCCTAAGATCATCGTTTGGGCAGTGAAACCAGTGCTAATTATTACTACACTCATTATTTAATTAAAGTATTAATTTTGACTGATAGGTAAATTATCAAACCACCTTTGGGAAAGAAACCAATGTAGAATACTGAAATAAATAATAAGTTTTCGTAATTATCTTCAATAACCATTTATGACATCCCGAAATAAATAAAGAACATTAAATAATCTTTAAAGGGCAGAAACATAGCAAAATTTTCTATTTTATTTTACTGTAAAAATTTCTCCGGCCAATTTAAGAAAGACCTTTATCCTGTATAGCCGTCCTAAAACACCTAAGGAAATAAAATTTAACTTGAATAAGTCTAAGGCTTTAATAACATTAATTATCATTTTGAAGGCTTTTATCTGTTTGAAATATAATTAATTATACTAAGTTAGGCAGGTGGGGGAAACTTGTCCAGCAACTCCATTGTCTTTACCACAGGCAACTATATTAAGACTGGCTTCCATTAGGGGCTCGCGTCGAATAACTTTTATCATTCATCTAGAATCAAACTTTAACACGAGTAATTTATTATATATTTTTAGGATGAAAAACTGGATTCTAATAAAAATATTATAAGAAATAAATAATCCTGTAATAATGTTGTTTCATTTGTTCGTCTTGAATGAACAACAATAGTGATAATAATGATAAAAGGGAGCGGAGTGGTTTCAATGGTAGAGCGCTGAGTTGCCGTGCCGAAGGTACCGAGTTGGAGTCCGGCTGTGCCAGATACATACAAACTGCAAGGCATGTTCTGGTAAATAAATAAAAAATAGAATAAAAACCTTGTTAAAAAAACTAAGCTGAAAGAGAAAAAAATAGATAAATAAAAGCACTTAGCATTATAAAAAATAATATAAGTCTAGAACAATTATAGTTATTCATCATTTGCTTCTGATGGATATAAGCTATTGATTATAACTGATTAGAGAATATCTGTTTTGGAATTTTAGGAGATTAAGGAATGGCTTGGATTTAAATGTGGATAAGGAGGAACTGGTACGGATATCAGAGGGGAGTGAGTTCTAAAGTGAGGTGGAACGAGTATATAAGTCGGAAAGCCGAGATCTTATGCCCTGGGATTGGATAGAGGATTTAAATTTTAAGAGCCATGTTGTGAGTTGAAGATTTGGTATAAGAAAGAACTTAGGAACTAGAGTCTATGGATGGAGGGGAGGAGCCACTTTAACTTGTCATAGAGGTGGCACACATGAGACTTCCTCGGGGCATCGAAGGCAAACCGTTGTGAGCAGATAATTATTCGAGAGGCCCCCATATGCCACATAGTCAAATTGTGGAAAGACGAAAGGGGTAATGAGGGGCTTACGGATTGGTACTGTTAGAAGATGCCGGGAACGACGGAATAACTTTAGGGAGCTTATTGATCGTCGATAAATTTAGGCGATGTGGGGTTTCCAGGGAAGGGATGAATCAAAAATGACAACCCAAGAGTCTATGGAGGTACAGTTTTTTCAATAATAAAATATTTTATGTAAAACGATAGAATAATCTTTTTCATTAAGCATTTCATTAACTTTTTCTCCCTCCGTGAAAATGGAACTCAACAATAAACAAAATATCATCCTTACTTAGAAATAGATGTTAACATGCTTTCATTATCCTCATAAAGTAGCCTACTACATAAGTCAACACATATTAATTTCTGCTGTAGTGAAAAACATGTACAACAACCTGCGTGGTATAGACTGTACAGTTTCCAAGCTAACGGTTATGCAAGGAAGTGATTTAGACTAAATAACGCTCAACTGCCAGGATTTTCATCGCATTAAGTACATACACTTTATAGGTGATGGGAGCGCTCCAGGATGGTCTATATATTCCATAAGAGCTGTTGATAGATTAAATAATTTATCTGCTCCTTCTGCATTTGAACTCGGGAACTTCCACTCAGGGAAACAGCGCTCTACAAACTGAGTTACCATGCTCTCAAAAAAATATTCTTAAAATTTCTACTATTAATTTTTTTTTTCAATATGAAAGATATATGAAGGCTAGAGGAAGCGTTACATACCATGGAAAGTTCATTTCTATGTTTACATTATTTTTTTATTGTAGAGACTTAGTTAATTCCATTTTAGTAAATATTTTTTGTTGCCTAAATTAGATTAGTGACAAGGTTTCAGCTTAACATTAAATAATTAAATCGATGGGAACTCTATTGTTTACTTATTTCCATCCTGTTATCTTTCCCGAACATTTTCGAGTATCCACCTTCTAATTAAATTATTAATTAATAAATTACCACTATTTCCTTCTACCTTTAAACAAAGACGCCTTCCTGGTAATTCTCTTAAGTTACGAGAAGAGAAATAATTTCATCGAAAAGCCAATAAATACTCTTTTCTAGTTTGACTACTTACTGCCGCAATGCAAGCCGTCGTCGTCAGATCAGAAATTTCTTCGAAACATTACACCAGCAGGTTTGATTATAGATTAATTTGTTAGTACTTAAAGTTAAAGAAGGTTAGACACAACAAAAGGAAAATTCCTAGAAGCACTACATATAAATGATGAAATAAATAATGTAGTTAATGACAGAAAAGAAGCAGGAGAATTTAGTAACCCATACTCTTCTATTATTTTAAAATTGAAAAAACAACAACAATAGCACATAAGATTTGGATATGAAAACATGACTGATAGAGGAATGTAACCTAACCCTTTAATATAACCTACAAATACACTCGCGGACAAAAAAACGGCGCACCTATAATTCTATGTGAAAAATGCAGATTAGAGCATTTTTCTTGTGTGTGAATTAATAACTACAGTTAGCCAGGTCAAAGCAGATTACTATCCTTTATACATGTATACAAAAGGTCTTAATTCTCTCGAGGATTGGGGATTAATACTGAAAGATAAGGTATCGAGTTCAATTCAGTTACTCTTCGGATGACTTTCAGACGCACTGCCCAGTGGTTTTTCTTTCCTACGGCAATATTCTTCCAATAGGAACTTTTTAAAGAGTAAAAATGGCTTTTCCGCCTGAAGTTTTCGCCCGCAGTATTTCTTTAATCGAAGACGGCCGAAGTCAACGATATACGGCCAGAGTGCATGGAATTCCTGAAACAACCGTTCGCCATGCAGTCTAGTTCGGACTTCGGAATTCGGGGAAACTGGTAGCTATGGCAGGACACCCGGATCAGGGTGTGACCGTCCGAGGGTGACAGACCCAGGAGATGACCGATTTATTGATGTGACAGACCCTGCGAAATCGTTTCCAATCAGTGGTTGAGACAGCCCACCGACTCCGTGGGGCTCGGGGTACAGATGTCAGCGAGCGGACAGTAAGGAGAAGGCTTGCTGAATTCAACTTGCATTCTAGAGTCCCCGCATCCGGCCCTCAACTCACCCCAGCGCATCGTACAGCACGCCTCAACTTCTGTCGCTAACATAGTGCTTGGACTGTGGACGACTTGGCCTCTGTTCTTTTTTCAGATGAAGTTACAGCCTATATGGTGCATATGGCCGAGTTAGAGTGTGGAGAAGACGAGGAGAGCGATTTGCCCAGTGTAATATAACGGGAAGTGTGGTGTTCGGAGGAGGCTCCGTGATGGTTTGGGGAGGGATTTCCTTAAAGGCTATGACAGAGCTCCATGTTTTCCGGAGGCCAACCCTTGATGCAGGCACGTACATTACGGACATCCTAGAGGAATATGTGGTACCATTTGCCCCGTTCATCTGCCCCAATTTCCATTTAATGTACGATAATGCACGGCCACACGTTGCACACGTGGTAAGGGACTACCTGTAAGAGGTCGGTATCCGAAACTTGGACTGATCATCTTTGGGACCAACTGCTCTTGTACGCGAATGGGATTAGATCCCTCAAAATCGCATTGCCAACCTCATTAGAAGCATGCCTAGAAGAGTCCAGGATGTCATCCGAGCAATAGGAGGCAATACTCGATATTAAAGACTTGGATTTCGAACAATAGAGGCTTTTCTTTGTCAACAGTGAATTTAAGTGAACTTTCTTCTGTATTAAAAGCTTCGTTGTCTGTTGAAGTTGTGTTTTTTTATCGTTTATTCTTCTTCGAGAATATATTCCTGAAAATATATATGTTGCAAAGGCACGGAAATTCCGCGCAGGCTACTTTATTTATTGCTTTAATTTTATAATTGATAAAAATATTTATGATCAATTAATAGTTGTTACTGGTCCCAATCATCACTTATTAGAACACATCATCTTCATTAAAAACAATTAAGTCTGCCGGCTTATGCCCACCAATTTCTGACTAGTGGGAATGGGGTGCGGATCTCTCGGTCAAATTTGAAAATTAATTACTCGAGTTGTATGTGCCCCACAATGATCCAACATGGCTTAGAATTAAATTTGAACTGTATTTTTTATTAGGGATGCATCAAAATTTAACAGACTGCTGAGGCACGGAAATTCCGAGCAGGCTACTTTATTTATTGGTTTAATTTTTTAATTGAAAAAAATATTTAAATAAAATATAAATGTTTAAGAATCTAGAATCCATTTCCACATCAACCAGATGAAAATTAACTACTGTTATATAATTTTTTTTTTATCTTTATGAGCAGAAATAGTAGCATTTTTATCTTCCTAATGTTTGTAAATATTCAAAATAACAATTTTGTTTAGTTAAATTATTCCTTATTCGTTTATGATAATTTGCTAAGAAACATATATTTTAGATATTAATTTAACTCTCGCAAATGCCTAGATGAAGGATTTTTCAAAAATATTAATTGTCTGGTACTTCCAGATCTCGAAACAATACATTTTTTTAAAAAATCCTTCATCAGAGGGAGCAGTGGTTTAATAGGGCTACATTGAATCCAGTAGCAGGAAGCATTTCCGGCGACTAGATTCAGTGAGGCGAACCATCCACTATAAAAAATGGGTAACGAAACCACAGGAAGAACCTCATGTGTGGTTTGGAATTCTGCCTATCTTATCGGTAAGTATTTCCTTCTTCTTTTACTTCCTCCTTTTTTTTTTTTTTTTATTCCTTGGCTTTTATTAATTTTTGAACATAACATATTAATATTAATAATGATATCTATAATGGTATCACTTTTACTGCACCAGGTGCATTTTAAGAGAGGATTGTACATTGAATTTTCTTTAAGATTAATTAAATGGAAGGAGTGGGGGAACTAGTGATGGGGCTCACTAGTTCTTTCTGATTGGAGTTTGTTCAGTCCATGTTGAGTGCCTGTATGTGTGTTTGCCTGTTAATTGTGTTTTTATTTTTATGAGCAAAACTAGTAGCATTTTTATCTTCCTAATGTTTATAAATATTCAAATAACAATTTTGTTTAGTTAAATTATTTTTTATTCGTTTATGATAATTTGCTAAGCAACATATATTTTAGCTATTAATTTAACTCTTGCAAATGTGTTTTTATATAGCCCGTCGAACAATCAGTACGACCAAAATCCCAAACGAAGAATTGAGAAATAATTATATGTTTGCATACCCGAAGCAGCTGAAGGCGTTACTCCGTCGTTCGCGAGAGAATAAAGCCCCAGGCCACGACGGAATACAAACTATACTCCTAAAACAATTACCTGCACGGAGACGTTTGACTCAGTGTCCCATAGCCTTCTATATAAGACACTGCAGGACAACGAGTTTCCCGAGCAGCTCTATACTATCATTTATTAAGACACAACGTTCAATAAAGGTACGAGTCGGCTAAGAGCTGGCCAAACCCTTTCCATTTACCTCAAGGGTCTGTGCTATCACCGGTTTATCCTTAGGAATAAACATTTTTTTAAAAATGTGATAATGTTCAGTTCAGTTTACATTATTTCATTTTTCTTATTATGCATATCCAAGTCTATTCGAACCCAGGAGGTGTTAGGGCGTGATGTAATACGTTGATCATCAGGAGAAGAATTAATTGACGATTTGAGGCCTTGTGGTGATCACATAAATGTATTATTTAAAGTTTAGATACTATGTGTCTTCGACTTCTGCCATGTGTGGAGAGGAAGCTGGGGGATTACCAAGGAGGTTTCAGAAGTAACAGGTCGACCACTGACCAGATATGGACCTTAAAAAATATCTGCGAGAAAATGAAGGAGTACGACCAGACAATGTGGATGCTGTTCATAGATTTTAAATCAGCATATGACTCAATTATAAGGGAAGAATTGTTCCGAGTCATACAGGAGATGGAGATCCCTGGGAAACTAATACGACTCGTACAATGCACGATGAAAAACACATACTGTCGAGTAAACATTAGAGAGGGACTGTCGGAACAGTTTGAAATAAAAAATGGTCTAAGACAAGGAGATCCTCTTGCCCCATTACTATTCAACATTGCTCTGCAGGCAGTTATGGAAAGAGCAGGATTACTTGGAGGCGGGAATATTTTTAATCGACTAACGGTACTCGCCTATGCAGATGACGTGGTAATTATTGGAAGGACATTACCTAGTATTAAGGACAACCTGCAAAGGCTCGAGACTGAAGCAGAAAAGTTGGGGTTAAAAATAAATGAGGAAAAAACGAAACTGATGGTTCTGAGAAGAGGAAGGCAAAATCAGCAAATTCGCCGGCAGCAACTCTACGTAATGGGAACACATACCTTCGAGGTAGTGAACAGCTTCCAATACCTTGGCTCTGTCATCAACGACAAACTAGATGAAACAGAAGAAATCAGAAGAAGAGTACTGGCTGGGAATAAGGCATACTTTGCAATTACCAGTTTGCTGAAAAGCAAAAATGTCGACCTCAAAACTAAGATCACTCTCTATAAATCGCTGATTCGGCCAATAGTGACATATGCTTGCGAGACATGGACCCTAAACAAGAAGGATGCACATCTAGTTGATAGATTCGAAAGGCGTATCCTCAGACGCATCGTAGGGCCCGTCCAGGAAAACAGTGTATGGCGCTTAAGAAAAAATAGAGAGTTATATGAAAGATATGATGACATGACGATCTCCTCTTTCGCCCGGTTACAGAGGATGAAGTGGCTGGGTCACCTGCTGAGAATGGGAGGAGAAAGAACTGCTAGAAGAGTGTTCGAGAACTGCCCTGATGGAGTGAGGCGTAGAGGGAGACCCAGGGGCAGGTGGAAGGATAGCGTCCTCGGAGATCTAAAAAAATTGAGAATAAGTTCCATACATGCGCAGGACCGAAACAGATGGAGCTTGGAGATTGAGTATGCCAAGGGTCGCTTTAAGCATCTGTCGCGCCACTAAAAGAAGAAGAAGAAGAAGAAGATACTATGTGTTGAGACAAGCTCGAAAGTTCGGTCTAAATTTCTTAAAAATGCAAATATAGTTGAATAAATCTCGCTCTGGGTGTGGACTGTATGAGTAATTTGAAAAGCGTTCGCAACTACAGTAAAACCTCTACTAACGGACACCCCTAAATAGCGGTCACTCCCCCATTACCGGACGATTTTTTTTGCACCAACATTTTAATACAATTTTTAAGGCATTTGAACCTCTATTTAACGAAACCTCTCATTAACGGGCACGGACAGGCTGTGTTGGTTATAAATCGATTAAAAAAACCTCTAAAAGACGGACAGTATGACTTTATCCCTTTCCCATTTCTCGGAAACAATTAGTTGTTTCCGGTCTAAGAAAACAGGGACAGCTGTGTTTACTTTTGAGTAAAGGTTTTCCACATAAATACTTTTTTTTTATTCTCGAACTTGCTTTATTAAAATTTAGTTCTGCAGGCGGCTGAAAATGTCTCCCTCACGTAAGAGGCTCACTTTAGAACAAAAAATAAATGTAATCGAATTTTATGATCGTGAAAAGTTAAGTGTACGTGCGCTAGCGGAAAGACTCAAAAATATTTGCACCAGGACTGTCCGTTAATTCGAGGTTTTACTGTATAGAGAAATAATATGAAGATATCCAAAACATAGAAATAAAAGTGACTCACCCAAGACGTAGGCCGGGCAGCTTGTTGACAGAAACTTGGCTCCTTGAGCGCCCAAAGACCAAAAGAAGCTGGTAACGTTCTTCCAGGTGGCTTCCTATGATTTAGAATCCTCCAGGGGAATTCACACTCATTTGCAGGTGAAACGGGCATTAATTGTAAAACATAAATAAAATTATGAACGGATGGAAAATAACTTGGGCACGAATTAGACTCGCGAATGCTTTAGCTGGATAGCTGGAGGCATATGAAAAGACTCGCGACTGCTGCGAGTGGCTGCACGCTGAAGACCAAGTACGAGATTCAAAGAAAGGCAACATGTGATAGAGTACACGTATCGCGATCTGCCTATGATAGTTAATACCACTAACCGCTAGATGGGGTGTAGTGCCTATTTAGAGATTTATTTACAAAAGAACGCCAAATGGCGTGAACATACCGCCCACCAAAATTGGGATGAAAGTCCAATTTTAGAACTAAAGAAAAAAAAAACTTGAATAATGGTAAATGGTGGGTGGTCAATTAGGAGAACAATATACACGAAATCGAGAAAGTAAAAAGAAAAGAAAATGAAACAAAGTAAAATATAAGAACCCGACTGGGCGTAAATAGGATAAAAACCATAAGAAAAGAAAAGAAAGGCAACAGCCTTGGAGAAAGAGGAAGGCACCAGCCTTGAACAATTAGGTAGGTAACAGCCTTGAACAAAAGGGAAGGCAACAGCCTAGAACAAAAAGGAAGGCAACAGCCTTGAACAAATAGGAAGGCAACAGCCTTGAACAATTAGGAAGGCAACAGCCTTAAACAAAAAGGAAGGCAACCGCCTTGAACAAATAGGAAGGCAACAGCCTTGAACAATAGGAAGGCAACAGCCTTGTACAAATAGGAAGGCAACAACCTTGAACAATTAGGAAGGCAGCAGCCTTGAACAATTGGGAAGGCAACAGCCTTGAACGAAGAGGAAGGCAACAGCCTTGAACAAATAGGAAGGCAATAGCCTTGAACAAATAGGAAGGCAATAGCCTTGAGCAAATAGGAAGCCCACGACTCTACTGGTCGGGGTCTTAAAGTCTGCCGCCCACCCTGAGAACTCCTAGAGTATCGACGAAGGTTATAAGGGTGCAAAGGGCTTGACCGGTAGATCAGCTCGGATTTTGGGCAGTGATTGAGAAAAGTGTTCCGCTTGAGTGAGTAAACCAATAGTGAGCAAGGCGTCATGTACTTCTGACACGACTGAAGGGCCTGTAGAAAGTGGTTCGGACAGGTTGCACGGTCGACACTTCGGTGCGAAGCGGCGCATCCAAGCAACATTTCGTTGAAGTCCATTGAGGGATGAAAAGGGAGAAAAAAAATGATCAAAGGTTCGATCTGGTTGTGCCTCAAGCTCAGGTGGTGGTATGGGTTTTTCATCTTGTATAGGTGGCGGGATAACACTTTTTGTTGGTTCTACTTTAGATGTAGGAAAGATGTTAGTGGAATTTACAACATCTTTGCGAGGAACAGCTGGTGCTGGCCTAGAAATAAATGTAGATCTAGGTTTGTGAACTATTTGTCGAACTGTAAGTTCGCTATTTGATGAGAACGGTAGTTCTGGTAATTTTTTGGGTTGAGGTTTTTCAGGATTCAAAATGGTTTTCTTAGCACCACTTATTTTATGCTGTAAACTTAGTTCTTGACCTGGATTCTTAGGTGGTGTGATAGCCTGGATAGGCTGTACGCTGAGGCCAAGTGGCTTAAATGAATCTCCAGCAGGGCAAGGTACCGTTGAGCTAGAAGGAGTCGCGTCTGGCTTGACAGGAAGAGCAACCGAGTATCGGCCATCATCATTTCGCTTGTGAGTGGCGGTGAAATGTTGCTCAGTAATAATGTCCAGAGGGTCTTGAGGAGTGGGAGTAACTATATTTTTAATTTCCCAAAACTTATGGAGTTCCTGGGATTTTTGATAAGAGGAAATTAATGAAGTGGTTAGCTGATTGGAAGATAAGGACCTACGATTGTCCAACCGAAGATGGTATTAATAGCTATTGGACCTAAAGAACTTGGAATAAAAGGTTGAGGCAATAGTAATTGCGGGTAGATATCGGCACCTAACAGGAGGTCAATTTGGTCCGATCGATGAAAATCAGGATCGGCCAGAGGCAAATGCTCGAAAGCGCGTACAACATCTACTGTAAGACTTTGAGGAGGTAAGTGATTTGTTATTTGAGGAACCACGGATGGGTTGGCGAGAATGTGGCTCTGAGAAAGCCTGGAGAAAATGTCACACAAAACAGTGCCGGGAGAAACGGGAGAACTGTTTCCAGTTCTTCTTGAAAGGAGTTCCAATCCCGGCTGATATCAAGGGGAGCGGGTTCATCCCAATCAGAGTGTCCGACCCATAAACGTTGGATTAATAATTTGGCGGTGAATGTCACGGGAACTAACCATCCAGGAGGGTCATAAATGCGAGCTAATTTGGAAAGAATAAGCCGTTTTGTAGCGGGAAGTTTGTCAGAAGACACGCGATAAGAAAAAATGTCTGTGTCAGCTGACCATACGAGACCGAGGATCTTAATGGTAGAGTCATCTTCGGAAGAGAATTCGAATGAATGAGTCCCCACACGACAATGCTCGGCTGCTAGATTGGATAGAATTTGAGGATGATTCGCAGCCCATTTGCGGAGTTCAAAACCTCCGGATTGCAATAGAGCGATGAGATCGTCCCTTAATTGAACGGTTTCTGGCAACGTAGAGGCTCCAGTAATAATATCATCTACGTACGTTTCCTTGCGAAGAACGGAGGCGGCGTGAGGAATACGAGCCTCTTCACCATGACTTAATTGTTGAAGAGTTCGAAGAGCAAGGAACGGGGAGGAGTTGACACCGTACGTGACCGTGTGGAGGCGATGAGAGCGGATCGGCTCATCGGATGAGAATCGCCATACGATTCTTTGTAAATCTTGATGTTTGGGAGGCACTAGTATCTGACGATACATCTGCCGAATGTATCGGTGCGTTCGAGCGCGAGTAATCAAAGTGACAATATCTGATTGTAAATTTGGCCCGGTAAAAGAAATATCATTTAGTGATTTTCCATTTGAGGATTGCGCCGAAGCGTTGAACACCACTCTAATTTTAGAGTGCGGATCGTCAGGGCGGTGTACAGGATGATGAGGGAGGTAGTATGTGATACCGGAAGCGTCATCAGGCTCAGGAACGGCAGACATATGGCCTAACTCCAAGTATTCTCGCATGAAGGCGAGATAGGCTTCACGTAACGCGGGCTCCCGATGAAGGCGGGCTTCGAATCGGTGAAACTGTTTCACTGCTCTGTAACGAGATTCCCCCAAGTCGAGCGATTTCAGAGGTAACGGAGTTATGTATCGACCATGGGCATCGTGGGAGACGGATGTTCTAAATAATTCCTCACAACGTTGTTCTTCGGAGGAGAAACGAGGTGAAGTGGCTGTAACCTCCTCGAGGTTCCAAAAGCGTTGGAGGTCGAGGTTTAATTGGACATTGGTGAGGGCGTTAAATACTGATAATTCGTGACGGTCGAGAGCGACAGTATTAGCGATAGGTGAAGGGGAATAGGGTGTTAGATCTGCGGAAGATTGAGCACGACGGGACGAAGCGGGGGGGCGGAAAGTCTTGCCTTCATTATCTTTTACTTCTTTGGCCTAGGTAATATGGCGCTTTGTCCGACGAGGACGGCAGTCCCCCATGAAACACCATCCAAATATGGTATTCAAGGCCGTGGGTCCACCCTTAGGCGATGGTTCGATTCCGAGAAGGATTCGTGGCAGGGCGTCGACTCCGAAGAGGAGATCTATAGGGCCAGGATGACATAGCGATGGATTGGCGAGCGGGAGTTCCCGTGTGTACGGCCAGGGTGATAAGTCCACAGGCATGGCTGGAAGTGAATGGGTTATGTTTTCGATCACGAATAACTGAAAGCTTAACGGATCAGAGTCCGGAACCTGAATGGTTGCGGTGGTATACCCGGGGCAGGATAGGTTCGACGATCCCCGCAGGACACTTACCCCGACTGGGGATGATGATACGGGGAGGCCCAGATGAGACACGGCCCTGATGCTGATGAAGCTCACCTGGCTTCCAGAATCTAACAAGGCTCAGAATGATTGAGTTTGGTGATCAGAACGCGATATTGAGACCTGCGCGGTGGGCAGCAGTGAGGGTGTCATGCCCCCCGAGGACCCTAACATAGTTAATGGCGATCGATGCGGGGTGGAAGTTAGCGGTATAGAATTATCTGCGGCACGGCGAGAATTGCGTGGTAATTGATAGCGGCGCTGTAACAAGGAATCATACTTTTCGACCACGATAGGCGAGCATTGAGGTCGAGCGCGAGAGGAAGGCAGCGATATGGCGGAAGAATTGGGTCATTGAGAAATTTTTAATTTGTCCGGGGGCGAAGCTGAGCGCACAGTGATTTCTTCGGACAAGCGGCGATCTCGATGTGGGGTCGGTTGATACGGACGAAAGGATGGCGGCGGGTTCTGGTAACATAACGGTGCGTCGAAGGAAATGGGTTCATGCGATGCTTGGCTTGTCAAATAGTTGCTAGAGGACGTATCCCGTGTAGTGGCTAGGACAGGCGACCCGTGCATGGGTTGTGATGATGACGCGTGTAGCGTCTGAACTGCCGGGGAGGATCGGTGACTCTGGTTATTGTATATTTGACGTTGAGCAGAGTAGCGGCGTGGTGGAAGCGTTCTAATATTTGGCGAATTTGACCGAGGGGAACCCAGGGGGAGCTAATGGATGGCTCCTGACGCGATGGTGATCCGGTGATGCCCGGATGGAGCAAGGTGTGGTGGAAACCTTGACAAGAATGACAACACTGGGTGGATTGACATTTATCCGGTGGGTGTTGTCCGAGGCAATTGATGCACAAACCCTCTTTATGAACAAACCCTAGGTGATCCCGACCGGATAAGGTTTTAAATTCTCGGCAATGATAAAGGTCATGTACTTCTTAACAGTAAGTACACCGCAGCCCAGCTGCGAACACACGAGCAGAGCGATTGACAGATTGCGGTTGCCGATGCATAGGGGGGTGCTCTTTCCTCTTGGGTGACTGTCGACGGCGATTATCCGACAGCGGTAATTCTGACACGGATGCGGTAGCAATTTGAAGTCGCGTAATGTAATTGAGCAGCTCAGAAAACGTTGGGAAGTCATCAGGATATTGTAACTTAAATTCTCTTTGAGTAACGGGGTCTAAACTCCGGAAGGTTAAGAAATATAAAAAGTAGTCTCCCAGGTCAGGGATGTTAGTCGCGGTTAATTGGTGACCCAGTTCAGAAAATAATTTAAGAACGGATTCCAGGGCCTTTTGCGATGGATGCGCGATGAGTTGGAAATTTAACATTTCATGGAGTATCCGAGACGCGAGTGCCGCTTGATTGTTATACCGAGCAATTAGGGCGGTCCAGGCGGTAGAATAATTCGGGCCCAGAGTATCCAAATGGCTTATGACGGCTAAGGCTTCGCCTGAAAGGCAACTCTTAAAATAGGTTAGCTTAAGTCCGTCATCGATGTCCTTATTGCGGTGTATAAGCGGAATATAAGTTGTTTTAAAATTCTGGAATTGTGTGATACCTCCATTAAATTTCGGTAAATCGAGGGGGGCAGCCGAACTTTCGGTACCCGGGGTGCGACACGTGTGGTAACTGAGCGGTCCAATGATTGGACCTCTAAGTCCATAGCCTCGGTCTGCGCTCGAATAAATTGATCCATAAGATCGGAAGGAACAGGTATCTCATCATTAATGGATTCGGTGATTACGGCATTATGGGTTTTTCTCATTTCTTCTATTAATTGCTTTGATTTGTCAATTCGCGTTTTAACTACTGTCTCTTCATTCCCGATCATTGCCTCTTTACATTCATCGGCGAAAATTCGAAATTGGGTAAACAATCCTAATAATATTGTTTGGGAAACATCTCAGATATTAACATAGCGTTTGATTTATTAATTTGAATAACATGCGAGATATCTTTTCTTAAATACTATTAAATATACATGTAAGAGAAGATAAAAATTAATAATAGCTTCTACAAGAATAACTTAAGACTAAACATGCAACTTAGCGATCTAATGAACAAAAGTAATTTAAGACAAAAAAAGAAAAGAAATGATTAACATGAATGGGAGCGATAATTAACAATAACAGAAATGCTCCATGCTAGCATAATGGCCAAAGATATAATAACAACAAAATGAACTTGAACGTTATAATGAAGATTTCAATAAGGCGCGAAGATGTGCGAATTATTATTATTTTCGCCAGTGATCACGGCATGAAGGAGCAATGAGTATGATATCATTAATTAACTTGGACTGTCCGGTTGGTACCATGTAATACGTTGATCATCAGGAGAAGAATTAGTTGACGATTTGAGGCCTTATGATAATGAAATGGGACTTACAATTTGTGTGATGTATACCCAATTATCATCATCTCAGCATAGCTTCTGGCGAGTGACAAGCTTTAAGACCTCTGGACGTTCTCATAGGAATAGCGGCTTGAAAGCGGAGTGATAAGCGGCAGTGTGCGATGGTCGTTGCTGCGAAGGTCTGGTAGAACAGTCCAGCTCGGCGATCAAACAGCAAGTGCCCGGGCGCTCCAAGCGTCATTCCCCCTCTCCTTGATTCTGGCGGTAAAGCATATCCTCCGATACGAGAGGCAAGGATCGGTTCGTTACAACGAGCGGATAGTACAGGTTCGCGGCTAAACAGGGGGCATGCGTCAATGTGAAATTGTTATCAATGTATACAATCCACATATGAATGAAGATACATAAAATATCAATTTTTAATTTAAGACAACTGAAACAATAACATGGATAAATTAAGCTCCTTGATCAAAGCGGTAGATATATATATATATATATATATATATATATATATATATATATATATATATATATGTGAATGAAATACATTAAAGGGTTCGGAATCGCCAATTTTGGATGCACCCATTGAGAATACATTCGACACTAAATAATTTTGGTTTGTAAAACGTGTTTTTCAATTGTTGAAAACCAACTAAAATTCAGATCAATATCAACTAATGAGAACTCTAGGGAGGGCCAGGGCCCCCATGCCCCTCCCCCTTCCGAATCCGCCAATGCCTTGCTCCTTCTTCAAATTGCTAGAAAGCACCTGATAGTGCTGCCTTTGTTTTTGCTATCAGAACATCGTCTGCGTACGCTAGATGTTGAGTCATCTACTTATACTATTTATGTATATATATTTTTTTATAATTATTGGTCAATTTTTTTTATTTTTAAATATTTTTATTTTTAAAGAGAAAAGATAGGTCCTGGGCCGGGATTCGAACCCGGATCCTCTGTCTTTCCGTGACAGCGCCCTACCATTTGAGCCACCAAGGACAAATCTTTTCTCTTATCCAATCCCATGTCCTCGTGTTCTCGCAATTTTGCGATGAATACACTAGAACGAATGTTCTTTGAACATTAATTTAATTTTAGGATCTTATTGAGTTACGTCAAGTTACTATTTATAATTTTTTTTAAAATAATTATTGGTCAATTTTTTTGATTTTTAAATATTTTTATTTTTAAAGAGAAAAGATAGGTCCTCGGCCGGGATCCCTATCTTATAAATTATTTAAAAAAATTATAAACAGTAATATGGCGTAAGTCAATAAGATCCTAAAATTAAATTAATGTTCAAAGAACAGTCGTTCTAGTGTATTCATTATACACGGGTGTCACAATTTTTAATTGTTTACGTTGGAAAAAAAACTTTTAAAATCTGACTTTGGTATTGGATGAAATTCTCTTATATTCGAAACTTATAGAGTTTATAAAAGTGGATAATAAAAAGATATTAGAAATTAAAGAAGTTAAATTTCAGTCACAATATTAAAAATAAAATAGCTAATGATAAATTCACTTGTTAATTAGTTGTTTTTTTTTAAGTTCTCTTAAAGGCTTTTGAAAACAGGAACAACGATATTGTAAGAGATGTTTATAATAGATACCAGAAGAAAAGGAGTTTCATTAATATTCCAGCCCTCAAAACATTACATGAAATTAACGAAATTAGTTAGTGGTAAACTATTTTTTATAATGCAATTGGGAAAAACCACAATGCAAAGCCTTATGTTTCAAATCCAGTAAAACACCCAGTTACTATGCCTATTCAGGCATTATCAAGACACAAAAACAAAAAAGGGTTATGTGAATCACATCTCGAAGAAAAAGGTGCAATACATCCCAACGATCAACAGCCCAAACAGGCTCCAAACATGAGACAGCACACCACCACCAAGACGTTCAACATACAACTGAAAAGAAGGTAATACGCTACCAGCTTGGAAGGTTATAGAATCAGCTGATCCACAAAACATATCAAGTAATACTAATCTATATAAATTTATACACATTAGCAAAGTTAGCCAATTTTGATTCACATAACCCTTTTTTGTTTTTGTGATTTGATAATGCCTGAATAGGCGAAATGTCGACTGATAAGTGGGTGTATTACTGTATTTGAAACATAAGGCTTTGCATTGTGGTTTTTCCCAATTGCATTATAATAAATAATAGTGTTTCTTTTTGAGTTTTTGGCTCTATTTTATTTGTAAACTATTTTGTTTACATTATTCTAAATAATACTGTATCTATATAATAGTAAGCTTTCTCGACCACTTACCAGTTTTAATAGTTTTTTTATCATTGTTAATAGGAACATAGGCGTAACGAGGGGGGGGTTATTGGGGATGTACCCCCCCCCTCGATTGCTAAGAAGAAATTTAAAAAAAAATTGTAAGCAACAATTTAAAAGAAATATAAATTTGAAGGATTTTACTTTTTCAAAGTTATTATTGTGGGATTACAGAAGTAAAGGCCAATAATGTCAAAAACACAACAAAGAAAGTGCAAACACAGTTGAATAAAAGGTACACTAAAATGACAAACCAAAACGTAATACTGTTTATTTACAATTAATTATATTATTATATCGGCAGTAGTGGCATCTAGTGGCAACAATAAGATCGCAAGTGTGAGAAGAAAAGATTAGACAATTCTTAGAATCTAGAAGTAAAGTCTGGATGGGTCTAGAAATTTCCCTATGCAATTAACTATTACTATAGTTTAAAGGGGGAAATTTACTTACTAGTTACTGTAACCAATAAATAAGGATACTTGTATTTAAAAGCTATTTCTTGATTGCCCTTCCAAAAATAACATTTATAATGAAAATCACATTTATAACTTCCAAAATAACATTGATAAAAAATTATAATATATTTATTTAATTTGAAGATTATAGTATAATATATGTAAATTATACCTATATTACGAGACATCTTTTTTGAAGGGCGTAATATGTTGGAGTGGTTAACCCCCCCCCCCCATGAGTCACCTCTAGTTACGTTAATGAATAGGAATAATGATTTTACAAAGAAGACTACCTGAAAATGGAGGGAATCTGGGGGATCCCATAGAATGCAGAAACTACAGAGAGATCAGCCTTCTTAACTTTGCTTACATGATCTTTGCCATATCATTATATAACAGGCTGGTCCTTACATAGAAAGCACTGTCAGCGATTATCAAGCAGGCTTCCGATCAAATAGATCAACAATAGACCACATCTTCATCCTCAGGCACCTGAGAGAAAAGATGTATGAATTCGGCTTCAATTTTTGGGTGCTTTTTGTTTTGACTTTGAGAAAGCGTACGATTTAGTGACGAGGAAGGAACTTTACCGTACAATGTAAGAGATGGCTGTTCCTAGAAAGCTGGTTTCTTTAACGAGATGCACTATGGAATATAGGGAAGTCTGAATATAGGGAAAGAGAAATGTACCGTTCGGTGTCAACGCAGGGCTAAGGCAGGATGACGCATTGGCACCACTAGTGTTTAACATAGTCCTCCATAGAATAATAAGCATGATAGGATTGAATCATGGCGGCACTGTAATCACAAGAATGGTACAAGTACTCTTCCACTTTGACTACTATAGTGTGGTATACGGGGGCCTTTCGAAATTGCTTGAGGGCCGCTTAAAGCGAATAATGGACTGCACTCTAAAATTTGTCCTTGGTACTCCGAGGCGATCCCGAATGTCACATCACTATGATGAGTTAAAGTGGCTCTTCCCTCCCATTCGTAGACAATATTTCCTAAGTGCTTTTCTATATCAATCCATCACACCCTTCATATATCTATAGTCTCCTCCTATTCAAATCCTCTGTCCAGCACCACCAAACAAGATCCCACCTTTCCAATCTCAACACTCCTTCCCACAGAACCTAGGCATTCGAGCATTCCTTCCTCGTCCGCTCCACCACTGTGTGGAACTCAATCCCTTCTTTCATCGTCCATGCTTCTTCACTGGCTTCATTTAAATCCCTGTTTTTCCAACATCTCTTGACATCCCAAAAAGATGCTCTACAGGCAGGTCAATCTTCCGCTTAAATAAATTAGTATTGGATAATCGATTTCGTTGCCTACGTGTTTTGTTTATTTTTCCCAAAGAAGATATAGACTATGTAAATACTTTATTGCATGCTATCCCATTCATTTATTTAATTTAGTAATCTCGTTATTAACTATTTTATAAATTTTGATTATAATTATTTTGTTGGCATTAATATATTTATTTTCGACAATTAGTTAAAATCCTGTCGTTTCGTACTTTTTATTTAATTCATTTCTATGTTTATTTTTATTATGTTTTTGTCACTTTTAATTACTTCTGGCCAGATGTATATTATGTTTATTTTTTTGTTCATGGTAGTTATTCTGAAGGGACTTAGTCCTAGAATAAAGTTTGTTTTCTATTCTATTCTACTAGCATACGCGGATGATCTGGCCATTGTTGTCAGATGACTAGGCAGTGTAGAGGAGGCTTTATAAAGATAGACCAAGAAGCTAAATACATGGGCCTCAGGCTCAAAAAGAATAAATTATGTGCATCATGAGAAAAGATACGGTCCCAGAACAAGTACAGCTGCACTTTCGGATTTTACCTAGTTTTCAATATCTGGAATCTACTATAACAGACTGGCAGCAGCAAACAGAGCGTACTCCTCCTTCGCCAAAATTATAAGTAGTAGGTTATTAAGCTACCAAAATGAGGATCTACTAATGCCTCATACGGCCAGTAGCATCCTATGCGTGTGAGACGTGGACTCTCAACAAGTCCGATGCACAGAAGGGGGACCGGTTCGAAAGAAAGATCTCGAGACGAATAATGGGGCCTATCAAAAAAAATGGATCCTGGCGACTACGTCGGAATATAGAGTTGTATAGGGAATACCAGGACCTCAGCCTTTGTCAAAGTGCAGTGAGTAAAATCGCTGGGGCACGTTGTTAGGATGGATGATGGGAGTTGTCCCTCAAAGATGTAAGGTGGAGGGACAATGTACTTACAGACGTATAAACAATCCTGGGGAAAATAGTTGAGCTGGCCAAGGACTTTAGGCATCAGTAGTGCTGCTAAAAGAAGTATTAGGTATGTCAGTTATCCGAACTGACTTTGTGGAGTAGATAGATACTAGGAGGGTTCCAGATTGCCATTCCTATATTTTATATAATATATTTTGAAAATTTTAGTTCCTAGAACTACTTAATACTTACTATTACACTTAAAAGAATTGAAGACTTATCTGCAATGAAGAAGTAAAAATTGGAGAAAACTAATGTTACAGCTTTATTTGAGTCACCACCATAACTTTTGTTATGAATGTACTCATTTTTCTTGACGTTTATTTTTTTAACTGAGCAAATGTATTTTTTTAACTTATGCACCACTCAATAAAATTTTTTTTTTCTCTCTTTATATTTCCATCCACACCTGTCAAATACAAGTAATTGACAATCAGCAGATTGGCTCACTGAAGAAAAAAATACAAACTGACATGGAAGGCATGACGAAGAACAGTACCCAGCGGTACCTCTCCATTGGCTTTCTTTAATTTTCTACTGTAATAGACCCCTCATCCACGTCCTTTATAGACTCCTCCTAGTGTTCTCAGGCATGAGAGTAGTGGCCAATTGTTGTATCAATGGGTTTGGGTGTCTGTATAGTTTTTCATGAAAGCGTTTGTAGTACGTTCGTATGTGTTCGTCAACCGTTTTTACTTTTAAATCAGTATGCAGAGTTTTGTTATTGACGTACCATGGTGCATTAGTGATAAGTCTAAGTACTTTTGACTGAAAAGTTTGTAGTCGTTTTCTGTGAGTCTGTTTATTGATGCCGCAGACTTGTAAAGCATATGTCCAAACTGGTTTTAGTAAGTAAGTGTACGTATTTAATTTCTGCCTTAAATCTAATTTGGAGTTTTCCTGAATAGCGAGTACATTAATTTGAGTTTGTGATTTAGTGATTGGCGTTTCATCTTAACGTGAGGACCCCATGTCATTCTCCTATCAAATGTGAGTCCTAGGTATTGTACTTTGTCTCTCTGTGGGATAGGTTCGTTATTAAGGAAAATGGGAGGGCATGTTTCGCGTCTAAGAGTAAAAGTGATGTGTTGTGACTTTTCGTTGTTCAGTCTGATTTTCCACAGTTGGCACCACTCATTAACATTTTGTAAGTTGTTTTGTAAGTTTTGTGAGGTCTGTGTCGCGTCTTGATGTTTGGTGATCATGGCAGTGTCGTCAGCGTAGGTTGCGATCAGTGTGTTAGGACTTTGTGGAATGTCGTATGTATATGTTATGTACAGTAGCGGTGCAAGTATTGATCCCTGAGGTACACCGGCTAAAATGGGTCTTATTGAAGATAGCTCTGAGCCCTGTTGGACTGAGAAAAATCTGTCTGTAAGGAATGAGAGAAGAATCAGATAATAAGTGTGTGGTAGTACAGTCTTGAGCTTAAAGAGAAGCCCCTTGTGCCAGACCTTGTCGAATGCTTGGGCGACATCCAGAAATACTCCAGTTGCATATAATTTCTTCTCTAGTGCTGTCGATATGAAGTCAGTTACTCTGTGTAATTGCTGAGTAGTCGAGTGTGATTTTCTAAAACCGAATTGATGGTGAGGGATTGTATTTTTGTCAGTCAGTAACTTTAATAAGCGGGGATAAAGTAATTTTTCAAAAATTTTAGAACAAATAGGCAGTAAACTAATAGGTCTGTAGGATAAAGGGTTGGTAATGTCTCTATCTTGTTTTTTGATCATTGAAACAATTGAGTATTTCCACTGAACAGGGAATATCGTAGTTCTAAGAATTGAGTTGTAGATTGTCGTAAGAAGCACTAGAGCTTTCCTGGGCATTTGATGGACCACCTCGGCATTTATTAAGTCATAGCCCCGGGCTTTTCTTTTTGGTAAATGTCTAATTAGTTCTGCTACTTCTGTTGGAGTGAATGAAGGCGGAGGTAGTTTTAGTTGTAATGGAGCGTCAAGTGTGTTATTTACAGTTATTTCGTGTTCTGTGTCAGTGAAGTCTGAATGTGGTGTAAACACGGAAGAAAGATGGTCGACAAAAATCTCCGATTTTTCCTCGTCCGACACACCCCAAGAGCCGTCTTCTTTTCTAAGAGGTGCCGACATCTCTCGGTGTTTTAAGAGTCTTTTGGTATGCTTCCATAAACTTCCAGAGAGGGATTTAATATAATTCTCATAGTTTGATCTGTTAAAATTGGTAATTTGACGTTTTAGTTCATTATTCAGTTTGTTACATGTTCGTCTATCTGATGGTTGTCTGTTAGTTTGCCATATTTTACGAGCTCTTCTCTTGGCCCTGATCAAATCTCTAATATACTGCGGGTAGCTTGGTAAACTATCCGCTTTTCTATCCCTGGGTTTTGATGATAACCACGCTGCGTCTTGAATGCTTGTAGTGAACTTTTCCACTGCCTTCTCTAGTTCTTCATCATTCTTTATAGAAATAGGGATTGAGAAGTGAGAATTGAGATAACTTCTGTATAAATCCCAATCCATTATACCCTGTGTTAGGGAAGGTCTTTTTTGTGCCTCATAAGGCTCTTCGCACAGGATCATTTGAACTACAGAATGATCAGAGCTCTTATTTACAGTCTTTTTTACTGTTCTTAAGCCTTTTGTAACAAAAAAGTCCAGTAAGTCCGGGGTTTTGCGTCTAGAATTAGGCCAGTAAGTAGGAGAATTTGGAGTTGATGTGTCTAATGAAAGTTCATGAAGAACATCCGTTTGAAAAACTCAGAAAACATTGAAGATGTAAGCTTGTACCTTGGGGGACAATAAACTGCAGCGAACGTGATATTTTTCTGTTTTGTATGTAATGTGATTCCGGTTGCCTGTATGTGTGGTGTGATGGGTAAATGAATGGGACTATGTTTTAATAACGATTTGATAATAATGGCGGTGCCACCGTGTGCCGTTTTGTCAGGGTGATCAGTTCTGTAAATAATATAGTCTGAAATATAGATTTTTGATCGTGAGGTAAGATGTGTTTCAGTGATGGGTGCTATGTCTGTCCTTTTTTCATGTATATATAAATCAAGTTCGGTCCTGTGTTGCATCAGTCCATTAGCATTCCATAGGATAATTGACAAGGAGCCAGCTGTTGAAAAATTAGGGAGTATGGCTGTGGCTCCAGGCTTGTGTAACCTGAGTTAACTGTTGGAGAAGATTAAAAAGAGGGTGGATAAGGTTGTTAAGACCCGTTAGTATTTGAAATAGTTGGGGAGGGGCAGTATCATAAGGGGGCACCGGCTGGGTACTGTTATTCATCATACCTGGTTGAACATTATAGTGTTGTGGTGTTGACTTCGGTACTGGTGGACTTCTTGGCTTCTGCTGAGATTCCACGCTGTTCTCCGGATGTCCTGGAAGATGGGGCTGTACAGGTCTGAGATTTGGGAATTCTTGTGAATCTGGTGGCAACTGAAAAGATTGAGCTGGTGAAGGCCGCTGGTTGTAATTTCTTGAGCTACGCTGAATTCTTAAGTTCCTCAGTGTTTGGCAGCCTTTGTAGTTGGCAGGATGTTGGCCACCACAATTGGCACAAGTAGCAGGAGTTTCTCCTATTTTACTGCAAGTTTTGCTGTCATGGTGCCCGCCACACCTTACACACCTTGGGGGGTGGTTGCAGTAGCCTCGAGTGTGACCATATTGTTGGCACCTTAAACACTGAGGAATGTCTTTTTTCTTCCGCGATTCTTCGATGTTTACTTTTGTGTAATAGATATAATTTAAATCGTAGATATCTTCTTTAAAAGTTTCGTAATATCTACAAAGAACATTGGTAAGGGCTTCTTATATCTTGAAATAACGTTGGTTACATTACAAGCTTCGTAACCTTTCTCTTTCAATTCTTCTTTTATGATACTAGTTGGTGTAGTCAACTAGTGATGGAGGCCCTTAATCACTATCCTGGGGCATCTGTCCTGTGGGAGCTGAAAGGTGTGAAAATCTGCGCCTTCACTTCTTAGGCTCGCGTTTAAATTTCTGTAAGTGTCAGGTGTATCAGGATAAACTGTTATACCTTTAAGTGTGGTTTTTACCGTAAATTTGTTTGGTCCGGCTTTTTCTTTTAGGAATGCAATTAATGCAGAGTAATTTTCTACTCCATTTATATAAAGTGGGGGTGGTTTTTGATTTATCACGTGTCTCGTAGTATTTTCTAGTTGTTCGTCAGGTATTGAGGTTAGTATTTGGAAACTATTGTGTGTTTGAATTGGCGCTTGTCGTTTCTGTCTAATGTTATCGTGTTCAATTAGTAAAGGTCGTTTACGACCAGTTACTAGCTCCCAGGAACCATTATTATTACTATTAGTACTTAAATTAATACTGTCCGCTTCCATATCACTTACCGCCTGCGAAGAAGTAGACGCTTCGCCCATGGCTGGTGGAAAAACCCGCACTTTTATTATTTAGGTCTTAAATCTAACCTGTCTGATCAGAATAAAACACTTTTTAAGAAGAAAAACAGAATATTAAAACATTAACCGAAGTTATATTTATAACACATAAAACTAACCTATTTTCACATTCACTTCGATCATATGGTCCCCACTCAATAAAATAAAGATTTTTTTTTAATACATGAAAATTGTTTGTTTTTTTTGTGTTGTACATTATCTTTGTTTTAAGAGAATTTCGATATTAACTCGGATATCTTTTTTTTTTTTTCATTGTATGGTACAATAAATTACAAATAATAACTTCCTCAACCTCTTCTTAATTGTAATTATCTTTAGATCATTCTTTTGTCAATCATAGTTGGACCGCTCTTTCAAAAAATAACATATCGTAAAATCCAGCTGTGAAAAAATAAAAAAGTCTGTCAAGGTCAGTATAGCTTCCTAAGCATTTCTATTATATGAACGGCCTCGGTGCAGAAAGAAACAAGTCTATATTTTGATTTTTGTTTTTATTGAAAACAAGTCAACAAATTTAATAAAATTTTCGATTAAATTACGTAAAGTTAATTAGTTCAACAATCACTACTTGTATAATAACATTTTATGTGAATACCTGCAATTTATTTTTCAAAGGAAATTGTTCAAACGTTTTTTTTTATTATTTCCTGAAAAGTTGAGTTTTTGACTTGTTACTTTCTGCATCGAGGCCGTCCTTATATGTAAAGAAAAAAAATTGAAAATAATGATTTATATTTTTCAGTAATTTGGAAAACTTCCTTGATAGTAAAATTTTTGAAAATTTTAATATCATCATCATAAGATTTCCCTTCTTATAGAGCCTGTGCCAAGAATCTCTTTCCAGAGCCTACGTTCTGCTTTGGTTCCAGTTCATTTCTCTCCTCCTGTAAGCATCCCTTACGCTGTCTTCCCTGGAGATACGAGGTCTTCCTCTGGGCCTTTTTTCCCCCCGTACGGGTCTCGTAAGTCTTCCTGGCGATTATCTCTGGGTCCATCCTAAGGAGATGTCCATGCCAACTTACTTTTTATCCCTCCAGAATGGTCTCAACTGATTTGACGTCGAGATTAGCGCGTATGATTGCATTCGGGTTTCCCTTTCTACTTTTCGTAGGTACCTAATATCCATTGCTTGTATCTGACTCCTGTGCTTTAAGCTGAGAGGCCAGGATTCCGAAGAGTAAGATAGAAAAGAAGGAAGGTCGATTTATTGACGGCCAGTTTGGTATGCCTTGCCATATATCTTCTTCCCAAGAAACCTCGTCGGACCATATTAAACATTTTCCCCGCTGCTCCGAATCTTTGGACCACTTTTTCTTCAGTATAGCCGCTTTCATTGATATGAGAACCTGGTTAAATATTTAATAAAATAGATATTTAAAATTCTCAACCTGCTCTAATCTCTGTCCTCCAACTCTCAGTACTCTCCTTATTATCCTTTGGGGTTCCTTCTCTCATCGCACGCATTTAGTCTTCCCACGGGCTAACTTTCATATCTATTGTCAATAATTCCTCTTGGAATAGATTTATGTTATGTTGAATGTTTCGGTCATTGGCAGCTAGTAAGACGAGGTCGTCAGCGAAGGCCAACAAGGAAAATTTGAAGGGGTGATGTTTTCTGCGTCCCAGCTGGAATTTTCCTATCATTAGCTTTACCCTCCTTAGTGGTAAGGCTAAGTGGGCAAGTTGGCTTCTGAAATGTGGTTCCGGTTGAAATCACATTCCTCATCTTTATATAGTGACAAGGTTGTTCCGCGGTCTATACTCCCTTCAGACAGTGCCTGCTTTATGTCGGCTAGCTCAGAGCAAGGCAAGTGGAAATTAGCGTTCTCCCGATTGCTGAGTTCAGAACACAGCACCAACATACCCTACATGCATACATACATACCCTAGGATTACCTTCCCTAGGTAGCCGCTCCGGATAGGGGAGTAAGTCATGGTGCTCTGAGGAGTCAGCCCCTCAACCTGACTCCGCAAAAGTGGGCTGATATCCTGCTTCTCTTTAAAACCACAACTATTAAGGAAAATGGAAATAATAGAGCCGGACTTAAAATGGCATTTTTCTATCGCCCCAAAATGTTTCTTTCATCTATCGCATGTCGCATTGCATTACCTCCTCGCCTTATTTATTTCATATGAATATTTGATGAAGTATTTTAATTTTTAACCGGTTCATTCAATATATTTAATTTCATTTAGGCCTTCAGTCATCTTCACAAGCTGAACTACACTCTGAGCCGTCAGAAAAAATTAGTAGACTACCGATAGATGTCATGCCGAGTACTAGTAGGGGTCCCAGCGTCGAGCGTTGGATTTAATACGTTTATCGTTCAAAGTGGCGAACCTATATCTGAAAATATTGTTACAGAAAAAATTCTGCATCGAAAGCGACTAAATGCGGAAAGATGCCGCAAATATCGTCAGAAATGCAAGGGGCTAAAATCGGGCGCCAGTTCTAATCAAGGCATGAGTGGCAGTGATACCAGTACGAGTCGAGATACAATATCTATATCCCAGATTTAAATAAATATTGTTCTTACTTTTTATGCGTTTATCATCTAAATAATGTGTGAATTATGTATTCCGTACTGTAATACGCAAATTGAAATTAAATTTTATAATTGAATATTTTTCTACTATTGATTTCCCATCTTTCAATAATTAAGTTAAGATAAAAAACGCAATTTTAATACCCTAAATCGAATAATTTTCCAAAATTGTTTAGTTAAATGCCAACAAATCGAAAAAAGCTTCACTTGCATCGTGGCTTCTTAAAACCACACAACTTTTTTTATGTACGTTATATCAAGTCAAAAACGAATTTTCAGATTTTATTTCATCACAAAACCCTGAATTTTTTAGTTTCTGGGAATCAAAATTTGGTAACAAGGAGGTTGAAAAAAATTATATAAAATGTGAAGAAATATTTTGAATAAAAATGTTAAAAAATTTCATAAAGTTGTTTTACTAAATAAGGGAGCGGCGTGGCTCAGTGGTAGAGTGCTGATTAGCCTTGCCGAAGGCTCTGGGCTCAAATCCCGCTCACTGGCATGCTTAGGACATCCTGGCATATATAATCGATTTTATATAATCTGGCCGGAGATAGATCGTATGGGATCTAGGACCCTCTCGGGGATCACCCAGCCTCTATAAAGTGTTTACCCAAAATAAGGGGAAAAAATCTGACGGTTGAGCGTGATTTATTGGAAAAATCACCTCCCTGCACAACCTCTGTTAAGAAACAGCCTAACCTTCCCTTTGGTAACTGATATTTCATATGAAACGACCCAATAGTATAAGAGGAACAGCTTGAGTTTCTTCCTCCGCAGACGAAAATATGTAAGTTGAAGAGAGGCCCGTGACGGATTGTCGAGAACTCTTTTTAATTACGACGGTAAGTTAAGGCAAACTGTTCTTAATTTAATAGGGCATCCATTACAGCAGCACACCACCACCCTTCTCGGATATAAATGTAATATCAGCAATTACCCCTCCCCTTCCTCGCCTTTACAGGCCGATATTAAAATGAATCCGTCTCGGGCCTAAAACCTTAAACTGTAGTTAAACCCGTTTATTTCATTTTTCTTCAAGCCACTCCCTCTACTTTCTTTATGCCCTTTAAAATCTTTCTCCGAATAGAAGATTATTTGGCATAAAGGCCCTAACGGCCTATTAAACTGTGTTTAAAACCGATCTGATAAAGTACTATTTTTTAAAAAGAAATACATAATGAAAAAATAAATAGTAAAAATGACATAAAATTGAATAATTAAGAAAAAAAAGTATATGAAAATTACATATTCACAGATAGGTTGCAGCAAGCAGTGACTGAATACGATGAAGAGCTATATCCTACAAGCAGATAATAGCTAGGTACTACAAGTAGAAATAATACCGTCATAAATCCATACATACTCACACAGCAACGGAGAGTCGATGGATTCATTCAAGGAGCTGACCTACCCCGAAACAGTTTTGGATAGCACTGGAAAATTATAAGTGGAAATTTCAAACAGAATAAGTAAAGTATACGTGGTCTACTACCAGATCTGCAATACTGTGATTGGGAATGGAGAGGTTAGTAGAAAAGTGAAACTCTACATCTTTAAAACAGTTTTCGTAAAACAAATGTAATATCGCGAAATATGGAAATTTAATTAAAATGCTTGTAATTGGGACAAAAATATTTATACAAACTAAATCGTAATTGTAATTTTGTTTGAGAAAAACGAAATGGGTTATATCAGAAGCAATGGGTTATAAATTGTTTAGGGTAAAACAAAAAAATGATACGTGGCAATCCTTAATATCCGAAAAAGCAAAGTTTGTACATTTCATATCGGTCTATTAAGTTTCGTAAAACTAATTAGACTGCGTGTAATGGCGATAGAAGCATGTTTATATTCACTGGGTTTTTAATTCGTGAGATAAAACCAAAACCAAAACGTAATAGTACTTAAAAGGCGAAAAAAGTAAATTTTGGATTCTTGTCCAATCAGTCTACAACTAAACAAATTAAAATCTAAGAAATACCATTTCATTAGAAGGTACGTAGTTGACGTAAAAACATTTTATTTACGTCCTAACAACTGGTTTTTACTTGGTTTTGAAAAAAGAAAATAGTGCTTAAATAATTATGAATTGACCTATTTTATTTAAAATTGTGCACAAAAAGACGGGATGTTTAGATTTTTTAAATAAAAAAAAACATGTACCACTACAACACGTGAACGGTCTGCGGTTCAGTGCATAGTAGAGGCTGTACTGTTTCATCGAAAACGTTTCTGTCAGGAGGTGACATGTCCTAGATCACGCTCAACCGCCAGATTTTCCCCCTTATTTTGGGTACCCTATTTTATAACATTTTATAGAGACTGGGTGAGCCACAGGAGGATCCCTTAGATCCCATATGATCCATCTCCGGCTGCAAACAGACTAAATAAAAGTTTTGCCAGTAGCGGGATTTGAACCAGGGTTTTCGGCATGGCAACTTAGTCCTCTACCACTGAGCCACTCTGCTCCTTAAATTAAATATTAATTAATGCTGCACTCTGCTCCTTAATAAATATTAATTAACTTTTTGTGCTTCGTAAACCTTTAGTATCCGTTAAATTAAAAAAATATTATAACTTTTAAATATTTTTTTGAGGGAGCGGAATAGCTCAGTTTGTAGAGTGCTGAGTTGCTGTGCTGAAATACCCAGGTTCAAATCCGGCTGTTGTAGATAACATATTTAATCTGTTAAGAGCCATGGATATGCTCAGCAGGATCTGGAGACTCTAATACGGCTCAGCCTCTATGAAATGGGTACTCTTAAACAAGGGGGAACCCTGGCAGTTGAACATTATCTCAGAAAATCACCTCCATGCACAACTGTTGTCCTACAAACTGTACAGTCTCTATCATGTACTGAACCCAAGTCCCTTCATGGATTGCAGTTTTTAATTTCCTTAGGCAGATGGCATCTGTTTAATAGCTCGGAAAATCCAATACTTCAAAGAGTCATTTATAATACTGAACAAAAACCATGAACAAAACAAAAACCATACCATGAACATTACATAACAAAAACTCAACTATTGAAAAGAAAACAAAATCTTTAATGGTTAGGGGACCAAGGCAGACTACTATTACTAGATATATGAGATGAAATTAGTTGACTGGATGATCTAATGTAAAGGAGATAGTTGGGGGGTGCAGTCAAAAAGAACACTGAATAAGTAATAAACTTATAATTATGTGCCGACGTTTCGACCTACAGTGTAGGTCATCTTCAGGGCTATGAGAGAGAAACAAACAGAACAAAAAATGTACAGTAACAATAATATGGTGACAAGTAATGTAGAAACTTAAAATAGTGGCAGATATGAAGATGGAAGATAACGAATATTAAAAAAGTGACACAATATAATAAAATTAAGATATAGACAGATTTAAAAAAATAATGATAATGAAAAGAAATTAAAATAGTGACCGATATAATAAAATTAAGATTTATTACTTATTCAGTGTTCTTTTTGACTGCACCCCCCAACTATCTCCGTTACATTACTAGATATAAATTGGAAATGTAAATTGATTTATCTACTTTAGAACTGAATTGTATCATGAAAACCTAATTGGTAAAGCATAATCTACTTTAGGATTTTTGAATGGAAAATCTTAAGACAAGTAAATGGAGCTGCATTAGTTGTATATATAGTTCGAGAATCCACAGTAATGTGAAGCTATATAAAATGGATAGACCACATAGTAAGGACTCCTGATAACAAAATAATGAGGATATTACTTCATGATAAAATTGTTGGTAAAACGAGAGCTGGCCAACCATGTAGAAGATGGATTTTGGACATCGGTTATAAGACTGCGGGAGGCAAAATTTGACAAGAAGAGTTAATCGTAGTCGTTAGTGCAACCAGAACTCCCACCAGAATGCAGAGCTGCCGGTTAAATAAGTAGGTAAAACAAGTAAGGAAGATTTACATAATAATATATTTTGTTAAAAGTGTTAAAAGAAAGGATGAATACGAGTAATTTTTTCAAATATGAAGTTAAGTTTGCTTTTGTATAGCTAAAACTATAAAATGCTTTTCAAAAGCTTTTTATAGCTGGATATTTAAGGAATATACAATAGGATTATAAATGTTTTAGGTTTTATAAAATATTATGAAGTTCAAAATACATTTCTAAATTATTTAACCGTCACATATCTCACAGCTTCTTGTCTCAATTTTCATATTAAGTATAAAACGATGTTACTAGGATCAAAAAAAAGGCAATTAATATTCTATGTCTCATTATTTTTATTGTTATTTAATTGAATCACTTGTTTTAATTTCAGAATGACAATATATGATATATAGTAGTTCATTCTCTCTGACAAATCTACTATTTGAATCCGCTAGCGTTCAATTCATCTTGACTTGATTAAAAATTAAACTAAAATATGTATTTAAATGAAAGTGAATAATAGTGATTTCAACCAGCTAAAAATAATAAATCAGCTCATCTGTCCTTACAGGAAAAAATAAATAAAATGGTGCAGTTTTAGCAAATATTATTTATAGATTATGAAACAGTTTATAAAACAAAAAAATATTAATACATTAATGTTCACTAGAATTAGTTCTCCATTATATAAAAAAGTTTATTGTGATGTAATTTTTTATCAGCATTGCCTGTCAATGGATCAAGGAACTACTTTTATTATAATATTATGTTAAAGTATAAAATTTATATCATATTTTTTTTTTTTAATTGACAAATTACAAAGGCTTTTCTTCTTGGCTTCATGTTTACACAAAATATATAACTGTTTTTTAATTTAAATAGAAAGAAATGAATGTGTCGGTATAAAAAATAAACCAAACTTCATCTTATTCCAATATTTTGATATTTGGACTGTTATTTCTATACAGAGAATACAATGAAATAAGATTAAAACATTGTTCTTATAAACTATTATGTTTTTAGTACAAGAAACAAACCTAAAAAATTTGTCACTAAAAATGTCATTGTTTGAACTGTTGTTTTTGAAAGTGGTATAAGTCCATTTTTTCATATTTGAGATATGCAAAGGTTTCTATTTGAATTACATTAAAAATAAGAGCAAAGGGACAAAGGTTTTTATCATTTAACACTTAGCAAAGATTAGTGATAACCCATAATCTAAACCCAATACACTTTGATAACCCATAATCTAAACCCAATACACTTTTATAATTTTATTACTCTATAATATAATCATTAAAATCATTTATAACAATAAAAATATTTTCATTGATCCAAATGGACTTACACTACTTTGAAAAATAACAGTTCATTTCATTAATGCAAAATAATCAATATCTCATAGTCGTACTAAGTGTTTATTATAATATTTTAAATATTTCAATAGGCCCACTAGAAGGCTACAAAATATAATATATAAAATGTAATATATAATTAATTATATTATATATAATATGTACTAAAAAGAACTTCAATTTAAAAAACAATATCATGATAGCTATAATAAAATGTTATGTACCTGCAATATAATTAAATGAAGAATTGTATAATCTGTAAAGTAGGGACTTGTCTACTGTTAGGCAAACATGTATACCCTCTAGTGAAATAAAATATAATAATAAAAATACTTATTCTTCTAAAAGGTATCATCTTAGTTCACGTAACATAATGTGTAACTGTTCTCACAAAAATTTGTAGACCTTACAGGCAATACCATCTCTAATGCTAGAGTTAAGTAAAGGGAATAAACTGTTGAGGCATGTAATACTTATTAAATTAAAAAAGAAAGCAATACCAATAAGAATAAAAATTAATTGTAAATAAAGGTAATCATCCATAAACACAAGATGAAAATATAAGACAAAATATTGGCAAAGGTACTTTCATAACTTTTAATTCCTATTTATATAAAAAAAAAGAGAAAAAAATTAAAATCTTGCCTAAAATTTAACAGATGCAAAATATCAAATTAGATCCAAAGGTAGACTAAAGATAGTTTGTGTAAAGTAAAAAAAAATGTAAACAACAAATTTTATTAATTCAACAACATGAATTTATCACAGATAGTTATTGAAAACATTAACCCTCCTAATACCCGGGTTGGGTAAACAAAGACCCAACAGCTCATGTTTTTGATCCACCCTAAGTCAAAAACAAAGTTATGCTCACTAGGGTCTAGGACATTTATCCTTAGACTATCAGTGACACGAAGAGTTGAGTCCTAACGTATTTCATGCTCAAAATAAATCACTGTAGATTAATGTTTTCCAAAATACAAGGATTGGGTCCCGGAACGACCACACCTAGTAGTGACTGTTAGCCTTTTTTCAGACTACTGAATTACAGACTGTGCCTTTTCAGGCTCTTTATATAATATCCTAGAAGAATATTTCATGTTACAGTTTCAGTTTACCGGTGTGGGTTCCAATTACCGCCACCAGATGTGTAAATATTTTCTGCAAGTTGTTCAAGCTTCGGTGTTCTTTCGTTGGAATTATCTAACTTTTGCAACCTTTTTTTCAGAATGAATTCATTGATGTGTTCTAGATGTTTCTCAAATGAATTAGGTACCTACTAAATGAAAAAGAGAAGGAGTGGAGGGGGTGTAGATTTTTCAGAACTCTACTTGCAGAATATTTGTCATTTGTCCATTTCCCTTCCTTTTACATCAGTTCAATCTAGTCTTGTGAAGATTGCGGAATTCAATGAATAAACGAAGGAAGAGAAGACAGTGGTTTGTTGTTGATAAAACAGAAACAAATGTATTCATTGGGTTGCTCATTTGCATGGGTTGCTCCTGGAACATGTTTCTTGTTCACGAAAGTGAGTTATTTTCAAAATTAATAAATTTATACATTTTGAGAGTTCAAAAATTATTGCTATTGCTTTCCTACAGTCCCTTTCTATCAGCATCATAAATAATGACTCTTAGATGGATGATATCATCGTAGCTGATGGCAGAAAAAGATGGGGTCTTCCAGCGAACCCACTTGGTAATACCTGTAACTTTTTTAACTTTTGTAACGGTAGGAGGGTTAAATGTTATTACATTTAGGTATTTTTATTATATAAGGAAAAAAAAGGCATCTAGTAAACTTAAAGAAGTAAGGTTATAAACATTTTTCTAACTCCGCAAGAAAAGTACTTTTTAGACCACTGTGGTTTAGAAAGTTTAGATCTCAATAATTGTTACTTCGGTCACAGCACTATCGGTTGCAGCAATTGTACCAATAGGTGCCGAAACTAAAAGGTTCGGAGTTAGTCACAGTTTAGTTATTAACATTTTTTTATATATCCATTTATAACAACTATTATTTATAAATAATATTATATATTATAAAATATAATAAATTTATTGTTTTTAAAAGCCTTAAGTTAAGCAAATTTAAATTTAAATATCATAATAACTCTTATAATCTTAATTGCTGACATAATTGGTCCTGAGTCAGTCATACTTTGTTAATCAGCCAGGGTTGTCTCAGGAGTTGATCAAGCCAAATAGGGATTCTAATTATTATTTTGAGTCCCTTTAAACCAAATTTCTTTTATCAAAGGATTTTTTAAACTACTGTCATCATATTTTAAGTTTTTGTCAATGCAATTAGGAATTAAAGAAGCTTTGCACAAAACAATTTTTGTTTTTGTGATATATAGCTTTGCTGAAGGAATATTTGAGCAAAAGAAAAGAGAATTTATTTACTTCAGTTCTTTCATAATGATTACCCTTAGGAAAAGTAGAGCAGCTAAAAATAATAACCTGCAAGCTATTCTAATACAGCTTGATAACAATTTGTTATCAAATGTACTTTTTCAAATTAAAATTTAGTTGAATTTATAACAGTCATAGCTTTACATGCCAGTCTGAATTTTCTGATTATAATGAGGCTCTTTTTTTTGGGTGTATTAAACTCAATAATGTTTAATGCACCCAAGAAATCTAATTAAATATATATCACAACATTGTTACTATAGCTAACAATGTGCATATCCTTTCTATATTTTCTTTCTTTTTGAAGCCACAACTTTTGAGAAGTTTTAATTTTTAATTAGGAGAAACATTCAAGGAATCAATATAGCTTTTTATATTGCCAGAAATATATAAAAATTGCTAATGACTTATAGCACTAATGCACTGAGTTCGCTTTACCCTTTCAATATATATTTAATAGAAATTTCCAATTAATTCTGGTATTCCCTGCCAGGTTGAATGTATATTTCTTTTTTTTTCTAAATATTTTATGGTCTTTGACTTCAAAAACAATTTTATTCACAAAGATCACATAACTTTGTAAATGTTTTATTAATGAAGTTTAATGTAGCCAAGAGTGGTATGAAATGGTCAGGGGGTGCAGCCTATGATTACACAAAATAAGAATGACTTATTTCATTGTGCCTATGATGTGGACCACCTTCAGGGCAGCCAGGTGCAGAGGTGAAGAGTCAAACTTCAACCATACATCATATTCCAAAATGTAGGCACAATAAAATAAGTTATTCTTATCATTGACTGCATGCCCTGACCATTTCATACCACCCTTAGACTTATCCAGTCAAACTGTTTTCCACTTAAATATTAATGTAGCTAATGTGTTGATACACTTTACTTTCCAGAAGTCCACGATAAACCTATATTCAATTGTTATGCCATTCAATTATAGTCACAGTTTGGGAGAGTGTGATTTCATAGTTTTCATAGTGTCATTCATACAGACTTACTGAGAAAAATGCCATTACTTTATATTATAATTATAATATAAAAGTAATCTCTTATTACTTATTATTAGACTGTTCTTCCATGATAGGTGGCTTGGTGTTTCTCAAAATTAACTTTTTCGGTTAAATTTAAAAAACTTTTATTTTTCTACTTAACAATAAACATACTGTATTACTGTACTATCCTGTAATAATTCCATCCATGAAGGGTCTTGGGCTGATTACATGGTAGAGGCTGTTCTGTATCTAAGACAAGGGTTGAGCAGGGGGGCGATTTGTCAAAGATCAAAGTCAAGTGCTAAGTTTTTCTTCTAATTCCAAATAGACCTGTGACTATTAACAGATTAAATAATATATCTGCCACAGCTAGATTTGAATGAGGAACTTTTAATCTAGCATCTCATTACTCTACGATCTGTGCTACCCTGCCCCCATTTAGTAAATAAAAAGACATGTAACAGCGGACATACATATATATATATATATAACTTAATGTATATATATATATATATATATATATATATATATATATATATATATATAACTTAATGTATATATATATATATATATATACATTAAGTTATATATATATATATATATATATATATATATATATATACATTAAGTTATATATATATATATATATATATATATATATATATATATATATATATATATATATATATATACATTAAGTTCATTTGTTTTCTGATTGATTCTAAAGCTCCATGTTTTTAATACTAATTCTTAAATTGCTGTTATTTTTACATACTTACATGTCACCGTATGTTTTAGATTTAAAATATATTTTATGTTCAAAATGTTAAAAGTAAAGGTATAATAATGTGCGGTAAAGGGGTAATAATATGCATTTTTTTTTTTTTATAACTTGAAAACATTTGAATCACTAATATTATATTTTTATTTTTATTTTATATTATACAGAAATATTATTTTAACAGTAACATGAACAACTACATAGATATTGTTATCAAAAAGATTCAATGGTCTAAGCCCATCAGTAACAAGATATCAATTTCACTAAAATTGTTGGAAACTACAGTCCTACATCAACTAAAAAGAACCAAGTTGTTAAAAAATGATCCGGCCATAATGATATTAATTTTTAATGATGTCTCTGAGGGAAAATTTCACTACAGCAATAGTAAACAAATATTTGAGAAAGATAAATATGGTTTATAAAGTGTTAAGTGAGAAAAGGCCAAAACCACATTTCAACAATAACTTTATGGAAGTTTCTTTTACAATAAGTTAGATATCAAATGATAAAGATGATCGCAGTAAAATTTATTTGCTTCCTGACATAATTCATTAGCTTAGCTGAAAAGAGAGGGAGGCAAGGCCACTGCTTATGTGTCTGCTTAGTGGCAGTCAGCTTCACATTCCCTCATTTTCTTACTCCAACTTTTCTATGGTAGCCAATGGACAACAGTACTCGTACAGTAATAACCCATCTTCCCGTCAATTAAATTTTCAGATACAAATAATATCCTTGGATATCAGCTTTGGAGCCTGGGAGCGACAAGAGAGATGATAACCTTGGGTGAGGCTTTGGGGGTCCCGTGCAGTAGAAAATTATTATTAATTAGAAAATTTAAATAACGGAATAAAAAATAATAGTTACACAAATTGGTAAATTTATTACTAAATATCAAAAGGTTTGTTTTTATTAGTTACAGGATACTTATCGTTATTTGATAATAATAACTGTTTTTAATATACACATTTAAAAATGTTATAGCGTATCATAGGTTCAATTGTTTTATTACTTATATACTTTATTATAAAGTTTAGGCCTTGTCTTCAGATTCAGCACAATATAAAACTAACTTTCAACCATCAAAATTTTTATAAACAAAATTTGTAAAAATTAGAACCAAAATGCAAAATTATAAACTGAATGATCGAGTATTGGGATAAAATGCTTAATTTGCATAAAATCCTGCTATTTAGCACTTTCATAATGTTGTGAAGTAGGTCTCTTGTTCTTCCAATCAAGAAATAATTTATTGGGTATTAGCAACTTCTTAACTAATAGAGCCACAAAATTTACCTTTTGTCCAGAGTCTTGCATTAAGTACTTAAATGAAAGTGTGCTTATTGATTTATTGAACTAAATACAAAAATATACTTATATACAGTAAAAATCATTAAAAATTTAACAAAAACACTGGACGGTAATCCGTCTGTCGTGGTCTATGTTGAACAATCTTATTCATTTTTCTTATCTCTAAAGTATATCCAAATAAATAAATGTAAATGTATATATTCTGATTCTTGAGTTCCAGTCAGTTCTTTAATTTCTTTTGGCGACGTTTCGAGACTTTTCGGGTTTGAATCCTGGCCCTGGACAAATCTTTTCTCTTAAAAAATAAAATATTTAAAAATTACATATAACAATTAATAAAATAAATATAATTTGGCATGTTTAAGATGTTAATTAGATTATTAACTGTTCAATTCTTTAACAAATTATATAAAATATATTTATTTTAGTGTGATATTTAATGTATGTACTAAAAGCTCATTTTTTCACTGGTAGGGCATGAATATGAGACCAACCAATTCCCGAACATCGCCAAAAGAAATTTAAGAACTGACTGGAACTCAAGAATCAGAATATAAATTTTCTTTAACCAATAATATAAATGTATATGCATAAATAAAAATAATTAAAAATTTAATATATAAATTATATTAAAGCACTTAATAATTATAATAAAAGTAATGCTTTACTTCAAGTGCCGAAGAAAGAAGATGAAGAAGGATAAACTTAAAGTAAATTTATCTACAGACCCAGAGAACAAGTGGTTAAGTTGAATTTTGTCCAGAGAAAGTTAATTGTATTGAGGGAAGCAGGCTTGTGTCAATCAAGTAGTTTTGTCTTTGATTGGAGTAACAATATAAGCAAAAAATCTATTTTAAGCTATTGCCTGACTTAGCCGCCCATGCACTATGAGAATAACACACTTTTGGTTACCTAAGTACAAGATACTTATTTTAGAAAAAAATTGACTTATTTGCTAGAATAATATATCAATAATACAATGGGAGCTCAACTTATTTGAATAATTACACAACAGGAACAATGGAGATTGGAAACAAAATATTACCTGTAATATTTAAACATAAAATATTAGCTGATGTAGACCTGCAATATGGGATGAAACATTATTTATAAGGTAAATTCTTCGTTGTTTTTTTTTATTGGGCCCAATCATTTTGGATAATAGATCCAAATGCTATTAAAAGAGACACCATTTGATGAAGAGCCCATGAAAAATTCCATTACTTATTAAAGGCATTTTTTAATGCGAACATTCATTCTCTAATGGAAGGTATTTGTTCAATATTTTCTATTGAAATATTATGACTTATTAGTTGTGTGTCTCTGAAATTTATCGGACTCTTATTATAAATCTGTTTTATTTATTTATTGTTATTTTTACAACTAGTAAATATTTAAATGAAGAAAAGAAGAAACAGTTCTTGAAGTTAGTCAGTTTTGGTGAGCCGACACAAAAACATTTAAAAATATTAATATTAAATAATAAAGTTGATTTATTATTTAAATTTTTGCTGCACCTATGAGAACAACTGGTGGAGGTGATAACCTGCTTGTAAACTGTAAATATCTTAAAAATGCGAATTTATCCTTGAAAGATAGATAATCATTTCTTTCTTTTCCATTTTTTATAATATTTTAATGAGTTGAATTTACAATTCTGAAATTATTATACTCATTTTTACATCATACTCTATTAATAATAACTTTAATTACAAGTAAATAAAGCTTACTTAAAAGTATTTTTTATATAAACATCACTAAATTGAAGACATTGCTTATTGTACTTACTCTGGTTGGAAAAAAGCAAACAAGAAAAATAGGTTACTTTATTGAAAACCATACTGTTGTTAAATAACAATCCTCATTCAAAAAAACCTGCTTGGCTATTACTGCCTTAAACATAACTAATATTTTACAGCTTCTTCCTCCTCTTGAGTTGTACTGTTAAGCAGTGAAAGTTGCAGCTCCAGTCTACTTAGCCCACATATTTCTGACCCTTAATAATCTTCTCATCTCTTGATAATGCGTCTTCGTGTTGTCCAATATTTTCAAATGTAGTTAGAATGTGTATTCCTTAGTAGTAGTGCAGGGTAGATTTTCTTTCTTTTAAGAACCACCTAACCCTAACCACCCCTGGTATGTCAATATATTCAAAATTCCTTGATAAATTCAACTTCCTGTAATATTTATAATATAATTTATTTTATTTAATCATATTATATAAAACTTGTAGATAACTTAATGTAACAATTAATTTATTTAAAATATTTTTACTAGCAAACATGTAGAATTGTGAAATGAATTATTTGGTAAATAAAAGAAAACACTGTAGAGAATCATTGGGTAAAGCAGATATACTCATATTTGCTTGGTGACAGTGGGAATATTTGACAACTGAATTAAGTATTCGTTTCCATTGATTGAGAGATGTGATTTTTCTAAGGTTTAATCAGGGAACAAAGATTCTAAAACAGCTGACAGGCACTGGGGAACAATAAACAACAATAAGCCTATCTTACAAAATATATATTGTGTTGTAATACGGATTTTATTTGGTCTGTTAACATCTGGAGACCCTCCTAGGGCTCACCCAGCTTCTAAAAAGTGGGTTCCCAAAAAAGGGGAAAAACCTGCCGGTTGAGCGTGATCTCGGAAAAATCACATCTTTGCAACACCATTATATTAGAAACAATGCAGTCTCTACCAACTCAACACACAAGACTCATCATGAGTGGTACAGGTTTTTTTTTTTGTTTTCTTTTCTTAAAACCCTAGGTATAGTGTGAAATCATGTGTCAAAACTTTATGATTAGAGGTGCTAAATCTCTATCTTATATATATATATATATATATAAATTAATCTTATATATAATCATAACGTTTTATTCTGGCCTACCGCCAAATGTATATATGTTGTTTTCTCTACTTCATTTTGTTATGGTCGCCTGTGGTCTAATGGTGGACATATAAGCTTACTAAGCACAAGATCCTGGGTTCGTTCCCCGGCAAGTTGCCTTAAGTTATTTTAAGGGAAATAAAGCGTAAAATCGCCAAGGCTGTGTGGTGTCAGGTACTCCTATGAAACCTCGATCTTAATTATACCTAGACAGGCAAAGTTTAAGACTCCTACTACAGCACCAATCAGCCATAACACCATCAAGTGTCGTTAGAAACATAAAAAAATATACAAGCATGCCTTATCAATTTGTGAATACTGCTTGTCATCTGTCAAAGTTCAGTTGACTATTTTACGTCAAAGCCCATTGCAAGGATCGCCTTTTTTTTACCCTTATTTTTATCGTATTTTATGTAAAACTTCAATGATCAATGTAATAGTAATATTTATTTGTACTTAATTAAAAAAAGCTCTGTTTACAGTTGCCTACGGTTACTTATGAGGATAGTGGCGAAGAACCACAGACCACGGAAGAAGATGAAGAAGCCGTTGTGGCGGGGGCAGCTGTAGAGGGGTAACGGTGCTACCACAGTCCCATTCAGTCATGTGTAGTGCCAAGGAACAGGCAGCCCACCAAGTCAGTTTTTTCAAATATTTTTTCGTGTTTTTATTTAGTATTTATTTTATAATTTTTGTTTGAAATAAACTAAAAATTTGGTATTTAATTTTTATGTTGACACACTTATAATTATTACTATTGATTATTTTCTGATGATTATTTCTGACTAGTTATTCTGTTAAAGTAAAGCAAGAGATGTATTAAAAGTTTTTGCATCTGTATTATATGAAGATATTGTATCTTTTAGATATATATTTTTTAAAATACTCAATAGCAAACGTTATATTTGGAAAATATTTTTATAAATCTTGAACAAGGTCTAGTAATAATTACCTTTAATTCCATATTCTATTTTCAGTATTCTATATTTAATTAATTTACACCGAAAGACTTAAAAAAATACAAACAATGTATCTGCAATCCCTGTGAATAAGTGGTTAAGTCGAAATTGATCCATTGAGAGTTGCTTGTCTTGTGGGAAGCAGAGTCCTATCATTCTCGTTACTTTTGGCTTGACATGGTTTTATAGTATAAGCAGTAACTCCATATCTAACTCGACGTGACCTATCCTCTTAGGTACAAGGAAAATAACTCGATTCCGCTTCATTAAGTACATGAAACTTATAATGGATAAAATTCGACTAAACCAATTATTCACCGGGGCTGTATATATCAGTTCAGTCACTAACTATTTACTTTTTAAACTTGAAACTTCGTATACCTTCAACAACCGTTTTTCAAAAGAATTGCCTTCAGTCGGGGCGAAATAGTACACCATACTTTCTTCCGCCTCTCCCACTTATAATTGCACCTGTTTTATTTTTTATATTTAATACATGTATAGATTAATTTATTATGAAAATAAATATATTATTGCCATACAATGACAACAGAGTAATATTTTAAATAAAATACAACAGTAATTTATTTATTTATACAAAAATTTAAGTAATGATACTATTATTTATAAATATTTACGTCTGTAATGTTTTCTAAATAACTCCGACAGAACTTGAATATTTCTTTCGAATATATTTTATACCATCCTATTACTTCTTCTTTAGTTTTCTCCATAAGCCTCTCTGCTTGGAGGTTTACCCAGCAATCGCAACCAGGGATCCCGGTCTCTCACGAGTGCACTCATCTCTCTTATCACTTTCCCTCGTGATCGTCCTAGACTGGACACGAGGTCTTCGTAACACAGGCGAGGTCTTCTCTTAGGTCTATTACCTACTGGTCGGGCTTCGTAGGAGCTTCTGGGTTCTCTAGATTCTCCCATTCTGCTATAGTAATATTAATAATAACGCTCTGCCAAAATTTATTTTGCATACATCGTCCGATTTGCAATATATGTCGCTACAAAATGATGAGGGAATACATAATAAAACTATCACATGATTGGTTATTTAGAACAGCCTTATAATTTTACGATACAGAGTATTTACACCGATTAGAAAATTGAATATAGCGGAAGATCGCCAATTCTTTTAGATGACTTCTTACTTTCAAGGTTTTAGTACAATAATGTTCTATAATGACGGGAATTTCATTGGCAATATTATCTGATAGCAGTAAGCAGTCCAGAAGTTTAGTGAATCATACATATTAATTATCAATTATTATACAACTGCCGATCATCAATCAAGTACAATTGAAATGCATGATGAAAGTGAAGAATAAATTACCTGGAATTAATCATAAAAGGTTCAGGTTCACTCTGTAATGCATCATAAAGGACATTAATTTAATAAATCAATTGATAAGAAATACTTCAAGGAAACGACCAATCTTATTTTAGTATATTTTTTAATTGACTCACTATATGTACATACTACTTAAACTCATATAATTGTATCTCTTAAATATTAATAGTTCAGCGAAAAGACGCACTTTTTAATCCAAAATTTACCAAAAGCTCTTGGTACGTAGCCAACGAATATCTACATACATACAGTGTCACAACCACAAACTATTACTGAAACAATTATTAATACTTTGTAATTAAGTAATTATGGTTTAATGGATCTCACGATTTGCTGATAGATGATTTGGCAATTATAAGAAGAATAAAGTAAAAAAAGAAGTAAGGGAAATCTCATGAATTAAATTGCTAACGTAATTCAAGACAGGGAAGAGATTCAGCCTTGATTCTTTTTTTGATTATTATTAATAAAGTGTACGGTGCAGATATGAACAATTTTTTTAAAATAGGAAATATTGATATATCCAAATTTACGATTTGTCCCGGAGGCTAATTTCGGAAAACCCTGTAATATTTGAATCATGAGAAACCTCCATGAATCTATTAAACTATGGCATGTGGTTTAATGTTTCGTGAGCTTTTGTAATATGTTAAATATATAATGCCACAACTGGAATTTCATGTTAGGCAAACAAGAATAATATTTTTATATATTATTTAATAAATTTTATATATATTTAAATAAATTTTATATCGTTTACAATAAGTTTATAATTTTTTTTTCTGTGAAGAATATTGTGTATTCTTCACTCCAACAAAAATCTATTACCCTCTTTAATACTTTTTGCTTGTTTACTATTGACTTATTTACTATTAATATGAATTCGGGCAACTTTTTGTTTCTTTCCTCATTCATGTTTTATTTCTATTGGCTAACAGAATTTTTATCGCAGTACACTATAATTACAAAGTATTATATTATCGTAGCAATAGTTAGTGCGGTGATTAGTTTATTATTATAAGTCGATATTTGATTATTTAGATTCTTTTTATTATTTTATATATAATTATAATTTGTATTGAGGCAAACAAAAAAAAGTTAAAAAAAAAATAAAACGCTTCTATCGTACTTCAGATTTAGTTGGTGAGTATCAAGTACGGTTTTTTTTCTATTTTATTCATCAAGTTCATTTGACTTCAGCGGTAAATGAAAAAAATAAATAAATAGAACAACAATCTCTCGCTAAATTATTAACGTTTATGTCAAATAAAATTAACAAATATTTTCTCTTTAAAACGGTAAGTTGTAACACTTACTGAACTTTCTCCTCAAAACATCGGTCTTCCTTTTTCATTCAGCTGATTCCTTTCTTATCCAAAGCTTTAATTCCCTATTTTTATTCGATGGTTACATGTATTGTATTTAAACTGATTAATTTTATTTAACCATCTTATCTTGCATCTTGTTTTGGATTATATTTAACCGTTTATTTAGATTCAGTAATTCTGTATTGTTTTGAAAAGTATTATTTCTATATACCTTTTCTTTCTAAAAAGTATTTCGAGAAGATGTTGAGTTATTTGTAATATATATATATATATATATATATATATATATATATATATATATATATAACTTAAGTACTTTGGCTCGCGAAACATAAAAAAAAAGAGTAAATTGGGAAAGAAACTACACACTAGCAAGCTGGTAAAACACTGACTTTATTTATCCAGTAATCCTTCTTATATACTATCTGGGAGTTGTTTACACTCTTAGTAGGATTAAGCTCCACTATTACCAGGGCCTAACCCTTAACTCCCCCCCTCCAGTTTCCAGACACCTTTTGGAAACTAAAAGAAGTGACTAGGCTGGACAATTAGTAGAGCTCGCTCCTGTACAACTTACAGCTCCCAGACACAAATAATTACAGTCAATAAGGAAATAACAAAGCAAAAAAACAAAAAAAACTGTAGCATCCTGCAATGAAAAAAAATAACCACATACAATAAGACTATTTAAAAACAATCATTGTCTTTACACACAAAAAATACTGCGGTTGACACACAAAACTGAATATATACAATTAACATGGTGACATCTTAATCTGACATGACGGACTTATATAGAGAAAAGATAAAAAAAAAAATGTTTAAGACACCTCTTAGTTTGTTACAAGTTTTCCGTTTGCACAGGCGAAGGCACCCCAGATCCCAAAGGAAACTTTAACTGCTCAATATGAACGGTTCGTCGTCTTCTTGGGTCTCCAACGCTCTCGATGGTGACTACGTTGTGTTCTCTCAAGACAACGACACGGAATGGCCCCTCGTATCTCCGCGGTTCTTTACTCCTATTGGACCCAATTCGCCGGTATACAATCATGCCGAGTTTCAACGCCCCCGTGCAGTCTCGTAACCTCGCGTTCTCCCTCGTCACCCTGGTCCGTTTTTCCTTCCAGATTTTTCTCCGCACCTTCTCCCAAGCCCCGCGAATTTGCACGTGGTTTGCCACAATATCGCGAGCAACCGTATCGTCCCCGATTGTCTCACCAAAATCCCTACTAGGCCCCCGAACTCCGAACAGCACCTCAAACGGAGAAAACCCTGTTACGGAATGAATCGAGTGGTTATATGCCGCAACCGCTTTCCGCATCGCTACATCTGGAGTCAGCCCTTGGTCGACGTGATAAACTCTGAGATGATCGCTGAGTGTACCATGCAAACGTTCCACTCCTCCCCTACCCTTCGGGTGTCCCGGAGTGTTGAAGTGCCACGTGACCTCTAACTTACGCATTTCTTCACTCACCACCGCATTGTCGAATTCCCTCCCCTTATCCGACGTTATGCTATCCGGTACCCCGTAAAACATGAACCATGTCCGGAGAGCTGCCAACACGGACTCTGCTACTTTAGACGTGATCAGGTGAGCCGTGGCGATTTTACTGAATACATCGATGACCGTTAACCACGTAAACCCCCGCCAGGTGAACGTGTCAACTTGCAGGTCCCGGAGCGGCCGATCGCCCGTTGGTGTTGCCTCTTGTACGGCTCGCGGTGGGTGACGGTCGTATTTCGTAGTCATGCAGACTTCGCATGCCCCTATGACTTCTTGGATCGTTTTCCGCATCCCTGACCAATAATACCTTCTCCTGAGCGCCTGTAACGTCTCATTGACTCCACGGTGATTGGTCTTGCCTTGGTGATACGCCCCTGTTAGCTCTTTCTGGCGCTCAACATCCCTAATGGTTTCCACCATGACCTTGCACCGAATGAAGACGCGGTCCGGAATCTGGTCCGTCCTCCACACTTGCTTGATCTTTTCCCAAATTGCGGCGTTCCCCACATATAGGTGGTGTGTGCGACCTGGTTTCGACGCGTCCTTCAGGGCCTTACAGACTAGATCCAACCTGATCCCTGGTTGTGACGAAACGACGTTGACCCGCGATCTTCCGTAACGGGAGTATTCTATGGACAGCATGCCCGAAGTCTTCGTCCTCCAGATGATCTGGCGCGGTTTATCATTGACAATCTCGTCAATTTCTTCCAAATCTTCTGGTCTCTCGTCTGTAGACCCGTCACTGGCTGAGGACACCTCTTCCCTTTCCGCCGCTGTGGTATTCTGTTCTCCTTCGCCTCCTGGTGACCAGTCCTGAAGAAATTGGCGGATGTTTTGCGATGGCCCCGCAGTGTCCTCCTCAAGGGCATTTACCATCAGTGCCCGGGATAACCAGTCAGCGACGACATTCTCTTTGCCGGGCTTGTAGACGACGTCCATCGAATACTGGTTGAGCCTCTCTTTCCAGCGTGACACTCGCGCCGACGATTCTTTCAATTGTCCCACCCATTGCAGCGGTCTGTGATCAGTTTGTACCCGAAATCTCCTACCGAACAGGTATGGCCGGAAATGATCAACCGCCCAGACGATGCCTAGCAATTCCCGCTCCAATGCACTATATCTTGCCTCCGCATCCGATAACCGCCTACTAGCATATGCAATGGGCCGCTCCCCGCATGTACTGTCTTGGGACAACACCGCACCCAAGGCATATTCACTGGCATCTGTGGTTACCGTGAACTGTTTGGTGAAGTCGGGAAATGCCAACACGGGTTCTCCCTTGAGGTGTTCCATACAACGCCGTATATTGTCCTCCATACTGGGTGTGACAATCATCCTTGCTCCCTTCTTCAGTAGGTTGTTAATGGGAACCAAACATCGGGCCATGTCTGGTACAAACCTCCGGTAATAGTTCAGCGCTCCCAGCAGTCTCCTGATACCCTTTACATCGCGGGGGATTGCCATCTTGGTAATTGCCTCCACTTTGGACTTATCCGGTTTCACCCCGTCCCTTGACACGGTGTGACCCAAAAAATTTATTTCCGCCCTACCCAAAGTGGACTTCTCCGGAGACAATTTTAACCCGAACTCCCGAACCCTCTCAAATACCTGCCTCAGGTGTCGTTCATGCTCCTCCTCTGATCTACTGAACACCAGGAGATCATCCATGTAAACCTGGCAGATCCCTTCATCGATACCCCTGAGGAATTCGTCCATTAAGCGTTGGAACGTAAGGGGGGCATTCTTCAACCCAAACGGCATCCTGGTGAACTCATAGTGTCCCCGTTCGAATGTGAAGGCCGTTTTCTCCTGATCACGAGGATGAAGGCGGATTTGGTGATATCCAGCCTTCAAATCCAGAGTACTGAAAACTGTGGCTCCGCTGAGTCTGTCCATGATGTCGTCAAAACGAGGAATCGGGTACACTTCATCTTTTGTATTATCATTCAATTGACGAAAGTCAACAACCACCCTGTATTTCTCCTGCCCCGTCGGAGCCTTCTTTTTGACCGCCCACAGGGGGCTATTGTACGGGGATGAACTATTGATGATGATTCCCTGCCTACGTAATTCCTCCAACTCTTCCCGAATATGTTGTCGTAACGCTTGAGGATAGCGCCTCTCTTTCACGTAGGTAACTTTTTCCTGTTTTAACGGGATTTCATGTACAGTTTTACCCGTAACTCCTAATACTTCCCCTTCCTGAAAAAAAAATGTCGCGGAACTCATGCAATAAATTTGCTCTCCACTCTACCCCCCTACTTACGGCCCCTACTCGCGCGCCCCTAACTACCCGATGACATGCGAATGACCTACCGGCTAATCTCACGAACCACTTGCCCTGCATATTTTTTACCTCCACGCCCACTTTTTGTAAAAGATCACACCCAACTATGACCTGGTATTCCCTGGGCATACTCTCTACCACATGCACCCGCAACTGCGCCCCTGTTTTACCCCACTCGTCCAACCCAATGGTTGTCTCGCCCATTACTTTACACGGCCCCCCCAAAGTAATTAAATTGCAATCGCATTCCTGAATCTGAAGTGCCTTCCCCCTAACACATAGACTCTCTATCGCTATTTTCGACAGCAAGGTGCTCGAGCTCCCTGTGTCCACAAGGCACTTCACTCCACACTTAGTTTTGATAATAGGCAACCAATTCTTAAGCTTACCTTCTACATTGTTGATGGTGAAAGCTCGGTCGCCACTCTCGACGCACCCTCCTCATACTGACGTCTGCTTTCGTCTCACCGTCAGCACCTGGCGCCGTCCTTGATCCTGAGCTGCTTTCCTCTGCCGGTTCCGGCCGCTACTCCAGCTACCCTCGCCGCCACTGCTCCCCAGCTCCTCCTCCGTCTCTGACGATCCAGATCCACTGGTCGAGTCCCTGGAAGCCTCACCTCGCCTGGCCGAGTATCTTCTTTTTCGCATCTCCTGCGCATTTATTTCCATCGGCTCTCCGTGGTATGCATCTTTCCTGCGGAACATGTATGGGCATTGCCTGGCTAGGTGCCCTTCCATTCCACACTCGTAACATCTGGTGCGAGGGCATTGTGCTACCAGATGTCCCGCCTTGCCACATTCATGGCACTTCCTTTCCTCCTTTCTAACGTTCTTCTTATCTATGAACGGCCTTCTGTCTCTGGGTAGCGTTTCTCTTCTACCCCCTTCTCCATCTCTCTTCTTCCCTGGGTCTTGTCTTCCCCTATACTTCCTTACTTCATTTCTGCGGTAGGATACTCTACTCCACCCTGGTTCAAAAACCTCCCGTTCCTCCTCATCACGAGCACTTGCATCTACCATTTCTTGGGCCCACTCCACGAACGCCTTATCCCTAGGAAGCCCATCCTTCTTGCCAGTATCCCTGGCCAGCTGTACCTTGAGCACCGTGGTCATAAAGAGCATCCAGGCTTCAACAGAGCTCGTGTCCATTACCTCTCGCAGTTTCTCATTGATCTTATTCAACCTTGCGAGGAGTCCTGCAGCGTACTGACCATTCGACTGATTGGCCCTCTTGGTCTCCCGAAACAGCTGGAGCATGTCTTCTTCCGGGGCCCATCGCCCCCCTCCATAAGCCTTTTTCAGCCTTTCCTTGATAACTGGCCAAGTAGTATCCTCGTCGGCTTGAATCAGGTTCAGAACGCTCCTCCTTACTCGACGTGCCAGGGCGACTCGTAATCTCTGCGCGTCTGCTCCTTCCAACAGATCAGCTGCCACCTGTGACTGAATACTGGCCATGATACCATCTCCGCCCTTAATAAAGTGGTTAAGTTCACCCACATCACCATTGAACCTTTCCAGGTCCGATATCTCTCTCCTGATATCTTGTGCATTGGCCTTTTTTATTTTCATCCTCTCTAGCTCATTTGTCTCTTGTGCGATCCTGTTCGCTTCTTGAGCTGCTAAGTCTGCTCTCGCCATTGCTAGTGTGGTAGATGGATATGGAGGAAACTCTGGATTCACCTGTTCTGGCTGCGGTGGCTCTAAAGTTAACGTTGCCGGCCTGAGAATGCTTTGTCCTTGTTGTTCATTCATATTGAATCTGTTTTCCCGGTTTCTTGAGAAGAAAGTGACAAAACAACAGAAATAACAAAACAAAAAAAAAATTAAAGTACTTCACGAAACAAACAAAAAAAAAATTATTCTTGTGACTTCCAATAATTTTCCCGGGTTTCGGCACCACTTAAGTACTTTGGCTCGCGAAACATAAAAAAAAAGAGTAAATTGGGAAAGAAACTACACACTAGCAAGCTGGTAAAACACTGACTTTATTTATCCAGTAATCCTTCTTATATACTATCTGGGAGTTGTTTACACTCTTAGTAGGATTAAGCTCCACTATTACCAGGGTCTAACCCTTAACTTATATATATATATATATATATATATATATATTTACATATGAAATACAAATGGCTTATCATGATGATGTTAAGAAATGTAACTTTAGCGGTTATACGAAATGAAAATGTGAACTTTATTTAAATATTTAATAAATAAAAGCAAACAAATTATACACATACAAACAAATTTAGTTAAAATACAATGAGAAACCTAGAAGTAAAATATTAGAAAATAACGGGATATCTGAGCCACCATATTATTTATGGGTGTAATTTTAATTTCAAAATTACAGACAGGATTTATGTCGCTTGTAGTTCCGCCAACAAGTTTTATTTTGCATAGAGGTTTAGAATAAATTATTGCTGGATGGCTCTTATCTATTATATTCATATTCATTCGTATATGAATATAATAGAATATATATATATATATATATGAGAAATTATTATAATGAAATAGGTAGGACAAAATTATTCTATCGTTTGATGTGAGATTTGCTATTTGTAGGTCACACATATTTTCTTGGCCTAACAATGCCAATTTTATTTAATTATATGAAGCGATGATTGTTTAATTATTCACAGTTATGGTAAAATCTCTTATTTAAAGAGGCTTATTGTTTTTATTTCTGACTCCTCAAATAATATTTTAACTCAAATAATATTCACCTCCTTAGTTCTTAAATATTCCTGACGTTGTAAACAAAGCTTTTAATATAGTTTTCTGTTTTATCTCAATAATGATGGTGTGAGGTAGCTCCTTAATGGCGGATAAGAACAATACAGTCTCTACCATGCACTGAATCCCAGACCCTTCAAAGGTTTTTTTTTTTTTTTTTTTTTTTTATGGCATTGGATTCTTTCATTGATCCATACAGCCAGCTATGTATTATTATTTAGTGCACTGTTTAGTTAGATGCCAACAGCACGCGGTTTTTCCCCAGATGGTTACCGCCTGGGAAAAACAGTCCCCAAAAAACAAAAAAAAACCCATCCAAGTGCTACCACGCCCGACGTTGCTTAACTTCGGTGATCTGACGGCAACCGGTGTGTTCAACGTGGTATGGCCGTTGGCCCTTCAAAGGTTGTAGTTGTACAGGTTTTTTGTCTTTAATACAATCAGTGACTGTGGTATTTATTAATTTATTAGAGCGAAAGTTAAAAAGGAGAAATTAAAATTAGTCTTCCTCTTCCAAGGCGAAAACCCTAGTTTACGTCCTGTTTCTCAATTTTTTTAAAACAACTTTATTCTACACAAACAAAAAATACCAGTGATTGCTTTAGTAAGAACAATTCCCAAATTTGTCTCGGTTAATCGTTCCATACTTTCTTCTAAATGAACCGTTGCTAATTCGTAAAACGGACAGAAAATTAAGGTTTGTCTACCGCAAAACTGCGTAACTTCTCTTGGATGACTTTGATTTTGTCGAGTGCCTCTCATATTTTGGAAAGGTCTATTTATTTCTGCCATCTTCGGAATAAACTCACGCCGTGGTTGGCCTGCTGTTGCAAATCTTATAATCACAACTTTCCTATAGTTTGCTTTCAAGGATTTTTGAAAACTAAATTCTTCTCCCTGAGCGTTTTGACAATTGTTGTTTGTTTATTTAACGTTACTTTATGCTAGTATGACTGATCGGACGACGTTTTATATATATATATATATATATATATATATATATATATATATATATATATATATATATATATTTCTCTAAGCATTCTGCTTGTAATCTTTTTCATGATAATTGACGAGACCACAAAAATTTAACAATAAACAAATTCGATGTGATATATCGATTAGAATTCATGAAACACGAGAGACATGACTGATATAATATACCTACTAAAATAATACAAAATTAGTTGGAGTATAAGAAACAAATGTAGTATAAATTAATAAATCCTTTTTCCTAGCATACATAAGAAAATGTAATTAATCATCGAGAAGGCGAGACAGACTCACGAGCAGATACCTTTTGTTTTATTCTAAAGGAGGCATAAATATTTATTTATATAACTGCATCATTATACTATCTTATCAATTATATACTACTATACTATCTTATCAGTTTTAATTGTGTTATATAATATATAACACAATTAAAACCGGAGGCTTAGTCCCATCGCTCCACCCAGAAGGGAGACTTGAATTTGGAGAGTTGAACGTGTGGTCAGATAGGGGAGCTCATTAAGACGGACCGGTTGCAGGTACCGTTCCGCATCACTCTTCGCGGTCACGAGCCACTCGAGTTCTTGCTGTTCTTTCACAGACCCTGGATGAGGAAGTGCGAAACCAGTTGCGAGAACTACATCCTACACTTCTCTCCTGTAGCTTTATAATCTACTCGTCTAAAAATCACGTTTAGTCAAGGCACATTAGTTTTTCAATTTCAATCTAATCCTACCTTCGTCAGAAAGGTGTTGTGATAACTTAATAATAAAGGATTTCCAAAATTAGACATACATATTTAAAAAGAATACGTATTTATAGAATAAAAAAATCTCTACTAGATAAAATGTTTTGAACTTTTTCTTTTTTCTAACTACATTGTTGGATTCTTATTTGTATGTTTTTCCCTATACGTTACTATATATACACAGTTATACCAATGTTGAGCAATTATTCCATTATAAGTACATGAATCGTATTTTATATATATATATATATATATATATATATATATAACTTAACGAGTCTCGAAAGACAAACTTTAAAAAAAAGGAAAAGGTTTCAAATGAATACCACGAACTCTGAATGATAACTGACTTTATTGTTCTCGTAATCCTACATTTACATCTTCTCTTTGTTTACATAGGAGTACAATAGGATTAAACTGAATATTGTTGGTCTCCAGGACCTAACTTATATATATATATGTCATTATTTTTAGAAAAATATGGGTACTAAAGACGAATGAATAAAATAATATTTTTTTACTTAAAAATCAACTTGTAGACGCTCCACTGTAAGAAATGTGTTAGGCTTAGTAAGAAACATTCGGTTTCCAGTACTCAAGTCATGCAAGAAGGTGATATGACTGTAATCACGCTCAAAGATTTTTCCCCAATGAAGGGCATCCAGTTCATAGAGGCAGGGTGAACCACAGATGGATATCCTACAAAGTCAATCCTCGTCTGATTAAAGTATAAATATTTTATTACAAAAAAAAGTCTCGAATCAGGGAACATTGTTAAATTAAAAACAGGATAGAAAACTTTATATAGAAACATCACAGTGATGTTTGCTATACAAAAGTAAGCGATATTATAGTATTCTATATGTAAATTATTATGTAAGCTATTTCTACCGAAAGAAAACATTAAAAATTAATATGTCCAAATTTTAAACTAGAAAATGAGATTTTGATTTTCTTAACAAAAAATCTCATAATGAATGGTGTTAAAATCCTGTTTTACACCATGATTATACCATAATCATGACTTAAATTAAAAAATGAAACTTAGGCTAGTTTATTAAGCATATTCTTGATATTATATCGAACTTAAATTTTAAAATATCTGCGTTTCTTTAAGCTCTTACCATGGATATGTAAATGGCGAAGATAACAGAAAATACGAAGGCTAAAACAATATTGTCTTCTTTTTAGTATTTTAAGAAGTTACTGTATCTGTTAGTAGAAGCTAATTTCGACTTGTGGGCATTTTAAGATAGGTCTAAAATCAATGTAAAGCTTCTAACTCTCATCATTATGGTTGCTTAGACTTAATTATTATCATTAAGCGGTCCTTTAAGTTCTTATCATACATATGTAAAAGACATAGATAACAGAAAAGACGCAGGTTATAACAATACTGTATTCTTTTTATTTATTTAACAAGTGACTGATTCTTTTAGTAACTACTTTTTAGAGCCAGGGAATTTAAAGTAGAATCTAAAATAAACTCTAAACGTTAGTCTTGCCTACACTTAATTCTTACCGTCGTGACAACCCTGACATTCCACAAGTGTCATTTCACCTCCGGGTTGTAATATAAAAAATAGCTCTTAGAAAACATGCATTAGTTTTTTCTTAATAGCATTTAGTATATAAGTATAAGGAACTTTTGAGGGTATAAAACCTTTCTTAATAAATTTTTCCCTGAAATTGTCATTTGGATTTTCTCCCTGGGGTGTTAGAGCACAATTTCATTTTTTTTTTTTAAGATAAGAAGTAGCTAGCAAACGTATTCCTGCATTTAAAATAATAAAAAAAAGAAAACACTCACCTCCACCTAATTGAACTTCAATAATAAGAAATTCAATAAATAGAAATTCAAACGACTTAATATTAATAGAAACCAAAAATGTATCACATTAAGGTAACCAAAATTAAACAATATTTTATATGGTTATATAAATATAAATTAACGTTATAGATTATATAAATTAACAATTAAAAATACTCTATCACTAAAATCTATGAAGGTCTAGGGTTCAGTACATATTATGGAATGTTATAATTCTAAAACAGCAGTCGTGCAGCTGATTAGTCCAGATCACGCTCAACAGCCAGATTTTTTCCCCAATTAAGAGTTCCTATTTTATAGAGGTTGTGTGCGCCCTAGAAGGTATATCCCACAGGGTATATCCATGGCTGTTAACTTTTTAAATAATTTATCTGGCATATTTGATCTCTCAGCACAGAAACTCAGTACTCTACCCACTAGGCTACTTCACTATTAACAATAAAACTATTAATACCCATTTTTATCGCTTTTATTTTTATTAAATCAGAATGAATTTCATGCACGCAATATTGTGTCTATTTGAATGTCTCCCCTTGACCATCCTTCACTGCTGGTAATGTTTATTGTGTTGTATTTACATATTTAATTATTTTTGTATTAATATTTACATAGTAATGTAATTATATAATCATAAATTCATTATTATGATTTTAGTTAAGATCAAATAATAAAACTTTTATCTATATAATTAAAAGTGTAATTATTTTTAGTATGTTATTACTCTATTTATATAACGGAATACTAATTATATGAATTGTAGAGATGCACAATATGATCGTTAAATTTAAATAATTGTCAGTGTAAAATACCATCTTTATTTGATTTAATCAAATATAATTTATTCAATTATAGCTTATTTTTATTACATATAATAGAAAAATCCACTTTTAGGACATTGTCGCCAAACCTTCGGTAAGAACTGTATTTTTGCTTTCATTTTATATGATGTCATTTATGCTAATCTTTTAAATAACATTTAAATACAGCTTGATAAAATTATACTGTTGCCAAGACTTATCAATAACCTACATAGTCAGTTATATCATTCACTAGCACAACAATACTACCAAAATATTAAACATATCCAAATCTTAAGAGAGAGAGAGCGAGAGAGAGAGGCACATATATTTTTGAAATGGATATGTAATGATATTATAATAAAAAAATTAACAAATTAAAAAACGGTATAAAGGAACATCTAGAAATGTTGATGGTTGGAAATGTTTGATGAATATCATCTGACTGAAAAAAGGTTGAGCGCAAACTTAGAACCGATTTTATTCTAAATTTTACATTTACAATACAATCGTAGGGAGTGGGACTCACGGCTTACTATTAATACAAACCAAAAAGGTATTACATTATGATAAATGAAATTAAAACAATATTTTGTGTATTTTAATTAGAATCGGGGTAGCTCAGATTGTTGAGTGCTGAGTGGCTATCTTGAAGTTCAGTGGTTCAAACCCATGTGTGGCAGATAATAATTTAATAGCTTCACAGCAATAGATGGATTTTAGGCTTAACACCTGTGGGATGTACGTCACCTCTTGGTGCTCACCCAGTCTCTATAAAGTGGGTACGACTAATTGGGGGAAAAGCATGGCGGTTTGTATGTTTATTCATTAAACATCACTTTATGCAGCTATCGCCAATCGGACTATGCTACAGTAGGAGCCCTAAATTTTATCTATCCTGGTATAACTAGGATATTGGTCTTTAACAAGTATCTGAAACAGTAAAGGCTCGGAACCCGCCATTTTTAGTCCCTTCCTAAGAACGGCATAACAAACCTGGAGTTTGAGCATGACCTTGGACAAAACACGTCCCTGCACATCCGTTGTCCTAGAAATAGTACAGTTCTTACTTTGTACTGGATCCAGAACCCGTCGTGGATTGTATTGTGGATTTTTAAAAAATATAATTTTAAAATATTTTTAGATTTCATAAATGTCAGAAGTTGAATGGATTTCAATAATTATTTAATAATTTCAAATAATTAATAATTTTAGTAATTAATTAATAATTTCAATAAATTTCAAATTCAGTGAAGAGACTGGATTTGTCGGGCCGAGATGCGAGCCAGATTAGCTCAAGTGGCAGAGTACAACGACGGAAACATGGGAGACCCGAGTTCGAATCCCGTTCCTGGACATACCCTTTCTCTTCAAAATAAAATATTCAGAAATTGAAACAGTTGGTTTAATATCCCATATGCATTCTGAAGTCTTGAATTAGTGGATCTTTTTATTTTCATATATCTTTACAGTGGAGCAGTTTTTTTTTATACTATCAGTGACTGTGGAATATAATTAAAATAATAATTGACTTAATAAATCAATTGAATACAATTTATTCAATTAGAGATTTTTCAGATTCGATCCAGTGTAAAGATCCACTTTTATGCCGTATGGGCATTGTCTTCAAAACTCTTACGGGTTCTGCTATCTTATACGGTATGGCTGACGTAAGAATATATATTGTTCTTATGTCCTGACGCTATTGTTTAAAAAAAAATAGATTAGACTTTTAAATAAGGCTTGATAAGAGAATACTATTTCTATTAATAAATTCTTTTGTATTATATTGTAAATACATTTTTGGAGGATGTGAAAAAAAAATTAATAAATTCTAATAATCAGTAGCGGATTTAAACACGTATATGTAAATATTTTCCAATTCAAACGATTTTGTAAATTTAAAATGTATGAGAAAAATTAAGCAACAGGTATTTTTGCTTAGTTTTTAACTTTTATGAAAACTATTGTTTTTAATATTTAAATTGTTGGAAGCACCATCTGCCACGCCTCTACAGTATAACAAATCCTCCCCTGATAATCATTTGGTATTTAGTTATAACTGCCTGGTTTCACTTTACAACAGTTCTGGAAGGTGAGCTGCTTTTTCAATAGACCGGCAGATCTTTGTCTAATAGAACGAAGGATAAAGTTCGTTGCCTTCCTCATGATTCTCGAGGTCGTTCTTTCGGTTCTACATAATTACTTATCTATTCTTGATTTATGATTTCCATAAATGGAATAATGACGTCACAAGTTTACCTGCAGGCTCTGTGTGTGTGGGAGGGGGGGGAAGGAAGGAGACGGGAGAGGTGTAGTATCTATCTTTCTGTTCTGAGCTGATCCGAATCTTCTCCTACTCCATATTTTGGTTTAGTTTTATTAATAATATAGTAACAAAGACTCTCTTGAGGATGCGCGTTAATATGTTTACCCAGCCGGATAGCTTAATCTGATAAAAGGAAACAAACCCTCTAGGGGCTAATAATCTTAGTGGTACAATGTTGGACTCAACCCAACGACAAAAACAGATAGATTCCAGGATGTGTCAGAACCTTCGAATGTAATTGGTGAATCGGAGCACCTCGAAAAGGACGGTGGCTTATTGAGAGAAGAGGAGGGGAAAATGAACGATAAAACGAAAATAACGTGATATTCGTGTGGTCCTTATTTTTGGCCAGTTTGGAAGTAAAAAAAAAGAATAATTGAGCCGTTCAATGCACAAATTGATAATTTCATAAAACAGTAATGAAATGCGAGAAAATAGTTGGCAACGTTTGTTTTTTTTTAAATTCCCTTTATACTATAAATTCATACAGATATTGTAGAATGCATAAATAAAGATGTAACTTTCATCTAAAAGTATATAAAATTAATAAGAAAGACTAGCCAAAAAGCTATCGTCAGAAATGTTACAATTTTTATATGATAGGTCGAGTTAATCGATTTGGAAAGTGTTTAAATTATTGTTTAAATTCAGTGTTTAGATTTTAACATTCTTATCACAGAAAAAGTTAATTATTAGATATTTTTATTACGAATTTTCCATAAAAATTAATGTTTTGAGATTTTAAGTCGTCTGTGAAAAATAAAATTAAAAATGACTGCTCCATAACTTCAACAAAACGTGACTTGCTATCCCTTCGTAGATTTAACGCTTTATTTATTGCCGTGATAATAAATGTAATTCGGTTTTTTAGTTTAGTATTAATAACAAATTTCTTTTACTAAAACCTGTTTTGTTAATAACAAAAAAAGACAGTTTCCAACCTGTAGTAGTGAGAAGAACTAGCTAAGAAAGCATTGCTAGGAACACGTCCCATCCTTTCTATTCTCCTAACAGCTTCTGCACGAAGCGCACGTATGCGTCGTCTGGGTGAAGATAAAGTCTCTGCAAGGAATGTCGACAAAAATAACACTGAAACATGAAATAAAATTAAAATACTGTATTTTCTTATGTATAATTGAACTATTTACTTGGAAACCAACGTTTCAACCCATGTGGCAGGCCTTCTTCAAGGCTTGTAATGAGGTCGCAAGAATAAGGTCTTCAATACAAGCCCTAAAAAAGACCTAAAATGTGGGTCGAAATGTTAAATGATTCAACCCTATTTAAGAAATTATTTCTCTGTCCTGGACTATTTTCATCCCCGTATATATATCAAGTCAATTAATATTATTCAAGTAAATTATTAAAATATTAAAAAAAAATCTTCCTTTTCTTAATGACATGCTCAAGAATATCACAGGTGATAGACAAATTGAATTGGAACAGAGAAATATAAGACAGACAGAAGATAGAGGACTTGGAAACAACTAAGAGGAAAAAACGATTAGCTTTCTACAGGTATATGGTAAGGATGGATCCTACAAGGTTGAATAAGTAAATATTTGATAAGATATAAAACCTGAAAAACCAAAGTGGTTATGGTTAACAGATGAAAGAAAAACATAAAATATTTGGAATAACTAGTGAGAAATTCCAGGACAGAGAGAGATTTGGGAGCCGACTGAAAAAGATTAGTGCTCTTGTGCAAGAGAGAACGAAGCGAGGTCACAGAGGAGAGAAGAAGGTAACAATCAGAGAGAATGAAGGGTTTTAGGAGGAGAAGAAAGAATGAACATGAACGTGTTATCTGCGTGGTCTTTGTTGTTTGGTTGTTTATTTTATTAACGTCACATTATGCTCTATGGCTAATCGCACGATGCTACAGTGGGAGCTCTAAAGTATTCCTATCCAGATTTAATTAGGATAGGAATTTCCAACGAGTACCTTACATGATATAGGCTCGGGACTCCCGTTTAGTGTCCCTTCAGTAGGACGGAATACCAAGGATTTTTTATTTCTTTAAAAAAATCCTTGGGGCACCTGCTGGGCTACGAACCCGTGACCTTGGGTTTAGTAGGTTGTTAAGCTAACCACTAGCCCACAGGTCACCCCCGCGTGGTCCTTGTTGTTCGGTTCGAAAAAAAAGAAGAAAAGTGTTAAATTCACCTAACATACGTAATATTCACTATCAATTCAGCGATGAATAAGAACTCAGATCAGTAATTATTTCATATATTTATATTTAGCAGTAATATTAATACAATGATTAAAATTTTACAAAATGATATCAGAAGAAAAAAAGTTGTGTGGTTTTATGAAACCACGATGCAAGTGTAACTTTTTTCGGTTTGTAGGCATTTAACTAAAAAAAATTGGAAAAATATTCGATTTAGAGTATTAAAATTGCGTTTTTAATTTATGCTTAATTATTGAAAAATGGGAATGATAATGGGAAATCAATAGTAGAAAAAATATTCAATTATAAAATTTAATTTCAATTTGCGTATTAGAGTACGGAATACATAATTAATACAATCATTTAGATGATAAACGCATATTAAAAAGTAAGAGCAATATTATATAAGAGGAATATTCACAATAAATTGTTTGTTTATGATTATATATTAATGTATTTTATAAATCATTGATGTATTTTATCATTATACAAACTCTAGCCTAACCCTGGACTTATGTCCTGGTTGATCCATTCTCCGGTAGAAACCGAGAAAAAGAACAAGATAATAATAATAATAATAATGTCTTTATTTATTCTGGGACAAGTCCCTTTAGAATAACAATACAGGTGTTGTAAGCTATTATGCCTTAGAGTATAAAAATAATTAAACATATTATTATATATCAAATTTAAAATTAATACACACTGATAAAAGGATTTGATAGTCTTTGAAGAGTTTTGTTATTAGTAAACAAATCGTTTTTATTAATTTAATTTTATTTAATGTTAATGAATATTAAAAAATTTACGGTAAAGTAAATAAATTTATTTACATTAATACACAGATTAAAACACCCAAATACCGAGGAACACTTGCAAGAATAAGTGAGAATATAAATGCTACACGGTCGGCTGACTGGGCGCCGCCACATTGGCCTAGGCTGTCCTGTCATGCGCCTTTCACTTTACCCCTTCTCCAGGTGTAATACGACATGCTGATAGATGGGCGAAAAATTTTGGGGCGATAGAATAAAAGTTTCACTTTAAAAAATACGCATATCAAAGCGACAACTACGAGCACTTAGAAACGCATTGAATATATTTATATGTATATATACTAGCTACCCACATTCGCATATTTATTTACAGATATTCCCACTAATAAACTAAGAAATTAACCTACTCCCAAATTTTTAATTTACTAAAATAACCTTACATTCTTAAATTATTCTAGAATCCTTACATGTCTATCTATCATCTCCTATATACACATTTATTATATTACCTATATTCATATTTTATTTTCCATTATCAATTACCATATTGTTCTCCTATCATCTCACCTATATTTACACATTTTGACCATTGACTTTTATTTTATTTTTTATCTTTCCACCATTCCCCATTAATTTAGTCCTTATTTCTCTTGGTCTTCTTTCTTCACCCTGTTTTTAATTTTTTTACGCTTTTTACATTATTTACGTGTCACTTATATTCACTGCATCAGCATTTCCCCTTCCCCGTTCTTAGTTATTATTTTTTTGGCCGTCAGAGATCGCGGTTAGCGCTTCCGACAGTCCCAACTTATTTTTCACTTGGGCCGCTGATCGCCTCGCCGCCGCATGGTATATTCGGTTAGTACACATCTTAATCTTTATCTTATCTCCATCCTTTGCACCTTCACCTTTCTTCGCACCTGTTTCTCACTCTCTCATTTTTGGCATCCATCATATGTTAATAGCATAGAGTTCATTATTATTTAGCCTCATATTTTTACATCTACTGAATTTCTATACCTATTTTCTATATGTTTATGTTATATTAACTCTTATTTTATATTAATACTACTTCTTTCTAACTGTATACAGTTATATATTAACTTCCCTTACATATATTTTCTATTTTCTTTTCATACTTTAGAGTTCTTATTTATAAACATTATTTTCAATTTTTAATTTTGAAATTTATCAATCTTTTCTTTCTACATATGCTTGTATTATTACCTATGTAACCTCTAGAATTCTGGTATCAAATCCATTTATATATATAATTAAACTAGTTTTTTCTAAATCCTTCATATTCCACCTCCTTTTTCTATATTTTAATCTTCTCATTTTGTATCTTTCCGTTTACCTCCTCATTTTTCTTTCCCTTTATATTATGTTTACATTTTATCCTTTCTGGACATTTATTTTCTGTATTTTATATTTGTATTCTTTAATTATTATATCTGTCACTATTTTAATTTCTGTTCATCATCTATAATTTTATTGTTATCTGTTACTATTTTAATTTTATTATATTCTGTAACCACTTTTATATTCATTATCTTTAATTATCATATCTATTCACTATTTCATCATATCTAGTCACTATTTTAATTTCCACACTTGTACCACATTACTACACTACTTGTCACCATATTCTTGTTACTGCAACGTTTTTTATATGTTTTTCTGTTTGTTTCTCTCTCTCTTAGCCCTGAAGATGGCCTACATTGTAGGCCGAAACGTCGGCACACATAAATAAGTTACACTTATTAAGGTGTTTTTATTGACTGCACTCCCAACTATTTCTTCCTTATATTAGAAGTTACAGTCAACCAATTCTTCTCTAACATAGATTAAACTCGATTAAAAGAAAAATTTAAAGGAAAATCAATCCTTCTAAAATTTGATCCCCGAGTAAGGGTGTACAGGAAGTAAAGAAAGGACCTGTAAGAAGAAGGATATTGCCGTTCAGGACCTGATGTTATGGTCATCTAGGATGGTCCTTAATAATCAAAATGCATTATATCAATAAAATATAGCAAAAACTCAAAAAGAAACACTATTATTTATTATAATGCAATTGGGAAAAAACCACAACGCAAAACCTTATGTTTCAAATCCAGTAATACACCCACTTACCGGTCGACGTTTCGCCTATTCAGGCATTATGACGAGTCTTGATAATGCCTAAATAGGCGAAACGTCGATCGGTAAGTGGGTGTATTACTGGATTTGAAACATAAGGCTTTGCATTGTGGTTTTTCCCAATTGCATTATAAAAAATGTATTATATATCAAAATCTCAATAATCAGAAGGGAGTGGTTCTTTTTTAGTCATCTCTTACCACACTCCATAGGCGGCAATCATTCTTACATATTATCGTTGTTAACACTGTACTTTTGTAACATAAACAAAAGTAAATTTACGACTGAGAAGTGAATAGGATAAGATAATGATGCCAAGGCATTATTAAACAGTTCAGGAAAGCAGAAGTGAGCAACAAATTGTATCATTAAGATATAGTCAACTAGAGCCTAATCTCCGTGTTTATAAATTGGTTTCAGCTGAAAGAAGTCTCGCTGTGAAGTGGGTTTCCCCATCCTTCAGTGGTTAATTCCGAAATGGTCCCAAGATAACATCATTGCCAATTAGAACTTTCAACAGATCTCAAATAATATTCAGCACAAATGTCCAATTTTTAAAAAAATATGTGTTATCGTAGTATTAATCGTAGCGGTTATTAAAATTATTATAGTGCGAAACCTTTTCAGTTGCACATCCTTTCCTTACATAAGCAGCTTAATAACATTGCGCTACACCTCGGAAAACAAGGCCGTGACGTCCAAGCACGTTGGGGAATGGCCCAAGAGTCCCATGTTCAGAATTGTTAGGGATCAATTCGCACATTTGGCTGTAACATTTATTTTACAGTGGTCTAGCTGCTTCTACTCAGGTTAATGCGAAGTGATAAACGCAAGGTAGTCGTCATTGGTTGGCAGAGATCAATTCTCGAACTAGTTTCACCAACCACTATTTTTTTTTTTTTTTTACCAGAGTATTAAATTTTTCTCAAAATTTAGCTCCCCATAGCATTAGAGAATTTCGGGACTATTTTATTTCTTTGAAAGTAATATCATTTTTTATTTTAGCTTTAAAAAAATATGTAAAACCATGAAATGGAGGAAGTACGTTGTGCACTGTGTTGTGTAAAGGATTTGATCGATATGACTCTCAAAGGGCCTAGGTGAGCTCCTGGAAAATGGAGGTAATGCATTATAGTTGATCTGACTTTGAAAAAATAATGTTATAAGCAGGTCTGCTGTAAATGCCAGTGAAGAAGAAGTCGTTAAAAGTTGTGTAAAAGTAACTCTAAACCTTTAAATACAGAAGAATAAAATATAAATTCAATCTATTATAAATACTATCACGTAGGAAAATACTTCTATCACTGCCATCTTTTCCGTATGCTAGGTATTCTGGACTCGGCCCAAGGCCAAAAACAATATGAATTTCATGAAAAGCGTATTATTTTCTTCTTTTTTTAAAATATTAAACTAAATGATGACGAACTGTTTCGATTTTTATTTCTGTTGATATTCCAATATCGTCTAGAAAATAATTCCTCTAATCTGGAGGGCTCTTAAATCTTAACATGAGATTTCAGTTGGTTAAAAAAGATTCAACTGACGGTTTAAATATAAAAAAAGTGTAGTTAATCGATTCTTGGCGAATAAGAACAAAGGGCATGTTTAATCGATCATGTTTACACTTCTTTAAAGAGGTCGAATTAATTAGTTGTGAACAGCGCCTTTTTTAACTTAAGTTGGGTTCAAGAAACTCTAAAAAATTATATAACCGTGTTAAATTTTCTATCTGCTCCCATTGTTAGAGGTGGATCGTAATAATGAGTTCGAGAACTGTTCTGGGGCTACCCTTGGTATAGTGGTTGTCATCACAACCGGCTATGCCAAATATCGTTGAATACTGAGAAAAAATACTTGATTATGCCGTCATTCGGAACGTACATACAATGTTGTCCTTAGTCTGTGTGGTGTCAGATACTGTTTAGAGATCCTTATCCCAATTACAGCTGGATAGGCAGAATTTAGGAGTCCCATTTACCGATTAGCCACAGCAGCTTAAATAGATGTTAAACGAATTAAGAAGAACTCGTCATTTTTTATTGCAGTGCAAAATTTCTAGTTCTGTTCAGAAGTATCGCAGATAACCTGAGAACAAAATAATTATTTTTTTAAACTTCATTTGACGTTTGGATTTGTTTTGTTCAGAAATTTTAAATTTACTTAAATTTAAAACCTCTAATTTTGAGGGAACTTAGAATTCTTTATCTCCAGGTCGATTACAAAAGATAATTTTAGAATAAACCTCTCAAATGATTTTTTTCCTCCTTGCAGAACAGTTGTCCATGAAACAGTACAGTCTCTACCATGTACTGAACCCATTCACGGGTTGTAGTGGTTCAGGGTTTTTTTATCTTTTTTTGGTATATATATATAGAACTAGTATACTTGTTCTCTTTTCCTTTATTTGTTCATAAGTGATCGAAATATTGGCGTTTCTAAACAAAAGTATATCGAAGTGACAAATTTCCACTCCGAATTTCGAAACCAAGGTGGTGACAGACTTCACATATCTAGGTTCAGTGATAGGCGAATCTGGGAAGGTAGACGCAGAAATATCAAACAGAATTAACAAGGCTAATGTAGTTTACTACCAGATATGTAACACTGTGGTGTGGAAGAGAGAGGTAGGCAAGCATTTCAAGCTCCAAATCTTCATGACAGTGTATCTGCCCATACTTTTGTATGGAGCGGAGAATTGGATATTGACAGACCGATAGAAGAGCAGAATCACCGCTCCCGATATGAAATTTCTGTGGAGGACGATTGGAAATCAAGGAGATACCGAGTTCGCAATGAAAGGATTCCTCAGGAACTGAAGATAGCCTCATTGAAACAGATCCTAGAAACTCGCCAGCTTAAGTGGTCTTACCATGTTATAAGGATGGACGACCACAGAGATCCTCTGAACACCATGGAATTGTCCCAAATGGCAGAAGACCTAAGGGTCGCCCTAGGATGTCCTATCTCGACTACATTAGGGGGCTCTGCAGGGCGAGGGTGAAAGACCTCCGACAGGCAGGAACCTAGCTAGACATTAGGAAGAATAGAAAACCTTGGCTGAATGCTCCTCTACGCTGAGACAGTAAGGCACTAAAGAGGGAAGCTAATGGAGAAGAGAAAAAGAATTTCCAAACCGTCTTGGAGTACTCAGTTACTTTAGTTACCAGGTCACATTTTAGGTAAAGAATTCAATTTTCTTATACGAATTTCACATATAACGTTTTATGGAATACAAAATAATGTAAATGTTTTCTTAAAAAGATTTTATTGTAAACTATGATCCAGTTTTATAAATTAGTTGTTGTTTTTTTCAATGTAAATACAAAGTTCGAACTCGATTCTTCTTCTTTTTTAAAAGACCTTTAAATGTAAGCCGCAGTTTCAAGATGAATATTATCCATGAAATATTTTTGGTGGTACTAAAACATACAATGTATAATATTAATTACATTTGAGTTGTGTATAATCGAAAAATATTACATATTATTGCAAATTCTTGCAACATATTGTGACCTTCCGATGTTCATCTGGGATATATAAATCGATTATATGTACATCGTATATCTGCATAAGTATATGTATCTATAATCAGCCACATACTCAAACATCATACTCATAGAATCTAATGATATAAAAAAAATTAATAATTTAAATTTTTTACTATTCTCTATTCTTCACCAACTTTCACTATTTATACTTCAAAACATAAAATTAATATTTACTGGAGAAAGCGATCTATAATTATTCCACATATCGCTTATAAAAGAAATAAAAATTTATACTTTTTATTATTGAAATACTTTCTCCACCATAATTAAGCTTGATTCATGCGGGATAAGCACTTTTTATTAGCACACTTTCCTTTAAGTATCTCAGTTATTCCAAATGAAATTCTAAGAAAGTGGTGCACTTTACCATTGTCCAAAATATCCATTAACTGCTTTTATTTACCAGTTCTTAGTTACAGAAATGTAAAGTTTCTTTGTTTACATCCTATTTACTTAATAATATTGATTTTAAGATCCACTAACTCTAAAATTTGGAGTTATCTTTCCCTTAGTTTGAAAATATTTGAACGAGAATATTTGAAAAAAAATATTATAAATACAGTAAATAATTCTTTGTTTTTTTATTAACGATAGATAAATTATTCTTTATTAAAATTATTTCATCAGTGGAAGAGAATAGAATAATGAATTTCTATCAAGATCTAGGTGATCACTATATAGACCATTAATGAAATATGTATTTGCAGAAAGTCACATTTATCTTTCAGAACTAGAGTTATAATTATAATTAAAAAAAAATATTATAAATACAGTAAATAATTCTTTGTTTTCATATATTTTGTTTCTCAAGATTCTTTCCTTCAGTAGGAATAATAATTAATACAATAATAGATCATTATTATTAGTAGTGGCATGTACTTTTTATAAAAAAGGGTATTTTTGTAGTTTAGCAAAGTTTTTACTATTGTATGCAGGAAGACTCATTTAAGTGTGTTTTACTCAAAGCTCTTTTTGCATTTGAATATTATTATATTATTTTTAAGAAATTAAAAATATAGTCGTTTTATATATTTAAGTACAGTATAACGCTGATGATACATGTGTATTATATACCATTAATTATTGTCCAAAATGTCCATTAACTGCTTTTATTTACCAGCTGGTAGTTACAGAAATGTAAAGTAAAATTTATTTAAAGCGAACACTTCTATTTAGTGAAAATATAACATCAAGAATTGAAAGACTACAAAAGACAACACCAGCTGAACATTCATATGATGAAATTCCTATTATAACATCAGTATTCTAATATGACTGATACATTACCAGCCAACACCAATCCAGTCATTGCATCCCAAATCCTCTAATCCCATATCACTGATCTTGAAGAATTATGTCAAAACTGGATAATTCTCAAATAAATTCTCAAAAATCGCATCAAATCACTTTTATCTTTCGACGTAAACCAATGACTTCCTGCCCTTCAGTATCGTTTAATGATATCCCACTGGTGCCTGTAGAACAGATTCGATACTTATGGTTACACCTCTACAAACGATTAACTTGGAATCCTTATACAAGACTGAAAACACAAGAAACCGCTCGACGTTTCAGGCTACTTCAACACTTAGACAAACGCTCTAAGCTCCCAATTAACTACAAAAGGCTCATCTACATTACCATCATACCACCTATTTGGACTTACGGAGTAGAGCTTTGGGGCTCCACTAAGCCATCGAATTCCTCTCGTATCCAATCCCTACAATCCAAAATCCATCGTAAAATCCTCAATGCTCCTTATTTTGTTAAGAATAAAGTCATCCATAACGACGTTAATGCCCCATTTGATGCTGATTTGGCCCGAACCCGGTATCCTATCCTTTCATAACAAACTTCATTCCCACTCAAACCCTCTAGTTTCAAACCAAGCTACCTCTTCAATTCCCGATAATCCTCCGAGGCATCTGAAAAGAAGATGGCCTCGTGTCCTTCTTAGTTGAACCTGTGATTTGAGTACTATCAGTGGGTAGTTTCTATACTTGTCATTATCATGTCATTATGTATCATTTATCCTATTTACTTGTTGTATTATTGTAATACAGTTGTAAATATCAATAAATAATTTTTTTTTTAATTTATTGAACTATACAACGATGAATACTCTAATATTTTGAAATAAGATATACTTAATATTTCAAACTTTAATTATCTAAAAAATAAAATTCCTTGTTTGCATATTTTTTTTTCAATGTCATCATCAGTCATGTACATTTTATTCATTCTCATATTCATATTTTATTCTTCCAGTTCTATAAAAAAAAAAAAAACATAGCCAAACACCACATTTGCTCCGGATAAGTTACAATAGGTAATATTTGTAATTTTTTTATATATATATAAAAATTATTTTGGCTCATTTTTGAGCCTCTGCTTTTCTATATTGAAAATTATGAAAAAACAAGTTTATATTTATATTTATTACGACGATGTTGTGAAATTAATTAATTTATTAATTTTTCGACTTTCCGTTCAACGTTTTACGAATCTCCTCCCTGCACAACTCTTACTCTCTGAAACAGTACAGATAAGATAAGACGCTACCTTGTACTGAACTCAAGATCCTTCATACGTCGTCATGGTACAATTTAGGCAATCTTGTAAAAGTTCTCTTGTAAGACTAGAGACGAATTTGTTGCTTGGACCTAATGCAATTTAGAAAACCTGATAAAAATATGTCTCCAAGAGAACTCTGGAACTCTTAGTTTTTTACTGCGAGCCAGAAAGAGATTTCATAATAAGAATTTAATTTTTATTTTGTCCTCGATTTCTTTAGCTACTTCTTCAAGAAAGATTAATTTATGGATCCACTCTTTTTATAAATGATATAAAATAACATATAAAATAGATGATAAATGGGAATTCTTATTCAAGATTTCCCTTTAACGGTACCCTGTTCATTTTATAGGTCATACGGGAGTAGAGAAAATACGGGTTTTTTAGGACGGCGATACATGTCAGTATTTCCTTCTATTCTACGGAACAATGCAACTAACAACGTGAAGTATCTACAGGTAATTACAATCTCCGTTAATATTTAATAACTTGTTATTATCAGCACGTCAGTTACCGTGTCTAAGAATTGTGTAATTATTCGGATAATTAAAAAAACAACGAAAAGTAAGTTTTTATTTTTCTATTAATTACTTACAATTTATTTAAATTTTAAACTAAAAATTCACGAAGTGTAATTAGATTATTGATTTAAAAAAAGAGATAATAAACTGATTATTAACACGTTTTCATCAGCTTCGCCTAGATTTGTAACGGAATCTTTAACATCGACTTTCTGCCACTTCAAAAAATCGAATTAAATTAAAACTTTGAACGCTTCTCAAGGACCGATGACAATACAATAATATAATAAGATTGTCAAATTATCCTGATCAGGATCTTAGGGATTAGAGATGTTAGAGATGAAGAGATTTATTACTATTTAGAAAATAATATTCTGATAACACATACAAAAATAAAATAAAAATTATTTATTTTAACATTTTAGGAATATAAAATGAATAATATTATAATATCGCCATTTAACATTTAAAATAACGGAGTGCTGATAGTCAAATTCGATCTAGGTGGCTGTTACTTTTCCTCACTAGTGAGGAAAAGTGGTTTTCCCTCACTAGTGGGGAAAGTGGGACTTTCAACTCTAATTTTAGTTGAGTAATGGATCGCATTACTCAATGGTTGCAGGAAAAAAATATTTTTATCATCAATCTATTTTAACCACTATCAGTCAATAACATTAACATGGTGCACGATACGATAAAAAGAATTTGTTTGTTCATCACTCTATTCTTAATTTAAACATAATGAAAATTATTTTCAAATTTTTAGTAATGTTATCAAACTATTAATTATTATTCTGTTTAACAAATGTGTGTCATTTCTGACATCTTCAAAATTTCCGATGGATTTAAAAACAAAGAAACTCTCAACAATGTTCAGAATATTTTTTTTAGAAAGATAGGTTTGAATAATAAATTGACCTCCAGTCATACAACCTCAATAACAATCTTAATGTAAAACGTAAAAAGAAATAAAAACTAAAACATTCGCATACTTTTATTTAATAAAACTTACGAGGAATTTTCAAAAGAGGACAAAGTATGACCTCGTAATGGAATAACCCTGACCGCATAGTAAACAATATTTCTTGGGTAAACCACGCCAGATTTTTCCACTTTATTTAGTTTACTATATTTTCTCTAGAAAATTCCTTTATGAAATCTTCAATGACATATAGAATTGAATACATGAATATAATTTCATCAGTACATATTTATAAATTTTGATTAAAAATGAGCTAACTCATGATCAAATTTAGGAACTGGATGATCAAGAAGTGATTGAATAGGCGGGATTTTATGATCTAGAGTGTATTGAAGGGGCGGAGAAGATAAGGGATAATTTCAGAATTGAAGTTATGTTATATGAAACCTTAACATTGAGTGAAACCCAGCCAAAAAGCGAAAGTACATGTCCATTGTTCAGATTGTGATCTAAGTCAACAATTCTGTGTTCACTTGCGCTGGCTTTGCTTTCTCCTTGGCACGCATTGCATAATCTCAACGCAACAAGTTCTTCGGTCCAGGGGCTGCCATCGTACACGCCTGCATATCCTGCGCCTTTGGGAATATTTTCTTTTCCGATATTAGTATTTGGTATGCATGAATAAAACACGTATACTTAACACTAAGGTCCTCTACCCGGTTATATAATACCATTACAATGATCTATTGTTTATAAATACTATCATTCATCATACTTAATTAGTATTGCTAATAGAACTGCATATATTGAGGACTGCTCGACCTCATTGTAATTTCCGTTTTACGAAAAAGTGTCGATCGATAGCTGATTAAAATGAATATTTATTTTTAGTGAATAAACTAAGAGGGTGCTGCTGTTCTATCGGCAAGCCAATCTCCATCAATCGAAATCCCATTGTCGTATAATTGTATGCTACTCTTTCTTTCTGAAAACCTATTGTTTTCGTTCTTATAAAGACAAAATTAATGTTACTATACGATTTGGTACATTTTTTGTACTCAATTTTAACTTGAATTTATCTACAGCCCCTGTGAATAAGCGGTTATGTCGAATTTTTTTCTTAAAGAGTTACTTTCCTTTTAGGAATGCTGAATCGTGTTATTTTCAATTTACATCAAGCATCGAATTGAAAATATTGCTTATTTGAAGTTATTGCTTCTAATACAATTTTATTGCTTATATTAAAACTCAATTTCAAGCCAAAAACTACGAGAATGACACGACTCCGTTTCTCTCAATATAGTTAGCTCTCTCTAAATTCAACTAGGACTAAATTCGACTTCGAGGCTGCCGTATTTTTTCATTGTAATTTGTGTACTGTACTATTTTGATGTTTTAAGTTATAAATGTTTTAAGTTTAAAATTGTTAACAAAAATCAAAACAGTATTTTTATGGTATATGCAGTGGTAATTTTCTGACCAATACTTTTAACCTCACCTGAGTACAACATTCCTTTAATCAGGCTTTATTATAAACTAACCAGACAATATTGCAATCATGTAAATTTATTACACCTCAGGTTTAAAAAAAATATATATAATAGTGAGAATTTCCAATAAAACTTAAAGCAAAATGAGAGAAAATAAAGAAAGGAGGGGAAAGAAATCTTGCGGTTGTAAAACTTTAAGTAACATACTTTTTTTCGTGTCTTGAACATTGTAGGATCTATTTTGGAAAGATCTGTTTTCGAACTGTGCTTCATTTATTTTGAAACGAGTGCCTTCAATTTATTTAGAATGGTTGACTAAACAAAACATAGCCATGCGATATATAAATTTGACAAACAATAACTCTCCACAATTTTGTACAAATGTAACAGTCATATAATAATGTATCTAATGTTTTTTTCCTAAATACCATAAAATTATATCGATCTTAAACCACTCCATCAATAAGGAAAACTAGTACATGTCGTTAATCCTGATTTATCTTGGCCATTTAAACAAAACAGAACTATTAACAAGCCAAGCCAGGTAATAATCAATTACTTTCCTTTACCTTCTAGTACCACAAATATGAAGGACAAATATTGATGATAAATAAATTAAAAAAAGAATATTTTAGAGAGAAAAATAGACATATAACCCTTAGCAAAAGAAGATTAGATATTAAAAACGATTTATTTATACGTTAGTATTAATAATTGGACATGAAAAGGGCTTTGAAGGATGTTTGCAATTTGCAGTTGTTTTTTATTCCGTAAACGAGATTATTTTTTGGTTCAGGAATAAGAACACATTAAGAGATCCCATCAGTTCCGTCAATGAAATATCCACTTCTTCTTATTCAAGTGCCGTTCCCTTATCACCAAGTCTATTTGAATTTCGGATACTGCAGATCTGAAACATTGTATAACACTTGAGCCCATTCTGTTAGGTTTTGAAGCCAGAAGTGTTGTATTTTTCCTACGCTTCTTCTTCCTTGAATTTTCCGTTGCATTATCAGCTGCTATAAGTCATGTTTATCTCCTCACATTATATCACCTTATGTGTCCTAGATATTGAAGTTTACTTTTCATTATACTAGTCACTACTTCTTTTATTTTTCTCATAACATAACATTCCCGTTTGAACCTCTTCATCATCTATCCGACTTATTTTGTGAACACAACCTTCAGTATAATCACATTCGAACGCATATAGTCTTTATATCGCCGTTTAGGGTCCAGCATTCGACATCTTAAAAAAACATCGAGAATACATAACTTCTCAGTGATCTTTATTTCCAGTCTAAAGTCTCGGCTGCGAAATACTCTCTTTATCTTTAAAAAGTTAGCTTTTGCCTGTTCTATTCTTATTCTAATTTCTTCCTAGTAGTCATTCTCTTGATTTATTACGGAATTTATATTTACATTAATATTCACATATTCATAAAAAAATAATAATAATGCACGTCCATTGAGTTTTAGTTGTTTTTTTTTTTCATTTAGCCAAGAGTTTATTGGCAGGATAAGAATAATGAAAGGTAAAAAGGATCAAACTTAAAAAAAAAAATCAATAAATTCTATGTAAAATACATCATTCTGGACAAATACATATAATTATGTATACATACATAATTGTTGTCACTAAATTTAGAATTTAACTTAAACTAAATTTATGTCATAATTGGAATCCTCAAGGGTACACATATCTGAACACCTAGTCAAAAAGGGTAATATCTCGCTTTATGACCAATCCTTAGAAAAAAAAATGCCTTCGTATATCACCTGAACTTCTTATCTCAATTATCCCATCCGATTCCGAAACACTAAAATTAATAAATTTATATTTTTAAACATTTAAAATAAACCACTTCAGTCAAAAAATTCTTTATTATTCGTATGTCAAATTTCCCTATCTCTCTTCTCAGAACCTTTTCCTTATATTCCTTCAAGGTCCACATTTTCTTTACCTCCTTAATAAATCTCAGTACAACGATCAAATGTAAAATGTATATATAAAGATTATTATTTTTTATTTTAAAATTTACAGGCAACAAGTCCACAAACACTCCGATAAGTTAATTTTTTTTTTTTTTTTACTTGTGGGTACCTTTTCCTTTTACTACTGACCACAAAAAAGAAAACTCGTTCCCAGAATTTATTTCCCGCAAACACCTAAGGTCAGAAGAGTATTTCATCGCCTTTCTATGTTGATTTGGATATTATATTTCCGAAATCTAATTTGAAATAATTATTATTGTATTTCGAAATCTAATTGTTGTATTAATAATGATCTTTTACAGGTTTGTGATTCCAGGACTTAAATCAATAAAAAGAATTAAATAAACTTTAAACAAATAAGATTTTCAGCGTATATGCTAAACACTTTCAACCACCCTGATGTGTGTGAAGTTGAGGTGATAATTAAAACAATTAGCAGATCACTAAAAACCTCTCAAGGCCTCTTTAGATATTTATATCGCCTTTTGAAACACAATCTTGATTCTTGTTTAATCCTTAATATTGAACGGAAATTAATAACACATTCAACATAGATGCAAACGAATTAAATAGATTTGCTTCCCTGCTATATTATATTGTTTCTGTTATTAAAATCTAAAATCTTATATAAGTTTAGAGCTATACCATCGTCAATATTTTCTACCCTACACTAGATAAATACTAGATACTGGATATTAATATTACATTTGGCATATTCTCTTCGAAAGAAAAAGCATTGTTGGATCCAGAGCTTTGCCTTGGCACAAGACAAAGAAGAGTAAAGCGACGCCTTGGTGCGGCCAAGACCCATACAGGGTTGTAGAGCCAGTGTTGATTGATTATGGCGTAGATGTCTGATTTGCTATAATTTAATGGAAATAACTGTCAATTCCACTTTCCAAAGAGGTATAAAAAAACTAATGTTTTAATTAATAGTATTTGTAAATGATATTTTTTAGAATTTATTAATGTAATAAGTAAATGATTCTAAAAGAATTAATATTGCTATTACAATGTAATTACAAACACCTGAGTTATACGCATTCGTAAAATTTAATATGCTACTATTTTAAATTTGAGTCCGAGTTTCGAAGATCATTATCAACATATATTTTGTTAAAACCCGGGAACCGCAATAAATCACTCTATCATTCTATTGTTTGCACCTTTATCTAGATCAATTAAGGCAGTACACGTTTCTAATTGAAGGATTTTTTAAAAAGCGGATGAAAACTCTGAACTTAGAAACCGGTTACAAGCATAAATCACGTGAGGAATGTGAGTGAAAAAAATTACAGTATCATTTAATAAGTGAAGACATTTAACTGCATTTTATAGCGAATTCGAATATATAGATGAATGAATCTGTCTGATATCCGTCTTTATAAGAAATAAGAGGGTTTTTTCCTTATGGGTGGTTCATTTAAGTAACTGTTGCTTGATGGCCATGCTAAAGATGGATATGAATATATGAAGCAAATGTTTCTTAATCATAAACATGATGTGACGATTGCCTTCGGTCACAATTTAGTAATGTCATAATAGGCTATATCTGAGGAAACTTGTCTTAAGGAAATATCTACAAAGAAGTCGTACGTTCTCAATTCATATTACTATAAAAAGCTCTAAGGGATCATTTGTAACTTAACAGATACGATCTATTATGCCACGTGCAAATCTTTTTGGCCAGCGTCCAAGGACTGCAGATTTGACATGATTTAGATATCTATTAATACTCTTGGACTATTATTTTTTAAATAATGATTTACTGTAAAATAATAATAAATAATTTACAAAATAGAAGTGGCATGAATGGCCTTGGATGTTCTTCAACGATCCACTATTAGCATTTCTAAGCAAATAATATTAAAATGGAAGCTTCATGCATTCTAATTTGGCTGTTCACACATCCAGAATTCAACCTTTAAATATAAGTTATAACCTAAGTTTGTATTTTCTTTCATTATTTTTTGTTGTTTTGTTTAAAATAAAATATGTAGGTATACATATAACTTTTAACTGTTTTTTCTTAATGTAATTATTGATATCTTATACTTAATTTTCTTCATTGTTTTAATATGTTTTTTTTTAATGTGGCTATCGGAGCTAAGTTTTAATTTATTTTCATTAATAATTTAAATTGTAATAATTAATTAAACGAGTATATAATTATACTCTTCTCTAACTAAGACATAATAGCTCATATATTATTATTTGTATTGGTATTCTTAAGGGACTTGTCCCAGAATAATAAAGGTTTTATTATTGTTATTAAATTCACTGCTGGCAGAAATGGCGACAAAAAAAAGAAGATAATTGCATCAAATTTTTGTTTTTCTGTCTTTCTAAAACAATATCAGACTGAATTCAAATACTACGCTGTTGTACTATACAGACAGGGCTCTCTATGAAATGGTTGTTATCTACAATGATACTTGAGTACACCAATGTTTACGAAAACAGTAAAAGAATATATTTTAAAGATATTTATTAATTATTAGGGATGACAATTACGCTTTTTTTTAAAGATTTTTTGTATAATTACCATTAAAACCAATCTTACAGAGACAGAGCGAACCCCAGTAAGGTTTTCAGATCCTAAAATGTCGGCTCGCTGCTGTTAATTGAATAAAAAGTCTTTCTGCCGCAGTCGGTATCGACCTCAGGAACAAGAAGTGCAGTATCAAACTATTCATCTTCTGAGCCATCCCAGTCCATTAAAATTTATTGAGATAAAAGAAAATAATATTTAGTTTAAAACGGCAGGAATCATCATCATAATCAATCCTCATAACCGCCTAAGCAGTGAGAGGAGGAATTCTGCATAGCCTTCTCCAGCTCTGCCGGTCTTCCACCAACTGTTCCAGCAACAATCTTCTGCTCCAATGGAGTTCCCCATTCTCAAAGTCCTTCCTCTTCTTCCCATTTCTTCCTAGAGCGTCCTCTTCATCGTTTTCTCTCCACTTTGGCACGATAGGTTTCGCTAGCTATTCTGCTAGAATCCATCCGCAGGAGGTGTCCAAGCCATCTTAGTATTTTTATTTTCCGTTACTTTTGATTTTGAAGATTCGGGTGGACAGGGTATCGGCCTATCCTATCCTAGATCAGTCGGGGGGCTGCCCCTAAGGGTAACTGAACATACCCCCTGTTGAGAGGGAACTCGTAGGGAAGGTTGCCCTAGTGTGTGCACTGTAAGTGTCCTTATGTTAAGAGTATGTGTTTAGTTTAATGTTATGGTGTGTATGCATAATGTACTGAACTGTGGTAACCCGTGGGGTCCTTATTCCCCAAGTAATTGCATGTAACAGTTACCCCTACGGCTAACGCCAGGAATATATTTTTTTATCATTCAATTTTTGGTTATTAAGATCTTAAAATATAAGATATACAAAAATTATATATCTATAATATCCGCCTGGAGCTCGTAGCGTTTCATAAGAAACTACCTGTAACGCTATAACCCATGGATAAAGTACATGGTATAAACTGCACTGAGAGACAACGACGGTTGTGCAGGGAGGTGATTTGTCCGAGATAACGCCCAAAAGTCATGTCTTCGTGTCACAACTGAATTTGGACCCAAGACATTCAATACAGCAACTCAGCGCTCTATACGCTAAGCTACGTTAGCGATTTTATCCGATGATGTTTCGCTTTCTGTGGCAACGAAAACAAAAAAAGTTCTTTGTTGAAAACTAGTCCAATTGCGCAACGTAAAAGTATCTGTTCTCGAGCAATGGCTTGGAAATTGGAAAGAAGATAAGAATCGACGTTTGATTTGTTTATTTTCTCTGTTTTGTAAGAGATCTTTTTTCATCACTTTATTGTTTAGTATTCATTTCCCTGCATTTGTTTGTAATAGGATGCGAGTAATGCATCTTATACTATTGTTATTTTTAGCGTATTCTCCCAATAGTGGAAGACGTTAAGCAAACAGCTCAATCAAGCTTTCTTTGGGTTCTTCTTGTTCTTCCAATAGGCTTTCATTCTCTCTGAGAATGCTTTGTTACGTCCTTCCGACCACTTCCGTCTGCACTGCTTTTGCTTTAGTTGCTCTTATGTAACTTTCCACTTGTTGACTTTGTGTCTGAAGGTGTCTCTTTCTGAAATGCTCGTTGCACATATGTTTGCGTTTTTGAGGTCCTTTCGAAGTTGTCCAACAAAGGTGTTGAATCCTTAAGTGAGCTAACATAATTTCATATTCTTTTTGACAGCCGATTTTCTGCATCTTATATATATATATATATATATATATATATATATATATATATATATATATATATATATGTGTGTGTGTGTGTGTGTGTGTGTGTGTGTGTGTGTGATCGAGCCTAAACTAAGTGCTGTTATTCAAAACATACTCTCATCGGCTATTACTAAAGTTAAATACAATCCAAAAAACTTTTAAAATAATACAAGTTAATGCTCCTACTACTGATGCTGAAAATAGTGAGGTTGAAGAATTTTATTCAAACCTACAAATAGCTATAGATGAAGGAAAGTATAATAGTATTGATCGGAAATTTAAATTCAAAAATTGGTAGTAAAGTTAAATCAAAATGCATAGGCAAATTCAGAATAGGAGAAATAAATAATAGAGGTGAAAGGCTTATTGAGTTTGTTGAAGCAAACGGTTTTTATATTATGAACAGCTTCTTTGAAAAAAAAATCCCCAAAACAAATGGACATGGCAGAGTCCAGATAAAAAGACAAAAAATGAAATAGATCTTCACCACATTAAAAACTAAAAATGCAAATAGGAAATCCGACAAAATTAAATCAGAAAACTAAATAAAATGGAAATTTGAGGACCACTTAAAATCAATTATACCAATATTATGCTGTAATATTACCAGACAGCTTATGGATTGGTATCCAAGAGAGCACGCAAGGAAGAAAGGACGTCCACCGATAGACTGGGACAAGGAGATGAAGAAGAGCTGCGGAGGGGCAGCCTGGAAGAGAGTAGCATTGGATAGGAAAGAGTGGAAACGGATGGGGCAGGTACATTATTTAGTGTGGTTGCAAGAGTGAGAGGTAGAAACAATCGAACTTAAAACCTTAACTAAAGGTTGATTTTGTTCATATGTGAATAAGTATAGAAAAAATAAAAAGTGTTTATAGTATATGTTTATTATATTTTATGAACAAATAAAGGTTATTATTATTATTATTATATATATATATATATATATATATATGTGTGTGTGTGTGTGTGTGTGTGTGTGTGTGTGTGTGTGTGTGTGTGTGTGTGTATGTGTAAACATTTGTTTTTCAGCATTTAAATCAGAAATATATATTACTTATGGGAATTAATGATAAAGAAGGGATTCCTGAAAAAAAATTTGAATATGAAAAAATAAACACTTACATTTGTTAGACACTTTACGGATTTATCGGTTCCAGATATTTTAAAGTATTGAAAGAACATTTTTAATTTTGTTGTTGTTAATATTTATAGTAAGCAGCAGTTATCATTGTAGAGGGGTTAACTGTGGAGTAGTGGTTAGCACAACAACCGACTATGCTCAAGTTCGAGGGTTCGCATTCTGGAAGATGCCCTTGGGATATTTAAAAAAAATCACATCCTGTAAACAGATGGGAGCCGATTAAGCTTTTGGCTAACAATTATAAACAATCCAAGCTGCTTATAAAGTTTTGTGACGTCAATATACCTTTCGTTATTTCCTGTTTCATTGAGCATCCAAATGTTAGAATCTGAAATTTGTAATTGTTTCATATTACCAATCATTATAAAAATCCTAGGTTATACCGATTAGCCATAGTAGCATTAGCCACTTATACTTGGTGTGTTTCTTTATCATATAAATATTCTTTGATGATCATGATCACCTTGTAATATTTTATTAATTCAATTTTTTACAATTCATTTTCATAATTCCCCGTTATATGTTAAAATTGAAATATTTGGGAAGAAAGATGTTAACTAAATTTATTTTTGCACTTTCAAAACTCAGAATATTATACAGTATGCAATCAAGAGAGTTCGAGTGATTTGAGCAATTATACTATCCGTACAATGTTGTGGACTTTGGTTATTATTAGTTATTAACTAACGTAATTTACATTATATTGTGCAACTAACTATCTCCCACATCTTGGAAGACTGCCCCCTGTATAAAACAAATTTTCATTGTTTGGGGATTGATAGGAAAACCCCCACTATCCTGGGTGATAACACCACAAATATAGACAAGGGATAACCTTTCTTAAACAAAACAATATGTTCAGTAAAATATAATAATTATAGGTTAAATGAAAATAAAAGTTAAACCAAAAGAATAATAATGAAATAAATATTGAACCAAGAGAAGAAAGACGCTGATGACCATAGATGTTGTGCGTCTATAAGCAATAAAACCTAACCTACATTATATTTTATATATATATATATATTACACGCGGGTCATTGAAAGCAAAACTATGAGAAATAAGATTCTGTTTTGTAGAACAATACTTTTTTTTTTTGGTTATGGCTCAGAGCGCAGAGAAAGTACTAACGGCTGGCCCGAATGAAAATCATTGTGCCCTCTTTTCATTTAACTTCTCGCCTGGCTTCACTTGCTCTCTGAATTAACCTACAATTAAATTTCCAAAAGTAAATTGACGTTCTGTGCCATATGGCCTTACTGATTAGCTGCTTACAGTTCAAGGGAACCATGGGAGCCGAAACGTTTTGTATGAAACTAGTATGAAGGCGTATACTATGGTATACATGGCTTAATCTTTAGACTCAAAGATTAAGCCATGTATACCATAGTTTAGACTCAAACTTATGATTTGTTGACCATAAATTAAAAAAAAAAAATGAAACACTAAATTACTCCCTTTTACGATTGGTCGATCTAAATAAAAAAAAGAAGAAGAATCATATGAGTTTATTCTCTTTTATATATATTTTAACTAAAACTAGTTAGAACAAGCGTACTCTATCCCTCAGGAACAAGCGGGATTCACGGCTGGACGGTCATGTACCGACAATATTTTGGTTGTTCGTCAACTCATTGAGAAGTCCCAAGATAGGAAGCAGGAAGTCCATATGGCCTTTATAGACATAGAACAAGCTTATGACAATGTGCCTAGAGCGATGTTATGGATAGCCCTTGAAAAAGCAGACATTAGTAGGGCTCTGATAAAGGCGGTGAGAAACCTATACAGCAACGACATGTATCAGATAAAATGAGGTGACCACCTTTCTGACCCTTTTCATGGTACTAAGGGATTGAAGCAAGGGTGTAGCATGTCACCCACTCTCTTCAAGGTCTACCTTGAAATTATGTTGTATACCCTAAAGATGTGCTACGAAACGGTAGGCCTAAAAAATTAACATCGAGAAGACCGAGTATATGGCCGTTGGAGATCCTGATACAAATGCGCTTCTGGTGGACAGGGAGGTCTGTAAAAAAGTAAATATATCTAAGTAACTGGAATCTTATTTGGAAGCTACGGGTCGTCTGAGTATGGAGTCAGAAAAAAGGTGGAGGAAGCCTGAAAAGCTACTAGAATGCTACTTCCGGTCCTATGGTATACAGAGATATCCACAGATAATAAACGCCGTATTTTCACAACCATTGTCGAATCTATCCTGACTTATTCTTCGGAATCCTGAACAAATGAGCTCCCATCTGTACTCAAAGGTGCAGGCCTTTAAAATGGATTTCTGGAGGTGTCTCCGTGTCACCAGACTGCATAAACTAAGAAACGAAGAAATTCGACAGAGGATGGATGTGAATATATCATCAAATGAAAGGATCGGGACACGCCGCCTAAAATTGCGCGGCCATGTGAAGAGAATGGCATTTGAATGTTGGCCGAACCGAGTGCTGGATTGGGTTTCACGAGGGAAGAGAGGGCGCGGACGACCCATGAGCAGGTGGATGGAGGGAGTCCAGGAGGAGATGGCCGGTAGGGGTCTTCAGGAAGAGGATTGGATGGATAGAGATGTCTAACTTCAAAACTGACGGATTCCATACAATCTTTGAACCCCTATGATATTATGATGTATAACCTATACTTATTAGTGTAAAGTTTCATCCAAATTCTTTCAGTAGTTTTCCGTGAATGAGTAACAAACATTCATAAAACTTTAGCATTTTTAATATTAGTAGGATATCAAAAAAATAGTTTCACTCATGTTCTTTCTGTTATTTTAACAACTATTATCACGTGATTTGTCTTTAATTATGTTCTGTAATGGATTCTCCACAGAACTATAAAAACTGTTAGGGGGGCACGTGGCCCCATGCCTCCCTAAATCTGCCCTTGCTGCAGCCTATGTATTATTATGATGTATAACCTATATTAGTGTAAAGTTTCATCCAAATTCTTTCAGTAGTTTTCCGTGAATGAGTAACAAACATTCATAAAAACTTTCGCAATTTTAATATTAGTAGGATATCAAAACAATAGTTTCACTCATGTTCTTTCTGTTATTTTAACAACTATTATCATGTCATTTGTCTTTAATTATGTTCTGTAATGGATTCTCCACAGTACCTAAAAAACTGTCTGGAGGGGCACGTGCTCCCGTGCCCCCCCCCTAAATCCGCCCTTGCTGTAGCCTGTGTGTTATTCTGATGTATAACCTATATTACTGTAAAGTTTCATCCAAATCCATTCTGTAGTTTTTTCGTGAAAGAGACAAACATACAAAATTTCGCATTTATAATATGAGTAGGTTTTATATAAATATATATATATATATATATATATATATATATATATATATATATAAATCCTAAATTAATTTGTGAAAAAAAATGTAGCCTAATAAAATCCGGTTCTAAAATGATCTCTTCAATAAAGGTTAATCACACCGTTTATACGATTTACAAACAACTAAAAATCACATGTTATCACGATTTTCATTATTTTTTTATAAAAAATGATATGATATATTTTTCCCTTTGAAACAATAGTATGATATTTATCAGGCTTAAAATAATGAGATCCAATGTTTGTTTATGTAATATATGATAAAAGTTCTCATAAAAGAAATACAAAGAGATATTAATTAGTTTACTTAACAGATGTTACCACTGCTTCCACGAAATAAACTGAGACATATTCTACCACAAATGTTTCCAGGTAGGCAACCCAAGTATATGTTATAGGGTAAAAATTCATACATATACACGCTTATAAAATTTTGCATACGTACATTGAACTTCGAATTCTGTGGAAAAAATCTAATTAATGATATAATATCATTACTATAAATAAAGCATATTAAATATCACGTTAACTGTTAACCCAGAATTCATCTTTCTCTCCTGTCACCTCGGTAGTCTGTTGAAAGCGTGTTACTCAAGCGGATAATCATGTTTTCGACACTACCGTAGCATTGCTTAGTATAAAACCCGGAGAATTTTTATATTATGTTCGTTTACTTATGTATATTGCATAATATTTTCTTGAGTTAAATTTATTGATTAAATAACAGCTCTTTAATATATAAACAAGGATTTTAGTGGCCTTATTATATTTTACAATATTTTATTTTAAATAAATAAATGGTCAGAGGGTGCTGTCAATGAATCATTTGTCTACGTTCAGCCTAAGTTTTAGGCCATCTTCAGTGTTAAGAAAAAAAGAGACAGAGAAAAATATATAAAACAGCCAAAGAATGTTTTATATAGTTTTATACTGTATCTTTTTTTCAGCCCTAAGAAGATAGGCATAGTCACAATTTTCTGTTATTCATTGACTATACCCTCTGACCATTTTACACTATTCTTAGGATTGTCCAGTCAACCATTTCCATTTAAATATTTATTATTTTTAAATACGTGATGTAATTAATGTACTTGTAAAATAATAACGTAAAAACGTGGGGCAGACAGGAGCTAGTTAATAATATAATTGTTATACTTTAGAGAAATTGAATATCTAGATTTAGGGGGACCAACTAAAGATTGTCTTTAAAAGGATAGTTCATCTCATAATAAACTAACATTGTTTTACATATTGTAGTTACATTTTAATGAGCAGTTCTGAATTGAGAGAGGGTAAATCAACATGAAAAAATTAAAGAATTAAGATTCTGTTTTCTATATTTCTTATTGTATTTATCCATATAAAATTCTATTTGATTTTAATTCTCAATTAAAGTTAACATCTTTCTTTGTCAATTTATTTTTTAATTCTTTTTGTCATACTATCTTATATTAAAAGATATAATCAACCAATCCCATCGCCTCCCCTTCTAAAATATATGCACACAATGACTCATGATAACATAAATGTGACAAAATCGAGAACGTATAGATATAATATCCATACATAATTCAGTTCCGCGTTCTTGCCCCGGAAGAAAGAGAATCCTATAATAAGAAACAAGCAACTTATAGCTCTGCCGTCCTTGAAATGAAAAAAAAAGAAAAGAAATTGGCGAACATTAGGAATGGCTCTCGAAACTAGTTTGAGAGGTTAATGGGCACCTACAAGGGAGTGCCATTCGAGTAAGCTCTGCGAATGATTTTTGTAATTTTCTTATTAATTATTTATTATAATTGTAGATTTTTTTTAATGTTATTTTGCTTATTAGTTTCTATATGAAATGTCATATTTTTATATAAAGTATGAAACTTTAACTTCTTGTTTTTGATGACAATATCAGTAAAGCGCCGTTTATCCAAACGTCATTATCCGAACTGGCTTTGCAGAAAATAAGATAGAAGATTATTTTCTATATTATATTTTCCACATATATTATAACAATACCAAGTCTTTTTTCTTTATAATAACACTTATAGTAGTATAAGTCAAGTTAGTTTTTCGATTAATACTGTTTGATGAGACGGACAGTCAACATTTTGTTTCTCGAAAGTATTACGCGGTTGATAAGGTGACATGTGTACTACGCAATTCTTTTTTTTTTTTGTACTGAAACTCGAACCCGGGTCTCTCACCTCTCCGTGGTGACGCCTTAACCATCTCGTCCACCCTGGCTCGTTTCTCGGTCAGCCATATCAATTATTTTCACTAATCCTATATCTCCTGATCCCGGTCCTGGCCATATCTTTTCTTTTCAAATAAAATAATATCATATAACAATAAAATAAATTATAATAATATTTAAAGTCAACAAGATCCAAAAATAAACTAATGCTCAATTAACATTCTCTCCGTGTATCCATCGCAAATTGCGAAAACACGGAGTTATAGGATCAATGAAAAGAATTGATATGGCTGACCGAGAAACAAGACAGGGTGGCCGAGATGTTTAAGGCGTCACCACGGAGAGGTGAGAGACCCGGGTTTGAGTCCCGGTCCTGGCCATATCTTTTCTTTTCAAATAAAATATTTAAAAAAAATTATAGCATATAACAATAAAATAAATTATAAAATCCCTTTTGTTGGATTAGTGTTAATAATTGTAGAGACACGTTTTAATTTTTATTAATCTTTATCATAACCTCTTTTTAACCTTCCTTATTAACTGAAAATAACATATGATATATGAACACATGATTGTTGTTCAATTGATTTGTGTATCCACGGCTACCATCTATTCAAACCATAAGTTTTATTATTTATAACCTTTTCAGTTATGTTATCCTTTCTTATTTATACAGATATTGTTAAATATAGTTATGTTTCATAAAACCATAACACGTCTTGTCTCTGGTCCGAATACATCAAAACTTATATCACAATGCATACAATATCATTTATATGTATATAACTTGCGTAGAGCATCATTATGAATATGTAAGAATGAACATAGATTTCTGGCGTAATAGAATGCATTAATATTTCAAAACTTATTTCAATTAAATTAATCTCACTAGATAAGTGGGATTCCAGATGCTCCAAACCGGATTGATGGAATCCGATTATACTCTTACAACCCGGACCAGAAGAAAGTTGTTTCAGTGATAGCATTGACCTTGAAACATTAGAAGGTCGAGAACATAGCTCATCCCAATTACTTCAATAATTAATCCTTTGTTACATCCTTCATTATTATTGATGATGCAGGTTGAAGGATCTGTGCCTCTTCTGTGTATACACCCGCAAAGGTTTCTCAGCTTTGACAATGGATGCCAATGTACCAATATTTCTGAGAGATATTATTGAAATCTTTTGAGCACAATATTCAGGCCTCAAAGCATATAATAGGAATGCATTCAATTGTTTTATATATATGTAAGAGTGATTGATACTGTTGCCAAACATTATTATTTGATTGTATTTACTTGTAAGCAATAAATTGCAACATTCGAACACAAAAATTTTCGCTTTCGAAATTTGTATATATCTTATTGAAAATAGAATATGAAAACCACTGGTTGTCGAACCTCGGGTTCTTTGTTGCTTTTTTCTATTTTTTCTTTTAGAAATGAAATCGGTTTTCCATAATTAAATTTTAGTTTCGATATATAGCGGATCAAAAGGAAACAGCTCAGTGTGTTGCGTGCAGAGTTGCTATGCTGAAAGTCCAGGTTCAAATCCGGCTTTGGCCGATTAATTATTTTTACTGTTAACACACAAGGATGGATCTATTGGGATCTTGGCCTTCTGGGGTTCAGCAGGGGGTCAACCATCTATAAATTGTGTACCCGAAATACGGGGGAAAATCTTGCCGTTAAGCGTGATCCTGGACAAATCTACTGAAGGGGACATATACTGAACCAAAGACCCTTCATGGATAGTACAGTTACTTTATTTTGTGAACATTCAATTTACTATAGTAGAGTTAATATAATTCCTCATTTTTTTAAAATTATTAAATCAGAATACAGTTCAGGTACCTAATATTGTGTCAAATCCATGGTATCATTAAGACCTTTGTTCTGTTTATATCCTTGTTCATTGAATAATAAAAGGAGTAAAAAGCTGTGATTATGATACGAATATAAGCAGTACAGGCTCTATTAGGTACGAAATCCAAGACACTTTTTGGGTTGTAGTGGTATAGATTTTTTTTTTTAATGGTGAAAAGCTATTCGTGAAATATTGATCTAATAAAATGTAGTCAATATGACAATATTTTTTCAAGCAACCATACTTTGTTCGTACTGTGGGCATATCGACCTTCATCCTTCACACGTCTCCAATTCCAATCAGGAAAGAAGTAGTGGTTACTTTATTGGTGTTTTTTTTTTTTTAATTTGGACAGTACGGTAATAATTTAATTTAGTTTGGTAATAGTACGGTATCATGTTTTTAAAATTAAAACATTTCAATTTATGGATACAGGATGTGATAAAAATAGAATTGGTTACAATAAAAAGATCGACGACACAAGAAGATATAAGAGGAATGATCCCTGACCAACTTCAACCATATAAAAACTGCTGACCTTGCAGGTTTCGATCTATATGTTATTCCCTCAACAGATTGTTTTAAATTGTAGACAGGATTTTTATAGGAAGATTTTTATATCCTGATTTATTCATAAATTTACTGATATTCCTTTTGTACACGGGTTTAAAGATATCCATAGTTACCTCCAATGAATACAGCATATACACCTATGTAGAGCGTGGCACACCTTTTCTCCAATCATACGTCTAATATTTTGCTAAATTGGCAGCAAAATCAAATAACTTTTAAAGCTATATTCTCTTACCAACGATTTTTACAAACAAAAATAATCTATAATGCTGGCAATATCGATTTTAAACTTTAATATGATGACATAATAGTTCGCGATCAAAATTAAATACTATACGTCCAACTATCTGAAAACCTACAACACAATAATAATAAACAATACTAATAATAATACAACAAAATACCAAAAACCAGACACCCAACCAATGATTCAAATTGTAGGTCTGCATCAAAGTTTAATAAACAAAATACAATAAAATAAAAATAAAATAGTAGGATATACGATAATAACATTAATGATAATAACATTTAAATTTTTTATTGTAAAACTATTAAAATTAAAATAATAGTTGGTTAGTATAATTAGTAATTAAAATAAAAGAGAGGTAATATCGTTACAAGATACATTAAAACTTTAAAATAAAAATTATAAATAATTATATCATGCCTTTATATAATTACAAACACGGGCGAAACTGTAAGTAATTAAGTAAAAATTAAAAATTAAAAAAAAAGGAGGGGTAACAGTTAAGGTAAATCATATCTATTATTGGTATTAATTATATCTTATTTTTATTATTACGTGCACTCGTATAAAATATACTTTTTTAAACACGATTTTAAAAACTATATTCCTCTCATTCATAAGTTTTTAAAGCTACTATATTGACTATATATAGTAGTCAATATAGTAGCTATAAATTTGTATATATATATATATATATATATATATATATATATATATATACTATATATTTATTTAGAAGAAATGAATGTCCCCAGAGAATTGATAAGCCTCGTGGAATTGCTGATGAGGGAGTCGAGAAGCCAGGTCAAAATCCAGAATGACTTGTCTGAAGAATTCAAGACAACTAGGGGTCTAAGACAAGGGGATGGACTCTCGTGCCTGTTATTTAATTTTGCACTAGAAAAGGTCATAAGAGACGCAGGGTTACAAGTCACTGGTACGATTCTAACTAAGCCCTAAATACTGGCCTATGCAGATGACATAGACATAGTGGGAAGAACACCGAGAGATCTACAACAGGCTTTTCTTGCATTGGAGAATGCAGGACGGTGTATAGGTCTTCAGGTAAACCAAGTAAAGACTAAGTATATGGTGGCTAACCCTTCAAGACAATCGGATCCCACCATCACATTTAGTCCCTACACATTCGAAAGTGTCGACAGTTTTGTCTACCTCGGTTCTTTGGTCGAAGCAGATAGCTCAACCAGCCCAGAAGTTCAAAGAAGAAAATTGGCCACTAATAGATGTTATTTTGGGATGGCGAAAATTTTACGAAGTCGTTTGATATCAAGAAGAGCCAGGTCATGCTGTACAATCATAAGGCCTGTTCTAACTTATGAATCGGAAACCTGGCCTCTGTCCAGGGCAGATGCCAACAGTTTGCTGCTCTTCGAAAGAAAAATATTAAGAAGAGTGTTTGGAGCTGTAAGAGTTGGCGATCAATTTAGACTCAGACAAAATGCAGAGCTGTATCTTTTGTATCAGGAGCCTGACGTGGTGAAGCACATAAGAATAGGTAGACTGACATATGGCCAGAACGGAGGACAACGCTATCTTAAAAAGACTTCTGTTTGGATTCGTTGATGGAAAAAGAAAACGTGGGCGTCCACGACTTAGATGGTCAGATGAAGTCGAGAGTGACGCAGGCAGCATCATTGGGTCCAGAGCTTGGAAGACCTTGGCGCAGGACAGAGAAGAGTGGAGGCGACGCCTTGATGCGGCCAGGACCCGTGCTGGGTTGTAGAGCCAGTGATAATAATATTGATATTATATATATATACTAATCTGAATTATTGAGAAAAGACAGAGTAACGTATTTTTATTTAATTGTGGGATAATTTCATGTAGACCAGGGCTGAAGCGTGGCATTATACCCAAATTTACAGAAAAGGAATTAATTCCGGAGATATTGCTCAAAACTATTTGCTGCAGCTGTGAAACTGGATGTAACAGTTTAAAATGTGGCTGCCGAAAATGCACAAATTTATGCTCAAATTGTCATGGTTCTGAAAAATGCTCCAATTTGGAAGAGAAACCTACCAGGAAGTTAATGATTCTGATGAAATTGTGGATGAAGAACCAATGCAGACTGGAAAAAATATTGGAGACGAAGACGGTGATGGTCTTGAAGATTTCGAAGATCTACTAGAATCGGGAAGGTTTGTCTTTAATATTTATAACTATTTTCGCATGGTTTATGCAATATTTATATTTGATGGATTTGTAATTTTTTGTTTATTAATGTAACGTGGATTCTTACGTTTTTCGAGTAATTAAAGTGAAAATTTCAATAAACAGCTCAAAATTTTACATAATGATTAAAAAAAAATTCGGATTCGATTTTTTTCGTTTCTTTACATTTTCTGAGAACATTGACCATAGTAATGTATATTTTTTAACACCATCAGAAAGTAGAGATTTCAAGGAGCAGAAAACTTACCGTCTTTTTAAAAAAAACAACAGATATTTTGACGTGAGAATTTTCGATTGAAAATTAGATTAGAACCAAAAACTTGGTTATTTGAATTTTTCACATAATTTTTGAGGTTATATGAAAAAAGTGTAAACCCAAAAGTTGTAGATCTTTTTATTGCCTACAATTTTGTCATTTAAATTTTTTTCCATAGGACTAGTAGTTTTGCCGAAAATCGAGATAAACCATTTTTACCCTTAACCCCCCCCCCACTTCCACTTCCCGACCTCAGATCGCCCGTAAATTATTTTTCCTTTCATTTTTGTTATATTCTCTTCCTTTTCCAAGGGTTTTCATCCTAATATTATTTTTTTTTGTTTCAAAAATTATCGACCCTAGTCTAATGGCAACTGCTGTAACAAAAAAAAATTATATAGAAAAAGAATGAGGTACCTATGTATTGTTCTTATTTGAGTGCTAAATGAAAAATGTGTTTGTATAGAAAATTAATTTTTGTCAAATCTAAATTTTAGTTCCATATCATGTTCTTCTACTAACTCTTTTAATTGAGGTTCTGATTTCACTTTATCCTTATTTTTTAAATTGATATCAATGTTAATAAACATATTGAAATTTGTTTTTAATTCAGAAAATAATTATATAATTTTAATACTGGCAACTATTATTAATATAAATTGTTCATATAATTTGTCGCTTACCTAAAAGAATTAAAGAATACTCATAATGACATGAGTTTAGTGTCTACAATTAAAATCTCATTTGTAAGTCGAAGATAACTGCTTAGGGGAATTCAGGTGTCATTAATGACACATCATTCTAACAAAAGTTTTCATTTTATTTAACCACTTTTTTTTTACAAACTTGTTTGCACATTCCATGTTGCTAATTGCTAGAAGGATTGCGACGTCGGTTTTAGGTCTAGTGGCAATGTAGGCCGGAATTACAGCACAACTTCTTCTAGAGTGAAAACATATATTCCGATTACAGCCCTCGCAATAATCATGTTGTTACTCTGTTACTCTGTTGTTTATCTGGAAAAAAAAATAAATATTATTTATGGAGAATGGAGATAGTTGGGGGGTGCAGTAAAACAACACCAAATAAGTCAAGACGTATTTTTATTTGTGCCGACGTTTCAACCTACTTTGTTGGTCATCTTCAGGGCTAATGGGAGAGGTGGCTGGGTGAACCGTGTAACTGACTGTAAAATCGTCAATAAAATAAAGTAAAATCGACTGTAAAATCGTCAGTTACACGGTTCACCCAGCCGCTTCTCCCATTAGCCTTGAAGATGACCAACAAAGTAGGCCGAAACGTCGGCACAAATTAAAAAAATAAGTCTTGACTTATTTGGTGTTTTTTGACTGCATCCCCCAACTATCTCCATTCTCCATTATATCATCCAGTCAACTATTTTCCTCTCTATCATAAATATTATTTCGCATAACTTGGTTACTTTGTGAACAATAAAAATTTTAAAAATTATAACAACAATAAATCCATTGTAAACGTTTTCTGGATAAATTTCCTGGGGCTCTCCAAGCCTCAACAAAATGGTAAGGTACCCTTAATAGGGGAAAAACTGGCAGTTGTATACACTACTTATATCATTTAGAAAATTCTTTAACTCTTTCAGGCATTTGAAAAAAAATAGAAACAATTCCAAAATCTTGGATAAATCACCTCCCTGCAGAACTGTTGTCCTAGAAACTGTAGTTTCTACTATGAACTGAAAACCATGACCCTTCACGGGTTGTCATGGTATTTGAGATTGAGATTTTTTTCTCAATAGTTTCTTAACGTTTAATATTTTAACTAAAAAATTCATGAACACTAATTAATTCAACATAACACGGTCATCTATTTTTAAGAAAAAAATCCAAAGGACCATTGTAATTGTCAGTAAACAATAATTAATACCGTACTTTATGAACTATATTTAATAGTTTAATTAAAAAATATAACTTAGTTTGATTCTTCTTCAGTTTGGAAATTGGGCAGAGGTTGTCATATTTCGATATTGACTTGAATACCATTTGCTGACAGATAAATCGAAATTTCCAATTTTCAGGAGTTGCATTGATTGGACGTATTAATTTACATCTAACTCTAATCTCTCCATTATATAAATATTATTATAAATAAGTGGTATCATATCATATCGGCGTTGCCTAGCAACAGTTCTAGGCAATTCTTTTTGTTTAGCCTTTTGTCGTGCTCGATCAGTTAAATTATACATACCTATTTTAAAAAATTGGCAAGCCACATTACAACTGTTCCTGACTTCTTTAAGCCGTTACACAAAATTTTAATTTAATATATGTTGAAATATTTATTTACTAGCTTTTACCCATGGCTTCGCTCGCGTGGAATTTGGTCTGCATAAAGTTTCGTGATAGATCATTTTAAATTAATTAATTAATTTTTGTAGCTATAAATTATAAGTATATAGCTATAAGTTATTACTTGTAAATCCGAAATTTCAGATGTCTTACTTCAAAACTGACGGATTCCAAATAATCTTTGAACCCCTATTATATTAAGGGGGAAACCCTTGGGGGTGGAATTGTCCAAATTCCTTTCTTAGTGTTCATTTAAGCTACACAAAGAACCTATCTGCGAATTTCAAGATGCCAAGTGCAGTGGTTTCTGCTGTGCGTTGACCGCTGAGTGTGTTAGTCAATCAGGTTAAAATTTTATATAAACTTCGCCTGTGTGGTGTGTTAATAAAAAGTAGCCTATGTCTTTCCCCCGGCTTGAGATTATTCACATCAAATTTCATCACAAACGGATCAGCACAGCCGTGAAACATACATTGACACTGATTAACCAACGGGACGGGCAGAAGTTACTTTCGTTTACTGTTGTTCGGATCAGTAAAGGATTAGTATGTAATGTTATTGAATTTATTGAAAAGGTAACGGTTATAATAAATGAAATAACGGTTTCATTTGTCGTAGGGCAGCAGCGAGAAATTAAAACTGAAAATATTAGAATAATGTACATTTGTAGGTAATTTATCGATGTGTTGTAATTTAATGGTACAGCCTATATTACTGTAAAGTTTCATCCAAATCCGTTCAGTAGTTTTTGCGTAAAGGAGTAACAAACATACATCTATCCTCAGAAACTTTCGCATTTATAGTATAAGTAGCGAAAATATGTAGATTTTGCGAGTAAGAAACACGTGAGGAAGCCACTCAGGGGGGAGCCCTGTAGCGATACTCAAGAAGTTTAAAATAATAAACGATTAAATAACCACGATCACCTACTGACCATGTTGGAGGTAATATTGAAAATGTGTTTTTGATGACATTGAATGTCTTTTTCATGATATTTATCGTTATATTATGACCAAATTACACAAAATCATTATAAATTATTGCCTATGTCTTATTCTGATGTATAATCTATATTACTGTAAAGTTTCATCCAAATCCGTTCAGTGGTTTTTGCGTGAAAGAGTAACAAACATACATCGTTACAAACTTTCGCATTTATAATATTAGCAGGATTCAAAGATTCTTATCAATATTCTGGTGTATCAATTTAACTGTGAGCCACTGTCTGTTCTGTTGTATCGCAAATAATGTTTATCAGAAGTGAATTTTATCTCATTTCATTTCGAAAATGAAATTGTATTGATTTCTAAGACAGATTCCATTGGAACACAAAATAATCCAAGGTAGAAGAAGTAATTCTGTGAAAAGTTGTTTGTTTGCTAGTTCATATAACCTCACTTTATGCTGCTATGGCTAATCGTACGATGCTACAGTGGGAGCTCTAAAATTTGCTTATCTAGGTTAAATTAGGATAGGGATTTTTAACGAGTACCTGACATCGTACAGGCTCGGGACCCTCCTTTAATGTCCCTTCTGAAGGACGGCGTAACTAAAGATTGTTCACTCCCTTTAGAAAATTCTAGGGCCACCTGCCGGCCTAAGAGCCCGCCATCTTGGGCTTAGAGCCCGCTAACCCAAGACCACAGGTCGCCCCAGGGTGCAAAGTGAGGTTTCTCCGTTACGGTCAGTCCGCTTTACAAAATCAAATTAAACTAAAAACTTTTGTATATTATAATAAGATAAAACAGTTCTAAAATAAAATAAAAAACATAACATTATTTTATTCAATGGAAAATATTCAATTTCTCAAAACAATACATAGTGAGTACTCATATTTCAATAGGCTCGCAAGTAGGGGTACAAAATCAGTAGTAACGGAACATCAATTCCTAGAAATATATAACTCTACTATTATATACCTGTATTGTAACGTAAAACACCTATTGTAGTAAAATTAAATGAACTGTTGTATAATTTATAAAATGGGGATTGGTCCGCCGTTAGGACTATACAGAACAGCAATAATATAGGTCGCATTTTCTCTATCTTACAATGTTGAATATATCGAAAGGTAGGTGTGATAGAAAAAGCTTTTCTAACCCCATATAGTACTTTTATTACCCATTAGACCCAGCTTAATTCACCTACAAATTTTCTAAATTAACTTTCATAGACAGATTAACTTAATTTAGTACTTGTACAATAAATTTGTACATATAAAAAAAATTAAATAAAGTCATAAAACTAAGTTTTAACAGAGTTAACATCAACTTCTACTGAATTTTCCAGCTCAAGATAAATGATGAAGTACCGAATTTTCGTTCATTTTACATATTGAACGATGATTTACGTATTGGTTGATTTCTATATAAAGTGCCTATTTATATAGAATGCAACTACACCCTATCTTCCAGTGGCCTTCGACACTGGGCAAAAGTCTATTATTTTTAAATTATCTACAACCAAAAATGGCACTATTGGCCTTGAAAGCTCATTGGTAAGCCAATACAATTATCCTTGAGGTGTTGTTAACTCGAAAATCGCAATGTTTTTATTATTGTTGCAACAAAACAGCGATAAGTTTTCTCTAATGATTAAAAAAAAATTAGAAGCATGATTATTTATTTTGTTTAAATTTCTTTGCGTTGAATGTTAAGCTTGTTAATCATCAACTTACAGGGATCAATGACCATGATTATTAATTTATCATTATAGTGAGAATGCCAATTCTTACAAATTTTAAGAATTTCTGAATTCTTCTGAAAGTCAAGTCTCTGAATCTCAATAATAAGGCTTGGTGAATCCGAACGCTCAATGCCGATACCACCAATCTCTGCTTACTGACTTTTGTCCACGGACCACTTCCCAAACCCAAATCCGCCAGATTACTCTCAACGCAATCCTCCCACCTTCGCCTCGGTCTACTCCTCAAACGCTTACCTCTGAATCCCAAAAAATCATTATTATTTTTGTTTTAGAAAATATCAAACCTGAAAACCTGTACCACTTCAACCCATGAATCAGCACATGGTAGAGACTGTTCTGTTTCTAGATCAACGATTCTGCTACGATGTGATTTGTTGGATGATTCACGCACAACTGCCTGATTTGTCCTACTATGTCGATACCAACTTATGGGTCAGCAGATCCTATACGGAATATGAAGATAATTAGTTAACGGTTACTGAGCAGTTCTCTGGGCATTATCTTTTTTAATCTTAGGTAGTCCGGTTAATAGGAAAAAGAAAGAACAAGGTATTATGATAATGTTGTGTTGACTTGGAAAATTTGTTGTATTTGTCGATGTTGTTGTGCATAGTGTGATTCGAAATAAACCAAGAAGCAAAATTTGTTTTTCAATTTCGTATTGGTCAATTAAGACTATGCAGAAACTTTATTTCCTTTCCTCTGCTAGAGTTATCTACCTCCAATATTCCTTCAAGCATTCAGTGGCATGTTTCCTTTGATCCTCTGTACAACTTCGTCCTAGTTATTAAGGGTGAAAGATGAATATTAAATATAACTCATAGAGAAAATATTAATTGCCAATTTTATTTTCCACGATTTCCGAGGAAAATCAGTCTCCTCTTCCGCATAGTATCCGAATTCTTTCCACTTTCTGGTAGATATATCTGTTACTTCGCAGTTTCATCCATCTTCAGTCTGAACTATACCCGTGGCTTGTCATAGACTATTTCTTTCCAGGACTTCCTATTTTTTGAGAGTATAGTAGTAGCTCAAAAGGCATTCATTGACAAAGAGACACTCTGCTTTTAGGAAAGTGTCATATCCTCTTACTTTGGCTTTCCAGGAGATGCGCTTCTTGTTGATATTCTTTGTTAATCCATTAGCTCTTTTCATTTTTTTTATTTCTATCTACAAAAGCTGCTTTTTCTAATTCATTCTTCTGCACTGTCTATCCGACCTATGACCAAAAATTATTCATTGTTTAAAATAATTATTTTTTAATTCCTATAAATGAGTGATTGTTTATATTTTTTGTGATTAATACTGATTATTTATTGTCATTATGTATTCGTTATCATAATAATTATTGGATAAATTATTATTTCAATTATCTGTTGTAAATTCTGACATTCGCGTGATAGTTAGAGGAGGAAATGTTCCCTGAGATTGATCTCTTTGAGGTTGACGGGATGTCAGGCACGTTCTCCGAAATAACTTCATACTTATTCTTTTTCTCTTGCAATATCTCAAGGCCAAAGTGTATAAACAACGATTTCGTTCTACGGGTGATTGAAAGGAGATGATCAAGCTAGAAACCAATATTATTATTCTAGAAATGACGATAAGGGTGAAAATTAATTTCCGGTTACATCAACAAAAACGGAAATATGATAGGTGTAATTATTCTAAAATTAACTGGAAAAACATGACCACCCATAAAAAAATTAATTACTATATTCAAGGTCAATATACTTATTAATCATAGCATTCATCAGCTGTCAATTAATCCATTTATTGACTGATAATTTAATTAATTAAAGTAAATAATTAATTAAAGTAATTAAAGTAAATATTAGACAGCAGTTGATATAAAATTAAAAAACCTGACTACCTATTAAAAAAAAAAATCTTTTCCAGATCAAGATGATTAATACTTGAATATTCATAATAATAATATTCATCAACTGTCAATTACCCAGTTTCGACACATCCATTGAAATGAAACTATTATTAAGTATATATATATATATATATATATATATATATATATATATATATATATATATATATATATATATATATATATATATATATATATATATAATTATATATAAGTTTATACACATTATATACTTATATAAGTTCTAAAATTAAAACTATTTTTTGTCTAAATGTTATATTTGAAAAGAAAAGATCGCAAATTGTGAGAACACGGAGATATAGGATCGGTGAAAAGAATTGATGGGGCTGGCCGAGAAACGTGCCAGGGTGGCCGAGATGGTTGAGGCGTCACCACAGTGAGGTGAAAAACCCGGATTCGAGTCCCGATCCTGGCCATATCTTTTCTTTTCAAATAAAATATTTTAAAAAAATTATATCATATAACAATTAAATAAATTATAAAACTTATTAAACTATTTTATTTAGAAATATTTCAGTTTTTACTTAATATGATATTTTCTATGTTGTTAAAAAGAAACAGTAAAATAAGCATATGTAAATGATAGCAAATGTTAATGCAAACTGAAAAAAGCCTGACTATCCATAAAAATAAAACTTAATTAGTCAATGAATTCAAGGTCAAGATGATAATTAATCATCTAATTTAAACTAATTCATCAACTGTAAATTAATCCATCTCGACTATTTTCATTGAAATAAAACTATTTTCAGCATATCTTTAGAGAAAATAAAAACCTTTTATTTACTGTTACCTTCAAAATTTTGTGCATTAAGATGTAAATAATCAGATTGTTAAGTTTTGAAACGATAACGAAGAGAAAAATAAAGAAATGGGCAATTATTTTTTATTGCTTATGAATTGCACAAGATGACTATCCATAAATTAATCAAACAACTCAAGGTTAAGATGATTGTTTATCCACGTGTTTAAATTAATAACTTCTCGAAGACCAGTATATTCATTTAGGCATATTTATACCACCTGGGAATTATTCTCATAATTTTTACAATAGCCTGTGAGTTATTTATTTTATAATGATACTTCAAAATAAATAACATAATTTATTGTATTAATAAAAATATATTTTTTATCCATAACTTAATGAAGTGTTCCACTGTTCCCGCCCTTTAAAGAAATCCTTATAAATCTTTATTTAAAAAATTAAAAATTGTACCACTACAGCCTACATCTTGTATAATGTAATGTTTATGGGAATAGGTTTGTTCAGGGAGGTGATTGGTCCCCTACATTATTGAGACTAGGAGAGCACCAGGAGGGTCAGTGGCTCCCACAGGTTCCTTCCGCTCCTGTTAATAGATTAAATAGTATATCTGTATATATTAAAAAAAGGATAAAACTTCAGATTTTTTTTTAAATCCATAGTAATAGTATAGTAATTTCATACTCTTCATAATTTTTCTTTAATGTTTAATTTATTACCGAGTGGAGAAGATAAAATCGATTTCTAAAAATAATTATAGGGTTACCTGTGAATTATGGGGCCAAAAAATATGAAATTTTCTGCCTCAGGTAGTATATCGTATACGTTATATCGTAAAATACAGAGTGCTTTATACGTTGTACTTCAACTTAGATTTTGGAAAGTTTAATGAAACTGGCTGCTCCACGAGTGCTATTGCTAAGGACATCAACACTGTATCTTTCATGGTCAACTCCGTCTATACCATTATTAATGACGTCAATCATTAAACATTTTTTTAAAAAGTGTTTAGTATTTAATTTAATATGTGTCCGGGGGTAACAGCTCCAGAGTGACTTGTTAAATATCTTCCCCATGTTCCGTTTAACGATGACTGTTTGCGAGTTCATCCTTTTACAAGTTTTATGAATTTCATCCATAATACCATGGATAGGATTGGTCTCAGGTTTTCTCCCAGCTTAACACTTCTATCAATCGGGAAAGTAGAAGACTAAATTATTACATAAAGATTTTATGGCGGTTATTTGATCTTAGGTAATATTTGGATCCAGAGCATTCCGTATTTTGTTGGAATCTCACAAGTATACCATACTTTTTATCTATATATTTTTTCCTTTTTAAATTTTTCTTATTTTCTTATAGAAATTTTACACTAGGCCATAAATATTTGGTTTTGAGAAAACCCTAGGTATTTTTTTGCTTTATGCACCATAGTAACATAAAAAGTACCTGCTTTTAATTATTTACTCTAATTAAATTAAATTACCAGTTTCTTTTCAATCACTATAATGATCGGTAATAAATAGGATATAGTAAGATATTATATATCCCACATAAGACATGAGAGTGTATGCTATTAAAGCGATACACATTACCGAAATAATATGAAGTAGATAAATTAATTTCTGTACTAGCTGTGCCCGCGACTTCGTTCGCGTGGAATAGTAACTTTGGGCAGCATTTTTAATTTTCTAGGCTATTTTTTTTGCAAATAAAATACACGCATACATTAAAATAAGTGTTTTACTGCAAATAGTTTATTTAAGTACATTTTTACAATGTACAAAACAACGTTTTTTGTTTTCCCATCTTTCGCCAAAACATAGAGATCTTGTGGGTTTGATACACGTGAGCATGCCACATGTCATCTAAACGAACACCAACAACTTTAATCGTCTGTCCTTGATCTTGATTTATTGTTATTGCAAATGCTGTTTTCAGAGGAAACTGTACTCTTTTAACCTAAAAGGGAACTCAGTAGGAATTATCGGAGTACGGGGAATCAAAAAATTGTCTCCTTTTGCCATTCCAGTTATGATTGTAGCTTTTATAATTGTTCAGTCGTGTAACTGTCAAACAGTGTATATCCAATAATTTAGTCACTGCCGCCATGATCGGCTATAGCCATCTAAATAGAAAGAAATTTGCATACACCATATGTTCTCGGAATATGCTCACTTGCTGCTCAACCGTGGACGAATCACCGGCTTGCAAAAATTCACGGCATCAGACTGAGAAGCAACCTTGGATCTCTGCAACCCCTCTGCTATTCCGTGGTCCAGAGAGGACGACACTGATCAACCAAGACGATTGCCAGGCATTTGGATGACTTGAAGACCAGGTGACGATTATCAACTAACTAAGTAAGTAACCTTTACTTGGATTAACAAGCGCCCTTTGCGGTTACAATTCTTTAAAGACTATTTGGCATCGCCATCCAATAAGGAGGCTACCGTCTCTCGCCGAGTGGCCCCGTCGCCCGAGTTTGATATTCCGCTATTAAGAGACTTCATTTCTCGTAAAGTTGTCTATTGAACAGTTATTCCTAATATTAGTTAAAAACCATAGTCCCTTGTTCATTCTTTTGTTCTGGTTCCTGTTAGAATTGTTACGTTAATTTTGTATATACATAATTTCCTTAAAGTATAATTTTGTATTTATGTTTCAATGTAATAAACCCACATGTTTCAGTATTTGATCTAATTTATTAAATTTATCGAACATATTCAAAACTAAGAATATTTTATTATTTCATTTCATTTCATTTTTGTTTTGTTTTTTCTATTCAGGCTAATCACGCCTCAACAATAATGTTGTGCCAGATGTGTAATTTGTAGCCGTTGTCCATAGCCTTGGCGCGCCAATATTTCTCATTAATAGGACAGGAACACCAGCATTCAGCCTCAACTTATGGGAAGGCACTCCTGATAATTCTAAAGAGTTGAGAAACTGTATAGGGTATGATGTGACTTGATCAGTGTCCATAACATTGTCTACTGAGAGACATCCCCTCCACGTCTGACATGATTTGTCATTTACTTGGTAAACTATCTCATTAGTCGGCACCAAAATTGCCCTTTCACATAGCCGTTCTCGATTGCTCATATTTATTTGAAGATCATAATATACATTATTTTTTAGATCATCTGTGTTATCGACAATTTGACAGAACTCACGTCTCAGTGTAATCATGTCGTTACTGTCTGTTGGCATACGATCTTCTTCGATTTTTAGAAGAACAGCTGCATATTGCCCTGCCTGAGAATCATTGTGAAGTTTTACTCGCACATTTGTAGTGAAACAAATTCTTTTACCCATAATACAGATGTTTTAAAACAGGGATTTATTACACCTGCCGGCGTATCTATAGTAATAACCGGGAGAGACTGTCTAAAGTCACCAGCTAAAGGTACCACCATCCCTCCCATGATACCCTGGTTGCCTTTGATATCTTTCATTGTGCGATCTAGTGCTTCGATTGCTTTTTTCTGGGACATCGTATATTCATCCCAAACCAACAGCTTACACTACTGTAACATTCTTCCAGTAATAGTAATCACTTGGTCTTCAACCTTTGTTAGCGCGTCATTGTAAATTAAATCATTATATAAAACATTCGTATTCTGTTGTTGTAATATGTGTAAAATATCACCCGCCATGTCATTTTTGTACTTTTCCAACAATTCTTGAGGGTTTGAAAGTCCACATGTCGCTATTAATATAGCGAACAGCTCTCTCACCTTGGGCGCAGATTTCCATTGTGCAGCCTCTTTCAGAGTTGTATCCCAATAATTATCATTCTCTAATAACTCTGTTGCCTCACATGCCTCTCGAAATCTTGATTATTGAGCATTAAAACATATGTTTATAATTTATTTCAAATTAAATCAATTATATTAAATAATTCCCTATTTCAACACCTTACAATTTTTTTTTCGAATTAAAAAGTAGCCTATGTCCTTTCTCTGGCTCTAGACTATCTCTGTACCAAATTTCATCACAATCGGCCCAGCGGTTTGGTCGTGATAAAAACGTCTGTGACAGACAGACAGAGTTACTTTCGCATTTATAATATTAGTACCTTTAGATGTTTTAACTATGTTCCTTTAAATTTTATTTTTATCTCTTTGCAACTTCTCAAATTACATCTCCACTTACCTATTCCTTCAGGAAATTTCATCAAATCTCCTGCACTGCTATATTACATTTGCTTTCAATATTCCTTTACTTATTAAACATCTCTAGCACCTTTTTGGTTGTTTAATTAATGAATATAACTCCAACAAATTCAATTCGAGAAATAATTGAATAGTGGCCTAGAAGAAGGGCGCATGTTACATTTTTCAAAGTTTACGAGAGAGCCATAATTAGAGAATAGGTTATTAAATACGCCCTTCTTCCATTTTATAGATATTGCACATACGCCCTAGTAGGTAACACTAGAAAAGTTATGATAATTTCACATGCGCCTTTCTTCCACTGGAACTTTATCACTTGAGAGACCGAATATCCTCTGATATGGGCAACGATTGTGCTATCCCTGACCTCTATCTACTGTTTAGGCAACTAAAACTAACGTTAGCGGTAGGGGCCATCACATGGACCTTGTTCAACAATAAAAAACGAAAAATGAAAAATGAAACATACGCTCTTCTTACTGGCGTTATTAAAAACATTATTCAATTATAGATTTGTATAAACAGATGATTATTAATTAATTAAAACAGTTGTTTTTAACTAATAAACGTTTCTGGCGTGCCTATAACAAAAAAGACTGTAAAACCTTTTTTGTTATCAGTTTCTTTCTGATCTGAAATCGTCCTTTCGCGCTTGTATTCTATGGTCATCGAGGGTATTGCAGTTTTCATAGTTACGCCTGGATGCCGAGGTTTCTGTTGTTGTTGAGGCCTTATGGAGCTTCCCAGAGCCTTCCTCCGACAATGGACCACTTACCTGCCGCTTTATCGACGCTGGCTACAATGGACCGTGGACAATCCGCCGCGATGAGAACCCGACGCTGTACATGTTCCGGGTGTAGTTCTGCCTTGATCATTCTCATCCCTCTTCGTAGAAGCTGGAATATACGAAATTATTTTGTAATGACTGCATCGGAACCATCACTTCCTATTTCCTATAAATCCATACTTCCACGATAACGAGGATTATAATAAATGCACTTTCTCATAGAAAAAATCGGTGTGAATCGTCGTTGATTTATAAGCGATGACTCGTAATGATAAAAAGTGAAAATGCAAAGAATTGACTGGGAGGAAACATTTTACTTCAATTGACCGCATGTTCAAAATATATTTATAGCAGTCAATCAAAATAACTGCAGAAGCGAGCCAAGTTAGAGGTGAATGGGGCTTTCCGCATAATGGCGAGTTTAAATGGATGGGTGAGAATAGATAATGAAATAAATTGAATTACTGAAATCGAAAGTTTATATAAAGGGGTTGAGTGCTGAATGTGCCCGGTTTAAATTCGGCTGTCGCAGACAAATTAATACTGTAACTCGGTATCTTAATCTTAATATTCTTAATTCTGTGTATTATCTTACTCAGCCTCTTTAAAGCGGGTAGCCTTAATTGTGTGAAAACTTGGCAGTTGAGAGTGATCTCTATCAAATCACCTCCCTGGACAACCATTGGCTGAAATATTGTATAGGTTCTACCATATATTAAACCCAAGACCTAGAAAGGCAACAAATGCAACTTTTGATTTATTTTTTTAACAACTTTTAAGGTTTTGGTTTTTAAAGCTTTTAGCTTTTGCAAGAGACTGAATCGTTTACTAAAAAAATTGTTTTGCCCGTAAGATAACACATTCTTGACAATACCTTCAATATTTACTGCATATATGGAAATAGTCCAACATAAGATCCATTTTAATGCTTCTTGTAAAGTTTCTGCAGTTAGCGATTCATTTATGGCACAGGCTTTTTTCACGTACAATTTGTTTATAAATATTTATTATTTTTTATCATTATAAATTGTTTTTTTAATGCTATAAATAAATTTCCACTTTTAATTAAAGCAGGGTGCCTAAATAAACAGAAAAGGGGGCCTCCGGCGGAACAGGAAAACCTTGGCGCACCATATTGTTTGAGGCTAGAAATACATTTTTTCCTATTTTGAAAAAAAAATTGATGATTACAGCTAACGATATATAATCATCACTCCATTCTAGGCCTTCTATTTTAAAATGTAAAATTATGTTTATGATTATTTATTTATTAAAATGGAAATTATACTTATTTGGTTTATATTCGTAATTAAACAATATTTTGAAAACTCTACTTGTAAGTTTAAAAAAAACAAGTAGGTGATGTGTTAAATAACATCAATATGAATAAATAAGGTAAAATCTCAAATTCGTGAATGGATTTTTTAATTAACAGTGAAATTGACCTAACTTAAATATATATTTAATCGGTAGGTATTTAAAATTAATCAACAAATTCTTTTGTACTAAATAGAATTCACATACTAGTTATTGACCATAGATCGACTGGAGAGGTATGAAAGTATACTCTTATAGTCAGGCAGGTCAGGAGAGAGAGAGAGAGAGAGAGAGACTAACGGATATGCGCTTAGAAGTGGATAAGGCAGAGAACAGGTTCCAAGATTGTAACTGGGACAGCCTAAGGGTAGTCTTCACTGTCATAGCCGATACTTATCTCATCACCTATGGATCCCCGATAACTGTAAGCTCGATAATGGAGGGTAGCGGTGACTGGATATGGATCATTCAAACTGGAGTAACGGTTAAAAAAAGATCGATCACCGGTGAATGGATAGCAAAATTATTTAAGCAGTTCCATGATATCTATCACCACCTAGTTCTAAATAACTGGTACTTTGAATAGGTATTATTTTATTCGTAACATGGAAGTTTTTAAAAGTGATAATTAGGGGAAAATAATAGACACAAACAGTAGATGTTTTAGAAAAACAAATGCCAAACGACAGTGATAAAATCATAAATATTGGTATAAAACTGAAACATGATGGCATCTCTTTTGTCCAACAGGCACTTACGCTACCTGGCCGAGGCACCATGGTTCTCACTCCATCAGAACTTAGTAAAACAATTAAAATGGAAACTTCATAGAGATGGCAAGCCGTGTGGGAGGGAAGTCATCCCATTAAACTAAAAAGTATTAAAAGAACAGTAAGGGATCCACATACTATCACAGCAGCCGTACAGACGAAGTTGCCCTGGCCCTCTTGAGACGGGGCCACACTGAGCTCACTCATTCACATATTACTAAAAAACTGACACCTCCTTTATGCCAATTTTGTAACTACTACTCTATTCTAGCAGTTAACCCTTTAATATGAAGGGTGAAGAGCTTTACGTCTATCACAGCGCTAAGTGGACCGGTCACCTGTCTACCGGCCTCTGCTACTTACATTTTACCTGCATTATATCCTTCATTACGCCCGTTTACTACTGTATGTTAACGTATTTCATTGTTTCCATTCTCTATTTTTAAAAAAATAGCCAGACAAAAACGACTACAAAATAAAATTTATAGAAAATAAATGAATGCTAAAGGCAGTTTCAGAAAGAAAGCAAAACAAAGAATGAGATTGGTTACCTGGCCGGAGCAGGTAGCCACCGATAACCCAAGCAGATGGTACATGAATATGAATGAAGCAAGGTCGCGTCTATACTCGGCTATAGCAAATAGATAGAAAATCAGTGCGACAGCATAAATCGTCTTTAGTTTTTGAAAGTACTGTCTACCTACTGTCTTAATTGTAGCTCAAACTGTATCTAAATATTTTTTGTCTTCCAGTTTGAGTTTTATGTTCGTGACTGATTTCGCGTATGTATATTCCTTAGCAATAATATGTACAAACATTTTATAAAGCGAACCTTGGGCATTAATGACCTAAGGGTTTTACGCCTTAAAAACCAACAAACAACAACAACAGGTATCTCATCATGGTGATCATAACCTGCAAGTAATGAAAATCAGGAGGAAATCCTTCATCAAAAATTACTAACTTATGGACAGAATAGATATCGCAGAATTCGAAAAATATTTTATATTTGTACTTCAAAAAATAGTTTCAAGACATTTAGCTAATATTGTATATCTTGTCCAAAAAATACTCAACGGGCATAACCTGGAATCACCAACTCTTGCATTCATTTCAACTGCGGTAATAGATATTGTTACGGGCTACTGGGTATTAAAATGAATTAAACAATTCCTTAATCAAAGATACTAATATTTATTAACAAAACTGATAAGAAGGATACAATTAAACTATTACAATTAAATTATTAAACTAATATAAATTTATAATGACAATATTCTAAATATTATAATCTAGGCCTATCTCCTATTTAATTATTACAATAATATAAGATATTACTAATTCTAGATAGCTTAACTAGTTACAATAGTTTCTATGAATATTATAAAATTACACTACAATTTATAACTAGCCGCTAATCCCCCGCTTCCGCCTTCCTTTGTGCGGCCGTAACAATATGTATGTATTGTATATATTTGTACAACTCATTCTTGGAATTATATAAATTCATGAACAATATATACAACGAATTATAATTTAACTGAGGGAATATTAGAATTTCTAAGGCAAGAGTTTAAAAATATATTAAATCAGGTCAAAGGTCATTAATAAAACAACAAAAATTATTGAAGGAGGTCCTAACATGACAGACAACACCACGTATCGACAAATGCAAAGCCAACCAGCACAATAAAATTCAATCACATAACCTCACATATAATAATAAATAATTTAGTAAAAGTGAAGAGAAAAATAAAATATTTTTTATATTAGTATTTTAAATACGTAATGAAGGGGAGCGGAGTGGCTCAGTGGTGGAAATCCTGGTTCAAATTCCGCTAGTGGAAGACTTTTATTAAACTGTTAGCAGCCGGAGATGGATCTAATGGGATCAAGGACCCTCTTGGGTCTTAAAAAAAGTGGGTACCAAAAATAAGGAGGGGGAATCTGGCGGTGGAGCATGATCTAGGACAAATCACTTCCCTGCACAGCGGTTGTCCATGAAACAGAATAGTCTCTACCATTGCTGAATCCTAGACCCGTTCACGAGTCTTAGTGGTACAGGGTTTTTTTCTTCTTGGAATTGTATAAATTAATTAACTATGCATGCAAAAATTATAATTTAAAAGAGGGAAAATTAGTATTTCCAAGACAATACTTTAAAAAAATGAAATCTGTTCAAAGATTACTAATAAAACAACAAAAATTATTCATGCCTCAACAAGCCAAATTCAAAGCTAACCAAGACAAATTATGTAAACTCACATAAACCCAATATTTTTCCTCTATAATAAAAGTGAAGAACAAATTCGTATTATTTTATATAATGAAGAGGCCCAGACTCGCTAAGCGGGTTGTCGCTCCAATCGTGATGATAATGTTATTTTAGGAGAAGCAGACAACTGTTTTGACAACTAAAATGAGAGTTTCAAGTGTAAAATAGTAACTACCTCCGCTCATAGAAACTAAACAACTCCCAGTTGTCTATCCAATTGGCATGATTAATTACTACTTTTTTTATGAATAAAAATGAAATGTTCTTTTTTTTTTTTACTTACTACAATTTCATTGTCAACTCCTCATTCGTTTTCAAATTTGAAATTTATCCAATTTCATTGTATATAATAAATGTTAAATTGTATGGAGAAAGTAATCCTCGATTTCCCTAAGTTCTCCTTCAGGATAAATGTCATGTATAGAACCAACCTCTACACCCTGAGATAACGCGGGAATCCTCTTGTAAGAAGTAACTGTACCTGATTATTTGATGAGGCAAGATATAATATTCAATAGATATACACTGACAGTGCATTATTCCCATCTCAGTTATTAAATCTCAAGCTTTTTTTTATTTTTATTATTACGAAATATCAGACAATCCTAGAAAACTTAACGTTTTAGTTTATTATTTAACCCTGTATATATTTATATATTTAAATGGAAAATAAAAGTAATTGAACTTGAACTTGGCTTAGTTTTTAGCAGAGAATTAAGAAGCTTTAGGATTGCAAATTCAGCCCTACTCCACCCACCTATATATTATGATGAACCAAGCGATCGGAAAGAATATTGATTCTAGTTTTATTAGAATATACTTTAGTTGATTAATGATTGATCAATTTTAATAGCTTAGACATCATTTAAAACTTGTTTTATTACTTTCAGTTCTTGAGATTTCGTCTTATTCTCGTTAAACCGTCTTTTACTGATATCTTGAGATTATATTGTTCTCATAATCATGGCATAAACTGTTAAGGCCGGATAGTTTGATGGTCTTATAAAAGATTATTTGTTTTAATCAGGAAAATTAAATAAATATTTTGTAAAAGAACATTTTCTTATTTCTATTTTCCTTTTTCTTTTTTGGAAACGATATAATTTAAAAGTTTATTTCATAATTGTTTAGAATAATTTAATTAGTAGGCAATAGGAAATAGTTGTATTTTTAGTAATAAGTTTAAAAAACACATCTTATAAAAGTGAAAAAAGAAAAAAAAACACATGACAAAAGTGGAGTCGATCCGCTTTTGTTTACTCCGTCTATATCAATCCAGACAGTGTTGGCACGAGCTTCTTAAAGTGCACATTGTAGCAGAGTTGTTTTTGTGGACTTAAAGAGATACTAAGTCGCTTCCCACCTGCAGGTAGAATTAGTTAAAAATTGACCACATCGAATTGACCTAGACTATCGTCTCAACATCTTCGCTCGCTATGCCAACAAAAATCCTCTGACGTCTCAGCATCGTCGACGCCCTGCCGACGACAATCTGTTTCGACAGACAGATAAGAAAGTTTTTGATTTGTTTTACAACATTTCAACTGCTACACATTTATTTGCAATCGAAAAACATTTTATTTGGAATTAAAATAGGGTTAGATTTATCATCGTAAGAGAAAATTATAAATTGTTTATTTTTTCTGATTAGTTAGCTGTAATTTATCATTTAGTTAACATAAGTAATTTTATTTGCCATTATAAACACCTTTAAATTCAATTAACTAAATTTAATTCAATCAATCATTTTTTTAATTATCGACAGTATTATTTTTTTTAATTTATAAGATGATTTATGTTATTAATTTAATCAAAGGTTACAATCAAATGTCATGCGATCTGGAGTTTTGAATCAGAAATTTTATATTTCCCTTATACATTTCGGAGTTCTTATCGAAAGGTCCAACTATTTCGCAGGAGCTCAAACATTAACAGTGAAAATACAGGCTTTTTGTGATTTATATGAAATAACACACTATCAATATAAAATTTACACTTGTACGACGTTAACTCATAAATTGATATTTTCAGGGAATAAGTTTCCTTCCTATTCTGATCCTTTTATTTTTGCTTTTTTAAATAAGTTTTTCTCACTTTAAAATACATTTTTTCTGTCAAGTTGAAATTGTTAATAACCTGTCATGGCGACACATATACATCGGTTTGTATAGGAATTTTTTTTGGATACAACATTTTTAGGAACTTAATAAAACCAGTCAGGATCAATACTCTTATAACTTCCAAAAGGAAAAGTGGTTTGATGTCCACATCTAAACCCTTGAAATCCGACCAATCCCGTACACCAAACGAAAAGAGGCTGAGAAGAACAGTCTTCCTCCTTGGGAAAACTACCAAATCTTTTTAAAAATTACTTTATGGTAATCAGGAAACCATAACGCTTCAGTGCAAAGTAGTAGTTTCAATGGGCAAAACTTTATTTTTGATTTATTTTGTAATTTAGCTAAATTATCGTATTTGGTACACAAGTACCTGTATATAAATATATATATACATAGTTCGTACAACAAACAAAACCCAAGTGAAAGCACATCTTGTGGATTTCACACATGTCTTGAACTTGAGGTCAGTGCGGTGTCCTACCTATCTTCGCCCGAAGAACCTAGTGAAAGGAAGAGAAATTCTAGCTATCGGAAACTCCTTCTTTAAACAAATATTTTATTTTATTTTTTTTATATTATTGTTCACATTTTATTATACATTTCTTTATTTTTGAGAGAAATTAAAAAAACTTTCTCTACATACTTTAATTTACGCCTTTAAATACAAAAGCAAAAGCTCAATAAGAGGCATAAAGTAGTTATAAGGACTTAAAATGGCCGCAAATTCCAAACGAGTAGTTTTAAGTCTCTAATTATCAAAACAAGTAATAATAAACTATTAATTTGTACCTTTATGTAAAAATTGTTAATAAATCTCATACCTGTCGGTAACTATTTCTAAGGAGAGTTAGTGATATTAGACAAAGTTTTAAGCTTCATTTGTTTATTAACAAAGGCGATAGAAAAATACTTTACGAATTCAATCAGTAATAGAATTCGGTAGGCATGATCTACAGTTGTTATGTAAGATTTTTTTTATTTCAGAATACATTACTTAATTTTTACAATTCAGAAATATTCCGTGATCCATGCAGAAATTTATTTAGAAGCCATTTCATAGAATTGTGTTCTTGAAAATTAGCAACAAAAAATATACCCTTTCTACAATAGGGACTTCCTCAATAGAAAACGACTATCAATTAAACCCGCCATTTGGGATTTTTTCAGTTTGTTTGTTTATTCATTTAACGTCACTTTATGCTGCTACGGCTTGCCCGACTAGGCTTAATTAGAATAGGAATCTTTAACGAGTAACCGACTTCGTACAGGCTCAAGACAATATTTCATGCCCCATCGGAAGGACGGCATAATCAAGGATTTTTTCCACCAATCAACACTGACTCTGCAACCCAGTACGGGTCTTGGCCGCATCAAGGCGTCGCCTCCCGTCTTCTCTGTCCTGTGCCAAGGTCCTCCAAGACCTGGATCCGACAATGCTACCTGCATCCTTCTCGACCTCGTCTGCCCATCTTAATCGTGGCCGTCCACGTCTCCTTTTTCCGTCAACGTTCCCAAATAGCAGTCTCTTATGAGTAGCGTTGTCCTGCACTCTGGCCACATGCCCAGCCCATCCAAGCCTAGCTATTCTTATATACTGAACCACGTCCAGCTCCTGATACATCCGATATATCTCTGCATTCTACCTGAGTCTAAATTGATCGCCAACTCTTACTGCTCCAAAAATCCTTCTTAATATTTTTCTATCAAAGAGCAGTAAACTGTTGGCATCTGCCATGGACAGAGGCCAGGTTTCCGATCCGTAAGTTAAAACAGGCCTAATAATTGTCTTGTAAAGTATCACCTTGGCTCTTCTTGATATCAGATGACTTCTTTTTTTTTTTTTTTATTTGATTATTTTATTCAGTTGTACAACTGTAATACATACATCTAGTACAACTGCTGTAAGAGTAAATAATAAAGTTCTATAATAGAAGGTCCCGAGGCCATCTTCTCTTCAGACGCCTAGGAGGATTGTCCGGGATGGAATTGGATGCCAGGATGGAAACTAGTGGGTTTGGATGGGTTTGAAGTTTATTGTGGAATGATAGGTATCTGGAATGGGCTAAATCGGTAACATATGGAACGTTAAGGTCATTATAGATGGTTTTATTTGTGACAAAATAAGGAGCGTTTAGGATTTTGCGAAGGATTTTGGATTGCAAGGATTGGATACGAGAGGAATTCGATGGTTTGGTGGAGCCCCATAGTTCAATTCCATAAGTCCATATAGGCCTTATAACAGTCTCATAAATAAGTCTTTTGTAATTGATCTGAAGCTTTGAGCGTTTATCTAGTATGTGTTGAAGTAGTCGGAAGCGTCTAGCTGTTTCTTGTCTTTTCAGTCTTGTGTGAGGGTTCCAAGTAAGACGCTTGTCTAAGTTGAGTCCCAGGTAGCGAATCTGTTCAACAGGGATAAGTGGAGTACTATTAAAGAATACAGTAGGACAGGAAGTCATGGGTCTTCGACGAAGGGTAAAGGTAATTTGATGGGACTTGCTGGGATTGATTTTAATTCTCCAATTCCGACACCATTCTTCGAGGCTTGATAGGTGTAATTGAAGGGATTGGGATGCAATATATGGGTCGTTATTAACTGATAACACACATGTGTCATCAGCATACGTGGAGATGAAGGTGTTAGGATGGGTTGGAATGTCAGCTGTATATACTGTGTAAAGGATAGGACCGAGGATGCTACCTTGAGGAACGCCAGATGACTTCTTAAAATTTTTTTCATCCCAAGAAACACTTATTAGCGGTCAAAATTCTTCTTTGAACTTCTGCTCCAGTTGAGTTACCACTTTGGCCAAAGAGCCAAGGTAGACAAAACTGCTGACACTTTCAAAAGTGTAGGTGCCAAACGTGATAGAGGGTACTGATTGCCTTGAAGGGCTAGCAAGCATATATTTAGTCTTTGTCTTAATCATTTGTAGACCCATTCGCCGTCCAGCTTTCTCCAAAGCAAGAAACGCTTGCAGTAAATCCCTCTGTGTTCTTCCTACTATATCTATGTCATCCGCGTAGGCCATTATTTTGATGGGCTTAGTCAGAATCGTCCCAGTGACTTGTATTTCCTGAGTCTCTTATGACCTTTCCAAGTGCGAAATTGAATAACAGGCACGAGAGTCCATCCCCTTGTCTCAGACCCCTAGATATCAAATATACTCGTAATTTTACCTAATGCTCGTCTTGAACAATAAACCCTTAAAAGACCGCCATCAACAAATCCTCTAAAGGAAAAATAAAAAGTAGCTAAAAGCCACTGACCAAAAGATATCTTTTAAATCCCAAAAAGAGGTTTCACAACATGCCAAATATGGAAGAAAATTCCATTTTGTTTACAAAAACCTAATTTTGTCAACATATTTTGCTATTGTAAACTATTCAAATAACTACTCAACAGGTGGTAAATTTATATTTTAGTCACGTTGAAAAATGTAAAAAGGGAGCAGAGTGGCTCAGTGATAGAGTGCTGAGTTGCCCTACTGAAGGTCCTGGGTAGAAATCCTGCTCGGTAGACTTTTATTTAATCTGTTAGAGGCCGGGAGAAGGATGTTATGTGACCCTCCTGGGACTCACCCAGCCTCCAAAAAGTGGGTATCCAAAATAAGGGGAGGGGAATCAACGTTACAAACAGTTAAATATCCAGTTTGAAAATAATAACTAGATTTATGTGGCCAAAACAAAAAATCAAATCTGACATGACTGTCTATCAAGTCTAGACAAATCAAACACTGAAAGGGGGCTAGTTTTGCTTTGTTGAGCTTGAGCTCAATCCCTAAGCCAAAGCGTACCATTCAGATATTTTTGTATTTACACAAATTATAGATTAATATATTTTCATTTTATATATTTAATAGTTTCTTTACAGAATAGTAGTAAAAGATATACACAATTCTCTTATTAAACATGGCTTACTGTGCTACTGTTCTATTTGTGAAGCTTCAGAAATAACAAACAGTTCAATAATAGGCTGTGTATCATTATTGTCTGCTACTGCTTGTGCTGATCTTTTGAATATACTTCATTAAAAATAAAAACTATCGTTATATATAATTACGTGGAGAAGCAGAAAAATATAATAAGAAACTAGGATCTTAAAAAGTATGCATTTCATGACAGTCTTCATTCCAAGCTTTACATTCACAATCTAAAAGTTTAAAAATACTTAAATATATTATTCAATTGGGAGCATGAGTGCCGGGTTTCAAACAAAAATATTAGTTACAACTATCATATCACAGAGTATGCCACTGTATTTAGCTTAATCTGATAGTACTTCTGTGTTTAAATTTAAATTAACAGCTGACAAAGTTTCTAGTAATCCACAGGTGATGAGGCTAGTTACTGAGCCTTCATAAAACCCCCTGCATGTGTGCTTGGCATTTGATTTGCTTAAGCTTGCCTAAAGTGTGATTCTTCTAGATCAGCTTTTAATATATTATGTGGTTATAATATATTTTTAGGATCCATCTATTAAAAATAGATCATGTCATAGTTAATTAGTTTTTTTTTTACATAGTGAATTCAATGAAATAATAATGCAGTTATTTTCACTTAGTTGTATTTTTTTTTTTAAATATTAAATAAATTAATTTCTTCTATCTCTGCCTCCTTTTGTGATTTTCAGCATGGAGGTAAATTAATTAACCTGTTTTACATAATCAAGAGGCATTTTTTTTTTAAATCCTTTCAATGCATTGTTATCAATAAATTCAGGATTAGGACTACTATATAGTTACTTTTGTGATTGGTCGTTACGATAATGGTATAATACCCATTCTACAAAATTACATTAATGTTAAATAATGGTTATCGTAATTAAAATTTTGTTTGCCCAACACTGATAATAGCTAGAGGTTGTTAAAGCCGATAACATCTCTGGAAGAAGATAAACATCAAAAGTAAAATTTAATTTAAATAAATGGAATTAATTTTAACTTTATTGAAAGAATGAATTTTACATATTTTCTATTGAGATCTATATTACATATCCAGGTAAAATTTTAAAATCTGTTTTTTCTTAAATCGGACACTTAGCAGAGATTAAGTTCTATATTAGTTCAAACATATTTTTTCTGGTAGATCACTTTTTGTACTATCTAGTGGTATGTCATATTCCTAAAATGTACAGTCCCCACTGGATGTATCCATGGCAACCACTGAGAAAAAATGTCAACTTCTGTGCCTATCTATTGGATTAGTACATTACAATAATCTGGCAGCACTATTGGGCACACATAAATGATTTGTTCTCTGCTCTCAAACAAATTTTGATACCTAAAAAGAGCACGGCAGTATCACAACATTATTTTCTTAACATCTATCAGCAAGATAATGAAAATATTCCACGGTATGTTGCATCTCTATAAAAAGATATTGACGACTGTGAGTTCAATGTTCCATTTACTTGTGTGAAATCTCTCTTCATTAAGGATATTCTCCTTTTTGCACAATTTATTAGAGGACTTAAGAATAATTGGATCCGAGAACAATTGCTACAATCAAATGAAACTTCATTCAAGAAAATTGTGAAGAAAGCAACATCTCTTGAAGCTTCCCAGATTTAATGTAAGGAATTAGCAGCAGCGTCGACTAGCTTCTAGTCCTCAGTTTGAGACCCTGAATATTCACAAAACGTCCATTCCCCTACATACCACAACCGCCCAAGGTCACGTGAATCTTACAAATCATACAATAAGTCAAACTCAGGAGTTAGATTTAACATTATGTCAATTTACAATCTTTAGGTTTAGATAATTGTTGCTTATGTTGTGGTAGAAACGACCACATATCACCTGATTGTATTCTTGATAGATTCAAATTAAAATGTAAATTTTGCTACAAAACTGGTTACGTCTGTAAAGTATGTATTCAAACTATGGTAAATAAAAACAACAATTATACAAATTCAATTCAAAATCAAAATTCAAATTTTCAACACGAACCCTGTACTTCTTCATTCACATACGGTATTGACAAAATTGATTCTTTACATATTCAAGATTGTGAAATTATTTATCTGTATGAAATTAATACCAACAGTGATAAACATGATTACTGTTCTCTTGAATGGAGCACAAAAAACATTTGAGGTGGATTCAAGTGCTAAGTATTCATTTCTTTCTGATAATGAATTTAATATGCTCAGCCTAAACATTCCTATTCAACATCATCCTTAGCTTTCAGATCATACATTGGGAGCATTGTCAAACCACTTGGAAAAGTTACTCTAAATATTCATTATGAAGGTAAACAAAGAACAGGTGACTTACATATCGTGCCTGACGGTCAAGATGCACTACTTGTTAGACACTGGATAAGTGGACTTGGAATTGAATTTCAATGCATTGATAAGAAAACTGCGAGTAACCCTACTTATTCTTGTCTACACATAAAATTCATTCTATTGAAGATATTTTTTAAAACTTTTTGAGGAAAAAATTGGTTTTGTTCCAGATTTCCAAGTACATTTACAATTACGCCCTAACATAAAACCAGTATTTCCTAAAGAACGAACTATTCCTTATGCACTTCAGGAAAAAGTAGATAAAGAACTTGATTCATTAGAAGCTGAAGGTATTATTACACTTAGGACCAATAAGACCAACCTTAGCCGGTATGCCTCAGGGATCAATATTTGCACCGCTATTGTACATAACATATACATTCGACATTCCACAAAGTCCTAACACACTGATCGCAACCTAAACTGACGACACTGCCATGATCACCAAACATCAATACGCGACACAGGCCTCACAAAACTTACAACATAATCTACAAAAGTTGAATGAGTGGTGCTAACTATGGAAAATTAGACTGAAACATGAAAAGTCACAACACATCACTTTTACTCTTAGACGAGAAACATGCCCTCCGATTTACTTTAATAACTCAACCATCCCACAGACAGACAAAGTACAATCCCTGGGACTAACATTTGATAGGAGAATGACATGGGAACCTCATATTAAAAAAAAAAAATACCAATCACCAAATCTTAAACTGAACTTAATATATTCTCTATTCAGGAAAAACTCCAAATTAGAAACAAGACAAAAATTAAACACGTACACTTACTTACTACAAACTTTCAGAAAAGGACTACAAACTTTCAATAAAAAGTACTCAGATTTGTTACAAAAGCACCCTGGTATGTCAATTACAATAGGTACTCTACATACCACCAATCTGGCACTTTTGCGAAATTCTCAAGAAACTGGGAACTAGTCATTATCTTGTGAAACTTTATTCTGGAAGAATTATCAAACAACATATTAATCAATTTTGTTCTTCATTAGTTCAGAAGAAGACAGTGACATTTGCTCCAACACCTCCAGAACTCTATCGTGTACCTCAAGTTCCTCAATCTGAGACTAGTGTTCAATCTCCTGCTCAACAAAGTCCACTTCCACTACATTACTTTCGTCCTGTCCTTACTCTATTGAACCTTTTGGGGATCCTTTCCTAGACTGGGCGTCTTGTGAGTGATTTCTTATTAGGAGGGGAGACTGTCATATTCCTAAAATATACAGTCCGCACTGAATGTATCCATGACAACCACTGAAAACACCTGGCCAGAAGATTCCAACTGTTGTTATTAATAGATTTTTCTTCAGTTACTTATGACTTTTCCTTCATGTTCGTATTAAAATTTTATGATTATTATTAATTTAATATACAGTTCAAAGTATCTATTGTTCTTTTTATTTTATAATATGGTATGACTGATATTTGAGTGCAGGAGGTTTCTTTGGATACAACTATTAAAATTTCGGTATCTGTTCAAGTCGGCTGTCACTTCAAGTTAAGTTACAACAAGTTTTAACTGTTTATTTGTTTCATTTTTAATATTTTCCAAAAATACAAGTTATCGTGAGCTTTAGTGTAAAAAAATAGAATATAACTCAAGAGTAATGACTATATTTTGGTAAGCATTTCATCAAGAAATAAAAGTTTCAACTAATATTTCGAAGTATACACATTTTCATAATTATATTTTATTTTCCATACTAAAAAAAGTCATGATAACTTGTATTTTTAGAAAATATTAAAAGGGAAACGAATGAAAAGTTAAAACTTGTTCCGACACAACTCGAAGAGATAACCAGCGGAATAATTACCAACATTTTTAACTTGTATCCCACAAAAGTATACAATAATTTTTTTATTTGTCCATAAAACCTGTAGGCTATAATACATAAATGGAATATTTCTAACCATTATGCTTGTTGTTTAATACAAAATAAAAATGGAATTTTGCCCCGATAAAATCAATATCCTATTTGATTATTTAAAACATTTTAAATAAAAATTAAGCTCAAAGCATCTGAAAGTGCTTGCTCATCTTTCTTGAAAATTTTAATTAAATATTTCATATATATTTATCTAACTGTCTCTTTGCATCACAAAAGGTATAGCAAGTAGATTTGCTGTTTAGCCACTATGCCAATATATCATTATAACCAACACCATTATAGGTAATATCAAGAAAATGTTTGCCAAAAAACTATTATTCAAGAATTTAATCTTCCAGAGAATTGTTACCGTTCATTTTCTATAAAAATTATTATAGATTATTTACTTCAGGAAATAAAGGCAAGGATGATAAAGGCTAAAGATCTTTTGAAAAAATTTGACACTTACAGATTTTTATTGAAAAAAAATTGTTTTCATAGTTGCTTAAATTAAAATTTGCTTATTGAGAACTTGATTTTCCAGAAGTGATAGTATAATTAAGTCCTTGTATTAAATTTATAACCAAGTATTTTACCTTATTGATTTCATTTTTTAACTCAACTTTTTATGATTTCTTCATGGTACAAGAACATGAATTGAGGTGTGAAGATGCAAAAGGGGGTAAATCCATATTTTATCATTTTTAATTTGTTTAATGTTTTCTCACAAATTTAGCATCCCCTATACGGTGATACATGGTTCACCATTCAAAATATGCTAAATCCAATCTAATTTTTCCAAAAATTATTGTCTCCAATAAATAATCACCTGAATTATGCATATTTTTTGTGTTTCCTGAAAAATTTTCAAATTTGGATTTATCCCCTTTTGCATCTCCATGCCTCAATTATTTCATGATTTCAAGTTTGTCTTTTTCACTGATTTTATAGTATGAGTATTTTTAATATTCAATATAAAGTATTTTCTGTGTTGACAATTAAAGAAGAATAACATACTTGATTATTCTCAGAAATAATATTGATAAGGATTTACCAAGCTTAAGGTATGTTACTCTTATGATAAATCTCGATAGCCATAATAAAATGAATAATTCACCTTAAAGAATTCTTAATATGACAATGCAAAATAAATTATTAAATTCAAATGATATCCTTTTCCTTCTCAAAACCTTTTTAAAACCTTCTTATATATATTATAAACTATTTAATGACTAATTGAGTATTAAAATGGAAATAAAAATTTTTTTATATCACAAAATTCAAATGTCTTACTCAGGATTGAAAGAAATTTAGGTGATTCGAAATAATGGTTTAAATCTGGCAATATCCATGTGTTGAAGAAATGTGTAATATTCGCAGATATTGTTGAATTATCCAAATAAATGTCTGAAAATTCACCGAGTTGAAATCTTTCCCACTTGGTTCGACAAGAATGAAGGTTGTGCTCATCTTTAATTGTGTAAGCTATCTCAGCCGAGTTACTTTTGCTCCTTATGGTGACTGGTCCAAAATCACTGCCATTTATTCTGAAATTAAAATAAAATGTTGCTGAACTAATTTTATTTAAGATTTAAAATGTTATTAATAAACTTCAGATTCTAAATGAATTGACTTATAGATAAAAATAATATATTGTCACTTAATATGTGGCTATTAGTGAATTAAAAAATACCACTAATATGCTATAATCTAAAAACTATGCACTAAACACTATTTATTTATTGTTTTTAACTATTATCGTTAATAACAATAAATAAATAAGGAATCAAAAAAGGAGGGACACCTGATAATTTAGAAAAAATCCAACACAGTGGTGGTAAAAATGAAAAAGTAAACAAATAAGTATATACAGAAAACACAATTTAGAAATATTTTTGCATACTCCTGTAAAACTTATCTTGTGAGATGGCACAGCTTAATGACTGATGATGATACACTAAGTTTTCATAATTAAATAATTTAAATTAAAACCGAATGTGACTAAAAGAATGTAAATAAACATAAACAGGTCATGAAAGAAATACTTTATGTTAAAGCAAAACCTAAAAGGTTTATCGATGTCAACATTCTCTCTGATTCGGGCAAAACCTTTTTATTATAACTTTTCTCATAATTTTTATTATATAAGTGCATAATATTAATAAAAGGATAACCTAACCTGATGGTTAAACCGATTTTTTTTTTTAATACAACTAATTACCTTTATTTTTAAATATAGTCAGCAGTCATAACAGTAAATATAAAACACAACCTACGCAATTTTTTTCCTTATATTATTAATCCATTACTTATAATATTGTCATATTATAAATATTTTTATAAAAAAATATTGAATGTATTATAACTAACTAGCGACCCACCCCCAGCTTTGCTTGTTGCCTACATGATTTGTCTGTGTAATGTATTTTTTTTTTATTAAGTACCAGCCACTAAGTACCACGTGAATATCATTGGTTAGGCTTCTTTGGGAGTCTTGATTTTCTTTCTTCCCATCTCAGCTAATGCACTTTATTATATAGAAATTATAAAAATAAAAACAAATATTTCTTTATATATGAATTTATTATCTTGCACATTAGATAATTGCAGGGGATTAGGCAAGCAGCGTCTTCGGTGAAACCCATCAATATTCCAACCCATTTACCCAAAACCTCGACAAATTATATACCTAAACCTTCCTGGTGAATCACTCTATCTATTGGTGAAAATCGCATGAAAATCCGTGCAATAGTTATTGAGTTTACCGCGAACAAACGTGGCCGATGACTTTGTTTTATAATATGCATAAAAGATATTACAACAATAAAAAAATAAATCACAGAATATTACTATGTATTATTTTACCTGCACAAAAGAACAATATACTCAATTAATTTCTTTTTGTTTTCTATTTGAAAATCTCAGTGCAAGAAGGTAAACGAAGGAAATCCACATCTTTGAAACTAATGACTGTTTGTGCAATATACGACTACATTCCTCTACACTACTTTTATATCGGTATTTATTAAGTAAGTTGGATTGTATTAATTAGAAATATAGATACTAATAAAGCGAAGAATCACAAATTAATACACCATGATTATAAACTAAGTTGAAAAACTGTTCATAAAATTAATAATCTTGCTGGATTCATATTGCATCAGTTGTATACTAAAGGTTAACTTAAAATTAATTTTAGGATATTATTAATTTTTAGTGTATATTGAGGAGGACTTAAAAAAATTGAAGAAAATGAAAAGAAAAAAAATTATTAAAATTGTTTTTATTCTAATTTTAAGTTTATTGTTGATTCTATAAAAATCTCAATCAGTTGTTAATAGGATTGTTTTATATCCTTGTTATAGTTATAGTTATAAGATATAGTTGATAGATTTAGTGGAACTGGGGATTATTTTAATCAATCATTAGATTGACAAAAGGACTACAATAGTCTGTAGCAATGATGAAATTGCTTCTAAATGTGTCACAAATTATCATAATTGGTTGTTGTTTCAAAGCAAAATGGCTTGAAAATTTCCTATTTATGATATCTCTAATGAAGAGAATTATTATTCAAGATAACATTTCTATAATGGGAATGAACCTTTTAAATAAAAATTAATCAATTCAAAAATAGATGTGATACACTCACCCAATAGATATACGAAGATTGTTGTAGATAATCTTATTACATTTGCAAGTATAGTAAAAATATCCTCTAGATAAAACAATAAAAGTAACAAAAAAAATCTTAATTTAAAATTATATCTATTATTTAAAATTATATCTATATATTAAGGTAAGTAAATGATGCCTGATATTAGGAATTTGTCATTTTTTAAAGCTAAACTTTAAATATTTCTTAAGAGCTATAAAATGTTTTAAAGAAATGAAAATGATGACAAATTACTAAAATATTATATATATATAGTATCTCAAATAAATAAATTTATTTGTTTTATATAATTTAAGATCATAAAATTTTGTTTTGAAAGGGCTAAACATGTAGATCTTATAATGTGAAGAATTCTTCTATTATCACAAAAACATTTGTACATAATGCTCTATGTTTTTATCTTTAACTAGTTTTGCAAAAAAAAAATATTTACCTGATATTTGCAATTATCAACTTGAAATCTCCTAATCCAAAAGTTCCTGATACTCTTGTATCTCCATTTCTCGTTTCTAAAATAACATCAGATAGTCTTTTCAAAGTGCTTATGTCACCCAATTGAACACCGGTGATGCTCGTTGTCCCATTTAACATTCCATAAAAATCCATAATGGGTAAATTAGTCGAGTTGGATTCTCTGTAACCAAGACTGAAATAATCTAGTAGCATGTCTGTCTGCTCGTTCCATATTTGTTTTTCTGCTGTGCAGTAAACAACCAAAAATATCACAAGATATATCTTCATCCTGTCAGGCTCTTGATGTCATGGATAGAGGTACAGGAATGAAAGCTTTTATAGATAAACACTGCTTCTCAATTGGAAAATGATAGCTACTGGATAATAGAATGAATCACTGCAACTTTCTTAGGACCAACATTCCTAGAAAAAAAGTGAATTATAATCTATTATGAAATTTTTTAATAAAAGAATTTGATAAAAAGTTTAAATATATTTTTTTCAATAGCCCCTTTTCATTATAACTTATATTGAAAAGCATCTTAAATAATTTTTCTTATGCTGAATCACAGATACATTTAAAGGTTTATTTTTTCTATTTCTCTTATTGTGTGGCAAAGGTAATAAACTCATTAAATGATATATCAATATCATTAATAGAATATCATTTGAAAAAATAATAAGATTTTATTGTTTTCAGAAGTGTGCATTGTTTGTTGCATTTTACAATATGCCTTGTACATACTAATAAATTAAAGTTTTTATAAAAATTATTATATGGACATTTTTTCTAAATAATAAATTAAGATCAATTTTATTTCTGAGATTCGGCTGCTTTATTTGATATGTTTATTTGTTTAAAAACTACTTTTAAGGTTTATAACACAAAACTAGAATTATTTATTCTAAAGTTGTTTTCAACTTTCTTTAAATGATGATTTATTCCAATTCAATCTATTTTCTTTTCTTCAGGATCCTAAATTATAGGGATACTTTAACATCATTCTTATCAGCCTGACAAGCTTTTTAAAGACAAAATTCATAGTCACGTTTCAAGAGATTTAAAAATTATGCCAATCCTTTCCCCTTTTTTCAAATCAAGAAATTATATTGATATTTTCTTAGCCAACTGCAATAAAAATATTCTCTAAAAAAATTAATAGGAAAATAAGTAGTATGAAAAAGTACATTAACTAAAGGTTTGAATAATCACAGAAAATTGAGAACATCATTATTCTGTGTGAATAACAAAGTGAGTATTGATTCAACTAGGCTGATTTGTTTCACCACCATTGTTATCCATAACAATGTTTTGGCTTGATTACGGAATCATCAAATATATTTTAATGATTTTGTAGATATAATTTGACCATTTAGAAATTATTACAAGAGTGATTAAATACATAACATAGATTTCTAACCTAAATAATATATAAATTAAAATATCAGTAATGAAATAGGATTTGGGATTATGAATTCTAATATTTTCATTGTAAAAAAGCTTTAGCAGTGATATTAATGATAACTGATTTACTATCATTACTATAGGCAAAATTTTTCTGTTTTTTAAATGTTGTTTTATATTTTACTGTTATCTCCTTATAAATCTTTAGAATAATAACATGGTGTAATGAAATTTGTAGTCAAATCTCACGCTTTTGTTTTATTTTTTTTAACCTCAATTGTTTTTCTTTTAACCACTCAAATTTTTAGGATTAATGTTTTTCCCTCATTATTCACTAAATAAGTCACCTTCTACCAACAATTCTTAATTAATTTAATTTGGAGTAATTTTTTGTGAAGTAATTTTATAGAACAAGTATTGTATTTATATTCTTTTTAAATAATTCATCACATTTTTCTCAAAGTTTCGATAATTTCCTTATCTTCAGGGCAACTTTCTTATCCATTAATAATTAATATAATTTTCATTGTTTTACTCTTTTTGCCTCATTTTTAATTGGTTGTGTTTTTATTGTTAAGGAATATTGCCAACAGACAATATAAATTATTTATGAGCGGTGAGAAAATGGCAAAAAGAGTAAAACAATGAAAATTATATTAATTATTAATGGATAAGAAAGTTGCCCTTAAGATAAGGAAATTACCGAAACATTGAGAAAAATGTACCCCAAATAAACAGACTGTTTTTAGAGCATTTAAATTTTTTTTATTTTAAAGTAATATAAAACACTCTTAAGCCATACATTAGAAAAATGAAAAAATACCTAATGAGAATAAACTGATTACTGAATACATGAAGCATACACTTTTTCTTGTTGTTCCAAACAAATACATTTTTTACATAGAGCACTTTTAACCCTAGATTTTCGGTCTCGAGACCTAGGACAGAAATTACACCGTCCTGATGTGGATTCTAGACTTCCTCTGGCTTCTTCTACCCCTGGCACATCTAAAATTCGGGTGATCGTTTGACGGAGTTCTCGTCTTTAAGTTAGGGTTTCCAATCGCCTTGACATCTGAGGTCTATTCAGATCTAGGGCCAATTTTTTTTTATGAAAGATCTTCGGTCTGTAAATATTTCTTGGTCAGCTAAACAGAGGGGCCAACAGCAAGTTTTGCGACCATAGGAATGGCATAGCTGGTTTAATGTGTCAACACCTCCTTTTGTAGAGTTAAAAAACTTAATAATCTCCAATAGTTCTACTGAATCGTCTTTATCCCCTTTTTCATGCACAGTTGACAGCATTAGCATATTTTTTTCTTTTGTTTTGGGGGGCAGTATGATAGTACGGTAAGGTGTCCACTAAAGCAGAACATTGCCGAATTTGGTTGTCTTTCTTTGATGTTGAGGACTGATGGAGGAATCTCTCTTTTATTTCTTCTTAGTATACCAACATCAGGCATTTTCTTCTCTAAAAGGCTATTTGCTGTCTCTGTGGACAGAAAATTTTACACCGATTGTGCTACACTGGGGTACATCTGTACCCCAAAACTTCGCAAAAAACATCACTATCAACAATTTGAATGCCACACCCATACTGTCTTGTCGAGACATGAAACTACTGTGAATTATAGAACTGCAGCATTATCAGTCGACCGGAAGGAACACTTAATAGAGGCGCTGGGGTACAGGTGTATCCCTAGTAGCATTCCAGGGTTAAGTTCTTGATTTTTTTTTATAAGGAATAGGTTTCCTTCTTTGGTGGGGCCATGTACTCTTCTAAGGATCTTTCTCTCCTAAGTATTCAGTAATGTCTCTTGCTGCTTGGATAGAGTCCATGCCTCCCCACCAAACATGACAACTGGACGAAACACTGTTTTATATACCCTTATTTTGAGGCTTCGGGTATAGCTCTGTTTTGGGACACTTTTCTGAGGTACCAATAACATTTGTTACTGCTCTCAATTCTAGCCTTTATTTCCTGTTCCAGTCTAGATTTCCAGCATCATCTTCTTACAATTGCTTCTAATTAGATATTTCTTGTTTGTATATAAGTTAGAGGGTTAGTTACCAGTTAAAACTAAAAATCGTTGACTTATTCCATAATTTTGAAATTATACACTTCTAAATGATTCTTACAAGAGAGAAAATAATGTTCACAAGTTTTATAGCTCATTTATTTTAATTTATACTTAGCCAAGATTGCGATACAGGACTGGCATTACAGTGGAAACTTTGTGTATAAGATCTCATTTATGTTGTTAGTAGGTGGTTTTTTCTCACTAACAACTGGCAGTAGAAATCCAAATTTACATTTTGTTGATCGGGAAAAAGACCATGATTCTCCATATGGTATATGTCTTACCTTTGATTTTTTTATGAAAAGAATATCAAAATTTTCAGATTGATTGCAAAATGGTGTAGATTCATCAGGACTAAATTAAAAAATTTTAAAAGTACAGTTTGGAAATATTAACTTGAGTAGCAATTGAGCCTTGAAGGTGGTGGGATGTTTCTTGGGTGCATTATTCATGTTTTGTTTTGCTGTTACTACCTTTCTACCCTGAGGATGCCTGAATAGGCGAAATATTGGGCAGATAATTTAATTTTCTGTTTTAGTTTTGAGACTTAAGGGCTTTTCATTGGAATTTGTCCATGTTCTTAAAATATGAATTTAATTTATATAATAATTCTTAATAACGATTGAAGAAATGTAATACATTTTACTAAGAAATCGTTAGAAGTATAATCATGCTTTACTATCTGAACTTGATTATTGCTCAATGTGCTTTTATAATTGCATTTTTATGCTTTCAAGGAAAATTGGTTTTCTTATAATGATATCAATACATATTATACACTTAATACTTATTTAGTTCAGAGGTTCATATTTTTAGCATGTAGACGATTAAAACCTAAAAGACGTTCGATAAAAATGAGCAAAAACTCAAAAGGTGGCATAAATTTAAATTAGAATGCTATAGGAAAAATCTCTGTAAAGTCTCTAAAGAACTTTGTATGTTTTTATAGACATACATCATATACATAAAATGAGTTGTTTGTGAAATGTCTTGGTGCAGAGACAGCAACCTTGTCTCTGTTTCACGAGTCTGTTCGGCCTTTCATGTAAGATGTGCTTCATTGTGCCTTCTTTGATGTGATTTTTCTTTTGGTATATGTTCAGATGATGTCTGAATTAGTGAAACAATGACTAAATAGTTTTTAGTATTTTGAGGAATTAAATTAAAGCTTTGCTTTGGGGATTTTTCTTATTGCATCCTATTTTAAAAGTTGTTCCTTGAGTAATTATTTTCGTTCCTTTAATGATTTTAATGAACTAAAATTAATGTTAAAATGTTTCCTTCTTTTTTGTTTTATTCTGTACTTGCAACGGTTGCATAATTATAAAATGAAGAGTCCTTATTACATTTACCTATAACTTGTAAAATAGTTGAAAATATAACATGAAGGTTTGTTCACTATTCAAGACATGTTATTATGGCTAATTTACACATTTACTGATTCTCAACAAACTATCATTCCATTCTTAAGAATGTTTTTTTAATTGCAGAAAACACAATTCAATTTATGAAAAATATCAATTAAAAAAAAAAAGACTGATGTTTATAAAACATTGATATAATGGTTTTGACTTAAACCATTTGTTTTTTTTTTTGAGAAAACCATAAAAAATGTCAAACCGAATGTTACTTTATTTATCCTCGTAAACATACAACAATACCAAATATACAATTCCTTTAGAAATATTGTTTTAACCCCTCAGATATATACTTTGATAAATTGATTTTTAAGTCACACTGACACAGACCATTTTTGTGACAGTAGTAGATCCCCATTGAAAATTAAAATAATTTTTTTGTTAAATCACAATAATTTGCCTTACCTACTAGATATTTCAAACATAGTTCAATTAAAGCTAAAAAATGTTTATTTCTGTGAAGAAATGATTTTTATATCAAAATAAAAAGTATGAAATTCTGTGATTTTTCGTTATATGTCAAACAAAGGCAAATACATTTTGATGATTAACATTCTTAATGTCCCCTTAATAAGGTAAATTCTCCCATTTTTCTGATTTCCATAATCTCTATACTGATTGAGTGTATAAAATCATATGACTTTTGTAAATAAAAATTAAAAAAAATAATATATGTACATTTGGTTTGTAGAGTTTATAACAAACAAGTAATAAAATATTACATTTGTAATATGTGTTTGATGATTGCTCTACATTTTCGTATAAAATTATTTGAGAATCTACGAAAGTTTTAACATCCAGTTGAAATAGAAAGTCACTGTTTAAGTCATTAAGAAATAATCATAGTATAAATAACCAAAAAGTCTTTTTTAATCTGGGACACTCTATGAATTGCAAAAGTGTAAAATTTCAACAGCATTGTTCTTGATTACTTACCAGACAGAATAATTAAGTTATGAATTAAAAAATAAACAACATTTTATTAATTTATTTTATTACATTTTAATAAGAAATGACAAATTTACAAATAAATATTATATAAAAGTATGTTCTATTAATTAATGTGTTAATTCTGCATTGACCAATTTCTTCATATATTGGATAATAGGTGAGAAACATTGTTGTGGCATATTGCCATATTTCTGACAGTCCATTTGTCGATAATAATATTCTTTAAATATGTTTAATACTTCAATTAATCAACACTTGTTCAAGAAATCATCATTGCTTATTTCAAGAATGAATTGGTCAGTGTGTGGGGTTAATGAAAAATTAACACGCTAATTAGAAGAATGTTATTGTCGAAGCAGACAAATTATAACAGAGTATAAAAATAATTACAATTATGGTCTATTAATTGTGTTAATTCTTCACCAATTTCTTCATAAAATTATATCTACAGTCAACCACACCCATACCAGCAAAATTATCATAATATCTTTTATACTTGATTCGATTGATGGATGATTATTAATATTTCAGTTAAAATATATAACATTTTTTGTACACAATGTATTAATGAAATTATTCACAGACATTAAAATTTATTTATGTTAGCTTTAGAATAACTTCATACTTACCCTGCATCTAAAATATTTTTGTGGGATCAGTCACCTTGACAGCTTCAATAACCATGTCGCTGTTTTATAAGATTATCAGTACTTTTTAAAATTTGAAATACATCCATACTTAAATATTTTTCAATGTAATGAGTAAGTAATCCTTACCTGCATTTATTGCAGTCATGTTTTCAGTATTTAATTTTTTGTGTTTATTGTCAAAGTACTTTTATAATATGTATTTATTCATTTAAAGATTATAAAATTATTTTGATGGTATAGCATATCCTTATTTGATAAATTACTTTACATAATAAGTATAAATACATAATTGGCTAAAATATAATGAAAAGTTTTAGACCTGTTAGTTGCTTCGTTACTCACTAGAACGCTCTCTGTTTCAGAATGGGGATATAGAAAGCAGTTATCCAGTGGGCAGTGACAAAGCTCAAGTCGGTCGTGGGAGCAGTCGCTCTGTAGCTTTCCTACGGAGGTTGTGTCTCGCTGTCTTTAAGATTTTTGTCGTTGCTGTTCTTCTAGTTCTTGTAGTCGGCTCTCTCTGGTACTTCATGGGGCTTACCTTCGTAGTCCAGTTAATCATCGTAGCTTTGGTCGCCTTTCTGGCTGCCGGCAGAGGCTACAGATGGTTCTACGTTGCTTTGATGACACTTCCAAGAGACGTTATGTAAGTAATAGACCACTATTCAATTTATTATTCACTGTTTAAAACTTACTTTTAATCTAATAATCTAAAGCTTTGCATGACTTGTTGTAATTTATCAGAGGTGATTAGGTTATTCACAACAGAAATCTGAAGTTTAATGATAATATTTTGTGTATTTAAAATATTTATTATTCCACTCTAAACACATATCTTGGGTATTTGTCTTTACTCATCCAAGCCTTTAAGTAACTTATATTTTATGTGAAATAATTGAATAAATGTTAATAACCCTCACTTAGTTTTCGAATAAACATTACCATTACATCATTATTTTATGCCAAACATAGCCTTTATACCATTACATAATTCTATTACGATATTATGTGTTTTCTATTATTGATAGCAATAACTTCAAAAGTGCCGGCACAGTTAAAAATCAAGGGCAACCTAGTAACCTTTGCAACGATCGTTTTACAGGTTGTGGATAGTAGGTCTTTGAACTCGCTTGCTTGTAAACAAGCTTTTATAAGTTTGTTTTAAGAAGTCAATTTTATTGGAATGTTTTCTGTCAGCTGATTTATCGAGGTTTATTTTTGTTGTTTTTGATAACTTGACAGGCATGATTCTGATACACTAATTTAAATTTCAGGTAAAGCACTAAATTTAACTGCTGAACTAAATTTATTAGAATTTGTGCACAAATTTAAAGCAGTTTCGTTTGTCTTAATTATGTAATAACATATTTATCGAGTTGAATTTTTCTAATCAGCAGCAATTAATTTCCTAATAACCAAGCGTAAAATTAACTGATATGGTTATGTTGGCGGGTTTTACTGTTATCAAGTGACATGATAAATTAATTTACGCTAAAGAGTACAAAAATGAACTATTTCTTATGACAAACGTTATAATATGAAAATTAATTGATTTAAATATATATAATCTTTTATATTTATAAATATATAATATTATCTGAATGATTTTAATTATATCCTCTTATTAAAAAACACCCCACAAATTTTCATTAAATATACTTTTCTGGTTTAAAATAAAATAAATATCATTGCTTTTTCGTTTTAATTCCGATTAAATGCAGCCGAGATAGGCTTTAATTTAATAGTTATCTTCTTTAATTTAATAGTTATCTTGTTACAATTAGGCTATCTATGCCTGAATATCCGAAATAATTTTTTTTTATTGTAATTTGCATTCATCTTAAATACTAATAACTAGACTAATAATGGCTCGTAAAAAGTACATTATCATAGAAGACCGAGGTATATTTTGAAATAATACTTGTGGGTTCATTATATTGATAAATTTATTTGTTATTGAAAGTATAATATTTCTTTATTAATCACGCAACATTACATGCTGTATGATTAAAGATGTTTTAGCGATCGTTTTCTCTGATTTTTACTATTCGAGTATTGGATTTTTCCGATTATTTTCTCTTGTATATTATTTTAATTTTTCCTAATGCTAATACTAATAATTTTTATTTTCCAATCGACAACCGGCTAGGGTAACAGGCTATTTTAACCACGAAGAAAAAACTATATATATCAATGTCAACAGAATCTGCGAAATTTACCCTGTTTCTTAATCATCAATAGTACACTGATGGAAAAACTAAATAGGCCCGATTAACATAAGTTCTAAGCTTGAGACCTTGAAACTAGAGAAGAGCATGGAATAGGTCATGGTTAAACCATAGGCGTGTAACCCAATCCATTCCTGTGGATTACATTCCAATACAAACGTTGGAAAGTCTTGGTTGCACATGTCATTTTACCTTTTTACTTAAATTAATGTTTGTTGACTTTTTAAATTTAAAAATGATAATATTTAACTGAATTTAATGATTTAACGACAAAATGAAATTGGCATGTATATAATCGATATGCTGTGTCTTTGTTCCTTACTTTTATATATATATATATATATATATATACTCCCCTTAAAAAAAAAAAAAAAAAAGCAAGATTTATTGCATCCAAACTTCTTTCCTTGCTATATTAGAAACTTTATGGAATCAGGGAATAAACTTAAACTGGTAATAAAAAAAAATTAATACATGTGCAGCAGCTCCAGACCGCCGGGAAGGGTTATCACTCTACTCCCAATCTGGTAATGCCTCTAGTGATCTCGTAGTATAGTGCAGGCGCTATAGGTAGTTGAGTATGCAAAATGTGAGGACCGGCAACTATGATCGGATTCTTATACCTGAGACCCCAAATAATAACAAAACACATCTTGCCACTATGAATTACATTTATTGACTACTCGACAAAACCTTATTTATTTTCTATGAATCACACAAATTATATTCGTGGGGTGACACTTTACTTACAAGATACGTTTCAATTACCTCCAGACGTTAAGCACGAAATGAAGAGAGGAATGCATGCCGTCAAGCGAACTCCAGGAACATTCAATGCAGTTGGCTGAGACTTAGCACTAGGACAATCTCAAAATCGATCTTCTGCAGAGACTGGAGGCTTAATTGGCATCACTAAAAATGAAGAAGCAATGCATAGATGATTGCTTTTGTATCCTTTCAAAAATAGCGTTCACTCAATGCTTTCTTCATACCTTGGAATACAATCTGACACTATAGGTGACATTAATAGTCATAATGAATGGACACAATCGAGAATTAATACGGACGAAAAGGATGTTGAAAATATTATTTAATGTTTCAAAGCTTGCAATCCATTTAATAGTAGTGGGAATTGTGTTCTTCGTAATATTTTCACAGGTGAACTTTCTGAAGAATCAACTTCGCGATGCTTACTTAATCTTAAAGAAAATGGGGAGACTCTATTAAATACATACGAAAATGAAAGATTGTTCAAGAAAACTAAGAAATTATCGGATCCTATACAAAAAACTAAATTTTACAACTTTGAAGATACTCCTGCGAGAACAAACCAAAATACTTCCGACAAAAAATTACAAGACGTAACAAACATACAATTTTCCAAAAATCATTCATGGTGTCTTCTCAACGTAGATTTGATACAAAGATATTATGAAGTATTGAATTACTGCAGCTATCTCTTTGATAATGACGGATTTTATAGGAAGTCACCAAAATCACAACTAGTCGTGAAATTCAAAAGAACTATAACGAGTGCGAGCACTCAGCAAGATATTATAAATTTAAATACTTTCAAAATTTATATAGTTGATGGTATGGCACTTGTTCACAAAATTCAGTTAAATAAGTTCAATACTTTTGGTGATTTTTCCGAGGCTTTCTTCAAAAAAATTATGCAATTTTTTACGTTGCCTGACGTGAAGAGAATAGATGTAATATTCGACAGATATGTCGATATTTCTATAAAATTTTTGGAGTCTAAGTTACAGAGGAAAGGCCAAATTATTAGAAATGTCATAATTTCAAGTCATTCTGCTGATTGTACAGATTTTCTTGCAAACATTCAAAATAAATTACAACTTGTTCGATTTCTTTGCACTAATGCTCCAAAATATGCACAAAGAAGACTGCGAGAAGTACATTTGAGGAGGATTCGATGATCCTACTAAATGTTTCAAGTTACAAGGGTCGTTATTTTGTGAGGTACTTGAATTACAATCAAACCACTTAGAAGCTGATTCAAGAATGCTTTGCGGATGTTCCATGCAGTAAGGATTCAATCTGCTCATATTATTATAATCAGCGCTGATACAGATGTATTCATATTGGGAATTTATTTCTGGAAATACTTGGCAAATATCGGGTGTCTTGGTCTATGGTTCGATGTTTCTCATACAAAGAAACATTTTCTAGGATGCCATTCAGCTGCTGAATCACTGAATGAAAGAATATGCAATATTTTGCCAGCATTACATGCTATAAGTGGTTGCGACACTACTAGCAGATTTGGCAGTAAAATGCAATGTTTGAAAGCTGCGCCTGAAGATTTAGTACAACCAGCCCTTATATATTTGGGAAACCTTGACCTAAATAATGAACAATTGAAACAGTTAGAAATAGTTTGCACTTATTTCTTTAAAAAAAAAAAATATTTGCTGATGAACTCAGATATAAACTGATTTCACAAAACATAGGTTTCGGTTTTAATTTGATGAAAGTGATATGCACATCAGGTGCTTTGCTTTTGCATTTATTAAGGGCTACAGTACAAGCATTTATTTGGAAAATCTTATCAAATACAATTACACCCCATCGATTATTGTTTGTACGGTTATGAAAATTGAATGGTGACTTACGTCCACGACAAATGACTAAGCCGCCTTCAATTCAACCTTGTAAATGTACTGTAAATATAAATTTATTAATAAAAAAGATTTTATTACTTTTATTTTTTTCATTTAACAATCCATCCTCACTTTCACCATTAGAAAAAAGTATACATTATTACTGAAATAATCATTAAAATGATCTTATAGATTGTACTCAATACATTTCCTTAACATATAAGAGTAGAGGGGTAAAAAAAAATGGACCAAATATTTCAGCGGCAAGATCCACATTATTAATTTTTGACCTTTTCTTAACTTAAATCCAGTGGTGGAATTCGGTCCTCACATTTTGCATACTCACTTACCTCTAGCGCCCGGTCTAGTATGGCTAGCGAAACAGCAGCTATATTTCATCTATGGCAAATAATATTAAAAACAAAGCATATAATTGATATATCTATAGCAGAATAAAGACCTACTATTAGGAGACAAACAAAATTGCTTCACCAAAGTGACCAACCTTACAAAAAAAAATTTTTTCAACTAATTATAGGTTTTTTTCCCGCAAAAATAAAGTTATTCAAAGTTCAAATCTTTTTCGCCAATAGAACATTTTATTGACTTAGTTACCGGCCATTTATGAAGGTAGAGTGAAATATTCTTAAAAAATAAATATTTGTTTTCATGCTATATAGTATAATCATTCGCTAAGTTTTTCTACAACATTTACTTCATAATGAAATCAGATCACGATAGTCTCGAAGTAGATTATTGGCACGCACACTTTTATTATTATTTTTTTGTTTGTTTATTTATACTAATTTTTAGTCATTATAATAATTGATTGCCTAAAAGTATATTATTCTACAGGGGGCTATAGAATACCCTTATTATCTTCATACATATGTTCTTTATTCAATTATTGTTAAGCGTCCATGAATAGCTTCAATTAGTTGTTTTAATTTTTTTTTCATTTATATACCTCATTTTTCCAACGCCTGGAGCATTAAATTATAGATCTCCAAGGTGAAGGAAGTAGCAGCTAGAACGCTCTGAACTCTTCATTTTATATTTTTCAACTTCTGTCAGTATCTTGCTAAATAAGCATAATCATAAAAATAACATTTCTGTTTGGTTTATATTAATGTTATTATTGTTGTGTCGCGGTTTTTGTTTCTCATAGCTATTGACGTATCAGAGAGTCAGCTTAAACTTTCTCTCATAAGTCGATAGAGTTTGTTTGCATGACTTGGATTATTCTCTTTTATGATATTTCGCTGTTTTCTCTTATTATTATGTTTATCTACCTTAATTCTCTCTGACTTTCATAACATTCTTCATTTATGAAATTCATATATAGGTTTTGGAGTGTGAAGCCTGGCTGTTAATGTTGCAGGATGAATATCTTATGATATTCGAAAATAAGGTATTGTGTAGAAAAAGGATGAAACCACTGAAGAATTTAGGAGATTAAAAAATTGTCGATTTGAATTCTAGAATATGCACCCCTTTTAATATAATTGAATTTATATCCTCGCGAAGGTTGAGATGAGCATAATAAAGAACTATTTAAAAAAAATTGGTAAGTGTTGAGCTGACTAGTAAACGTCTGATGGGTTGACCGAGGCGTAGGTGGGAGGATTGTTTCAATAGCGATCTTAAGGATTTGGGTTTGGGTAGTAGTCGGTGGAATTAATTTTTTACGCTGATGTCAGTGGTATCGGAATCCACCGTACTGGTTCACTAAGCATTATTTTACTTATGAAAATTTTAACGGATTTACTCACTCCTATCGACATTTATTACATAAACATGCCTGATGCATACCCTATATTCGGTAGTGATATATGAGAACTGTTTAGATATTGTCATTACAGTCACCTGTGGCGTGTTATTATCATAAAAACCTTCTATGCCCATGACCGCGGGTTTACACCCCGGCAAGTGGCGTTAGGATTTTTTATAGGCAGTAAATAATCTTTGGTTATGCCGTCCATTGGAGGGGACGTAATATAGCTGTCTCGAGCTAGTGTGGTGTCTGTTACTCATTAAATATCCCTATCCTAATAATATTATCTAGATTGGCAAAAATTAGGACTCCCGCTGTAGAATCTTCCGATGAGCTGTAGCAACACTAAGTCACGTTAAATAAATAAACAACCAATAGTCAGATGTCAAAATGTTACTATCCCCGACTCTTATAATTCGCGTTTTCGACCTCCTTATGCGATTTCTTCCATCATAAAAATAAATAATAGTTTAGTGTCTTGTGGTTTAAATATTAAGTCGTTTCATTAGTAATATTAAGTAGCGTCTATCAAGAGAAATCCTTTTTATGGTTGAATTTTGGGAATTTAGTTTTTATACAAGATTTTTGAAGAGCCATTTTCAGAAAATTGCTCTAATAACAGCTATTAAGGTGAAAAATGTTCCTTTTGTTTTGGCAAATATTAACAACCCTCTCTGTATGCCAGTATCTATGAGGAATTTTTAAAAATTATAATATACAAAACGCAAAACAAATACACGTTGTTTAATATTACAAATTACTATCACGTATGTGTTAATATCGGAGATCTGGAGGGTACCAGTATATATGTTCCGAGTCAGTAGATGTCACTACATTTAATGTGACTTTTCAGACGAATGTAGGTGTGCTACATTTTTTATGAATATATCAGAGCTTAATGATGAATGTTATATTATAGAAACTATATTAGAGAAACGTCAAGTTGTTTATCCTTTGTATAAGACTTGTAGGAAATTAAGTGCTCTGCAAGACTGGTAATCATACATTTCACACTGAATTGAAATGAAAATTAATTTAAAGACGACTCCCCTTTATATTACGAAACCAAGTATCACCTAAAATTTAATGAAAGTGAATCGTTGGGTAAAATCTGTAGTACTTGGTTTCAACCTTTCTGCGATGGCTGAAATTTATATTTCCGTTCTATATTTAGGGTAATTTCGGCCTGTATGATAAAAAAAATTATCTATCTGGTGTATTTATAACTAACTACAAGTCTAGAATGATCTGTTCTTCTCTTCCTTTTTTTAAAATTGACTTGAAGAAATTGTGCAACTGGATTTCGTGTGTTGGTTTCGTTGACACCTAAAAAAATGACCATTTTTGTTTTTATATGAAAGTGCTTTTCCACTTTAAAAACTCTACACTACTCGATGGAGTTACCTTATATGGCTTTATTTATTTTTTTTTATATCCTTTTAAACTTTTTTTTATTCCCAAAGGATTCAAAGAATTTGAAAAAGTTTCTGTCTCTTCTAAAAACTATTAGAGAAGTGATCTATATTTAAATTTTTTCAGGTATCTAATTTTATTTGTTAAGGTTATATACTAAACTTATTTCAGTTTTAGAACAATTTTATTATTTCTATCAAAAGCATTGAATCAAAAAGTCGATACGCGCCTTTTTTTACTTTCCTGAAATTTTCTTATCAGTAGTCTATTAATTGCCCTGCCTAAGTGACGAATATAGCCTGAGTTGGGATACGTGTATGATTCTTGGAGCCAATCTTTGTTATCTTGTGTCTCAAAGATCGCTTTAGTCTACAAATAGTTTCGCGAATTGAAGATGGCTAATTTTTTAAAAGTACTTCTTATCGATATTATGTTACTCGTCTGGTATTTCTTATCTTAAATCAACCTACACCCCCCATTTTAAAAAAATGTTAAAAAAGCTCTGATGTAATATGATTCTTGGATTTGTCAATATTTGTTATCAAGAGTCTCAAAGATCGTTTTAGTCTACAAATGATTTGTGGAATTAAAGATGGCTTAGGTTTTTAGAAGTACATTTTATCGGTATTACATTGTCTACCAAAAAATTGTCGAGTGAGTTAAAAAAAAAAAGAAGTAAAATAATTTTTAAAAACAAAATAACTTAAAAGTGACCGTTCTTAGTTTTTAGATACTGCAAAAACACTGCAATTTAATGATAGGCTTAATTGAGTCCATATTAAAAATCTATAGGGTACATATGAGATACCCATCAGTAAACCAACGAATTAATATTTACCTTATGTAACCAGAATTGGTGATTAGGCTAAACCCAAATTAAACGGCGAAGGAAGCGTTTAAATGAAACCACGTGCAATCATTTTATTGTTTCAATCTTCTATACTAGCCTCTTCTCAAAGATTCCTAAATAATTGAAGTCATAAAGTCCTAAGTAATTGAACTACATTTAAGTCTCATTTTTAGTAAAAATGTTAAGTCTAAATTTAGTAAAAATAGAGTTTAATATAATTTTTTAGTATTGATATTCTCATTTTTTTTAATTAGGTTTTTATTCGCATTCAACAACAAATTAGATTTTATCTAGATTTTGGTCGAAGAAATGTTATTTTGCGATCATTAATTATTTTTTACATTTTTTTTATCCTATTCAAAACTTCAAAACTTGCAATGAACATAATCAATGTGAAGAGTATTCAGAAAATATTTAGAAACCATCCTGTTTTGTCCATACATTGTAAAATGTTTATGTTTTAATGTTTAAAATTCGAACAGTTGTATTATTGTTATTATTATTGGTATTTTTATAAATACTCTTTTAATTATAGATTTTTTTTTGTCTGTTAACGTATCGTAATAGATTCATGTAAACAATGACCCTTTTAGACTATCCAACTATAATCAATGTATGATGTTGCATTGTGTTCCTTCAATTGGCTCTAGTTATTTAATGTTTTGGTTTAATAATCATCATTCTTAATTACCTACTGTTTAATGTAATTTTATTTATGTTTAAGTGAAAGGGTAAATATAAATAATAAATTGTATAGTCCTCAGTTTAATACCAAAATATTTTAATTTTTCCTTCTTTTTGGCTTTGTGCCAGAGGGTTTTTCTCTCTTGGGTTGAATCAACTACTTTCGATCGTAATATTATTTATTTCCTTTTACTACATGGGTATGATGGTTAATTTATAAATTTATTTTCAAGGTTAGGTTTTATTGCTTATAGACGCACAACATCTATGGTCATCTTTTTCAATATAAAATATATATATATATTACTCCATTCCTACCAGTGAAAATTTATTTTGTTAATTGATACTCATTACTTTCGCTTATCTAAGGTATTTACGGGTTTAAATGGGCAGATTTTAATTACCTATATTCACTGATAAGAACTGGAATAAATTACTTAAGCTAAATTGAAAATCTTACCTTGAATTGATTAATTACTTTTATTATCTACTAATAAACCTTTTATCATTTTAATATAAATATGGATAAACATCAGGCAATCAATAGATAAGGCAAAATACATTTCACTAACATTGATTTATTATTAACCACAATTAAAAGCAATAATATAAATAAATTGATTTCAATTTAAAACAATATAATGGACAAATCCATCTCAATAGGAAAATAATATAATAAACAGATTAATCTCAATATAAAATAATATAATGAATAAATTAATTTCAATAGAAAAAAGTATAATCAACAAATCAAAGAAATTGATCTTGAAAATTTACATTTATCAAATATTAAATATAATATTCATTTCTTACTATCAAATGTCTTTATGAATAAAACATAACCAATAAAAGATTAAATCTATATACATATAGCGCTTTGAATTTATTTAATTTAAATTTTATGAGCTCTAAACAAAATGTAGCTATCGACGTATTCTGCAGAATAATGATATGTAGTACTTGCGTTGATAGACGAGGTGATGCTTCCCCCCGCGATGGTCAATCTTCTTCCATAGCTTGAGATGGAGCGCTTGATCGAAGGATTGAAATGAAGTCTCTAATGTTACTCGCTGAAAGGGTTGAACTGAAGTGGATGTTTTATCTATGGAAGGGATAGGTGAGACTGCCGACCCCTAGCGGCATTTTACTAAAACTCTTCAAAGTTCTCTAGGAAATATCCTCCGGTTTTTTGTGTCCAGGTTTATTAAGGAGTGATTATATTCTTCTTCATTAGACGATAGTTGCGTCATGTATCAATATATATATATATATAGATATATATATATATAGTTAAGGTCCCACGCTAGTGCAATGTCAGCACTGAGTCATTTCCTGTCCTATCCCTAGATATACGAGCCTCTCCAGGCTCCAGGGAGATTCATTATTAGATAATAGTTAGCCTAGTTACTCTGTATTAATTGCTTGTCATTATTTTCAATAAAGTGATTTTTAAAAAGTGGTTTAGAGGTGAAGAAGACTTAATTGGCGCCCGAACAGGGACTTGAGGGCTTATTCTTTGAAGACTTCAAACTTAGAACTTCTATCAAGAATTCATCAAAGAACTTCTTTCAACTTATAAGACTAAGGTATATAACACTTGCTTTTTAGTAACTGTTCCTGAATATCTTCAATCATAAATTCAAGTTGTCACTGTGGAACTTGTTCAACAAACACTTGAATATAGAAGAATATTGCTGATCTCTTAAAGATCTTACTCAAGTCGAAAAGAAATATTAAGAATTAATTCATCCTAAACAAGATTTAGAAGGAACCTCTTAGGAAGAAAAGAAGACAAGCAAGGTTAGATTTAGTTAATATAAGTTTATTTTATAGTTTTATAATATTGCTTATGCCTCTTAGTGATAGACTTAACGAATTAAGAAATATTACTGATTTAACAAATAATTTAACAATAAATCCTAATAATAAAATTAATTCTAGCGATTTTAAGATAGTTCCCGTGTATGACGTACATCCTCAAAAATTGATGAAATACATTTCGAATCTAGAATATTTAGCGGAGGAATACTGTCAAACTAATAATGGGTACAGACTTTCAAACGAAAAATCAATTCTTATTCAAGCCTTAGCAAAATTAACGGGAGAACCTGAAGACCTTTGCTACGATAAAGAATTTGAAAATGTTCACCAGTTAATAAATTATTTAAAAAAACAGTTTTACGACTCGCGAAGCACGGAGTTAATATTAAAAGAAATTTTAGATACTAAACCCACACATAATGAACATCCCGTAGACTATATTAATAAATTGATCGAAAAACGTAGAGATTTAGTCACAAAATTATATACAGAAAATGAATCAAATAATTTAAAAATCTATGATAAAACCATCGCAACAACCGCTGTTCTAAATTTACATCCAGTTTTAACTAGACAATTTACCCACATAGTTTATAATAATTTGGAGGATATTAAAAATTCCCTAAAAAATGTCTTTTCTACAGTAGTATATCAGTTATACGGCGTTAAGAGAAATACACAACAAACTAACTTCACTACACAAAAACCTATTCAAAATAAATTTCAACAAAAACCACAACAATTTCAAAAACATAGACAAGAATACTACAACCCACAATATAATCATCCAAGACAAAACTTTCATTTTCAACAAACTTACTAACCAAGACAAAACTTTCAGCCTCAACAGCATTACCAACCAAGACAAAATCATCTACAAAATAATTATTACCAACACCAAAATAATTTTCAAAGACCACAAAACACACAATGGAATCAACATGAACAAAATAAATTTTTTAATAAGCCTAACTCAGGACAGTTTCGTGCACAACACAATTTTGAAAAAACAGAAAAACCAGAGACAGTTTCTATGAGAACGGTATCCGACAGAGCTCATCACATTGAAAACGATGAAATCCTTTGTCTAAAACAAGAAAATCAAACTCTAAAAGATGAAATTCACAATTTAACTTCTAGGTTCAATGATTTTTTATCCAACGGCTTGCACACCAGCGATCCACCACCAATAGAACTAACATACGAGACCGACATGTAAATCATAATATAATTAATAATAGTACAGCTAATGATAATTTCGAAATTCCTACTATTAATGTTAAACCTATATATAATCTAAATGATACCTCAAAACTACCTAGTATAAAAGATTTTAATAATAAAATATGGCTCATAGATACAGGAGCATCTAAAAATTATATTCACCCTAGGATAATTAAACAATACAATTTAGAAATAATAGAACAACCATTCTCAATTTCTACTCCAACAGGAATAGACAATGGCCAATACAAAGTAAGTTTAAATATGTTAGGATCTTTAGGTATTAAGACCAAAATAGAATTCTTAGTTTATCCAGTAAATAATAAATATGATTTTTTACTTGGCTATGAAACGATGAAGGATTTAAATATTTCAGTAAATTGCAAAGATAATTATATAGTGATCGGCGATACTGTATTTAAATTCGATCATTCAAATTATAAAAAAGTAAATGAATGTCATTTAATGGATAATGAGTTAGAAATTAAAAACGTTATTAGACATGAGCATCTAAATAACGATATTAGAAATAAGTTAATTAAAATAATATCTGAAAACGGTGAAATAATAAAAAAAGATTATGAAAATTTAAAAAGTACCGATTTATTAAAGCATAAAATTGTAACGCGTAATGAAAATCCCATTTACACAAGAAATTATAGATACCCGGAACAGTTTAAGGAACAAATTAATAACGAAGTTTCAAAGTTATTAAAGGATGGAATAATACGTCCAAGTAATTCACCTTATAATTCGCCACTATGGATAGTGCCGAAGAAAGTAGATGCAAGTGGAATAAAAAAAGTACGCATGGTCATAGACTATCGCAAATTGAATCAAGAAACCATCAAAGATAAATTCCCTTTGCCGAATATAGAAGACGTATTAAATAAACTTAAAGGAGCTAAATATTTTAGCACTATAGATTTAACTTCGGGTTTTCATCAAATATTAATTGATGAAAGTTCAATTATTAAAACTGCTTTTAGCACTGATAATGGTCACTATGAATTTTTACGAATGCCGTTCGGATTATCTAACGGACCTCCAACATTCCATAAATGATTAATATGGCAATTTCTAATTTACCAAGAACTATGGCATATGTCGATGATATAATAATATACTCAAAAAACAAAGAAGAACATTTGGAAGACATAGAGAAAGTTCTACAAAGATTAAAAAAACATCATTTAAGTATACAGCTTGATAAAACAGAGTTTTTCAAGACTGAACTAAAATTCTTAGGGTATATCGTCACACAAGATGGGTTAAAAACAGACCCGAAAAAGATAAAAGACATATTGGAAATGGAATGTCCTACTGATGAAAAATCATTAAGAAGGTTCTTAGGAATGACAGGGTATTACAGAAAATTTATAAAGAATTTCGCAAAGATAACAAGACCTTTATCCTCAGCTATAAATACAAAAAAATATAATACAAAAGAATTTAGGGATGCCTTTGATACTTTAATCAATATGATGTCTAACACTCCAATTTTAGCTTATCCAGATTGGAGCAAACAATTTGTTCTAACCACAGACGCTAGTAATCAAGCTATAGGCGCAGTCCTTAGTCAAATTACTGATGGAGTCGATCATCCGATTGCATATGGATCGAGAGTATTATCTAAAACCGAAGAGAATTATTCAACCATAGAAAAAGAACTACTAAGCATAGTTTATTTTTCACAACTGTTTAAACCATATCTTTATGGATCAAGATTTCTTTTACAAACCGATCATAAACCATTGACATGGGTTTTCTCAATGAAAAATGGAAATTCCAGGATTATGAAGTGGATCTGGAAGTTGCAAGAGTTCGAATTTGACATCAAACACATAAATGGAAAAATAAATCATGTCGCTGATGCACTTTCTAGACGAAATGAAATCAACCATCTTGAAGGAGAATACATGGAAACAGAACCATCCGAAATTCATGTACCAGATTCATCATCCCCTGCTTATGAAGCTTTTATAGAAAACTTATTACAAGAGGGTACAAATAATAATAATGAAATCGAACCAGAGATAGATCTACAACTACCCGATGTTGAAGTTGATGATAACCAGAGTATCATCAGTATCATGACTCAACACTCACAACTTAGTAGTAATGAACAATTTTGGATAGTAAATGAGGACAAATGTGTAAATATTGAGAAAAGGCAGATAATAATAAAAAAGGGATCAATAAATAAAGTTAATATTGAAAAAATATTTGAAAAATCGCGTTACACAATCGAAATTAAAGATATCAATAAAATCTATGATTTATTATTAGAAGTATTAGAACCTAATAAAACATACGGTATATATTGTCAATCTAACTTTGCAGTAATAACTCGAATATTACAATCTTATTTTAACGAAATAAAGGAAATAATTGAAAAAGAATTTAGGACAGTAAAAATAAAAAAATATTCATTACTCTGTAAAGACATTACAGACTTGACCGAGCAGAAACAGGAAATAATAAATTATCACTTAGGAAAAACTTGTCATCGTGGGATATTGGAAACCTATGAACATCTTAAAAGAGAAATTTACTTTCCAAATATGAAGGATAAGATCACAGAACTTATAAATCAATGTGAAATCTGTAAAACGAGTAAGTATGACAGGAAACCTATTAAAGCAAAGTTTCAACTAACTAACACACCAGAAAGACCTTTTCAGGAAATAATGATTGATTTATTCTTTTACGATAAACACATTATATTTACTAGTATTGATACGTTTTCAAAACGATTATATGCACAAATAATAAATTCCAAGAATGCTATGACAATTTGTCAATCTTTAGAAAAATACTGCATGCTATATCCTCCACCCGAACGAATAATTTGCGATCGAGGAAAGGAATTTGATAACATGTTAATCAAACAGTTTTGCAAATCTTTAAAAATTGATATTCATTATACCAGTACCAATCATTCTAATTCACTCGGAACACTTAACAAATGTCACGCCACATTAACAGAAATTTTAAGGCTCAATGCTAATTCCCATTAGCAATACAAATTTGACAGAATTGTACAAACTAGTTTAATTGCTTCACTAAACCAATAATTCACTAAACCAAAATCTTAAACTAACACCAAATGAAATTACATTTGGTAAATTTCAAAGTAATTATGAAACTGAAGATATACAAGAAAGTTATATACATGATTACTTTACTCACTTAAATAAATTACAAAAAATGGTTCATGATCAAATAACTAATGAAAAAGAAAAAAGAACTGATAAGCTTAACGAAAGTAGAGAAGAACCACCAGAATTAAATGAAGACACTATTTATGTAAAAACTCCTAAAGTTAAAAGTAAAAATAAAAACCTATATAATAAATTAAAAATTAATAAAGAACATGTTAACAATATAAAACGTCCTAACAGAAAGAAGAAATCTTATTTTCGTGTTTCAGATGAGGATCTTAATCACTCTTCAACTACTCCTCATACATTGTAATTCATTAAAAATACAAGACTTGTCACAATCCCCAGGTATTCTTCATTATACTGTAAATAACATTAAAATTATTGATACTTATTATGAAACATACCATTATTACAAGACAGACTTACTGTCAAAAGAAGTCAATAATCTGTACACATTACTAAAACAGTTTAATGAAACTGATATTTATGATATTTTATTGAATAACGTACAAACTGTAGAAAATCAATTACGAATTTTAAAATATACACCAACAAATAAAAATAACCATAGAATAACTAGAGGATTAATAAATGGACTTGGTTCGGCTATATCATGGTTAACAGGAAATATGGATGCGAATGATAAAGCATACTACGACCACATGATTCAGAAGACACTAAGTAATACTGTTCAAAATAATATTAACGAGAAAAACATAATTGATACAAATAAACAGTTAATAGATAAATATGAAAAAGATGTAAAAACAATTAATAATAATTATAACAAGATTCAAAATGCTATTAATGAAATAAATATGGAAGATAAAGCCTATTATTTTTATATGCATACACAGGCGTTGGAACGCAAATTAAATGAACTATTGCTTTCAATAGAATTTTGTAAATCAGGAATTATTCATTCTAATTTAATGATAGATGTTATAAACAACATACCCTCTAATGTTACTTTAATTTCTAGAAACATTGAAATTGTATGGGAAAATACTAAAATTTATTGTTCCTATTATAATTCTACATTTCATGTATTTTTACATTTGCCTACTCACGAGCAATTTTATAATGGATTTTTAACAATTCCAGTACCAATGTACATTAATAATACTTTTAAAGAATTAGATTTAAATCAACAATTAGTTATTAAGAAAGATAACAACTATTTTCATGCAGATTGCATATTTAATAATGAATTCTATTGTAAAAATATAAGAGAAACAAAAAATAAGTGTATTCTAAATATTATTAATAATTCTAGTTTTACTTATTATACATTTACAAATTGTACTACTAACATTATATTTAATGATTATATAAAAATGTATGTTACTTATAATACGAGGGGTGATCAAAAAGTTCCAGGACTGATTTTTTATTAATTTATTTAAAAAATCTACAGGCTATTGGACGTCGTCCCCTTCAAAGTACTCTCCTTGGGAAGCTATACATTTTTCCCAACGATGTTTCCACTGTGTGAAGGACTTTGAGAAATCATCTTGTGAAATGGTGTGTAGCTGCTCCAGCGATTTTTTTTTAATGTCATCTACGGACTCAAATCTTTTTCCCTTCATGGGTCTCTTAAGTGTTGGAAACAAGAAGAAGTCTGCAGGGACAAGGTCAGGTGAATATGGAGGCTGGGGAATGACCGTCATTCCATTTTTGGTGCAGTAGTCGCGAATGAGCAGTGCGGAATGAACAGGCGCATTGTCATGATGCAGCACCCACTCACCGCTCCACCACAACTGTGGTCTCTTCCTCCTTATTGCCTCGCGCAAATTTCTCAGGGTTTGAAGATAACGAAACCGGTTAATGGTCTCACCTCGTGGAAGAAATTCATGGTAAACAACACCCTTCCAGTCGAAAAAACAGTAAGCATGACCTTGACGTTTGATTTGACCTGACGTGCTTTTTTGGGGGTTGGGGAGGATTTTGTCTTCCATTGTGATGACTGGACCTTCGTTTCCACGTCGTAGCCATAAACTCACGTTTCATCTCCAGTAATGACTTGTTTTAAGAAGTTTTCATTGGCATTTGCCATTTCAAGAAGTTCCTGACAAACTTGAACTCTGTGTTCTTTCTGCTGCTCAGTCAACAGTCTCGGAGCAAACTTTGCAGCCACCCTTCTCATCTGCAAATTTTCTGTTAAAATCTGTTGACACGAACCAAATGAAATGTTCAATTCTTCAGCCATCTCACGAATGGTTAGTCGACGATTAGAACGCACGAGACTGTTCAATCTTGCAACATGATCGTCGTCAGTCGAAGTTGATGGGCGCCCTGAACGAGAATCATCTTCACACGATGTCCGGCCTTCCTTGAACCTTTTGTACCACTCATGACACCTTGACCGACTCAGACATGCATCACCGAAAGCCACTTGCAACATTTGAAAAGTTTCAGTAAACATTTTACCCAACTTCACACAAAACTTTACGCAAACGCGTTGCTCTTCCTTTACATTCATTTCACAAAATCGCCGAACACAAACAACTTTTTTTTACGAAAACAGCAGTAACTTTGCAATGAAGAAGGTTATCAACAAACTGAATAAACAGCTGAGCTCAGGAAGAGTCACGCTAAACAATGCTGCCAACCGCACTGCTCTATGACACTCCATTGCCGCGCAATCTCAACAGTCCTGGAACTTTTTGATCACCCCTCGTATTTCTAAAGTTAATAATTGTCATAACGAATCTATATTTTTACCACAAATTGCTCTTATCAATGTTAGTCAAAACGATTGTATTTATAATTTTAACAAAACTTATATTCATACTTTATATTTTAAGTTTAAACCCTTGTATGCTTTAGAGATAAGAAAAATAAATGAGGTTGTTAACACAGACCTCGACAGACGGATCATCCATTGTCTAGTGTTCGGTAGTATTTGAGTATTTACTAAATAAACAATAAAAAAAAAGTTTTCGAATTGCATTCTGACTTTAAGAGTAATGATTTCGTTCTAGTTTTGGTGTGAAAAGATATTACCAAATTATCCCTTCTCCTGGAAAACCACCCCATATGTAATATTATGTTCTGTTGACAGCCTTGATAGGCAGATTAATGTGCTTAGTAATTTAATTAGCCGATCCTGTTGTTATAGCTTTTGCCATCGGCTTCCTGTCATATTGTTTCCCTCTGTTTTTCGGCCTTCCTTGATTGTCGGTTTCGTTGATTAGCTGTTGTTTCTGTGATATGTCGTCCTCAATTCGTAATATATGTTGTCGAGTCCTCTTTTCCTGTTTTTTCAGCCTAATTGGTCATTTGGAGAGTTGGTTAAGTTAATTTTCAGTTATTATTCTCTTGTGGTAGATGAGGGTTTAATAACCTGTTTTTTTTTCAATGGTACTGTCGTATTTTTTGTAATACGTAAAATATGTTAATGGATGTCAGCATTTAAAAGCGTGCGCTAATTTCGCAATATCCCAACTGGCTGAATTATAGTAACCAGTCAAGTATAGTACCAGAGATCCTCTCTTAATTATCCAATTTTAATACCTATTTAAATGAATTAATAATATTTATAGTTTTTTTACATCGTTATAAGTGAAATATAGTAGTTGACAATTTTTTCCAATTTCAGATTTAGCTGACCATTTATATGTTAATTCGTCCGTTCATTTGTGTCTCGGGCAAAAAAAAAAAAAAAAAATAGTATTTGGGGTCGGTGTAAGCTGTAGTTCTTCACTTTCTATTTTGGTCAGTACATAGACATGAGAAGGGGCACTTTACTTGAAGATTATAATACATTTTTTATGTCCGTGTATAAGGAAAAAAAAACTAAATTGCGTTTTTCTACAAAATAGTGATTTACAATAAGTATTTACGAGTCTTAAATAATTACAGTATTTGTTAACAAAATATTCATTCATCTGAAAAAACAAAATAAAAAGCATTTAAAGTCCTTACTTCATGTCTCCTTATATCTTTCAGGAGATTAATTTCAGTTTCCCATATGATCCATCTCCCACCGCCAACAGACTAAATTAAAGTAACTGCCTGCATCGGGATTTCAATCAGGATTTCATGGCTACTCATTGCTTTTACAACTGAGCCACCCACTCGTTACTAAGCCCAACTTTAACAACTTTAAAAACCTAAATCAACTGTCACGATATTATCTTCTATTATTTTAACATGCTTTGGCTATTTCCGTTGTGTTTGTATTTCCCTAAATATCATCCATTGGACTCGTCCTTTTTCTAGCCGAATATTCTGCACAATCCCTTACTCTTGAAGGGGCCTTATGTTATTACACTTGAAGCTTAGCTGTCACGTTTAAATAACAAAGTTATTTATATTTTAGTTGGAAAAACTTCGAGCTAAGACATTGCTGGGTTTCGAATGATATGTTAATGTATGTCCATTTTTGGTGTAGTGATGGCAGCATAACAACCTTCTATCCCAGGTTCACTGACCAGCAGTTTAGCAGTTAAGAGCTTTTAAATTCAGTAACAAAATCATTGGTTATGCCGTCCTTCAGTTGGGACCTAAATGAGAGTTCCGAGCCCTACATGGATATTTAAAATTTTGGACTCCCACTGTAGCATCGTTTGATTAGCCTCAGCAGTATAAAGTGACGTTAAATGGATAAGCAAACAAACAAATAAAAAAAAATTGGATAAATAGAACATCATTCTTTTTATGAGATGAAAATAGTTGACTGGATGATCTAATGTAAAGGAGATAGTTGGGGTGTGCACTTATTGAGTACTAGCCAGCCGTTAAATCTAACGGCATCGCTCTCCAAAATCGCCCTGAAGATGACCTACACTGTAGTTCGAAACGTCGGCACATAATATAAGTTTATCACTTATTCTGTGTTCTTATTGACTGCACCCCCCAACTATCTCCTTTACAACACATCATTCTTTTTAGTTTAACATCGATATCTTCTATCCTTGATCCGTGAAAGAAATGAATCTTTTATTTATTTAAAGTTTTGGGAGAGTCACACTTAGTAATTAAGGTTCTTAATATATACGTATACATTTATAAATAAATAAATAAACCCAATTTTCCCACGTTATCTATCGGCTAATTAGAAAGGAGCTGGATAGTGCACTATCTAATGAAGATAGTTATTCTTGGCAGCTTGAACCCCTCCACCTTGATAAGCTATTATCAAAATTTCTCTTTTTTGACGGTTTGTCTCGTCAAGTGGCAATTAAAAATTTTTTTCTTTATCCTTATAACTTATTTTATGTTAAAAAAAAAATAGGATAATCTTTCATTTTTAACCATTCTTGCCGGGCTAGGAATGTACGAGATTCCTTTGTCGTTCAATGAGCCCTTATCATTAGTTAATGTTTTATTCTTTAAAAAAATTTTTTAATATCTTTGATTTAAAAAAAAAGTTTTTAAAACGATAAGAACCGCTGTAAAGAAAGAAAACATTCTTGCAAAATCATATTATTAACTATTCCATATCAACCTGAAAATTATAATTATTTATTACTTTAGAAACTTTCGTCACAGCTAATTATTTATTTTAAGCTCTTCCCTTAACTTTTCCATATTTTAAGCTAAATTTCTTTTAAATTAGTCACTGAAATTCACCGAGCAATTTGAGCAACGAAATATGAAGTCGTTCTTTCAAAAATCGGTTAGGCCAAATTGATCCAAGTTCATAATACCCCAGTAAGGTTCTATATATAAGCCATTGAAGTTTTATTCGGACAGTAAAATTATAAAAAGAATTTTATGATTAATTAAATAATATAAGACTTGTTGTAATGCACTTTTTCTGAGTGTATATAAATATAATGATTTTCAAATTTCAAATTTGAAAAGAATACACTTTTTGTTAGAGAGATGTTCTAAAAATGAGATTTGTTTTCTCTTTAAATATTTTGATATGATTTTAAATACTTCAGAAATAATTTAATAAGGTTCGAAAATACTTTTGAAGAGAATTTCATGAAGTTTTCGTGACTCCAATTTGCCGTTCATTGGCTTTCTCTCGGTTCGAACTTTCTTCGATTTGTAGACATTTTTTATTTTACTTAGTGTGTTCATGGCTTCTATTGCCATATGAGGAATCTCGTCTAAAAGATTGGTTTGATGTACTAAGTCACATCGGCGTTGGGGCTCTCTGGATGCAAGCCAGAATTTTTATTTTCGATCCAGTGGCGTCTAAAGATAATGCTACACACCATTCATTTGAAATAATTGGATTTTATTTCAGGTCATCGCTCAATTATCCAGTTTCTCTTTGATAAATCATATCATATTAATTGTTAATTTTGTTAAGGAGCTAAACTCATAAAATATTCTGTGTGAATCTCTCCTACTACGGTATTTCGGTAGGTATGTTGTTTCAGTGAAGTGTAAATTTGTGGTCTACACGTTGGAGTATCATCGTGATACATGATTCCGCATTGGCATTGCATTACCATGCAAAGGGCCCAGGTTTGTTGGTTAGTAAATAACAAATACAGACAGAGGCAGACAGACGAAATGCCAAACGGTCAATTTAAAACTGTACCTTGCTCACGTGTTTGCTCAATAATAGTAATATTATATTGGATCGTTTCATATGAAATGTCCGTCTTTATAATTTCTAAAATTCCAAGTGGAATTAGTGGGTTTCTTTTTTTTTCTATGTTTATGTTTACAGAGTGTAATCAGCTGTTATTATTCCTCTCTTTTTTAATAATATTTACTATCCATATATCTGAACGAACATGGTTTAGTATGCTATTAAATATGACCATATAACGCGATTTTCATATGGTTTTTTTAATTGTTTAAACTTAGACCCTCAGCAGCACAAGCTGCAAGAAACATTACCATCGCTTTCGGGGAAGTCTGTTGTAAAGAACGGACCATCCGCATTTGGCTTGAGAAATTTTCAGATGGTGACACAGATTAATTCATAAATTAATAATTAATTCATCCCTCTTTTCTACCCAGAGGTGAAACCATCATGTCTACTTCGTTCTGCAGGGATACTGGGCATGACAACAAATTATCGAAAAACAATCTGTACAGGTTAATCGTAAGAACCCATACTCTTACACGAAAACGCAAGTTCTCATGTACCACGACAGGCAGTATAGAAACTGAACGAGCTAGGTTATGAAGTCCATCTTATTCGCCAGGCTTACCTCCAACAGACTTCCACCCGTTCAAAAATTTGGACAACTTACTTAAGGATAAACTTTTTAAAAATTATTATCATGTCAAAAGTGTATTTTCAGGCTTTATCTCATCTTAAAACCCTGAATTTTTCAAAATTTGCAATTGGAAATTGATAATTTGCTTTAGGAAAATTTATAGAAAATGAGGGTTAATATTTTGAAAAAAAAAATGTTTTCCTTTCATAAAGTTGTTTTACTGAATAACCTTTCATTTCATATTTAGTTTGTTGAGTATGTGAATTAATTGTTTATATATTTGATAAAGATGAGATGAAGGTAGACCTCTATTTAATAACTAAGGGTGACTATGTATAGACTCTTCTATTCTGAGTACTGTTAACTACATTCCTTGCCACTTTCACATTCCCAAGATGTCTGTTATTTCTAGACGAAAACTATTTTTGTCCTTTTACTATTTACCCTTTATATGTACGAATAAATATATACATTTAAAATAATCTATATTTTATAATTAAGAACGTTTACTTAATTCTAGATAATCATGTGGTTTAATTCAGTTACTTTGGCTAAGATTCGGTATAATTATGATATAGCATTTAACTCATCATGTTTTAACGATATAAAGTTTTATGGCATGATCCTGCTTCTTTTATGCCCAACTGTGAAACTCTTACTCCATTTGTACCTCCAGATTTCGTTTTATAGTTGTTTTGTTTCTCTTCCTATTTTCATATCTTTGTTTCTTTAGTTTTGTTTATGATATTGTTCTGGAAATTTCTGTTCGTTTGGGAGACAAAAATAGAGCTCAGTTTCATATTACAAGCACTTGTTGAGTTCCATACATCGAGCATTGTCATTGCTAATTTGACATAACCCTTCCCCTAAAGACAAAAAAATCTAAACCAAATTGCTACAGTGCACATTAAATAAATCGGTAATGAAAATTTAATTTTTTGTGACAGGAAAATACCAGTTCGAACTCATAATTTCGTAGTTTTGAAGAATCAGTAAAAAAAAAAAGCAATAACAATATATTTTTTTATTTTAAAGAACAAGCAATAATTCCTTAACCATCAGCGTCTCATATCAGCACATTAGCATATATTAACTGCTCATTCTATAGCTGAAACATTAATGGGCCTATAAATACCCTCAGGATTCCTTATTTTCACCCCATGTTATAGCATTTACAATTATATATTTTCGTGTTGGGCGCTGGGTTACTAAGCTGAACGGTCTTAGAGCGACCCTGTGATATATACTGGGCTCAGTTTATAAAGTGGTTATGTACCCTATATTGGGTGAAAAACCTTGCAGTTGAGCATGATATTGGATAAATCACTTCCCTGCAAGAATGTTGGCTTTAATAAATAACTGTACCGTGTACTTAGCCCTATATAGGTCTGAATTAGCACTGAATTTCACTTATTTATCCTTCTATTTCTCAATGTCTTCAGTTTTACCGAAGCTTCTTAGAATAGAAGTCTTTTTTAGAAGAGGGTCATATGTCTTACGATATTCAGCATTATGTATATATTTCTTTAAGGAAACTTCTCATGAATCTTGATTTTTCCTCTTATACAAGACGATTCATTGTCCTTCGGAATATTAAAAAAAACTTTGTTTTTCAAGTCTCTCAAATCGAGTTTCTCCATTTTGGTATTTCAACAAATTACTTTTAGGATTAACTGATTTCTTTTTCTATTTTCTTCTTCGACCCGTAACTCTGCTCATCATCCTGTAAAATTTTAAATCCTCAAACATTTTCGCCAGAGGATAGGTATATCACTCTGTTTATAAACACGAATTTCAAATTAAACATAGACTGTTTTGTTAATCCAACAAAAGAACCTGGATAAAGATTTGCTGTAGTGATTTTTTTTCTTCTTCTTCGTCTCATTTTATGCGTAGTTAGTTTTTTCTCCCCCCCCCCTCATTCTTTCTTCTTCTTCCCCACCCTTAACTCTTCTCATAATTCAACATTATTTCCAGCCGAGTGAAATTTCCTCTCATGAGCATCCCCTTTTTATGCCTTTCAAACCACACGATGTTCAATAAAATGTTCAGTAAATATTCTGTTATTTGTTATTTACTTTACTTGTCCACTTTACTTGTACTTTAAAAAAAAATTAAAAGCAGAATATCGTGATAAAAAGGTATTAATTGAAGAGGTTTTTTTCCAGAATTTACTGCCGGTTGTCGGCCTTGATTAAATGGTAACTTCGTATCTGTATATAAAAAACTTCGCCATTCATTTAATTAATAATTTTTTCTCGATTATTATTTTTTTCATCATACACATCATACCTATATTTACAAAAATGTGGCTATATTTACAATAATTCATCACCACCATCATCATAAAATAAAATAAAGTAAATTCCAATAACTTTTACCCATGGGTTCAAGTATATAATACAAACACCAATTCAAACTCAACAGCCTGCTCCCTCCCTTTACACGAGGAATAGATAAGCATGAATCCCCTAAGTAGCTAAGGATACTACATCATATATGAAAATTTTATTTTTGTTAGTTTGTTTCATTTAACATCACTTTTTATACTGCTATGGCTAATCGGACTAAGTGGGAGTCCAAAATTTTGCATATCCAGGTATAATTAGAGTATAGATCTATTAACACACCGCACATGTTCGATACTAACCTCTACACTACAGGTGAAACCAATTTTAATTTTAACGTTTAGAATCGTCCAAACGTATATCATAAAAAAAAAATTTGGAGTATTTATCTAAAATTTTATATTTTTATTATTTCACTTAACCACTTACGTCAAGTGTCAAGTACAGATTTGATAAGAATACAATAGCAAATTAAAAAAAAAATTAGATATGACTATAAAATAATCCTTGATCGTTGAGTAACTCTGAATTAGCTGTTGATAACGGATTTTTTTTTATGTGTGAATCACATTAATGATAACGACATCCGCTCAATTGTGATAATATAAGCATCCTTGGTCTCAATTAAAAAAAAAGTTACCTGACCGATTATTTAATACAAAATTAATTAATTATCCAGATTATTTATACAAAATTATGCATACTTATGTAATTTATATTATTATTTTTCATTTTTTAAATTTTTTAACTTTTTTTTTAATTTTTTTAACTAACTGACGAGTTTAATAATATCCAATTATGCAATATTTTATGTTTATATAATGATGGTCAAAAAAGTCTTTTTCATATTAAATACAATGTCGATTAATAACTAATGAAGCCATTTTATATGCTGTGATATAACGAAATTTGAGTTCAGCTGTAATCTTCTATAGTGGTCCCCAATAATTGGCGATGGGCATCATAAGACTGGGCCGCGCAGAGTAGATTAAAAAAAATCGAGTGAAAACAATTTGAGTATCTCAGTTGTTAGAAACTATCGGTTGTATACAATCAATCCAGGAGTGGATCGATCCTAAATATAAGTTAATAGGCTATGATTAGTCTTCCTCTCCACTGCAATATATTGGTGTTGTGTATTTATAGTAAATTAATATTTATTTATATTAATATTCGAAGTTTTCCTTTTAAAATTGGGGTTCCGCACAACTCAAAGATCGGGAAATACTGGTCTAGTGATAAGCATTACAACCTGGTGCCCTTTTAAAGGAGAATTTTTTAAAGGGAGAAATGATCTCCAGTCAACGTCCCGAGCCTGTACGGTGTCAGATACTCAAAGATCCCTATACTGATTTTACCTAAAAAAATAAATAAAAATAAAACTGTACCACTGCAATTTATGAAGGGTCTGGGGGTCTGCGCATGGTTGAGACTGTACTGTTTCTTCAACAATGATTGTGCAGGGAGGAGATTTGTCCTAGATCACGCTCAACCGACAGATTTATTCCCCTTATTTTGGGTACCCACTTTATAGCTCGGTGAGCTCCAGGAGGTCCTAGATTCCATAGGATCCATCTCCGACTTCCAACAGATTAAATAAAAACTGCCAGCAGCGTGTTTTGAACCCAGAACCTTCTGCAGGGCGACTCAGCGGTCTACCACTGATCCACTCCGCACCCTATTAAAATTACCCATTATTATCTGGATAGAAAAAATTAAAAACAAAATAATAAATTAAAAAAAGTAGGAAAAAATGCTGTAGCATCGTCCGATTAGCCATTAGTAGCATAATGGGACCTTTGGAATTTGTTCACCTCTTAGTGACATTGACACTAATTTTAGAATGAAGATATTATTCTAGCTAGATATTAATGTTTTAACGCATCACAATAATGACTCTTTAAATTCCAAACCATCTCAATTTTTCCTCCCAATTATAGTTTTCAAATGGATAACTAATCTTAGGGATAGAGTAAAATGTTATAATTGTTTTCCGTTTCGAAGAAAACAATTATTAAATTGCGGCAATTATAAATTTAGAAACTTAGATTCATCTATCAACATTTTTAGCTTGACTCACTTTGCCACTCTTCAGAGTTCTGTAAAGTTTATCGAGTCATTCAAAGAAGAGCAACTATATCAGCGATGGGCGAGTTTCTTGGTAAACTTGAGTGGAGGGGCTCCATTCAAGAAATATGTCGCCAACATTATTTTTTTAATTGGGAAATACTTTGAGTCATGACAGTTTTCCGCCGTTAAATTAATAGCAAAAATGTTAAAGGGCTTCAAAATTATGAGGAACATGAAATTGTTCACGTTTCTGTTATTCTTAGGTTTTGTAGTTAAAAAAAACTATTTTATACTAATATTGTTTAAAAAATAACTGAATAATTCCTAATAATAATAAAACATTCTGGAGGACAAAAAAAAAAAACCAATTTGGGGGGGGGGGTAAATAAAAAGTAATTTAAATTTCGATGGGCAAACTTCACAGGAGTAATTTACATTCAGAGATAATATAAAGTATATAAATATATGAAACAGCTTTGATGTTGCCATAGAGATTAGTAATTTAAAAACTGAAAACTAATTTAAATATTTTGAAAACAAGAACGCTCTTGTATTTAATTCCCTGCTGAAAAAATAACATTAAAAAAAAAAGCAGTAAAAAGGAGTGCCTGGGTCGGGTGCCAGACAGAACCATCTCAAGCTAGGGTATTTAAAAAATATATATTAATATTGCTGCGGAAGATTATTTACAACAGTTTACTAGTTTTTTTGTTGTTTTGTTTTTTGTGTTGTAGTCACAATAAAACAAAAGGGTGTTCTATTTCAGATCTTGGTTTATTTGTACCTTATTTTTTTGTTATCGGTATTGGTGAATCATTCATTAGTTAATTATTTACTGGTGTTTAAGAGACTCAAGGCTTTGTCTTGGTATGAATTTTTCCCACCTTGATTTGGAAACTCTTATCAGCTCTTATCGATCGGTATGCTCACCCTTCGGTTGACCGCTGTAAGGAAGGCACCCTAAATATAAAGTAGGGTCATTGGAGTGTCGTCTACCTCTCAGCTATAAACAAGTTATACTACAATATACAATATATGTACAATTATTATTCAGTTAAATAGTTATACATACATTATTTTTTTTAAATAGGATGTTTATCGGAATGAGATTTTTTTTTCATTTCTAGAGCACCTAGAATAAAATGATGCCTATTTATTTAGTGCATTTATCATATAGTTATATAATTTCATCATAGCTTATAGTTCTCATACCAAATATATTTAGTAGGGAGCTTATGACTATATTTTTTCCAAATATTTCTATTAATAATCTTCATCGTTTGTTTTAATGTAGAGTTGATTCAAACCGTTTTTGGACGTAGTATTGCTATGCATTTATTCAGACCATTGTCAATTTATTTTATTTTTTTTTATTTTTTTGATAATTGTTTCCGCGTATTGTTATTTTTATTAATGCTATGGAGGTTAACTCGTGTACTTTTCACATCCTTCAGGAAGGATGTTTTCTGCTATCAATAAAAAGTTTTTAAGTAAGAAAGGAGTAAGAAAAGAAACTAAATTGGCTGTTTACCGCTCGACATACATTCCTCTTATTTATTCTCACTTATGGAAGTGAATCCTGGGTCCTAAAGCACTGTGATCGGAGCCGACTCCAAAGCATGGTAATATGGTACCTGAGGAAAATAGAGGGGAAGACCAAGAGGGGCCGGATTCAAAACAAGACGATAAGGACTGCACTCAAAATTGAACCCCTTCATCAGATCATCGATAAAGGACAGCTTCGATGGTTCGGACATGTAATGAGAATGGATGACTGCCGGATAGCGAAGGAAGCTGTGGAGGTTAAACCAACAGGGAAAAGACCCATGGGAAGGCCTTTAGTGACCTGGAAGAATAACCTTCAAAATATCCTTAATGAAAAAGGGATTGGATGGGCGGAAGACAGGAGAGCAGCCCTTGACAGAAACAGGTGGCGTTCCTTATGCACAATCTCTACACCGCAAGATAGAAGGATGTGTGAATAAGAAAGAAAGAAACAAACAAATTTTGATAAATAATATTATTAACTTAACTACATTATATAATGCCCGAAAGCAAAATAATTCAGAAAAAAAATTCTCATACAAATCGGTTGAAGTTAGTAGAAGTGTAAAAGAAAATGTAACCACTAAATTATACCATACGTTAATGCTTTTACTTGTAATTATAGTTATATAGATCTGAATTTTTCCATGAAGGTTACAGTTCATTTTCATTTAAATTTTTAAATTTCATTTGATATAGTTAATAGATTTTTATTTTTATATGTTCACCACTTCTTGATTACGAAAAATAATAATGATATAACAAAATAGTTTTATAATTTTGTATTTTTAAATTTTATGTTTAAAAAACAACAAAATTATGAAGAAATGTTTTGTCAAAACTATATCTAATTGGATATATTTTATTATTATTTTTCGCCAAAATTGACTCTTCGAGCGTTGAAATTACCTAAGTAAAAGTCACTGACGCCTCTATGAGGTATAATAAAAAAGAAAGCCGGTGGACTAACAGATTGTGTCATCGCCAAACATTGGGCAAGCCTCGCGAGAGGGTTGCATTGCTTGCGCTGCGCAACCAACTGCCTAAATATGTTTATTTTGTTACACAACTAGTTATTATATACTAGCTATTATATTTCTACCTTGCATTTTAATGAATAGTTAACTTCCTCTTCTATTATTTACCCTATGAGAAAGCTACTGTGTGGTAATTTAAAGGAATAGGTAAAGTCATTGGGCTAGTGATCGGAATTTCAGGCAGTTTCTTTCAGACTATCCAGGGATCGCAATACACATTCAGAAACTTTTTTTTTTATAGCAAACTATAAATATTTGGAGGTGTTTTCGTTGTGACTTTATTTTGTTTTGTAATTTACTCGGTTTATTATTGTTCAACTATGTAGAGAATTTGTGGAAGGATGGTTTTCTGAGGAAATGTATCTTTCTCGTTCTATTGTTGTTTCTGTGGTCTACTTTATCTACTTACTCATTCCATACTCATTCGATTGCGACTTTAAAGATATGTTCAAGAGAATAAAAATAAAAAAATTCGGAAGCGGCTACTAAAACTTCAAGTTAGGCTTGTAAATATAGAAAAATACTGTTCGGTATTTTTAATATATCGAAACAGAACATCGATATATCGAATAAGGTATCGAAATCTCGATATATTGAACATGGATATTTTTAATTGTGTTACTAGTATGTTACAAAAAAGATGAAGTAAACATACCATCACAATTTTTTTAATAGGTTGGTTTTTCCGATTTATGCTGTTCTCATGTATTATTATGTATTATGTATGTATGCGCTAAACAAGAACTTAATTTAAAAAAATAATTATGATAAGTGGAATAGTTTGAATTTGTTCTTCAAAATACTTCGTAAGTCTTTAACTATTTCATTTCTTGCTAAAGTCGCACGGCCAAAAGGTAAATGCGACTTGCTGTAAATCGAATCCTATAATATTGCTAATAAAAACAGAATTTTCAATTTTTTTTTCTAAAAATTTATTATTATAAATTCCAGTCTCATTACTGTCACTAAAAGTTAAAAATTAGCAGCTCAGACATGCTTTCTTTATAATTTTGTACAGCGATCTTATGGTAATGAATACTTTAAAGGCTGTTGCTTGACTTAAAAGCCTGCCAGATCCCCTTGTCAAAGTACTACTTAATTATTAATCTCATCAATTTGGACGTGATTTGATCTGGGCTTGAATTTAATTAATTCAATTATTTAAAATTAATTAAATAATACGTCGAGTATAAAGAACTTTTTTCAAATTACAGCTGCTTTTTCAAATCTTTTTCAAATAAAGATAAAAATTAACTGCAAAACAGATATTTTCCAGTCCTCCACAAATATTTTCTTTTGAACATTATAAAAAGTTTTCGCATCCTACGCCATTATTTTTCATTAAAAACACTTCAAATTCAGGATTCACTTCCGAATTAGAACTCTATATTAATTTTATCAGTAGAAGCTCTTATGTCGTTATCAGTGACAGTTTTCTTATCATGTTCACTGATAGCTTACTTACTAATTTTAATAGTTATTTACGATTACTTAGCCTATCCGTTAGTAGATATTTATTCCTGATGTTGATTTGTTCCATGGTCAAGTATATAAGATATTCTATAATTCGTATATCGTTGGTCTCGTTGGTGTATTTAGCAATGGCATATTTCGTTTCATCATATTATGGGCTTTTTTAATAACGCTGCTTAAATTACAGTAATAATTAAAAAATAAATATTTATTTATTTGACGCGAAACAGCCCTGAAGGACTACGATACTATGATGCAGCATTTTCTTTTTGTTTTTTCAGTTCTTTCTCAGCCCATCTTTGCTTCATGTTTTCACTGAAGGTTTTTCTTCTTTCTTCTGTCCAGGTCTTGGATGGGAATATATATATATATATATATATATATATATATATATATATATATATATATATATATATATATTTGATTGATGTTTTATATTCATGGTCTTGTGTTAATAATAAATAAGTAAAGTTTAAAAAAATATTTGCGTGGAAAATAGTTGACTGGATAATTCAAATGATGATTGACTTGTCACAACTCTTGCGCACCCACCATTTCCCCTAAAGATAGCCTAAAACGTAGGCCGAAACGTTGGTACGATTAATAAAAATTAATTTTTGTGATATCATTGACTGCACCCGCTGACTAATTCAATCCATCACTTAAAAAAATATATTTAAATTAATTTGTATTGCATTGAATAATCTTAAATAAAGCTCAAATTATTTAATCTTTATACATTTCATTTGAATTTAATTTATATGTTTAATATATTTTAAAATTAAACAAATCTACCGAAAACAACAAACAAATTTGTTTAAAATGTTAAGTATCATTTCATTGTTTCGAATCTTGTAGATCTTGTGTTAATATTTATTTATCAGTAACCTGGACTGATACTGAATATTTAATTATTTCTATTTTGTTAAGAACATACAAATTCCATTGTATGTAAATTTCAATAGTTTTTTTTTATGTAGAGAGGTTTTTTTAGTTTTTTAGTTGTTTTTTTTTATACGGTTTAGTTTGACTGTTAAAGCGAAAACAATTCGTTTGCTGTTTATTTTTATTTTTTTTAGAGATGAAGCAACTGAAAACCTAATTTTTAATCTGATAAGAAAAAGTGTGAAATTCTTTCCTCATCAACATTGATATATATATATATATATATATATATATATATATATATATATATATATAGGTACATATATGTTCAAATATGTTCATTAATAAATTATAAATATTTTTCATAATTATCATAATTTATTATTATGAATTATTCTAGTAATATCATTGTAGAATTTAATCTACTTAAATGCCATCTCTCACAGATGAATACACATAATAGTTAAATTTAATTGTATTCAGTTAAGATAATTTGCATACAATTGTTGAGTTTTGTAAAGTCATATTGAGTCACGGCAGTTTCTATTACGAAATGAATTAGTTTTAAAACGTATATATATATAAAAGTTATGCCTATATTGGAAGGATTATTATTTGCGTTTATGTTTAGGATTAAGTTATCTTTCTTTTATCATATGTAAACTAATGTACCTATAAATGCTGTAGCTAGTTGGAAATAAAGTTAGTCTTTTACTATCAGCGCGAGTATCTCTATGCCCCTTTTTCCCTTTTTTTTTACTATACGTGTTCAGTCTAATCCTAACTTATATATATATATAAAAGTGAAATAATGTTAAGACCAAAAAGACATGCAGAAATATTACCCAGTGACAATGACAGATTTAAATTAGAAACTCCCGAAGCCATCTGCCTTTCAGATGCCTATGAGGAATATTGAAAATTCATGAGGAAGTTTGGTTTGAAGGTGGTTTTGGAAGGGAATAGAGTTTTGCCATGAAAGAATAGATAATGTTTAAAATCGGCAACAAATATAACATTAAGTGTGTATATATGGTCATTGGAGCCCCAAACCCCAACCCCGTTAATACAAATAGTCCTTTATAATATTCATGTAAATGATTCTTTTGTTGTTAATTGCATGTTTAGAGTTTTTGTTTAGTAAGTGTGGAAGTTGCCTGAAACGCCGCGCCGTTTCTTGTCGTTTCAGTCGAGTATGATGATTCGATCATTAAAGTTATTCAAGATGGAGAGGTATTTGATTTATTGTATAAAGATAACTGGGATATTACTAAAGAATGTTCTAGGACATGATATCATAATTTTTCCATTAAGAATTAAAGAATTCTCATACAAGACTGAAAAGACAAGAAACTGCTCGACGTTTTCGCCTACTTCAACATTTACTGGACAAACGTTCTAAGCTTCCAATTAATTAATAAAGACTCATTTATATGACTGTTATCAGATTTATTTGGACATACGGAGTTGAGCTTTGGGGCTCTACTAAACCATCCAATTCATCTCGGATCCAATCCTTACAATCCAATATCTTTCGTAAAATCCTCAATGCTCCTTATGTCACAAACAAACTCATCCATCATGATCTTAATATCCCATATGTTACTGATTTGGCCCAAACTAGATACTTATCCTTCCATGACAAGCTCCTTAAACATTTGAATCCGCTAGCCTCTCAACTTGCTTCCCATACTATTCCTGATAACCCTCCGAGGCGTCTGAAAAGAAGACGGCCTCGAGACCTTCTTCTGTAGAACTTTATTGGAGTGCTACCGATGGGTAGTTTCTCCACAAGTATTTTTTGTTTCCATGTCATTTGTTCATATTAGCAAATTTACTTGTTGTAATATTATTACAGTTGTAAATATCAATAAATGTCATTATTTTGGTAATAGAATCTGGTATAATTTCCCATAATGAATGTTATATTTAGCTCAAGAAGGAACGTAGAAGTAGAAGAACAAGCCCCGTTTATGGAGTTCAGCTTTAAGCAAACTCAGAATTTTAAATACCTGGGCGCAATAGTAACAGACAACAACCAGATAGAGGAAGTTATAAAAGCAAGATTTGCCGCTAGTAATTGTTGTTACTATGCAATACAAAAGGCTCTTAAAACTGGGCAATTGTCAAAAAGGGCCAAGATCACCTTTTATAAAACCATTTTCAGGCCAATAGCGACATATGGTTGTGAAAGTTGGGTCCTGAATAAAAAAGCAGAGAGAATGGTGAATGTCTGGGAGAGGAAAATACTGCGGCGCATTTATGGGCCCATCAACGACCAGGGAACATGGAGGATCCGTAACAATACAGAACTCCGACAACTTCATGGATAGCCAGACTTGGTTTCCTTCGTAAAAAGAGCTGGATTGAGATGGTTGGGCCATGTGATGAGGATGCCGGAGACAAGAGGGCCCAGAAGACTGGTGTTTGGGAAGCTCGGTGGTAAAAGACCCAAAGGAAGGCCCCGTACGAGATCGATAGATGATGTGGAGGCCGATCTTCACAAGCTGGGAATCAGACATTGGAGAAGACTTGCTGGGGACCGAAGTGTGTGGCAGGCAGTGGTGGATGAGGCCCAGGTCCTTGTAGGACCGTAGTGCCAAGGAGTGAGTGAGTGAGTGAATGTTATATTAGCCTTCTCATATAACAGGAAATTATTCCAGTTCAAAATTACTCCTCTCGAATTACAATTACTGGTTATGTTACTCATTCTCAAATACACTGTCACTTTGTTTTATTGAGATACATTTTCAGGCCAATTTATTTCTAACCATTCTAATTTTATGGATTATAAAGGGTATTGTTACGGAGCTCAAACTACTGCTAACACGAAGCTAACAACCTGAGGTATAAGTACTGAAGATAAGATTCAGCCACAAACATACTTCTATTTGACATGACTTTAATGACCCTATCCCATCATTTATTAGAATTTATTTTTTAATAAAACATTAAAAGCCAACATTGGAGTATTTTGTATAAAATTGTGAATTTTACTAATTTATGATTATTTTGTATTTTAACGTTTAGTTTTTTATTCCCATGACAGTAGCAGATAGTATGTTATGTCACAATTAGGATATACAATTTGCTCCGTTCTACAGCCATATGAAAGTATTTTCTGTCCTTGATTTTTTTAGCTACTTTGGCTTGTGAACCAAATTTTTACCTTCATTGTGGGATTATATATTTTTTTCTTTCTGTTACAGGTAAGTTGCTGAACTATTCAATTTGAAGATGAACAGATCTATTATCGCAAGTATATTTAATATTTATTGCAAGAATAAAGATAATAGCAAATGTATTGTTACTAGATAAATTAACTAGTGGAAGGAAAGTTAAGGTTCCGAATTAGCATCACGGCGTTTAGATTTAGCCTTTGCAAAGCTTGTATAGCTTTTGTAATTAAGTGCAGACTTTCAATATTTTGTCCAGATTGTAAATATATTATCTTTTGTACTTTTTATCTTTTCAAATTCTATCTTGATTTCATAGCGTCATAAAATAATATTCCTTTAGTATTCTGAAGATCACGTTTACGAAAAATTGTTATTATATCCTGGGAATGAATCCAAAACTGTCTCTTTTTACTGAATGAAAGTGAATTTTGGGTCCAAGATAAAGATAGTACATTGTCCTTTCGTATCACCATTTTATTGCTTTGCTGGCTACTTTTCTTAGGCTAAATGTTTTTCTTCTATGAATTTACTTTATTCATCTCAATTTTCTCCTCCAAATTACTTCAGCCTCTATTGTATTTAAAAATTTTAAACTTTGTTTCCCTATCTATCTTAGATGCTATCTAACCTATTTAAAGCATTTTTTTTTTTAAATCTTGAATAATTAATGTCAAATATAAATTCCTGAAATCGTGAGCAACTATTTTTTAGAAACCTGTAAAAAATAGCTCCTCACTATGAAAGTCTTTAGTTTTTACCTCTACCCGGACAATTGTCTCCTCCATAAAAAAAAAAAGTTCTTTTTAAGGAAGTGTTTAAAGGTATTTTTATGCCCAGAGTATTATATTTATTTTTTTTAAATATCGATTTATTTTAAATACTAAGCGATATTAAATATTATTTGTCCTTCAGTATCTTGACTGGACAGGGTTATTCCCTCCTTTTATCAGTCAGCAAAATCTAGTGTTATTCGTTCCTTAACCTTCTATCGAGATAACTTTTTTTATCTATATTACAAATTCTTTTCTACGAGATAAACTACGTTGTATCGTTTCAGACAACGATGAAACAGAATACTAATAATATTCACGTAACATAATTTTATACATAAACTTGATCGCTTCAATTTTACCTATAGATTGTTCTACGATTCATTACTGAGTAGCTTTTCATGTACATTTTATTTTATCCTAAGAACTAGTATTTCTAACGCTGTGAGTTAGGAATTTTAGAAATTACTTATAGTTTGAGAATCTTAACTCAATTATTAAATATTGCTTAAGTATGTTGTAAAATTCACACCTAAAAAAATTTAAAATAATGAAAAATATTTTTTTCTCATATGAAATATTTTCTAATACATTAGTTAATGGAAATAAGAAAAATATTTATTTTTAAAAATCTTAAGAAATGATTAAAAAGTAAAACAAACTTTCAAAAATGGTCTAGTTAATTTTTTTCATCACATGAAATAAATTTTTTTTATCTTACTTCTATTGTTCCTTTATAGTTGAGATCATTAAATGGTTAGTATTATTCTTTGTAAAATATTTGTTCACTGGTTAAGCAAGGTATTCAGATCTTCTGACCTTGTATTTTAGGAAGCGTATATTAACAATTCATTCAATTATAATTAAATCTAATCGAAAAAAATAGTGTTTGAAATGCGTGGTTGTACAATTAATCTATGTTTCTGTTCTTCCTAATCACGAGGAAATATAACAAAGGTACAGTTTAAAAAAAATAAACTTTTCATTGTTATCAGTACCCATCTGATTTAACATCTTTATAGACATCCACATATTATGTTGTGGATTGTTTATATTTTTGGCCTATAGTTAACTTATTAAAAATCATGAAAAACAATTGCTTTTCGGAGAAATCTCCCCTTTTTAATGAAATAACATTTTAGAACTTTATTAATTGTTCAATTCCATATTATTCGTCTCATTTGTAGAAGTACAATATTTAAGGAAATATTTACAATTAGCTACTTCTCTAGTTTGAAGTACAGCTGGAATTTGAATCATAACTGTAAAATGATATAAACGGAGAGACCATCTTGCTCAGTAACTGTGTCGAGAAGTATTTAATTACATCTTTAATTGCATGACCAAAAGTGGAATCCATGATGACCAAAAGAAAATGATTAAACGATATAAAAAAAAAGTAAAATAGTTATGGCTTTTAAGAACAATTAAGTAGTTTTAATATTCAGTTATAATTAAACTAATTTTTAAATAAATTAACATATGTTTTCAATTACTTATTTTATTTTTTTTTTAGATGCTATGTAATAGCTATTACAATTAAAATTATCAGTAATTAGGTGATTAAAAGATCAAGTCATTTTTTTTATTTTACGCGATTTTAACTAATTTGCATTCCATTTTTTAACCATAGGATCCATGTGGGTCTACCTTTTTTTAATTGATATTAGGCCGAATGACAAATTTTAATTTCATAAGGAATTAATTATGATTCTTGGACTACATTACAATTCGATCGATTCTTCGGGTACACCATAATACATTTTATGTAATAATAAATAATTATGATAAACGAATAAAAATAAATTGTTTTTATGTGGGTTGAACTATTGTTTTAAATTAGAAAAAAGTAAAAATATCATACTCTAAGGTAAAGAGCGAACATTTGAATGAAATTAGTGTCAGCTATATCAGCTAAAGTCCTTAAATCTAAATTATAGTGGAAATTATTATAAATATCCTGGTTGACTTTCTATTTACACTTTTTTTGGTCATCTAATAATATTGTTACAATATTCATTCGGCTTATTGTTTTTTCCTTTATTTCTCATTATATTTTTGTGTTTAATTTTGAATTTTTTTTTTTAAATAAAACTTCTCAAGATAATAAAACGATATTAAGTAAAAAATACTTAACTCAATTTAAAAAGTAGATAGAACGTAATATTTATAAATTTTCTTTCAACGTTTGATTTTTAATAGAATGCTCAAATTAAGATAATCAGCTCCGAGGAGCGTGAAAATTGGCCCTAATTTTCTTCAAGGTCCGTTCAAGGACAAAGATTTAATTCCATCTACTTTATTCCTGGACTTTTTTTTTTTTTTTTTTGGTAAGGAAAGATTTTCACTTTTTTCTCAAAGCTTTTAACATTTTAGGTTTCCTTAATACAAAATATCATTATAAAATAATTAGGTTCCGTTGACTTTACATCTTTTCAAAGTAATAATATAATTATCATCGAAAAGGTTGAGTTCTAGCGAAATAAAATCTTCTGTAGTCGTATTGTTCGCTGCTCAAGTGCATGTTATATTTATGTTATATCTTTCTCAATTATTATTAAAATAAATAATAAAACTATATTTTTATTTTATATTACAAGATATTGCTCCGCTGAATTAAAACCTACCTCAAGCAAATATGTTTTTTTTAAATATTATGCTTGTTCTTATCTGCCAACTGTTGGCCTTACGTTGTCCAGAAATTATAAATACCTTCTTTTTCTTTCTTTTTTTTTCATGAATACGTCTTTAAAATTGCTTCAATAGTGAGAGATAATTAAGAAAAAACCGTCAGGACATGCAATCATATGTCAAAGGAATTCCTGACCACTCAAGGTATTAGACAGGGATGCAATCTCAGCCCATTGCTTTTCATCATAGTATTGGATTCTACTCTTAGAAGAGCACAACTGAAAATGAGGCCTTACCATCTGGGTTATTGAAACTTAAGACCCACATTCTTCACACTGCTTGCTTTCGCCGATGATTTGGTAGTATTCGGCAATAAATGTAGTAACCTAAAGTTCAACCTCCGAGTCCTTCAGGAGGAACTAAGAACAATCAACATGAAGATAAATGTTGATAAGACCAAGATAATGAGAATAGGAAGGAGAGCAGAGCGAGGAGATATTCCGCTTAGACGGTGTCCCTGTGGAACAAGTCGCAGACTTTAAATATCTTGGCGCCCATCTAAATGAGTATGGTTGGATTGATAGAGAGGTATAGTACAGGAGAGAATAAAATGTACAGGAAAATACCTAAACTCTCTTAAGAAAGGTTTTATTGGAAAAAGAGATGTTACAAAAGGCACCAAGAAAACAGTGTTTAAAAATACCTTTCTCCCAATCCTGACATACACAAGTGAATCTTGGACCCTCACCAGCAAGCATAAAAGTCAACTCCAAGCAATGGAAATGGGATATCTAAGAAGAGTTGAAGGGAAAACGAGAAGATAGGGTGAGGAACGCGACGATTAGAACCAATCGTAAGCGCCGCTATGTTGAGGTTATTTTGCTGCGTATCGAGATTTCCATCCAGTATTTTGACTCGTAGAAGGTACAAAGTTCGTTTAGGTTTCAATATTCAGCTGTCGTCAAAATCTATAGGCTGTATATAAAACGTTAGCGTAAAATAGTGACAGTAGGCATAATAAGGTATTAGAATAAAAAAGGTATTATCAAATCCATAACCAAAGACAATTGTTTATGGATTATCAAAATGTCGGTCTATACGCGTCGAAAAGCCGAATCCAAATACAGAGATCACATATGGTTGGAAAGGACTTCTTAAGAGCGATCGAATGGTAACAATAAAACACCATATGACCGAGTCAAGCACACTTATAATTAATAAAGTTATATTGTAACCCAGTAATTATTTATTTAATTGATGTTTTCCTACACATAATACATAAATAATAATATTTTATGTAAAAAATATTATTCGTTACGTAAACGTATTCACGTACAACACACGGCCGTGCCCATGACACGGCCACACCCCATTTTTTAATCAATTATTTATTTAGACTGACTACGAACAGTCACTCATCTTTAGTATGGATTATCATACGCAAAATATTAAGTAATGCCACATTATTATTTCATAATGCGACAACTGTCTTGGTAATGAAGGGTTCGTGGTTAGAATTCAACAATATCACTGAATTATTGTTTTAACATTATGCAATTTAATATTAGTATTATTTTTGACTTACGTAAGTTAGGATAGCTCAAAGGATAAACTAAAACATTCAAATTGATGCCAGGACTTCAATAGAAAACAAACAAAATTAATGTCCGTTGCTATTACATTACATTTGTTTATTGCATTACGCCCCATGAAGAGTTTTAGGTTCAGAACTTACTTAGTTTGGGTTAGTACTGTTTCTAATACTATCGTTGTTCTTTAAAATAATTTGGTAAAAAAAAAATATATTTTTCCAAAAATAGTTTTGTTTATTGTGTGTGTGTTTTTAAAAAGTTTATGGATATATTGAACGAGAATATAAAAAGAAGTTTATCTTTGAGGTCATGGTACACAGTAAATATGTTCTTACTATTAGTTTTTTTTAAACGTCTTTCGGACAGCACCACCAACCATTATTTAAAAAAAAACAAGAAATATCATGATATTTAGTTTATTCTTTTAAAAAAAATTATAAAATTCATTTTACCTTTATCTTTTATTTTATTTTTAAGAAGGAATATTTATTTAATATTTATATGCAATATTTTATTGCTGAGTTATTTTACTGTTTGATGTAGCAATTGTAATGAAAAGTAGAAATACTTAAAAATTAAAGATTATGAAAACATAATAATTATTATAACATTTTTTTTGCATAAGAGGTCCTGAAACTGGTTAATTATGATATCGAAATAAAATAAAAATTTCTTGAATACTGTATTATTTCTTTGCATGCTAGAAGTTGTTCAGTTAATTGCTTGTTATTATTTTGAAAGCTTTATTTGTTTCTTTATGCTATATTTATCAAACAAGAATAAAAAAACAAATGGATTAAATATTCTTATAATGTTCATAACTGTTTACGCCATTTATCTGTGTTATTTTCTTTACCACTGATGATTTTGTTTTCTAACTACAGCATAATATCATTAAATCATCCAAATTGTGACCAATTAAATTAAGATATCAATTTCGATATTCAATAATAATTCAAACTCCACAGGAATCTCTTGAATTCCACCAAATTTCAGATGAGGCCATGATGACGATATCGAAGGTGTAAACTTTAAATCGCTTTCTTATCCCCTTTTTTTCTACGATTGAGCCACTATGGACTACGTTTCTTTCTACTGTTCTTTTCTTATCTTCCTTACCTCTTTCATGCTTATGTTTGCTTTCTTTCTTCTATCCAAATTACGCTTGTCTTTTTGGTCTTGAATGTCCTGAAGTTCCTTCCTGAATAAAGAACGTCCTTCAATGTCATTCGAAGATACCTCGAGCTCTTCAATATCCTTTTTAGTCGAATTTTAGCATAGCTGCTACTAAATCATCGGACGCTAAAGGAGGGTATTATTCAACGATTGTATTTCATGCTTCTTACATTTAATGCCATTATGCTATAAATTGTCGTTTTAACATCTACTTACTAAGAGAATGGTTGAGAGAATATGGATGATATGGATAGTCGTATAATTATAGCCGCTACTTGATCTGATATTATTTAAAGAGTAATTTCAATAACCGTTATCTTGTTTTATTAAAGTTTCTTAAACCATAAAACTTATTGTTACTACTTAAATCCTGAGCCCACTTCTTATTTTATTGATTTAATAGCCAATTCCAGCATCGGCTGCATTACGGATGGAGTGGGAGAGAGGATGGACAATTTGTATCAGGATACATTCATTTCTTATTAAGGAAGTGGCAATAAACCTTAAATTGGCGCCCGCATAGGGACTACTGCCTTAGGTCCTTTGTTCTCTATGCATAGATAGATAGCATATCTGAGGCACAACATATAGTACAACATACATAGTATAGTATATATAGAAAAGTATACTATTACATTTATACAATTAATTATGTTTAAGTATAACTATGATGCAAATAATTAGTATTTAGTTTATTAGATACAACTATTTTATAACATAAAGCTCGACATTTTAAAGGTGGTAAAAAATACTTGGATATGCCGTCCTTCAGAAGCGAACGTAAAATGGGGTCCGGAGCTGCTGCTGATTAAGTTCCCTCTCCTAATTATACTTAGGCAAAATTTTGGACTATCACTGTAGCATCATCCGATTAGCTATAGTAGCATAAAGTGAGTTTAAGGCGTGTTTAGATTGTGTATTACAAATGTAAAATAGTTGTGAGACTTTTCTCTTGGTGTATTATTTTAGGTTTATCAAATTTAAAGGTATTTGTGTATTTCTAAAATGTGTGGTGAGAGCTATTTGATCGGGTTTATTGAGGTTTTTTATTATTTATTCTCAACTATATTTGTGTTGGTGCACTCTACGCTTTAAGTATTGTTCCGATGTTCCGAAATAGGATTTACCACATTTATCTTCACATTGTATTTCGTACACGAAATTTGATTTTAACTCTAATTTATCCGAATCTTTGGTTTTTGGAAATAGTCTTGACACAGTGGCTGTATTTGTACATACACATATACATATATATACATTAATACTCATTAATATTTTGTTGATTGTTTTGCCTTCAAATAATTTTGGGGTTACTCCTATTTTGGAAGGCATATAGTACATTCCTCAAAAAATATGTTTTACTGTAATGGTATAAAACAGAATGTTGACATGGACAGTGTGGTAGTTTTTTAATTTGTGAACGAGTAGTTTTTTAATATTATCACTTAAATATTTTGTTAAACACTGATAGTTGCCTTTTTGTATAGTTTCGAGTATGTTCAAATAAAGAAAAGATAATATTGTTACTGGTTGTTAAAATGAATTAAACTACTGCTAAATTAAAGATACTAATATTTATCAACAAAGTGACAAAAATAATACAGTTAAATTATTAGACGAATGTAAATTTACAATAACAATATTCTAAATATTTATTATAACCTAGGCCTATTTAATTACTAAAATAATATAGGATATTAATAATTCTAAATGACAACTATTTACGTGAATTCGTACGAATACAATAAAATTACGCTAGAGCTTATAACTACAAATTAACACTTACAGTTCACTAATCAAAGTCCACCGACCGTAAGATTCTCCAAATATGACAAACTGACACACATTAATACACAGAAACGGTTTATTACACTGACACTCACTTATTAAAAGTTCATCACAGTGCCTGGTCTACTCTCTGACTGACTCACTCGAGGCGAGGGGGGTATTTAAATAGACAAGGCCGAACATTCTAGAACACGGAAGTAGGGGGAGACTGTTCTGGGATTGTCGAGAACCTTCTTAATCTCTTCCGACAAAGGAAAGCCGGTTCTAGTATGTTCGAGAAGGTTCTAATCCAATCTTAATGTCTCCCTTCGACGGGCTTAAGACGCTAATCCCTTGTTTCCGCCCTTCTCTCTATGACCCTACCAATATGCTTGATCAATAAATGCTGATAAAATGCTTGTTTTACTGATAAGGAGGCAAACAGTATCTGTACTGTAAAGTAAACGAATGTATTATTGTCTATTCATATACAAAAAAATATTTCTTTATTTGTGTTTGCTTAGTATTGTTCTACTCTGCCCTACTATTATCTATTATATTATTCTAATTAGCTTTATTGAATTCTATTTTTTTTTTCAGTTTTTAGCCTTTAATTAGTACTGTAATAAGAGATGTCAAACCATCTTTAGTTAAAAATGTATAGACAATTTAAAGGGATCCATTGAAAAATATTTATAAGTTTAATTGCTATTAAATTGATACAATTACGCTATTATGTTCGTTCCAATCGGGGTAAATTATATTAATTAAATCATTAATCTAGGTAAAAAATTAGAACTATTTTTTTTATTATTATTATAAACTTTGCCAGGCCTACAATGCTAATTATGGAACAGTTACTCAACTCTAATAAGCAACTTACTTATAAGTAAATTTTGGTTCTTCACAAGCAATGTAACTCAAATGATAGTCCTTATTGTTCATGTTATCCCATTTTTTAGTTGATTGTGTTAGCGATTTTTTCTTTGTTGCGACTGTGACGACTTTGATGACCGTTCTTTTGCTTTCTTTCGTCTATTTTTGTTTTCTATCCCTAACTTGCTGTTATTTTATGTTATCAAGACATAGCTATTCTATAACGATAGTACGAATCTATTCAATCCTCCAGGTAAGTCGTAAATCCAAGTTTGTAGGAAACAGTGAATGAGGATAGGATAGTGAAATTTATCAGGTGATTAGGTGATATTGACAAGCCAATTGGCTGGCTTCCAGGGGTCCCTAGGTGTCGGCTGGGTCCCCTCGGAATACTACCCCTCTTCTAAATATATCTATGACTGGTTATAGTATTTCCTTCTCCCGTCTCATCAAGTTAACTGTAATAACGTACTTTTATATATGAGAATGCATAAAATATAGTTCTCCAGATATTAAAAATAAGATTAGGTCTTAGTTATTACTTAACGCAACGACGGAAGAGAGTATTTTAAGTGAAGATTTTTTCACAAGAACATCACTCAGGGATATCTTTAAGGAATGATACTTTTACAATACGTGTTTGACATACAGTGTAGCATGAAAATCTTGCAATTTCTTGAGATCAGATTACTGTATTGTGTGATCATGTCTAACTGGCCATAATGGTTTAAATTTATAATAGATTTTCATTTTTAAAACATATATACATATATATTTAAATATTGTACAATATTTCTCAAAGACCATATTAATGCTTCACTAGATTTTGCAAATCAGAGATGTGTATTTCAAGCTCTAAACGGAATGATGACGTAAGTGAGGATTACGTAATTATATTTCATTTACAATCAATAAACCAGAAATTGATAAAGCTATATTACCCTCCAGCCTCATCACTGGATAGAGTAGGAATCGTGATAAAAAAAACTCCTTGCGAATCCTTTTTTCTTTAATAATTATTCATATCATTACATTTTTTGCATGTTTGCATGCGTATTTTAATTATTATTATATTCAGGATCACTTTTTGAAAAACCTATTAGTAAGTAAATGTTCTAGGAAGTTAAGTGTTGTCCATGTGAGTTTTTATTTTTTTTTTTTTTGTGTCACTTTATAGGTATTAGCAATGTTAAACAAAATTCTATGTTAATTTCTTTGTATACACTGCTGATTAACAGTGTTATTATACTATGTTAACTCAAAATCCTGGCTCAGCTATTATCACCCTTTATTCCCAATAAAATCCCCGCTATATTTTATGCAATTCACATTTTTTGCGGGTTTATTTACCACTGTTTTATGGTCCCTAAACTTCCGGCTCATAACCAAATAAAACGATTAGAAATAAGGCGGCAAAATGTCGTGTTAGAAAAATTGCTGACCAAACAAGCAAAAACATGTGAAAAAGTTAATTTTTTGGGAATTTCGGAGGATGAATTTAAAATTTTTTCTATACATGTTTTATGGGTTTTTACTAGTTGAATAAATGTACTGTCAATTATCACTAGGTTTCTTAGTACGTGTTCATTAAACAAACAATAACAAACTACAATGTATACGTTGGTAGTATTCTTCTTACTTTGTATCTTTGGTTTACATCCTCATTTTTATTTCCCTTTATATTATGCTTACTTTTCTATCCTTTCTGTACATTTATTTTCCGCATTTTATTTTATATTCGTTATCTTTAATTATTATATCTGTCACTATTTTAATTTCTGTTCATTATCTTTAATTTTATTAAATCTGTCAATATTTTAATTTTATTATATTATATCACTATTTTAATATTCGTTATCTTTAATTTTCATATCTGTCACTATTTTAATTTTCTACATTACATGTCACTATATTCTTGTTACTGTAACGTTTTTATATATTTTTTGTTCTGCTTGTTTCTGCTTGCTTTTTCATAGCCATGAAGATGGCCTACACTGTAGGTCGAAACGTCGGCACTTACTAAATATAAGTCTAGTACTTATTTGTTGTTTTTTTTTTACCGCACCCCCCCCCAACTATCTCCGTTCTCCATTTTATCATCCAGTCAACTATTTTCCTCTCATACAATGTATACGTATAATTAATACAATATAAACCATATACTATCTGTAAACAATACATTTAAGGAGCGAACTGTGGTCTAGTGGTTAGCATAACTGTATACCTACTAAGCCCAAGATCGCGGGTTCGTAACCCGGCCTTAGGATTTTTTAGAGTGTAAAAAAATCCTTAGTTATGCCGTCCTTCAGAAGGGACGTCAAACGGGAGTTTTATTATATGAACTTACAAATATTCTTTATCATCGAAAATTAAAAATCTTCCGTATTTACTAATTATGGATTTTATACTCCTATTTTCCTTTGCGTAACACTTAAAAATGATAAAGCATCTCACCTTTATTTATATGACATTAATTGATTAAATGATTTGAAGTAAAATGAATTGTTGTTATTTCGCCAGAACCTTACCTAATCTCTGATTCTAATTCTGTTATTTCCTCACTTTTTGTTGTCATTGGTTTGAAAAACAGAGGCTTGAAATGCAATGAAAACTATATTTATTGTTGAATATAATGGAATTCACACGGCTTATTCAACAATATTTTTCGAAATAGGCTATTTTCTGTGGATTATAGACTACCATACTGACTACTCTACTATTGACTAAGCTACAAAATCTCCAATATACTCTCATTCTCTATTATATATTACAAAATTTCAGAAGCAATGTATATTCATATCTATTAAGTGGGGACGTTCAATAATTTGTTTTGTTCATTTAACGTCACTTTATGCTGCTATTGCTAATCGGTCGATGTTGCAGTGGAAGCTCTAAATTTTGCCTATCCAGATTTAATTAGGACAGAGATGTTTAACGAGTACCTGACTTCGTACTGGCTCAGGACCTCCGTTTAACGTCCCTTCCGAAAGACGGCATAACCAAGGGTTTGTTACTCCCTTTAAATAATCCTAGGAACTCCTGCCAGAAAAAGAGCCCGCGATCTTGGGCTCAGTAGGTTGTTATGTTAAGAAGACCACAGGTCGCCCCTTAAGAATTTGTCAATGTCCTGACTACATGGAAGAAATGCCATATTTAGTGTGCTAGATTATATTTTAACAATATTTCTTAGATAATTGAGCCTTCGTTTAATTACTGGCTTTAATATCAGAGAACGCCTTTTTTATACATTTTTACAATTTTGAATGGCCTTTGATACTTTTTAGGAAATTTGCTATTTATCCCTACATAAAACATACCATAATCTGATCCTATATGCCAGCATTCAAAGGATTAATCCACTTAAATGGTTCCTTGGTGTTAAATTCAGCAGACATGTCAAAGAGTGAACTCTCCGTCTTTATTTCTATCCTGTTATCTTCATGTCCTTATTATTGTGAACGAGCTTTATAAAGAATGTTAAATAGAACGCCTCGAACTATTAGGAGGGTTTTATTCAAGAAGGGTTATAAATCCTATTTTATACAAGAAGGCTCTTTATCCTGTAAGTAAGCTCTATAGCCTTGTTTTACTCAATATTCATGCATAGTTCGGGAGTTCGAAGAACTTATACAGACATGATACCAGATGCTTGGATTGAGTATTTGAGGAAAATGTCTTCAGGATGAGAGAGATCCAGTGCGGACTAAGGAGACCTTCATGGAGATCGTGGTAGTGAAACAGGTTTGAGATGTCCCTGGCGAAGGTCAGCGCAAGTGGTTTAGTCTTATTTTTAGAGACTGAGAGATGGCGAAGGATGGCTTATAAGACAGACAAGATAGCTTAGACTTTCCAACTCGACAAGAGTCGATTCCTATTAATTTTCATTAAAAACTTCTTAATATTATTTGGGAAATGTTTCTTCTTAATGAAATTTCTAAATATAAGATCTGAAAAACTGGTTTAGCTCAAATGTCAATGGCCTTTGAAACCAAGAAGCGAACTTAATATTTATGCATATAATTAGTAAATATTTATTTGTTATATTCGTATTAAATACGCTATTTTAGCGAATTTTTTTTAGACTTAATTTTAGAGGAATTTATTTTAATCTGATATTGGTCCCAAAACATCAGATGAAAAAAATGTACTATTGCAATCCACGAAGGGGATTGGGTTATTGGGTTAAGCACTTGAGTACTGAACTGTTTATATGTGCAGACCCTTCTGGCGATCACCCAGCCTCTGTAAAATGGGTATTTAATTGTAGGGATATGGACATGACGGTTGAGCCTGAACTTGGACAAATTACCTCTCTTTACAAACTTAATCCTAGAAACAGCACAGTTTCTACCTCTTACTGAACCCCAGACTCTTTATGGGTTGTAATAGTATAGTTTTTTAAAACTTTTATATGCGTTTTGTTTTTTTAACTTACTACTATTCGATGCTTGTGTCAATGGAATATAAAAAAAAAAACTAAGGCAGAAGTAACTGATTTATTTTTCTGATAACAACAGTTTGTAGGACTTCAGCTGTAAACAACCATTGAATAATACTGGTATCGGCAAATAGGCTCTTATAACTCGGCTATTCCTCATATAATGGGATCCGAGTAAAGTAAGTTCTATTTATTCAATAGAACTTGGTCACTCTATGAATTATATATTCAATTTTTATTGCTGAAACAAACAATCAATATAGCCTTTCAAAATTTGTTATTACACTATTTGTTGATTTTTTTTTTTAATTTTGTATATTTAGGTCCTTTATTTTATTCTGAAGGGGCTGAATAGCTGAAGATTTCCATCTTGTAATTTTTCGAAGGGCATCAGAATCCAGCGGAAATTAGTATAATTTACCGCAGTTTAGTGAGAATGGGCCAACTCTGTCATAATCCTATCGATTTAATATTCACACTTGGTCACTGGGGCAATTTTGTTTTTAACGTTACGTCGTCGTCTCATTCGTTTCCTCCTCACAGCCATTCATTGTTCTTATGTTGTTCCAATCTACTTCTGAGCAATTATAACAAAATAAATATACAAATAAAACGTGCATCAAGTTTATATAATCACCAATGCGGATTCATTAAATGTATAATGAAATAAAAATTAAAACTTATACTAAAGTTTTTTTTTTAAATTTATTTATTGAAATTTACAACTGTATACTGAATACATCAAGTAAAAGATAAATCATGTCCCGAGATAAAGGCAAGTAGAGAAACTACCCAGTGGTAGTAATCAAATAAAAAGTTCAACTTAGTAGATGACGAAGCCATCTTCTATTCAGACGCCTCGGAAAATTATCAGGAATTGAAGAGGTTATGAGGTGGGTTTGAGTGGAAATGAAGTTTGTCAGCAAGACTGATATCGCATTCGGGCCAAATCAGCAACAAATGGGACATTAAGGTCATTATGGTTTACTGTGTTCGTATCTGTGAGCTCTATTCCGTAAGTCCAGATGGATCTAATGATTGTCATGCATATTAGTCTTTTGTAAGTAATTGGGAGCTCAGAGCGTTTGTCTAGTAAAGTAATTTGAATAATTATTAATAATAATTTGAATAAGTTGTTTCTTGTCGTTTCAGTCTAGTATGAGGATTCCAAGTCAAGCATTTGTCTAGGACTTGTCCTAAGTACCGGACCTGTTATACAGGAATCAGTGGGATGTTATTAAGCGATACAGGAGGGCAGGAAGTCTTTGGTTTACTACGGAGGATTCTAAAGTCAAACGAAAAATGTTACTTCTGCGCTATTTGTTTTTAGAAAATTTTTACTTTGACTTCCTTGCAAGGAGGTATTCCGGCATTGAGGAATATTAAAATCGCGAAAATATTAGGTTTTATAATTTCAATGGACTTTATACATCTTTATCGTCCCTAAGTCCATCGCTTTTGATAAGTTACGTCGTGATCTATACCGTATATGCTTAACTCAAAAGCAGTAAGCCGAAAAAAGCACAAAAAGGTCGTTTTTGTAATTGCATAAGATTTTATTTTCTTCTTCGCATAGCATTCTATGGTCCAACGGAGGACGCGGCTCTTCTCCATGTTTACCACCCCGACCCTAAGGCCTGCCTCCATATCCTCCAGCCATCCCAGTGTAGTTCTCCCTCCATGATCAGCTTTGGGAGAATTTTTGTATCCAATCTATGTACGTGGCCCAACTATCTTAATCTTGCTTTATTTATACTTAAAACTATAACAGATTCTCCATATAGGTCCTTAAGCTCTTGATTCCTTTTGATACGGAAATAATTTCCTTCTTTGCCTAGGCCATATACTCTTCTAAGTATTTAATGATTTCACTTGCTGCTTGGATAGGTCTAGATTTTTTTTACATCAAAGCCCATTCATTTTATGCAACTACTGCTAATTAATACACTCCATATATTTTACAGGAATATTTGCTCTTTGAAAATTTTGATTTGATTATTGGTTTTTATCTTTACATGCAGTTATTACTTTTTAACGTTTTTATTTATTTTTATCATTTTTCGCATTCAATAAAACTAATTTTCTCTCAGTACCTTTAAATAGAATTTCATTATACGAGTTGTCAATTCTAACAAAGGTATTTTTAATATTTTCCTTTTGAATGCATTGTGTATTGCAAAAGAGAGAGGGGTTTGTAAGAGGCTCTATATTAACAAACTTTGAAATGTAACTTTTTGGATTACAGCATATGAACCCTCATTCGAAAAAATGATTTACTTTTCGAAATTAAAAAAAATATATATGTATTGAAATTTACTGTTGAAGTACCCTAAAAATTTTCTAAATTAAACTAAAATTCTGTGTAAAATTAAAAATAAATTCTGTTTCTAGAATAACCTGGAATGTGATTTTTAATTTAAATTTAAGTGATTACTGATCCTAATCTTCATTAAATGAAATAAAAACAATTGGAATCTTTTTCCAAATTTTTATTATTTTGCTGTCTTGTATTTATTCTTTTTTATTTATCGTTAACCTATGTTATATACTTTCCTCTTTTGATAATAATACATTAAAAGATAAGGTGATTTTATTTAAGCAAAATTAATTGAATTCATTTGTACAAATTTCTGTTGTCTTTAGAAAAATTAACTTCCAAATTGGCAGAATAAATCGTTAAAATGGGAGACGACAACACTCACTGAATGCTATCATTTTTTTCATGTCACATTTTTTAGCCTTCTTCCTGTTTCTAGTAATTAATTATTTTAATTCTTACCTATTTTAATGCTTTTCGGAATCTATACATCCTTTTATTTTTTTTTTTCAATTTATATCTTCTTCTTTATTCATCATAGCCTTGAAAGTTTGAAAAAGTCCTGTCCATTTTTAATCCTGGAATTCAGAAGTGATTTGAAGATGAATGACCACGTGCATTTATGTATGTCCTTGGATAAGAATAGCTATATTTTTTGTTATTTTTTTCCCGTCTATATTCACTCCTTCGAAGCACGACTAACGAGTGTAACTTGGTCTCCTTGAGATAGAAAATTATTATTAACTATTCTATATAACTCATATAATTTTTATTTGTGTTGTAATAATTCAAACTTCTTCAACTTAATTTAAATTCGCCGAAACCCATAGCTCATTATTTTTTTTTTATATTTGTTAATTTTGCTTTATTATATCCAATAACTAACCTTGTTAATCGATTAAGATTATACAATTATGAGGGATGAGGCATACAGTTCAAAAGTTTAATTTAAAAAAAAAATCTTCCATCTTATATTTTATATATATATATGTATATATATATATAAAATGTAAGAGTATATAGTAGTAAATATATATATACTACTGTAGTATATAATAAAATAGTATATATATATATATATATATATATATATATATATACTATTTTTTGGTGTACGATAATTTCAAAATTAAAATTTGATTTATTTTATCGACAGTCGAAAGTGCTATTTGTCTTATTAAATTTCTTGGCTTTTTTTTCTGTGTTTTTTTTTTTTACTTTAACCCCTCATTATTTATTTAATGAAGTGTTTTGTTAATTATGTTAGCATAAGATTTAGATATGGAAAGGTTTTTAGTTTTTTTTTTCCTAAAACACAATGATTATAATAAGAACCAATAAGAAATAAGAACCAATAGTTAACGAACGGTAAGAATGATACATATTAATAGTGATAGTGTTATTATTAGGACACTTCGATATTGAACAGTGGTAGTATGGATATATCTGAATATATAGAATTAGAGACTTACTTATAAGAGGTGACTTATTGACTATTGACTAACATCATAACTTATTACTAATCCAAAACTAACTTAGAGATTACTCTTTTTCATACTATAAACTAACTAAACCATCTCCTCTCTACTCTAATCTCTCTCTCCCATCTCTACTCTCTACTCTCCAATATTCTACCCTTAGAGCCGATATATATTCATGTAAAAGAAGGTGAGATCCAAGAGGTTTCTTTGCTGACAACATGGAAGATGTTTCACAACTTAAAGGTTAGGAGACCACAAATATACACAATAACCTTATGTTATCAATCCAATCTTATAATGTTATCAATTACATGTAATTATCCGATAATATAATGTCAGATTAAAAAAAAAAAGTAAAATATAAGTTTTTAACGTTATCGATACAAATTGGAAGGAGGGGACTCTTTGATCAAACCATATATTTTTAGGACGAATATTTTTCAAATAATTTATAAATTATTTATTTATAATAATAAGATAATTATCTTGAGATTTAACAAAAAAAAACAACAGTTAGTAATAAATTTTGGAGAACCATCAAATCGACATATTTTATCCTTGCTACCTCTGTTAGCTACCACAATCGAGAATTTTCGCAAAGGAAATTGTTGGGCGTCTCATCAAAACGAAGCCATTCACGAAGATTCAGCTTGATAGTAATCAAGTGCAAAAATGTACCATAGATCCTGGACTATTTCGATTTGCAATGAATATCTTTTCGCGCGAATCCATTATATTGCTATTTAGGAATTACCATTGTTCAGAGATGGTTCCACGAAGAGACTATTTTTTTCCCACAGTTAAAGAATATATTTTGTTACAAAAGCTACCATTTGCTAGTACCACCTCTGCACAAACCTATTATACCTCAAAATCCTTCAATAAACAAACCATTTATTCTATCACCAATGTTCTTTTTTAGCCCAACCTTCTTCTCTTTATGTAGTGATTCTCTCGATTCACAGACGTTGAATACCTACTACTAGTACGTCTGGCTTTTGAAAAAAGACACATGGTTGTCTCCGATTCTCTTCTGTGGTATCTTCAAGTTTAACAAGAATGTTAAAGTCTAGATCTTTAACACCTTCAGATAGGAACTTCTATTAATTATTTGAATTTATTTTGATGATTTTATGGTTATGTTAGTAATTTTTTTTTTTTAAACATTCTAAAACCTTTTTATATAAGTAAAGAGGAAAAACATTGCTGACTTTAAAGCATTTGTTTATTGTTCATTGTGATTTTTTCAATTAGATATCGTAGGTCACATTGTGCAAATACAAAGTACAAAGATTTTTTACTTATGAGTTGTGGTTTGTGGTCATAATTTAATCATTATTGTTATTATTAAACTTTATATATATATATATATATATATATATATATATATATATATATATATATATATATATATATATTATAAAATTATAATTATAATTAAACACAGTTAATCGTCTAATACCAACTTTTTCACCAGAAGATTCAAGAAGCGATAAAAAAAAATCATTTTTGCTCTGAACAGCAGTTATTTAAATAATAAAATGATAATTGTATTTTTTTCATACTCGGTGTTACATAATTCATTGGTCCTTACTATTTAATGTAAATTTTATTTCTCCATTACATTAAAATTTTCATAAAATTATAAATTATAACCCAAAATTATAATATACAATAAATTATATATATATATATATATATATATATATATATATATATATATACATACAATAAAATCAAAATTCATTGTAAATATGCATGAGTACGAAGGTAACTAACTACAAATCGAAAACTTTTTACTAGCGTGGTTTCTTTTTTTGCCTATAAGACCCAGTTGTTAGTTTATGCAAATTTAAAATTGTAATCAACAATTTTTTTTCTCATACTTTCATATTATTTTTGTATTTTTTTTTATTCTTTTTTATTTATTTATTATTTCTTAAAGAATGTAATATTATAATAAACAATTAATTTATTTATATTACTCACCAATAAAAAGATAAAGGTTTAAAGAAAAATCACTTACTTGAATAAAATTGAACAGTGAATACAATTTTTTAACAATCCAATTTATTTTTAGACCTATTCAATAATGCAAAACCCATTGAAATGTACGCAATTCCCAATAATGTTTTATGGCTAATTTTAGAAAATTTTCGTTTTTTTAAATGTCGAGGCATTTTATAATTATATTGAAAACCTTTATGGCGTAAATTTATTGAAAATTTTAGTTATCTGCTATCCTGTACTCATGGAGTAGAAGCATTATGTCAAACAATATAACTAAAAATAGTTCCATGCTTGCGTTGACCTTCATCTTCTGAACAGTTAATTATTTTTTAGGTCTCGAACCTGGAAAGACATGTGTGGGAACCTCTTTTGTTGTTTCTTAGTATTCACAGAATTATTAATTCTGAACAAAAAAATGTATTAATTTATTTTTAGTTTCTTATTTCTTTTTAATTATAAATTTCGTAAAACAAACAAAGTTTTATCATACTATACTTTTTTTTTTGAGATTCAAGAGTTATTTGTTGTATCACGGACTTTTATAATACAGGTGAATGGCTTTTATTTCCGCCAAACAAACAATAATCGATCTATCATTACATGTGTATATGAGTACTCATGCACTTATATCTAGTCGAATATGACAAATCCAAGGTCTGCTTTTTGACTATGGACATTGCTTTATTATTTATTTAACATAACTTTAAATAAATGCTGCTATGGATAATCGGACACTGCTACAGTGGGAGACGTGAATTTTGCCTATCCTAATATAATAAGAATAGGGATTGACGACTTTCATGCCTGAGGACACATAAAGGAAACTAAAATTAAGAAGGGATCTGGTATCATAAAAAAATAAATCAAACCACGGGAGAGGTATCGATGGGCACTGTTCTTCTTCATGTTTTATTTTTCTGCTGATTATCATTTGTTCTTACTTGACAGGTGTGCGTACAAGTATAAAGAGAGAGAAAAAAAAGATTTTGCCAATTATTTATTATTTCTTCTTTGATTAGGTAATTCAAAATATATTTTTGATGCGAATTAATTCGAATTCAAAAAAGGAAATGACATTGTTACTGTCTGGACACCCACACACAAAGGGTGTTATAATAAGTTTGCTGTTATGTACTGTAAATTTTGAAACTCAATTTCAGTCTTTGTTTGATAGTATCAGAAAAGTCGGCTGCACAGAAATTTCTACTCTTAGATAAATTTTGCACCGAGCTTTCTATTATATAAGCTGGTTTAGAAGTTTAATCAAAATTTGTTGTAAAAAATGGAAACGTTTATCTTTTTGAATAATTTGGTTCACATTAATGGATTTATTCAATTTTATATACAATAATATCAATATATAATAATAAATGATTTTATTGTGTGTAATCAGGTGCCTATAAGCTGTTGCTTTATGATTATTACGTGCAATAAAATTATATTAGTGTCGAACATTAAATCTATTAATATATATATATATATATATATATATATATATATATATATATATATATATATATATATATATATATATATATAAAATTTTATTAAGTATTATCACGTGCCTACAGTCATGTACTTAATGTATATTTACATTTTTAAAAGCTTCTTTGTTGCTTTGACCCAGACCTTTCACCTCCTGATGCGACAATTCTATTGTTCGAAGGACAATTAATATATAGATTTGTATTAAATCTCAGGGCATTGTGTGTAGAAGGAGTCAGCATTTGCTAAGTAGAATGGAGCTATGTGGAGGTAGAAAAACGTATTCATATTTCCTAACGGTATCGATGTATTTGTGCATTACATCTGTATAAAATATCGATATTTCAATATATATATATATATATATATATATATATATATATATATATATATATATATATATATATAAAAGGAGAGGATTTATAGTACCACTACAGCCCTTGAAAGGGTATGGGGTTCAGTACATGGTAGAGGCTGTACTGTTTCTTGGACTACGGTAGTGCAGGGAGGTGATTTGATTTGTCCTAGATGACGCTCAACCGCCAGATTTTCCCCCTTATTTTATGTACCGACCTGATGGTGGGCAAGCCCCAGTAGGGTCCTAGATCCCATAAGATCCATTTCCAGCCGCCAGCAGCGGGATTTGAACCTAGAGCCTTCGGCATTATAACTCAGTGCTCTACCACTGAGCCGCTCCGTTCTCATGGGTATGTATCTACAGTCCCTGGCCAAATTAATGTGACCACCAAGAAAGATTATTTTCTTTTTGTTTTTTTCTAATTTTTTTATATACTTTCGCGTGTCTTCTGTTTTGAGTAATGGCAACACTGTTATAAGTTGTTTAAAGTATTTTTGTTTTAGTAATGGCAGCATTGGTTTTAGTACAGCCATTTTGTTTTACGAGTGACGACTTGCATAATTTGTGTTTAAAATTTTTGTGGATTTATTGTTTCTTTTTCATTAAATACAAGTCGGATTCGGTAAGTTTATTATTGATTTATTATTTGTATCATATATTTTAACTATTTTGATAGTTTTTTTTTCATCAATATGTACCTAAAGTAGGGTGACACTACAAATTATTAAAAAAAACTAAAGATTTATTTTCGGAACTATTTTTTTCAATTTCATATTATTATCAGATAACTAACTTACCCATAAAACCAATATTTAAACTCGATTTACATTGTAGATTTGTATGCGTAATACAAAAACATAATGCAAACATGTAACAAGAACGAATCTATCCAGTGGTCACATTAATATGGCCAGGGACTGTATATATTTATGCAAAAACTGAATTTGTAACACGGGCGACCAAGGGAAACTAGAAGTATAACACCATTAAGATGCCTGATAAGAAACATAGCCACCAATTTGAATGATGACATTATCTTTTTTTGTTATATATTTTTCTGATATGATACATCGGTAAAATATGTTTTTTAAAGAAATTCCTTTAAATATCAACTCAGTTCTATGCGGCTTTAAGAGATTCTCAAGCAATGGAGCCTTGTTGAAGGTATCCTTTATTTTTTTTATTTATTGGTATAAAGATTATTTTTTGATCATCGACATGATCGATATTTTATACTTGTCTTATCTCAAAATACCAGAAGCATCAATTATTTTAATTTCTTCTTTAGAACGTGATAGTATGACAGTGCATTACTTTAATAATAATTGGAGTGAATCTATCTGATTAAAACATTTTAAAAACTATGTATACATACTTTTTTTTAATTGTCTATACAGAATCGATACAATAGTTAACTATCAGATCATTGATGGTCTGTCTCCTCCATATTTTAATATTGTAACGTATATTAATGAGATAAAATAATAATAATAATAATAGTGATAGTAATGTAGCAATAATAATTAAAAGTTTTAATAAACACGGAGTTTTTTTTCAATTAACTATTCTGTGAGAATTCTTTGGATTGAAAGTCAAGTCCGATTTTCTTTCATTAAGATATTTGAGGTATATCTGCCTCACTCATCGCAAGCAAATATGTTTAATTAATTTATCATTCCACCAGTTTTTTTTCTCGATTAAGAGTACCCACTTTATGGATTGGTGAGCCCTAGGCCCCACAGATCCAAGATCAGTCGATACCACTAAGTCGATTCTTGGCTGTTATCAATACAAATACTTCATCTGCCACACTCGGTTTCACCCGATTTTCTTTATTACTAATATGATATAATATAATAAATTATAACCACTCTCTCAGTCATTAACAGTTTAAGAAGTCTTGAGATTGACTTTATTTCTACTGAATGAGAATAAAACTTGTAAACCTTGGCATTGGAGTCGATGCACCTGACCTCAACATTTCTGACCCACTGTCAACTTTCTAGGCTATATCCACTCGTAAGCAACCTACACTTTTCTTTCTTATTTGTGTTAATGTTCCAGTTCGTAATTTTTTTTCCTAAACTATTCCTGACGATTTGTTTGTTTGTTGGCGTAAAAAACCTTAGTTCATCAACGCCTATGGTTCACTTTATAAAATGTTTGTATATATTATTGGTCAGCAATACACATACGCGAAATCATTCACAAACACATATGCACAAACTCAAACCGGACGTCAGAAAAAAATACTTAAGGTGACTTAAGACCAACGCGATGGTAGCACATTAAACACATTTTTCAAGATTAGTAATTATTACCTACTATTCCTGATGATCTTCCAAGTCCTAACATTAAGGACCCTAACCAATGGGTTCATCGTTCTCAATTCTTTCTGTTTTTTATTATCACACTAACTTTTTGTATATTCTTATTCACACTTAATCTGTTTGTGTGTGTATTTACTTATTATTTATTCAATTTTTCTCCAATATCATTTATTTCATTTCCGATGTCTTAGTTTATTTCGACTGAGGTATAACTCATTAATTGTTGCCGATGTGGGGCGCTCATGTAGGTCATGATGTCAGTGTTGGAATGAGGGCACTGCAATGTAGAAAGGAAGACTAAATAAGGCTTTCGTGCATTGGTTATGTATTAAATATATTATTTTCATATTGCTGTTTTGGAAATATTGTAATTTCTACTTCTTCTCAATATTGAATGTTTTAATATAATTAATATTAATTACTAAATTAAGATATTAATAAGGATATTAATATTAATTAAAATAATTAATAATGAATACTAACTCCTCACAATTTTAGAGAAAAAAAACTTATGATCCCAAAAGAGACTTCTCATTCGCGTTAAGTAATTCTCAATAGTAGTTAGTTATGTAATTCTCAATTTATTACCATAAAATATGTAAATTTTATTTAAAAGTGAATAATTTTTATCTATGTTAAAATCAATTAAAGATTTCTTTTTAGAGGCAACGTTATGCTAAGTTTTGTAATTACCAACTGCTTTATTCCCGTTTTTTTTGTTTTTTTTAATCTGCCTTTGCCTTGCATTTCTTATTTTAATCTGCCTTTTACTGTACTACAGAGTTCCTACTTAATTGCTAATAAAAATAATTTAACTTTTCAGTACATATCTGATTTATTAAATTCAATACATACATGCGGATAGTAAACAAAATAGGGACTTGCGAAAATGATAATAAAAATAAAGTAATTATACATAATATTAACCCCTTGACGCTCGGGTTTTTTTCACAAAAATATAACCAAAAACATTAGGTTTTTTTATTTTATATTTAAAAAGTTTATATTGTTAAAAAAATAAAGTAAAAATAGGACTAAATAGTTTTATTATTACAATATTATTCAATATACAATTCTTTCTAATCAAAATAAATAGAAATTAACATATCATACGAGAGAAGCGGAATCGTGTTATTTTTGTAGTGAATGAGGAGCTAAGCCAGGCATTGGCTTGAAAAGGAGTAATTTTATTTTTATTATATTCTAACTCTTTTCCAAGCCAAAACTGTGAGATCCCCAAAAATTCCGCTTCCCTCAGTACAGTTAACTCTCTCTGGACAAAATTCGTATTAAACCCTTATTCATCGGGGCTGCAGAAATATAAGGTCAATTTAAAATTATTCATGATGAAATATTTAATGTAGGCATACTAGTTAAAAATCTTCTATAATAAAATTTGTATATATAATTTCTACTCAAACAAGATGGCTTTGCCAACGTATAGTGGGATTAGTTAAACAGTTGTTTAAGCTTTTGGAACTTTAAATTATGAATGTTTTCTTTTCCTTTCTTTCAAATATCTATTCATTGTGACTATTAGGCAAAATGCTATTATACTTGTAAAACCTAGGCATTGAATAGTAATACCAGCGTTTTGACGTTAGCTTAAAATTGATTGTATATTTTTTAGCTTGGCATTAGTGTAACCTGTTACAAAACATCTATTTTCAAAATATTCTTAGAAATAATTTAGTCAACCAATGAGTATTTTGGGGAATAGGGGGCACTTTTAAGTCGGACGATTCTCGATGATCACTGATTTGGCCATATCGTTTTTTATCAAGCTATTTGAAATATATTTATGTTTATGTTCTTTAAAATTGTCTAATAATAATTTATTCCCCCACCGTTGACAGAATAGAGATGGTTATTGCCTCGCCCCTTTCCTGTAACTAACAGTACTCTGTCCTTATCTCCGACAAAGTCCTTTCATTGTCGCTCTTTTGTCCCGACCAGACAATGAAGAAAAGTTTTACCGTTGTAATGGTAACTGCCTACCGCTTATCAATCGCTTCGATATCGCTTTAGACCTTTCCTTTTTTCTAATCCTTTTTTTTTTATAAGGAAAAAAGTAATTTGTATTCAAGATGTTGCTACATAACAATTTTGTTTTTGAACACACATTTTTTTTCTTTCCAGACTAATCTTTAATTATTTTCTCCGCGAATAGGCCATCTCAGGACCACGTTCCAATTTCGATTTTTCGATTTATTATTTCTTCCAATATGCCTCCATAAGGTCACTATGCTTCCTTTTCCTATTCTCAGGCTACCCTTTTCCGAAATGCTTCTTTGCTCTTCATTTTTATTCTACTTCTTCCTAAATATATTTATCCCTTCGTTAATCCAACTTATAGTTGTCTTATAATACAATATTTGAAACTCTTTTTGACAAATCTACTGTGCTCCATTCGATATAGATTTCCAAAAATCACGAGTCTCCTATTTCTCATTACATTTGATATATTTTCATCATCTTGATATATTTCAACATTACTACGTAATATTCAGCCTTCTGTTGTATTTCGTGGTCTTAATATTTTCCTTACAATTGGCCTTTCTAGTATTTCCAACCAAATTAATCTCAAGCTTAAACCCAAATATTCGATCACATATAGGCATCCTGACTACTCTACTTCATTGTAGTCTTATTTTTACATTTTGGATAGGTAAATTTTATTGTAAATGTCTTTGGTTGTACCATATTCTCTTCCCATTTTATGAAACCGTTCCTCTATTGCAGATTTCTACACCTTTAATTACTATACGCATAAAAATTTATTTGTTAAAGGATTAATAATTAGTTTTTTCAATATTACTATACATATTACTTTAGTTGCCTTGTGCTTGATATTACGACTATGCTTGCATAACATCAGCATTATAATTAAATTCAAAATCAAATCTACTTATCAATATTTACTTCCGTTCTCCGAGTTGCTCTGGAGAATTTTTCTTCTAGAGCTATCCAGTGTTCTGCTCCTTACTGTTTTGAAAATCACCAATTTGGATTTTCCACTAATCTCCTTCTTACATGTTACTTTATTGCTGATTTAGTAGAAAACCCTATTTGCTTATTTGACACTACTATATACTTTCCCAAGCTATGCGTGAGTCCGTGCTAATAAAATTACCCAAATATCGGTGTGAAACGACGTTCTGCAATACTACTCCATTGCAGGTAATATGGATTGCCATTTCATTTCCCCCACTTGCGTCACTTTACTTTTTGAGGCATTCATCCCCATCCCATCCCTTTCGGATTAGTTCCTCTATCCATTCCACCAAAGCTTTCTGAATTTTGAATCGGCAATTAGTACTGTGTCATATTAATGTTTAACAAACATTAAAACTGGAAGTATGAGATGAAAATAGTTGACTGGATGATCTAATATAAAGGAGATAGTTGGGGGGTGCAGTTTTTTGAATTTTGGTAAAGGGATTTAAATTTGGAGATAAGTTGGTGTTTTTGTTGCACCTGCAACTGCACCCCCCAACTATCTCCTTTACATTAAAACTGGAAATTAAATCCTGATTGTTTGTATGTTTTTACGTGATGTCTCTGAGAATTAATTTTATTATTTTTATTTCTTACTACTGTATAAATTTTGTTTTTAAGACTATTGTTACTAACATGCTCATTTCTTTTTTTTTTTTTTTGTCAGGGCTGTTACGCGATACGTTCTCTTCCTCCTCACAGTAAGAAAAGTATCGAAAGGAAACAAGACAGTGGCCCAAGTATTCAAAGAGGATATTGTTCAAAAGAACCCGAACAAAGTTCTCTTCGTTTTCGAGGGCAAAGAATGGACTGCTGCGCAGGTAAGTTTAAGATAAAATAAACCTAATTACGAGATATTGTCATTCAGTTCATTATGAAAAGTATTTTTTTTAATTCTTATTTCGATCTAGTTACATTTTTTTTTTTGCAAATTAGAGCAGAATAGCAAAACCATCTTAGTAAAACTCTTAACTAATTGGTCTTCAAAACCAAGATAAGTCACGAGTCTTATTAAAGTTTACGATTATTTCAAGAAGGATCACGAAATAATTCTCTACATGTCTGGCTGTGATCGGTTGGTAAACTTTTGTTTAGCTCCTCAACTATACTTCGAGTTTAGGAGGGTCTTTAATGGAATAAATAAAAATAAAATCAATAAACAAAACCCTTAATCAAAAATTTTGTATTATATTTTGCACCTAAAGCTGTAATGAATGTCTTGTGCGTAGATGATTCAGATATTTCAAGCTCTATTTAGCCGACGCAACTATCTGGTCCAGCAATAATAGGCGAACCGCGAAGAACTAAATATTCACTTGTTTCGAAACACAGTAAATATTATAAGTTAACGGCATGTTTTCATTAAAAATATTGTATGTAACATGCTTATTTAAAAAAAAAAAAAACCTGTACCATTACAACCCATGAAGGGTCTTGGGTTCAGTACGTGGTAGGAACTATTTCAGCTCTGCAGCTCTGCAGGGAGATGATTTGTCCTAGATCGAGCTTAACCGCTAGATTTTTTTACTTTGTTTTTGGGTACCCACTTTTAGAGGCTGAATGAGCCCCAGGGTCCTTGATCCCATAAGATTCACCTTCGGCTGCTTGGCAGATTTATTTGATATAGAAGTCATTTTTTTTTCTCTTTAGGGAGATCATAATGTATTTTTTAATTTTTAGTTTTGATATCGCATGCGCTTTGCTCTAACTTTTTTTTTGTCTTTTGTATACCTTTTTTAATCCGGGTTTTAAATTGTATTTTAGTTCGGAATCGCACATTTAGAATTATCGTTTATTAGTTTTTCGAAAATGACAATAAAACCATATACAAAAATTGTATTTTAATTATAATTCTATCTCCACAAACTCAATGAAATATGCAGTTCAATAATTCAGAACCCTTGAAAGCCTAACAAACGATCCCTATATCAAACAAAATATTAATAAATGTTGTAAACTGAAATAATAAAATCCAATCCGAAAAAAATGGGTCCAAAGTCTCGAAAACAGTTAACATAAAAGCAATGTAAAGTACCTTAGTAAACTCAAAAATATCTTCCGTCCGTAAAAACTTTTTAAACGATAACTAATCGGGAAAATGCTAAGTTATTAATGATAATTCGAAATGTACTTGTTTTAACGAAAATCCAATTAAAAAATAAAACTGGAATCCAACCCTGGATGGATTGACTTACGAAACAAACGACTTATCTATAACAGTATACTCAAACCTATTTGGACATATGAAGCAGAACTTAGGGGTTCAAAAAAACAAGTCCACATACAAATAGCACAGTCCAAAATTCTCAGAAAAATTGTTAATGCAGCATGTATATTTCGAATCACACCGTACATAACAAATACATAACATTCCACTCATCGACACAAAATCAGCCAAATCCCCTTGTTCTTCCGCTTTCCTTCTCCCTGTTACCTGGATTGATAGGAAAAGATTAAAAAGACATTGGCCAAATTGGCCAAGAGACCTACTCAACGATTGGCATTTCCATTCCAAAACTTGATGTTCAGAAGGAAAGCAAAGAGAATAAAACTTGGATTAAATTTGCTGGATGCGCAATTGCGCAGGTGCAAATGAAAATTAAACAATAAATAAATAAGCAAAATCCTTGATATCGTTATAATAAAAAATTTCATATAAAAACCAAAAAAAATGTTAACAATAAATTGAACAGCAATTGAGCGATCGAAGATCCAGTAGTGAACTCGCGTGTTGAACAATAATATGAAGCTTAACAATAATTTGTGCAACGAAAAGGGTAACTTTGGATTCGAATTGGTTACGATTGAAATCGAAAATTACATTTGAAAAAATTTGAATTGAATTAAAAATGCTACTTAACTTCATGAGTTTTCTATCAAAAGTTTTTTTGACGAAATTAAATTCCACTCGTATAACTAAAAGTTACTCTGTTTATTTCTAGTCTTTTATTTTACCAAATCAGAAAGATGTTACAAATTAACATTTTCAAAACAAAAATTAATTATGTTATTTGATTTTCTTTTTTATCGTTTCGAAAATTGATAACTCATCATCAACAAAACTCATTTTTGCAATTTTCAAACAAATCATTTTTGATGAAAAGTAAACTCATCATCTTTATTCGTGAATTTCAAAAGGTTATGAGCAAATGGAATTGCATAACTGAGACATGTTTGAGTTTTGCAAAGAAAAATCTCCAAGTGAAAAATTAGCACTAGTTAGTGTCAACCTTTATTCAAGGAGCTATTATTAGAAAATTACACTCCAAGCATTAGTAGTCTTAAGTACATCTTTGTGAAAATATTTAGTCGCGAAATTCTTTCCTGTTTGAGGAGTTGTTTTTTTAAAATGTATTTTTTTTAAAGATCTTTTGTGTTTTGTGATGTCATAAAAGAGTTTTTTTTAAATGAAAGTTTTGCTGGAAGTTATTATTTTTTTACTTAGTCCATGCAAAAGTACAGATCAGCTTCAATTCAACGAAGCATTGAAAAATAAAGTAGTGTATGATGTATATAAGCTGGTACTTAACAATCGAGTTGATCCCTACACAGACCCTAAGTCGTTTGGTAAGTTGCCAACAATCGCTCGAGAATCTACTGGATCGAGGCCAATAGTTCATGTAAAATGGGTATGTTTTGTGTACGGATACATCAAATATGTTTTGTTTTTTTAATTCCGGATGGGATGGATGGATTATGGACTGACTTTTATTGACTTAAAAAAAATGATTGATTCAAAGAAAAATATTTTTAATTTATTCTGTTGTAAATTAAATGTACAAGGACTAGGTACGAGAAGGATTCGATCGTTTAGTCAAGACATAAGAATATCATCATGAAAATTTCTCAAAGAAAACTGACTGTTTTCTTTTTCAGTTACAATTCCTTATCTGGGATGTAACATAACTGATTAATGGGATCACTTTGATGAAGTTACTATGAAAAATAAATTGCAACTTACAGACTCGTATCAGAGGACTCAGATGTTACTTATTCTCATTATATGATCAGTGACATGGGCACTTACGGATGCTTCAAGTAAACGTCTAGTTGTTAAATTATTGGAGATGTGGTTTTATCGGCGTAAGCTCAGAGTTTCTTGAGTGCACCAAGCCATTAACGAAATCATATTACAACGAATAGACAAGCCCCGCGAGATATGGGACAAAGATATGAATCGGCAAATTTTGGTTATGCTATGCGAAAGGACAAGTATCCTCTGCTTCAGTTAATGATACAGGGCAGGTTTGAAGGAAAGAGAGGTCCAGGTCGCAGGCTTCACTCCTAGTTGAGGAACCTGAGGCAATGGACAGGATTAACATTGATAGATTTTTTTTCATGCAGCGGTCAGTAAAATAAGATGGGGTGTTATAATTGCCAATATTTTTATTAGTTTGTGTTATTGTCTTCAATAGAAAAAAAATAACTATATTGTTTATCGAAATAGCAAATAATGTCTTAATAACAACATATATAATATATATTACAATTCCTTAACTTTATAGACGAGCTGTTTTTAAAAGGTTATTTTGTTAAAAATGTAACTATCCATATAATTGGTCTCAAGCATAATTGAGGTGTTGACATGGAAAATATAGTAATTAATCATGCTAATACTATGGTATGAGGAGTACGTCAAAACTGGAAGTGGTTTTGCTTCCACTTTGGCTGTGGTATGAGAGCTTTGGTAGTTACTTTTTTTCCATTCGAAACTTTCATGTTTAGTTGTCAAAACAGTTTTTAGCTTCTCCTGTAAGATTACATATTCATGACTTTGTCCTGTCAACAACTCAATTATCTATGTATCTGGATAAAAAAAATAAGAGTTTTACTAGAAATGTTCAAAGTTGCTGAATTTCTTTAAATATGTCCTATTTCTTCATGACACATTAGAGGTTTTTTATTTTATTTATTCATTTGTGTGATTATATGAAGGAAAATATTTCTTTAGATTTATTATGGTTGAAGTATAAGGGCCTTTGTCAATTATTTTTAGGTGTTATTCTCAGTATAAATATAGAATTTTTTAACTATTTATTACTATATTATAATAAAACAAAAAGTAATTAGAATGAATGATACGTAATGACATGAGATAAAGAGAAGTAGGAATTACCCACTGGTAGTACTCAAAATAATAAGCAAATTTAAATTTATTTTAATTTTAACTGTGTCGTTCTTTTAAATGGATATTTTCTGTTTTAGGTTGAAGATTACAGCAACAAAGTTGCAAATTTGTTTAAGAGCCACGGTTTTCGAAAAGGCGATGCTGTCGGTCTCATGCTTGAAAACCGACCAGAGTTTGTCTGTATATGGTTGGGTCTTTCCAAAGTTGGCATTATTGCTGCTCTGATTAATCACAATCTGAGGCAGAATTCCCTCGTACATTCGATCACTATTGCCAAATGTCAAGCACTCATCTTTGGTGAAAATTTTATGGATGGTAAGTTATGATAATAATTTTAAATTTTTAGTTTCTAAACACAACATAATTTTTATTATTGCTGTTCACTAACTAATATGAAATAAACTGGCATTACTAATGAATAATCATAAGATATTTAGATTTTTTTTTTTTTACCTGTCAATAGACACCAGGACTGTTGTGACACGATTGATAGCAATTTTTCTCTCAAACACTAATTATACCTGTATACATGAGTTTCCTGTGATAAAAAAGCATAAATAACTTTTGTCATAGGTTGAAAACCCAACATGCAATAATTATCATTTATTGTGTAGAAAAAAAAATATTGTTTTTTACTTTAACTACTTATAAGATTTATTGGCTAATTTACATTAGAAAAAACAATTTCACTGTGAAAAAATAAATCTGAACAAGAATTTGGTTGTAAAGGCAGCCTCAACACAATATAATTCGATTTTATGATTTTCACACCGTTAGCCTTCCAGGATCACAGGAGCATTTTTAGAAAATATTGCAAGCTTCATTTCACAAGCCTCAAACACAAACCTTTATTTTAACCGGAAATGCTATTCCCAATGGAAAATATAGTATGGGCCTCATATTAAAAAACGAACAGTACTAACAGGATAAACTTTTTTTTTTATTATTATTATTATAGGCGTTCCAACATGGTTTGCCTCAACCTGTCAGAGCAGAGCTCCAACCTCTTGGTCCATCCAATCCCCTTCCTGGAGACCCCTACCGGCTATCTCTTCCTGGACCCCCTCCATCCACCTGCTTCTGGGCCGTCCGCGTTTTCTCCTCTCTGGTGGAACCCAATCCAGCACTCTATTCGGCCAACATTCAAACTCCATTCTCTTCACATGGCTGTACCATATTAGGCGGTGTGCCCCGATCCTTTCATTTGTTGATATATTCACATCCATCCTCTGTCGAATCTCTTTGTTTCTTAGTCCATCCAGCCTAGTGACACGGAGACACCTCCACCAGAAATCCATTTCAATCGCCTGCATCTTTGAGTACAGACGAGAGCTCATAGTCCAGGTTTCCGAAGAATAAGTCAGAATAGATTCGACAATGGTTGTGAAAATACGGCGTTTATTTTCTGTGGATTTCTCTGTATTCCACAGGACCGGATGTAGCATTCTAGTAGCTTTTCGGGCTTGCTCCACCTTTTTTCTGACTTCATACTCAAACGACCCGGTAGTTTCCAAATAAGATCCCAAGTACTTAAATATATTTACTTTCTTACAGTTCAAGTTTGTCCATAGACACAGGATAAACTTAAACTTTATAAAAATTTCATTTTTATGAGAGAAAATCTCATAGAGGGATTTATTTTTTCATGTTGTGAAGTTATTTTTCATGCTATGGTGGAAATAATTCTGGTACTAACTAGCGTATTTTTTTTTTCAAAGTAGGGTTTGAGAGGAATGAGCTACCTTCAAAAATAAAAAATACTTTTATTTATCTTCATTTATAAAAAACAAAATTATGTGAACTATTTGCGTATTATTCTATAAGTAACATAATTGATAATAAACAGATATATATATATATTTTTTTTTTTTTTATACACATATATATATATATATATATATATATATATATATATATATTTATATACATACACACAGTGAGAAAACCCCTGAGTATCTCCAGTTGGTGAGGGTTTCTTTCTTTAAGGAACATAATTGAATGGATTCCGTTGCTTTCCCTGAAAACGAATTCTTGGTTATGGTACTAAGAAATTCATTCTAGATTAATGCTTACCAATACATTAACATGAATCAATATTTTTATATTGATTTAATGCATCCGTTTATTCCATTAATGTTTTATATAATAACCTAATAATTTTTCTGTGGATGTTATTTATATTTTAGCAGTGAGAGAGGTCGCAGGTAGCATGAGTGGTGTACGCCTGTACAACTGGTCAGAGGGCGAACCCCGTTATCCAGGAGGAGAAATTGGCGAAAGAAATCTCTCCCCTCTACTAGACGAAAGCCCTACCACGCCACTGCCATTAGATGGCATTAACTTCCATGATAGGCTTCTTTACATTTACACCTCTGGTACCACTGGTCTTCCTAAAGCGGCCGTAATTACCAATGCAAGGTAAGTTCATAACATACATAATTTTATTTTTCATTGCATAAATGTAATTAAAACAGCTCATCTCTAATTTATTTAATATTTTCTAACCTTCTATTTTTCAATTTTAAAAACAAATATATTTATTGAAATTTACAACTGTATACAGAATACATCAAATAAATATAATGAAAGATAAATCATGACCAGCGACACAGGCAAGTAGAGAAACTACCCAGTGGTTTTACTCAAATAAAAAGTTCAGCTTAGAAGGTCACGAGACCATCTTCTTTTCAGACTCCTCGGAAAATTATCAGGAATTGAAGAGGTCACGAGGTGGGTTGGAGTGGAAATGAAGTTTGTCATGAAAAGACTGATATCGGATTTGGGCCAAATCAGCAATAAACGGTACATTAAAGTCCTTATGGATTACTTTGTTTGTAACAAAGTTAGGAGCATTGAGGATTTTAAGAAGGATTTTGGACTGTAAGGATTGAATACGAGAGGAATTTGATGGCTTAGTGGAGCCCCAAAGCTCTATTCCGTAAGTCCAGATGGGTCTAATGATTGTCATGTATATGAGTCTTTTGTAATTAATTGGGAGCTTAGAGCGTTTGTCTAGTAAATGTTAAAGTAGCCTGCAACGGCGAGCTGTTTCTTGTTGTTTCAGTCTAGTATAAAGATTCCAAGTTGAGCATTTGTCAAGCTGTAGTCACAAGTACCGCACCTGTTCTACAGGAATCAGTGGAATGTTATTAAAGGATACAGGAGGGCAGGAAGTCGTTGGTTTATGACGGAGGGTTTTCAATATTTAAATTTATTTTTTTATTTTTCTTAATTAATTCTTTATTTTTAAAAATTTAGGATTTTTATTTTTCTGCCTTCTAGAGAAATGTATTTAGGTATTTTTTTATTGTTATTTTTATCATTATTGAACCTCTTCCATTGTTCATTACTTAGTGTCATTGCATAACATGTTTTTAATATTCTGCCTATACATTAAATCATCACTGTCAAAACAATACCGCCTATCTACAATTTTTGGTGAAAAAAAGTTAGTAACGGTAACGTATTCTACAGATTGAATTACACAATATTAAAAAAAGTTATTGTACATAATACAATTTAAGTTAGGCGGTACAAAGTTAAAGTACATAGGCGGTATTATTTTGACAGCAACGATATGGTAGTATTGATCCCTTTCCTGGCTCTCAGAATTTATGGATTTTTTTTAAAGAGTGTAAAGTATCTTAATTGGAATTTTAAAATTTATGTTAAGGCTTAAATAAAAGTTACAAAAAACTGGGAGGATCCAGAAATCTTCTATTAAGATAGCGGATTAAGGCAGAATGGGATGGACAGGCTTTATAGATTTTGATGTTGGTATGAATACCAATCCTTTGGAACTTATTGTTTCTTCCATTTATAGCCTCAACCAGATCTTTGGCTTGAGCTGATTGTTATTAACTAAAAAATGGTGTCCTTGACCTTTACCTTCCAACTTGAAATATATATGGTAATACTTTTGAAACCATTGCTGCTCTCTATTCTTGTTACTGGCTCCCTTATCCTATACTTCTTTGATATCATAATCACTTTAACTTTTTAAAATAAATTTGATGAAAATCATTCTTTAACACATTAAAGTTTTTTTTTTATTATTTGGGTAAAAGAGAAAATACAGTTTAAATTTATTATGATTTAATAAAACATTGTTGTTGGTTTTAAAATATATCTTAGGCTAAACCTCCATATTTATAAATTAACCCAACATTAATATGATTAATAATCAAACTTATATATAATTTTAAGAAACATAAAATCTAATGCAGAAATTATATTTCAGATTCTTTTTCCTGGCTGGTGCTATAGCTTACCAAGCATGGTTTAAGAAAAATGATATCTTTTATACTCCACTCCCGCTTTACCACACTGCGGGAGGAGCTATGTGTATAGGCCAAGCGATATTGTATGGTTCAACGATAGTCATAAGAAAAAAGTTCTCAGCTTCTTCTTACTTTCAAGATATCTCCAAACATAATTGCACGGTAAGTGAAAAGTTTATTACTTCTCTAAAGATGGCATCCAAAATAAGTATTAATACCTCTGGCAAACATTTTCTAAAAAACAGCCACTCCTTGCAAAAAAAAAATCCTGTTATTGATTATATTTTTGGTTCCCATGAATTTTTTTTTATTTTTTTCGTAATCCAAACCTGGAGTTATTTAACAAAACTTTTTTATATCACGATTCATTTTATTTTTTCACTTTTAATTTCAAATATGTTTGGAAACAAAATATATATTCTTACCTTACCAAATAGACTAGGTTTACCCCAATTTAAACAAGTCTGCAGCTCTGTAGGTCATAAAGTTCTTGCGATGCTGTAGTTGAAAATATTATCAGTTTTTTTTTTTTTCAAAAAAGTTAAATTTGAAGTATTAAATCCAATTTTGTGCTGCATATTGAATTGAATAATGATCATATCAGCAAATTTTACAGGAGTGAAGTTGTACAAAATCTATTTATCTTTAGTAAAATAATAAAACTATGCCTGTAGATCAAATAGTTTACTAACAATTTGGAAGAGATTAGCAAACAAAAATTTAGAACATTTAATTCCGCGAAAATTTGAAGAAAAAATGGACTTTTATTTTTATTTTCTCATTATGCTGTTTCAATATTTCAATACATAGTTACACTATAATTATAAAGGTTGGAATTAAGCTGTTAGGGTTAACATATTAGGTTTAACAGGTATCTTTTCTCTCCATTATATAAACAACTTTTTAGTGATATAATGTTGACTAGCAACAAATTGAGGAACAACTTTTTGTTTAGTCTTTTGTCAAATTCGATCAGTTGAATTATAAATATTTTTAAAAATTGCCAAATCATAAAGCCACTACTTCTGATTTCTTTAAGGCTTTACATAAAATTCAGTATTGTTCTTGAATTTAAAAGAAAAAAATGGAACGCTAAGATTTAAAAAATAAATCAAACTATGTCCTATTTCAATATTTCATTCATCATTAGGACTGTTATTTTTATACAGGCCATGTAATAAAATAATATTTAGATAGTTTTCTAAAAGACTATTAAGAATATATTATTTAGAATTAAACTACTAGAATAATAGCATTAGAACTATGATCAAGCATGAGAAATTTTATAATTTGTAAAATGGGAGTTGGTCGCTGTTAGACAGGCAGGGAGTATCCCCCTAGTTAATTTGATTTTCTAATCATTTTATGAAATAACTATTTGCATAAATCCATTTTCAGTTTTTTTATTTTGTCAAACTAAAACAAAAACATAATATCCTTTAATTCTATTACTTGATTGAATGTTTTATATTTTCATAACAAAATTCTTCATTGAACATTATAAAGATATCAAAGTTTTATTATTTTTTTTTTAATTATGTTTTTTTGTTTTCAGATTTCCCAATACATTGGTGAAATGTGCCGGTACCTATTAGCTACACCTAAAAAACCAACTGATACTGAGCATAAACTTAGAATGGTTTTCGGTAATGGTCTCAGGCCACAAATCTGGAAAGAGTTTGTTGAAAGATTTAACATCCCCAAAGTTGTTGAATTTTATGGTGCTACTGAAGGCAATGCAAATATTGGTAAGAAGATAGATTTTTTAAAGTAAATTTTGACATATGTTTAATGAAGTGTTAAAATATAAATGGAAACATTTCATACAAAAAGCCTTATGCCCCACAAAAAAAAACAGAAAAGGAGAAAACCTATATCTATATATCTATGGGAGAATTAGATATCAGCTCAGAAGGAGAATTATAAAATTAACAATATATAAAATGAGATGTATTTTCATCATAATCCCACTATCATTACTCAGCCAAAAGTTAGCGAACACCTGAGAAAGGTTAAGTGTAAAGAGCTGATAATAGTAATTTAAAAAAAATTAAAAGTATACAAACAAGTAACAAAAAAAAAAAAAAGTGTAAATGATAATAAAATTAAGAGAAAAATGTCTTATGTTAATTGTTTGTTGTTAATTAAGAGCTTATGTATGATGCTTGTTATATAGTAAAGTGATACCTCAAGATACGAGTATAATTCGTTCCGTAATCTTGCTCGTATCTCAAAGCAATTTTCACCATTGAAATTAATTGAAATGTCATTAATTCGTTCCAGCCCCAAAAATGCTACCTCCGATTGTTTTTGTTACGTGTTTTTGAATAAGAAAAATGTATTTATAAATGGCAAATATTGACTGGCTTTAAACGAGTCTTCCAATGCCTCGTCCGCGGAAGTGCGCGGGGTCTGATTCAGCAAATCACCGTAAATCGCTCGTGCCTTCTCGCATATGATGCCCTGTGTTAAGGTATCGCCTTTAAGTTGCTTCGCCGTCACCCAAACCATCAGCAGTTTCTCCATCTTTTCATGGAGAGAGCTCCGGAGCTTAGAAATTATTGCAACGCCCTTAGCTGGCGTTATACCCTTTATCGACTCCTTCTGTTTAAGCACAGTGCATATTGTTGAAGTACTACGCCCGTACTGCCTCGCCAAGTCGGCTACTCGCACAGCTTGCTCATTTTTTCTATGATTTCACGCTTCAATCCAATAGACATCGTCTTCTTCTGAGCACTGACCTTTCCACACACTTTCTTCGGGCTCGGTTATAAAAAGAAATGTGGTAAAGTTTGTAAATGCACAATAAGCGCAAAGCCCTAGAAAAACATAGCAAAGATGCATCGGCAGCGAGGTAAACAAGTAAACTGGGGGAATAAATGGGATAATGCGCGAGACTCGCAATAAAAAGGCGGAAGCTGGCCGTTGCTCGTATCTCAAATGTTGCTCGTATCTCAAATGTTGCTTGTATTTCAAAACAAAACTTCGCTCGCTCGACATCTCGTATCTCAAATAACTCGTATGTTAAGATACTCGTATCTCGAGGTACCACTGTACATCTTTTTTAAGGGTATCAAACACTCCATTTCACACTCATCCAATATATATCCAATCAATCTTTTCCACATTGTTACACATCTCTTTTTTTTTTTTTTCTGATAGCAACATGAAATAAAACTCATAATTTTTGATATAGTTTATTAAGAATTGATAACAGTTTTTATTTTAATTATCATTAATGTTGTTATTTAAAAAGTGTTTGTTTACTGATAGACATCTCTGTTTTCATTTCTTATAATTAAGAAATGTATTTTGCATTGGTCTTAAAATATTTTTTTTTTTTAGCCAATGTCGACAACACAGTGGGGGCAATTGGTTTTGTATCTCGTATCCTTCCTCAGGTATATCCTGTATCTATCATCAAAGTTGACGAATCTTCTGGTGAACCAATAAGAGATGCTAACGGACTTTGCATTAGATGTAATGCAGGTAATAATTGAACCTAATATATTTATATTGATTTATTTATTAATTAAATACTAAATCCCCCAAGAGTAAATTAACTGACTTTTAAATAATTTAACCTTAGCTTTAAAATTTGTTTTCTACTTGGTCTTTTTTACAAATTTGTTATATTTATCGCTTGCATCTTGAAAAACATGAATTAATAACTTAGACAGTTTCATTAACCAATTAAATTTCTTATATAAGTTGTTTTAAAAAAAGAAAAATTGTTGTCTCATGACCTCACTTCTTTATGAAGGTACTTCTATGTCATCTATTATTTTTACCACTATTGAACACCGGGATGACACTGATGGCCTTAGTTTTTTTATTTGTTGATTCCGTTCAAAAAATGTAGCCATCTTTCTTTCTTTAAACATTTTTTTTTTCATATTAGAAAATTGTCGTGCATAATATCCTGTCATGAGAATTTAAATCATTATTCATTAATTTAGCCGATACCTCCAATCTCCGCTTACAAACTTCTGTTCACTGATCACTACCTAAACCATAAACACCAGATAAGACTTTTAAGTCCTCCCACCTACACATCAATCTACCCCTTGTATATTTACCAGTTGGTATAGTGCTTATTATGAATTCAAAACAAATTTTTATTTATAATTATGTATTTAATCTTTGGATATGATTATTACTTTTTAAAAAATATAATTATGGTTGTTAATATATCTACTTATTTGACATAGACTAATCCTAAATTAATTTTTTTGTATATTGAAGATGAACCTGGTGTTTTTGTTGGAAAAATCAACCCTAACAACCCAGCAAGGACATATTTGGGTTATGTCAACGAGAAGGAGTCAGAAAAGAAAGTAGTGAGAGACGTGTTTGAAATAGGAGATTCAGCTTTCATTTCAGGTAAGTTTGTTTATTATTTATTAGGAAAGAAGAAGCCCATAAATTTTTAATAACTGTATCAATTTTAAATATTTCAGTAATGAAATATAGTCATTTAAGTATTTAAATAAGAAATCCCAAGATATCATGAGGTTGTTGCCATCTGATAAGCCACTTACAAAATAATGTTAACTTTATTTATTGCTGATTCGTAACCCATTAGTTTCTGAATCCATGACTACACTCTGCTATGGATCATTCAAAGCAAGTTCCCATCAAGCAAACTTAGTATATGTCATGTTTTATGATGTCCTCCGAGTATTTCAGTTTTTTTTTTTTAATCTCTTGTTTCCGATATATAGGGTGTGCCTTATTGCTGACTTGATTTTGAAAATAATTTTTCCTACTCATTATTTTATTAAATATCAAACATAATTGAAGCATCAATAAAACTATTAAACTGAAATTTTAAACAGACAAAATAAAATTACAGTTAATTATGGTAAAATAAAGATCTTCTAAAATATTCAGTTCTATGATGAACAATAAAATAATTTTAAAAAAATTTTACTGCTTAAATCTGTGAAAGTTCTAGTGTTCAGTATTTATTAAGGACCAAACCGTTTCTAACACTTATGCTGGGAAGTAATTACAGACAGCTTTTCTCCCAATTATGAACACCAGCTGTATAGAGGCTGTGTGAGCATACTGATGAGGGTCTTCAGGCAGATCCATAGCCGATAAAAGAATAGTTTATTCTTTATTAGTCTATAGTTTAGCCACAGCTGGTCTCAAATCCAGATTAGTAAACAACCCTTATTCATACGGTCATCCTGCTCCTCCAGTGACAAACATATGGTGAAAAAATGTTAGTAATACAAATGAATTTTTCGTAATTAGTTCTTCCTATTTGATAAAGTTTATATAAAGCATAATGGAAATCTTGTATAAATCCCCTTTTGAGACACATTTATATTTTTAAAAAATAAGTTATTATCAACAATTTTTTATTATTTTAATGAATGTTATTTGTCTGTTGCCTGTATGTTTTTATTATTAATTCTTTTATAAACAGCAATCCCTTAATATTCTTCAGGTGTGTTTTTTCGGTTTCATGAATCTTAAATTTAATTTTCTCTGAAAATTATATGATGAGAAAAAAAACAAAAACAGATTTGTTTTAAACTTATGCTTTTATTATTTTCATTTACAGTAGTACTCATTCATTGGTTTGCATCTTTGTAAATTTAAATTCATTTTTGCTCTTAAATCATGAACAATAAAGTATTTTCTATTATTGTCGGGATGATTGTATTCACATCTATTGAATATCAACATCTAGATTTGTCTTGGCCATCCATCTTATGACAGTAAGGGATTCATATTATCCACAAATAAACCTATAAACAAGTTTGGGAATTTTTAATTCTTCCAGATTTTTACATTTCTGGATAATCAAATTCCTAGGAATTTCAAACCCATGAAATTGAGGGATTACTGTACATTTTGATTCTCAAATTGTAGTTTGTTTTTGTTTTGTTAGTTGCAATTTATATTAATTTTTAATAATTTTTCTAATCAACTAGAAATATGGAGATAATGGAATCTACACACAGTTCTTCTAAAGACATAGGTAGTAATATAATGAGTTTAGTAGCTGAGCACATCCATAATTTGGTGTGCATGGTGGATTATGGATTGTTTGCAAAAGGTTGGAATACGAATTGCACATGGTCTAGTGTCGTACTGGAATTATTGAATTGTATTGGGTCGTTTCAAATGAAATGTCCGTAATCTAAGGAAAGGTTATTTAATAAAAGAACTTTAGAAATCAAAACATTTTTATTCAAAAATTTTACCCTCATTTTGTATACATTTTTTCTCTGCATTATCAAATGTGCAATCCTAGAACTCGAAAATTCAGGGGTTTGTGATGAAATAAAGTCTGAAAATGCGTTTTTGACTTGAGAATAATTTTCAAAACTTTTACCCTTATGAAATGATGATTGAATTAGGTGAATTAGGTGGGTGTATTGGAGGACATTGCAACTCAGCTCGTTTAGTTTCTTCACAAAGCATGAGGTCTGGCATTGTCGTGTAAGAGATTGTAGGTCCCTTACGATTAACCAATGCAGGTTGTTTTTGTTGTGTTATGTCAATATCCCTGCACTAGGATGTGGATGTAATGTTTCACCTCTTGGTAGAAAGGAGAAATTTGGTATGCTTGTTAGTTTGCAGTGGTAATGTTTCTTGCAACTTGGGCTGCCGAGTGTCCTAGTTTAAACTCATAACTCAAAAAAATTAAAAGAAAATGTGTGTTTCCGTGGTCACATTTGATGGCATACTGAACAATATCCATTCCATTATAGAGATAGTAAATATTATCAAAAGAGAAAGGATTAATAACAGCTCATTACAATCTGTATATATCAACTTGGTAAATATGAGAAATCTTCTTTGAATTTTAGAAATAATAAAAACAGGCATTTCATATGAAACAACCCAATAGCATCAAATGCTAGTTTAATGCACAGAATAATGATAACTTGATGTAGCTAAAGCTTAATTATTTAATTTTATTTATTTATTAGTTTTTTGAATTATGAATCTGAAAATTCATTGAAAATACTTTTAGACTTATTGGATGCTATTATTAAAAAATAATTTTTTTTTTAAATTTAGTAATACATCAATTTTGGCATGACGCAGTAGTTTGTTTTGTACTAGTTGAAAAGATATTTGAATAAAGACACCTAAAGTATCTTGTTTTTCTTGAGAGGAGCCATCTTCCCTATAGTTATTTATAATCACTTCTAAACACTAATAAACTGATTTATTTATTATTGCTTCAAAATTAGTATTGTTTAATCAAATAGATGATTTTGACTTAGCCTTTATTTTTTACTCTTCGCTCTTCTTCGCACTGGATTGTATGGTGACTTGTTTTTGATGCCATTCCAAAGATTATTTTTCTGGTACATCAGCAGCATTTTTATCTGTTTTTTCTCAGAATTCTTAGGTAGATTATCATACATCAAAGACACAGCAAAGAAATATTAATATTTCTGAATCATCTGTTCTCTTACAGTACACAACAACTGTGAGAAGTTTTGCGATAGGAAATTCATTGTAATAAGATCATTAAGATACTTAAGTATTATCCAGAACACATTTAAACTAGAAGTCTAAACAGTAAATCAAGGCATTATTTATTTTTTAAACAGAATTTTTCAACAAGACATAATTTTCAAATAAATGTTTTGATTATATAAATAAATTTCCTTTCCACCTTGCACTGTCTTAAACTCTAAAAGAAAAAAATCAAAATCAAATGAACATTTTTGCAACCCTGGAAATGTTAAAAAAAAAAAGAAGACATGATTGCCCAAATTCTTCTCTGAGTATTAATTGTTTTTTTTATAAGTTCTTATTTAACCATATTTTATAATTATAAGTAATTTTATTCCATTAATTTTGTTCTTAACTAAACTGTTTTCTGGATCTTCTAATGTTATCAAAAGACTGAGTTCTTTAAATTTAATCAAATTTAATAGTTCTTTAATACAAACTGTCTTTGAAGAATATATATTCTTACCAAAGTATGGTTTCTCAAAGTGCAAACTGGGACACTACTTCTTTAACGAAATCACACATACTAGTGTATAATTTTAATTAGGTTTCATCGTTTCTTGTATCTTAATGTAAATAAACAGAGCAAAACAAACAATTTGGTTTGTTAAGGTTAGACAAACAATGTCACCAACATTCTGACTATAGTTTCATTACTGTTTGGTTGAATAATTTATTTTTAAAAATTTTAGCTTTAAGTAAATGTTGCTAAATTAATAATTTTATGGTTGCTAAAATAATTTAAGAAATTATATTTCTTATGTGTTTTTGTGTGTGCTTGTTTGTGTTCATCTGTATGGGTGTGTGTGTGTGTGTGTGTGTGTGTGTGTGTGTGTGTGTGTGTGTGTGTGTGTGTGCGTGTATGTGTGTGTGTGTGTGTGTGTGTGTGTGTGTGTGTGTGTGTGTGTGTGTGTGTGTGTGTGTGTGTGTGTGTGTGTGTGTGTGTGTGCATGTATTTAAATGTTTATTAAATTGGTGATTTATTGATTTTTATTTTTTGTTTTGCTTTTTTAGGTGATATTATTGTTGCTGATGAATTCGGTTATTTATACTTCAAAGATAGAACTGGTGATACATTCAGGTTTGTGAAAATATAAATATTAATCATAACAATTCTTTTTAAAGCATTTCTTTTTTTACTTACAAAACAGTCATTATATTATAACTTATCTTAAATTTAAAACTCCTCTTAAACTGCTTTAAACTTTTAGTTCAGGCAACAAAGGAAAAATGGCGGAAATAATTCATGCAGAAGCCAATTTTGGCACACTTGTAGTGAAAGGTGTCCTGAACAACATACTAAAAGTACTCAGGGGTGGGGATGGATCTAAGGGTGAGGGGCCCTCTAAAGATCCCTTTTTTCAGTTTTTTGTTAATAACTTGAAAAATACTCCCTCTAGCGAAAGAATGTTTATATACTAAATTAATTTACATAACATTTTCTATAAAAAAGGTTCTATACACTTTTTTGCTTGGATCAATGCTTAAGGAAATATGGAGGGGGAAGATGAAAAATTAAAAAAAAAACGTTTTTATTGTTAAAAATGAAATGTTAGTAGTTAAAAATAATATGTTTATTGTTGAAAATTAAATTTTAACGGGTCTCCGTTCGTACATGAGCTGAGGCATCCACAGGCACCGGAGCAGGTAAACCCTGCTATGCGACAGCAGCAGCACACCCCACATCCAGTCGTGCATCGGCAAAAGACCATTATGAAAATGGAGTAGGGTGCCACAGGATGTCACTGCAATGCAGTCCATGAAGACTCTGAGAGAGTTAGGTATTAATTGTTCAGCCTCACTGCAGAAGCTGCCTGAAGGAGGATAGGTACTGTTGTCATAAACCATGGATTCAATGCCTTCCAAGATAATCTCGGCAGCTTTTTGTACAATTCTCTCATGCTCCCTTTGTTCATCTTTACACCTTGAGGTGTTCCACGAGTCGCTCAAGATTTTATCACTAAAACTACGAAAGTAGACGACAGTTTGTCTGGTGCTAATTGTACTAAAAAAATTTGGTCCCTATATTTTTCCCTTAATCTCTCCTTAATGGTCTTCACATGCGTTGGTTCTCCTGTAATAACCTGTTCCAACAACTCGTCCGTAGAATATTGGTAATTATCAGTACCTTCAATATAATCGAAGATTTCTTCCATTGCATTTGAAATCCCTTCATCTTGAGGCCGTCCAGATTTTCTTTTTGAAGGCACAGAGGTCAACAAGAATCTTTTTTAACAATCCTCATGATATATTGCATCTGCTGCGTGTAGATCTAAAACAGTGAAGATACTTAGGTCTTACTATGTCGTTTCCCCACTCATCCTTTCTTTTCTACAATCGATAATGGGATTGTGAAACGCACTGGTACGAACATAAAAAACTGTTTGACACTTAGCATAAGGTTTTTCTATCTCCTTCTCTTCGTCATGCATTTCTGTGCAGAAAAAATACTTTGTTTTAAAATCAAATTTCACTTGTCCTGAATGCAAAGACGAGACATCACGTGATGTTGAAGGTTGATCTGAAAGAGTATCTCTCAGAAACAGTTGAATATTCTTAATTATAGACTATTTACGAATCGTTCTGTCATTTAAAAAATAATCAACTACTCATTCAAGCGATATCTAAAGTCCAGAAACATTCCTTTTCGTTAAGCAATATTCCATCCGGCGGTAATATTGTTTTTTCTTTACCTTATCCTTAAGATAATTTTGGACGTCCGCTGTCCCAAACAGAACATCGTGTGCTACCATATCGTTCTTTATATTTAACTCACTCATTTTTAAAATGTTTATATTTATTTTCTGTATATTTTTTATACCATGATTATTGGAGTTCCATTTTTTCTGATAAAAAGTGCAGTGTAAACTAGTTGCAGCTAATTGTTTTAGTTGTGGTTTAAACCACAAAATGAGGTATAACCGACACACGTCTTGCACTTTAACCTTTCTTCTTTGATTTTTTTCTTGATTCTTAGCTGGTGGTGGCGACTTAAACTTTAAAAAATCTGTGTTTAAAGATTCCCTGTGCTTTTTAACCGTCAGTGCAATATTTTCATCTGCTTCTACTCTGTTTATTGTATCATGTAGAGACAAATATTCCTTAAAGGATTGCTTAAATGTAATGTTATACGAATTTATATCTGCGATCATTTCAAGATTATTTCTAGATTTAGGACTGTACTCTAGCAAAAAATGTATAGAACCTTTTTTATAGAGAATTTTATGTAGATTAATTTAATATATGAACATTTTTTCACTAGAGGCAGTATTTTTCGAGTTAACGAAAAACTGAAAAAAGGGACCTTTAGAGAGCCCCACCCTTAGCTCCACCCCCACCCCTCAGTACTTTCAGTATGTTGTTCAGGTCACCTTTCCCTACAAGTGTGCCAAAATTGGCTTCTACATGAATTATTTCCGCCATTTGGCATTTTTTGGTCTTCGTTGCCTGGACTATTTCTTCTGTTGTTCGGAAAAATTTAAAGTAGCCTTGTTTATCTGAAAAAAAAATTCTGAGATCTTGAAAAAGCATGTTCATAAATTTATATAAAACTAAATTGTAAAACCAAAGATAATTTTAATAATTGAAATAAATAAATAATCATTTTCCTGCCTATGCTTGATGAAATAATTTTTTTTCCTCCTTCCTCTTACTAAAAAATTGGCCAAAAACACTGTGACGGTTCTGAATACTAAATAGTAATAATAGTATCATTTATTAAGGAATTAGGATTTATAATAGTCTTGCTACTACCCATATAAACTAGACCTCATTTAGAATCATGACATCGTTTGTGAAGAAAATTAATTTTTAGAAAAATGTAATACAGTAACATGTTATGATTATATCGTCGTCTTCATTATAAAACCTCCATTTTATTTAAATTAAATTGAGTAAATTACATCATCGAATCTGCAGTCTAATTATGAAATAATGTTAAATGTTGCATTCAATAATTCAAAAATTCATTCATTCATGATTATCCACTTATTAAATCAAGGAACTTCATTAAAATGACTTAAAAAAATTAATCAACAGAAAATGGATTAACAGAGTTATATAATTATGTAGGAGATAAGTTTTTTATTATTTTTTTATTATATATGTGTATTTAGTAATCTTTTGAAGTGATTTTAATTCATTTGTTTGTTTTTAAAGGTGGAAAGGTGAAAATGTTTCAACTTCTGAAGTCGAAGGAGTTGTTAGCAATATAGTTGATTATAAAGATTGTGTCATCTACGGTGTAGAGGTATGTTAACACAATATGATACAATCATGTTTGTTGTTTTATATTATAGTAATTTATTCTGTATATTAAACTTTTTGTTGGTAACAGTAGTAACCTATTTATCTTATCTATTTGTCTTTTATAATCACATATTTAGTTTATATTTACATTATTAATTCTATTTATGATTTCCATGATAAAGTTACTATTATCAAGTCGTTGTTGTTAAAGGTTTTTGGAAGCGAAGGAAGAGCAGGAATGGCTGCCATTGTTGATCAAGAAAATAATCTGGACATGAATAAACTTACGGAAGGAGTAAAGAAGTCTTTGCCCTCGTATGCTCGACCTCTGTTCATCCGTGTACTCAATGCAATGGAACTTACTGGTAAGGACTTTATTCTTGATGGAATAACACACTTATTTGAATGGTATCCAATTTTGGTTGAAATTGTTTCAATTTGGTTCCAATAGTATTTGGTTGAAATCCAAATCTGGCCAAAAGACTAAATGAATAAATTTAAAAATATATATATATTTATAATTGTTGTTCACCTATTTTTATTCAGACTAACTGAGGTCAAAGAAAATTAACAAATTGAATACTAAGACTAATAAGCAAAACGATATATTTAAATAAGCAGACTAAATGTTCATTACAATAAAATAAAAAAGCCTATATTTTGTTGCAAAATTAAAAAATATTGTTTGTTTGTTTATTTGGGCTTTAAGGCGTAAAACTCCAGGGTCATCAACGCCTTGATTTATAATTTCATTGTCTTAAAAAATATTGTTTACAAGACAATGAAATTATAAAAATAATTTTTCACACCTTACAGAAGGGAAGTTTAAATTGGATAGGTGAAATCTTGTTTCTTGTGAGGGCACCAAGGATTTGAATTTTAGACATAAGAAGTGATGGATGGGTGTTTAATGGAAGGGAATATTGTCTATCGTTGGAATCATTTTATGTCTTATTTTAATTTTAAATATTACCTATCCTGGTTTCCGTATTTGGAAAAAGGTTTTAAAATCACTCTTTAAATTTCAATTCTTGATTACATTTTTTTTTTTGTTTTTTCTCCTTGAAATCTTTTATTATTCAGAAAAAAATATAAAATAATTCTATGCTCTTGTTTGAAAATGGAAAACTACTTGTTTGTAATAATTCAAATTAATTAGTCAAGTATTAATTCATATAAAATTTGTACTCATATCAATTTATGTACTTTAATTTTTAAAAACACACCACCCTTTTCTGAAACATTTTCTCTTAATTCTCGTTTCCTTAAAAATTATGTGTTCTTTCTTTCTTTTTTTTTTAAAGTTACCTTTTAGTTTTTTTGTTTTTTTTTATCTGTAAATAAAATATTTAGTTAGAGGAAGTAGAAGTATTGTGATCAGGACAAATTTGAACCCAAGCTTTCAGCATAAATACAAAAAAAAAAAAAGTCTTTCAAAATGGAAATGTTGTATTAAACTGAAATTGTTTATTTAAATCAGCTATAAGCCTGTCATGTTACAGCAAATTTTTCACCCAAATCAACTTGCCTATGTATAACACAAATATTACAGCTTCCAATTTTCTCTGATTCTTTTTATTAAACTTTATAAATTAATTTAAAATGATTTTTAATGTTGTAGGCTTCGACGTATATCCATTGAAGTAGTCTGACAGGGCTTGAATGGAGATTTTTCAAAATTTCTTCCTCTGAAAATTATTAATTATATCTCATTGTTCTTCATAATAAAAACTGTGTACTATAAAACTTGGAAGGAATTTAATACTTAAGTAAGAAAAGAAGAAAGGATAAATATTCCTTCATGTTTAAAAGGAATCACTGAACATAAGACTAGTAATTCAATGTATAATATATTATTTGAAAGCTATTTTAGAAAAAATAATATTGCACGTATAATAAAAGTGTCGATGGTAATGGCTAGTTGACTGGATGATATAATGGAGAATGAAGATAGTTGGGAGGTGCAGTCAAGAAAACACTAAATAAGTCAAGACTTATTTTTATTTGTGTCGACGTTTCGACATACTTTGTAGGTCATCTTCAGGGCTATGAGAGAAAAAACAAACTGAACAAAAAAATTACAGTACCAAGAATATAATAACATATAGAGTGAAGAAAAGTAAAATAGTGACAGATATATAATTAAGAATAAAGAGTTTATAATTACAGAATAAATGTACAGATAGTGTAATAATGGATAATGTAAACATAATACAAAGAGAAAGAAAAATGAGAAGGTGAACGGAAAGATACAAAATGAAAAAGTATAAAATATAAAAAGGTGAGATATAAAGTTATGGGAAACCTAGCTTAATTACAGATAAAGTATAAAATGTATGATAATAGACTCCTTGAGCTTACCTAAGTAAAATGTATGAAAAATAACGCAAAATATGATGCCAAAGAATAAATACAGAAGAAATATGTAGAAAGTAATGAATAGGTATCTTGTTGAATGACAGGTAGAGATGTGAAATTTGAAAATATTAGTATGGGATGTAATATAAATGTAGTTGATTGTATTAAAATAAATTTGAAATAAATATTAAATTTTTCAAATTTATTATAAAACAATCATATACAAAAATACTCTTTATCCTTAATTATTTATCTGTCACTATTTTATTGCTTTTCTTCACTCTATATGTTATTATATTCTTGGACTGTGGAAGGACAAATCATGGCTTCTCCCCCAAGACAATGCGCCAGCTCATTCCGTGTTAAATGTCAAGAGGTTCCTAGCCCAGTACAGCATCCCAGTGTTAGAACATCCTCCTTATTCACCAGATCTTGCTCCATGTGACTTCTATCTGTTCCCTAAGGTGAAATCTTCATTAAAAGGGAAGAGATTCGAGTCCGTGGAAGCTGTAAAAAAGAAAGCGACACGCGTCCTGAAGGAGCTGACAGAAGATGACTTCCAGCACTGTTTCCAACAAAGGAAAATTTGCATGGAGCGTTGTAGGGATAGAGAAGGGGTTTATATTGAATGTGATAGTCTCATTATTTAATAGCCACACCTCGTATCATCCAGTCAACTATTTTCCTCTCTAACATGTACATTATAGTTTTTAAAATATTAGTTGTGAGGTTTTCTCCTCTTCTGTTCCCAAAACTTCTTCATTCTTTCAGACCTGGCTTCTTCATCCGTAACGGTTTATTGTTTCCGAGCAACTGTTTTTAACTTAAGTCTCGTATCCCTACCCTTCAGAATACTCTTCTCTTTTCTGTCTGCAATTTGTTGTATTGTTAAATTTAACTCTTTTAAATCATCCTGGACCTCTATGAACCAGTTGTTCTTAGTTTTATTTATCCAAACGTAGTTGAATAATTGTTTTATTAATCTGGTCTCTGATAATCTTGATATGTGACTGAAAAAGGCAATCCTTCTTTTGTGCATTGTATCTACTATTTTGTATGTTTTTATTATTAAATGATTAATAAATATAATATTAATGTGTAATTCTTTTGTAGGAACTTTTAAAATGAAAAAATTGGACCTCCAGAAAGAAGGATTTGACCCGTCAGTTATACGGGACAAGCTGTATTATTACAGCCCTGAAGGAGTTTATGAACCTCTAACAGAGGAAATCTTCACACAAATTCAAAGTGGAAAAATTCGTCTTTAAATTTTTAAACAAAACCTTGACTATACCTTGCCAAGAATATACTTTTACATATTGTTATGAATGATTTCGTAAAAGAACCTTGTCGCCGCCAGTGTTGGAAAATTTTCTACATCTTCCATTTAGATTTTAGATGTTCCATTTTAGACAACGAACAAATTTTGTTTAGAATTTTTGCCAAGAAGATTGTTTATAAAGTTGTTTTTAAAGTGATTTATTTTAAGTTTGAGTTCATTATTGTTAGAGTATACAAAATAATTTATTCATTTAGATCCCCCCCCGGTTATATTGTAAAGTTATTTAATGAAAATTGTATATATATATTTCTAAAGGAAGCAGAGAGTTTTTAATGTCTGTATTTATCTTAAGATTATTTTTTATATAAATTTATTTTTATACATTGTTATTAAATAATGTAGCTGTTACTATTGACCTTATATATTACATGAACTGTGATCCTGCAACCATTATTTTTTCAAAGTTACGTCAATGTTGGCTTTTGTACTTATTAAACTCGAAAGGACTAGTTTTCTGATGTGACCGAAAAGTGAAAAATAATATAAAAGACTTAAAAATGTTTATGTATATTGATGAAATGTAGCATTATGTCAGCATTCCTACTAAATATTTTTAGAAATAGGTGTTGTGATCTTTAGCATTAAAATTGTGTACATAGGCAGCTGTTATAATATAAATATTTCTATAATGCAGTATTTTAATACTTATGAATTATTGTGCTCTGCTTTGAAAACTGAAGTAAAAGAAATTTATGAGTATAACAGATGATGACATAGAAAGTAACCAAATATTTAAATTTTAGATTTATTTATTTTTAAGTTTCAATAAATATTATGTTGCAATTATGACGTATAAATGTTCCCTTTCATTCTGATGGTTTTTATTTTTTTTAAACTAGATGAAATCCTGTTAATAAAATGTAATGTGTAAAAATAGGTGGGTTAAGATCTTCCGTGATAAAGACTTATGGTATAACAAAGGGCTAAATAGATATTAATATAATAATAAAAATAACAAATATAACAACATAATTTTTATAAAAATTAAAATTAGTTTTAAATTATTTCTATTTTCATTTAAATTATTACTTCTTAACAAAGTGCCCACTATTATTAGCTACTTTATCAAATTACCATTAATATTATAAATTTGTGATTAATTTTATTACTTACATAGCGAAGTACTTTCTGGACAGAATCCTCTTATAATATTTTTCTATCAAAGAATTGAAATTAAATTCAGCAAGTATGCTTTGATTGGTTTTAAGCATACATATATATTGTGAAGTCACTTATCTTCATTGGTTCTTAAAGTGCCCACTATTATTACCTACTTTATCAAATTACCATTAATATTATAAATCTATCATTAGATTTGTAGACAATCTTAAGTCCTGTAATCTAAAATGTGATAATTGAATTATTACTTAAAAAAAGGAGTGTGGTGGAAATGTAAAGATTTATTATCTCTAGCATATCTTTTCTCTTCAAATAAAAATAGTTAAAAATAAAACAATTAAAAAAAATTATAAATAGTAATATCATGATGTTCAAAGAACATTTGTTCCCGTGTATACATCGCAAAAATTGCGAGGACATGGGATCAGATAAGAGATCAGATTTGTCCTTGGCTGGTCAGTGACTTCAGTAGCTCAATTGGTAAAGTACTGTCGTGGAGAGACAGAGGACCCGGGTTCGAATCCTGGCTGGGGACTTTTCTTTTCTCTTCAAATAAATATTGTAAAGATTTAATATTTTGTTTTCGAGTTTTTATATAAATAATAACCAGACTGATATGCCTATATAATAAAGAGAAGTAACAATTGCTGTTAATAATGACTAAAACAAAAACATATTGCTACGGGCTACTGGGTATTAAAAAATGAATTAAGCTATTCCTTAATTAAAGATACTAATATTTATTTACAAAAGTGATAAAAGAATACAATTAAACTATTAACAATTACTAACAAAGAAACTAAACAAAGCAATTACTATCAAATTGATTATTAACTGAAATAAATTTACAATAACAATATTTTAGATATTTATAATCTAGGCCTAACTTCTATTTAATTATTACAATATATTTAATTATTATAATATAAGATATTATTATTACTAAATAGCTTAACTATTTAGATAAGCTTTTACAAAGCACATAAAATTACAACTGCTACTTAACTAATTAATTACTACTAATTAACACTTACAGTTCACTAATTAAAGTCCACCGACCGTAAGAATCTCTGAATATAACAAACTGTCACACAATTTCACTCACAAACTGTCACTGACTTATTACACTGGCTTATCACTTATCACTGTTTCCGATGTTAACCGTACCGGGTGCTTTAACACTCTCTGACTCTACTCGCTTGAGATGCTGTTTATATACAGAATGACAGATCTAGATCATACGCGACGGATCGCGAAGTTTCCGGAAAGGCCTCTTTCATCTCTGCCGACAAGGGGGCTTTGTTCTCTTCCAGGAATCGCCAATTCCCGCGCCCGCAACACTGCCCCCTCCTTAAAAATGCTCTGCCCCAGAGCATAGTCCGGAGAAATCAGGAAGTTATGAGCTTCTGCCGATGGAGACGCTTTTTCTTTCCAGGGGTTGAATGTGCACACCAATATGACAACTCCGGAGTTGGCGAATGTCTGTTCAATCAGGCCCCTGACAACCTTCCACTCCAGGCCGTCGTATCCACAGCCCAACTTCGGAATGGCGAGCCTGGTGACACGCAGTCTCAGAAGCTTACTCCGCAGGTCGTCGAGACTTCGCCGCAGTGCGTCATATGCTGGCTTCTGATCACTGGCACGCTTGGTAACCAAGTAAAACAGATGTCGTCCTTCGTGCGTGTGGTGGAGTCTTCCCGACACTTGGTCCTTGGCGTTCTAGTTCCTCAGTTCCGCCGAACTTCTTCCTGAAGACCGTTGCAATCCCTCGAGAAGTCCTCAGATCCTCGGCAACGCAATGGGCCAGAGAATAGTCCGCTGGTAACGAGAAGATATCCCTGTAGATTATCTGAGCTACCCTACGGGAACCTGGTACCTTAATATGTGCAACTGAGTCATTACTTCTCTCCACTTTGTTCAGGTACCTGACCTGCTGGTCTTCTGTCGGACCATGGTCTCCTTTGTATGGGGCCAGTCTATTGAAATGGACTACCTTGGGTTTTCCTTTAGGCTGCTTCCTGATCCTATAGATGACGTCGTTGATCCTCTTGACGATATCAAACGGGCCGTCCCAGGAATTCTGCAGTTTAGGTGAGTAGCCTCGCCTTCTTCGAGGATCATATAGCCAGACCAAGTCTCCAGGTCGGAAGCCACCTTGTTCAGCCTTTATGTCGTAACGCTCCTTCATTCTGTCAATTGCACCCTGGATGTTTGTGCGAACCTTCTCGTGGATATCATCCATTCGCTTCCGTAGATCAGTGACGTACTCTTCTCCGGCAACTTCCTCTTTAGGCTTGAACCCAAATTTCAGATCACAAGGTAACCGAAGTTCTCAGCCTAACACCACATTTGCAGGAGTCTGCCCCGCTGCCTCACTGACTGAACTGCGGTAGGCCAGCAGGAACAGGTGAAGATACTGGTCCCAGTCTCGCTGATGGTCAGAGATCACTTTGGACAAATATCGACCCATAGTCCTGTTCATGCGCTCCTCCATGCCATCGGATTGAGGGTGAAGAGGTGTCGTCCTGGTCTTCCGTATTCCCAGTGCTTCGCACATCCCTGAGAAGACTGCAGACTCGAAGTTTCGTCCCTGGTCAGAGTGAAGTTCCATGGGTACTCCAAACCTACTGACGAGCTGCTTCACAAGGACGTCCGCAACCGTGACTGCCTCCTAATTCGGATGGGCATAAGCTTCCACCCACTTAGAAAAATAGTCCATGGCCACGAGGATATATTGGTTACCTTCGTCCGTCACAGGGAAAGGGCCAGCGATGTCGATCGCTATTCTCTCAAACGGTGCTCCCATTTTGTACTTCTTCATAGGGGCCTTCTTTCTTCTTGTGGGTCCGTTAGAAGCCGCACAAGTCGCACAACGCCTGCACCAGTCCAACACATCGTCCTTGAGGTTTGCCCAGTAAAAGCGTTCCCGAACCTTTTCTAATGTACGGTGAACTCCAAGGTGGCCGCCAGATGCTCCGTCATGTAGTTCCCTGAGTACTTCGGGCACTTTACTCTTTGGAACGATGAGCTGTATTCTGCGCTGATCTCCTTCCGTGTTCTCCAATGCCCGTTTCAGCAGCCCGTTGTCCACTAGAATGGAGTCCCATTGAGCCCAGTACGTCCTTACATTCTTCGACATTGGGGCAATCCTGCCAGGTTGGTATTCCTTGGCCTGATAGTTTCCATTGCTTCATTTGTTTTAGATCCGGGTCCTTTTCCTGTTCCTTTGAAACCTCTGCATCCTGCCAACTGTCGATGACAACCGTTGTCCTCAACACTGTTGCCTGTTTCTCCTCATGTCGAGAACAATGCCTGCATTCTTCGTCACAAGGTCTCCTTGAGAGCGCATCCGCATTTCTATGACTCGTTCCAGCACGATGAGCAGATTCAAAGTCATACTCTTGAAGGCGCTCTATCCATCTCGCCACTTGCCCCTCTGGTGACTTGAATCGCAGTAGCCACATTAGAGTCGCGTGGTCCGTTCTCAGGAGGAACCTTCTTCCATATAGGTACTTATGGAAATGTTCTATGGATTTTACTACTGCCAGAAGCTCTTTCCTTGTGACACAGTAGTTGCGTTCCGGAGCTGAGAGTGCTTTGCTGAAGTATCCAATCACCCTTTCTTCTCCGTCTTGGAGCTGAGAGAGAACGCTTCCAATAGCGGTGTTGCTGGCATCTGTGTCAAGTATGAACTTGCCCTCGGGACGTGGATAGCTCAGAATAGGCGCACTACTCAATTTGTTCTTCAACTCCTCGAAGGATGCCTGACACTCATGATCCCAATGGAAAGTCCGCTTTTCCTCGGTAAGCCTGGTAAGAGATTTTGCGATGTTAGCAAATCCTTTCACGTACCTCCTGTAATAGGTGCAGAGCCCGAGAAAACTTCTCACTTGATGTTTATCTCGAGGTACTGGCCAGTCGGTGATAGCCGTAATCTTTCCTGGGTCAACAGCAACTCCGTTGTCGGACACAACATGCCCCAGGTAGTTAACTTGCCTTCGGAAGAGATGACACTTCTTCGGATTCAATTTAAGGTTCGCTGCACGCAGTCGTTCGAAGACCTTCTCCAGATTGTTCAGATGGTGAGCGAAGGACTTTCCCAGCACAATGATGTCGTCTAAGTAAACCAGGCATATTTCCCGAGAGACCTCTTAACACGCTTTCCATCAGCCTCTCAAATGTTGCAGGAGCATTGCAAAGCCCGAATGGCATTACCGTAAATTGCCATAGTCCAGTTCCAATCGAGAACGCCGTCTTCTCTTTATCCTCAGGTGCCAATCCAACCTGCCAATATCCACTGCGCAGATCCAATGTAGAGAAAAGTTTACACCCCCCTAGGGTGTCCAGCGTATCGTCAATTCTGGGAAGCGGATAACTGTCTTTCTTGGTGACGTTGTTCAGAAGGCGGTAGTCCACGCAGAATCTTGTAGTGCCATCTTTCTTCTTCACCAATACAACGGGAGACATCGAGGGGCTACTCGAAGGCTCAATGACACCATCAGTCGCCATCTCCTTGATGATCTTCTCGGCATCCTCCCTTTTGGCTAACGGCAGCCTCCGCGGGACCTGTCGGATGGGCTTAGCATCACCGGTGTCAATGTTGTGCTGGACGATATCCGTTCTACCCCGTGGTCCTGGGCTGATCTCGAAAACATCGTGCCATCTGGTAATCATGTTCTTCACTTCCTCGCCCTCTTCAGGCGAAAGGCCGCGACATGATTCGTCCACAAATCCTTTCAATTCCTCCGGCAGTCCTCGCAGCTCGGTGGGATGACGTTGTAACTGACGAACCACTGAGGTACATTCCCCTACTGGTGTTCCTTTCTTCAGTGTTACGGGGAAGCTGTTTAGATTCATTAGCCGAATTGGGGTGGTATGTCCGACCTTGATGAGAGACCTTGCGACCAGTACGCCGCGTCCGATCTCCTGTTCTTCGTGTTTTCCAGGTTCAAGAAGCACACATTGACCCTCAGGGAGGTGTCCTTCGACCGTCCCATGCGTCACGATTTGGCTCTGTTCAGGTAAAGTGGTCTCTTCAATTAGGAGCACTCGTGCGTAGAGATCCTTTCCTTGCCGAACGATGACTTCTTCGTCTCCCAGCGTCATCACACCTCTTGCCATATCCAGCTTGATCCCGTATGCGATCATCAAGTCCATGCCCAATATGACATCTTCATCTATTTCTGCCACGAGAGCGCGGTGCTTCAGATGTTGATCTCCGATGATGAAGGTGGCAACTGTCTCCCCGTAGATCTTGGCTGGCTCTCCTGTGGCAGTCCTTAATGTCCAAGTCGTTGGTATAATCTCCTCAGCGGGAACTTTCTTCGAGTTCAAGATAGTCATGGTTGCGCCGGTATCCAGTAGAAGATGTCGCAGCTGCCCATTCACCATTCCATCAATGTAGAAGCTGTTTGTTCTGCTCCCTAATGACGCCACTCTACTGGTCTTCCTGGGGCCTCTGATGTTACGGGTTGACAGTTGCCCCTTCCCATCAACCCTCCTTAGTTTTCCTGAGGCTTTTCTTGCTTCTTGGATGGACACTTGCTTCTAGGGTGTCCAAGTTGGCCGCAGCTCCAACAACGTATCTCCTTCTTACGTGTCCTGAGGGCCTCCAAAACCTTTCTCACTATGTCTTCGACGCTAGGAACCACATTAGGCTCCGCTTCTACTGACTGTCTGACAGCCTCGAACTCCATGGCCTGAGATAATGCGTCGCCTAGAGTTTTTGGCTGGGCGAGCTTCACTGCTTGTTGCGTCTCGGGGTCCCGAAGTCCATCCAGGAATTTGTCGACAGCCAGGCTCTCGTAGACATCATCGGTGACCGATGGGTAAGCATTCCTCACCAGCCGGGCGATGTCCGCTTCAAATTCCTGCAGCGTCTCGTTGGTCTTCTGGATCCTGCTTCTCAGCTGTGAGCGATAAAGCTGGTCCATGTGTCGGTGGCCGAAACGCATCTCCAGTCTTCTAATCAGCTCCCCGTAGTTAGACCGCTCCGACAGTGGCATCCCCTGCAGTACTCCCAAGGCGTCTCCACGCAAGGCCAGGCACAAAGCTGAAGCTTGGGTCTCTTTTGACCACCCGTGGATCGAAGCCGCAGTCTCGAAGAGAGTCATGTAGTCCTCCCACGGCGTCTTTCCGTCGAACACTGGAATGGTATTGTGAGTAGGTGTTGTCCCATCATTGGCGGGCGTAATGGTGCTATGAAGGGTGCCGTCGGAGGAACGGTCGGTGTCGTTCGTCGGTGGGTTGCTCTTACGTCCCTCGAGAGCTTCTACTCTTAGCCTAAGTTCGTTTTCGATGGAACTCAATTTTTCTCCTAACCTAAATTCTACATTAGCTACTTTATTATTTGCATCGGCTAACTTATTATCTACATTAGCTACTTTATTATTTACATCGGCTAACTTATTATCGACATTTTTCATTAACTTAGTCTCTAATGTTCCTAACTTAGACTCTAATGTATCCAATGAATCAATTTTTACAGTACCTAATTCATTACCTAGCCTATTTTCTACATTGCTTAACTCATTTTTAACAATACCTAATTCATTACCTAGATCATTTTTAACATTGCTTAACTCATTTTTAAAAGTTGCAGACAACCTGCTTAAATCAGTCTCAAACAGAACGTCATCTGGATTTTCCCCTAAATCTACAAAAAATTGACGCAACCTCTGTTGCAGTACACTTTTAGTTCTGTTAGAATCAAGATCACGTTCTTCTAACTCCCGTTTCAAATCCGCAACTTTTAAATAAATTAATTTAACACTTTTAGAAGCCATTCTACATACAGTATCCCAATAATTACAAAATACAAGACAAAATGCAAAATAATAGCAAATACACAACAATCCCACACCTGACACCAATTTGTTACTGGCTACTGGGTATTAAAAATGAATTAAGCTATTCCTTAATTAAAGATACTAATATTTATTTACAAATGTGATAAAAGAATACAATTAAACTATTAACAATTACTAACAAAGAAACTAAACAAAGCAATTACTAACAAATTGATTATTAACTGAAATAAATTTACAATAACAATATTTTAGATATTTATAATCTAGGCCTAACTTCTATTTAATTATTACAATAATATAAGATATTATTATTACTAAATAGCTTAACTATTTAGATAAGCTTGTACAAAGCACATAAAATTACAACTGCTACTTAACTAATTAATTACTACTAATTAACACTTACAGTTCACTAATTAAAGTCCACCGACCGTAAGAATCTCTGAATATAACAAACTGTCACACAATTTCACTCACAAACTGTCACTGACTTATTACACTGGCTTATCACTTATCACTGTTTCCGATGTTAACCGTACCGGGTGCTTTAACACTCTCTGACTCTACTCGCTTGAGATGCTGTTTATATACAGAATGACAGATCTAGATCATACGCGACGGATCGCGAAGTTTCCGGAAAGGCCTCTTTCATCTCTGCCGACAAGGGGGCTTTGTTCTCTTCCAGGAATCGCCAATTCCCGCGCCCGCAACAATATTTACAGAGAAAAAAATGGTCTGGGTGGAGGAAAAAAAAAAGAAATGATAAAATATTTATTAGAAATTAACATTTCGACCCACATTGCAGGTCTGTATCAGGGCTGGATAGGCAAGATACAAAACATTTAAAACTGAAATAATTGGGGAAAACTGTATAAAAATGAAACTATTAGAAAAATTTAAGATAAAAAAGTAGAAATAACTTAAATTATAAAATAAAAGTTTCCTTTCATTTTAACAACTTCTTATTAGATTGTTCTCATTTTTGTTCTTACTTATCATTCTTTTACTTTTCTTAGATTTTGTTTTTCATCATTATTTTTATTAACCTATGTCTTATTTTTTTGTTCAAAATTTTATTTGCATAACATGAGGCGTTGAGATGCAAAAGGGAGTAAATTCAAATTTGAAAATTTTCCAGGAAACACCAACATATGCATAATTCAGGCTATTATGAAATGATTATTTATTTTAGAAAATTTAGAATGGCTTTGGCATGTTTTGAATGGTGAACCATGTACCCGCTAAATTTGTGAAAAACATTAAAAAAATTAAAAATGATTAAATATGGATTTATCCCTTTTTTCATCTCCACGCCTCACATATTTCATAATTTAAATTATTTTTACTTTTGTATCTTGTTTATTTCAATAATTTCATTTTGATATATTATTTTTTTTTAGTCCTACAATTTCAGTTTTAAATGTTTTCGTATATTGCTTGTCCAGCACTGAAGAAGACCTGCGAAGTGGGTCGAAACATTGGTATATTGGGTTGGGGTGTGTCTGCTCAAATGAAAATTTACATTAGTGTTTTGTATTTTATGTTTTATGTAGACATCAAGGGGCATATGCTAGTCATAGATGCCCTGTCTTATGCAATTGAAAGATTTAGCACTGGACCTTCAAAGAAACATGATTTGGCTCGAACGGAACAAGAGTAAAAAAAAAATATATTTACAATAAAATAAAATTTAATATGTGAACTGTATAAAAAATAACAAAATGAAATGCAAAATATGGAAAATTTATTGTGAATACGTTTTCGAGCCCGTTGCATGGAGTCAGTGCTAGTGAAGCATTTCTCCTCTTCTCCCACCATGACACTGGATGCTAAGAGGGTTCTCCTGCCGGATCTACAACATTTGAGCTATTGTTATACTCTTTATGAAAAATTACTACAATAAACACTTAATTTCCACTAATATATATGTATATAATGGATTATATAAAATAAAATATATATAACACTTAATTTCCATAGTATATCTCAAGAAAAAGCTGAATAACTACGTATTATGAATAAATTAAACTTTTGTGCATTTAATTTCAAAAATATACATGTTTAATCATACACATCATCCTTATAAAGGAAATTAAATTGCTCAGAAAAATATATTTAAAAAGTCTGAATCTTTAATATAAAGGTTTTCCTAACCTAGTGCTAGTGATCATGTAAGAATAAAAAGAAAAATGTTGTGAAACTACATACTTTTCTCGTAAGAAACGAGTAAGTATAATTACTAGGATCCTGTAAAGGCAGTTAGTATTTGACTGTATAATATTTTAGATAAAACTGTATTTATCTTAATAGAGCAAAACTTTATGATCTATTTAGTATCAATCATAGTTGTAAACAAATTCTGGAAATATATGTTTTTGAGGTCTGTGTTAATTTGAATAATTATTGCTATGGCATAACAAAATTTTAACCTATGAAAGAGCAAATATTCAAAGAGCTATGGTGAACAACTGATCGTTGAAATAGTCATATGTTAGAAATGTACAAAGGACAGACTGATACATAGGTGGGAAGATTGTGTGAAGTCTTATTTTAATAAACATACCGTTTTAATAGAGTTCAGTGGAAGATTATTTTAGATTCTTAGTGAATCATTGGGTTTGTTAGCCCTTACTGTTACTAGCATTGTAAATTTTTTAGAACAACCATTACTTATGTATTACGCGGTCGACCACATGGTATACTATTTCTGACTTATCATTCAATGAAATCTTTACCACAAGTTCTGTGTTATATTTAACAATTTAATTTGGGTATTATCAATTTCTTTGTTTTGTAGTACTTTTTTATTTATAATAATTTTTTCAGAAAAATAGTACAAAGTGAATTTTCAAAATTTTGGGAATATTTCATAAAAGAAAGTCTTTATGATCAAGTATAATATTTATATTACATAAGAAAGCAAATTTAAATTACGTTACGAGGTCTCAGCCTCAACTGAAAACAAGGGAATTTTTCATCTTGAGCAACAATTGGTAAAAGCTGTCACACATATTCAAAGTTTCGCAATTTTTTTTTTAATAATGAAATGTAATTTATAGTGAGGTTAATGGGTAAGTTATAGTGGGGAAGGGGAAACCACTAATAATAATCCAAATATGTCTTAGACCAGTTACTTGAATCAAATATTTGATACCACATATATGACGTAGCAAACAGAAATAATTGATACTTGAGTACTGACTTAAACAAATATCTGTTTAATGTACTTTCAACAAAATACTTTTAGCGACTAAACAGAAAAAAAAACAGCAAACCTGGAATTTTGTCGTTTTTTTTCTTCCTTGTGCAATCCTTTAATTTAATTTTTTCTGTATGTGCCCAGTAAAGTACACATCATATGATATGTATGAGAGCAAATGAGAGTCCATTGGAAGATCGAGTCGCCTTCGAATGCACTTCCCTACCTCATCCCATAGGTGTTCTATGGGATTAAGGTCGGTGCTGCGGGCTGACCACCGTAGGGTGAGTATACCGACTTCATTAAGATAGTCGGTAACCACATTTGCAACATGTGGCCGTGTGTTGTCATGTATTAACATGAAATCATCGCCTATGAAAGGGGTGAATGTCACTACATACTCTTTCAGAATTTCGGAGTTCCTATGTGCAGTTAGATTCCCCCTTTGGAACACATGGAGATCAGTCTGCGCCACTAAAGTGATCCCACCCCTAACCATTACAGACCCACAAGCGTAAGGCACCCTTTTGGAGATATTGCATGGTGCAAATCGCTGTCCTGGCCTTCACCACACTCTAACCCGATGATCTGAAGCAAATAGTGAAAATCTCAATTCGTCTGAAGACAGTACTTGAGCCCAGTCGTTTACTGTCCACCCTGAGTGTTCCCGAGCAAACATAAGACGAGATGCCCGGTGTGCTGTGGTGAGCTGAACCCCCGTAGCTGGGGCCCTTGATTGAAGGTGAACTTCATGAAGCCTCCTCCGCACCGTATCCACACTGATATCCTTTTTTTCCCCTTCTATAATTTGCTACAATTCACAAAATAAAAATGCTGTACCAATAGACCAGTCTCAAATTAAAACAATTTTACAAATTTAAATATATTTGTGGAGAATCATAATTTGCAATGAAAGAAAAAACTTTCAGACCACTGATATTCACATTTCGGGAATTCGAATCCTTTGATTGGTCTCCACGTCTGTCTGAAACTGATTTCTTAACGTCTGCATCACAATAAATCTATCACCTCAGTCAGCGGTCACTCTGGGCCGACCTGAACCTGGCCTCCTGGTTAAGTTACCAGTCTCCCTGTACCTCTGGACTGCCGTGCGAACGTTGGTTTCTGGTAGCCCTAGGGACCTATGAACGCTGTCTTCTCCCATCCTCTACCAACGCGACGATCATCGCGACCGTTTCGGTGGTTAAAACCATTCTGAACAGCAAACAGGATAAGCAGAAAAAAATGGCTTTAAAAAAAAGTGCGAAAATAAACGTGAATGTAAAAATGAAATGTAACTGCAAATGAACTAATGTGGAAATAATTATTATTTCCAGGGCAATAAAGAACTTTGTACGGGATTATTGATACGAAAGTCTTTCTAGCCGCTATCTACCTAGACCGAAATAAACAATACGCTCAGAATGTAATTTAAATACATGTTTACATGCCCTCCCATTTTCCTTAATAAGGCACCCATCCCACAGAGAGACAAAGTACAATATCTTGGACTCACATTTGATATGAGAATGACATGGGGTCCTCACGTTAAGATGAAACGCCAATCACTAAATCACAAGCTCAAATTAATGTACTCACTATCCAGGAAAAACTCAAAATTAGATTTAAGACAGAAATTAAATACGTACACTTACTTACTAAAACCAGTTTGGACATATGCTTTACAAATTTACGGTATCACTAAACAGACTCACAGAAAACGACTGCAAACTTTTCAGTCAAAAGTACTTAGACCTATCACTAATGAACCATGGTATCAATAACAAAACTCTGCATACTGACTTAAAAATACAAACGGTTGACGAACACATACGAACGAACTACAAACGCTTTCAAGAAAAACTATACGGACAACCAAACCCATTGATACAACAAATGACCACTACTCTCATGCCTGAGAACACTAGGAGGAGACTAAAAAGGACGTGCAGGAGGGATCTAATACAGTAGGAAATTAAAGCAAGCCAATGGAGTGGTACCGCTGGGTACTGTTCTTCGTCATGCCTAGGGTTCTACCGATACCCAAAAATATCGATACCAGGCCTTTGCGATATATCGGAACAAAGTATCGATACCGAGAAAATATCGAAAGAAATATATCGATATCACTAGGTATCGGAAGATTTTTAGTCGTTTAAAAGCACGGTTCGTCAAATGGCTACAAACATTCCATTGCCAGGAAAACGTCACACATTGGATAATCAATCAAATAGTGAAAGACCTTTTATTTTTTATTTTTTATTAGAATAATATGGTTCTCATTCGATATTCTCAAAGTATCGAAAGATCTTTCCGATATTTCACAGATGGCAGATATATAAATTTTTTATTATGTTATGAACCCCATCTGTGCAAATCAGGGAAAGTAATTAAAAGAAAAAAAAACATATACATGCGTAGGAAAGGACATGCTTTCGATACTAGAAGAATATGGTACTCATTCGATATTCTCAAAGTATCTAAAGATCTCCGATATTTCACAGATGGCTGATATATAAATTTTTTATTATGTTATTAACGATATCTATACATATCAGGGAAAGTAATTAAAAGAAAAAAAACATATTCATGCATAGGAAAGGACATTCTATCGGTACTAGAAGAATATGGTACAATGGTACATATAATTAATTAATTTGTAGTATTTGTTAATCCTTTTTGTCTTATCTAATAAAAGCTTCTTGTTATATTTGTACTTTAATTTCATCATCACATACCTCCTATAATTTATTTAGATATAGAAACTTTTTTTACTGTACTGTGCAACTATGTGTTCATACTATAATAACTGGTCACAATCTTAAGAAAATGTGTGGTGACAATTAGCATTGCCAATGCTATTTATATAAATCTTTATTTGTTTATTTAAATTATGGTCTTAAACTAGCAAATCATGATGATAAGAAAAGGACAGGGGATCAATTCATATTACTTTTTTCCTTTTAATTACTCTTCCTGATGTGTACAGATATTATTCTTAATATAAATTTTTTATTATGTTATGAACCCCATCTGTACATATCAGGGAAAGTAATTAAAAGAAAAAAAACATATATACATGCATAGGAAAGGACATGCTTTCGATACTAGAAGAATATGGTACTCATTCGATATTCTCAAAGTATCGAAAGATCTCCGATGTTTCACAAATGGCTGATATATAAATTATTTATTATGTTATGAACCCCATCTGTACATATCAGGGAAAGTAATTAAAAGAAAAAAAAACATATACATGCATAGGAAAGGACATGCTTTCGATACTAGAAGAATATAGTACTCATTCGATATTCTCAAAGTATCGAAAGATCTTTCCGATATTTCACTGTTGACTGATATCTAAATTTTTTATTATGTTATTAACGCTATCTATACATATCAGGGAAAGTAATTAAAGAGAAAAAATAATATACAAGCATAGTAAAGGACATTCTTTCGATATTAGAAGAATATATAGTTAAATAAACTTGATCCACTTCAACGTTTTTAAAAAGATTTATTTTGAATGAACAAGAGATAAGAAACTTAAACTAACATAGTAACTGACTAACTAAAGACTAATGACAATAATGACTGTATGGAGTGCTCTAGGGCGGGGTATATAAGGACCATGATAAGAAGATGTGTCAGCTGCTGATCTTGCAGTCGGTGGTGTGACCATATATGGACTTAACTCCTCCCTGGGTAAATTTGTGCTGCTCCTGAAGCACATTCCTTATAAAGATTTTGTAGAATTATGCGATGATCTTCCGAAGGTGCCGAAGGTTGATATAATACATTGGGAACAGGAATCGAAGTTTTAGTACAGTATTTTAAATAAACATAGTACAATAGTGAACAAAAGATAATGATGAGGAGAAGAGTGCCTCCCAAAATAATTAGTTGATGTGAATCCCAAATTTCATTGATTTCAATATAATCAGGAATAGAAATATTTAAGGGATGTAAGAGAGTCAAATTGGATAATAGATGAGTATAAAAAGGTTGTAGAGAGATATGAGGAGTATGTTTATAAACTTTGTTGAGGATAGGAAAACAATCAGTAGCACTTACATTAATTAACGCAACAGCGGGTAAAAATACAGAATTATTCTTACAATCTATGATTTGATTAACATTGGTTGTAATATATTGGTTAAATAATCATTATATCTAATAAGATTGTTATTACTAACTCTACGCTTACAATAGCGGCTAGTCCTATTGGTTAAAATATTAAGTATACATTTATTTGTTTCTAATACTACATGTTTATAGTAATAGCCATTAATATATTGGCAAGTCCCTTTATAATAAGTATTATTAATATTAATAATTAAATTAGTTGCTAAATCTAATTCATATATAGTATTGTTAATAAGAGAGGGTATAGGTATCAGTAAATGTCCATTATAAAGATGGTCTTGTACAGGAATTTGAATAAATACATGTAAGATATTATTATGATTTGAACAATAAATCTTAGAATTAGACCATAATACATTAAGGTCAGTAGATAATATAGTGATGTTATACAGGCTATTTAATACATCATTCATTAGTTTTGAATGTATAGTTCCTAGTTTACAAAATTCTACAGATAAAATGAGCTCCTCAATTTTGGTATTAAGATAATTAATGTGAATAAATAGTTCATAAGCTTGTTCATGTAAGGAAATATTATTAATATTCATTTGATTAATAATGAAGTTAGAATTTATGGCTGTAATGTCTTTTTCGAAATTAAGAATTATTTGTTTATTCGTATTGATAATGTTGTTCATATTAGCATTGGCTTGGTGGTTGGAAAGTGATATTTGTTGAATTATGTAATCATAATGTTCTTTGTCATTTGCGTCCATATTGCCAGTCACCCATGAGATGGCAGTGCCTAATCCATTGATTAATCCTCTTTTATCTCTAATATGAATGGGATATAATAATTTCATTTGATGATTAACGTGTTCTAATGTTTCAATTAACATATTATAAATGCCTAAGGTTTTATAAGTAGGAAGTACTTTGTTGATATTATCGATTTCAAGTTGTAAAAGTGTTAAATTATAAAAGTGATATGTTTCGTGAAATTGTTGTATGATTTTAATATTGTTTATAGTATAATGTAGAAGTCCTGATGAGTTTGTTAAATCGACAACTCTAATTGTGGTCGCCTGTTGTGTGTCAGAAGGGTGAGGGTTAGAAGAACCTTCATCTGAAACAAAATAGTGCTTTTTCTTTTTATTCGGTCTCCTTATATTATCAATATGGGTTTTAATTGTGCGATTTTGTCCTTGTACTAAGATAACAGGTTTAAATCTATCTTTTGATTTAATATTTCGTTCTTTATTTTTATAGTAGAGCGTTTCGTCTGTTAATTCTGGAATATCTTCTCGATTTACATTTAATTTTTCGTTTCTTTGTGATTTGATGTGATCGATTTTGTGTTTTATAGATTCATGTACTAATTTTAAGTTATTGTGATATTGTTGTATTTGTAATTCGGTGATAGTGCTGTCATTTAAATCTGTTTGTATGTTATTTCATTTGGAGTAAGCTTAAGTTGTTGGCTCAATGTGTTGTTGTATTCAATGACTGCTAATTTAAGTGTTTCATGTATTTTATAAGTTTTTCGTTCTTTACTAATTATTCTTAATAATTCTACTAATGTAGAGTGACATTTATTTAATAGGCCTAATGAATTTGAGTGTTGTGCGGAAGTGTAGTGTAATTCTATATTGTTTAAATTACATAATTGTTGTACTAGGTTGTTTTTCATCTCCGTTCCTTGATCTAGAATTATTCTTTTCAGTGTAGGGTATAAGCTTAAATAGTCTTGCAATTGTTTGGTTATGTTTGTGGCATTGGTTGCATTTAGTGTTTGCGCGAAGAGTCTTTTGGAAAATGTGTCTATGGATGTGAAAATGTTAGCATTATTAAATTTTAAAACGTCGATCATTATTTCTTCGAATGGTTTAATTGGCGTTGGAGTTTGTTGGAATTTTGTCTTAAGCGGTTTTCTTTCGTATTTTGTTAATTTACATGTTTCACACTTGTTTATATATTCGGTGATTTTATCCTTCATGTTCGGGAAATAATAATTTCTTTTTAATTTCTCGAATTTCTCTAATATTCCTCTATGTTTGGTTTTCCCTAAATGGTAGTCTGTAATTATTTGTAATTGTTCATCTAAGTCTTCAATATCTGTAGCCATGGTAAAATACCGTTTGATCTTTACAGTTGGAAAGTCGTTTTCTATTATTTACTGTAGTTCTTTAAAATATTCGTCATAAAGTTCTTCTATAGATTCAATATTTGGACTGCAAAATACTCCGTATGATTTGTTTGGTTCTAAAATTTCTAGTAGCATTGGTTCTAAGTCTGATTTTTGTTGTAATATAAGTGTATGTCTGTTTTATTAAATGGTTTATCATATTTTATTTCCGAGATATTACCTCGTCTTATAATAATTTGTTGTTTTTCTATATTTATACATTTGTCCTTTTCGCATAACCAGATTTGTTCGTTACTTGAGTCTTGTGAATGTATTGTCGCTATACTTTCTAAATCTTCATTGTCTCTTTCTTCATTTTGAGGAATGTCGCGAAGTTCTTCCATAATGGCTTTGTATTCTGCTGTATCGTTTCCAGATGTGTCGGTGATTATTTTGTCAATGTCAATTTCACTGTCTTCAGAATGATGTAGTTCCGTATTTCTTGATAATGCATCAGCTACAAAATTCGTTTTTCCTTGTATGTGTTTAATATCGAATTCAAAGTCTTGTAGTTTCCAAATCCATTTCATTATTCTGCTGTTTCCGTTTTTCATAGTAAATACCCACGTTAGTGGTTTGTGGTCGGTTTGTAATAAAAATTTTGAACCGTATAAATATGGTTTGAAATGTTGGGTAGACCATACGATTGCTAAAAGTTCTTTTTCGATCGCGCTGTAATTGTTTTCTGCTTTTTGTAATACTCGCGAAGCGAATGCTATGGGATGTTCGATACCGTCGTCGTCTTTTTGGGATAATACTGCTCCTATAGCTTTATTACTTGCATCTGTTGTTAACGTAAATTGTCTATTCCAATCTGGATAGGCCAGTATTGGTGCGTTCGTCATTAGTGCAATTAATTGTTTAAATGAATGTTTGATGTCATCTGTCTTAAATATTTTAGTTTGTAAGGATTGTGAAATAGGTTTACTTATTTTTGCATAGTTTTTAATAAATTTTCTAATGTTTAATTTTAATTATTATTTATTTATAAGATTTTAGTATAATTTCTAATATTAATTTTATTTAATTTTTAATTCTAATTATGTTAAATCTAATTAATGTCCGTATTCCAATTCTTTGTTGTTTCTGTTATTAAATTCATATAATGTTTTATGCGAGGTGCGAAATACTCTAGTGTTTCTTTTTGACTTTACCCCTTAAATAGTTGCGCACATCCGCGATCTTAGATCTGAATAAAGTTGCATATGTTTTTATATTGTTTTCCCTTTTTACTTTATTTCTATTTAACTTGTTGGTATTTATTTTCTTTTGAGTTTTAATAATATTAGGATATTTTTCTGTTTTATTAATATAAAATGGACTTGTTAATATTTTTAAGTTATTAGTTGCTCTATCCGATAAATTGTGATTCCGACCTTGTTCCTTATTTGTCTTTTCTACTTGTTTTACTTTATATTCCTTACTTGTTATATTTTTAATTTCTTTCTTTACGTCGGTTTTATTATTATTGATAGTCTTTTTCATTTCTTCATTGTTACTTATAATTCTTATTTCTTTATTATTTCTTTCGAGTTTATTATTATTCTTTTTTATTGTATTATTATCCTTATTTATTGTATTATTATTCTTTTTTATTTTATTCTCATCATATTCTACTTTATTATTATTATTTTTTTCTTATTATTATCATTTCTTACTTTATTATTATCATTGTTTTCTTTCATTGTATAACTTTTATTTCCTATTTTTATTATTATTTTTTCACAGTTAATATTCATTTTTAAATCTTTCATTGTTTTCTTTCATTGTATAACTTTTATTTCCTATTTTTATTATTATTTTTTCACAGTTAATATTCATTTTTAAATCTTTCATTGTTTGAAATCCCAGGAGAATATCAAATCTCGTGGAGAACGGATATATGAGAAAGTTTGCAATGTAATTGATTCCTATCAAGGGTGCGAGGTTAAGGTTTACACTATGTGTTCCTGCTGCGCGACCTGCAGAGGTTTTTATTATAAAGCTTTCTTCCCTTATGTCCGCGTTCTTAGGTACTATTTTAGGGTTAATATAATTCTTAGTGGCTCCCGTATCTATAAGCCATCTATTTTTCCTATTGTCTATAATTTGTGGTAAGTCATTAGTGTAATTTAATTCGTACTCTTTGGTTTCGTTATTTTTAGTAATGTCCGTTTCACTTGCTTTAATTGTTGTTTTTTTCATTTCGCTAGAATTTATTTCATTATTTATGACTGATCCTGTGAATATTGTCCTACATCTAAAAAATGATCAAACTTATTTTCTAATACACTTATTTTATCAGTTAATGTTTTTATAATTCTGTCTTTCTCGTCTTCGACGTGATGGACGCGATTAGAAACGGTCCTCATGGAAACAGTCTGTGAGTCTCCTAATTTTTCCGGAGGTGGTTGATCTTGTCTTTGTCTCCATTGACTTGATGAGGGTTGATTAAAAAATTGGTATTGGGCTTGCGGATCCCATTGTTTGTTATGTATTGGCTGTTCTCTATTGTATCGAGGTTGATTCCATGTATGATTTTGTTTGTAGGATTGATTTTGATAAAACTGGTTACGATTAAAATCATTACGTTGGTTTGGTTTAGAATTGTAATGTTGATTAGGATAATAATTATTATGATGATTAGGATTGAAATTATTAAAATTATTATGATGATTAGGATTAAAATTAAATTTTTTTTGTTTTTGAAATTGAATTTTTTGATAATGTTTTTGTTCTGGGTGTTTGTTATTACCGCCTTTATTGGAATATAATCTTTGTACGATATGTGCCGCACTGTTTCGTAATATTTCGTCCAAATCTTCAATCGTGTCAAATTTTATACTATAAATGAAATTGTTCAGTGAAGGATGAAACTGGTGTACTGCGTGGTGACTTATCTGTTTGTCATAGCGACGCATTTCTGCCGCCTTGTCAAGTATGTCTGCGTCAGCATAAGTTCTTGCGTAAAGGTCACATCTTTTTTGTCCCAAACGTTCTAGAAAGTCGTGTGGATTTTCATTATAGTAACATTTTGTATTAATGATTTCCGCGATCAATTGTTCTCGTGTCCGCGGGTCTTGGTATTTCCTTTTCAAATAATCGAGAATAGAATCTACGTCTTCAAAATCTTTATCATATGTCGAAATTTTTGCCTTTCCCCTTAATTTTGTTAACACGGTCAATACTAATTTCGTGTGATTAACGCTTTTATGTGGGTTATCGTCATTACAATATAGCTTATAAACAAATTTGGTGTTACGAATGAAGTCAACTAACTGTAATGGGTTTCCATCATACTCGGGAATGAGTTTAAAGTCATGTTCCTTTATTTCTAGAGCCATATATATCAATATTATTTATCAAATTTTCACTAAGAGTTATTAAAGATCTTTGAGAAGTTATTGGTAAAATTTGTCTTAAATTATTAAGTCTGTCCTGTAAGCTCATTAAGTCTTAACACTAATCAATAAAAATAATTATAAATATTTATGCTTTATAGATCTTAAATCAATAATAATAGAAATTAAATTGTTGAATAAGTATTATACTTTATAGATCATAACACATAGAAATAAATTGTTGAATTATAAATTATTTATTATGTTATGAACCCCATCTGTACATATCAGGGAAAGTAATTAAAAGAAAAAAAAACATATAAATGCATAGGAAAGGACATGCTTTCGATACTAGAAGAATATGGTACTCATTCGATATTATCAAAGTATCGAAAGAATTACCATTGCTATGCATATATATTATTTTTTTTTCTTTTATTTAATTTCCCGGATATGTACAAATATTGTTCATAACATAATAATAAATTTAGATATCAGCCATCTGTGAAGTATCGGAAAATATTTTTAGAATATCGAATGTCAATCCTTTCAATCCAAAGTCCTGAGAACTATTGTCAATGCTCCTTATTAGTTTCCAACAAAACCCTCCATAATGATCTCAACATTCCTTTCGTTCTCGACCTCATCCCTACTAAATTTTCAAACTTTCACCAAAACCTTGCCTGTCATCCCAATCCCCTGGCTCAGTCACTATCCAGTTCCACACATCCATATAACCCACCCCGCCGTCTAAACCGGCAATGGCCCGGAGATCTGTTGCAATAATGTTATTTGGAGTACTGGCACTGGCCAGATTCTCCACTCACGACCTGTGAGCGCCCTTAACCAGCTTCCATTGGCGTTTAATGCCAGTGACGCGGCTGGGAAAGGGGGCTGGGGCTTCCCGGACTCCTGCGTTGCCCTCATTCCTGGGGAAGAAGCTCAGTTCGGGGACCCCAGACAAATTGTAAATAGGGTAAGAATGTGTACATTTTATTTTATTTTTTTTTTATTATTAGTATTACTATTATTTTTTTTATTTTTTTATTTATTTTTTTTTTTTACTTTATTTTATTATCATTTCCGCATTAATTAATTTCTGTTACCGTATGTATATATTTTTCCACATGTATATATTTATTTATTTTATTTTGTTTATATTATTGTTTTGTTATGGAATGACTGTAAGCTACACAGCACTATTACTTATTGCCCACAAGTGGCAGATTGTAATATTTCAATAAAGTGTTAATATAAAAAAAAGAATATCGAATGAGTACCCTGTTCTTGCAGTATCGAAAGAATTTCCATTGCTATAACATAACATAATAATAAATTTAGATATTAGCCATCTGTGAAGTATCGGAAACTATTTTTAGAATATCGTAAGAGTACCTTGTTCTTCTAGTATCGAAAGAATTTTTCTTTGCTATGCGTATACATTATTATTTTTATTTGAATAATTTTCCTTGGTGTGTACAGACAGGGTTCATAACATAATAAATAATTTAGATATCAGCCATCTGTGAAGTATCGGAAAATATTTTTTGAATATCGAAAGAGTACCCTGTTCTTCTAGTATCGAAAGAATTTCCATTGCTATGCATATATATTATTTTTTTTCTTTTAATTAATTTCCCGGATATGTACAGATATTGTTCATAACATAATAATAAATTTTGATATTAGCCATCTGTGAAGTATCGGAAAATATTTTTAGAATATCGAAAGAGTACCTTGTTCTTCTAGTATCGAAAGAATTTCCATTGCTATGTTTATATATATATATTTTATTTTCTTTTAATTAATTTCCCTGACATGTACAGATAGGGTTCATAAGATAATAAAAAATTTAGATATCAGCCATCTGTGAAGTATCGGAAAATATTATTAGAATATCGAAAGAGTACCCTGTTCTTCTGGTATCGAAAGAATTTTTCTTTGCTATGCATATATATTATTTTTTTCTATTAATTAATTTCCGTGATATGTACAGATAGGGTTCATAATAATAAAATAATAGGGTTCATATAGGGAAAGGAAACATATCATTTTATTTTTTTGAGAATATGGAAAGAATGTGCCGTAGGATATATACAACTTTTTATTCAGGTTCCGTTTGGATGAGAAAAAAAAAAAAAAAAGTCAGTAAACTGTTTCGATATTTAGTTTTCCTTACCGATATCGATAAAATATCGGAAGAAAAGTATCGATACCAAAATATCGGTATCGAAAGGAAAAGTGTCGATACTGTACACATATCGGTAATATCGGTAGAACCCTAGTCATGCCTTCCATGTCATTTTGTACTATTTTCCAGTCAGCCAATCTGCTGATTGTCAATTACTTATATTTACAGGTTTGGATCAAAATATCATTCAGTCGGTTATTTTGCTGTTTGGTTTATTACAAAAATCGTATATTAATGGGAGTATTCTATATTATCATATACTTGATGAATGAGTACTCAAAGTATTCTGTTTATTTTTCTAAAACTCCTCCAATGTTTTATATTTACTCAAAATAATTTTACATCCAGTATTTTATTAAATAGTCAAGTTAATATACAGAATAGAACGTACTTGTTGCCCATAGAAAAATAATAATTTGGTATTATTTTTCTATGGGCAACAAGTTAATAGATATAAAATTAATATTTATGTATTCATGCATAGAAGATTTTTATGCTAACCACAATACTACCACACTTTTGCTTCTAATACTATTGCTGCTACTACAACTAACTCCAATCAATCTCAAACAAGGTGGTTTAAATGCTTAATGACGATTGCAAATGGTTATCGCTCCAGCCACGGTGAAGAAGCGGTTAAGTTGAATTTTGTCCAGAGTGAGTTAGGTGAATATTTTTAGGGAAGCGGTACCTTGTTCTTTTTAACTTGAAATTGAGTTGAAATAAAATCAATAACTCTATTTCAAGCCAATTCCTAACTTACTCCCTTATTCGCTACGAAAATAACACGAATCAGCTTCCTTAAGTACAACAAACTATTTAGAAGCAAATTTGATTTAACCAATTATTTTCCGGGGCTGTAAATATACAGTGACTCACAGTGAAATTGATACACCCTGTAGAAAGAAGAAGAAAAAATTAAATTGTTACAGGGATCAAAACCAGAAAACTCTTCAAAATATTTCTTTATACTATCAATTTAAATATATACAAACAGATGAAATTGAAAATATTCAACTTTGATTATTTAAAAAAATTAACAGACAAAAAGGATGATTTCTTTTAATTTCCCTGACAGTCCAAGTCTCATCCCTCAGTTAAAATGTTTCTGAGCTTTTAACTTTTTTCTAGCAATGTACTTTACCTTCTTGAATCTCTCCACTATAGGCTGGATAATTGAACGGCTTTTTTTAATAATTTCGGCTATTTCATTTAAAGACTTTCCGGCATTAAAATGTTTAATTGTCAACTCACGTTCTTTTAACGTTGTGTGTGCATCCATTTTCGTAAAAGATTAAAAAAAAACGTCAGTTTTTCTTCAACTCGCTTTGAAAAGAGCCAAACACTTTCGACACAAGAGTTTAACTAAAGTAAAATAGTTTAAGGTAAACAAATATTGGGAAGAACTAAGGTGTATCATTTTCACTGTGAGATAAGTAATTCTAAACAAATGTTTAGATTTTGGATATTATTGGATTTATTTTTATAATAAAATCCTTTTTTATTTTTAAATGTTTATATACAAAGGACATACTTCTAGGATGTTTAGAGATTACAATAAATTATTGTATTTAATGTAATATAATTTGAACTATTTATTTATTCAAAGACATCTATAAATATCCTGGTGTATCATTTTGACTGGGAGCCACTGTAAATCGTGATTCGAAGAGCGCTATTGAATGTTGGTAATAAATTCTGTCTTACTATGATAACCGTAATACCGTAGTAGTTGTCTTAGTATTGTAATTATGATTGAAATAGTAAATTCTTACAATCTGCAGATGAAGTTTCGAAATTTGTCCTCAATAAATGGTGACTTCTCGATAAGTTTAGAAACATCGGAACTGTTTTTTTTTTCGAGGCATTCATTGATGATAACTTGGTTAATATTTGATTGCCTTCGCCAGGGCTCGATATCACCCCATATCTGTTATAATTCACGATCGATTCGGCCGAGACGGTTTTAACGTTTACAAATGTCTCACAACTGCAATAAGAGTTATTTATTTATTAAAAAATAAGAAGAGTATATAAAGTATCAATCACAAGAAACTTGTGAAAACAATGTCTTATGTATTGATTTCTATAAATGAGTTTTTGTTTCCGTATTTAGGAATACAATTAGTTATTTATTGATGCAATTGTAAGTTCCCTCCCTGTCCTTTTTCTTTAAACACAGTCTACATTTAGTTATTTGCAGCAGTCTCTTAATATACATAGCATTTTATTTAATTTATTTAGCATCCCCTAGAGAATAAATTTACAAGTTCATTCTTATTTCGCGCCAGTAATATCAAAACACTCGTACTTGATACTCGTACATTCTATATTTAAGATTCAATCCGGCCTCTAAAATATATTTTTCATAAAGTTCCATGGTGCTCGTATTAAAAATGACGTATTTCATTACAAAGGTTTTTCACTCTCTTTAGGAATGAATTTTCAAAAATCCTATCTTAGTGCACTTTAGGCTTATAAAATGTACCTACTGTCCAAATTTCAAGTCTTTAGCTTATGCCGGTTTGGCTCTGCGATGGTCAGTCTGTCAGGGGAACATCTTTTATATATATATATATATATATATATATATATATATATATATATATATATATATATATAATAGAATAGAATAGAATAGAAAAACAACTTTATTCTGGGACCAGGTCCCTTAAGAATAACAATATTGTACAAAGATTAATAGGAATATTTCTGGCCAAACGGCTACATTATAGAGTACAGTTAAATATGAACTAAAACATATGTTCTCATAGTGAAAGAAAAAAAATATATATATACCTACCGTAGAACAGGGCTACTTTGGCCCAATTTTTTAAAAAAATTTAATCACCCTTAAATTTTTTTTGTAACTTTCCTATATCTAAGCTCTGGTAACCTTTATTACACAACTAGACTACCCTAAATTTAATTTCTAATGAGTTTAACAAAAAAAATTAAGTTTTTCTTTATTTTTTACCTGGGCCAATGTTACCCTCATGTTTGGTTTACTTTGGCCCAATGATATTTTATCTAATGTAAAGCATTGTGGAATTAGGTTGGGTCAAAGAAAGACTAGGGTTAATAAGAAAATTCATTTATAAGACAGAAAAATACATTTAAACATTCCTTTTTTCATAAAAAGGTACAAAAAACTAACAAATTAAAAAATACACATTTATCTTATGTCTCACAAATTGCTGACAAGGAAGAGTCCTCTTTTCATCCAGTTTTGGAGGGTCGATTACCTTCTTTATAGCAGCCCATTCTTAAACAAAGTTTCCTTTACTGCTGGTCACTTCCAAAATTTGTTAGTGCGTCCCATGCACTCAACATCAGGACATTCATCCGTCACATTCACAGTTATCCCAGGAAATTCTAGCCCGCTCCATTGCACAACAACAAAATTCCCTTCTTTTAAATTTGCCTTTAAATTTTCTTTAGGAGTACTTTCTGGAGGTGTATTGGTGTTTTCTTCTGGAGATTCGTTACTATCTTGAGGATTATTGCCATTTTGGGAAGTAGGTGGTACAACTGAGTCAACCAATTCCTGTTCATCATCACTTGAATAAAACGAGGTTGCTGTGGCCTGAAGAAATGAGGCAGTATTTATCACTATCTTCTTCTGTTGATGAGATGTTATGTTTTCATGTAGTCTTCCTCTTAAGGAATTTACCATTTACTTTCTTTTTTTCAATTCTCTCTGTTGCATTTTTTCAAGTTTTTGTTTTTCTCTTAATTCTTGTTTTTAATTTTTTTTCATGTCTCTTTCTCTTTTCTGTTTTCTTTCTGACACTTTTGCATTTCTTGATATTGAATATCTTGGACTGCTCTTACCAGCAGCAACTTCCAGTTTTTGTCTTTAAATTGTTCTGGGCTGAACAACCTCTTTTCTTTTCTGTACCAAATGGTGAATGAAAGTTTTTCCAACCAGATCCAAATTAACAGACACATCCTTAGAAGGTAACCGTTTTAATACTTCTTCTTTATTAATAGGTTGTATTCCAGCCTTCTTAAATCCAGACTTAAAATTTCTTCGGCTCCGTCTTCCGCTTCCTCCTAGCTCCTTGGGATCTGTTTAGGCAGTCCCTTTCTAGTAAGTCTTCGACCCCCACCTTTAGTTAATTTTTCAGTCACCTTGACCATAAGGGGACCATAGGGGACACCCTTCTACTTGCGTGACCTACTTCTCGTAAACCAACTTTGTTCTTTTTGCAAAACAAATTTACTTTCATGATGCCGCCCCCCCCCCCCCGGAATGCATAGCAATAACTACAAAAATAAGTTTTCGAAAGCACGACTTACTTTGGCCCACAAAACAGGTGGGCCAAATTAGGTCGTATTTTTGAGGTTACTAGAGCTGTTGTTATTTTATATTTTTTTTACCAAAAACCTAAACCGTAATGACAAATACCACTGCCTACCGTACTAAGCAAATTAGTTAATTAGGTACTTACCAAAGTTGTAACATACGTGGAACGGTTTCGAAAATTGAAAGTTTGAGAGTAAATAAAACACGTGTTTTCACAAGGTTAAGAAATCCACAGGTCCTGATACTAGCAGACAATTATCGAACTATTTCGTGTACTTCAGTGCCGACTTGGGGCTTCAGCCTAGCAGAAACTGCAGTAACTAGTTGAACAACTACTACTTGAAAGTATTTAGAGAACGTTTTATGTTTTCCTACATTTGGGCCAAAGAAGGACCCTAGGGCCAAAGTATCCCGGTATTACGGTACATAAGACAAAAAAAATAATAGAAAAAAAATTACAATAAATAGAAATCGGCTAATGGAAAAAAATAATAAAGTAGATAAGAGCATCTAATAATAAGAATAATATTATCATATTGAGTGTGGCATATTTTCACACATACATACATAAAGCATTCAAATGTTAATTGTATACATATTAAAAATAAAAATATAAATATAATATAAATAAAATGAGTGTGGAATTTTTACAGTATTTACTCAATCTATTATGTTGAATATAGCTCATTTATTTTATTGATTAGAGAGCATCTTTTTGGGAATTAAGGAGATGTAGGAATAGTTTGGATTTGAATGTAGATAAAGAAGACGCATGACGGATATCAGGTGGGAGTGAGTTCCAAAGAGAGGTAGACCGAGCTATGAAGGAAAGCTCAAAAGTTTGGGTTCTGTGGGAACTGGAATAAAGGTCGGAAAGGCGGGATCTTGTGCCCTGGGATTGGATAGAGAATTTGAACTGTAGGAGATTATAGATATAAGATGGATGTTGTGAGTTGATGGCTTGGTATAAGAAAGAACCTAGGAAATAGAGTATACGGATAGAAGGAAGGAGCCACTTCAACTCATCGTAGAGGTGGGACACATGAGACTTCCTCGGAGCGTTGAAGACAAACCGAAGAGCGCTGTTCATAATTCGTCTCAGTCTTTCATCAAGTTTGTTCGAGAGCCCACCATAAGCCACACAGCCATAGTCAAAGTGTGAAATGATGAAAGAAGTGATGAGGAGCTTCCGGATAGGTAGTGTTAAAAGATGCCGGGAACGGTGGAATAACTTTATGGAGCTTATTGATCGACAGGAAATTTGGACAATGTGGGGTTTCCAAGAAAGGGTTTGGTCGAAAACGATACCGAGATTTTTAACAGAGGAACTGAAAGTAATAGGGTGATTCTTTAAGATTAGTTGGGGAAGAGAGTTGATGGATTTAAGGAGGGTGTTGGAACCAATTAGAATGGCCTGAGTTTTAGCAGCATTTAACATCAGTCTATTCAGGTCAGCCCAGGCACTGATCCTATCCAAGTCATCCTGAATTTTAGCAAATGCAGCTATTATCTCAGAGGGAGGAAAGGAGAAATAAATCTGGGAATCGTCGGCGTATAGGTGGTGGGAACAATGGTGGATTGATTTAGGAAGGTCATTAATGTAACAATTGAAAAGGATTGGAGAAATACTAGAACCCTGGGTCACTCCTTTGTACAGTGGAAGGAAAGAGGATAGGGGTTGATTTGGGATTGAGACTGCTTGAGTCCTATCCGAGAGGAAATCTTGGAGCCAGAGTATGGAACTGTTGGAAAAGGAAGGAGCTTTTAATTTAGAAAAAAGGATGGAATGGTTAAGCGAGTCGAAAGCTTTTGAAAAGTCAAGAAGAATTATTACAGTTAGTTTTTTTTTCGTCCATGGCGGTATGTAAGTCTGTGGTGATTTTCACGAGAGCAGATTGTGTGGAGAGGCCAGGACGGAACCCCGATTGAAGTGGATCAAGGAGTTTGGACTGTTCCAGAAAATTTGACATTTGGGATTGGACTATTCTTTCAAGAGGTTTGGAAAGGTTAGAGAGAATAGAGATAGGACGGAAGTCATTCGGGTTTGAGGGATTAGATGATTTGTTAATAGGATGGACTATTGCTTTTTTCCAGGAGGCAGGGAAAACTGCATTTTGTAGGGAAAAATCGTAAATGTAGAGAAGAGCGGACAAGATTTCGGGAAGGCATACTTTTAACAATTTTACAGGGATTCCGTCAGAACCTATGGAATTAGAATGGGATTTCATTAGGGAGGAGATAAGGACAGTGGGTGATATGTCAGAGAAATAAAAATTGTTGTAGTTGAATGATGGTACTATTAAGAAATTGGGAGAAGTAGATTGTGAGTTGTTAGAGGAGGAAGACAAGAAATGTACGTTCAGTTCATCAGCTGAGACCGGATAGACTACAGGAGAAGGGGATTGATAAAGGGAGAGTTTCCGAAGGATTTGCCATTTGGATTTAGGATCGGGTGCGGAGGAAAGAGCTTCATGAAAGTATTTGGATTTCGCCTGCCTTATTGAAGATTGTGTTAAGTTGCGGAGAGTCCTGAACACTTGATAATCGTCAGTCATTCTTGTCCGTCTATAGCGTCTCCGGGCTGCGTCGCGCTTCCTTTGCAGTTCTTTTATGTTTTGACACATCCAGGGAGCATGCAATCGACGGAGGGTAGAAGTTTTAAGAGGAGCATGGGTGTCCAGGATAGTAATGAGATAGGAGGTAAGAGTATCAACCATGGAATCAATAGAAGGAAAAGAATAGATATCACTCCAGTTTAGGGATTCAAAGGAAGGCAGGATGCTTTCACGACTGATAGCATCTAGGTTGCGAAAGGTAAACGTTTTAGATAGTAACTTCGGAGTATGGATATTATAAGAAATTTGGATTAGGTCATGAGAGGAGAGAAAAGGGACTGGCAATTTGGAAGAGGAGAGTAGATTATGAGGAGAATCGATGATGAATAGATCCAACCATGTATCTGATCGGTGAGTATGATGGGTAGGAGAAAATGGAACAATGAAGAGGTTTAGTGAGTGGAACAGATTTTCCAGGTGTGTAGAGTGTCTTTGGATTTGGTAAGGAGGTTTGTATTGAAATCGCCAGCAATAATGATGTGGTCATAGAAAGGAATGTAATTGTAAAGGATGGATTCAAAGTTAGAGTCAAACGGCACTAGAGGAGGACGATATATCACTATGTATAAGAGCGGGCGTCCATTACAGGATATTTCACTGAAAAGGAATTCAATATGAGGGATATCAGAAGGGAGTGAAGATTCGAGGATTCGGGGTTTCAAGGTATGATGGACATAAAGACCTACTATATATATATATATATATATATATATATATATATATATATATATATATATATATATATATAGATTATAATGGTTCAATAGATATAGAATTGTGTGCAAAAATTATTTTTTAGTAAGCTGGTGACCTCATTTTAGCAATTTTATTTCATATTTCATTTTTTTACATTAGGATAGAATGGGGTGGACAATAATTAAAGGAGTTTTTTACAATGATAATTAGAGGAAAAGAACACAATTCGTTCTTTCTTAAAAAAGTGGAAAAACTGCTTCTTCTTCTTTGCCTTCAATTTGTTCCATTCCTAATGTTGAGGATCCTAGATGAATTGCAGTCTATCGGTCCCTACCTAACTGCTTTATCTGTCGGAGAGTTTTGCATCTTTTCTCTCCCCTCCCATCCTCTGGATATTTTCTTGGTAGAAGATCCTGGGACGTTTTCGCGGTCATCTCCCAATGGGTCGAGCTTCTAAATCTTTCTTTGGTTCTATTTCATCCTCAATGCGGAGCCACTTAAGGTGTTGGGATTCCTGTGTGGGCTCAAGTTCTGCTACCTCAAACATTTCTCTATTTCTGACTGAATGATAATTGATGACCTTGATAATATATGTGGAAGAAAGTGATCCGAGTATCATAGGTCAATGAATTTCTCTAAGAATTGGAGAAAACTTTGTAGGTCTTCATCAGGGCTATATGCAAAATACAGACAATTAAGAATAAAAAAGGTACCAATATATTAAAACATAGTAAATATAAATAAACAAAAGTATGGTGAATACTGGCAATTGAAAATAAAAATGATAAAAATTGCACAGCAAGGTAAATATAAAGGTTAAAATGTATGAGTATATAGTATAAACAACAAAGTGCCAGGAAGGTAGTAAAATACATAATAAAGAATAAAATAATAATTAAACAGAAAGTGTTGAAAAATAAAAAATAAGATAATAAATATAAAAAATAAAAATTGAATATTAAACATAAACGTTAAGGAATGGGTCATCTGGGCTGCAGTGGTTAGCATAACAACCTACTCTTTCCAAGATCGCTACTTCGCAGCTCGCCATTTGCACCTAGGATTTTTTACAGGGAGTATCACTTTCTTGGTTGTGCTGCCCTTCGGAAGAGACGTAAAATGTGAATTCCGAGTTTGTGCGGTGCCAAGTACTAGTTTAAGATCCCTCTCCTAATTATACCTGGATAGGAAAAATTTAGGTGCCCCTACTGTAGCATCTTCCGATTAGCCATCGTAAAGCAGCGTTAAGTTAATAAACAGTAATCGTTACCACAGATTCCGATGAATCGGAGGACTGCACCGCACTGGAGTTGTACCTTATTAATCAAGTTTATTAACTTCTAAAATTCAATTAGAAAAATTTATTGATAGATTGTTGTCTATATTATATTTGAACTAAAATATAATTCAGTAGCTTATTCCTATTTAATGAAGTACAGATAATACTAATGTTCCTAAGAACTGGTAGTTTTATATATGACTCACTGTTTTTATTAACTATTATTATCTTGAGTTTTTTTTTCCATTCACTTATCACACTATTTCTTATCCGGAATATCTTTGGCTATATTGTTCCGGCATTCTACTGAGATTATATTGTTATATTTCATTTTATTATACGTCAGTTTGAAACGAACTGTTTAAAATTAATTATCTTTATTTTTCTTATGAAAATATTTGCCACAACGGTTCAGGTTATTTATTAACTTCATTAATGATATTATTTTTTTATTTAAGAAAAATATAAAAAAATAATTTCTCTGATGTTCGTTATACTCTATAGATACTAATTTGAACCATGAATAGATGAAGCCGACTATCGCTCATCACTAACAAGGGCGGATTTAGGGGGGAGGGCGGGAGCACGCGCCCCCCCAGAAGGTTTTTTGTGTACTGTGGAGAATCCATTACAGTACATACTTATAGGCAAATCATATAATCATAGTTGTTAAAATATATGAATATAATAACAGGAAGAACATGCGTGAAACTATTGTTCAGATATTTGAATAAACCTTTAAAACCTTTCTATGAATACTACAAGTTTATTTCTAAGTTATTGTTGATATTTTTGCCCGTCTGCCCGTTATGCCCCAGGAAAAAATCCTGGATCCGCCCTTGATCACTAATGCCTATTTAAGTGAAATTGAAAAAGAATTGACATTACAGAAGAGAAACTTTGTTTTGTTTTTTTCGTGGTTTCTGTAATATTATTTGTTATTGTTGATTAAGGTTCGTTCACCTGGTGAAGAAACGACTCAGCTTTTGGATACATTAAGAACAACTCGTAATTAATTTCGAGAAATTCGAGTTAACGGAAGTTTCTACTTCCGTATTTCTTTAGTTTTATGTATTTTTCTAACAAAAAAAAACCTGTACCAGTATAACCGTGAAGGTTCTGGGGTTCAGTGCATCGTAGAGACTGTACTGTTTCTGTTAAAACGGTTTTGCAGGGACGTGATCTGTCCTAGATCACGCTCAGATTTTTTTCTCCTTCGGGTTTCCCAATTTATAGAGGCTGGGTGAGCCCCAGGAGGGACCTATATCCTTCTGATTCTGTTCACCAATTTATTCTAAACAACTATATTGATGTCTATAGTCCATTAATACAAAAAAAAAGTCTTTCCCGCTTTCTCCTTTGGACTCATTCACTACCATATATTTTCTACAAATTTTCATGCCTTCTGACGCCTGTCTTTTGTTTATTTTTTCATCTATACGCATAGAGAGTCTTTTGTTTGTACGCTTTAAGGAAATACTCTCTCGACGTTGGTTATGCAAGGAGCTGTTTCTATCAGGATTACTCTACTGCCAACTTTCACTTCGAAACTATTTCAACTATCGATGTCAATTTTTTGGAAACTAGAACTGGCATTTGTGTTAAATTTGGTCATGAGTAATACTGAAGACCAATTTATTATACCATTTATTTAATGGTATAAGCCATTTTATTAGTTTCCAATAGCCATGTGTTGTGTTTTTTTTTTTTAATACTACAATATTAATTTGACAATATTCAAATTATTATATGACAAAATTAACGTTTCATACAAAATGTAGTTTTTTCAAAGGAAAGGTTATTTATTATAATGCAATTGGGAAAAACCACAATGCAAAGCCTTATGTTTCAAAAATACACCCACTTACCAGTCGACGTTTCGCCTATTCAGGCATTATCAAGACACAAAAACAAAAAAGGGTTATGTTGAACGTCTTGGTGGTGGGGTGCTGTCTCATGTTTGGAGCCTGTTTGGGCTGATGATCGTTGGGATGTATTGCACCTTTTTCTTCGAGATGTGATTCACATAACCCTATTTTGTTTTTGTGTCTTGATAATGCCTGAATAGGCGAAACGTCGACTGGTAAGTTGGTGTATTTTTGAAACATAAGGCTTTGCATTGTGGTTTTTCCCAATTGCATTATAATAAATAATAGTGTTTCTTTTTGAGTTTTTGGCTCTATTTTAGTGAAAGGTTATTTAGTAAAACAACTTTATGAAATCAAAACATTTTTATCAAAATATTTATATAATATTTTCCCCAACGTTTTACCGAATTTTCAATCCTAGATTTATAAATTCAGGGTTTTGTGATTATATAAACTCTGAAAAGCGTTTTTGAATAAAGAATCATTTTCAAAGGGAGTTGTCCAAATTACTGAATAGGTGGAAATCTGTGAGATAAGTCTGGCGAATAAGATGGGTGTGGGAAGACTTCGTAACTTAGCTCGTTTAGTTCCTTCACTGTCAGTCGTGAATCATAAGGTCTGACAATGTTGTGTAAGAGTATAGGTACCTTCAGATCACCTAATTTAGGTTTTTTTTGGTAAGTACTTGTTTAGTTATGTTAATATCCCTGCAGTACGATGTGGATGGTTTCACCTCTGGGTAGAAAGGATAAATGAATTATTTATCAATTAGTTATTTATCTAAGAATTAGTCTGTGTCACCCACTGAAAATTTATCAAAAAAATGGCGAATGGTTATTCCACGAACGACGTGGTAATGTCTCTTGCTGATCGGGCAGCCGAGTGAGTTTGAACCCATAAAAAAATTACACGAAAGTTTTAATTGTCATATTTATGGCATACTAAACAATTTTCGTTTAGTTGTAGTGATATTAAATATTATCAACAAAGACAATTGATATCAGAACATTATAATCTATAAACATAAGCAAAGCAAACAATAGAAATCCACTAATTCCACTTTGAATTAATGGATTAATAGAAATAATGGAAACGATCATTTCAACTGAAAAGACCCGATAGAATAACAAAACGAACACTTTTCTTAATTTTAGCATTTTTTGGGTCGTATAGGGTATAATATTTATTTTTATTATATATCATTACTTTCGAAGGTCTATAAATTAAATTAAAGATGAATCTACATTATTTTGGATTACATTTCACTAACTCCTTGCATTATTATACTATTAGTTAGTTGTTGTCTATAAAGAGAACATTACCAGTTGAATTTTTATTATTCGTTATCTGTTAACTCGTTTTTACGGCCACTTATTTGAAAAACTCTCCTCGTACGAGGCTCAAATGGGCGCTTATAACACGTGATGTGAAAAATGAGTTATGGCTTCCTTCGTTACGTAGTCCAAGTTAATCTGATTGTGCCTCTCCTAAGAGCTCATTGCAAGTGTTGGCTCACTTTTAATGCATCCTTATCAATTCGTCTCCTTCTAGTTCGAACTTTCACTCATTAGGTCAAACCGCGAGTTTGACGAAAAAAAAATCAAAAATATTGAAATTTTCTCTCAAAAGTTAAAAAATAAAGGTACTCACATATAAAATAAAGAAATAAAACATGAATTGACAAAAGGTTATAATCACTAGAGAAGTACCGGAAAATTTTATACATTACGAAAGATTATCTTTCTATTATATGGACGGCCTCGATGCAGAAAGTAACAAGTCAAAAACTCAATTTTTCAGGAAATAATAAAAAAAACGTTTCTTCAATTTCATTTGAAAAATAAATTGCAGGTATTGACCTAAAATGTTATTATACAAGTAGTGATTGTAGAACTAATTAAAGTTACGTAATTTAATCGAAAAATTAATTGAATTTGTTGATTTGTTTTTAATAAAAAAAAATAAAAAAAATATTGACTTGTTTCTTTCTTTCTGCACCGAGGCCGTCCATATAAAAAGGTTAAGCTATCATATATTATCTATATTATATATATTATCTATATATATATGGTATATATATATATATATATATATATATATATATATATTAATATTTATATTAACGTTCCTTATCTATCTATCTATATATATATATATAGATAGATAAGGAACGTTAATATAAAAAAAATCATAAACACTTATATTTAATACCGTAGTTTCAAGAAAAATATATTTGCCATCAAAAAAAGAAAAAAAAAAGCTGCAATTAATATAGAACCAATACTAGACTGGTGATGTTTCCTTTAGTTATTTGCATACAACATCGATCGATCGGCTGTCTCTAGAAAATGATAAATGTATGATGAGTCCCGTCACACTGGCACAGCCCTTTTACTACTGGATGCAATAATAAGTGCATTCGTACTACTGTGTTTGAGTGTGTGTACCTTTCATCCCAAAATGTTGGCAAATCTTTTAATATTTCCTATTATCAATGTTTGATGTAATAGACAATAAATAAAAGTCCGTAAAATGTTTTATGTCCAGTTTTTTTTTGTTTTTTTTTGTCACATGAGTACTACAATGATTATAATATTTGTATGCCCTTGGGTAAGGAAATGATGACCGATTTGCGTTTATCTGGAAAAAAAAAGATTTATTTACAATGCATATTTACATGTTTTAGATAATTGCAATATTTGTGAACAAATTATTCGCTCACCAGGAAAACCAAAGAAACCGCATTCAGAGCCCTTACTTCATGTTTCTTTATATTTTTCAGGAGATTAAATCGAGTTTACTCAACACACAAAATTAATTAAACAATTTATAACCATCATTAAAACTGTAGCCTCTCATATGTCTTTAATTATTACAGCTGTGATATCTATTAGGCTTTGTCGCTATCACAGCAAATGCGAAATTAAGAAAAGCGCTCGTATATTAGCGACGTAGTTTTCTTTACACAATTACTAGAAAAATATAATAATTACGGAATGTACTTTTACTTTAGTAAATAAAATTATTTTTTCTATTATAAGTAATCATGATAATTAATTTACTCAAAAATATTTACAGTCATGGGTCATTTTACACCTATTACGGTAGCTAACATGACTCGTTTTTAGAGATTCCTTTTTTAATCAAAAAAAATGTCATTCTATCCTCAATTTTTTTAAGGCTGTGAATAAGGAAGCACTACAAATACACAACAGCCTATCACCAATCGACAAATTGATTAGCCTAATGGATAATGATAATTTTTATGGCAGCAAATGTTTTTCTTAAGAATATCCTTAACCTTGAACTAGGATTGCCCCTTTCAAATACTACAAATATCAAAATATTCCAAAAGAGAAATTATGACCAGTAAAATTTAATAGAAAGGTATTCAGCATTTAACCACTGTTTGAATAATTGAATGTAGCTCTTAGACAATAACTAACATGAAACAATTACGACATTAGCTTATCAATCAGCTTAGTGAAATCTGAGCACGTGCCATTTATCGCTCAGATATGTAGTTTATTCAGCAAGTTTATTGGATTGGAAATAAACACTGTTAACGAAGAAATGAAGTTAAGACTGTGAAGAATGAGTGAGGGAGAGTGAAAGTGGCATTTTTTTGAAAATGTCCCTCAACAAAGAAAATAACAATCTGCGAATATGAGAGGCGAAAGATGGTAGTTATTACGGAGACCACGCGCCTTCCACAAATATTTAGAAATTAATTATAGAAATGCCAATCTCTTAGTAAAATTAATTAGTTTATTTTGTGTTCTTATTTGTATAATAATTAATATAATTGATTTCGGGAAGTAAAGAACCCAATCTCGTATAACTAATTCCTAGAAACCAATTAAGTTACATTCCATTATCTTTAATATGTATATTTATTTATCATTTTATTTATCTATATATTAATAAGGTAGTATATAACTCTTTTCTGCTTAAAGCGGTGTATTTTAACAAATGAGGAAGATAACTTTTAGAGCAACCGGCAGACTTAAATTTCGATTCTTAAATTCTTTTAAGATTTTTTTCCCCTAATGGGCCAACTAAGGACCATGTGCCAATTTCAATTTCTTATTTGTTGTTCATTTTTCTTCCAAAACTGTTTCACTCGTCCTCAATGTTTCTTCTTCCTGTCTTCGGACCACTACGGAATCCTTCCAAATTCAATATTTCCCCCCTAAACGTCCTCTTGTATCTTCTACTTCTTCCTCTCTTCTACCTCTATATTATTTTTTTCTAAATCTTTCTTTATTTCGTGGATCCAACTTTTTTTTTTTAATCAACGTCACTTAATGTTAATGCGGCGGACGATAGTACAGTTGAAGTTCTAAATTTTGCCTATCCAGGGATCACTAGATAGGGATATTTTACGCAATATCTTATTTTCGAATAATTTAAAAGGTTGTTCATTTGAAGTCAGTACCCACGTTTCTCAACCACTATATATATATAGTCTTTTTTTAAAAAAAAAATTAAAATTTTATTTAACGTCGCTTCGACTGCTGAGGCCATTAGCAATTACTGGACTTATATTTCTTGAATTAACTTCGTGTGATTTAAGTATATCAGAGTTCTCTGTAGTTTATTATTATCTTTGAACGGTTGGCACGTTTCAATGTCCCAATTTATTCTTTCTTTTTAAAGCTTATTGCATTCAAATATACGCTTCGTAAATTCTATATTATCACAGCTTTGGCAGGTCGGTTGGTACTGCCCTAAAAGTATAATACAAATGTGTCAGCTTTGTATGACCGATTCTTAACCTGCTAATTACGATGCATTCCTTTGGCGTTAGGCAGTTTGGAGGGAACCAATATTTTTATCTTTTATTTGACGGAGGTAGTTTAGCGGAAGGATCTCCCACTCTTCGTCCTAATTTTCTTTAATTTTATTGCTATTTGTAAGACCTTTTCACACTAAACAGCTAAAGAAAAGTTTTCTACCTACGAAACCAACACGTTAGAATAATACTGTGTCACTCATTTTATTCGTAGTGCTTTTATTTTCGGAACTCTGTTTTTTTCCTTAAAAAGCTCTCGACCTCGCTGCTTCTCGAACTATATGACACGGCCTATTTCTGCTATCTAAACTGCAGGAAGAAGAATTCGTCTTTGACGCAGAAGGGTGTTTTTGTTTTATGGAATAAAAGCTCTACTCCATTCATATTAGCCCAACGCCTTCAGTATCTCATCTCCTGCTGTCTATCAACTTTCTGAGTTAGTTTTTCTTGATGGAATTGGTTGAAATCAGTCTCAATATGCTCATTCTTACTTGTTAACAGTGATTTTTTTCTTTTATATTTATCTGCTTATGTGGATGTCGCATTTCCTCCTTATACATTTATTAAACTACATTTCGGTAGCTTAAATAGAGACCTTTAATCATATAAAAATTTGATTCTGTATGCATCGCATCATATATTTTAAAAGCAATCCTAAATTTCCATCAGAAGTCTTTTATCCAATCCATTCATCATGTACTTCTTCTTGTATCGACCACACAGTCTAAGATTAAGCCCTCAGGAAGCCTAGCAGTATGACCAGCAAAACGTCGGCAAAGAACACGGTCGAAACAGAAGAAATACGTGATGGCGGTATTAAAAATATCGGCCGTGGCAATTTAAGAGGAAATTCCAAATTGCTGCAGATGAAAAGCATTTTAGAGTACCTAATAATGTATCACTTCCGATTTATATCTATATGTCTACACAACATTGTCTATATGTATCAACTATATCTTACGCTAATTTAATAAATTTAAAAATAATTCGTTCATGTTTTAATGATTCTATTGTACTTCAAGAATATTTATATATTGGGATTTTGGAAAAAAAAAAAAGTCTCTTTTTGTTCCTTATTGAAATTGCAATAATAAATAACATTATTAAGGTTCGCCTCCATACTTGAAATACATTACAAGCCCTAGAGAGGACCTGTAATGTAGTCCACCATGTTCACCGTTTTCTTCTCCATATGTATATATATATATATATATATATATATATATATATATATATATATATATATATATATATATATATATATAAATTTCTGCGGAAGATAACTTAATAATATTTAATTTTTAATGGATGAGCGATTCGGACCTATAAATCGAGATGAGTAAGTACTATGTAAGAAAGATGTGACAGGAATAACAAAGAATTTTTTACTTGAAGAACTTCTGTGAGAAGGGATATACACAAATATATGTATAAGGTTTGGTGTTTATTATTCAGCGAATATACTGAGGTCTGAACGACTTGGGGATATATTGAGGCTTTTCATTTCTAAAGAATCGGAAAAGGTTGACACCTCGGATGTACATCTATATATATGTATGTATGGAATGGATTGCTTTCTTGATGGTCAGTTTTTCATTTCCTGATAGTGATACACGTTTAGATGATTTACATTTTTATCTATATATTTAGAATTTTTTAGATCTAATTTGATGCCATTTTCTGTGCATGTAACATTGTTTCTCTAAATTTCAGTTATTCGGCTTCGAGATCTATCATTGATCGGGGGGTAGGGATGCTACAGGTGTTCGGGCACCTGTTAGTAAATTATTTTTCTTATGTAGTCCCAGAGTTTTAAGTTTTTCGTTTACTTTAAATAAAACTATTTAAATAGCATATTTTAGAAAAATTTCTTTAAGTAATTTTTAAGAAGAATAAACTATAAATCGACATCCTCTAACCACCACTATGTTTTCTGCATATCGACTTCATTTCATTATTTACTTCAGAAGTATGCTTAGCTCATAAACATCCGAACCCTTTAAGAAGAAACAAAGTAAGATACTTAAGAGAATCCCCTTAAACTGTATTAAGTTTACAGTTATCTCATTAAAAACTTTATTTAGCATTCAAACTTATAATATTACAAAGCATGAAAAGTCTTGGGTGCAGTACATGGGTAGAGATTGTATTAAGCCAACGGCTGTGCAGGGAAGTGATTTGGCCGAAATTTAGTTTCTCTCCGAATAATAGTACCCACTATATAGAGCCTTTGTACGCTCCAAGAGGATCTACAGATGCCACAGGTTCTTTCCTGATTATTAGCAGACTAAATAATTAATTTTCCACTGGTGGATTTGAACCTGGAACCTTCAGCAGAGCAAATCAGCTTTCTACAACCTGAGCTTTCAACAACCTTAGCTTTCAACAACCTTAGCTTTCTACAACCTTAGCTGGTCTGCTCCCAATTAATTGACAAATAAAAATATACAAATCTTTAACAAATAAAATAGTCGTTTCTTTATGTTTAAAAAAGTAAAGTGCTTGGATATTTTCAGTCTGATACAAAAATTTTTTTAATCCTTTTACTCATGAATTAAAAAAAAATCAAGTATTCCACCCGAAGTTAATTAATTTCCGGAATAAAATAATATTCACTTGAATCGCCACCCATATTTATAAAAAAATGATGAAGTTTAATAACACAGGTCTGCAAACAAAATTTTTTAAAAATTGTTTTGATTTAGTTAACTGAACTTTATGTAGCGTTTTGCGCTGATTTCAAAAATCACATTTTTCTATCACGTAAGGCTTACCTACAAAGTTGAAGTTTTTGGAAAAAGTATAAAAAATGGATAATTTTGGGATATTTTTTTGTTATTTTAACATCAAGTTAAAGGAAAAAATCAGCAACGATACTTAGCTAAAGTAAGCATAAAAGTGATGCACATGTGTTGTAAAGTTATTATAAGTCTGTGTAAAAAGTTTTCTTTTTCCATCAAAGCTTCTTTTGGTTCTTTTTCCTCTGTTTTCTTGTGATTTTCCCTTTTTAACATCCAACAGTAGTAATCTTGGTATCTGCTATATATGCTATATGAGATATAGCTGATCTCATTTCTTTTATATCTTGATGGAGACGTTCTCCTCCTCACTTACAGCCCCAAGATTTTCTGGAAAGTAGTCGAAATGTGAGTGAAGGAAATGAACTTGACACTTAAGCTGCAACCCAACATTTTGTAGTTTTGTAACAATTCAGCAACCAAAGTTTTGTAGTTTGGGTCTTTTTTGTTTCCAAGAAAGCTTGTTACAATATGTTTAAATGAATTCTAGGCATTTTCTTTCCATTTCCATTTTACTGACAAAGCTTTCACCTTTTAAAGTTTTCTGATGTCAGGCTTAACAAAGATTCCCTCTTTCAGCTTAGCATTGGATTTACCAGGAAACTGTTCACAAAGATACTTGAAACATTCTCTTTCTTTGAGAAATGCTTTCATAAACTGTTTCATTAGCCCCAATTTGATATGAAGTGGTGGAAGTAAGATCTTTATAGGATCCACTATACTTTGTCTTTAAACATTTTTAAATCCAGGAATAAGAGCCTTTCGATTGGCACCGTCTGCTTGACATAGTTGTGTTTCCTGTCACGGCTAGCCCATTCACAGGAAACATGGAAACTTTGTGTAACCACTTTGTTGACCTAGTAGCATGGAAATAACTTTCAAATCCCCACAAATGGTCCATTTATGGTCAGAGTAGCCGAGCTTATTAAGGACAAACCCAAGATTTTCGTAGTATTCTTTCAAATGGATTGAGTGTCCAAAAGGCACAGAAGCACATCGGTTACCATTGTGAAGAAGTTAAGCTTTCAAACTCCTTTTTGATGAATCAAATAAGAAATTTTCAGGTGAAACGTTTGAATTATCTAGGGGTGATGGATTTTTTTCATGATTATTTCCGTAATCAGCCCAAAAAATACTGTCAAACCCACAATTTAAATATCCTGCATTTTTTTCATCGCAGACCTGTGTCATTCAACTGTATACAAATATTTGTTTCTTCAATAAAAAATGTTTAGTGCCGAATATATTAAACTCCAGCCAGAAACGTTTAACGAAAAAGGGGCTATACTATTGGGCAAGACGGGGTTGTTTTATAGCTACCACTTTTTCTTCTTAGAGGTACTAGGACCCGAATGAAAGCTTCTTATCAGAGACTGATTGCGCCCGAGACTGTCCCTCGAGAAGAAGCGACCCAGGATCGATAAGACTAGCGAGCTTACATTATTCACTCTAGAACTGTAGCGATAATAGGGCTGTGCTCTAAATCTAGCCACGTGCCAATCGAATTAATGTCAAGGTACTTAAAGTAGCATCGGCCATAAAATTAAGCCTAGGTAATTCTTAATTTGTAAATCGAGACGGACCGTAACGGAGACAACGCGCTTTTTATTCCATAAATATTTTTTCTCCGAAACTGAAATATTTCAATTTGTCTTATCTATTTCTTATGTATTTTTCTAAACAACAGAAATGACAGCAATCTCACGAACAATTTGTCAACGCGTTCTTAGAAATCTGCGTTTGAGATTAGAGGAGTGCCAGGAGCGTGATGGTCGACACCGAATCAATGTTGGTTTTTCCAAATAATTTTGCAGGTCTATATGTGTAAATAAAACATAAATAACCTACTTGATTTATTATATTTGTGATTTTATTCAACTATCATATAATCAACATTTACGACAGTGTCAAATCAGCAAGCGCACGAGAAAAATATACCTTTCCCCAAAGCAGACAATCTCTAGAACCAATCTCCGAGCGACTATTTATATACTGGAAAACCACAAAACGATTGCCAACGCGGTAAGGACATCAGATTTACGATACTTTTCATATTATAGTAAATCAAGGAAGGAAGCAATAATCATCAAATTTACTGTGTGCTGTGTATTTCAGTTGTTAATTGTAAAAAAAAAAAAAAAAAAAAAAAAGAGGTTAACAACACTTTCATCGCTATTGTGGATTTCATTAAAATTAGGAAATGTAAACTATTTTAATGGTATACCACTGTAGAGCATTTTATGATTTTTTATCACCTTTTTTAAAAAGTAATACAAAAGAAAATGTCAGCAATAAGCTGCATAAAGCGATTATTACTTTTGAAATATAACTGGATCTATTTCATTAGCTTTATAGGTCTCTATCAAATAGATTTAACTATGCGAAATATTCTTCCATCATTCCCATCACATTAGTGGCTAAAACCTCTTTTAGATTATCCAGAATACTAGTTATCACAAATTCTAACAAAGCATGCGGGGGTTACAATAGAAGCTACGAAATTACAGGAAGAACATCGATCCCCGATGCACTACCTGTGGAATCCCTGATACAGCTGAACATATGCTGTGATTCCTTGTACTACAATGGATGGACTTCGAGGTTATTTATCCAGCAAGAATGGTGCACATGTCAACGGCGAGGCATGATGCCCGAGACTGATGGAGGAGAGAAATTACTACTTGTTTTTGCTTATATAGGAAGCTGGTTGTGGAGGGAGCTCTTTTATCTCATATCGCGCTCAACCGCTAGGTTTTCCTCCCTATTTTGGGTCAACATTTTACAGAGGTTGTCCCAGGAGCGACTCCAGATCCCGAATGATCCATCCCCGGCTGTTAATAGGCTAATTAAATTATCTGCCACAGCCTTCTTTGAGCCTGTGACCTTCGCCACGGCAACTCTACCACTGAACCACCCTGCTCTCCGGTTTAATCTTAATAGGAAAAATTGTAACATTAACCTAATAATTTATATTCTTTATAGTGGTATAACAAGGGAGCGGAGTGGCTCAGTGGTAGAGCACTGAGTTGCCATGCCGGAAATCCTGGTTCAAATCCCGCTGCAAGGCAGTACTTTTATTTAGTCTGTTTGCAGTCGGAGATGGATCATATAGGATCTAGGACCCGCCTGGGGCTCACCCAGCCTCTATAAAATATTATAAAAATAGGGTACCCAAAATAAGGGGAGGGAAATCTGGCAGTTGAGCGTGACCAAGGACAAGTCACCTCCTTGCAGAACCGTTATCCATGAAACACTACAGTCTCTACCTCGTACTGAACCCCAGACCCTTCTCGGATTGTAGTGGTACAGGTTTTTTTTGTTTTTGTTTTTTTATGTAATATAACAGGGAAGTAAAGAATGGCCCCGAATCTTAATCACGATTGTGAAGTATATAATGAGGGATAAAACCCATGTGCTTATGATATTCTGTACAAAAAAGTATATGAAATCATTAATAGTTTATTTACCTAAATCATTCTTCCATTTGTATATATTTGTTTATATGCAGCCACCCAACCCGGTGGACTTTGCCTTCCTCCTATCCAAACCCTCAACAGTGAATATCATTGTACAATAACAGTATGGCATATTTTCTAACGATAAAGACTGAACTTGTTTTTTAAATGATGACTCTTTAACGATGATGATTCTAATATTTTGTCTACCTAAAAAACAAAAGATTACTTTTTCATGTTTTACGTTTTCGCTATCCAGGACGCGTACGATATTCGTTGATGCAAAATCCATAATACATACAGATGACATGTATTTGTGGCTCACTTCCGGTTCACACCGGCCTCAGAGAGAACGATTTTTTATCGATGTTTGCCAAAGCTGGTGTTATTTTATAACTAAACGTATTTTTTTAACTTTTACTTGTTACTTCTGTTAAGCGAACTTACTAAATTTTAACATTACAATAGCTTGTTTGTTAGCATATTATGGTTTAATAAATTTTAGTTCTAAGAAATCATCACTAAGATCTAATAAAGGATTTTCTCTCACCTATGAATCAAATGAATAATTTTTCCACAGCGAAAAATATGACAGGGGTGATAACAATATGAGAAATGGAATGTTGTTTTCGAAAGCAATAAACGAAAATGTGAATGAAAACTGAAAAAAAGAATAGATGAAATATAAAATTACGCCAAGGTAGTAAGTATCCTTGACCCAATCTTTTATACAGTTTATACAGCTGACATCCCAACTCATCCTAATACTATCCTTGTTACGTATGCTGATGTTACATGTGTATTATCAGTCAATACCAATTCAGTTAATGCATCTCCAAGCCACCAATCCCATATCACTGATCTTGAAGAATGGTGTCAAAACTGGAAAATTAAAATAAATTCTCAAAAATCATATCAAATCACTTTTACCTTACGTCGTAAACCAATGACTTCCTGCCCTTCAGTATCCTTTAATAATATCCCACTGGTGCCTGTAGAACAGGTCCGATACTTAGGGTTGCACCTCGACAAACGATTAACCTGGAATCCTTATACAAGACTGAAAAATCAAGAAACCTCTCGACGTTTCAGGCTACTTCAACACTTACTAGACAAACGCTCTAAGCTCCCAATTAACTACAAAAGACTCATCTACATGACCATTATACGACCTATTTGGACTTACGGAGTAGAGCTTTGGGGCTCCACTAAGCCATCGAATTCCTCTCGTATCCAATCCTTACAGTCCAAAATCCTTCGTAAAATCCTCAATTTTGTTAAGAATAAACTCATCCATAACGACCTTAATGTCCCATTTGTTGCTGATATGGCCCGAACCCACTATCTATCCTTTCATAAAAAAATTCATTCCCACTCAAACCCTCTAGTTTCAAACTTAGCTTCCTCTTCAATTCCCGATAATCCTCCGAGGCATCTGAAAAGAAGATGGCCACGTGATCTTCTTAGTTGAACTTGTGATTTGAGTACTACCAGTGGATAGTTTCTTTACTTGTCTTTATCTTATGTCATTATGTATCACTTAGCCTATTTACTTGTTGTATTATTGTAATACAGTTGTAAATATCAATAAATTAAACTAAATAAAAAAACAGTCAATAGGTGAACAATGAATTGAACACACACAGGTGTGTTGTCTCATTCAGATATTTTTCACAGAGACCTGAGGTCCTCATTATCTTTTTATGACTGAATGACTTCTCGAAAAGTTATTTTTAGAAACCGCACTATATTCACCTTACTAACAGGGTCGGTCTTTTCTTTTCCTTTCACTAGTTTTTAGTATTGTTGTTTTGATTTTTTGTCTTAATCCATTTCTATTAAAACGAATATCCGATCGCTCAATAATGTTAATTCGTTTTGGAAAATATAGTGTATCTTATTTGTTTATTTTACTTCGCTTCAGGTAAGACATGGAAAAACAAAGCATCAAACATTAGCTAAGCACAATGAACTACAAAGACGATTTAGATTTACAACTTTATTATAACGTTAGTTTTTCTGTTTGTTTTTTAATAATTTATTCATTGAAATTTACAACTGTATTAAACTAATACGAAAAGTAAATAGAATGGTACATATTATATATATATATATATATATAAATATAGTATATATAGAATGGTACAGATTGGCAAGTAGAAAACTACCCAATGGTAGTATTCAAATAACAAATTAAACTTAGCTGGTCACGAGGCCATCTTCTTTTCAGACGCCCTGGATGATTACCAGGAGTTGAAGATTTTGGTAGGTTTGAGTGGAAATAAAGCTTTTCATGAAAAGATTGATATCGGATTCGGGCCAAATCTGTAACAAATGGTTCCTTAAGGTCATTATGGAATACTTTGTTCGTAATGAAGTAATGATCATTGAGGATTTTGGATTGTAAGAATTGAATACGAGAGGAATCCGATTGCTTAGATGAGCCCCAAAGTTCTCCGAAAGTCCAGATGGGTCTAATGATTGACATGTACATTAGTCATTTATATTGATAAATTTTAAATAAATTACTTAAATAGCATTCAAGTTTAAATAGTCTTTGCGCCACTGTACCACTTCATTGATAAAATATCTTTTATAACAAAATAATGTGAATTATTAAGTTCCCCGAGACAAATATTCCGGTTCCGGTCATTCGGATTTTATGAAACATGTAAAATAAATTCCAATTTAAATTACCCAGCAACCAATAAGTTTCATTTCGGATATTTCATTTTAAGTCAGTTATGTTCCGCATCTAATCAATTGAATTGATCTGATTCCTTAAAATCGATATCGATATATTCGAATAAAGGCCACTAGCGAAGAAGTAAAATGCCACGACTGGAGGCGCTATTACTTTTTATAGCTACTATATGGAGAGTTTTATTTAGGTGGTTACAATGAGGTTCTTTTTTGTGAACTTTCTTAGTTTAGAGAACTAACTACAACATTTATTCAAATCAACATAATTGAATCATTTTTACTCGCACTTAAATAATAATCAAGAAATCTTTTTCTATTTTCAGGTTTACGGACTTCCTTACTTTGTTACGAACAAAGTAATCCATAACGACCTTAATGTCCCATTTGAATCCGACATCAATCTTTTCATGACAAACTTTATTCCCACTCAAACCCACTTGTTTCAAACCTAGCAACCTCTTTAATTCCTGATAATCCTCCGAGTCTGAAAAGAAGATGGCCTCGTTACCTTTTAAGTCGAACTTTTAATTTGAGTACTACCATTGGGTAGTTTTACTATTTGTCTTTTTTCATGGCAATATGTACAATTCATCCTATTTACTTGTTGTATTACTATAATGCAGTTGTAAATTACATTGAATAATAATAAAAAAAAAGGTTTACGGAAATATTTACTTTTACTATCGCTGAATCTATCTTCACTAGTTTCCAAGAGATGGGCTTAAGTTCATACATATGTCTCTCAGTTGACTTAAAAACAGTTAATCAAGGCATTTTGTATTTGGGACTACGGTATCACTATTAAATATAGTGCTTTGTCTATTGTTTATTCATTTAACGTCACTTTATGCTAGTATTCGGACGACTATACAGTCCGGGTCTTAAATTTTTCTTATCCGGGTATAATTAAGATACGAGATCTTTAAACTGGCACGGGACATCCATTTTACTTCCTTTCCGAAGGGCGGCATAACTAAGGATTTCTTTCTCCATTTTAAAAAATCCAAGGTCACCTGCCGGGCTGCGAACCCGCGACCTTGGGCATAGAAGGTTGTTTAGCTAACCACTAAACCTTAAGCCAACCCACTTGTAAGTGGTACTTTACTTGTTTTTCATAGTAATTACGTACGTCAATTCAATGTCCATATCTCTTTATATTTTCACCTTTTGAAAAATAAATTGGAAAGTGTAGTTTACAGACTGCCCTGTAAATCAATAAGGAATATATCATTGGCCACTTTTATTGTCATTTTTTTTTTATATATGCAATAAAAGTAAGAACTCTTAACTAATTTGGTAATGTAGTACGCACAACCATTTTCTACATCCACCAATTTCTCAACAAGTGGAGGCTGTTATAGACCCCAAGAGGAGAGAACTGTTAGGAAATATTGATCAGGAGAAGATATCTAATCTCACAAAAAGCACGCCAAGGATATCGAACTCAAACAGGAAAGGAAGGACGAAATACAACCAAGAAATAGCACACACATATATATAATATTACAATATTAATTTATAAAGTAAGGATAGAGATAGTTGGGGGTGCAGTCAATTAAAACACCAAAGTGCATACTTATTTATTGTGTGCCGACGTTTCGACCTACATTGTAGGTCATCTTCAGGGCTGTGAGAGAAAACAGACAAAACTAAATAACTATAAAATTACATTGCAGTACCAAGAAAATGATAATATAATAATGTAGAGTAACAGAAAAATTAAACAAAATAGTGTAGGAATATGCAATAATTCCTTACAATACAATTCCTTCACTATTTTTTTCAATTTTTGTTTTACTCTACATTATTATATTATCATTTTCTTGGTACTGCAATGTAATTTTATAGTTATTTAGTTTTGTCTGTTTTCTCTCACAGCCCTAAAGATGACCTACAACGTAGGTCGAAACGTCGGCACGCAATAAATAAGTGTGCACTTATTATGGTGTTTTAATGGACTGCACCCCCAACTATCACTATCCTTACATTAGAAGTTCCAGTCAACTAATTTATTCTCTAATATATATTAATTTATACATATTTCAACCTTTGTTTATAAGTTAATCAAACTTACCGAAATATCTAATTAAGATATTGTCATCTATCAAATAAATATTAAGCTCAAACAATGTTTTAAAAAAAATAAATATGTTGAATAGTTAATTATATATAATAATTATATATAATTACAGTAAGACCAATTATTATAATGCGTGTTTATGTAATTCTTTTAGTAGGTATTAGAAGTTCACATGGATTCTTAACCGACCGGTTCTACTATTTCCTTGACTTTCTTCTAAAGCCGGGAATGGCTTTCTCTACTAGCACTTATCTCCCCATGTTGTTTGAGACGTAAGAAGCAAAGACTTGAGTAACCATTGCGTCTAGTAGTTTTTCCCTTAAAATATATGTATGTTGCTTTTTTTCGCGGGCAGGTGGAAATCTTCAAAAGACGCGAATAGACGTGTTTGGGATTGTACCCACTAAAACCACCTTCCTACACCTGTTTTTCACACTCCACGGGACAGCCATCAGGCATTACATCGTGGAGGGGAATGGAGGTGTGCCGCCTCATGGCCCTTCCAACTTGTAACTTCTTTATCTTGATTCTTCTTCTTCAAGAATGCACCAGTCTTTATTTATTCTCTCTCCTTGTCCTTTCCTCCTCTCTCAGTCCTTTCAATATCCCTATGGCGATTTTTTCTCGCTGCCCACTGCTCATCCGACTTCAGCATACAACTCACTAAATTTTCAGGAGTCACCTTCTTACCACAAGCCACCTCCAATTCCCTTCTCTCGTCGGTGAAGCGGATATATTAAAAAAATATGTGTTCTGTTTCCTCTACCGCCATACAATTGTTGTGTGTATATATATATATATATATATATATATATATATATATATATATATATAAATGTAGCACAACAAGATTAATTAAAACATTGTCAAAGCTTTTTAATTTTTCATAAGTTATATTTTATAAAACTTACTTATTAAATACATTACATTATTGTATGTAAAGAATACATATAAGTAATTTAGAATATTTTCAAAACAATTTACCTCAAATAGCATACCACCTGGCAACTATTCATTAGCTGATTCAATTTTAAAATAGCTAATAGTTTAAAAATTAAAAATAATTAAGTATGTCTATCTTACTTTTCACACTTTAATTACGATTGCCGGAAAATACTGTATTCAGTATTCCAGAATTTCTGGAACTAAAGTAAATTCCCGGTTTTGCAGGAATACCTATTATCGGTTACCTGTTTTATATATATATATATATATATATATATATATATATATATATATATATATGTATATATATATTGTTTCAGTCTTTTTTTAACTTCTTAGGCGACGTTTCGATTTTAGTGTGCTTTTTAATGTTTTTACTAAAAGCTCATTTTTTCACTGTCAGGGCATGAGTATGAGACTAACCTAGTCTCGAAACGTCGCCTAAGAAGTTAAAAAAAGACTGAAACTCGATATCTAAAACACAATATAATTTCTATAACAGTCAAGATAAGTAGAAACCAATATATTTATTAATTAGTGTCTTAAGGCACTGGAAAAACTAATCTCGCCATCCATGCGCCATTATAGCGTACACATCAACAGTCCACATAGAATCATTCTAATTGAGGCAGCATCCTCACTCCAAGACGTTAAATAAACAATTATATTAAAACTACAGTTGTTTGTGTGTCGGATTGAGGTTGAAGTCCCTATTTGATGATTCTGTGTGGTGTGTTGATGTGAGATGCACTTTATCTTCTTTGATGTAACTTTTCTTTGAGTCTCTGCACTGATATTGCCAGAATTGTCAAAACGTTTTCCAATGCTTTAGAGACTTAAGGTTTTTCTTTATGTTTTTTTTTCCTATTCATATAATAGCAATGAAGCATGTTATCCTTATTTACGGATCCGATGAAGGTTCAATTTATCTTCTTTTAAGATTTGATATAAAAATTGAAAATAGAAAAAGTTGATTTAACGAGAAACTATTCTTGATATTCCGAAAATTCAGTCAATCACTTGCTATTGGGTGCTACATGACCTGGGCCTCTGTCGCCTTTCTACCCCATTCATCGAGGTCTCCAACGAGGCTTCTCCAATTTCTTGCCCCAAGTCTTCTCAAATCTTCCTCCAAATCATCTATCCACCGACTTTTCGGGCTGCCCCTTTTTATTTTTCCTCCCGGTGCACCATAATTTTAATTCAACATTCAACCCGTATTCAACATAATTGTATGCAGCTTGTAGGCTTTCATTCTGTCCACGTAGAAAATCTCCTACCTTCCTCTGACTTCTTGCTCCGGACCCAATTCTTCTCGCAAGTACTCGCCTTCAACTCATCTTCAGCTCAATCCCCCGTCACCAGACACCCGCCTTGCCGCCGGCAGTAGTTCTCAACTTTTCGACACTCGGGAGAAAAACGGTCGGGTATATGAAGGCTTATTCTAGTTAACGTAAGAATTCTTACTGCGAGGTGCTGCCCCTGATGGAATTGGATTTAACTTGTTAAATATTCGAATAAGGCTGACATTAGCGACGGAAACTACTTACTCAGTTTTGACCTCATTTCTGCATTAGATCTATGAACTGCTGAATGCGCTGCCACGAAACTGACATGAGCCTTCTAAAAATGATTCACATTCAATAAAATATTTCAAAACTAAATGTTAAGAACCTACAATGCCTTTAACCAAAACCATATACAAAGAAAAATTATGTAATTAGTCACAAGAAGAAACAACATTACCAAATCTTATTTGGCACAGTATAACGTACATATCAATGTACAAAATCGTTACAACCTAAAGTATTTTCAAAACATATTAATGAGAAGAAGCAAATAAATGCTAATCATTTTCTACAATCAATTCAGCTCTCTCCTAAACTCCTTAGGGATTCATTTCCTTTTAGGTGCAGACTTTAATGCGAATCACCAACAATGGGGCTCAAGAACTACTAATACCCGAGGTCGCATCCTCCTCTCTGCACTCAACTCCCATAATTCCAGTTTTATTTCTCCAGGCACCCTTACATATTGGCCCACTGACCCAAACCGAAATCCTGATCTAGACTTTTTCATCCATGCTGGCTTAGGTCCCCTAAACTACTCCATAGAACGCCTTGATGGCCTGTCCTCAGATCACAGTCCTTTGATCCTTACCCTTTCTATTGTCCCGATATCCAAACTTCCTCCGCCATCATTTAGTAGGGAACCAGTTGACTGGAACCTATTTCACCAGCTTGTATCCGACACCATTGACCTCAGAGTTTCCCTAAAAACACCTCAGGAGTTGGATGATGCCGCCAATTCCTTTACCAATTTGATCCAGCAAGCAGTGTGGACTGCATCTTCACCCCGTCCTTCCTTCAAAATTCAAAATCCGTAAGAAAAATCCATTACCGCAAGACCTTAGAGATCTTATCCTTATCAAACACCGTTACCGATCCCTTTGGCAAAGAACCAGGCATCCTCACGATCGGAGACTGTATAACTACTTCACCAAATTAGTCAAAAAGAACCTGATAACCTCTAGATCCGAATCCTACAAATGCTACCTTTCCACACTATCTGCTTCAGATAATTCCCTTTGGAATGCCACCAAAAAAAACCTCAAATATTTATTATATATATCAACTCTATTTCCCATCCCCTCCGACGTGAAGACGGCTCTTGGGCTGCATCAGATGAGGACAAAGCAGAAGAATTTGCCAAACACCTTTCAAATACATTTATCCCACATCCTGATATCCACTCTACGCACATTTCCAATATTAATGAATTCATCTCTTCACCCATCCCTCTATCCTTACCTCCTAAAGCGGTAAATCCCTCTGAGGTCAAATTCCTCTTACAAAAGTTAAAAGTTCGCAAATCTCCTGGACATGACCTTCTAACCACCCAGATCCTTCAACATCTTCCTCAAAAAGGGATTATTTTTCTTACCTACCTATATAACTGTATCCTTCGTACAACTCACTTCCCTTTACTGTGGAAACACTCCGTCATCATCCTATTCCCTAATCCTGGCAAGCCACACAATACCACTTCATCATACCGACCTATCAGCCTGCTTCCTATTCTTTCCAAAATTTTCGAAAAAATCCTCCTGAAACGAATCCTACCCACAATAGAATCCAATGATATTCCTTCACATCAGTTTGGATTCCATCCCAGGCACTTGATGGTCCAGCAGGGTCTCCGAGTTGTCGATCACATATCCTCTGCTCTTGAAAACAAACAATACTGCACAGGCGCATTTCTGGACGTAGCACAAGCTTTCGACCGGGTATGGTATGCTGGTTTGCTGTTCAAGCTCAAAGCCTAGTTACCTCAATCCTTATTCCTAGTCCTTCGATACTACCTCTCTTATCGCTACTTCCAAGTACGCTGTGGTAACGAATACTCCAATCTTTACCCAATTTAAGCTGGAGTCCCCCAGGGCAGCGTCTTGGTTCCAATCCTATACATATTGTACACCGCTGATATCCCAACTACTCCTGAAACCTTCCTTGCAACGTTCACAGACGACACAGCCATCCTATCATCTCATCCAGATCCCGAAATGGCTTCCTCGAACCTCCAAAGGCACCTTTCACTCATTGAAATTTGGTGTAACCAATGGCGGATCAAAGTCAACGAGGAAAAATGCAAACACGTGACTTTTACACTTCGCCGGGGAACATGTCCTTCTGTCCAATTCAATGAAACCGTCCTACCTATTTCCGACACAGTACGATACCTTGGCTTTCTCCTAGACAAAAGCCTTATATGGAATACTCATACCAGACTCAAAAGACAAGAACTTAACAGACGATTCAGCCAACTATACAGATTACTATGTAGGACCTCCCATCTTTCAATAGACAATAAACTACTAATATACAAGACCATCATCAAACCTATTTGGACCTATGGACTGTAACTATGGGGGACCGCGAAAAAATCGAATATCAGTCGCATTCAATCCTTTCAATCGAAAGTCCTGAGAACTATTGTCAATGCTCCTTATTATGTCTCCAACAAAACCCTCCATAATGATCTCAACATTCCTTTCGTCCTCGATCTCATCCCTACTAAATTTTCAAACTTTCACCAAAACCTTGCCTGTCATCCCAACCCCCTGGCTCAGTCATTATCCAGTTCCACACATCCATATAACCCACCCCGCCGTCTAAACCGGCAATGGCCTCGAGACCTGATATAACAATGTTATTTGGAGTACTGGCACTGGCCAGATTCTCCACTCACGACCTGTGTGTGTGTGAAGCGCTCTAAACCAGCTTCCATTGGCGTTTAATGCCAGTGACGCGGCTGGGAAAGGGGGCTGGGGCCTCCCGGACTCCAGCTTTGCCCTCATTCATGAGGAAGAAGCTCAGTTCGGGGACCCCAGGCAAATTGTAAATAGAGTATGAATGTGTACAGTATATTTCTTTTATGTTTTATTTATTATTATTATATATATTTTTTTTTACTTTATTTTTGTATATATTTTTTCGCTTGTATATATTTATTTATACATTTATTTTGTTTATATCATTGATTTTTTATGGAATGATTGTAAGCTACATAGCACCCATTACTTATTGCCCACAAGAGGCAGATTGTAATGCTTCAATAAAGTGTTTTCTTCTCTCATGTTCTACAATACGTAAAACTAAAAATAAACTTTTGACTTCAAATAACAACATACTTCTTTTTGATCACAAAGATGAGAGTACAATTTCTTAACACAGATTACTTTCCTTATATAAATATAAATTCGCTAACATTTTTAGCATTGAACTAAAAGCTGTAACTAATGCACATTAACTAAATATGTATCTAATTTAATTTTGTTTTACCCAGCCTGTTACAGTTTGGTTAGGAGATTTTATACAATTTTATTTAAATTGCTATTTTCTATGATATTAATAAGTTAACTTTTTACACATATCAATATCATTCTTAGTGTTCCATTTGTTCTTCAATATTTTAGTTCAATGTCATTTTCGGCTACTATACTTTGAGGAAAGGTTGGGACTAAGGAATTTCTGGTAAACTGGAGATGGGACTGAAGTAACAGATATAAAGTTTTATTTTATTCACCTTTGAGAGTCCTTGTGAGCTCTCTTGCAAAAGGTCCTTTACCTTGTTCTCCGACCGCAATACCTGTCTTTCTCTTCTAAACCTATAATTCAAAGTGATGCACCATGCAACGAACTATAGGTGAAACCCTTACGCGTGAAAAATATTTACTTATATTTAATTTAAGTTTAAGTTATATTTATCAAAAATAGCAGTCGTAAATAAATAATAAAAATATAATTATATTTTGTTCAAAAAGTCGTTATAATATTAAAAATAAAAGATAGCGCCCTTGATATCCCTGTCGTACAAATCGATGGTCCCTACTGTAAGCGACATGCCAAAAACTGATTTTACAGGAGAGCGTAATGAAAGTTCAAATCATTCTTCTTTGCTTCATTATTCTTAAAAACTAAATGGATCTGGCAAGACAAAAGTAGTTACTCGAACCGTTGCTAGGCAACACCCATAAAATATAACCCCTAAAAACGTTTTTATATAATAAAGAAATAAAAAAAAATAGGAAGAACGTAGATTGCTATCCATAATAGATTTTCAGGAATAGTTTTAGAATTATTTTTCATCGATTCAGTTGACAGGATGTCTGTTGTATTTTCAAACAGAGAAGAAATCTATTATTTCAAAAGTCCCTACGTACAAAGCGACGTGTCTGTACGTATAAAACTGAGGTTTACAGGAGAGTGTAAAGAAGAATGATTTGAACTTTCATTACGCTCTCCTGTAACCTCAGTTTTTGGCATGTCGCTTACGGTAGGGACCATCGATTTGTACGACAGGGATATCAACCCTGTATTCGTTAAACCACATATTTTCTATTTTCATCTTTCAAATTTCAAATTTACATTAACTTATTGAAAGAAAAAGAAGTCGAAAGATCCAGAAATGTGACTATGAAATGCTTGGTTTTAGGAACACCGACCTTTACCTCCAATTCGAATGAATAGATACATAATATCTATTAGGTCACTTGATTTGTTTCCATAAGTATCTAGTTTTGGCATCCAATGAAGGCTCATTTTTTTCCCTTTAATTTGTGGTATGAGAATCTAGACCAAGACAATTAAAAATGGAAAAAATGTGGGTTGACGAGAGTTTTTATATTAAAATCAATATAATTGAAATAATTGTCAAATTAATGATTTAAACTACTCCAATAGTGTATGTTTATTTTAATAAATGTATTATTGATCAAACAAAAAAAATTCATACTCGTTAAATTAATATATGTTCTTTTTAAAATTATCCTAAAAAAGAGTAAAGATAAACTTGCGCCAATGGAATCATAATTGCTGTACTAAGAGACAAAACCTTTGCCCTCGCCATAATCGGTTTTGATTTACACAAGTTATCTTGAGAGAGAATTGAACTTTGGCTGCATCTATCGAACGATCCGGGACAATCATTTTTGTCGTAACTCTTCGCTTTCCACTTAACCTCAGATTAAAATCTAATAACCATTTTATGTATACTGTTTTAAAATACAAACAGACATGGTCACTTATCTAAATCATTATGTAGAAATTGATAAGTATAACTTATTTGTTTATTTTAGTATAACTTTTAGGCCACCATCACGGTCGAGTAAGAACAAATAACATCGGCAGTTGCAATGCCAAAGACAGGAATAAAATAAGTTTTTAAAAAAAATATTCAATAATGAAATGTAAAGAACTGTTAATATTTCGCGCCTTCAAAAGAACAAAGTCATTAATAAAAAAAAAAATTTCAATTAAGGTATCTGAAAATTCCTTGACTTGTCAAAATTGAACCACAATAGTTAAAAAAATAAAAATTTGGGCATTGATGGTATTGAAATTCTTTTATTAACCATTTGAAAAATTGTAAAAGGTTGAAACTTTTTTTTATTTTAAAACATGTTTAAATTATTCCAATATTTATCATAATACTTCAATTTCAAAGATTATACGACTCAAAATATATCTGTATAAAAATTAAAATAAAATGTGTTGAATAAAATAAAACAGACATGTCGTTCCTGTCTGTTAACTAAAAAATGCCAACTTTTGAATTATATCGTTGTTCTTTTGGTGGAAATATAGCAGAAAAAGAAAAAAAAAAAAAAGAGTAAAAGAATGATAATAAGATCTATGAAGATAATAAATATTAAAACAAAAATTATATCAGTATACATTGTATGTGATATATGAAAAATATAATAAAATATGTTTACAAGTATTATGAGGAGCCTTCCACCTCTCCAAAGATAGTTGCAAGAAATCCATATCCATTAATACTAAACTCCTTCCAGTGGCACTGTATGCGGCAGAGTATTCGATCCTGAACAAGAAAATATTTATGCGTGATCTAGAAATCACATTAAGAAAAATTTTGGGGCTGATTAAAGAAGGAGACCATTATAGGCGCCATAACCATAAACACTACACGCATGCAGAAAAAATTACTGTCTCAATAAGACAACAAAGAATTTAGTTCAATTCACACCTTCACAAATAAATCCGAGTAGAATGAAATGAAAACGGTATTAATGTATCTTAAAAAACAGAAAATGGTCTACACGTGGATTAAGGGAGCTTAAGAGGACATCGCCGTGCTCGAGGTCCCTCCGGATGGCATTGAAGTACGTTTTTTCAAGAGAAGTCTAAGAAGGCTGGAACTTCAGATTGCTCAAGGCTTTCAAGAAAGACCGAATAGAAAAACAGGCGCAATTTGGGGACACTGGAAAGAAAGAAAAACATGGGCAAAAAATTAATGAGATATGGAAGGAAATAAAAGAACTGTTGAAACAAGCGTAGTCCCTAGTGGCTCAATCACAAAAGATGAAATAAAATAATAAGAATTATTAAATTACATAAAAACCATAATTATAATTTTTAACTTTAACGATAAAAGTATGAAATATAACTTGTAAGTCAAAAATAACTTGAATTAAATCGGAAATGTTATGACGAAGTTATAACAGACACGTAGGTATAATGTATTGGAAACATACATGAACTAATTTAAGACAAAACAAACAAATAAATATAATCATGAGTAACTGTTGTCATTTAATTAATTATAATTATTTAATTATATCATTGTTTTTATGATGGGTTGTAGAGCCGATTGATGATGTTGATCGCAGTATTTCATAGTTTGACCCGCGTTAGAATTTAATTAACAAAATATTTAACCTAAAATACTAAATAATTTTTTTGAAGATTATTCGGAGTTTCCTGTCCGCATTGTGGTCTTCAGTAGGTACTATATTTCACAAACACTCATTGATGCCCTGTCATTTTCATTATACCCCATTGTCCAAGCAATCAAATAAATAATTATCTTGATTTACTTAAAAACTTTTGGATTCAAGATAAAATTTAAAAAATAAATAAACATGCCTCGATCGAGAGAGCATATCTATTTATATCCCCATTTAATCGACTTTTCAAGTTCAGAAATGTAGTTCGTTAAAAACATTCTTTAGCATCCGTTGTTTCAACTACAAAAAAAAATAATAATAAAAAGTATAGTTTAGAAAGTTGTATACAACAATAATTAATTTGAGAAGTAATGAAATTTATAAAAAAAAATAATCTCTGCTCTTTTATTGATATTAGCTTATCTATTCTTATCAAGCCAAATAAAAAGAAATATCATTTTTAGATTAAAACATATCAGTCAGATTGCAGGTGATCCGTTAAGAGTTTTTAATGCAAGTGAAAGTAAAATATATTTATAAATGCCAATTAAATATTATTAGAAATAAGAAAAAATATTTTTACTTAATAAGTAATTATTATATAAAACGTATTATTTAAAATTCTACTCATGCTAATATACAGTGGTTTATTATCAATTGTTTTTATTCTTATTTGTTGAATATATTTATAATTAATGATAAAATAATTGAAAATGTTGTGGAATAATTAATTTAAATCGATTAACTTCAATTTTCTGGGACAAAAAATATAATAAATTTGTAACATAAACACCACTGTAGCATAGACGGAATTGTAAAACTAAAACCAAAGCCTTGAGTCCCTAAAGTACTGGATGTAATAATAAATTAACTAATAATGGCTACTAATAATTAAGGGAGTGGAGTAGCTCAGTGGTAGAGCACTGTGTTGCCATGCCGAAAATCCTGGTTCAAATCCTACTGCAGGCAGTACTTCTATTTAGTATGTTAGCAGCCGGAGATGGATCATATAGGATTTAGGACCCTCCTTGGGCTCATCCAGCCTCTTTAATGAGTTACCAAAAAAGGGGAAAAAATCTGTCGGTTGAGCGTGATCTAAGACAAATCACCTCCCGGCACAACGGTTGTCCATGAAACAGTACTGTCTCTACCATGTACTGAACCCCAGATCCTTCACGGATTGTAGTGGTACAGGTTTTTTTTGTTTTTGTTTTTTTATGTAATATAACAGGGAAGTAAAGAATGGCCCCGAACCCGAACGATTGTGAAGTATATAATGAGGAATAAAACCCATGTGCTTATGATATTCTGTACAAAAAAGTATATGAAATCATTAATTGTTTATTTACCTAAATCATTCTTCCATTTGTATATATTTGTTTACATGCAGCCACCCAAACCGGTGGACTTTGCCTTCCTCCTATCCAAACCCTCAACAGTGAATATCATTGTACAATAACAGTATGGCATATTTTCTAACGATAAAGACTGAACTTGTTTTTTAAATGATGACTCTTTAACGATGATGATTCTAATATTTTGTCTAGCTAAAAAACAAAAGATTACTTTTTCATGTTTTACGTATACGCTATCCAGAACGCGTACAATATTCCTTGATGCAAAATCCACAATACAAACAGATGACATGCATTTGTGGCTCACTTCCGGTTCACACCGACCTCAGAGAGATTTTTTTATTAATAAATTATTTATTTATTAATAATTAACGTTTTGATTTCGCCATTTTAGGCGAAATGTTAACTGAATGGAATTTTCTAATGCATCCAAATAATTACTTTATGTTCCTTTTTGGGTTCTCGCTCACTTTTATTGGTGGGGGAGCGAGGCACCTCAGTGTGTAGAGTTCTTTGTTGCAATACTGAAATTTCATCATCGTCATCACTGGCACTACAACCCGGTACGGGTCTTCGCCGCATCAAGACTATGCCTCCACTCATCTCTGTCTTGCGCCAGGGTCTGCCAAGCTCTGGTGTTGAGGAGCTTCTTTGCGTCGGCTTCGACCTCATCTGCCCATCATGGTAGTTGCCGTCCTCTCCTTCTCCTCCCATCCACAAACTCAAAGAGCAGCCTCTTGGTAGGTGTGTCCCAGTCCATTCTTGCAACATGCCCCGCCCATCGTAGCCTTGATATCTTTATAAATTGTACCACATCAGGCTCCAGGTAAATCTGGTACAACTCTGCATTGAATCTCTGCCTGTATCGGTCGCCATCACTTATAGGTTCAAACATGCTTCTCAGAATTTTTCGCTCAAAAACCTGCCAGCTGATGGCATCTGCACGTGATAAGGGCCATGTCTCTGAAGTATGTCAGTACAGGTCTAATTACAGATTTGTACAGAGCAATCTTAGACTTTCTTGCCAGCAAATGACTACTTAGTCTGTATTGGCTTGGCCGAAATAGCACCTGTTTTCTGTCGTTATTCGTCTCTGAACCTCCTGACTGGGCATATTTTCTACACACACTAGGGAACCTAGATGCACAAAGCTATTCACGCTTTTAAAGGTGTATCCTTCCAACCTAAGAGTAGGTGTTGGTGGCCTTAGATGGTTAGGAACCATGTATTTGGTGTTTGGTTTGGTTGACTTGAAGACCCATTTTCCTCCTTGCTGCCTCTAAAGCCAAGAAGGCCTCTACCAAGCCACTTTGTGATCTTGCTATGACGTCTATATCATCTCTGTAGGCTAGAATTTGGATTGACTAGGTGAAAATCGTACCGTTTCTTTACACATCGGAGTCCCTTATCACCTTCTCTAGTGCTAGGTTAAACAACAAGTATGATAGGCCATCTCCCTGTCTCAGGCCTCTTGTGGTCGTGAAAGTCTCTGACAGGTCTCACTGTATTCTGACTTGACATCTTGATCCTATCATCAGCAGCTCTGTAAGATGGATCAGTTCAAGGGAGGTGTTCATTGTCACCATAGCCGAATACAGCATCTCTCTTATGACAATTAGCCCATCTGCCAAGGATGTTTTCTTTACTAGTGATTAACGAGCCATCCTCTCCCCGGCAAGAATTGCTTCTTGGCTTGAATTCCTTTCGTTGGGCTTTCACGCTTCTGTAGAAGCGTCTGTCTCTGACAGGAATTCTGACATGACATAATGATCCTATCATCAGCAGCTCTGTAAGATGAATCAGTTTAAGTGGGATATTCATTGTCAACACAGCCGAATACAGCTTCTCTCTTATGACACTATCATATGCACTGCTGAAATCAATAAAGAGGTGGTGCGTGGTGATGTTATATTCGCGCGTTCTTTCAAGTAGGGTCCTCAGAGCAAAGATTTGATCAGTGGTAGATCTCCCTCTCATAAAACCACTTTGGCAGACTCCTACCTCTCTTTCTGCATGCGGAAGTAGCCTCTGATAGATGATATTAAACTGAAATTTACGGTTTCGAATTCGGCTGTGGCAGGAAGACTATTGAATTTGTTAATTACATTCAGCTACAAATAAAGACTGGTTTCGTCTTGTGATCTAGTGGCCTCTATAATACTTCGGTGATTCAGAAAAGTATGATTTAAACTATAGGGTGTTATATTTTCATGAAGAACAATTAGAATATCACTTTCTACGGTAGATATGACAACGTCTTAAAATAAAAAAATATTATAAAAAAAATGATTAAAATCGTTTTCATGAGAAGCATGTTTAATAAAGGACATCAAATATCTATAGCACTCATTGATAATTCATCCTTCTGCTAGAAGTTTTACGAATCAATTTTTGGATTCATTACTTCTCGAGCCTTCAAGAAATTATTGGGTCTAGTTTGTTTGTCGTCATTTGTGTAGACAGCTGTATTCCTCTTCTCGCCTTTTTCCACTCTGTCTCGTATGTGTCAACAAAGTAATTCTATTTATTTTATGCAATTAGTGTGATACAATCGTAAAGTGACAAACGTAAGAGAATACGTTACCACTATCAAATACAATTATCTATATCCAGTAGAGATTCCTCTCCATTTTCAACTCAACATCATCATCTTTTATTCAATAGCATGTGTTCGTTTTATTCTTCGAGTCTGCGGAAGAAAGATATTTACCACATTCGCTACTTGAATGCATGCGTTGTGGTCGACCACATTTTTTTTTTCATCTTTGATAGGTTTTCCAGATATATGAAAAATTCATTGATCCATCATAATGTCCCTGCCATCGCGAAGTATCGAATGTGAAAAAAACACAGTTTTCGTTTACGACTTATAACAGTTGCTTTAGGATTCATAATTGATATAAAATTCATATAATCTTTCAGTCACAAAAACAATGTAAATCATATGTCATTGGTTTAACTATAGGCATTAATTTTTATTGAACCTTGAAACTGTTTTATTTTTTAAGTCTCCTCAAAAGTACCGATTTTCACATTCCACAGTTGGAAATGGCAGGGACGATATGAGTCCATAGTTTTTTTATTCAATAACTTGGCGTAAGATTGATTGAAAAGAACTATGATGGTAGGAAGATATCATACTTTGTGATAGTGATAGTATATTAATGTGGGGTTGAACTAATTGCGAATGAACGAATTAAACTCCATCTTTATGGCAATATGAGCATAAGCGGCAACGAACGAGATGATGCAGGGGCTAAAGCAGCTGCAAAATGTGATGACCTTCCCTTGTTGAGATCCACAATTTCGTCAGATAAAAGTGATAAGCAATGAAATTAAAGAAAGCTGGGAAGAAGAGTGGGAGAGCCTTCCGCAAAAGCGCCTCCATCAAATAAAAGATAAAAACACTGTGAGGAATGCGGCGTAATAAACAGGCTAAGGATCGGTGATACAAAGCTAAAACATCTCCATCTACTTTTAGGGCAGTACCAACCAACCTGCCAAAGTTGTGGCAATATAGAAATTACGATGAAGCATCAAATAGAAAGAATAAATTTGAATATTGATACGTGCCAACCATTCAAAGATAATATTGGGTCGTAACGGATGAAATGTCAGTTTCGTTTGTTTTGTTTATTTACAGTTTTCTTTTTATAAGGGATTAGATTATTTGTTACACAAACAATTATGTCATGTGTACCGTTTGAAATATCACTTAATCCTTTTTCATAATCAGTCTTACTTTTCCTATTGAAAGTGAAGCAATTTTTTTAAAATAAATAAAAATAAAATTATGTCTTCCGCGGAAATTCTTATAATTTTTCTCTACGAACTTAAAGAACAATCTTCCGTTGGTTTGAAAATTTTCAGTCTGGGGATTATGATCTATTTATTACCATTGGGATTATTTACTAGCAAAGAACGTGGTAGGCCAAAGACTAAGTTGGACAACGAAAAGTTGAATGAGCTGGTTGAAGCGGGCCCTTCCCAAACCACTCGTGAATTAGGTTCACAACTTGGAGCAAAGGCCATGACTGTTTCCAGGCACCTTAAGAAGCTTGGTAAGACAAGAAAGCTGGAAATATGGGTAACACATGAATTAACCGAGGCCCAGCAGCTCACCCGAATTTTTGTTCTTTTTTTTCAGGAGCTGAATATAGAGGTCCTTCCTCACCCATCATATTGTTACGGGCGCGGGAATTGGCGATTCCTGGAAGAGAACAAAGCTCCCTTGTCGGCAGAGATGAAAGAGGCCTTTCCGCATCCTTCCCGTATGATCTAGATCTGTCATTCTGGCTATTTAAACAACATCTTGGCGCGAGTACAGACAGAGTGTTAAAGCACACAGTACGGTTAACATCGGAAACAGTGATAAGCCAGTGTGATAAGTCAGTGACAGTTTGTGAGTGTAATTGTGTGTCAGTTTGCTATATTCAGAGATTCTTACGGTCGGTGGACTTTAATTAGTGAACTGTAAGTGTTAATTAGTAGTAATTAATTAGTTAAGTAGCAGTTGTAATTTTCTGTGCTTTGTACAAGCTTATGTAAATAGTTAAGCTATTTAGTAATAACAATATCTTATATTATTGTAATAATTAAATAGAAGTTAGGCCTAGATTATAAATATCTAAAATATTCTTATTGTAAATTTATTTCAGTTAATAATCTATTTGTTAGTAATACCCTTGTTTAGTTTCTTTGTTAATAGTTTAATTGTATTCTTTTATCACTTCTGTAAATAAATATTAGTATCTTTAATTAAGGAATAGTTTAATTCATTTTAATACCCAGTAGCCCGTAACAATATTCTCAGGACCTTTCTCCAACTGAGAATATTTTTAATTTTTCCATTGTTTGGATAATTTTTTAAGATATAAAAAATTTGACAACGAAAATGCGCTGAAATCGGCCCTCAAGACTTCGCTTCTTCCTTGGCACCTAATTTCTACAGAGCAGGGATAGAAATGCTTGTTTCGTGTTGGAAGAAGTGTATCGAAAATGAAGGATCCTATATTGATTAATAAAAGTATTGTTTAATATTTTTTTTTGCTAATAATTTAAATTTACACCTCCACTGGCATTTCATATGTTACAATCCAATAATAAAGGATAATAATAATAATAATAGTCTTTATTTATATGTATATACAGAATTAGCTTCTTCAATATTTACACTTTTTAATACTACATTTTGTATTTACATATAGACCTTCCCTTTAGGGAGATTAGAGTCTTTTGACGGAGACTAGCCGAACCTTACAGGTGAAATTGCTGGCATATATTCCTCCATAGGTCCCTGTCTCGCACTGATCGCATCCAGAGAGAGCTTCCGCACATCTGCTTGAATTCATCGGCCTGCTTGCGTTGCCGGCCTCTGCACCTTTTCCTATCGCGCGGGATTCATTCAGCGGCTCGCCTAGCCCAGCTGTCTTCACCTTGCCTCATCACATGGCCTGCCCAGTTCCATTTCATTCTTCTGGCGTTGGTGACTGCATCGATAACCATTGTGTGTTTTCTTATACGGCATGAATTTATTTTTTCCCTCAGTGCAATTCCCAGCATTGTTCTTTCCATTTTTCGTTGACATGTGGTTATATTCCTCTCTAAGGCTTTGGTGAGTGACCATGTCTGACATCCATAGCTCAGGACAGGGATTATGCAGCTGTTGAATACGGTCGTTTTATGTCTTATTTCTAGGCGGCTTTTGAATATACTTCTAAGGCTCCAAAATCTCTTCCATGCCTTGCCGATTCTTGATTCGATTTCTATTTGACTCCTCTTTTCAAATGAGAAGATTTGTCCCAGGTATCTAACTTCTTTAGCGATCTTCATTTCTGGGAGTCTGTGGCTGATATTATTGGAGGGTCCGTTGGTCATGTGGGCTGTTTTTTGTGGGTTCAATATCAGCCCGTGGTTCGAACTCTTCTCTTTCAGCTGGTTGATCATTGTAATGAGTTCATCCTCAGAGCTTGCAATCAAAACTACGTCATCCGCAAATTTCAGTTGGTTAATTTTTATTCCGTCGAGAGAACTCTCTTTGTCACGCCAGTCTAGAGCTTGGAAAATTCTTTCTAACTCTGCGATGAAGATTGTTGGTGATAGGGAATCGCCTTGCCTGACTCCTTTCCTGATCGGAAATATTTTTCCTCTTCTTTCTGTTTCTACGTATTCCTTGTTTTCGATGTACATATTTTCTATTATTCGAACGTATGCCTTGTCCACTCCTAGCTGTTCTAATGTCGGTCGTATATTGACGTGGTATATGCTGTCGAACGCTTTCTTAAAATCGATGAATCCCAGGTAGAGTTTGAAGTTGTATTCTTGTGATTTCTCTATTAGTTGATTATAGTATAGTGAACAGATGGTCAATCACCGATTTATTTTTTCTAAATCCTGCTTGATCTTTAGGTAGGCTTTCGTCAATTGTTCTTGATATTCTTGCGTTTATTATTTTGGAAAATAGCTTGCATAAGGTGGACCTGATTGAAATGGGACGGTAGTTGTTAATATTTTGTCTGTCACCGTTCTTGTGGATGAGGATTATTTTTGAAGTTTTCCATTCGTTAGGTATTTCTTTGTTCTTTAAAATTTCGTTAAAGATGAAGCATAGTATTGTATGTAATCCGTCTCCTTCAGATTTTAAAATTTCATTTGTTATTCCATCTTCTCCGGTGCATTTATTATTTTTTAGGTTCTTGATCGCTGCTTCCACTTCAGATTTCAAGATGAGAGGTGCTATATGATTTGTCTCGTCATATGTTTCTAAGTTTTTGAGGGAGTAATCATTTGGGCAATCGTATAATTCTTGGAAAAAATCTGTAGCAATTCTCACAATATCCTGTCGGTTGCTTCTCGTAATACCTTTCTTATTGGTTAATTTAGTTGTCCATAGTTTTCCTTCGCTTTGTTCTATTTTGATTTTTTTGACTGATCGACTGCTATTAAGTATGTCAGCCATTCTTTGTTCTCTATATATTCTTAGGTCCTGTTTTATATTTTGTCTAATTCTTCTGTTCCAATTATTAAGGTTGGTTGAATTTTTTATTGCCTTTTTCCTTTCTTCGATAATTGTTGAGTCTCCTCGGATAATTTTGAACGATAGTCTTAGGATGTATAGGTTTTTAGTTTGGCCTGGAGGGATGCTTTCTGAATTCTATTTCTAATGTCAATGTATAGTTCTTGGACGTTATTGTTTTTTCTATTGTCTATGTAGCTTCTTATTTCTTCAATCTTTGTTAGGAGAATTGTAGTATTTATTGATCTTATCACAGGTGTGAAATAGAATGGTCGGGTGTTCTTCATTTTATCTAGCCTAAGAGTGGTCCTGATTAATCTATGGTCTGAGTTAAAATTTACATTTGGCATTATTATGTCTATCTATTTTATTGCAAAGTACATAGTCTATTTCAAACTTATCTCCTGTAGGAGACTTCCAAGTCCATTTGTTTTTTGTTTTCTTTTTGAAAAAGGTGTTTAGAATTTTGAGTCGATTGCTATGCGCGAAATTTATAATGAGTTCTCCTCCCTCATTGCGTTTACCGTACCACGATTTGCCCATGATGAATTCCTCCCCTATTCTGTATTTTCCCACTCTACCGTTCCAATCTCCCATCACTAATAGGGCATTTTTAGGGCCGACTTTTATTTTATCTATTATATTTTGTAGTTCTTCGTAAAAGCTTTCTTTGTCGTTGCATGAGGAAGAAGCTGTTGGGGCATAAATTTGAACTAGGAATAGCTTTTTATTTTTACCTATATCTATAATTAACATGGCTATTCTTGAACTGATTTCTTGAAAATCAATAATTTTTTTAACAAATTTTTTATTAACCAAAAATCCCACGCCACCTAACCCTTTAGTTGAATGTGTGTGCACTAGTAACATACCGTCCTTCGTATTTAACATTGTTTTAAATTTTCGCCTGGTTTCCTAGACCTATGATGTCCCACTTTATTTCTTCTAGAGCTAGTTTAAGTTCTGCAACCTTTTTTTCTTCCATTAGCGTTCGAACGTACAAATTTGTAATTCCGAATAGTTTACCTTTTCCATAGCCGATGTTTTACCTTTTTTGCCATATTCTTTATTAATAAACGATAGAATACTCTTAAATACTTAAAACACACGAAGTTAATTCAAGAAATCTAAGAAGAGCAGCCGTTGCTAATGGCCTCCGCAGGCAAAGGGGCGTTAAAGAAAATCAAATAATAAAAAATGTTGAGTTTTAGTCCTTGATAGGAATATTTTCCGGCAAGAAGATATTTGAGTTAGGTCTGAAGAACGGAAGGTATTTAATATGCCACTTCATTCTGTGGTCCACAGAGACAAAAATCATAATAATTTTTTTTAAATCCAAAATATTTCTTTGTACAGTATTGACGTCGCCCTTTATTATAAGTTTCAGTTATTTCCTCAATCAAATCTTGTTTTATTTTATTTTCTAAGGAAGCGTCTATTAGCAAAACACCTGGAGAACAACATAGCAATATTCACTCAGTTTAATAACTTGAGTAACATAATATATTTTATTTTAACGTAATATTAATATATTACATATATATATATATATATATATATATATATATATATATGTATATCGAATATATAAAATTTTCGTGTCACAGTGTTTGTAACACAACTCCTCCGAAACGACTTGGCCGATTTTTATGAAATTTTGTGTCTATATTCAGTAGGTCTGAGAATAGGATGTAAACTATTTTTCATACCCCTAAGTGACATGTTTTGGCCATTATTATTGATTATGTGTAATTTGAATCCACCAACTATGGAATCTTAAACGTTTGGCCATCAAAGATATCACCGGGAATGTAATTGAAGCAGAAATGTTGACTGGAATCTTTAAAGGAGAAGTCGTCCTGTAGTCATGTATTTCAATGATACCATCAGAATCCATAATACCGTTCAAAAGACTACAATTTGATATACGCTTGGTTTTGATATGACCATCAACAAGTCTCAAGGGCAGACAATGTCCATTTGCGGTTTGGACCTAGAGCATCCATGTTTCTCCCATGGACAATTATATGTTGCATGCTCAAGTGTTAGTAAACCATCTGTTAGTAAACCATTTGTATGCTACAAACATGTTAGTAAACCATCTAATCTATTTGTATTAGCAAAGGACAGATTAAAAAAAAATATTGTACATCGATTAGCGCTTAATTAAATTGAAATCAATAGTTACAATTAAAAAAAAGTATTAATAGCCATAATTAAAAATCAACCATAATAAGCTTCATTCATTAATCTAATGTTTATATTTTATCAGTTAAGAATTTTTTATATTATTTAATTATTATATACTGTACTTAAATATAAGATGAATAAAATGTAAAATCAAAAATCTATTAATTCATAGTTTTCCATTCATTCATTGTTTCTTTAAAATTCAAATTTTAACGTAATATTTTTTTAAAACTATTACAACAGTTACCGAAAAATTGATATACAACAAAATTAATTAAAATTTTACATAACCACTAGACTTAATAATATATAATTATTATGATAATAATAAATATTTCGTATTCTCAAATAAATGGTTATATTTCACTCATGGCTCAACTAAGAGTAAAAAACTCAAAAAAAAGAGACGAAATAATCAAAACTCCAAAAATTACAGCTATAAGTCTCTAAAATGTAGTGAAGGTTTCACCAATCCAGATAAGAATATTTTATTGAACGTCTTACAGTGAACAAAGTGACAAAAAGAATACAATTAAATTATTAAACTAATATAAATTTACAATAACAATACTCTAAATATTTATGATAACCTAGGCCTATTTAATTAATAAAATAATATATAAGATATCACTACTACGAAAGTGCTTAACTATTCCCATAAATTTGTGCAAATACAATAAAATTACACTACTGCTTATAACTACAAATTAACACTTGCAGTTCACTAATTAAAATCCACCGACCGTAAGAATCTCCAAATATAACAAACTGGCACACAGTAACAAACAGAAACAGTTCCTGATACATTGGCCGGTTCAACACTGACTAGTTTATCACACTGACACTCACTTATTATGTACTAGTTCATCACAGTGCCTGGTCTACTCTCTTACTGACTTCCGTTTTGCGGCATGGGGGTATTTATGTCAAGATCGAACCATCTTGACGCTCCGATCTAGGATGTTCGAGATGGGTCTAACCCGATCTTAATCTCTTCCGCCAAAGGGCTTAAGACGTTTCTTTAATCCTAGACGTTAATCCCTTCCACCCGTCTGTGTCTCCTTGCCCGTAACACTCATTCATTTTAACCTTTATATTTACCATGCTTAGCATTTTTTACTATCTTTTAATTCTCAATTGTCTGTATTTTGCATACTTAGCCCTGAAGAAGAACTGCAAAGTAGGTCGAATCGTTGGCTACTTAATACACGTTTCTCCATATCTAAGACAAATTTATTGACCTCTACCCGGACCATTTTCTTCCACACGAAAATATCCAATCATTGAATAGTGAGACATTTAATGTCTCAGAACAGATAGTGAAGGATTTAATCAAATCTTTTTTTATCTAACCTCGGTCAGTGTCTCAAGGCAGCGATAAGGTTCCTCTTCAACACATCTCTGACATTATTCATATTGCCTAATTAAATATTTAATTCGATAGTTTTTTTTTTTTTATAGGCTTCACCAGTTTAGTTATGTATTTTTTGAAACTAGCAGATTTTTTAATAAAAGTAAATAGTATGCAGATAAAATATTTAATAATAATAATAATTTCACATTATACAAAAAATGGTTTTATTATGTTATAATAACTACAACTCTAATAAATAAGATAATATAAATCCATTTTGATTGGATTTATATTTTATTTAAGGGAGGAGGTGTAGCTCAAAGTGTGGAACGCTGAATTATTGTGCTGAAGGTCCGGGTTCGCATCCGGCTGTGACAGATAAATAATTTAATCTGCTAACAGTCAGGGATGAATCCTGTAGGACCTACTGGTGTACATGGTAGGTTATGAAGTGAATGAACAGCGATAAAGTGTCAGTCTATTTCAATCTTGTGTTACTTAATACTCTTAATATTCAGTCACAGTAGCCATCAATTGCTCTCCAAGAAGGTGAAAACCGGGCAAGAACAAGAAGATTGAAAACTTTGATTCCGAACTGCAGTGGCATTTCATTCAACATTAACAGTACAGCTCAGTGGTAAATCAGTGAGTTGCTGTGCAAAAGTTTCTGGTTTTGAATCCGGCTGTGACAGATAAATTATTTAATGTACCTGTCGGATCTGGAGACACTCTTGGGGCTTACACAGCCTTTAATTGGAAGAAAACCTAGAGGTTGAGCGTTATCTCGTACAGTTCACCTCCCTGCTCAACCGCTGTCCTTGATACAGTACCGTCTCTACCAAGTACTACACCCAAGACCCTTCATATAATAAGTTGTTTTTTTTAGCAGTAAACATTCCATTAAAGTCAACAAGACGAGGAAGATCGAGACTCATTCAGTGGGACCGCCAAGAAAGAAATTTCAATCCGGGCAAGACGGACTCGGATTCCTATTGGCGCCTTGGAAGTCTCGAGGTTCCTTAGGTGACGCCATAAATTTCTCCACCACCACGACTTCCAGCATAAATAATATTGGAAAATGAATGCTTCGCCGTATTAATAAATATGGTAGTTAAAAATACTTCTCTGTGTTTCTCCTAGATTAAGATTGATTTCATTCAAGCCCTTCAATTTCAGAGCAAAATATTCAGTCTACAACTTCTAATGTTAAAAGATAACACGCGTTATTCAAAGTGATTTCCATTGCAGTTGATTGTTACAGTTACTAAAGTAAATGATTTAAAATAATCAAACTGGACATATCAACTAGATGATTTTCAATGAAAATTAGCAATAACTCAAAACAAGAGCATAAATTAATTATTACAAAAGACTTTGTTGATTTCTTCTGGTTTAGATTGAATTGATAAATTTTTCGCCAACGTTTCGCCAGCCATACTGCTGACTTCTTCAGGGCTGAGATGAGAAAAACCAAATGGAAAAACCACAATGCAAAGCCCAATGTTCGAAAATTCTGGAGTAAAACAAACCAACATACAAACTTACCAGTCGACGTTCCACCTATTCAGGCATTATCCTAAATAGTGAAACGTCGACTTGTAAGTATTTGTTTTACTCCAGAATTTTGAAACATAAGGCTTTACATTGTGGTTTTTCCATTTGCATTCTAATAAATGTTAGTGTTTCTTTTTGAGTTTGGCTCTATTTTATTGATAAACTATTTTTGTTTTCTGAAATCACTATTGAAATAGCTATGTAGATATTAAATAGAAGCCTTATGTTATTTGCAAATCATTTTATACTTTAATTTAATATATTATTAATATTTAATACTTTGTTGTCGTTTTCATAATTCGTTTATTCAGAATTATCTCAATAATTTTCATAAAGCACATATTGATTTTATGTTTTTTTTTATTTTTAGAAAAAAAAACACAAAATTAATTTACTTTAGAATAACTAATATGTTTTCTAGTACACATAATTAGTTATTTACACTAAAAGAATCTTTGCATCTAATTCAGGTTTTAGTGAACCTGTAGTAAAATCATGACGACACAATTAATTTCTTGAATTTATTCAATTAAATATTAAAATATATTTTATTCCAGTAAATAACTTGAAGAGATTTATTTTGATATAAATGAACAAGAGGATAATTTTAAATAAAAAATACTTTCATTTTAAGGATGATAAATGAAGCTATGTGTTGTTTACCTACATGATACTATCCTCTCATTCAGGCTCTCGACTCTTGTCAACTCAAATCTCGGTGATAACAAATTAGCCTTCAGCGTCCTTTGGACGTTGAGTTAAGAGATGAGTGCATTGTCTACTGGATTATCAATTGGTTCAATCTGATGTTGAAATATGTCGTGAATAAACTAGATATTAAGATAATTTAAGAGCCACTAATGAAAGTTGATAGCGGAGGGCACAGTTCATTATTTCATTTTATACAATTCTATTCAGCGCAGATTTCATTTTATACAACTATTATAAGACTAAATTGTTGGAAGTTTTTATTCTCTCCTGAAGGGTAATAATAATCTCGAAAACAAGAAGAAACTAATATATAGTCGATAATATAACATTTTCATTAATATTGTACGGGGAAAATATATTTTTATCATTGAAAATAGTTGCCTGCATATTTTTACGAAATAAAGGTAATTATTCCGCAAGTTGTCATTTCGAATTGAGTCAAGTTTTAACTTTTCATTCATTTCCTTTTTAATATCATCCAAAAATATAAGTTATTATGAACTTTAGTGTGTAAAAGAGAATGTAATGTATAATTTCTGTATAAAATGTATAAAATGTATAATTTCATAATCTATATATATATATATATATATATATATATATATATATATATATATAAAAGAGAGTGGCGTTAGCTCCTACGCTTGTAACTGAAGAACGCCTGGACCGATTTCGATGATTCGCACCAATTAAGACTGGTCTCCGGCCAATAAAGAAGAATACCCAAGAAAAATTGAAATCGGTCCAGGCGTTCTTTAGTTATAAGCGCAGTAATTAACATCTCATTCAAATGCTGGTAGATAGCGTTGTATGCATCAACTTTTGACAGCTGGTAGAAGATAAAGAATGTATGTATCTGCCACATCTGTTCCCGGATCCAGGATGCACACTGGACCAACCCAAATAAAATCACCATTAAATAAATTATATGTGATAACATAAAGCAGCAATGTACTATTTTATTTTATTCCAACTATTTAGAGTTATTTATCGCTTGAAAGAAATTATTAAAAACTCGAACAGTCCATTAATAACTATGTAACAATTTTATTATTATAATATTTCACTTAAACAATTAAACAGGTTTTGAGATGCCCTTAGAATTACTTATGTATGTTATATTTCAGACGTTAGGGTACCGGAATAATTAAACAAGAGATATTTAAAGAAAATTCAAGTCATTGTGTAAAGGTAATAATAAAAACTGTTGTCAACTCTTTCCAAATTTATTAATAAATTATTTTTAAAATGCCTCCATTTTTGTTATTTCTTTTAATAGTCTTATCGAACTTTTATTTCTACAACTTAATTTAGCCATAAATGCAACTTCTGTTCACGAAAGATATAAATATTGAAAACGACCATAATTCAAAACCATTCCTACAATTGCAAAAAAATGAAACAATAAAAAATAAGGAATCGCTGAATGGAAATTATTATAATTAAACCGAAAATGGAAAAGCCAATTGAATAATAAATAAAACTTTAAAATTTGTTGAAGGAATAAATAATTTAAAATTGTACCAGAATAGCAAACATATCAGGTAGTCTTGGGAAGATATATTGGGGTCTGAAAGCTTTGAACAGAAAAAGTCAGTTCAAACTCGGGAATTGGAAGGTTCAGGAAGGTACAGTGCTGAATTGCCTAGGTGTGGGTAGTAAACCCTAAGTACGGAACTACCTGAAGATAGTAAGGTAACTAACTACCTGTTTCATAACTAATAAAAAGAAATCTATGACATAATACAGTAATAAATATTTCTTTTGTTATTAAGAGATAAGATTCTTTACTTTAATTTACTTTTATTGGAGTTCACTTACCTCAAAACCTTTCAATGTTTTTTAATCTTAAAACTTGGTAGAACCTTTAGAATAAAGATAACAGCATTGACATAAAAGCTATAACAAATTTTTGAACTAAAGCATCGATATGTCCATCGTTAGAAATTATTAACAAAAGAAAAATAGTTTCTTAAGGAGGATCTTTTGAATTTTCTTATGCCTATAATAGAAAGGTGATATCTTATGTCCAGGTCCCAGTCAATACCAAGATCAACTATGTTTCATGTTAATTAGATATTTTTATGAACTAGAAATAAAGAATTAGAAATAAAGAAATACGTGTTTTTTTAAAATTGACCCTGAAAAGTGTAAAGTACGGGAAATCGTATCATGTTAAGTTAGAGATGTAAATTTAGTAAGCAGGCTTTGCATTCAAACATAATAATAATTGTATTCATGATTTTGCAAAATAAACCCCTACATTAGTCTTGGATTTTATATGGTGGATTTCAATAGAAAACTTATCGATAGTTCTGTAATTATGCCATTTAATATTTAATAGGACAGTTTATTAAAATCTATCAACAAAGGGATAAGCATTGGTAGGCTGGCTCAATTCACAAATGCTCAAAGTCATTGTTTATAATATGGAGTTGATTTATGGAATTCAAAATTCACTCTCCGTTTAAACTCAGCATAGATTTCCATTTAAAATCAACGCGGAGTCGCGGGCAAAAGCTAGTCCGTAATAATTTCATCTAGAAATGATCGTTTCAACAAATATATCATCTATACTTCGAAATTTTAGTTGAAGCTGTTATTTCTTGATGAAATGATTACCGAAATCTACTCTTAACCCATAATTACATCCTCGTTTCCATGCTAATGGAAAGAAAAAAAGGCCACGAAACTTGTATTTCTGGAAAACATTAAAAATGAAAAGGATAAACAGGTAAAACTTTAAATTCAAATGGGAAAAAAAATATTTTTATCATTGGAGATGGTTTTCTGCACATTTGTACGGAATAAATATTTATCCAACAAGACTAAATTTTTATTCGATTGAAAAAAACATATAAAATAATCAATTACTGCTTTTAAACTAAACTTCATTCAGAACAAAAATGATTCAGTGTGCGGATAGTAATCGATTAAAATAAGCATTCAGCGGAATAAAAACAGATATCTTCAATTCAATTGTTATTCATTTCACACTGAATAAACAATCCAATACTTTCCTTTAATCAAAGCGAAAACAGAAAATGTGCTTTTTTATTCGATATAAAAGCTTTGATTAATACAACTGCAAAATAAATTGTAATATGAAAACAATTGTAATATTATTTGTAATAGGCTTTACATTTGTATTGAGAAATCAAATTTTCATCATCTTTATTACACTATTATTTTTTCATTTTTTTCGACTCAGCTTACACATATATTACATATAAAAAGAACATATGCATATATATCACTCGAGCAAATATTTATTATTTTAGATTTCAATAATAATTAAAAGCCAATGATCATTTTTTATTATTGGAGTATGAAAGTTTTATTTTCATATATTTTCTGTACCTAGGTCCATATCGAAGAATATTAACGATATTAATATGGCGCACTAGCGAATCAATTTATTTTTTAAATATATATTTGCTGTATTGAAGTATAATAGTAAGTTTATTAAAGGTGCTGAATATAGCACCAATTCAACATTGAGCGCTCACTCATCATTTTTTGAAAGCTTCACACACTATACATATTGATGTCCATTATTATATCTTCGAAGGAGCATTTTATTTTTTATTTAGTAGCATCGAAGTTGTAGCCAAAATACTGTTATATCTGTTAATATCTAAGCGCTAATATCGATATTTTATATGTTAAATGTTATAATTGCTATTTTATTGTACATAAGAATATTCTGGGTTGAGTTCATTTAAAAAAAAAAATAAATTCTCAGGATATCGAAGGTGTTTATCATGAAAATACAATCGATTTAAACATTCCGAACTTCCTTTGATAAATAATCGATAAATTTATTTTAATATTTTGGATCCTCCTGGCAATGGAGTCCATCAATGGGTTACCGAAGTTGCCTTTTATATAACTACCATCGAACTAAATTATATAAATATATAAATACTATTGAAGGTCAAGTGACGGCACAAAATCCGTCAAACCACCTTTACCCATTGTCAAAGACTAATGACTTCCTGTCCTCCTGTATCGTTTAATAACATCCTAATGATTCCTGTAGAACAGATCTGATAGTTAGGATCACTTCGTGACATAAGTTTAGCTTGGAATTCTCATACTAGACTGAAATGACAAGAATATTCTCACCATTTCTGTCTACTTCAACTCTTTACTACACGAGCGTTCTTAATTACATAAGACTTATATACATGACTAATATAAGATCTATTTGGAATTATGGAGGAGAGCTTTGGGCTCCACTAAGCCATCGAATTCCTCACGTATTCAACTCTTACATTCCAAAATCTTTATAAAATTCTCAATACTCCTTACTATGTTACGAATTAAATCATAACCTCAATATCCCATTTATTACTGATTTGGCTCGAATCCGATATAAATCTGTTCATGACATGACTGAAATGACAAGAAACCGCTCAACGCTTCAACACTTACTAGACAAACGCATATAAATTCATAATATATTTTAGAATATTGTGAAATATACTCAGAAGAAGATGTGGTCGATAAAGAAGAATCCAGAGGAGAATCCGGCCGAGGAAACTTCCGTACATGAGGAAATTCTTGAGCTAAAGTTTAAATTAAACCTTTAATTATTAGCATGTAACCTGTTGACATAAATAGGTCAGTAAAACTTGAGAATACTTGAAAGTTAATTTACTTGAGAAAAATAGCACAATGAGTTCCAAAATGTAAAAATTAAGGTGTGATTTATAATTGTTTGTTTTGTCTTTTCAATTGTCACTTCATTACATTCCAAGAGTCTAAAGAAGAATCAATAATTCAGTTTATTCAGGTTTTTTTCCAACTGTATTTTTTAGTAATTTTTGTTATTTGTTACTGAATTTTAGTTATGCTTAATAAATTTTCAGACATTTGGATGTTTAAACTGAAATTAGTTCTTATTTACCAGAAAAATGTATATATATATATATATATATATATATTATAGTTATATATATACTGAATATTTGAACTAAGGACCTTAAAACAAGAAAAAAAATGTCCTATGAAGGTATGTCCGCAAACGTTTTGTTTAGGAGATATTCACATCTAAAGAATTTATTGTTACGAATTATTTAGGCATAGTAAATAAATAAAACTTATTTCATTTGTTCCAACTACTTTATTTATTAAATGTAAACCATTAACATTCATATTAAATGTTCAAAGTGATTTCCTTGAGCATTCAGACAGGCTCGGCATCTTTCTTCAACAGCAGCAGTAGCAGAACGGCACTGGATATGTGTTATTGCTTCAGAAGACTGAATTATCCTTCTTCGTAAAGAATTAAGGTCATTCATTGGCCTCGCATAGACTTTTTGTTTTATGTCACCCCAAACAAAAAATCCATAGCAAAAACTGTACACTAACACCATATCGGCATATTCAATATTAGTATAAATGGAAGGCATAATGAGTACTCTGCGAAAGCCTCAAACAAACTGATAAATGTTATTGATAGTTCTATTCCTATTATTATTTGTTATTGATGTTCTATTCCAAACAGTATTAATCCTAAAGACCATAGTTTATGTACAGTTAGGGAGGCAAGGTCATATTAGTATTCTATCTAAATTTATCTCCTAAACAAAGCGTTTGCAAACATACCTTTGGCACTATTCATGAAGGTTTGAGATATGGGATTGAAAAGATTAGGATGCAACAAATGGATCCTTATTTACACATGTACACATGTGTCATCAGCGTACGTAGTGAGGACAATGCTTGGATAGGTTGGGATGTCATCTGCATATATCGTGTTTAGGATGGGATCCAGGAAACTACCTTGAGGAACACCGGCAGACTGGGTAAAGAGGGAAGAGTAGGAAAAATTATGATTTACTTTAAAGGTACAAGGAGCGATTGCTATCTAAAAAGAGGAGGTATAAAAAGACAATAAAAAAGAAAAGGCGCAAGACAATGAATTATCAGTGAGGTATGAAGAAAACGTAAAGACACCATCGAGTTCGCTGTAAAATGATACCACCTCAAATTACTGAGTTAAAATAGACAGAAGGGTGGCTACAGTGGATCAAACAATATTTACGTTTGTAGTATTCAAAGGACTTATGCTTTCAGGGTGTCCTATTTGAAATATTCCACCTCTATGACGAGTTTAACACGCTATTCCCTTCAATCCGTATGAAATATCCTCGGTTCATTCATATATCAATCCATCAACTCTCAACATCCCTTATATATTTACAGTAGCCTAAAAATTCGAGCGCTTCTTTTTCGCTCGCTCTACCACCCACAATCGGCAGCTCATCTCACCTAACATATGTCATACTTCTTCCCTATCCATTTTCTACAAATCCATAATTCGCTCGCAAAACGTTTTCTAATCAGTTACATTATTAGCTTATATCTATACTAATGCCTTATTGCTAATTTTCTTGTCTTCTAACTTTACTATTTTATTTGCATTTATTTTTGTTATTTTTTTCATGACGAAGATTTACCTGCTTTATGGTTTTTTTAGTACTTATGTGAATTTCATACTATTAATATGTAGCCTCTTGGTCAGATATATTTTCTATTATTATTGTATATGTTTGTTTGTGTATAAAAATAATTTTAAGTTTACTACGGAGGACCAATGTTTGTGTATAAAAATAAGGAGGACAGAAAAGAAAATCCACTCAACTGTACAACATAAAAAAAACCATCCTTTTTATTATTACTTGTTTAAATTCATTCACTTACATGAAAATACGTCTAAAAAGTTCATTTAATATTAAACTAGGCTTGACCTGCTCCTATCCATCGGATCTGTTTAATGTTTAATGGTTACGCAAAAGCCGGCCGGCGTATATCACACTCGTCTTCACAGCTTGACTTCCTCTGGACGACTCACATGAATCACAAGGCGCATGCGCGCAGTGTAGACACTCGTTTAATGTTTCTTATATAACAGAACTGAGGTATTACACTATGTACATTTCTCACTTACTTCAGTGAGTCAAAATAAAAAATAAATAAAATTAAAATATACTTTAATATGGTTTTACTATCCTAGTGTCGCCAACAATGTTTGTTATTCTTAAGAGACCTAGCCCCAGAATAAAATCACTTTTCTATTCTATTCTACCCTAATAGAAAATAAAAACACATTTTCTGCCATTGACTGTGTGCCACGATGTTCCCTTGCAAAGTGAATCCATACTATTTGTCTACAATGGTTCATAACCTAATCGATCAATGTGCGCAATAATGGCATCTTAATGTCTAAAAAACGTGTTATTCTTTAGCCTGCAGAACCGGTACTGCTCTCAAGATTTTAATTTAAATTATTTTATATTTTATTCAGATTAGAACAAATCCCAAAATTTTCAGTTTGTCACTTTTTATAAACGTGACACGTAACTATCTAAACATATCTTAACTTATAGATTGTAAATATGTTAAGATTAGTGATGTCGGTGATCAGTTTGTTAGTAATAGATTTGCATCTAAAATGCGGAGTGGCTCAGCGGTAGAGTTGCCATGCCGAAAATCATCGTCCCAATCCCGCTTCTGGCAATACTTTTATTCAGTCTGTTTGCAATCGGAGATGGATCATATGGGATCTAGGCCCTCCTGGAGCTCACCCAGCCTCTACAAAATGTTGTAAAAATAGTTTACCCACAATAAGGGGGAAGATCTGGCAGTTGAGCGTGATCTAGGACAAACCACCTCTCTGCAGAACTGTTGGCTATGAAACAGAACCGTCTCTACAATGTACTGAACACCAGATGGTTTACGGGTTGTAATAGTACAGGTTATTTTTTAATATAAAATGCATGATAGCTTTCGAAAGACTAAATTCTACTGGAAGCCACCTGTTGTTCGGAAGGTCCAAGTAAAAAATCTTTAGCTTTGGAAGGAACCTAAAATGGGATCAAGCCTGTGCGGTATCAAGTACTCATGAAAGATCCGTATCTTATTTATGTCTGGATAGGCAAAATTTAGGACTACTACTGTATCTTTGCTCGATTAGCAAATGAAGCATAAAATTACGTTAAATGAAACAAACGAATAATGTGTATATATGAATAAATTTGTGATAAATTGTTTTCAATAATAATTTTTGTAAACACAAAAAATTATTGTTTCTCTTTAATGAATTCGTGTTCTCACTCTCATTCTTCCTTCTTAAATACATTAATTACAGTTTTTCTTGTCAAACTTATTAGGAAGAAGAGTAAATGCAGTTAGCTTGCTTACACTAGTATGATTTTGTCATTTAATAAGTTGGATACTATTTCAATAACAATTAATTTATAGTAACTATCCCTCTCAATATGCTATAATTATAAGGTATACTCTATAGAGTAAAGCCTTCATCCATAAACGGTCTATACAATGAAAAAGGAAATTATTTAATTAAACTGGTATAATCAGTTATTATCAAACATATATAATGTTCTTATAGTGTTTAAGTATAGAATAATGTTATTGATAAAATTGTTTAAAACAAAAGATGTTTTTCATAATTGCATGAACCCTCCTTGTCAAGAGCAATGTCTCATAATAAAAAAAACCAAACAAGCCCAAACTCAAGATAGTGTTAAACAAATCTTATCACTAATTAAGAAATAATGAATAACAAGATTTCGTTATTTATCTGATGCTGTTTAATCATTGTGGTTTATGAGACTCGAATTTATCGTCTAACGTTTTTTTTTCTAATGGCATCTTATCAATATGATTTAGATAATTTGTCTCACTAAGTCTGGCTATTTTAAGAGAACACTTTTGTTATATAATTGGTTAATAATGGGAAGTAATGTGAATTAATAAATACGTGTTAATATTATGAACGTAGCTATGTTCTAGACTGAGTGTTAATCAAGTAACATATATTTAATTTTTTTTTTGCTTTAGCAAATTAATTTTCTATTCTTTTAATTTTCTCATTAAGAGATGTTCATATAACATTTTACTAAATAAGTCATTTTATTCTTTTGGTATAACTAAAAATTTAGTGAAGTCGAAGATTTATTTCTGATTAAAGCAAGCCTAAAAAAAAAAATGTATTAGTTAGTAGTAGTTATTTTGGACAATTTATTAAATTATGTATTATAGTATAGTTATTATTATTTTTTCAGAATTTTTGGACTTTTTCTTTTCAAATATAAATTTAAAAAAGATTGAAAATGACACAGTGATGTCGAAACGTCTTGAATAACACAAGGGAACAACATTTTTGTTGCATGAAATATTTTGACTAATATTCTACTTCCTCGAGGTGCTGATTTAAGATCTGAAGTCAGTTTGTTTGTATCAGCTTTACTTTTGGGGTTATAATTATAAACTGTTTTTTAAGATGAAAATATTTTTTATTAAGAAAACTATTAAAAAAATTACCACTACATATCAAAAAATTTTCTTTTGTAAGATTTTCTGGCTTGATTCGGTTCACGGGGGCTGTTTTTAATGCTCCAACAATAGTCCGCCATCATGTGAGCATTCCAGTGACCTTGGTAACGTTCCTCCATAGTTCGAATGTCCTGATGGAACCGTTCCCCTTGTTCTTCACTCAGATCACCAAGATTTTCAGGGAAACGGTCCAAATGGCTGTGGAGGAAGTGTACTTTGATGCTCATATTACAACCAAGCTGCTGGAAGTGTAACAACATTAGTTCAATATGCTCCGCATAGCTTTCTTCCTTTTTGTTTCCCAGAAAATTTTGAGCAGTCCAAACGAATTCATTCCAGGCATTTTTTTCAATATCAGTCATGTAACTAATAAAGTTTTCATCCTTTATCAACCTTCTTATTTGGGGACCATCAAAAATTCCATTTTTAATTTTTTCTTGGCTCAAATTAAAGAACTTCTTAGAGATGTATTTATAGCAATCACCACCCTTGTTCAAAGCTTTGACAATTGTTTCATGAGCCCTAGTTTGATATGCAAAGGTGGCAGTATTATTCGATCCGTGGGCACAAGGGGCTCATTTATTACATTCAGTTGTCCCGGAACCATAGATTGCCTGGAAGGCCAATCTTTTCTAATCCAGTGCTCAGACCTAGCTCTGCTGTCCCATAAACAGATAAAACATGGATATTTTGTATATCCACCTTGTTGTCCAAGAAGAAAATTCACCATTTTTAGATCAACACTTATCAACCACTTTTGTTCGTTGTATTTGATTCTATCCATTACAGAAGCTACAGTAGCATATTCTTCTTTGACTGTAGTTGAATGTGCAATCGGTATCGAACCCAGCTTATTGCCGTTATGCATAAGTACACATTTCAGGCTACGTTTAGAGGAGTCAATAAATAAACGCCATTCATTTGGATCATACTTCTGTACTCCCATTGCTTTCAATAAACCAGGAACATCTGAACAAAAAGCAAAGTCGTCATCTTTAGAAAAGAATGACAGCAATTCTGCCTCTCGGTTACGATAGTATGAAATTCTTGTTTCTGGGGTTAAAAGATTTCTTTGCTTTAATCGAGAAGCTAGAATCTCCGATGTCTTTTTAGAAAGACCAAGATCTCTGATTAATGCATTGAGGTCTTCCTGATTAAAGAGCTGGGGCTCAGAAGTAAAATCAGGGTAAGAATCACTTGTCCGACTTTCATCACTTGAAGAATAGTTTTGTTTTTCTATATCATGATCATTTTGTACAGATGAAGAAGCTTGGGGTACTGGTGCATCGCCAGAGAACAAGACTGGTCGAGTAACAGATAACAAGTTTGGATAAGACCATTTCGACCGGTTATTTTTATTAATTCCATTAATATCAATCACACAAAAATAACAATCATCTTGATGATTATTAGGTTCCCGCCAAATCATTGGTGTTTGATACTTAAAATGGGGTCTTTTCTTATTTGCCCATAATCTCAAAGACTCAACACATGTTTTACATACCATATGAGGGATCCAGTACTTGTCACGGATGTCCAAAGCGAATCCAAAGTAATCAAAATATACCTGTGTTATAAACTCTGACACACTTAGCCTACAATTTTTGAATGTATATTCACCACAAATGTTACAGAAATAGTTTGGATCGTTTCTACAGATATTTCTTAACTTGGACATTGTTATTTAACACAAGAGCACAAACTTTTTCACTAAACAACTCAGTTGAATTGAAGTTTGAATGTGACTAGTACAAATATATGTCTATCAGCTGTTTGCCAAAAACAAAAGGTGCTGGAGAAAAACTGAGGCTAGATTTGTAATCACCAACCTCTAATTAGTAAACAACAGGCCTAAAACTCCATGCAACAAAAAATTAATAAAAATTTGTTCCCTTGTGTAATTGTAGGAATCAAGATTATATAATTACTTGAAAATGGTTTTTCTCTTTCCCAATACTAAAATTATGAAAAGTGAAGTCCAGTTTATAAGAAAAGTTTTTTTTTATAACAAAAAAAAATTAAAAATAACAACCACAGCCCTAAAGGGTTCATGGTTTCAGTACATAGTAAGGTCTGTTCTGTTACTAATACAGGATTGTGCAGAGAGATGTTCTAGATCACGTTCAACCGCAAGGTTTTCCTCCAAAATGTAGGGTACCCACTTTATAGAGGCTGGGTGAGCTCCAAGTGGGTCAGTAGGCCACACAGGACCATTAATAATTTATCTGTCATAGATCCGTATTCCAACTCGGGATCCTCAGCAAATCAACTCCCTCTATTAAACTGAGCTCATCCTCAACATGCCTCAACTCCTTACTCAAAGCCTTTGTTTTCTTCAAGTATCTCCAAAACACAACCAGGTAGAATCTCCATATATAATAATATTTAATTCATTATAAATCAATATCCAGATTATATAAATTGATATATTTATTATATATATATATATATATATATATATATATATATATATATATATTGACTATTAGTTTTACAGCCATATGAAAACTTCTAAGCGATAAATACGAGTACTACTTTACCTTTTCCAAACTAATCTATCTTGGATCTCTTCAGAAATTATATCATTGACTGCGAACCCTAGCTGCATCTGAATATGCACTTCATCCTCCGGTCGGTTAAATTATTTGATTAATATCGCTATCGTGTGCGATCCTGGCGTGTATATTTCGGTTTTAAACGGTTGTTCATGAAGTAATTGCTTCCTTATTAGCTGGTGAGCCCAAGGGTCATTTATAAGTGGTAGGGCAATTTTTTTTTTAATTTCGTGTTGGAATTTTAATTATAGAATAACAGATAACTGAAATTGATTAGTCAATTTTATCATTTTGATTTTTTTTTAATTGGTACAGAAAAGGAAATAAGTCACGAAAACGTATTTTTAGAGGATTAGCTAAAAAACTGTTTTTGGCAAGTGAAAATAAAAGTTTCAATTGGAAAATAGTAATTATTAAACTATTAACATTCATAGAAACTAAACCATTCCTAGTTTTGATTTTCCTCTTTTTCACATTCCTCTTTCTATCTTATAGTCATGATGAATCACTAGCCTTTTTCATTAAGAAAACTTATAAAAATTGTTTACTATCTCAATTATTTTAATGCCCCAATTATTCATTTCAACATCCTCATTTTGGAGTTGTACTTCATCATTCGGCAATACGAATCAGAAAATAATTATTTGAATAGTTCTAATATATATGGCTGTAACAAAATTGCCAAACTAAAAATAAACAACGGCTTATCAAGACAAGGAGATAGTTCACTTATCACAAAATTCACTGTTATAATTTTCTGCTTGCAGGCTATTAATTCTACTTTTTATTTTTGCTATTATTCGATTATTTTATAGATAGTTATCTGTTGTCATTTCCATTTTCCAACCATGTGTTTTTTCTGTTACCCAACTTTTTCGCATTTCCAAAATCCATACTAAGGTATTTAGAATCATATACGCTTGCTTATTCCACTTATCACTTAATTACGATACTGGGAGATGTTGATTCTCTATAATTTCAACTTTCACTTCCTTCAGGCCTGAATAAAATGACTCCGACTGCTTGATGATACTAAAGTAAAAGAAACAGACCATGCCTGGAACATATTCCTATAAATTTACTATGCTGAAAGTAATAAAATATGCGGTTTTAGAAAATATATTTATATGTTTATTACATAGATACTCCCGGTCATGAAAATATCATCAATGCATGTTGTGTATTCCCGGAATTTTTATACATCTATAATTCCGGGAAATTCCCGGAATTCAAAAATTCTACGTTTTCAATTTATTATGCGTAAATTTGTGTATATTTAATATATAAAATTTCAATTTAGTATTCTTTCTTGTCGTGAAAGAAGCAAAAGAGCGTTAATGATTGTTCTCATTGATATAGTAACCGAATGTAAATAGTTGTTCTAGAAATAAATGAAATTAAAAGAAAGTTTATTGAGATGTCGACATAAAAAAATATATATATATACTAAGATAAATTGTATTTTTTTAAATTAAAATTTTTAAAGTATATAAATGTTTTTTTTTAAGAACAACCAAAAGTTTTAACGCAAAAAAACGTTCAGTAACTTCAATACGTTGAGACAAAAGGGTTCATATGTAAAGTGTCTATTATGTAAGCAAATAAGGACCAGAATTACAACACCTGTTTTCAGATAGCACTCTTCACCATCCTCTTGCTTTATTCTTCTAGCGTTACATTTATAATGTTCTTAAAAATAAATGTAATTTATTCTGTATGGGTTCGAATTTATTTTGGAGGAGAGAGATTATTAATATAATTATTATTTAACTATGAGTTCATGAAACAGCTGATAGAAATTACTAACATTTCATGCAGTTTAAGTTTTAGTTCATTGCATTTCCTTGTTCTTAGATTATCTGACAGATTATCGTCTTGTAACGTTGCGATATTATTACAAATATTTAACATGAATGATAAAATAAGAAAAAAATCTGTACCACAACAACCGATGAACGGCCCTGAGTTCAGTATATGAGATAGACTGTATTATTTCCAGGACAATGGTTGTGCCGGAAGGTGATTTGTCTGAGACCACACTCAACCGTCAGGTTTTCCCACTATTTAGGGTACCCACTTTCCATCACGGTCTTTAGATTCCATTGAGTCCAACCGTGGGTGTTAAAGACATAAAACATAAGAAATGGACTTAGTAGTAGCAAGAAAAGCTAGGACTACATTAATAAAGGTATTTTCGTTATTTATTACGATATTAAATGTTAATAGATAACGATTACATTGTTATAATTGGTAATATATACGATTTAAATATTTATTAAGACATAAATGTCGTGAAAATTAATACTTACATTATCATAAAAACAAGTGTGGAAGAAGGGGCTCCTATTAATAATTCGCTAACCTTCTATCCGAGCGAATTTGCCGGTTGTGAATTCAATAAAAAAACCTAATAGTTTGATTGGGTGACAATTTCCCCAAATAAAAATAGTTGAAGCTATAAAAGGAAAGAAAAGAAATTCATAAAGAAAATACAAATAAAAACATCCAAAAATGAGTAAATGATAAGTATACAGTAAAACCTCTAATTAACGGACAGCCCTGGTGCAAATATTTTTGTCCGTTATTTAGAGGTGTCCTTTAAAGAGAGGTTTTATTTTTTTATAAATATGTATTTGTACAAATTAATTCTCTCTTATTCAATTTCCCATGTATTTAAAAGATAGGTAGAATAAAAAAAAAAGTTTTACACAAAATTTCTTTTTAATCCAAAAATGATACATATATGTAATGTACATTTATGTATTGAGTAAATTATGTTCATAAAATAAAAAAATACAGCATAAAATAATTAGATGAGTAAAGTAAATAATTAGATAAGTAAAATATTAGATAAGTAAAGAATTAGTTTCAGTAAGTAAATTTATGAGAAATTTCAAATGTCATTTTTATTATTAGAACAGCTTGGGAAAAATTGATTTACTGTTGTTTGTCTTCGTTTGGCTTTACTGTGTTTCGATTCTATAACATCTGAATTTCAACAGCCATTTTGACACCCAGAGCGTCTTCATGATAGAGAAAAAAGTATTTTAGTTTTTTTGAACACCAAAAAAAGTGGTCCAAGCCTTTGAATTAAATTTCCAAATTACACCTAGTTTTTTCACGTCACCTCGAAAGCAACGGGGTTGTTTGGCTTTACATATAACCATAGGAGGTTCGAATTCACCAGCAAGGTTTACACATAAAAGAACCGTTAACCTTTCTTTTGAAATTTTATCCCCTAAACAATTTTCTCCTTTTAAAGTCATTTTTTAATCGGGTAATGCACGGAAAAAGAGATCGGTTTCATCGCAATTATAGATGTCTTTATCAGAGTAATTTTATCATATCTTGCAATTTTTGAGCCCATTCAACCACGATCTCATCATCATGGCTTCCTGCTTGACCACAAATAGATTTATATTTGATGTTGTTCATGGTTCTGAATTTTTTGAGCCATCCGTTTGATCCTTTGAATCCATTTAAATTCAATTTGTTTGCCACTTCACGAGCTTTTTCCTGAATAAGATGTCCTGTAATCGGGATATTGTTTGCCCTTGCACGGACAAACCATTCAAGAATGACGTTGTCAATGTCAATAGTTTTTCTGTTCGTGAACACATTTTTAATTTTTTTGTTTCATTTTCATTCCATAATTTGAAAAGCACCGCACGGTTTTTGAGTGTTTCCGAAACTTGTGTCCTACCGATATTGAGTCTTTCCGCTAGCACACGTACATATAACTTTTCACGGTCATAAACGTCGATTACATTTATTTTTTGACTTAAAGTGAGTCTTTTACTTGACGGAGACATTTTCAGCCGCCTGCCACGATGGTTAAAACAGAACTAAATTTTAATAAAGCAGGTCCGAGAATAAAAAAAAAGAAAGTATTTACGTGGAAAACCTTTACTCAAAAGTAAACACAGCTGTCCCTGTTTTCTTAGACCGTAAACAACTAATTGTTTCCGAGAAACGGGAAAGGGATAAAGTCACACTGTCCGTCTTTTAGAGGTTTCTTTAATCGATTTATTACCAACACAGCCTGTCCGTGACCGTTAATGAGAGGTTTCGTTAAATAGAGGTTCAAATGCCTAGAATATTGTATTAAAATGCCGGTGCAAAAAAAATCGTCCGGTAATGGGGAGTGACCGCTATTTAGAGGTGTCCGTTAGTAGAGGTTTTACTGTATAATGTAAAAATAAAAAAAGAACAATTATAAAAATATTAATGTGCACAACTAAACCTAAGAAAATACAAAGAAAGTTATTTAAAACTAAATAAAAAAGTTATGATAAAAAAAAAGAAAATGCATGAAGCTCTAATCTACAATTATTTACATAAAAATGAAATTAACTTATTTACTAAAGAGAGATGAGTCTTATAACAAAAAAATTACTGGTCTATGAATCAATGAAAAACTGAGAAATGAACTGAGTGATAGCGATGACTTGATGATTCGAAATGATGATGAGTAGAAAAATTAAATGTCTCTTACCGGTAAGTCCAAAATTAGATCAAAATAGCGAGATGTTTTACTGGTGAGAGTTGACAAAATTCAAGTTGAAGAAGATGTGAAAGTGATGAAGAAGTGGCTACAAAATCAAGTGTAGAGTAGCAAGCAACCTTCTCACAGGGCAACTGTCTTGAGACTGTTCTTGTTTTGTTTTTGCGAACATTACACTTTATATTAAAACATATGTCTTTAAAATTACTCTCTGAATTCTTTTGTTTCCTTTTAATAAATTTTATTAATGTTAGAATTGTATAAAACAAACAAAAATAAAATCTAGCTTTTAATGCAATAAAATATTCATTTGGAAATAAAAAACATAAAATAAAAAAATAGTTATTGATACCCGACAACAAGATAGATGAAAGTAAAAAAAAATGTTATTTTAAATCTATATATCGGTTTCTACTTTTCTTGACTCTTCTAGATAATATCTACAGCCCCGGTGAATAAGTTGGTAAGTCAGATTTTCTCCAAAATGATTTTTTTTTGGGCTGCGAAATCGTGTTATTTTCGTAGTGAATAAGAGGTTAAGTTAGGCATTGGCTAGAAAAGGAGTTATTGCTTATATTTCAACTTCATTTCAAGCCTAAAACGACACCATTCTGGTACCCTCAATACAGTTAACTAGTTCTGGACAAAATTTGACTTAACCACTTATTCACCGGGGGTGTAGATATGTACTTGTGGTTCTCTTTAAACTTTTTTTGGTGACGTTTCGAGACTATGAGAGAAGCTGGTCTCATACTCATGCCCTACCAGCTTCACTGTAATATTTACACTACATGCAAATATTGGAAGGTATTTGAACTGATTTACGTAGTAATGGATATTCTTCATCAAATTTTAAGTAACACTTATGTATTAACATCTTACACGTGTCAATTTTAGTGTGTTTGTTTAAAGTTCACTAAAAAATCATTTTTTCATTGTTAGAGCGTGAGAATGAGTTCAATATAGTCTCGAAACGTCACAAAAAGAAGTTTAAGAACTGACTGAAACTCGAGAACCACAAGTTTATATATATAATATTTAAATCTTGAGTTTCAGTCTTTTATTTCTTTATTAATTTTTCAGGCGACGTTTCGAGACTGGTTAGTCTCATATTCATGCCCTGACAGTGAACAAATGAGCTTTTTAGTAAAAAAAATCAAACAGCACACTAAAATAGATGTAAAATGACCTGTGTAAGATAGGGTGTACTTACATGTTCTAAAGAATGAATCAGTTTTTCATTAATCTGTTGCCTCTTAAAACAGCATAAATTGTTTGTATTGTAATTGCTGTGATCAATGAACAAGTAATCCATTTTTTTAGGAACAGCAGTTTATTTAATTGTTGAATCATATTAGATTATTGTTATTTTTATATATTATGAATTGATTAAATTTGCATAACACGAGCTAAGACCCTGAACATCCGATTTTTTGTTTACAGCGCGATTTCTATATTTCTCTATAGTTATCATCGCCTTTATATTCCGTTTGAAACTATTTTTCTCTTGGTGTATTATTTTAGGTTTATCAAATTTAAAGGTATGTTGTGTACTTCTAAAATGTGTAGTGAGAGCTGTTTGATCTGGTTTATTGGGGTTTTTTATTATTGAATCACAACTATATTTGTGTTGGTACACTCTACGTTTTAAGTATTGTTCCGATGTTCCGAAATAGGATTTACCGCATTTATCTTCCAATCTGCCAATGTACTTAAAAGGTAACCAGGGGCATTTGTAGGTAACCTTGTCCTGGAATTGACTACCCTGTCCTTCAATTAAGATGGAAATGCTACAAATAAATTTGAGACAATTTTTAAATTATCTACTCAAGAAAACAAAATTCTAATTTCAAATTTATATCAAAATTTTATTTATTTTAAAATCCATTCTAATCACAAATAGGTTAACAGCAATGTTATAAGCATTAGTATTTTAAATCAAACATTCTTAAGTATTTTATTCATTGATTATTGGAATTATTTCCTACCTTAAAAATGTACATAAAGCATTGCCTAATTAATATAATGCCAATAAATTAGTCACGCTCATAATAATACTTTTTATTTTTAATGATCAATAATAGATTAATTCAAATGTAGTTTTGCAAATAAACTTGAGAATATAACATTGTTTCATGTAAAATATTTACATTAAATTTAAAAAAAAATATATATATATATATATATATATATATATATACATTAATTATTGAAGTTAAGAAAAAATTCATAAAATGAGTCATAAAATGGAAGCATAAAACTAAGAATAAGTCATGTTTCTCCAAAATGTTGTATATAAATATTTTATGGAAAATATTCTGATTCTTGACTTCCAGTCAGTTCTTAAATTTCTTTTGGCAACGTTTCGAATCTAGGTTGGTCTCATACTCATGCCCTAACAGTGTAAAAAGGAGCTTTTAGTAAATGCATTAAATGTCACACTAAAATAAATATAAACTGACACGTATAGGATGTTAATTAGATAAGTTGTACTTACAAGTTTTTAAAGAATTGATCAGTTAATCATCAATTAGTTACTTCACAATATTTCTTAACATTGCAATAGTTATGATCTTTGTCTATTTAAGATTTAAGTTATCTATTTTTAGGAACAGCAGTTTTATTTGACTGTTGAATCATATTAGATTTATTTCTACTACTATTTTATTAAAAACCAGCGACCCACCTCAGCTTTGCTCGGGTAATAAGGCATATTATGCCTACATAATTTGTCTGTGTAATGTATTTTTTTTATCACGTACCGGCCACTAAGGACCACGCGAATATCATTGGTTAGGCTTCTTTGGTAGTCTTTATTTTCTTTCTTCCCATCTCAAATAATGTACCTACTTTATTATGAAGAAATTATAAAAATAAAAACAAAACAAAATATTTCTGTATATACGAATTTATTATACTACACGTTACATAATTGCACGGAATTAAGCGGCGTCTTCGGTGAAACCCATCGATATTCCAACCCATTTACACAAAACCTCGACAAATTATATGCCTAAACTTTCCTGGCGAATCACTGTAAATTTGGTATCAACTTTGAATATTTAAATAATTAATTAAATTTGATTTAACTATTGGTGAAAATCCGTGCAGTAGTTTTGAGTTTACCGCGAACAAACGTAGCCGAGGACTTCGTTTTATGAGATGCATAGATTAATTAAATTTGCATTGCACTTACTTAGACCTTGAACATCCGATTTTTTGCAAATTTTAATGTACGAGTATGTTATGTTTTTCTAAAATATTTAGTGAGAGCTGTTTGATATGGTTTATTAGGGTTTATATTATTGAATCACAACTATATTTGTGTTGTTACACTCTATGTTTTAAGTATTGTTTGGATGTTCGAAAGTAGAATTTATCGCATTTATCTTCACATTGTATTTCGTACACGACATTTGATTTTAGCTCTAATTTATCCGAATCTTTGGTTTTAGTAAATAGTCTTGACACTGTGTAGTCTCTTCCTTTATGATCATTTCTATGTTCCACTCTGCGACCGAAATAAAAACATAATTCTTGTTATTTTGTTGAATCAATCATCTTGCTTTATCATTACCATCACTTGTCCTTGGTACTTTTTTTGTATCAACTGTACAATTATTTATAATAGATTACTTTTTTTTATTGTTATTACAGTATTGTGATAGCATTTTTCGTAAGTTAGTTCACAGATTTTAAATGTTGCCTTCGCCTTTCATTTCAGCAAAAGCCTCAAAACTAATGCTTATTTTTATTGAGTAGGTATTTTATTGTTAGAAAATATAGCATGTATTTTTTATTTTATTCATTATATTTGTAGGTTAAAGAGATTACATTAATAATATTAGTCACTATGTTAATCCATACATTCTACATTAGAAAGATTACATTGTCCTTAAACGCCAGCATTCCCAGGTGAGACCTCGCTGCTCGGAAGATGCTCTGATGTAATCGATCAGGTGATTTTTTTTTTTAACTTTTATGCAGTAGATAACGTGGATGAACAGTGGGTTTATTTATATTATTACTGTACAATTATGTATTATTACTGTACAATTAAGTATTATTACTGTGCAATTATTTATTTTTAAGAAGTTAAGCATTATCTCCTCACGCGGATCTCATGACCAAGTTGGAAGTTGGAATTGTCAGTGGAAATTCCTTGAAACCTCCTACCGGCTTAGTCCAATAGATTCACCGAACAACACTTCAAGAATGTTATGCTAGAGTACGCCATCAGAAAAGTAATATGTATAGTGAGGGGAAAGGTATGAATAGGAGTAGTAAAACAGGCCCACGAATGGTTTTATGATATTGGTTAAATACGCCGTAACTACAAAACCAAATAGAGTTACTGACAAATACGGAAATACAATATCATACAGTCAATACAATAACGGAACTAATTTTAATAATTACAGATCAATTAAAATATAATTATAATATAGCTCCAATAATTCCTTTAGAACAATAGATGCCGCTACCATTGAGTGGTATAGCACTATCTGCCCTGAACTAGCCTCAATCTTGGGTTGAGGAGTAGGTACAATAAAATAAGTCATTCTTGCGTAGTGTAACTTATTGACATCTCCTGACCATTTTATTACATTCTTAAATACTATTACATTGACGAATACTGTTAATAAGTATTAAAATTAAATAAGTAAATTAAAAATTAAAGAAGTAAATTCGGATGGGGAGAAGAATCTGGATATTAGCAGGAAAAGCGGTAAATTTTGTGTTGCATATTTACTAAATTATAAGTTTGAACATGTTGAGAAGTTTCGTATAGGATTTTTGAGTTAAAAGCAGAAAATGAGTGTTATGTTCGTTCTAGAAACTTATACCTCGACTTTTATCCCGAAATTTCTAAATTAAAATTTACTTAACTATAATCCTTATGTTAAAAGATGATCGACGTCTTAAGGTTTCTGAAAATAGGTTAATGCTGAGAACATTCGGTCCAAAAAAAGGATATGTTCACTAATGTATTGAGAAGATTATGTGGTGAGTCATGACTTGGCTTGAAATTGAATTATTGCTTACAGTATAACTTAATTTTACGAAAAAAAACTGAATAACACGATTTCGGACAATATTCGTCTTAAGTTAAGTCGAATTTTCTCCAGAAAGAGTTTCTTGGATTTTAGGAAGTGGAATCGTATTATTTTCGTAGTGAATAAGGGACTAAGTCAAACGTTGGCTTCAAATGGAGCTATTGTTTATATTACAACTCAAGAGGAAATTCGACTTAGCCACTTATTTACCAGGGCTAATATATATATATCAAGCCCGAGCGCAGGTCAGGGAGGCGCTAGACCGGTTGAAAGTGAATAATTCTCACTTAATTTTAGTCATTTTTCTCTTATCAATACTTCTTTATAGTTAATTGAAATTTATAATGTCGTATCTTGTGACAATAAAACAAAATGTTATGTTTTCAATGTTATACTTATATGTTTGTCCATATACCCATATGCCCATATAAATTTTTGTTTAAGGGGGACGTAGAAGAATTTTAGTTTGAACGGGGGGAAGGGGGTGGAAGGTTTTCATTTGAACAGGGAGCATGGTACAATAAAAGGTTGGGAACCACTGGCCTTCTTGGATTTCTTGGCTTCCCCAGGAACAGACAGCTGCAGAAATGTACACAGATTCCTGAAAATATTTTTTCAACAATTTAAAAAAATATTGTTACGGTCGCAGACAGGAGGACGGAAGCAAGGGTTTAGCGGCTTAAATCCGTTGGCGGGAGAAGTTAAAATAGGATTAGGACGTTCTCAGCATAGTAGATCCGTGAAAAAGGATTAAGAAGATTCCAGAACAATCTCCACCTTTCCGCGTTCTAGAATGTTCGGCCTTGCCTATTTAAATACTTCCCTCGCCTCGAGCGAGTCAGTCTTAGTCTGAGAGTAGACCACGCACGGTGAAGATCTGTGATAAGTGAGTGTCAGTGTGATAAACTAGTCAGTGTTGAACCGGCCAGTGTAATAAGTGTATCAGTGAACTGTGACAGTCTCGCGAGTGTAATAAACTGTTTCTGTTTGTTACTGTGTGTCAGTTTGTCATACTTGGAGAATCTTACGGTCGGTGGACTAGTGAACTGTAAGTGTTAATTAGTAGTTATAAAATAGTAGTGTATAATATAATATTCATACAAACTTATGTAACTAGTTAAGCTATCTAGAATTAGTAATATCTTATATTATTGTAATAATTAAATAGGCCTAGGTTATAATAACTATTTAGAATATTGTTATTATAAATTTATATTAGTCTAATAATTTAATTGTTAATAATTTACTTGTATCCTTTTTATCATTTTTGTTAATAACTATTTGTATCTTTAATTAAGGAATTGTTTAATTAATTTTAATACCCAGTAGCCCGTAACAAATTGGTGTCAGGTGTGGGGTTATTGTGTAGTTGCTATTATTTTGCATTTTGTCTTGCATTTTGTAATTATTGGGCTACTGTATTTAGAATGGCTTCTAAAAGTGTTAAATTGATTGATTTAAAAGTTGCGGATTTGAAACGGGAGTTAGAAGAACGTGATCTTGATTCTAACGGAACTAAAATTGTACTGCAACAGAGGTTGCGTAAATTTTTGGTAGAGTCAGGGGAAAATCCAGATGACGTTCTATTTGAAACTGATTTAAGTAAGTTGTCTGCAACTTTTAAAAATGAATTAGATACTGTTAAAAATGAGCTAAGCAATATAGATAATAAGCTAGGTAATGTACAGGATGAATTAGGTACTGTTAAAAATGAGTTAAGCAATGTAGAAAATAGGCTAGGTAATGAATTAGGTACTGTAAAAAGTGATTTATTGGATACATTAGATTCTAAGTTAGGCACCTTAGAGACTAAGTTAATGGAAAATGTAGATAATAAAGTAGCTGATGTAGAATCTAGGTTAGGAGAAGAACTGAATTCAATTAAAAACGAACTTAGGCTAAGAGTAGAAGCTCTCGAGGGACGTATGAGCAACCCATCGACGAACGACACCGACTACAGGAAAACTAAGTAGGGTCGATGGGAAGGGGCAACTTTCAACCCGTAACGTCAAAGGCCCAGGGAAGACTATCAGAGTTGTGTCAATAGGAAGCAGAACGAACAGTTTCTACGTTGATGGGATGGTGAACGGGCAGCTGCGAAGTCTGCTACTGGATACCGGCGCAACCAAAGACAGTTCCTGCTGAGAAGGTCTTACCAACGACTTGGACATTACGGACTGCCACAGGAGAGCCAGCCAAGGTCTACGGGGAGACAGTTGCCACCTTCATCATCGGGGGTCAACATCTGAAGCACCGCGTTCTCGTGGCAGATATTGATGAAGATGTCATATTGGGCACGGACTTGATGATCGCATACGGGATCAAGCTGGATATGGCGAGAGGTGTGATGACGATGGGAGACCAAGAAGTCATCCTTCGGCAGGGAAAGGACATCTACGCACGAGTGCGCTTACTAGAGGACACCACTTTACCTGCACGGAGCCAAATCATAACGCATGGGACGATCGAAGGACATCTACCTGAGGGTCAATGTGTGCTACTTGAACCTGGAAGGCAAGAAGAACAGGAGATCGGACGCGGCGTAATGGTTGCAAGGTCTCTCATCAAGGTCGGACGTACCACTCCAATTCGGCTAATGAACCTGAACGGCTTCCCAGTAACGCTGAACAAAGGAACACCGGTCGGGGAATGTGCAACCGCTACCTCAATGGTACATCAGCTGCAACGTCATCTCACCGAGCTGCGAAGATTGCCGGAAGAACTAACAGGATTTGTGGACGAATCATGCCGGGACCTCTCACCTGAACAGGGCGAGGAAGTGAAGGAGATGATTAACCGATGGCAGGACGTTTTCGAGATCAGCCCAGGGCCACGGGGTAGAACGGATATCGTCCAGCACAGGATTGACACCGGGGATGCTAAGTCCATCCGACAGGTCCCGCGGAGGCTACCGTTAGCCAAACGGGAGGACGCCGAGAAGATCATCAAGGAGATGGCGACTGATGGTGTCATTGAGCCTTCGAGTAGCCCCTGGATGTCTCTTGTTGTATTGGTGAAGAAGAAGGACGGCACAACGAGATTCTGCGTAGACTACCGCCTTCTGAACAACGTCACCAAGAAAGACAGTTATCCGCTCCCCAGGATTGATGATACGCTGGACACCCTAGAGGGGTGTGAACTTTTCTCTACCTTGGATCTCCGCAGTGGATATTGGCAGGTTGGATTGAAACCTGAAGATAAAGAGAAGACAGCGTTCTCGATTGGAACTGGACTATGGCAATTTACAGTAATGCCATTCGGGCTTTGCAATGCTCCTGCAACATTTGAGAGACTGATGGAAAGCGTGTTTTTAGAGGTCTCTCTTGGGAAATTTGCCTGGTATACCTAGATGACATCATTGTGCTGAGAAAGTCCTTCGCTCACCATCTGAAGAAGGTCTTCGAACGACTGCGTGCAGCGAACCTTAAATTGAACCCGAAGAAGTGTCATCTCTTCCGAAGGCTAGTCAACTACCTGGGGCATGTTGTGTCAGACAACGGAGTTGCCGTTGACCCAGAGAAGATTGCAACGATCACCGACTGGCCAGTACCTCGAGATAAGCACCAAGTAAGAAGTTTTCTCGGCCTCTGCACCTACCACAGGAGTTACGTGAAAGGATTTGATAACATTGCAAAACCTCTTACCAGGCTCACCGAGGAAAAACGGACTTTCTTTTGGGATCACGAATGTCAGGCATCCTTCGAGGAGTTGAAGAACAAGTTGAGTAGTGCCCCTATTCTGAGCTATCCACGTCCCCAGGGCAAGTTCATACTTGACACAGACGCCAGCAACACCGCTATTGGAAGCGTCCTCTCTCAGCTCCAAGATGGAGAAGAAAGGGTTATTGGATTTTTCAGTAAAGCGCTCTCAGCTCCGGAACGCAACTACTGTGTCACAAGGAAGGAGCATCTGGCAGTGGAGAAACCTATAGAGCATTTTTACAAATATCTATACGGCAGAAGATTCCTCCTGAGAACGGACCACGCGGCTCTAATGTGGCTGCTGCGATTCAAGTCACCATAGGGACAAGTGGCGAGGTGGATAGAGCGCCTTCAAGAATATGACTTTGAATATGCTCATCGTGCTGGAACGAGTCACAGAAATGCGGATGTGCTCTCTAGGAGACCTTGTGACGAAGAATGCAGGCATTGTTCTCGACAAGAAAAGAAGCAGGCAACGGTGTTGAGGACAACGGTTGTCGAGGACATTTGGCAGGATGCAGAGGTGTCAAAGGAACAGGACGAGAACCCGGACTTGAAACAAATAAAGCAATGGAAACTATCGGGGCAAGGAAGACCAAGCTGGCAGGATGTAGCTCCAATGTCGAAGAATGAAAAGACTTACTGGGCCCAATGGGACTCCATTCCAGTGGACAACGGGCTGCTGAAACGGGTATTGGAGAACATGGAAGGAGATCAGCGCAGACTACAGCTCATCGTTCCAAAGAGTAAAGTGCCCGAAGTACTCAGGGAACTTCATGACGGAGTTCCTGGCGGCCACCTTGGAGTTCACCGTACGTTGGAAAAGGTACGTGAACGCTTTTACTGGGGAAACCTTAAGGACGATGTGTTGGACTGGTGCAGGCGTTGTGCGACTTGTGCGGCATCTAACGGACCCATAAGAAGAAAGAAGGCCCCAATGAAGAAGTACAACGTGGGAGCACCGTTTGAGAGAATAGCAATTGACATCGCTGGCCCTTTCCCTGTGACGGATGAAGGTAACCGGTATATTCTCGTGGCCTTGGACTACTTTTCTAAGTGGGTGGAAGCTTACGCCCTTCCGAATCAGGAGGCAGTCACGGTTGCAGACGTACTGGTGAAGCATCTCGTCAGTGGGTTTGGAGTACCCATGGAACTTCACGCTGACCAGGGACGAAAATTCGAGTCTGCAGTCTTCTCCGGGATGTGCGAAGCACTGGGAATACGGAAGACCAGGACGACACCTCTTCACCCTCAATCCGATGGCATGGTGGAGCGCATGAACAGGACTATGGGTCGATATTTGGTCTCCGACCATCAGCGAGACTGGGACCAGTATATTCACCTGTTCCTGCTGGCCTACCGCAGTTCAGTCAGTGAGGCAACGGTGCAAACTCCGGCAAATGTGGTGTTGGGCAGAGAACTTCGTTTGCCTTGCGATCTGCAATTCGGGTTCAAGCCTAAAGAGGAAGTTGCCGGAGAGGAGTACGTCACGGATCTACGGAAGCGAATGGATAATATCCACGAGAAGGTTCGCACAAACATCCAGGGAGCAAGTGACAGAATGAAGGAGCGCTACGACATCAGGGCTGAGAAAGGTGGCTACCAACCTGGAGACTTGGTCTGGCTACATGATCCTCGAAGAAGGCGAGACTACTCACCTAAACTGCAGAACTCCTGGGACGGCCCGTTTGAGATCGTCAAGAGGATCAATGACGTCATCTATATGATCAGGAAGCAGCCTAAAGGAAAACCAAAGGTAGTCCATTTCAATAGACTGGCCCCGTACAAAGGAGACCGTGGCCCGAAAGAAGACCAGCAGGTCAGGTACCTAAACAACGTCAAGACAAATACTCAGTTGCTCATACTTAAGTACCAGGGACCCGTGGAGTAACTCAGGTAATCTACAGGGATATCTTCTCGTTACCAGTGGAGTATTCTCTGGCCCATTGCGTTGCCGAAGATCTGAGGACTTCTCGAGGGATTGCATCGGTCTTCAGGAAGAAGTTCTGAACGGTCTTCAGAAGAAGAACTGAGAGGCTGGAACACCAAGGACCAAGTGTCGGGAAGGCACTCCACCACACGCACGAAGGTCGACACCTGTTTTACTTGGTTACCAAGCGCCACCAAGCCACTGATAAGAAGCCGACATATGACGCACTGCGGCGAAGCCTCGACGACCTACGGAGTAAGCTTCTGAGACTTTGTCTCCAAGCTCCAAGCTCGCCATTCCGAAGTTGGGCTGTGGATACGACGGCCTGGAGTGGAAGGTTGTCAGGGACGTGATCGAACGGACATTCTCTAACTCTGGAGTTGCCATATTGGTGTGCACGTTCAACCCCTGGAAAGAAAGTGCGCCTCCATCAGTAGAAGCTCATAAATGCCCGATTTCTCCGGACTATGCTCTGGGGCAGAGCACTTTTAAGGAGGGGGCAGTGTTACGGTCGCAGACAGGAGGACGGAATCAAGGGATTAGCGGCTTAAATCTGTTGGCGGGAGAAGTTAAAATAAGATTAGGACGTTCTCAGCATAGTAGATCCGCCTCTGCTTTGTCTGAAAAAGGATTAAGAAGATTCCAGAACAATCTCCACCTTTCCGTGTTCTAGAATGTTCGGCCTTGCCTATTTAAATACTTCCCTCGCCTCGAGCGAGTCAGTCTTAGTCTGAGAATAGACCACGCACGGTGAAGATCTGTGATAAGTGAGTGTCAGTGTGATAAACTAGTCAGTGTTGAACCGGTCAGTGTAATAAGTGTATCAGTGAACTGTGACAGTCTCGCGAGTGTAATAAACTGTTTCTGTTTGTTACTGTGTGTCAGTTTGTCATACTTGGAGAATCTTACGGTCGGTGGACTAGTGAACTGTAAGTGTTAATTAGTAGTTATACAATAGTAGTGTAATTTTATAATATTCATACAAACTTATGTAACTAGTTAAGCTATCTAGAATTAGTAATATCTTATATTATTGTAATAATTAAATAGGCCTAGGTTATAATAACTATTTAGAATATTGTTATTATAAATTTATATTAGTCTAATAATTTAATTGTTAATAATTTACTTGTATCCTTTTTATCATTTTTGTTAATAACTATTTGTATCTTTAATTAAGGAATTGTTTAATTAATTTTAATACCCAGTAGCTCGTAACAATATATCTACAATAAAGTTAATATATTCTATTATTGAATTATATTCTGTGATACATCATTATTTATCACACAATTTAGCATAAATTATTGCTTTGGTTCCTTCCATACAGCTTCAGTTTTTGTAAGCTCTTCAATTATTCAATTTTCAAATTGTAATTATTCCTTAATTGAGGCGTTGAGATGCAAAAGGTGTTAAATCCAAATTTAATTTTTTTTTTAGGTTATTATGAAATGATTATTTATTTGAGACAATTATTTTTAGAAAAAATAGATTGGCTTTGACATATTTTTAATGGTGAACCATGTACCACCGCATAGAGGACGCTAAATTTGTGAAAAACATTTAAAAAATTTAAAATATAGTATGGATTTATCCCTTTTTCCATCTCCAAGCCTCATTTATTGTATTTAATATTGAAGATAACTTGAATGTTTTATGTTATAGGGTTCAAGTAAACGGTCTGTAAAAATTCAGGCAACGAAGGCCTTTATTTATTATTGTATAAAATTAAAGGTATTTGGTTCATTTTTATCGTTGTATTAAACTGCGTGAGGTTTCGACTTTTTTATTTCGACCCATTAACGTACCATGGGTGGTTCTTATAGCAGAATTCGAAGGCTATGTAGCAGAATCTAAAAAGTAAATGTTTAAAACTTTCAAGGTTGTTATGTATTTTTGCTTTTATTATTCTGTAAACAAATACTACATTCCGCTTGCTAATAGTCATTCTTTCCTGCTTGCTGAGAATTGACATTGCTAGGTGACTACGTTCATACGACTCCTAGAGCGTAAACAGCTGATAAGGCCTAACCGTTTAGTGGACTATACTCTCCGTTCTGAAACAGTAATCTGACCTCTGCGGGCAAAACGTTGACGGGACACTTACGACATCTCGATATCTCGTTGTCTACTTTCTCTTCCTGGTAATATGCATTTAGCGTAAGGCGCGGCTAGTCAGCCATCTTTTAGAATCAATATAACTTCTTTTAGCATAAATAATTCCCTTAAATATAACAGTAAAATATTAAATAATGTTTATTTGTTTAAATTAAGTAAGCAGAACATACCGCTGGATTTTTCCTGAGAAAAATAATGAAATATCCCATTCCCGGTGAACTGGATCGAATAAAGCCTCCTTGGAGCTTTTAGCAAATTTCACCAGGTCTTAGGGAAGCTTCTCATGGATGGCTGAAGTTGGAATTGTCGGTGGAAATTCCACCAAAAATTAATTATAACAATAAAACGAACTTATGTAACAATGAAATAAAACACAATTAAAAAAAAAAAAAAAAAATATATATATATATATATAAAATATATATATATATATATATATATATATATATATATATATATATATATATATATATATATATATATATATCAGAAATAGGAGAATTTCAGAATGCAATAGAATAAAAATACAACTTTTTTTTGTACATATAAACAAATAACAACCAACCTTCATTAACTTGTAAATTAATGAGGTAATTTAGATAATGCTACACAACATATTGATAACATATAAATAATAAATTAATTCAAGATAACTAAAACAAAAGAAATACAAAAAAGAAATACCATTCCCTGCTGCATAGTATGTATACATACAAAAAAAGGAATTTTACTTTAGAGACTTGTAAGTATTGTTTCTCAATTTTGTATGCATTATATTAAAGGAAAAAAATATAATAAGGAATAAAATGAGGAAGAAATAAAACGAGGAAAAAGTCCCCTTTTTTCAGAAAAAAACATTGGACCTTGAGTATCTTATTTTAAATGGTTAAGATTTTTTTTCTTACTGAGTTCTTTTAGAAACCGCATATAAGTAAATAGCTTAGAGGCCCGTGTCCTGTTCAACTACTTGGTGGAACTTTGAATTAACAGCTGCTTAATAATAATTAAGACTTGAGATGAAGCGATCGATATAAATTATTTTATTTACTCAGTTATGCTGTCTCTTGAGCTTTGTTCACACAGATATATTGTGATTTGGTCAGCATCCATGGTTAAGCATCCATGCTTAACAGCCTCAGTTTCCATCGAAATCAAATAACAGATAGCGACGGTAGATAGACAACCACTTTCATTTCGGACTGATAGAATGACACATTTATACCAAAGCATGACTGAAACTTAATTAAACCTGGCTACCCTACCCTTACAGTAATTTTTCGACAAGTGAAAGCATTTACTTATTTCTTAAAAAAGTGCAGTTATAGCGGTGAATAATTTAGCAGCATAACGCGCACTTATTTTCAATGGACCAATTGATACAGGCTGTTATGAGACCCCGTATTAGGCCTGGGCAAATGGTTACATCACATAACACTGTCTATGAATGATTCATTAGTTTCAAATACGCTTCATTTAATCATTATGGCACTATTAGTTTATCTTCAGATTTCTTCAGAGATCTTCGCGCAATCATTTGAGAGGGTTAAATTATATTTACATATTACTAGTGCCGTGGGTTCCAAGTAATAAAAAAAATGAAACTTGTAATGATACAACTGATTGCCTCAGTACTCAGTACATGACACATATTTGCCTCATGGACTGTTCTAAAACAACGGTTGTGCAAGGAGGTGGTTTGCTCGAGATAAAGCTAAGCTTTCTCAATTAAAGGGAATCCACTTTATAATGGCTGGGTTAAAACCAGAAGGGTCTCTATATTCCACAGCGTAGATTCACCGTTAATAGAACATATATTGATTCATATTCCTTTAAAATTTTATTTTTTTATTACTTTTTTTTTTAAGTTATTAAATGAAATTTGCATCTGTAAAAAAGAATACATCAAGTAAATACAATGAATGTATACTGCTATGTAATGCCGGCACCATGAAAGAGATGCGGGAAATGTGTCATGTCGGGACACATGAAAGGGAATATGTTTTGGACAAAGAACAGACCTTTTGCTCTGGAACCATTATGGTCAAGTTCCTGAGAAGGAAGGAAGGGGGAGGGGCATGCAAAACTAGGCGGTAGGAGCACTCTTGAGATAGACACATGGAAAGAAGGAGGTACTCTGGAGACGTACAGCTAGGAGGAGAGATCTGGCGGAAGATGGAGAGTTCCCGAAGCGGCAAAGCGAAGACCAACCCGTAACCCAATCTACCCCTGTCCACAGATAAGTTTAATTTACTTCCTGTAACGTTTTTTATGGCTATCCTTTTTATATATTTAAAATCTGAATCATTAACCTTGTTTGAAATTTAATAAATAAACAATCCTTATTGTAAATTCTTGTGGTGCTTGCATACCCCACATAGCATTATTAAATATATTAATATAATACATAATATAAATTAATTATATAACATGCCATATTATGCATAACGTGGTTCCTGACCTTTGAGATTCTTGCTCTGATTCTTGCAATCACCAGGTAATGATCAGAGTCGGCATTAGGTCCTCTAAATGTTCGATTGCTAAGAAGATTAGATTGGTGGCGGGCACTAATGAGGATATGGTCGATTTGGTTGGAGGTAATACCATCAGGGGATCTCCAGGTAGCTTTATGAATTCGACGCCCGGGAAAGAGTGTGCTTCCAATGACCATATTTCTTGATGCAGCGAAGTCTATAACTCTCTTACCGTTGTCATTGCTGGTCTCATGGATACTGTGGAGGCCGATCGTTGGTCTATAGGCTTCCTCTTTACCAATCTTGGAGTTGAAATCCCCTAAACATATTTTAATATCGCTTGCAGGGCAGCCATCGTAGGCTCTCTCAAGAGAATCGTAGAAGTCGTCTTTATCTTCATCATCAGATGCTTCTGTCGGGTTCATTCTTTTCACCAATCCCACATCCCCGCGCTCTCGCAAGTTTGCGATGTATGTTCAATTGGGTTAGAGCACCACGACGACCCGGGTTCGAATCCCAGCCCTGGAAAAATTTTTTCTCTTCAAAATAAAATATTTAACAATTATGAAAATTAATAAAATATATATATATATATATATATATATATATATATATATATATATATATATATATATATAAAGTCTTAACATGTGATCTCAAACAGTCAAAATGGGTATACGAAAATGAAAGAAAAGTATTTAATTCAGAACTTTTGGGAGTAAACCTAAAGTTCTGGATTCTCAGGGCAGGGCAATTGGGAGAGGGAAAGAGAGAGAGAAAAAAGTCCATATGTTTCAGGGGTGTTAAAGTCTCAAAATCATCTGATTCTTAATGCATGTTAAGCAAAAAGTATTCATTCCCCAACAAAAATGTCCCTATCCTTCTAGTTTGGTATTTTTTTTAATTTAAGATATACTCGCTAGACGCTCAATTTGCCACTTACAGCCCTGTCGATGAATGCTCAGAATGGTAGACTAGGTGGAAATAACAAGATTGAATTCAGAGCTTTGAACTATTGTAGTTTTTAGGTAAAAATACTTACTCAAAGTTTGAAATTTAAGATCAGAGAGGAATAGGACAAGCAACATTTTTCGAAGATGTGTTTATTTCGCAAAATCAGCTGATTGCAACTTAAAGCATGTTTACTATCTAAACAGCATTACTTTTTCTACAATAGTTTAATACGAAAACAAATGGCAATTATCTTTTACGATTAAATAAGCATACTCTCTTCAAAACAACATATTTTTGACTCTCTATTGTCTAATATCACGGAATGTGAAAATATCATAAATCAATAAATCATATGTATTAAAAAAAAGCATTATCTCAAATGATTATCTCAGTTCCTTTATCTTATGCAGGAAATGAAATGTAAATAAGAGGCTATGAGACTGCATACCTTTGTAGTACCTTAGATAACGAAATACTACCACGTGTTACTAATGAACTCGATTACACGCTCTTAAAGTGTGCTATACCTTAATATTAGTTAATTAAATCTTATAATACACAAATTTTTATTGTTAGAATTTGTAAATTTATTAAAAGGCAAACTATATTGGTGGCGATAATCGCACAATGACCTGAACATACACTCGTGGCTGACACAACTAAGAAAAACTATTAAAAATTCCATGACTGGCTTGCTGAACTCCCAAACTTACTGTTGCAAATATTAGTGACATTCTATATACCAAAGAATCTGACAAGGAAGAGTGAAACTTTTCTGGAGCAGGGATCCACTACAAAGAGATGAAACACACTAGGAATTCAATGGGAGGTTTCTCCAAATATGCTTCCACGTGAATCCTTTAAAGGAGGTTTTCAAAAGAAGATCGAAAATACAATATGTGCCAAATGGCATTTGTATAATTTCTCTCAATAAATATATTGTGGCTAACACCTTTAATTATCTGAGCGAAATAATCAGCTGACATTTATCAGAAAAAGAAAGCATAGAGAACAGGATTTAAAATTTGGATAATTTATCCTACTTAATGAATAGCATGTACAATAAAAAATGCCTCTTCAAAAAGGTCAAACTCAGGCACTCCAATGCAGTGGTAAAACCAGTGATATCGTGCGGAACCGAGACTATGTGGTTTCCCAGCCTTTAAAAAATGCTGAATTACCTACATATATATGTACATTATTCTAATCCCTTCAGTTGTAATTTCTCGCTGCTGCCGTACGACAAGTGAAACCGTTATACTAAGTAATCCTTATCAATAAGTTCAATAACATTACATACTAATCCTTAACTGACAGGAACAACAGTAAACGAAAGTAACTTCTGTCCGTCCCGTTTGTTAATCAGTGTCAATGTATGTTTCACGGCTGTGCTGATCCGCCTGTGATGAAATTTGATATAGATAATCTCAAGCCCGGCTCATAGGATATAGGTCATTTTTTATCAACACCACTCAGGCGAAGTTTATATAAAACTGTAACCTGATTGACTAACACACCCAGCGGTCAACATACAGCAGAAACCACTGAACTTAGCATCTTGTAATTTGCAGATAGGTTCTTTGTAAAGCTCAAATGAGCACTAAGGAAGGAATTTGGATAATTCCACCCCCAAGGGTTCCTCCCTTATTAGAATAGGGGTTCAAAGATTGTATGGAATCCGTCAGTTTTGAAGTTAAACACCTGAAATTTCTATGAACATGTCGAGGTTAAAATTTCTATGAATATGTAAAGCTACACCACTAAAAAAGCATTTTTTTTCATTGGTGAGTTATGACGATGAAAGAAATGAGTAAATATTTATTTATCACTCATCAAAATTGTGTAGACCTTAAGTAGCCTTAGAGCTTGTCTTCCAGAAGGCACTTATACCACTAATTGGTTGGTTGTTTTAATTTTGCGGCCTAAAACCGATTGGTCATCAACGAATATATATATATATATATATATATATATTATTTATGGTTCTTTTTAATTATTTAATTTTTTTTTTTAATTTTGAAGAGTATATAAGAGAATTGAATAATATATATACATATATATTTTTTTTTTAGTAATAATTTTCATGAAACCAGAATAAAAATAAAAAGGAATAAGTAATAAAACTAAATAAAAAGTAATGGATAATTAAACAAGAAAAAGGAAAAAAAGTGTATATATAAAGAAAAAATATGAGAAAAGAGGATTCTTAATTAATCCTTTTTTTGTAGGAAGGCGATGACCTTATGAACGTATTTTTCCTCATTTCCCAAAACCATGGATACATTGGCAGGTAGTCATATTTCATGCATTGATCTTTTGTTTAAGGTATAGCCTTCGAAGATATGGACTATTGTTAAGCTCACTCTTAGTGTTCTTATGCTATTCCAAGCTTATAAAGGTTTTTACCGTTTTTCGAAAAATGCAGATTTTTTACTTATATATTTTTAGGAATATTAGTGCGATCAGGTTTGAGCAAGACAAAACTTAATAAACAGTTTTTTAATAAAAGATGGAATTATGAGAATCATGATGGATATGTTGGACGGATAAAGAGTGAGCTAAAGAAATTCAATATCACAGGGGAGGACTGCCTGGATCGGGAGGATTACTAAGGAGAGAAGGGTGAGGATGGAAGATCAAAGAGGATGAAGGAGTTTTGGAGAAAGAAGAGGAAAGCCACGTGATATTTTCTCACGTGAAGAACAAGGCCTGTTCTCGAAAAAAAATACAAATATTGAAGTAGTGTTGAAAAATTCCAAACAGAATTTTCAGCGGAAAAACACGTTTTAAGATCCACTGTTTAAAGTTCAAACGACTGACTCTTCGTGTATATTTTTAGTATTTCTTTTTCAAAAATATAAGGTTAAAAAGGAAACTGAAATCATGTTTTACGGTTAAGTTTATTCCTGGGATCTTGTAGCAACTTTTTCAATACAATATATCTCATATACAATACAATACAAATCTTATCATATTAATACACACTTAGATTCTTTTTATTATGTTATTTACATTGAAAAAATGTCACAGGCTTACTATGCCGAATTTTCAAAATAAATTCGCTAAGATTTTTGTTTATATTTCATTCATGGCTCAGTTTCGTAAAATATTCTAACTCAGAAAAAATAGAGCACTCTTAAAAATAACATGAATTGTATGTTGTTTGAGCTCTTCATGATTGGTGACAGCTTATTTTTGGAATTTAAACTTTATTGAATGAAAAGTTACATCTGTTATCGCTTGGGAACATTGGACCCATTCTGATTTGTAGTGGTCGAATAGGAAAAAAAAATGTAATAAAACCTTTTTTGTAGAGATTTATAGTAATCCATTATGATCTTAAGGTACCAATTGTTCTGATTTGACCCCAACCCGATACCAGTCTTTTCATGACAAACCGTATTCCCAATCAAACCCACTAGTTTCAAACCTAGCTACTTCTTCAATTCTTGATAATCCTCTGAAAAGATAAGCCTCGTGAACTTGCAAGTTGTATTTGTTAGTTGAGTACTACCACTGGGTAGTTTCTCTACTTGCCTTTATCGATACCATTATTTGTTATTCATTATATTTACTTAATTATTGTTATAATTGATACAGTTGTAACATAAATAAATTTAAAAAAACAGTTTTCTTCAATTTTATGTAGGTTTGGTTTGAATGCACATTTATTAACTAAGTTTGTTTGGTAGTTGATAATGATTAGACTCTTTCTAAGCATTTTTTATGTTAGAAGATATTTTCTAATCGGAAGAACCTTTATATAAGAGGCTGAACCTCTGCTCTTAGCTGAACGATAAAAGCACAATAAAAAAAAAATCAAATATCTCTTAGATAATAAATCACACTTTGAAAGTTTCAAGACAATCCTTCAATACCTTTTTTTTCTCAATTTAAAATTGCTTCAATTATCGGAGGCAAATTCAAAAAACAAAATCGGGGAATACAGTTTGGTGTTGCAGCTACTATCATCTCCATCCAAAATTCAATAGCTAAAGCATAAAATAATTCATTACGATAAATGAGGAATGTAGGGAATCGCGCGTGGTGGAGGGGGAAGCGACGCCATTTGGAGGTATTTGCTGCATACCGAGATTTCCATACAGTATAACTTTTGACTCGGAGAAGCTACGACGTTCGTTTAAGGCCCAATCGTCAGCTGTCGTCAAAAGATATAGATTGTATTTAAACATTAGTGTAAAATAATGACAGTGAATATAAGAAGGTGTTAGAATAAAACAAATATTATCAAAAATTTATAATGTCGGCCTATACGCGTTGAAAAGCCAAATCTAAATACAGAAAATGTATACGGTTGGAAAGGGCTTCTCAAGAACAAAAAAGGCACTGAGTGGTAACAAAAAATCAGCATATGACCGATTCAAGCAGTGTCAAAACCAACTAGTTTATGTGGCTTTGAGTCGCGTCACATCGCTAGGTGGCTTTTAGATGATCAATGCCCGAACGATTTAAGTTTTATCGCAAATTTGGTCAGGCGTCTCCTGTAAAGATATACGAGATGAGTACCAGGGATCAACCCAGCATCCAATGCCGACAATACTCGCCAAAGTTTTGTAATTGTGCTCCTCATCACCGTTGTTTTTAATTATCACCGACACACACATGCAAAAAGCGAGGTCGCGCACTCAGAATACATCTCTACCGATATCATCATTAATCGATCTGACTATGTGGCAATCAGCGAGACTTGGATGGAAGATTCCATCCCAGATAATATTTCTGGATTCGATCTGAGATCATATTGTAATAGAGCTAAGCGCATACAAATTGCAACCACGTCATCGCATGTGCTATCATCATCATCAAATCGCAAAGCCGGCGGAGTCGCCATATACCGCAAAATCAATAGTTTCACTGATTGTAATAGAGTCAACATTGACATTTCGGAAATTTATTTGGAAACGAAAGTAGCAAAAGCTGTCTATGTAGTGATGTCTATCTTGTAAACGTAAAGGCCAATGGCATCTTCAAATTCATACTCGGATGTGAGGAGATCCACACCAGCACAGCGTTAGCAGAAATTAAACTCTTTATGTTACGATCGCTATTAAACTATAATATTTTAAATTATTATTACTATTGAAGTATATCATATTATTTCATGTCATGTCATATCATGTCATGTATCATATTGTAGATAATATCATATATAGTATCATATCATATCATATTATATTACATTATATTATAAAATATAATAATACTACTTTAGAGGTTTAGATAATGCCTGTATTGATTTAATGTTTACCAGAAACCTCTATGTATCTTGTGTGCCATTTTTGTCGTACTTTTCGCATCACAGACCTATAATTAATAAAGTTATATTGTAACACAGTAATTACTTGTTAACTTGATTTTTCCTGAATACATAAATAAAAATATTTTATATACAAAATATTACACGTTACGTAAACGTATTCACGTACATCACCCGCCCATGTCCATGACACAGCCACACCCCATTATTAAAAATAATAATGCGCATTAAAGAGTGATTTAACCATAACACTTTATATCATTGTAATACAATTTTTGTTCGTTTATAGGTATTTGACCAGTAACAGCAATATCTGTTGTGGACATGACAGTATGTCCCCAACAGATATTGATTCAAATGGTGAAATTTGAATCTTCGATACAAATGCAAATTATCAGAAGTGAAAATCAAGACTTTTCTAGAGTGAAATAGCTGTTCCAAGCTTCATTAAACAGAATGCGTATCGTCAAATGTATTTTACCTAAATTATACGTGATTTAGTTCCTTACAGATGACTCATTAAAATTTTGTAGTAATTATTAATCCTCAAGCTATTATAGATATAAAAAAAAAAATACGAGAGGTGTCCGTAAAATAAGTTTCCCTGCTGTGGCACGGCCGTGCAAGTTGCGGCAGGTCCCTCAGACGGCACCAGCGTGTCGCTTGGACTCCCCCCTCCACATCCCAACCCCGGTCAACTCGCTGCCACCATCAGTTCGGCCTTGACAGCCTTGAAATATGGAGCTCCCAATCGCTTCCCCTGCCAGGTGTGAGATACGATCCGTGATCCGTTTTTTGTGTGCTAAAGGCAATTCGGCGACCGAAATTCATTCCCAACTTACGGAAGTGTATGGTGAAACATGCATGAGTGTCCAGATGGTGCGCAAACGGTGCAAAGAGTTTAAAGAAGGGTGCACAGAAATCATCCAACATCCTACAGCCCCGATCTGGCCCCAAGTGATTACCATCTGTTCCCAAGCCTGAAAAAACACCTAGGCGGAACGAATTTTGGGACAAGAGAGGAATTGGAAGAAGAGGTCATGAAGTTCTTCAACAGCGCGGCGGCGGAACTCTATGACGAGGGCATCAAAAAAATGGTGACACGGATGCAGAAGTGCATCGATGTCAACGGGGACTACGTAGAAAAATAGTTTAATGTTCAAGATTTCTAATGATGTAATATATAATGGTAATAAAACATTTTTTTCACTTTTAAAAAAATAGGGAAACTTATTTTACGGACACCCCTCGGATGTGTTGCTTTTTTCCCATTTGAAACTTTTCATTTGTCAATATATATACTTGTACAAATATAAAAATGTCAAGTTCATATTGAATTTCTAGTTCCTTAGATAACAAATCGTATCGTCATAGTTCAAATGAGTGCTATAAGGAAGGCTGTAGAATCTCAACAATTGTTTTGTTACACATACGGTTTATCCCAATGCATGACGCGATGCAAACATTGCACTCTTGGTATCTGAGTTCTCAGTTTAATTGACTATATGGAGACTAAAGAATTCGCGTGTGTCCATAATATGTTGCATACATTGTAATGTAGATTCAGCTCATATTATTTTTTTTAATAATCAATTAGCTTATAGGAAAAAATATAAAACTAATTTCAATTATTTTTTAAAGTATTTCCTTAATAATCTAGTATTTTTGATATGCTCATCTTTTTACAAAACTACTCTATATTTAGTTAGTTGAAATTAGGTGGTACGATACACATTTTGTCTATAGTTAATAGTCTTTATTTTTTCTTCATTATATCAAAAACTCCAAACAAGTTTTATGCCCAGTGTGAAAAAAGGACATTGAAAAGGACATTAATTTATTTCCAAACATATATATACTTAAATACTCTTTCTGTTTTCCACGGCCACTATTAATACAAAAAACTTCAGTTGTTTCTTCTGGTCTAGTGTCTCAGTTTAGTGGGTTAGTGTTCTTCTAGTGTCTCAATTAAGCCTTGAGGAAGTCAGCAGCATGCCTGGCAAATTTTTTTTTTTCCCTAGCCCCTATAGAAGATAGTCAAAGTAGATATTTGCTCCTGCGAAGTGGTCTTTTGCAGACATGCATTGCTTGCTGAAAGCAAGACAGCCTTGAAGGGTTACCCAACCACATGTTGCGGTGGATCATGGTTCCTGTAGTACAGCGGCAAGTTGCTGATAGATCCATAAATAATCCCTATGGGACTGACACTTCAAGACAGTTCAAGGACAGTGACAAAGCCTTATAGATCCATGGATTATGGCTGTTCGGAGTCAGGAGACGCACGAAGACCTATATTTCTTTCCCCCCAAGCAAACTGTACTTTGTAAAACTACAAAGTTATTCCCAATTGACACACATCTGGTAGCATCATAACCCCTTTCGTAAATTGCCTCCAATTGCCAGACGGCCCAGACTTACTTGAAGATTTAGGGATGATTGATAAATCCCGGGACTGGGATTTGAACTCATACTTGACTAAATATATACAATACGCATGTTTCGTAATTAAAGGTAAAAACAAATAAAAGTCCGAAACTTTTTGTTGCTGTAGATTCTAAAAGGGAATTAACCGTTGTTTTTTTTACTCGATTTTAGAAAATTATACAATTTTTAAAAATATACGTATTGATATTACACGACTTTGTTTTATCAAAATTACGAGGAATAAAGCACTCAATATTTTAGACGCAATTCAGTTGTTTTGAACTTGAGTTGCACAACCCATTGCATTACATATCATTATTAATGTTATTGAACTAATAAGATTCTTACAGATTACACAGTTCTGCCAAAAACTATTTTAAAAATTGTTTTATTTAGTCAACTGATCTTTATGTAGTTTTTTGCGCTGATTTAAAAAATTACATTGATTTTTTTTCTATCACGTAAGGCTTGCCAACAGAATACAGTTTTTGGAAAAAGTACAAATTCTGGATTTGTTTTTATTATTTTAGCATGAAGTAAAAGCAAAAAAAAACAAAACAAGGATACCTACCTAAAATGAGCATAAAAGTGATGCACATGTGTTGTAAAGTTATTATAAGTCTTTGTAAAAACGTTTTATTTTTCCATCAAAGCTTCTTTTGGTACTTTTTCAGCTTCCAATGAATGAATTCCAGACATTTTTTATTCCATCTCCATTTTAGTGACATAGCCTTTATCTTTTAAAAGATTTCTGATATCAGACCCAACAAAGACTCCCTCTTTCAGCTTAGCATCGGATATACCGGGAAACTGTTCACAAAGATACTTGAAACATTCTCCTTCTTTGGGTAATGATTTCATAAACTGTTTCAATTGCCCCAATTTGATATGAAGTGGTGGAAGTAAGATATTTTAGGATCCACTAATCTTTGCCTTTCAACATTTTTAACTCCAGGAATAAGAGCCTTTCTGATTGGTCACGACTGCTTGACATAGTGTTGTTTCCTGTCACGGCTATCCCATTCACAGAGGAAACATTGAAACTTTGTGTAACCACTTTGACCTAGTAACATGAAAATAACTTTCAAATCTCCACAAATTGTCCGAGTAGCCGAGCTTGTTAAGAACAAACTCAAGATTTTCATAGCACTCTTTCAAATGGACTGAGTGTCCAACAGGCACAAAAGCATATTGGTTACCATAATGAAAAAGTATAGCTTTCAAACTCCTTTTTGATGAATCGATGAAAAGTCTCTATTCCTCTGATTCATACGTGATTTTGAAGTCTAGATTCTGTTTCACGTTTCTTTAAGTCTAGACCCTAAAACTTTCGCTGAAATTTGTGACTTATCTAGGGGTGATGGAATTTTTCACTATTTCTTTCCCTTAATCAGCAGAAAAGATACTGTTGTTGTTTGTTTATTCATTTAACGTCACTTTTTCCTGCTATGGCTAATCGGACGATGCTACATTGGGAGCTCTAAATTTTGCCTATCCAGGTTTAATTAGGATAGGGATTTTTAACGAGTACCTGACATCGTACAATCTCGGGATCCCCCCCCCCTTAACGTCCCTTCCGAAGGACGACGTAGCTAAGGATTTTTTACTCCCTTTAAAAAATCCCTGGGACACCTGCAGATCTTGGGCTTAGTAGTTTGTTACGCTAGCCACTAAACCACATGTCGCCCAAAAAAAAGATACTGTTAAACCAACTAGTTAAATATGCTAAAAATCGTAGACCTGTGTTATTTATTCTTCTAACATCCCTGGATTGATTCTGTGGGTCTATAGACCCTCCTTGTTTTCACTTGGGTTCACCCAGCCTCTGGTATTTGGGCAATTTTAATTAGAGAAAAAAATTTGACGATTGCTCGTGATCTTGGACAAATCACCTCCTCACCTAACCGTTGGCTTGAAAATAATATATTTCCTAGTATGTGCCAAATCATTAATGGTTTCTAGTGGTATTTTTGTCTATTCTTTTTCTATCTACGTAGTATGGAGATAGGAGAAGGTTCTCGCCATCGTAGGTACCTACTCGCCCAAAATAAATTTGGTTAGTTACACCAATGCTGGTACATCTTGCTAGCACACTTTTTGATATATTTTAATATACATAATTATTTTGGGAGCGTATCGGCGTAAACGTATTGCGAGCGTATTGGCGGAAACGTATCGAGGAGGTCAAGGCTCATTGATGGGCTGTAGAGTCAACTGGAGCTCATTTGGAGCCCTGAGTTGCTGTGCCGAAGATGCCGGGTTCGGTCCTGCTGTGGCAGATAAATTATTTAATCTGTCAACATCCACGGATGAAGACTGCGAAATCTGGAGACTCTCGGGGTTCACTCAGCCTCTATGAAGTGGGTACTCTTAATTGGGGGAAAACTTAGGGATCGATCGTGATCTCGGCCGTCATTATCCCAGAAGCAGTACAAACTCTGCCTGAACCCGGTACACTTTGTGGGTTGTAGAGATACAGGTTTTATTTATAATTATTTATTTATTTGTCTAATATGTATAATGAGGCATCTCTTTCTTTGTAAATTAATTTTTTATTTCTTCATTAATTAAATATTTAGTTCGCTATTATTCAATTTTCATCAGTACTTCGGGATGAATCCCAGAACCTATAGGTTATCCTACAGCCAGAAGAGAACATGAGAAGAAAATAAGGAAAGACCTTGGAGAAGATTGCACCATACTTTGAGACAAGGCCGAAAAAGTCATTTTCAGATATTAATAATTCGCAAATTGTTGGGAAATGTGGGTAATCTTACAATCGTCAATTTCTTATGTATACAGAATATTCGCAGAACTATGAATAGAGATAGGTCTCGACGAATTTGTGGATTTTAGGAACTCTTGAACTGGAAATTGAGATTTTGAGAGCTTTTTTGTATGAAGCTTGGTTCATTTATGATTTCCTAGAACACAGTAATTAAAATATTGGAATCGCAAAAATTTCATTTACATCAGGTTTCAGATCTATCCATTTTGATCATTTCCGAATCAAATTACAGGAAAAGAAGACTAGTAATTTTACTTTAATGGCTCTTTTTTTAATGCGAGAAACTCTTTAAAAAAAAAAAGCATTGATTGCTGTCAAAAAATCTATCGATTGTATTTAGGTTTATAAGCGTAAACCGAAACTTTCTGGACTGTTAATGCTAATATACAACTGGAAAACTTATGGTGTATAAAAAGTGTTTGACAATAATTAGAAATTAGAAATATTTGATTATTGTAATTTAATTACCTAGCAATCCACTTCTTCACGAACCTTTAGGGGCTGTATCCCAGTTATAAATTTGACATTGACTGTACATAGATAGTTTCTTCTATTGTTAGCTGTGGTTTTTTTGAGGACAGGGCATAAAGCCAGATAGTGCGGCGTGTCTGACGGCTTGCTCCATTCACTTTGGGATTTTTTTTATTGCATCTCCTCTTAAACTAATAATTATCATTTGAATTTAACTATTTACGGATAATGGCATTATTAGATTATAATCTAATCTAATATAATATTATTATAGTATAGAGTATTACTTTAATTTCCCTACATATGAAATATATAGTAATAAGGGTAACTATTCCCATGGTGAAAAGTTTTAAATTACATTTTTCAAAAGAGGTTCAGGTTTTAAGATATGAACCCAAATAGTCAGTTTTAAAAAGTGGTCTGAGCACATATGAATTGCTAACTGTAGAAAAGCAACTAATCCATTTTTTTAAATTTTACAAGAGAGATAAAAACTGATTAATACATTATATAAAAAATATTTAAAGTTATGGCATTTTACTTTTAAATTATTTATTTTTGCTATAACATTATTAATACTATTATTGTGGCTATACGGTTGTACAAGAACCCGGGCCTCCTCTGCCACAACCAACCATTCTCCGCTATTCTCCCGCATCCTCGAACACCCAGCAGCTTTAAGTCCTCCGCGACATCGTCCTGCCATCTGACCTGAGGACGTCCTCTACTTCGTTTTCCGTCTTGTTTCCTATAGACTATTGTGTCTATATGAAACCAGAAATCTTAGGTATCCTGTCCCATCCATCTAATTCTGGCTATTTTTATTATTAATGCTTATTAATCCTTCTTCTTCTCTATACCCTATTTTTGACCACTCAACCTCATATTGTTCTTTCCAAGGAGTTAACCATAAGTTATGATTTTTTGGTCAGGGGCCTTGTCTCGCATTGTACATGACTACAAGTCTTAAAATGGTTTTATATATTTGTAGCCATAATATTACAATTAAAAATAATATGCGTACTAAATATTCTTATCCTTTATCAGAAAATTATGGGAGCTTTGACATGGGCATGTTTCCTTTTTTATTTTCTAAGGAATCTTTTTGGTGAATTGCAGTTAAATTTGATAAAACTAATTTATCTGTTGTTTTATTCAACAGATTATTGAAAAACAAATTTATTACACGAGAGGCTTTGTGGTTTTGGCCATTAAGTGATTAGATTCCAAAACACCATTTTTCTTCAGGTCGTCTTTTTTGTGTCATCCATTTTTTTATTATTAATTGACGGTACATTTATTTGGTAGGAGGTTCAAGTGGTTTTGTTGCTTTTCTTAGTCTGGATGTATCGTCTGTTAACCCCGAAATGTTCATACTGCACTGAACGCTATGGGGAACCGCAATTGATATGATGAATGCTATTTTCATGTTTTGGTGGACATTTTTGCCATTAAAATCATTGCTCAAGCAATGAAATCTTGCGTTTTCACTTCCACAACAGATCGTTTACTATAGTTTTTTTATTAGTCTCACAAATAGTTCACAATCTAGCTACCAGGTGATGTAACAGAAATACTACTACAAAAAGGGGTCTTGTCCTGGCCAATTTCTTTATCTGTTGTAAAGAAAATATTGAAGGTATTGTAAAGACTATGATATTGTGCAGACAATTGTACTTATTAAACGATGTGTTCTGTTCCCGCTGAGATTTTTCATGAAAGAAATACAGTTTAAAAAAAAAAAAAAAAAGGTTGTACTGGCATAGAGATCTGGGAGGTTAGTGCAACTTTTATACAATAGTAAGGTATAATAAGAAAGAAGAAAATAGTTAATCTCCTTTCCCATCATGTCTTACTAGTTATTACAAAATGTGCTACAACTATCCTTTATAATATTTCATCAAAAATTTGTATGCATTATTGTCCCCATTATTAGTTAACTGAATTTCTCATTTTTATCACTTATCATTATTTCTTATTATCATTTTCATTTTTATTACCGTATGCCTTAATTTTTATTGCTTGATTTATTATCTTTTATTACAACCTTCCTTGTCACTTTGCTATTACTCTACAATGATTAACATTGCTCTGTATATATATATATATATATATATATATATATATATATATATATATATATACTCACTATGGGGTTCACTCCCCCCCATTTTTATTTTATTTTCCGCCACTCAGATACCTTAATACTTACGTATTTTAATTTTAATATTTACCATGTCTATTAATTTATAACAATTTAGTAATTTCCAATCGTCTGTATTTTGCATATTTAGCCCTGAAGAAGACCTGCAAAGTGGGTCGAAACGTTGGCTATATAATAATCATTTCTCCCTATTTAAGAGGAATTTATTGACCTCCACCCGGGCCATTATCTTCCACAGATTCTGAGAACATATTGTGTGATTGGCACTGACAATATTATGAAATGAATGTTTTTCATTTTCACTTTCATTTTGGCAAACGAATAGATTATATTTTTAGTGGCAATCGGTTGGCAACGTGAGTATTTTTTTATATACATTTATTATCACACCAGTCTGATTACATCATTTTACTGACCTAGTCAACATCCGCAGCTAAACGGATATAAAAATATCTGCTCACCTGAATGGTAGATTTGTAACTAGTTTTTATTGGTGTCATCTTACTATGTCGAGTTGTCCTTCCGTTAACCCTTGTCTTGTGAAGGTCAGGGATAGCCCAATCGTTGTCCATATCAAAAGGTTGATCGGTCTCTCAAGAGACAAAGCTCCAGTGGAAGAAAGGCGCATGTGAAGAAATCCTAACCTTACTAATGTTACTTACAAGGGCGTAAGTGCAAAACTTCTAAAATGGAAGAAGGGCGTATGTGGCCGTCACCTAATTAAATGACCCGTTCTCCTATTTTGGCTCCCCCGAAAAATGTAACATGCGCCCTTCTTCCAAGTAACTATTCATTTATAATTTACCTCATCGAGCACCACAAAAGACTAAACAAAAAGTTGTTCCTAGATCCGTTGCTAGGCAACACCGATAGAACATTAAATAACTAATACATAGTTATTTATGCGCCTAGGGATTGAAGATCATTATTCCCTCAGCTGTAAGTTTGTACCCGAGCGAACGCGAGGGTACAATTTGAGTTTGTTCCCGAGGTTGCATTCGCTCGAGTTTATTCCCGAGCGAATGCGAGCCTTTACTCACGAGGCCAAGTCGAGGCAGTAAAGTATTGCTGGGAATAATGATCAATTTAGTCCCGAGGGACAAAGAAGATTGTATCTCCAGATATATTGATTTAGCTGGCAAAAAATTTGAAACAACATTATTTGCTTCTTGCACAATATGTGGTGGATCCACAACTTACACAACCTGAATACACAATCTGTTTATCAGTTTTGGTGTTTTGAAACAACAGCTGATTTTAATGGCCGTCGTGATAGGTGTACCAACTTAACCCTGAACTTTTTCAGTACAAAACCTACATTATTTAGACGAATTAGGTTGTCATCTTTTTACTTTATTCCCTAGGGAATAAGTTAACTTTTTGACTTAATTTCTAATGCACAGGGAGAAAAGACGTACTTTAGTCCTAATTAATTGAGCCAAAAACACATGTTTTTGTACGAGCTGGAGATAAAAACTTTTGTATATAACGAACAGATGATTTTGTTTTGATAGTTTTGGAGACAATTTAATCAATTTTTTAAAAAATCATCTGGAATGTTCTTGGAATAATTAGATTTTTAAATTGTTCAAAAAATTATAAAAGTTACTCTGAATCATTATAAGACTGATTCTACACTAATAATTTTCTTATCAAAAGTTATTTTTCTTTTTTTTGGGATTTAATTTGTTTTTATTAGATTAATTATTGATATTTACAACTATAATAATATTACAACAAGTAAATCTGCTAATATGAACAATCTGACATGAAAAAGAACACTTGTGGAGAACTACCCATCAATAGCACTCCAATAAAGTTCTATAGTAGTAGGTCTCGGAGCCATCTTCTTTTCAGACGCCTCGGAGGGTTATCAGTATGGCCCGGATTTATATGCAATAAAAATCCTTGAATATGTACGTCTATTATGCATTTATTTTGGGGAAATATGCAGGCAAAACTAAGTAAAAATGCAAAATAAAAAATTTATTACGTACTTTTTAATTTATAATGTTACACGTTTTTTTTTCTAGTTTTTCGATGCTTTTCATCTACTATTTTCAGGCTTTCTGATAAAAGAAAATTCCGATTTTCAAGTCTTTTTATTGTTTCAAATAAAAAAAACAAATTTGTCGAAATGGAATAGAAAAATAATTTTATTCAGGGACCAGGTCCCTTTAGAATAACAGAGATGAACATATTTAAGTAAATATAACATAGATTTTGTTTTAAAGTTGTTTTTTCCATTAATTTTTTGCTCTTGATATTGCCGACGCTGTATTATCTAATTTGGAAAGAACGTCTTTGATCTTATCAAAATGTTGATAGTACTCTAGTAGTGGGATGCATCTAGCCAGGTCCCCATCTTGTCATTATTAGTTCCGGTGGTAAATTTAATTCTGGGTGATTTTCTTTCAATACTTTTACCCGACTTGGCGCTTTCAGAAATTTTTTTTGGACATTCGAAATCGACAATTCTACATCTTCAAATTCATTTCTGACAGTTTCCGAAATCCTATGAAATGCATGGGTAAGGCAAGTCACGTGAATCATTTTAGGGTAGCATATTTTCAATGACTTTGCAGCCTTAACAACATACGGAGCAGCGTCAGTTGTGAATTAAAACTCATTCGTGTAGAGTTCCATTTGGCCAGAGGAAAGCCATGAAATCATTAAAAAATCTAGCTATGGTTTCGTGGTTACATTTGTTCAACAACTCCATGTTTAGAAGAAAGGGTTTTGATAAGTCTTCTGACAGCTTTCCGACAATAATATTGGCCACGTACCTTCCCAGAGAATCAGTCGTCTCATCAATGGACACCCAAATTGGTAAGACTTTTATGTGGTAGCGTATTTTATTCATGGTCTCCTGGTAAATATCAGGGATATTTTTTCGAATAGTGCTTACATCTGGCATTTTGAGGCCGGTATACTTTTCAAAAAACTCTTTTAATTCAGAATTAATGACCTTATAAATTGGAATATCTGCACTTATAAAAGCACGAGTCAAATCAGTGAAAAATTGTGACTTACTCGAAGTCGAAGTTGATGTAAGTGATGTAGAAATAAATGTCTAGATGAATTGTTTTTTCTTTGTAGGTTTTCTTTATGTTTCGTTGTTTCGATAAGCTGCGTTACTTCAACATCATCTTCATCTTCGGGATGTCGAAACCACTCTATCACAACTGTTACAAAATAAAACGCCCGAATCACTGCAAAAAGCTTCGTCAGGGAATTCCCATGAATATTTGGTTATAAGTTCACTAGCTTTAGCCTTAACCTTCGGCATTTTAACGGTGAAATATTTCGAACCTAACCAAAACAATTTTTAGTTATAGAAGAGCAGCAGAACCAAGAGTGGAAATGGATTCTAATAATTTTAACATAGGAAGGGGAATGGCCAATCTTCCTAGAAAAAAAAATCTTATACATGGAGGGTTTGAATTATTAATTGATTCCTGCTATCGCATTGGATGTTTATATTGATTCATCGTTTTTAAAAATTACCTAAATACTTCTGACAACACATAAAACCTAAAATAGAACAAAATGCATTAAAAATTTGCAAAAACGATTAAATATGCAAAAATATTCATTTTCCTTCAAATATGCAAAATAAAAGTTACCCAAATCAAATACTTTTGGCCCAAAACTCGTTTTAAAAACTTCAAACGTGATGTACAAAGCATAAAAACAAATATGCAAATGCATAAAAATCTGGGCCTTAGTTATCAAGAATAGTATGGGAAGCAAGTTGAGAGACTAGCGGATTAAAGTGTGTATGGAGCTTGTCATGAAAGGATAGGTATCTGGTTTGGGCCAAATCAGCCATATGGAATATTAAGATCATGATGGATGAGTTGATTTGTGATATAATAAGGAGCGTTGAGGATTTTACGAAGGATTTTGGATTGTAAGAATTAGATACGAGATGAATTGGATGGTTTAGGAGAGCCCTAAAGCTCAACTCCGTATGTCCAAATAGGTCTAATAACTGTCATGTAAATGAGACTTTTGTAATTAATTGGGAGCTTAGAGCGTTTGTCCAGTAAATGTTGAAGTAGGCGAAAACGTCGAGCAGTTTCTTGTCTTTTCAGTCTTGTATGAGGATTCGAAGTGAGACGGGCTTTAACTAACTTTTGGATTATCACGGAATGCTAAAACCGAAGTAATATGGCTTCCTCAGCTGGCCAAAGTAATGGTCTGAGGGAAAATGAAAATTCATGTATATGTGAGAAATGTGAGTAACTACCCTGAGATCGCAACAACTGATGTACAGGACCTATTATTTGCATTGTAACAATTTATATAATAATAACAAGAATAAGTATTTATCGACTGAAAATACCAATTGGAAAGAAAATTGTGGAAACAGCTTCAGGAGATGCTTCTGCACGTGAATCTTTTCTCTGGGATATGCAGGTCAATATGCCTCCATAAGCAGGTCAAGTCCCTGGGAACTCCGATTTCGGTTCACTTTGCCTGTTCTATCATCCTTCTCGGGATATTTCAATTATATTTCATACATCATACATATATCAGCCTCAACATTTAACAGCTCATAGTCAGACAGACAGGTGTTTGAAAATCGATTCTTGGCCTCGGAGTACTCGGAAACCGACAGATCGATTGTGATTATAATTCGTATACTCTATAAGTAAAGGGACAAGAAAAAATAAAATACAAATAATGATAAATAGGCCTTCAAAGGCTTACTTGGCCTATACAAAGTGGGTACCCGTAATTGGAAGAAAACCTGGCATGAACAATGACAGATCTCTTCCCTGCAATACAGTACAGTCTCTATCACGTACTGAACCCAAAGCCCTTTATGGGTTGCAGTGGTATTGCTAACCCTCTTGTGACTAACCTCGAATTTTGGTTAGAACTCGTTTAACTTCACGAGTAACTCGATTAATTTTTTTTTTTATTTATATCCTTCTTACAAGGTCGTTTACTTGAACAACTTTACCGCGAAAAAATAATATTCTTTAATTAGGATGGTCAGCCATCAAACAGTAAGAATATTTATAATATCATATCATATTACATAAATTATATTATTATATTTAAAAAAAAAAAGGCTTTATTGTGCATTACAAAATTAGAAACACAATTTCACATTCTACCACTATCGATTTTGTACTCACCTCTAATATTCTAAATTACTAGCTGTAAAAAATTATAATTTTGAACTCTAACATAATTTTTTCTCCTACCACAACTACTAGTAAGTTTTAGTTGGACCTACGTTACATTACTTGTTTGCAATAAACTGTTCATTTAATTGTACAATAGTAGGTACTTAATGTTAAGTACTTAAAGTTAAGGAACCCCAAAATACTATTCTGAAGAAACTAGAATATTATTCTAGAAATTGAAGTTCAGCACAGTACTTATTTTGTATCCCCATTGTGAGGATATTAAGAAAACAGAGATCGGTTTGAGATGCTGATTTTTTGGCTTAAAATAAAAAATGAAATATATATATATATATATATATATATATATTTTTTTTTTAATTATAGGTTTGTTTTATAAATGATAAAAAATATATAGTACATATGAAAATTGTTTTTATCATATTTCACTACATTCTCTGAATTTAAGTAACAGTCCATAAGTTAGTGTCCTATTTTATTGTACTTACAAATAAAGATGAAACTAATTTTCATTGTATTTTGGGCAGTATTTTCTCAGTAATTTCTCTGTAATGTTATAATATCAACTTAAACGATAGGTTATTTTTGCTACCCTCCCCCCATGCTTAATGGTAAAGAGTATAACACGAAGTGCAAGGTAAGTTTAATGACTGCGATCGCTAAAAATTGTGAATTCTAATTTTCAAAGGACATACAAGTTTTAGTATCTCTGAAACAAAAATATCTCGTTCAACGGTAAATGGGATATTTGTGTGTCTCAGAAGCTCAAAAAATGAATTTACGTATTTTCGTGGAAGGTAAAGTCCTTGGGAAGCGACAGCAGCTTAAAAGCTAATGCCAGATGATATTGTAGTTTAGTAAAGTTTATTGCAACACGGATTTTGACTACAAATAGTCAGGCGCATGCGAGGCAAAACCTCTTTTAACATGTAATTATCAAATTTCACACGCTCCTAGCAGTTTGATAATAGCGTTAATGGCCCTATACATGAAACGAGTACAGAAAGCATATGACAATGAATTGTTTTAAATGAATGCATAAAGTTTATAAACTCAGACATGAGCTCATTGCTCAGGTCGATGGATGGATGAAAACAACCTCCATATTGCTATACATCTTTTTAAAACCGTATGTGACCTATGTTTTGATTAAAACTTCTCTTAAATTATTTTGAATTGAATTGACATTTCGCTAGACACATAGCTAGCTTCCTCAGGGCTTAATCTGTGAATGAAAATGTCCTTCTATATTTTGGTATTTATAGATTTTCGGGTCCTGGGGCGGAGCCTATTCTTCCAGTGATCTAATTGGCGAGACTTTTACTAGGTGATCTCTGATTGGGTTGGTCTTGACTGGCTGGTTTCTGATTGTTTCATCTTTTCTTTCAGGTTTTTGTTTTTCTTTGCCACTGGTATTTTTGGAAACCATAACTCCCTTAATCTTTATTCATCTTCTCTCTTGAAGTTTTTGGGGAGCTTTACAACTTCGATTGCTTCTAATATCTTTTTTCAGTTGTGTTATGTTTAGATTGTCTGTTTATAAATGGGCATTAATTATTATAATATTACTCTAATAATGTTCCTATTATTATTATAATATGGCAAACCAAAAATATGTTCTTATTACATTTATTTAAAAATACAAAGGTTGTGTTGGGTATACAAATCAAACAAAACAAAAAAAGTTATACAACTTTATTTATTTAGTCAAATTTCCAATTAAATTAAAAATATTAATAAATGTATTATCTGAATAATATAACATTGTACTGACTATTGAAGAAATTTCTCCCAGGTAGATTGTTCTGAAGACGGTTTTATCCCAGACGGTTCCATTAGCTCAGACGACTCGGAGTGTTATTGGAAATCGATTGAGAAGGAAGTATTTGACACAAATGAAGATTTTTAATGGAAGATTTTTATTGTCTAGGTTCGCCAGAGATAATTGTGTCAGAGTATAATAAGGAGAATAAAATATTGAATTCATGGTAAAAATGTTAAAAAATTAAAAATACAAAAACGTTTACGTTAATCATCATAGATGGGAAGGAAATAGAGGAATGAAAGAATGGAGAAGCACCGGCGCCGAATGAGGGAGTTCTGCGCGAACATCGAAAGAAATATAAAAAATACAGCTGCAATGGCGTTGTCTTTAGTATGCCGATGTAGGGGAAAATAAAATAAAAATGATGTTAACTAAAACATTAAGATGGGAGCAGGGTAGCTCAGCGTGTGAAGTGATGAATTGCTGTGTTGAAAATCTCCATTTGGTGTTCGGATGTGACAGATAAATTATTCAATCTGTTCACAGCCATAAATGGAACCAACAGCATCGTCTGAATTTACCGAGGCTCACCCAGCCTCTATAAAATGGTGATTTCCTTAGATCAAACCTCGGCGGTTGGTCGTGAATTCGGACAAACCACTTACCTACACTACCAAATTAAACACATACTGGAGGACTGCCCCCTGGGATAGTTATTTTCAGGAAGCTCAATTACAAAAATACCTCCCAAATATTCTTGGCGATAATAATAAAAATATAGACACAGTCAAAAATGGTCAAAAATATAAAAAAAAATTATATAGATTGAAGGATGGACACTGAAGACCCTGATGTTGAGTGTTCATAAGCAATTCTACCTAACCTAACCTACACTACCATTTTCGAAGAAACAAGGCAAACTCTACCATATACTGTACCCTAGATCTTTCATGGGTTGTATTGGTACAATGTAATTTTGTTTTTTTATTAAAACTTCCTTTTTCTTTATCTTGCGTAACAGTCCAATATGAACCTTAGCCTCACAATCGATCTCCAGCCGTCCCGATCCATCCCATCGTCCACGTGGTCCCTACAAGTTTGTAGAGATTTGTTCTACATCCCTCTTCCAGCCTCACTTATTTCATTATCTTCCTTATCATATGTCTCTCTGGCAACTTTTTAATATTGCCAGGTCTACAACTTAGCGAATCTCTCTATATTCTCATGCCCTATGAGGCAATTAAGTTCCTTACTCTTCCTGATTCGCCACGTGCTTTGAGACTACACTGGGCCGAAAATACGACTTAATATTTTCCCCTCTTAAGGCTAACTGGCCAGAGTCTTACAGCGTCCAGGCTTCTTTATAGCACACCACTGGTCTTATTAGAGACTTGTAAATTTTTATTTGCGTTTGTTTAATCAGAAGGCTCGAATTTAGAAACTTTTGAAGGCAGTAGTACGCTTTATGTCCTGATATTATGCTACTTCTGATCTTTATTAAATAGTATTTATTTTAAAACCAATTGTTTTAAAGCAATTGATTATGAATTAGTCGTTCATTTATAACCAAGTTACACAAACCTAATACGAAGGAATAAATAATTAATTTGACCTAATTAAACTTCCCGTGAACTAGAAAAGACGAATGGTTACCAATTTAACCTGAGCAACCACTTTCACTAAATTATCATAGATGGTAAACTGGTGAAGGGCCTAAACAGCACCAAAGGAATTCTTGGATGGTTGTTGAAAGACTAAGCATTATTATTCGGAAAAAAGGAGGAAAATTATATAATTTTTGCGGCGATGAGTTTTTGATATCTGGTTAAGTTCTGCCTTGAAAGAATTAATGGTATCAACCAAAATGATATTTTTTAAAAGAAGAACATAAGTTTCTGACAAAGAAGTTTTTAATTTTCCCTTTTTCCTATTGAATTCTGCTGGAACTGGACGCAAAAAAAAACAAAAAACAATAATGGTTCATTATATCTTCAATGTGCGAGTAATTACAGTAGCATCAAGTATTAGTTATATTAGCATTAAATATCAGTTGCATTAGCATTAAATACCAATTCGTTTTTATATCAAAAGAGATGCTGCTTTGCATATTTTAACTTCCAATCAATACGCTTCATAAAGAGATCTGATCCTTCGATGGATTAGGAGCATCGATACTGCCTTGCATACGCCATATTTTCTAGTTTAAAAAAAAAAATATGAGAGTAAACCAAATAAAGTTTTTTTTCTATGGAATTATGATGTTATTTTATGTCAAGAAAGAAACTATTGTAAGTAGATGTTTCATTTCACCTAACGATATTTTTAAATTATTAGCTAAAACAAATTTCTGATGACATAAAAATGAAAACGTTTTTCCTATAAAAAAAATAAATATGCATTTTACCCTTTTTACCAACCCAGCAAAAAATGAGCAAAAACTCAAAAAGAGACACGGATTATAAATAGGATACAATGTGAAAAATCCGCAAAAACAATATTGTTTTTAAGTCTCTAAAATATGTACAGATAGGGTTCATAACATAATATAAAATTTATATATCAGCCATCTGTGAAATATCGGAGATCTTTCGATACTTTGAGAATATCGAATGAGTACCATATTCTTCTAGTATCGAAAGAATGTCCTTTCCTATGCATGTATATGTTTTTTTTCTTTTAATTACTTTCTCTGATATGTACAGATAGGGTTCATAACATAATATAAAATTTATATATCAGCCATCTGTGAAATATCGGAGATCTTTCGATACTTTGAGAATATCGAATGAGTACCATATTCTTCTAGTATCGAAAGAATGTCCTTTCCTATGCATGTATATGTTTTTTTCTTTTAATTACTTTCCCTGATATGTACAGATGGGGTTCATAACATAATAAAAAATTTATATATCAGCCATCTGTGAAATATCGGAAAGATCTTTTGATACTTTGAGAATATCGAATGAGAACCATATTATTCTAATAAAAAATAAAAAATAAATGGTCTTTTACTGTTTGATTGATTATCCAATGTGTGACGTTTTCCTGGCAATGGAATGTTTGTAGCCATTTGACGAACCGTGCTTTTAAGCGACTAAAAATCTTCCGATACCGAGTGATATCGATACTTTTCTTTCGATATTTTCTCGGTATCGATACTTTGTTCCGATATATCGCAAACGCCTGGTATCGATATTTTTGGGTATCGGTAGAACCCTAAGCAGACTCATCGAGTAGAGACCGCACCTCGCTTCAAGACGCTCCACAAACAACCCAGCTCAACAAAGGCGAAACATTCATTTGTTGCTTTTTTCTCTTAGGACTTTGTTTTGGGGAATTTCCCCCATTTCATCCTGTTTAATATTTCCCTCTTTTCTTTTGTATCGTACTGCCAAATTGAAAAATCAGAGTTTTTTTTCTAAAATGAAAATAATAAAAATATTTAAACGATGGGTCTGTTCAAATGTTTTCAACTTATCATGGAGGAGCTAAAGAAACCTAATTTCCTAAATGTAAATAGATTAATATAGGATCATCAATGATATAGGTTTTGAAATTCAGAAATCTTACGGTTAGTGTAGTTATATACAGTAATCTACGAATTCCTACAATCATTAAATCAACTAAAACTAACACTTGTTTGCATTTCTTCTATACACTGATGGCCGTTGTATAAGTTACATAAAGTAACCACTATTGGTTTATTTCATTATTACCTTATTGGATCTGCAGACCCTCCTGGGGCTCACCCAGCCTCTATAAAGTGGATGCTCATAATTAGGGGAAAGCCTGGGACTTAAACGTGGTCTCGGACAAATCACCTGCCTGTGCAAACGTGAAACAGACTCACTGTACTGAACCCCAGATCCTTCAGTACAATTTTTTTTTATTTCATTGTTAGGTATAATATTGGTCTCGTGTTTTAAAAAAAAATTAAAGTGTTTCTATGCAATGCCGTAACTGTTTTACTTGTAGAGCCAAAAATACTTTGTATTATTATAAATTGTAATTTTAAATACAACTACTAATAATACTAGTACAGTAGAACCTCGATTATCCGTCAGGGTATGGGGCCAAGATGGTGACGGATTTGGGGAATAGACGGATATGGGAGTGAGTGATATGTCTCATATATACACATAAATTGAACAATATATTTCAAACATTCGACATTATATATGTACTCGTAACTTATTTACGTACTAATAAGGTATACATATGTAGTAAAAATGTTTTTAAAAATAACAATAATTACGTACATCGATGGCTAAAAGCACAATCATTGTATGTCCAATTTTTCCCTCTTGAGAAATTAATATCAATTTAAAGGTGGAGTTTAGCTCTTTCCTCGTGCACAAACGTGGTATGCCCCTTCTTAATAATCATTAAATGATTATACAGAAGGGACATACTCTAGGGGTCCCCTGCACGTTTTATATCATTAACCGTCGCGATAGTTAATGACGACATGTCGTCCGAGGAATTTCATAGATTTTTGCTAAGATTGAAGCACTTTCACCTTTTCGTTTACTTCAATTCGGTTCGTCAATTTCAAACTTAGTAGCGAGATCTAAACTCTTCCTTTGTCTTTTTTGCAGATATTATTGTATGCAGGTACTTTTAAGAAAACAAGTAACCGACAAGACTGAAGGTAGTTCAACTGCGGAAGCTACATTAGCTAGAGATGAGAAGATAATTAATTTCTGAGAAATGTGTGCGAGGATGCCTAGGTTTTGAGTAAACAACAGATTCTAGAAACGAAGTTGTCAACACACAACGAATGATACTTAGCCGGAGTCTATGACTTCAGCAACCAAACAATATAAATATACATCCTTTTTTTCTCAACTGAGGTGACGGTTAGCAGAGAGTGACGGTAAATAGAGTGACGGATAATAGAGGTTTCACTGTAATACTAAATAAAATACATAAAATGTAAATCCATGCATCGCCGAATATTTTAATTTTAAACTTTTATTAATCACCAGTTTGGATTCCGAGCATCACACTCCACCATTCAGCAATGTCATCGTGTGGTGGATGTGGTCTCCTCTGCATTAGAACGTGGATCATATTGTTCGGGCGTCTTTCTTGACGTGGAACAGGCTTTTGACCGAGTCTGGCATACGGGCTTGCTCTACAATCTCCGTAAATTCCTACCCCCTACATACTTTCTCATCCTTCAATCCTATCTCACAAATAGAACTTTCAAAGTAAACCATAATAATTTCTATTCATCCCTCTTTTCCCAATCTGCTGGTGTTCCTCAAGGTAGTATCCTTGGCCCAATCCTTTATACAATTTATACAGCTGACATCCCAACTCATCCTAATACTATCCTTACCACGTATGCTGATGATACATGTGTATTATCAGTCAACACCAATCCAGTTATTGCATCCCAAAGCCTCCAATCCCATATCACTGATCTTGAAGAATGGTTTCAAAACTGGAGAATTAAAATAAATTCGCAAAAATCACATCAAATCACTTTTACCTTACGTCGTAAACCAATGACTTCCTGCCCTACAGTATCCTTTAATAATATCCCAGTGGTGCCTGTAGAACAGATCCGATACTTAGGGTTGCACCTCGACAAACGATTAACCTGGAATCCTCATACAAGACTGAAAAGACAAGAAACCGCTCGACGTTTCAGGCTACTTCAATACTCACTAGACAAACGCTCTAAGCTCCCAATTAACTACAAAAGACTCATCTACATGACCATCATACGACCTATTTGGACTTAAGGAGTAGAGCTATGGGGCTCCACTAAGCCATCGAATTCCTCTCGTATCCAATCCCTACAATCCAAAATCCTTCGTAAAATCCTCAATGCTCCTTATTTTGTTAAGAATAAAGTCATCCATAACGACCTTAATGTCCCTTTTGTTGCTGATTTGGCCCGAACCCGGTATCTATCCTTTCATAGCAAACTTCATTCCCACTCAAACCCTCTAGTTTCAAACCTAGCTTCCTCTTCAATTCCCGATAATCCTCCGAGGCGTCTGAAAAGAAGATGGCCCCGTGACCTTCTTATTTGAACTTTGATTTGAGTACTACCAGTGGGTAGTTTCTCTACTTGTCATTCTCATGTCATTATGTAACACGCATTCTATTTACTTGTTGTATAATTGTAATACAGTTGTAAATATCAATAAATAAATTAAAAAAAAAAAAAAAAACTTTTATTAGAATAAATTTATAACTGGCGGGAAAAGCCTAAGAAAAATGTATTTCAATATTTACACAGGAGCCTTTATTTTTCGTTCGTTCCCTTTTCTTTTCGGAGAACCTCAATGCCTTGTTAAGCCCAAGCTCAAAAGGTCAAGTTCATATTGGATTTGATAATAATTTTCTTTATTAATAGTAGTCCTGAGTGTCCAATCAACGGTGGAGTAATGAGAAACAAAAGAGAAAAAAGAAAAATCTTATCGTTATTGTCTCGTATGAAGGTTCCAATTTATTTATTTATATCTAGTAGGGGGATTTACGATGAATAAAGGCGATTTATTTGTTGTTTTTTTAATTGTTTAATGTGTATAATGTGTCACTGTATTGTAAGAAATCCAAAAATTGGGCAATACTTTTTTGATAATTATCAAAAAAGTATTGCCCACAAATAAGTCTGTAAATGTTGCCTGTTATAGCAGGCAACATTTACAGACTTATTTTATTTGAAGTGTGAAATTAAAAACTTCCTAAAATATTTTTAGAACATATTGCATAGTGTGAATATTCCAGACAACAAAGGCAAAATAATCGATTATAAGGGGAAAACTCTACAATTTTAAAACATTTGTCAAAATGACTTTTGAAATGATATATGTATATTTTTAATGCATATCTGGTATGTCAAATATAGGTAACGTTTCCCATACAATGCTCCTGTCTGTAACTTATTCTCTAATATTACAAAAACCCATTTAATAATTATTAATATACAATAAAAAATCTTTCAATTATAAAATTTGTTTAAAAAATAATTAGTCATACATTACAACACATATAGTCAACTAAATTAAATCCATAAATAAAAAATTCGATTATTTTACTCATCTGTACCAGAACTGATTTAATAATCACGAAGTCACTCTTTGCAATTATCTATTGAGATTAAATCTTTTTTTTATCTTATCTCTCACAAAATCAATTGATGTAATTCATAAGTACAAATATTAATAATTATGAGGATACAAATAATTTTAAAAACTGTGATACTGGAAATCTTGAGGAATATTGGATACAGTGCGTAGTAGATACTGTGTTAAGGGTCACTTGTGGAGCAGTGGATAGCATAACAGGATAACAGCCTACTATTCCCAAAATGGCGAGTTCGCACCTCGATAGGTGGCCTTAGTATTTTTAAAAAATTTAGTGAAAAATGTGCGGTACTCGTTATCCCAATTATTTATGAATAGGCAACATTTAGGACTCCCATCGTCGGATGAAACCATAGAAAAAAAGAGTGAGGTAAAATGAACAAACGAAACAAAATTTTACTGCTAAAGTAGGGTTTATCAACTTTAATTTTGTTTCTAATGTTCTCATCACTTATAGCAAAGGTCTCTCGATGCGAAAAAAAAAATCTTAAAAATCCTCAGGAATCCTTCACTCGCGATCATCGACGGAGACTTTAACCATGTTGTATAAGACATTCCTGTCAATAACAGAATCTCCTATTACATTACCTTTTGTCCTAAATTTCTTTTGTTATCTGGAATAACAACAATAATGCCTTTTTCGCTCACAATGATGACTTAATTTGCAATAATTAGTAAACATTATCGGAATATTGAATACAATTGTTTACGCCAATCAATTTTTGGCCATGAATGTGATGACTCTCCTTTGTTTTTCTGTTCGCATTAATTTAATCAAGGCGAATATCCCAGGGGTATCATGGTTTTCCTGGTGGGCTTCATCTTCTGTCGGATATTTCCGCATTTAAATACAAATAGTTTCTTTAAATTCAGTATTTATCCTTCATGATTCTTTCATTATTATAATTTGTTTCTCTAATTTTACTCTTATTAAAAAAAATACATATCTGAATAAAAAACACAATAACTCTGTCTTTCCATTTACTATTGTCACAAAATACAAACTTTTCATATGATGGGATTTATTGGGTCGTTTATAATATTTAAACACCATTTTTAAAGTATAAAGAACTAACAAAAAAAAAACAACCTGTACCACTATAATCCGTTAACGGGTCTGGGGTACAGTAAATGGTAGAGACTATACTGTTTATGGACATCGGTTGTACAGGGAGATGATTTGTCCTAGATCACGCTCAACCGCCAGATTATTCCTCCTTATTTTGGTTACCCACTTTATAGAGCCGCAGGAGGGTCCTAGACCCTACACAATACATTTTCGGGTGCGAACACACTAAATAAAGGTCTTGCCTGTTGCAGGATTGGAACCATGATTTTCGGAATGCCAACTCAGTGCTCACCACAGAGCCACTCCGCTCCCTTCGGATAATCAATGCTCTTCTGTATATAGAAAAAAACAAAATTATGGGCCTTATTAATTGCAGTCTAGGGAATGAATTATGGCTTTAACACAATAATTGTTCGTATCGTTGACATATGTCCACAGGTCTCGATTTCTCTTTATGTAGCAACGACGCAAGTTTCCTTTGTCTCTCCATGCACGACATAAGGAGACAAAACCGATCCGCTTGTTTTTCTTATAAGATGTTCGATTGCACATTACAACGTAAAATTTGTAAAAGATTAATATACAAAAGCCACCACTGAAACGATTAATCAATAAAACTATTTACTCTTGAAATCATTCTCTATTATATTTAGCCCTTTCATACCCAAAGTGTCAAAATAAAATTTAAAAAATATCTGCTGTTAATTTTTCTGTTAAAATGGCCTAAATAACCATAAAAAAATGTTTTCATTTTTTTTTTCTTAAATCCAATAATCCGTCTAAACCGGGGTTAGAAAGCCTAGCTTGCCTGTGCTGCGATCTGTGACATATTAAGCTACGCCCACACTACTGGACCATTGCTCAGACCTGGTCTAGCTGCTCTAGCTAGGCGGTTGCGGAGCCGTTGCTGAGTCCGGCTCTGAGACCAAAATCGCTGGTCTAAGATCTCCCGATACGAATGGGAGACCTTAGACCAGCGGGACGAGACACGGCCAAACCTGAGCAGTATTCAACATTATTATTGTCATTATAAATTGCGATTATACATTTTACTAATAATTATAGATCCTATCTATCATGTGTAAACTTAAAATTATAATAATAATTCAATTATGTTAATTAAAATTTAATTAAAATGACCGGTCTTAATTTATTTAACATTACGATAGACGCGCGTATCTGTCAGATATGCAGTGGAAAAGTTCATTTGACTTCCTATGATCCTTGTCGGTTTTAATATTTTCCTCTTCTCACGACCCAACCAAACCACAGTCTTGGCCGAAAATCCCTACAATAACTAGTTAGGTTAAAGTGTAGAGTATCGTAATTCAAGTAGTTTTTTATACCTCATTTTTAAGTATGCAATGTAAAATTTTTAATTCATTGGTAATTTTTGCAAACAAATTAATTGAATTTTAACTTGATCCAAACTATTACAGACCATTCTATCACTATTAGTTTTTTTGTTTTGTTTTTTCAAATAAGCGCCACCTTAAATCATTGCATCAGTCTTTTAATTTTCTATTTCTTGCAAATTTGTATTTTATTTCAGTGTGCTATCTTATTTTCTATAATTATGGCCGACAAATATATTTTTAATTTGAATAATGTTTTAGACGTGAAAGCTGTGCTAAATGCAATTATATGTGATAAAGAGGATGAAATGACAGACAATTATCAGACAGACATGACAGTTATCAGAACTATTTGGACGTACGGAGTTGAGATATCGCGACTTTCCTGGAAATAAATTGTTAAGTATAATTTGATGTAGCTTGTCGTTTTTAAAATGTAAATTTTTATTTTTTCTTGACCGAAAATTCCTACAATAAATAGTTAGGTTAAAAAAAAGGTTTTGTATCTCAGGAATACGCGCGTCCATTCAAGTCATTTTTAAAAATAATTTATTTTTAATTATTTACTATAAAATTGGCAATTCATTGGTAATTTAAAATAGCATATAAATTGAATTTTCACTTTATTTACCTCATACAAGACTGGAAAGACAAGAAACTGCTCGACATCTTCGCCTACTTCAACGTTTACTGGACAAAAGTTCAAAGCTCCCATTTCATGACAAGTTCAAAAGACTCATTTACATGACAGTTATCAGACCTATTTGGACATACGAAGTTGAGCTTTGTGGCTCTACTAAACCATCCAATTCATCTCGTATCCAATCGTTACAATCCAAAATCCTTCATAAAATCCTCAATGCTCCTTATTATGTCACAAACAAACTCATCCATCATGATCTTAATATCCCATATGTGACTGATTTGGCCTAAACTTTTTATTTTCTTCCCCTTCCTGCCATTGCTGGCATACAGGGTTCAGCAGTGGTGGGTTAATACGTTGGGTTTACGCACATCCACCACTGCCAATAAACAACTTTTTATTTATTAAACAAAAATCTTTTAAACATAACTTTGGGGAGTTTTGTATAATTATTGGGGACAATTTTATAAAGATTAAAAATATGTGGTGCTGCCCGGTGCACGGATGTGCACCTTACTGATGGGGCAGCACCTTTTAAGCCTCTTGGCCGGTCTCCATCCGTCCAGGTGCCGTCCAGCCCTCCTGGTCCGCCGCATCCGTCCGGTCAGCATCCGGCCAGTCTGCATCCGTCCGGTCCTCCTGGGTTGGCTCATCGTCTGGTGGCTCGACAGGTGGCCGGATCCTGCTAACGGTGAAGTTTGCAGGCCCGACCACCTCCTTCCATCTGTACACAAATTCCCTGAAATAAGGGTAATTGTGCTCCTCCATGAGACGGGGGAAGTCTTCTTCGGTGAGGGCGAAGATCCCGGTCTTTCTCGACAACCTGGCACGGTGTCTTTCCATCGCGGTGCAGGAGAGCACCACGTGCTCTGCCGTCTCAGGGACTCCACAGGTGGGGCACCGGGGGTCGATTTCTCTACTATGCTCATTGACTTTTCCCCGGAACACACCGTGTCCCGTCAGCATCAGCGAGACCCAGTTGTCCGGGAGGATCCATGTTGCTTGTCACCTACCCCACTCCCTCACTTTCTTCTTCCACATGTTCAGGGTCTCGCCGATCCTCTGACGGAGTCCCTCCGGGAGCGTCACTAGCCCATGCCTCTTCGCCTCATACTTCAGGACGAGGTCCAGGGGTATCGCTCCGACAAGCACCTGCACCGCCTCATGCGACACCGTTCTGTAAGTCTTCGCGACTCGCAGCAGAGCCAATCTCTGAATCGTCGCCAGTGTCCTCTTCTGCAGCTGCGTGAGGTTGCTGTTCCACGCAGGGGATGCATACCTCAGGATACCCAGGACCACGCCTTTATAAATGGCCATCGTTGCCGGGTACCTGAGGCCCCAAAAAGCACCCCCTATCCTTCCCAATCCGTCGAGTGACAGGGTCACCCTATCCTTCAAGTATCCCAGGTGAGGAGTGGCGTCGAAGTTTCTCCTAAACTTCACGCCTAGATACGTCACCTCCTCACCCAGCCTAACCCTTTCTCCTTGGATATCCAAAATGATAGGGTGAGCTCTATCAGTGGAGCCCCGGAGGAATATGACCGGGGTCTTGGCTGTGGCCATACTCAGCTTCCTCCTCACGCACCATTCTGCTACGAGACTGGCGCACCTCTCCGCTTGCGTCTTCAGTCTGGCTCTGCTGTTCTCGGCTTCAATGACTGCCAGGTCGTCGACGTAGGCCGTAGGACGTAGGACGTACGCCGAACCCTTCGTCTTCTAGCTCCCCCAGCAACTGGTCGAACACAAGCTTCCACAGGGCCGGCCCAAGGACCGACCCTTGTGGGCATCCTCTCTCGATCTTCCTCTCGACCTCGTAGTAGCTACCTCTAGCCCTGACACTCCTGTCACTGAGGTAGCCACTCACGAGGGAGTACAAGTTGCTGGGGGTTTCGAACTCCTGCAGCCACTGGAAAATACTAAACAAAAAGTAGTTCCCGATCCGTTGTTAGACAACGTCGAAAAAATATTGCATCTTCATATATAATTATAATATATATTAACACTTTCATGCCTAATGTAGCCGTTTGGCTAAAACATCTGTTATGCACTCCTGTTAGCGTTTTAATGCTCTGTGTAGCCAGTATTCTACATGAATAGTTCCTTAAAGCTACGTCTACACTATGAGACATTTGCTAGCCAATAGACAAGACAATATAGGTTATACTTCAGAATAACACATAGGCTATAGCAAGCGCGGATTTAGGTAAAAGAAGGAAAAAAGGAAATGGTTAGGTAAAAAAAAGTGTACTTGAGAAATACGCGCATCCATTCGTCATTTTTTTAAATATTTTATTTTTCATTATTAAATACAAAAATATAATTGGTAATTTAAACTGGCATATAAATTGAACTTGCACTTTATTTAAACCATTTCTGAAATTAGATTTTTAGATGACAGATAAGCGCGACCTTTAATCATTGCATCAGTTTTTACTTTTCTATCTCTTGCATATATTTATTTTATTTCAGTGTGCTGTCTTATTTTATGTCATTATAGCCGAAAAAAAGTTTTTTTAATGTGAATAATGGTTTGGACGTGAAATCTGTGCTAAATGCAATTATGCTTGATACGGATTATGAGATTGTTCAAAATAAAGCGGCATTCCTAGAAACAATTTTTAAGTATAATTTTATAGTTCTAGTCATTTTTAAAATGTAATTTTGTGTGGACGTAGCTTTAGTCCGTCTCAGCAACGGACTAAGCAACCGTCTCAGCAATGATCTAGGTGAAGCCGGATTAGTCTCGTCTAGCATCCACACTATTATTTGAGTTTCTAGACCAATCTTAGTCGATACATCATGAAGAGAATTGCTTGGTGCGGAATGAGTACTTGCTTTATGCTTATTAAAAATGAAAGAACGCGAAAAAGGAAGTAGTGAAAATCAAAAACAACCTATTTTAAATCTTGTGTATTCATGAAGAATTAGTGCAGTTTACTCGTGTTTCTCAAAAAAAAAAAATTAAAAAAATTACAATAAAAGTTGATTTTAAAGTAAACATGTTGAACGGTTTTTTTTATATAAAGCTTCTCAAGGAACTCAGAAAAAATACAGAATAACATTTTAAAAATGGCAAGATACATAAAATTATGCTTAAAAATTATTTCTAGGAATCCTGGTTTATTTGTAACAATATCATAATATCATATAGGGCATACCGAAACGACGTGCGTCATCAGAAGGTATCCTGGGACGAGTTCATCGTCAAGAAGTCGGAGAAGAATCCCTGGGGTATCCCGTACAGGGTGGCACAGGGCAAGGTGAAGCCGCTGACCATGAAGGCGGCAATCAGAGTGGGAGATTCCCAGGCAACCACCCGAGAGGAGACGGCTTCGATGTATATAGACTATACATAACCCAGGGATGATCCGTCCCAGAATACGGAAGATTACAAAACCTTAGAATGGTAAGACGCACCACGATGAGCCCTCCAGGTACCGAACTGTGTCCACCATGGGATATTTGGGACCTTCGTCTTGCCGTGGATAGGCAGAGGATCGATAGAGCCCCAGGACTCGACGAAATAGACGCCGCGATCTTGAAAACAGCGCCCCCCTCATTGAGGATGACCTTCTGGGTATCTTCAATGAGTGTCTAGACCAGGGGCGGTTCCGGGGTGCGTGGAAGATCGCGGTCTTGAGACTCCTCTACAAAGGAGGGGGTAAAGATAAGGTGACACCTAAGGCGTACAGACCGATATGCCTCCTCCCTGTCGTCAGTAAAGTCCTGGAGAGCCTCATCGTTGCCAGCCTAAGGCCGGTTCTCGAAGCAGCAAGTCATCCATGGCAGTTCGGCTCGACCCGTGGCAAGGGAATCACAGATGCACTGCTGAGAGTGCGCAGGGACGTGGAAGAGATGGCGGAGAAATATGTCATGCTTGTACTGTTTGGCATATCCTCCGCCTATGAACAATAAACAATAAACATTTTTAAAAATTGGTAAATCACTATGTTCTTGATATCTTTAAGCCATTACAAAAAAATATAGCACTGTTTTTTTTAAATTTAAATGCAATATGTTGATCTGGGAAATAAAACCAGCATCTTATTTCAATATTACAACTATAGGACTGTTATATATAGGACTGGAATGCAGTGGAATAAGACATTATACTTATGGACTATAAATTTTTTTTAATCTATAAAAAAAATCTAAAATAAAAAATTCATTATTTATTTTATGTACACAATATTTCAAAACAATACCGAGTGGGAACTCATATTTCAATAGACTTATTAGCCTCATAGTCTATTAAGGTCTTTTAATATTGCCAATCAAAATTTTGTTTGTCCATTTACTGTTTCAAGTAATTTTAATTCTCACAATTTATTTTTCATTTTTATTGGGTTTCAACAAAAAGCTTTATTAATTACTAATTATTAATAAAGCTTTTGTTATTTTTTAATTTAGAATTTTGTTCGGTATATTTCAATCAGATATAATTCCTTTTTTTTCTTTAAGCAAAAACCTCCTCCTCCTCCTCGGAATCCCAAACCACATCTCGGAATACCAAAAAAAGGAACATTATTATCCAAGAATTTCAGTATTAGGCATTTGCTAGATTAATTGTAACAGGTACAGAAAAATACTTGTTTTGTTTCTTTACGATTTTTTTGTTTTGTTCTTTTTCTGTAGGATGCACATTGGTACTATAAAAGTCATAAAAATTATTATAAATTAAATTAAAAAAAAAAAAAATTATTTTTTACTTTTTACTTTGTATTATTTTTGTTGATGTGCTGTTATAACATAATTTGTTATTTTATACTAAAGTCTAATGACTCATATAAATGAGAAAAAGGATCTGATGGTTCAAAGATCAAAATTTGGTTTTGTAATGCAATATTATTTATTGACCATGGAGGACTAGTGATCTCCTAAGAATTTTTAAAAGTATGACTTTCCAGGTATTTATACTTATAGTATGTTATCTTTGGACATTTATGTTAAATTAATTATAGTATTGTAATTATCATTAATTTATTTATTTAAAGTTAAAAAATGCAGGAGAAGAAAGGATTGAGAATGACACCATAGTGTCGAAACGTCTCTAAGGAGTGAAAATAACTGAATAAACAACAACTGGAAAATGGTTTTTATTTTCTCTTACCCAAAATAAATAAAAATTATTTTATTTAACAATTTCTGACGATTCTATGAAATGGTTATATAAAATCATTGGACGCTTATTTGTATAATTCCTGATATTTGAAGTTATAAGCAATGGAACTAAATAAAACAGTTTAAAAAATCAACCGTATTACTAAAAAAAATTGAGTACATTAGATCTTCATTTTATTCAATTAATTAAATATTCTTCTTCTTCTTCTTTATCTTCCTCCTTATTGCCTCTCAGCGTGGAGGTTAATTAAATATTCAATTACTAGAATGTAAACCACAGGAACAAGTCAAAGGTTTTGGTTTTAGATTCAGGTTTGTTATTTAATGGTGAAGTTTTTGTTATAGAAAATAGAAAATAGACGAGTCCAGATGAAGCAATGGTTAATTGAAATATCAACTTTTTCCAAACAATGGTTAATTGAAAAATCAACTTTTTCCATGTATGAATTTATAGAAAACGTTGCAGAAACAAAAAGAATCAAATTACTTCAATTATTTCTTCAGAAAGAACAGAAATGTTTTTTCATACTTGAATTATTTCTAAATTCAGCACCTCTAGAATTATCAGTCGTGATGTTGAAAGTATGAGAGTCTGATAGTAAAGTTGACCAAACAGTTTCATTGAATTTAGAGTTAATATATTATATATGGTTGCCACTTAGCGAGGTGACGCTAAACCGAATGTTAGCCAAATCTCTTGGGTAGCTTTTGCCCGCGGCTTCCCTCGCGTGGAATTTGGTCAGCCACATAGTTCCGTGAAAGATCATTTTAAATAAATATTTTTTTTTAACTATAAGTTACTCAAACATCCAAAATTTCAGATGTCTAACTTCAAAACTGACGGATTTTATACAATCATTGAACCCCAATTATATTAAAGGGGAAACCCTTGGGGTTGGAATTATCCAAATTTCTTTCTTAAATTATACAAAGAACCTATTTCCAAATTTCAAGATGCTAAGTTGCTAATGTACTATAATAGATTCTCCACAGAATACAAAAAACTGCCTGGGGGGGGCTCGTGCACCCGTGCCCCCCATAAGCCCTCCCTTGCTGTAGCCTATGTGTTATTCTGATGTACAATCTATATTACTGCAAAGTTTCATCCAAATCCGTTCAGTAGTTTTTGCGTGAAAGAGGGACAAACATACAAACTTTCACATTTATAAAATTAGTAGGATTAGTAGGATATCAAAACAATAGTTTCTCTTATGTTCTTTCTGTTATTTTAACAACTTTTACGATGCGATTTGACCTTTAACGATGTACTATAATGGATCTTCAACAGTACCTAATACCTAAGTACCTAACAGTAGTTTTTGCGTGAGTGACAAACATACAAACTTTCACATTTAATAATGTTTTTTTATTCCGCTTACAATTGACTATTTATCTGTTATCCATTCAATAAAAGCACTAAGTATATTAAAATTCTTGTTAAAACCTGCCATGTTCGAGTAATAATTCTTTTAGAATACGATTCCATCATTAAGTAGTCATTTGATGTTATTTTATAATTTTTATTTAAATAAATGAAAGTGTGATGTATTATAAAGAAAACAAATGTGTCTTAGGCTCCCAAACTGTAAATTATCTGTGTTCTCACAGCACTCTAACAGACAACATAAATAATCCATTTGAAGCTAAATCATAAATGATAACTGAAAATTACCGGAAATTTGGTAATAATTCTCTTTCAGCAGCACTGATTCTTAAGACCCTAGATTGAAAAAATATTTTTTTAATAACTCTTGCTACCGAAAAAAAACTCTTGTTTCAGAAAGAAACTATTTGAAAAAAATCAATTCAATTTATTGTAATTTAATTAATTTTGTTGGAATGAGATAGCTCATTGTTTATTCCTGGTTTATTTCTGGTTCAAGTATGATTTTGAATCTCTCACTTCGCTGTCGAATCGTTAGCTTAGAAACTTCACTAAGTACTGAACCCAAGAGCCTTCATGGGTTTCAGCAGTACTTTTTTATATTCTATAAATTTAAAAGTATATTATGAATCATGTCAATGTGAAAATTGTAAACGACCTATACAATGCAATATCAACATATCGTGTATAATTTCCCTGAGGTGTATAAGTACTCTGGCTCTGGTAAATAAAAGGTAAAATCATATGACTGACGCAATCAGGTGGACAGAGTCTGGACAACAAAGGCCATGTTTATTTATAAGAAACACTATTACTTCGGATCTCTTCACTACTCCATCATTTGCAAAATTCTTAAATTAGTTAATTTAAATACTGTATTCAGAAAGTTTTTCACTTAATATAATGTATAGTGTAGATAAAATTCTTCGTAGGTTTCATGAATCAGTAAGGTTAGGATACGGTATTTTAGCCAACATTTCTTCCTACCTACATGAATGATAGTCGTTCGATAAAAAATTATTTAAATTAATTCATGATATGACAATAATGAGGTACATGAGTTTTCTCCTTATTGTCTTGATAGCGTAGACAATGTGCACATGCGCCTGGGAGTGGGGGGAGTTGAACAGTGTCGAGGAGGTAATCGAGATTTCATTTTACATCTGGTATAAGGTGTTCCGATCAGTTTCGGGTTTTCTTCTTCGTTCTACGTCCTCTAGCAATAAGTTTCAATAATAGAATCCACATCGAAGAGAACCAACTGGAGTCGCTCTTCCATCCAACTGCGCACTTCGTTTAATGTGATATTGTTATATGTGATAAGAGTATTTTCCACGCTCTATTGTAAGGACATATTAGGACTTAAGTGTAGTCATGAGTTCGGCCAACCTCGCTCTTATACCCATTCCTCTAGCGATTCTAACTTATTTTATCGGATTTTGCTGGACAGCTTTAGTGATCCTAGCTTGTGCTCTAGTTTATTTTAGAAGAAGAGTTTATATCATCATCAAAACATTCCCTCGCGATGTACAGTAAGTACCTGATTAAAATTTTATCTTAAGTTTTTTGTATTCATTGCTTTGAGTTCCATAAATTGGTCATTTTATTTTATTACAGATTTATTCGAAGTATGGGGAGGCTAATTATTACATCTAAGAAATGTACAAAACAAAACTTGACTATTGTTACATTGTTCAAAAGACAGTTAGAGAAAACTCCTGATAAGGCTATATATTTATTCGAAGATCAAGTTTGGACTATGAGAGATGTATTATTTTTTCTGTTATCTTATTTGTCTGTGCTTTAATCTATAGTTTTCTAATTATGATAATTTATCTCTTGTACATTAGGTCGAAAATTACAGCAATAAAATAGGCAACATATTCAAGGAAGCTGGATATAAAAAAGGCGATGTAATTGCTTTGTTCATGACCAATCGGCCAGAATTTGTTTGTGTCTGGCTCGGGCTTGCGAAAATCGGTGTTATAACAGCATTAATCAATTCAAACCTTAAAGGAAACCCTCTGAAACATTGTCTTGATGCAGCATCATGCAAAGCTCTGATATTTTCTGATGATTTATCGGAAAGTAAGTCACATAGAATTCCCTTCGTTTGTTAAAATAAATTTAATTGTTTTTAAAAATTACTTATCTTTTTCTTTTTTAGTGGTTTTTGATCTTGAATCGGTTTCTGTTGATCTATATCAAGCTTCTGGTACTGTAACGGATAGTAAAACTAAAAATTTAGTACAAATGATGGAAGATGCACCGACTTCGCCTCCAGTTATTAATGAAGAAATTTCTATCCGTGATAAACTTCTTTATATTTATACTTCAGGGACGACTGGTCTCCCAAAAGCTGCAGTTATGCCTCATTCAAGGTAGAAATTTTCTTTTGTTTTGAAATGTTTATTTTTCCTCTATAAAAATTTATTTTATCGCTTTGTGAATTTTATTTTGATATTTTATTGATAAAATTATATTTTACAGATTTGTTTTGGCCACTTTAGCAATGTTAAGTCTTCTTGATCTTAAGGATGACGATATTATATATAACCCTCTACCATTGTACCATACAGCGGGTGGTACTTTAGGAGCTGGGCCTGCACTGAGCCATGGCATAAAAACCGTTCTCCGAAAGAAATTCTCAGCTTCCTCATACATAACTGATTGCATTAAATATAAAGCTACTGTAAGTTGACAATTAATAATCTTAAACCAAATCTACCCAAGCTAGATCTCTTAGGTTTTGATAAGAAAGTTCCTTTTATTTTGTAGTTGACATTAAGTAGATACTGAGTATAATTGATTGCAATTTTTTGTCATTTCTTCAATTATGAGGATGAAGAATAAATTTAATATATTCATAAATTATCTGAAGAAGCTATTGAGACTTTGGTTTGTGTTTATAATTTTTTATCTGACGATGGTGGTTGGGCTAATATTTTTACCACAATTTGTACTTCAAATGCTAAACCTGTCCAAAAGTATTTAGGTTTAAGTGAATTCTCAATATATACTTTTATAATTTATTGCTCACAAATGCTTCATATCAAATTTATAAATTAATTTTAGTTTAAATGCTTCTACCATAGACCGACATACTTTATGATTAGGCATTTATCTATTCTAAAATTATCCGACTCATTATCTAATTTTAATTACTTATCCAATTTTAATGACAAAAATCAAGACATGATAATGAAAATATATCTGTGTATACTAAGAAAAGTTAAAGAAAAAATAAATAACCTACACTAAGTATAACCAAGCTGAGTTATGGAAAACAAATAAATTATGAAACACTAAATCTCTGAATTAATATTAAAACATTTCTAACAATAAGGTAAATAAGCCATTAAAAAATAAATAATAACTTGCAGAGATTTGTTTAGTCAATAGATTTAAAAAAGAATAGACATCAAACGAAATAAAAAATTGAATATAATTTTTGATGAACAGAGAAAGTATGATGAAAAAAATCTTAGTGGCCACTATAGATTTTGCTGTAGCATTCTGCATTGAATGTACACAGAACTAACTTCAAACTTGACTTTTCCACTAAGATTGGTTATCAAACCTGGATTCTAGTGAAGCGTTTGCAATTTCATTTTTAATAAGTTTTTCTGATTAGACCTTTTAAAATTAAAAGTTTTGTAAGCTGTTTCGGTATTTATTTATTTATTTATGTGTTACTAAACTTATAGTTTCCTTTTATTCTTTCATATCAATTTGTGAATATAAATCAAAACTTTTTGATGCTATCAGCTTAAATATTATTACGATGTTTCGTTGCATTATATAGTTAATGGCTCATATTAAATTTAAGAGTTATTCCAATTTAATTTGTTTTTGAATTTTGTGTCTATATAGTTGAGTACCTATTACAATTAATTTTAATCAATAGCACTCTTTCAATTCAGTACAAAAGGTTAGCCCATTTTACTTCTTTCATTTAGGTATACCATATAACAGCTGCATACAATTATTTTCATTCAACAATGATTTAGTTGTTCTTATCATAACAGGTTGCAAATGAGTATAAGAAAACAAAAGATGTATTTTTTGTGGAAATGTTTTGTTATGGTGTCACTATTATAATTCAAGGCAGAAGTATTAATTTTAGGAATTTTTTTAATTGTTTATTCTTTGAAAATAAATTATCAATGAATGTTTAAAAAAAAAAAAAAAGAAAAGGGCCTTTATCTGAAATTCTGTTTGTTGTGCTCGCTCAAAACATACTACAAAAATAGGACTAAGATCGTACAGTATAGAATTAGTTAGATTGTTGCTAACAGACCATTGGGAGTTGACAGCATCAGTCATTTTAAACAATATCAAATTAAAGCAGTAATTATTTAATTATATGTGTTATTAATTTCTGTCCATTAGCTACAAATTTTACATATCAATGTAAAGTTAATTACCATGAATTATGTTAGATAGCAGTAGTGCTGCACTCTCAACTGATAACGCAATTGTTTTGGAGTTGTCCCCAGATTTCTTTTAAAATAAACTAAGTTTAATATAATGTCATGTTTGTTTTTTTTTCACCCACCCTATGAGGTCTCCTAGTAGTAGCTCTGCCTTCTATCAGCCCTGGAGATGGCCTACAACGTAGGTCGAAACGTCAGCACTTACAATAAATAAGTTTGTCTTATTTAGTGTTTTTTTTTTTTTTTTACTGCACCCCCAGACTATCTATATCCCACGTAAGTTTAATATAATATTAAAAATATATTTATTTAATTTTCTTATTGATTACGTTAATTTGATTAGTATACTATTAGATATTACAATTAAAATTATTTCATGAGTACAAACTATCTTGATTCATTCATGTTATGACCATTGCTTAGTTTTTATATAGTTAAGTTTCCTTATAATTTTATTAATACCCATGTGAATTTCTAGTTACCTCACTTGGTTAGGTGGGTAAAGGGCCTTCTCTTCTTGGTTTTATTAACGGTCTGCCGCTTTTTCATTAATATTGGATTATTATTTTCTTTATTTACATATTGACATAGGTTGTTGATGATAAAAATAATTAATATTGTACTATGAGTATCAATTTTGAAATGTTTAAATTTATTCATTTCAATTCTGTTTATTAATTGGTATTTATTATTAGTTTGTTAAGTATTAACCGTGATATATTTTGTACATTTTAGATCGGTCAGTACATTGGAGAAATGTGTCGTTATATGCTGGCAACTATTCCAAAACCAGAGGATACTCAACATACCTTAAGAAATATGATTGGTAATGGTCTTCGACCTGCCATTTGGTCTGCATTTGTGAGAAGGTTCCAAATTCCTCGAATCACTGAAGTGTATGGAGCTACTGAAGGCAATGTCAACATAGGTATTTTATTATTTTTCATTTTTTTATTTTTATTGTTTTTCAAACCAAAATTATTTATTCCAATTTCAAAGACTAATCAATGATATCCACGGCATTATTATCTTTTCTGATAAAACCATACTTCCGTCACTATAGAACTTTTTTTACTTTTCATGAGTTTTTTGGTTAAAAAACTGAGCCAAGTGAGTTTTACAAGTCCCTCTTTTGAAGCCAACTTTACCCCATTAAGATTGTTTTGCAGAGACTGAAACAATAGTTGTCAGACAAGACAAGATTGGGGCTATATAGCGTATACATCAAAACTTCCCAGCCTAGCTCTCTTAATTTTTGCTGACTCGTGTTGTGGTCTATTTTTGTTATGATAAAATATAACAAATTATTACATGACCATTTGGAAAACAATGCACTTCCTACTATTAATCAATCCCGGCCATTTGTTTTGAATTGCCTATTTCAATTGCATTAATTGTTGACAGTTGAAAGTCAAATTAATAGTTTGGCTAGGTTAGAGCAGCTCATGATGAACAATTCCTTTCCAAACACTCAGCATTATCTCCCTTGACTTCGTTGCAGACTTTGCAAACATTTTTTAAGCTTCCCTAGACTTCGACCACAATCTTTTTTGTACGTTATAATATGTGTGTCAACTACTTCTTGAACCACTTTTCATTACTTGTTATCACTTGTTTCAAAAATGGGTTGTTCCGTTTTATCAGCGATTCACAAATTGAAACTCGGTCCGTTTAATTTGTCCCTGTTAATTCATATGAAACCAAAGTATTAATTCATAATCAAAATAAGCAAACCGATCTTGATACTGGCATTCATTAAAGCACTCATCGCCATAAACACCACATCATTTTCGATGGCCTGCACTGCATTTTTCCTTTGGCAAAATATAATAACAATGGCCTTCTGTAATCTCTGTTTTCAAAGCACAATAATTTTACAAATATTTAAAAATAATAAGGTGGGAATTGGGCACACACACACACACACACGCATCGATAAGTAATCCTCTGATAACGTAACAATGAAACTAATTATGAAAAATGTTCTAAAAAATATTTAGACTTAAATATAAGAATTTTAACTTTTACTTGAAATATTTGATTTAAAATATAAAAATCATTACTTTTATTCACAATCTGACTTGGATTTTATTGTCTCATTATAGATTTTTGAATACAAAGAATGAAATCTATTATTGTAAAAGAAATTCTTTCATCTATCTATTCTTTTTTTTCATTATCTTTCTTTTTATATATTCATTATGTATGTATTATTTGAATCTTCGTCGATTAGTTCTTATTTAAAATTTTGCAAGTTATTTCTAAATTTGATATAACATTTTAAAGTTTCCATGTTCGATGTGTATTATCTAATTTAGTTTTAGTTCTGAAGTTTAATTGAAAAAGTATTTGTTATAAATTATTTCTGAACATTAAGTACTTAATAGTTTAAACATCAGCTATATTTATTATAATTTCATAGCTAACCTGGATGGTACAATCGGAGCTGTTGGATCACTACCACAGTGTCTTCCATCATTCTTATTCCCAGTGGCAATTATAAAGATAGATCCTGAAACAATGAAACCAGTAAGAAACAAAGATGGACTATGCATTCGTTGCAAAGCTAGTAAGTTATTTTAATTAATAAGAATTTTAGTTAGGATTGATAATTAAAAATCATGATGAATGAATAATAAATGAAAATTGATCATCATATTGCTATTTTTCTGGGGGGGTTTTTCAATTTATTAATAAGAAAATATCCAGTCTTATAATATTAAACAAATCATATTAGGAGTATCATAACAAGAATCTTGACCTATTTATTTTCTCTTTAATTGACACTTCAAAGAAATCTATGATTTTTTTATTTTTTATTTCGATCTATAATATATAAATCATTGCCACAAGTAAATGTCTAGACGAGGAGGTATTGTAGCCATGCCAAACTTTCAGAGTCTAGTCTTCTACAGAATTAAATTTTTTAGAGCCCACTGTTTCCAAATACACATTAGCCATGGCTGAAATCTAATGTGTCTGCCATAACTAACTCATAAAAATATTCTTATCATCTTTTTCTTAAAACCCTTTAACTTTACTCCCAGTTAAATTTACTCCCTGGATAACTTCCAACAAACGGGACATATTCTTTAAGTCAACATTTTTATTTTCTCTGGCATTACACCATTTATTTTGGCTCTCTTATATATAATATGAAAGAAAGGTATAATTTCTAATACGATTTAAATATTAATTTGATGATTTTGTATATTGAGACTGTATTTTATTTCACCTCCCGACATTGACTGTTGTTGATTGATTACACTGTTCTGCATCAAAATCCTCCCATCAACAAAAATGTTGTTTTATTATGTTTTGAAGTGTGCTGAACACGAATCCAAAGTCAGAAAATCTCCATCAGGCACCATTTTTTGTCAAATCTGTGTTTTAGGTCGAAAAATGAGGTGTTTTTAGACATTTTGAAAATTTTTTTATCACTGAAAACATTAACAAAAAATTAAACAACCTATTTAATTTTGAAGCTTTTATAATGTATTACAAAATGAACAAATTGGGAGAGCATAAGTATTAGGCTTCAGGAATTTTAGGCTAACATTCACAAAAGAAGGGACTGTTGCCTACTGGCGGGCTTCCCCAGGTGCCTGCCCCAGACCCTCCTAAACTTAACTGTTCCTCCAACCTCTATCTATTGTTCAGCCATCTGACAGACAGGTTACTCGCCACCAAGTCTTATTTGAACCTCGATACGGACCAGAACTTTTTTAGTTTCAAATCTAATATGCCACGACAGTGACGATCCTGACTGTTTCTGTTATATTTATGGCGAAGTGACATTCAAGTGTAATCGGAAATCACTGAATCCATTGATAAAGAAGGCGTATGAGTTGTACTTTAGATGCCAAGTAAGTGATCAGGATAAACCGTGGGCACCTAAAATTTGTTTGTTATTAACTACTATTAAAGGTTTTACTTTAGCCAACAGTAAAAAGAAAATAGTATATCCTAACCTTCAATCTGCCATGAGACCTGTTCCGCACAATGAGTCTATGCCCCTCCCATCTAAGCCTCAGATTTATTCCTTGAGTGATAAGGAAGAGGCTGATTCTGAGAATAATTCAGGAAGCAATGAAGAAATGCAGTCTACAAGTGATTCTTGTGAGAATGATGCCAAGCCAAAAATCATTAACCAGGCCAGGTTGGATGAATGACCTCGTCCGCGATTTATATCTCCCAAAACGTAAAGCCCAATTACTTGGCTCCAGGCTAAAACAATGGAATCTTTTAGAACCAGGAGTGAACGTTTCTTCCTTTCGAAAGCGGGAATCAGAGGTGCTCAAATTTTTTTCAACAGAAGGCAACATTGCATTTTGTCAAAGCCCTTTCGATTTACTTACAGAACTGGGTCTTCCGACCAATCCAGATGAATGGAGACTGTTCATAGACAGCTCTAAATTCAGCCTCAAAGCAGTGCTCCTTCACAACAACAACCTACATCCATCCATTCCTGTTGCCTATTCTAACCATATGAAGGAAACTTGTGAAGATTTGAAACTCGTGCTTGAGAAAATTAAATTTAGGGAGTACAAATGGAGCATTTGTGCAGACCTTAAAGTTGTAGCAGTCCTTACAGGTCTCCAAAGTGGTTGTTCTTGCCCAAAGTGCTTTTTATGTGAGTGGGATAGCAGGAAAAAAGTAGATCATTACATAGTGAGAAAACGGCGAGAACGCACTTACAGCTGGTCAGAAAAACATTGTCTTCTTATAACAATCTTCCCTTGGTTCAAAAAAACAAAATTCTACTCCCACCACTTTATATCAAATTAGGCCTCATGAAGAATTTTCTGAAAGCAATGGACAAGGAAGGAGAAGGTTTTTTCTACTTGAAAGTGAAGTTCCACAGATTAAGTGAATCAAAAATTAAAGAGGGGATTTTAGTGGGGCCTCAAATTCGTGATCTTCTTAAGGACGTTGAATTTAAAAGAGGATTAAATGCAACAGAAAAAAGAGTCTGGACTGCATTCGAAAACGTGTGTCAACAATTTTTGGCGAACAAAAGAGCAACAAATTATGATGAAATTGTGGAAGAATTGCTTTCATCATATAAGGCCATGGGTTGCAACATGTCCTTAAAAATTCATTTTTTGCATTCCCATTTGAATTTCTTCGCACCCAACTTGGGAGCAGTTTCAGATGAACACAGAGAACGGTTTCATCAGGACATATGTAAAAAAGGTACAGCGGTAAAAGCAATGAGAAAATGCTTGCGGACTTCTGTTGGACAGGAGATGATTGGATGGGAGACAGGTGATGAAGAGTACAAAAGGAAAAAATATACACATTAATTGAGTGCAGAATTAAATAATTTATTATTTTATATATTATTGATTTTCAAAAAAAAAATTTTATTAAATTTATGAAAAAAGTGTTTTTTTTTTTTCAAAAACAACCTGCAATCTCTAAAAAATAGTGCTTGGTAGAATTTTTTGGACTTCAGATTCGAATTTAGCACACATGAAAATATAAAAATCAGGAGCAACTTCTCAAGGGAGCAAAACTTCTTTTTTTGCAGAACATTGTTATTTTTGATAGTGGCTTACACCATTTGCTATAAAAATACAGATGAATAAATCTAACCGTAAGGCTTTATTTGTTACCTGTTATTATTTTTCATTTAAGGTCTTATTTATTTAGCCAATGCTGGGTATTAATCGTGTTCCTGATGCAATACTAATGATAGTCGTACTGAGCAAAGTGGGGCATTAGTTAATTAACTAAATTTGTACCTAAATAACTAACAGTAAAATTAAAGTGTAAATAAATTAGTTAACAAGCAAGGCAATTAACAATGTTTGGTGTTAATTTCTCAAGAATCAAATCATTTTAGTTGGATTAATGTTATGTTTTTGTAGTCGAGAAAAAGAAACTGCCATTGAAAATTGTCTTATAAGAATTAATATTTTGTTAATTTGTTTAATTTTCATCTTAAAAACAATACTAGCATAATCCAAAAATTGCTGTGTTTTAATTATGACAACAAAATTTATCTGGTTGATAAATTATTTCACTGAACAAATTTATTCTATTTAAGAAAATAAATTCCCTAGCACGGATCTCAATGTGGCCTAGGAGAACATTACATGGATGATGGCAGTTGGGTTGGTCGGTGGAAATTCCTTCTAAATTCTTCTCAGATAAATCTGACCGACAAACAATGAGAGCAACAAATAAAGATTTGATAAAAAAATGTAATGTATTCGCGCTTAAAACTCTAAAATTATATTTTGTATGGACATTTCTGTATAAACACCTAAAAGATAATACAGAAATTTACATTTTCCCTATAAAAATAAAAAAACATCTTAGTTTGGACTTATATTAGCAAAGCTATAGTGTACTTGTATCCAAGTTTTTCATTAACTTGATAAATATGCATCTCATTGTACATTGCAAGTGTTCAATTAAAATATTATGATTACATTAATATGTCAACAGTGATGAACTTAAGTTTTTTTTTATTATTATTTTGTTTTCTGCTTGCATTTATTTATAAAATCAAATGTGTAACACAAGAAAATATTTATTTATACTAAACTTCTGTTTTAGATGAACCTGGTATGTTTGTTGGTCAAATTAAAAAGAATGATCCTAGTCGTGAGTTCCATGGATATGTTGATAAGAAAGCTTCTGAAAACAAAATTTGGCATGATGTTTTCCACAAGGGAGATTCTGTATTTGTGTCTGGTAAGTAAGTTTTTAATTTTCAAAAGCTCCCAAAAGATATTTAAAAAATCATAGAAAATAAGTGTAATCATTACAATCTAAAGTGTAAGAATTCACCTAATGGGGCAACAAATATTAATAGTTCAGTTCTGATGGGGCTCGGAAACTACATAACAAAATGCACCAATGTTAATCAATGCCGGTAATGAAATAGGACTCAAAGTAAATTCGGATACGACAAAATATATAGTTAGTAATAGATATGGCATTAATTTTGGTGACATTTTTGTTGTAGGGATTAAGTTTCAACATATCGAGAAGTTTCTAATAACAAAAAAAAAAATAATTTCAGGAGGAAATAAAGGTTTGGTTAAAGGCTGGAAATTCTTGTTATTTTTTGGTCTTGGAATTACTTATCTCTCTCTAGCTTGCTGACCCATAATTTAAAAATTAGAATTTATAAAACTATCATCCTTCCAGCTGTTCTTTATGTATGCGAAACATGCTTTTTAATGTTGAAGGATGAACATATCTTAAGGTATTCAAGAATAAGTTATTGAGTAGAATCATCACTGTATAAATGGATGAGACTATGGAGGATTAAAAAGATTGCACGGCTCAAAATTGCTGAGCCTGCACCTGTTTGATATAATTGAAGTGAAACCATTTAATGTTGTTGGGTTGGGCTTAGTAACAAATATCTTAGAAGTTGCTATCTAGTAAATGTCTGAGTATTTGACTGAGGCTAAGGTAGGAGAATTGTGTTAAGTGTGGGGTTTGGGTCGTAATCTGTGGACTGATGATTGCAAGCAGAGATTATTGGTATCGGCATCGAGCCTTCAGGTTATCTAAGCCTTTTGTTATTATTATTTAACTTCTCACAAAAAATCGCATCAAATCACTTTTACCTTACGTCGTAAACTAATGACTTCCTGCCCTTCAGTATCCTTTAAAAATATCCCACTGGTGCCTGTAGAACAGATCCGATACTTAAGGTTGCATCTCGGCAAACGATTAACCTGGAATCCTCATACAAGACTGAAAAGACAAGAAACCGCTCAACATTTAAGGGCTACTTCAACACTTACTTGAAAAACGCTCTAAGCTCCCAATTAACTACAAAAGACTCATCTACATGACCATCATACGACCTATTTGGACATACGGAGTAGAGCTTTGGGGCTCCACTAAGCCATGAAATTCCTCTCATATCCAATCCCTACAATCCAAAATCCTTTATAAAATCCTCAATCCTCCTTATTTTGTTAAGAAAAAAGTCATCCATAATGATCTTAATGTCCCATTTGTTGCAAATTAGGAACTTAGCATCTTAAAATTTGCTGATAGGTTCTTTTTATAATTTAAGAAAGAAATTTGGATAATTTCACCCCCAAGGGTTTCCCCTTTAATATAATTGGGGTTTAATGATTGTATAGAATCCGTCAATTTTGAAGTTAGACATCTGAAATTTTGGATATTTGAGTAACTTATAGTTAAAAAAAAAATTATTTATTTAAAATGATCTTTCACGAAACTATGTGGCTGACCAAATTTCACGCGGGCAAAAGCTAGTAATTTATAATCCTGCAAATTTCAAATATTAGATAGGTAATTGAGTTTAATTAAATTAGTTGAAATTCTTTATCGATAGCATTCGATAGTTTTCAGCCGATAGTATCGGCCTATTGATAGTGCTAACTATCGACTATGGCCCACCCCTACGGAGGCGTCTCAAAAGAAAATGGCCACGTTACCTTCTTAGTTGACATTCTTGGATTTGAGTACTACCAGTGGGTAGTTTCTCTACTTTTTAATCTTCATGTATCACTTAGCCTATTTACTTGTATTATTGTAATACAGTTGTAAATATCAATAAATAAATAAAAAATAAAAAGAAACTTCTCACAAAATCATTTACTAATCAGAGAGAACAGAATTCATAAGTATGTAGTATACTTCATGAAGGATCAGCTTTGTGAGAAAGTAAATATAATATTGAAACTTATATTGGACATGATATATGAATATTTTAATGGATTTGATATCAATAACTAAAAGTCAAATTTTAGAGCCGGTTTAGTTAATCTTACTTGTTTTTGTCTTGAGTCCTAATTATTGCTCCACGGTTATATTTTATAAAATTAAAAGTTATTAATCCCTAAAATCATTTAAAAAATTTACTTTTAATTACATGTCTCTAATGTCTGTTAATGGTGAACTGTCTCTATTTATATTTGTGTATTAATTATACAATTAATCTGAGGTACATTATTGTTGATGGATGAATACATTGAGCTTTTGTTCATTTGCAGGCGACCTTATGGTAATGGATGAATATGGATATATATTTTTTAAGGACCGAACAGGTGACACATTTAGGTTTGTATATCAATCATCGACCCTTATGGAATTTTGAAATAGATTTATTTAATTTTTTGTACTAATATGAGCTGTTTATACGAGGGGTGATCAAAAAGTTCCAGGACTGATTTTTTATTAATTTATTTAAAAAATCTACAGGCTATTGGACGTCATCCCCTTCAAAGTACTCTCCTTGGGAAGCTATACATTTTTCCCAACGATGTTTCCACTGTGTGAAGGACTTTGAGAAATCATCTTGTAGCTGCTCTAGCGATTTTTTTTTAATGTCATCTACGGACTCAAATCTCTTTCCCTTCATGGGTCTCTTAAGTGTTGGAAACAAGAAAAAGTCTGCAGGGGCAAGGTCAGGTGAATATGGAGGCTGGGGAATGACCGTCATTCCATTTTTGGTGCAGTAGTCGCGAATGAGCAGTGCGGAATGAACAGGCGCATTGTCATGATGCAGCACCCACTCACCGCTCCGCCACAACTCTGGTCTCTTCCTCCTTATTGCCTCGCGCAAATTTCTCAGGGTTTGAAGATAACGAAAGCGGTTAATGGTCTCACCTCGTGGAAGAAATTCATGGTAAACAACACCCTTCCAGTCGAAAAAAACAGTAAGCATGACCTTGACGTTTGATTTGACCTGACGTGCTTTTTTGGGGGTTGGGAAGGATTTTGTCTTCCATTGTGATGACTGGACCTTCGTTTCCACGTCGTAGCCATAAACCCACGTTTCATCTCCAGTAATGACTTGTTTTAAGAAGTTTTCATTGGCATTTGCCATTTCAAGAAGTTCCTGACAAACTTGAACTCTGTGTTCTTTCTGCTGCTCAGTCAACAGTCTCGGAACAAACTTTGCAGCCACCCTTCTCATCTGCAAATTTTCTGTTAAAATCTGTTGACACGAACCAAATGAAATGTTCAATTCTTCAGCCATCTCACGAATGGTTAGACGATGATTAGAACGCACGAGACTGTTCAATCTTGCAACATGATCGTCGTCAGTCGAAGTTGATGGGCGCCCTGAACGAGAATCATCTTCACACGATGTCCGGCCTTCCTTGAACCTTTTGTACCACTCATGACACCTTGACCGACTCAGACATTCATCACCGAAAGCCACTTGCAACATTTGAAAAGTTTCAGTAAACATTTTACCCAACTTCACACAAAACTTTACGCAAACGCGTTGCTCTTCCTTTACATTCATTTCACAAAATCGCCGAACACAAAAAACTTTTTTTTTACGAAAACAGCAGTAACTTTGCAATGAAGAAGGTTATCAACAAACTGAATAAACAGCTGAGCTCAGGAAGAGTCACGCTAAACAATGCTGCCAACCGCACTGCTCTATGACACTCCATTGCCGCGCAATCTCAACAGTCCTGGAACTTTTTGATCACCCCTCGTATTAAGAATTAGATTTTTATTTTCATCAAAAAGACAGTTATTTTACTCTCTTTTAAGGAATAACCAGAGAATTTTTTTTAAATTACAGTCATTGTAGCATAGTAGATGATTAACGTTGTTATAATGAGAAAGTAAATATTTTAACTTCTTGATGGTTTGTCAGAAGCCTAATAAAACTTAAGTTTAAGGATTTAATTTAATAGATTAAATTAATCTATTAAATGAGTTATTTAACTATTTAGTTAATTTATAAGATTATTATTTCAATTTTTGGTACTTGTGATTTTGTGGATCACCATGGACTGCCATCTGCCATTATTTATAACTTATTACTTTCTGATTCTGTTATTGAGTTTGAGTGGTTTGAAAAGTTCTCGGAATGTACTAGAAAGAAGTGTCTTACCTCAGTGGAACTGCTTTAATTTTTCAGCATAGTCTCCCTGTAGATTAATGCATTTGGTCCAGCGATGTTCCATTGCCTTGATCCCATCTCAAAAATAAAATTCCTCCAGGCCTGCAAAATACCTCTCCAATTCGGCTGTCAGTTCTTCCGTTGTAGGAAATTTCCTACTACTAAGTAGTAGGAGTACCTGCTAGGAAAATTTTTAGCTTGGGGAAGAGATGAAAGTCTGATGGTGCTGAATAAGGTGGATGTGGCAACAATTCGTACCTCAGTTAATGAAGTTTTGCCATGGCAATAGCACTTGTGTGCGGGCGGTCGTTGTTCTGATGAAAAATGACTTTTTTCTTTGCCTAACCAGGCCTTTTTTCGCCTGTAGTTGTCTAGGAGGTTTGCGTAGTATTGCCCCGTAATTGTTTGGCCAGTAGGAAGATAATCTATCAGCAGAATGCCTTTTGCATCCCAGAAATCCGAGGCCATGACCTTTCCGGGCAAACGTACTGCCTTTGCTTTCTTTGGTAGTGGTGACTCAGCATGTTTTCACTGTTTTAACTGCTATTTTGTCTCTGGGGTATAGTAGTCACAAACCAGCGCAAAAAATATTGTTGGTTGCGCTGAAAACGGGCCAGATTTTTTTCGGACATTTCCAATCTATTATTAGTTTATGGTCCAATGTCAAGAGCCATGGCACCCATCTTGCGGATATTTTTTTCATTCCCAATTCTTCGGTTAAAATGTGATATACCCCTTCAGATGACATCCCTACAGCTTCAGCAATCTCTCGCACTTTCAGTCGATGATCCTCCATGACCTTTTTATGCACTTTTACGATAAATTCTGGAGTCATAGCACTTTTTGGTCGTCCACTAAGTGGATCATCATCTAAGCTCTCCCAACCAAATTTAAACTCGCTGGTCCACTTGGCAACAGTTGAATGTGAAGGAGCTGAGTCCCCCAGTGTGTTCTGAAAGTCGGCATGAATTTCCTTTGCTTTCATACCTTTCTTTACAAAGTACTTAACTCCTGCTCGAATCTCAGTTTCTTCCATCATCACAAATCACTACGCAAAAAACAACAAAAAAGAGTCGTCACTACCACTCACACCACATGTTCACTCACAAAGGATTATTGTGTGGGAACCTTCTTGTCCTAGCAGTGATTCCAAGAACTTTTCAAACCACCCTCTTATAGAGGTGATTTATCTCGAAATGATTACACCTCACTTCATTTAGTTGTAGGGTGTTTATCCTTTACGACAGTCAGGATATATAATGAATTAATCCTCTTCTAATTATTTTTAATACGCTCTTAATTTGTTTTCCTGTCTTTTGTTTTCGGGCACTTGTCAGTTGCTTAACAACCTCCAGCAAACATCCAATGTTCAAGGAACACTCTCCCTACATGATTTTTTATTTTCTCTAATTTTGCCTTGTTTTTGAATTGGTTTCGCCTTGATAAGTAGAGGTTAAACAAGATGTGAAGGTAGGGATACTCTTAATTACAAGGACCCAATTTTTTATTAATTAAACAAAAAGGGAAAAAATTACTATTCTCGAGAGTTATATAAATTTTAATTTTAGATGGAAAGGAGAAAATGTCGCCACATCAGAAGTTGAAGCTGTCGTGAGTGCTGTTGCAGGACTCAAAGATTGCACTGTCTATGGTGTTCAGGTATGTTTATTATATATAGCCATTATGTACTTATCAATCCAAATTTCTGAACAGATGGAAATCTTCGAAAGCTAATAAGGTGGGTGTAGGAGGACTTTGTAACCCAGCTTTAGTTTCTTCACTGTCTCTCGTGAAACGTGAGTTTTGGTGTTGTGGTGTAAGAGTATAAGGTCACTTCCAATTAACCTATATAGGATGTTTTTTGATAAGTTTTTGTTGCAATATCTCTGAAGTATGACGTGGCTGTGATGGTTTCACCTCTGGGTTGAAAGGAGAAATGAATTATTCTGTCACCTGCTGAAAATTTCTTAAACCAACTGAAAAGATACTTATTAAGATACTGTATTTACTTTTAGTTTCTGATGAGATTTAATGATCATTATTCCTTTAAATTTATGTTGATTAACTAGCTACCTATAAATTACCAAAAGCTACCTAGAGCGACGTGATTTTTAAAACAAGTTCTTAGGTTCCCCAGGGTACCAATGACTCCTTTACAAACTTACTATGAATGGTCTTGAGTTCAATACTTGATAAGGAATGTTCTGTTTTTAAGCTAACGATTGCGCTTCAAGTTGAATTGGTCATGATCACACTCAACCACCAATTTTTCTCGAGTGAACATACCATCTACTTTATAAACGGCATCCTGGGGATTTTACAATGGTAGCTGGCCGAAATAATAAATTGTCTGCCACTATTGGTCTTGAACCCGCAAACTTTATATTAGTAGACAGTGCCCTCACACACCTAGCTGCCATCACTCCATCATTTGGTCCACTATCAATAAAACTATTGCTTACTAATTATTATAACTCTTTTTTTATTATTAAAAGTAGTTATTTATTTGATGACTTTGATAAATAAAATGCATAGTAAGTAATTAAAATATTTTTCTCAATGTAAAGGTTACATTAAATCATTTAACAATTGATATGCCACCTATGTTTTCATTCCTTTTCCTCTTCTATTTCTCTTGAAATTTTAGCATCAGTACTACATTTGATTGTATGATATTAATAGAAACAAAGTAAAAACAAAATTATATTTATAAAGATTTAAACCTTAATTGGTAATAAGAAATATGAATTATTTAAATTGTTAGATAAAATGATTTTTTGGATGAAAAAGATGAAAATTTTTGTAAAAATAATCAGAGTAAACACTTAAAATGGAACTTCGTAGTGCACAACAAAATGGAATTTAGTGGTGCACAACTGTACCCGTTATGTTAACACATGTTGATATGTGTTTGAAGATAGCAAGGGGGCACCATTTGTCAACACCAAAGATAATAGACTCCAAATTATCTCCTATATAAGATTTTTGTTCTCGAAAGGCATTGTTTTTCTCTTCATCTGAGGACAACCATCACATTGAAGTCAGTATGGGTTACGAATAAACTCTGTACTTCTTAGGTTTTACTTTTGAAAAAATGATCAAATCCTTTCTTGGCTTTCTATGATAACCTCTTATGTGAATGGTTATCAAAACTGGTTCTGTGTACTATTTCAATAACTATTAATTTTCTTTCTCTGACTTCTTTCTAATCTGTAAACAGTCGGACCAGACTGAAGTTCACACAGTTCTTTTACTCAAATAATTTAATTTTTTATAATTGTTTCTTATGTTGCACATTATGAAAATGTATATCATAAATGATATGTTCTGAAAGTTTTTATCATAAACAAATTCTTATCAGATTTACGTTAGTCAGCTGTTCCACTAATATATCATCTTTGATTGTTTTTATACCTCACATTTATAATTACTTTCCTTACCACTTTTGGAGTAATCCTTGTGTTTTGGAGATATTTTAATTGGGATATGTGTGGTCTAGTTTGACTCCATTCCTGTTGTTAAATTCTGGCCGTTTGTTTTGAATCGCCTGCTTCAATCGCATTAGTGGTTGATAGTAGAGCGTTAATTTAATAGTTTGGCCAGGTTCAGCAGCTCATGATAAACAATTTCTTTCTGATCCCTCCAAACACTCATTATTTCTTTCCTTGACCTCAATATGGGCTTTGCAACCATTTGCAAAATACAAAGAAAATGACCTTTTGGAATCCTATTTTCAACTCAACAATTTTTGACTGTTAAACTAATGACATTACCTATAGATTTAAAATGTTTTAAGGAGCTTTCAATCTCTCTATAGTATTGCTGCATTGAATAAATATTTCTAGGGATTTGTGACTTTAAAGCCATCTGTTGGAAAAACAGCAAAATTATTTTTCCCAAACCTAGTGTAATAAGTGATGAGTTTATTATTTGCCCATTATTACGTTAAGGATTTTGTTCTTTTTGACTTTATAATATAGACATACTTTTATTTACGAAATATGTGGATGGAAAAAAAAAGTCATTTTTGTTAAAATAAAATATATATACTCTACAGGTTGGCGAACTGGAAGGCAAGGCTGGTATGGCTGCAGTAGTGGACCCCGGTAATGAACTAGATATGCCAAAATTCGCTCTAGCTCTGGATAAAGCACTGCCACAATACGCTAGGCCTCTATTCCTGAGAGTTTTATCCGCTATGGAATTGACCGGCACTTTTAAGCTGATGAAGGGTCAACTTCAGCGCCAGGGTTTTAACCCAGATGACGTGCCAGATAAATTATATTTTAGACAAGGATCTACCTATGTGCCCCTCGATAAACATATGTATTCCAGCATTGTCGCTGGTGATATGAAGCTATAAACCAAATTAAACACACCTTTCCAAAAATAAACTCATTGATTCTCCTCAGCATTGGTTGATTTTTGGATCCGTTACATTTTCAAATGGAGTAGATCGGTTAAGTAAAAAAAAAATTTTATATGAAATATCTCACACAGCAATGATGGTGATGATGAATCGTTTGTCTCTACCCTAATAAATAAGAATGTATTTTGTTACAGATAGTTTATAAATTAATTAGTTAAATTGAATATTTATTATAGTGCTGTGGGTGAATAAGAAAAATAATTATTTTTTTCAAAGTGTCAAATCAGTTTACAAAATTGTTATGTTCGTATTATATTCAAGTTATTGCTGAGCTAGTAAATCAGGAGAAATAATCAACGAGTTATTTTGATATTTGATTCCATTTTACATCTTTGAAATGCTAATATGTTTTCATTTTTCAAAGGCAAGATTTTGTTATAGTTATCGTTATTTTTAAAGAATTCTGTTTATTTATTTTTTTAATAATACTAAGTATTCCTCTTATCTCCATTGACTTCAATTTTGATTTTTAAATTTGATTTGATGCAATACATTCTGAATACTAGCTAGTATATAATCTAAACGTTTTCATGTTTCCCCTCTTTTTCTCTTTTAATTTTTGAATAACTTTTTTGCTACAAAACAAAATTTTAATTTTTAGTCTTAACCTTGGACAATTCTTCATTTATACTAACTTTAAACGTTCAATTCTGTTGGTGCTACAGCTTAATAAAAAGGAATGATAAAATGTTGTGATAATAATGTTATCATTCCAACTCATGTTTTCTTGTCCTTTGAAATAACTCTTGACCATTTTTATAATTACCTTTTTTTTTATCCAATATTTTAGTGATGTGATCTATTTATATTTTTTATCTAGTCATCGTCAATTGCTTTTGACATTAACAAAAAAAAAGTTTTTTAAAATCTCAATTATGGTAACTGTAAGTGTTCTTTAAATATGTCTATTTCCTTTAATTTTTGATAGCATAATAATAATTATATTTTAAATTATTATTCTCTGTTAACATAATTAATACATAACTGATATGTAACTTGCATCATATGAGTGCAATTGATGATACTTGGATGTCTAGTGTTGTACATGTATTGTATCTCTGATTTACTTAGTTAATTTCATCTACTAAACGACATTTCTGTGATAACTGTAACTATTCTCTGGTTAGTTGATTCGGTTATCATTTTCAGTTTTTTTTTGTGTTTTTTTTAGTTTATATTTACTTAATAAATAATAAAGAAAGATTATACAAATTATTATATATATATATATATATATATATATATATATATATATATATATATATATATATATATATATACACATTGATTTTTCTGTAAAACGAATTAGAGTGTTTTTAAAATTAAGAATTAAATGTCACTCTTACTATTTCTTGAATCTGTGCAGTAGAACAAATTTTGTTTAACAAAATTTAAAAAGAAAAAATGGTGATTTTTTTTTTTTAAATTGTATCGAGTATGGGCAAGTATTATAAAGATGTATGAAAATGGATTTGTAAAAAGATTGGGTTTTCAATTGATTGAAAAAATAATAATATAAATACATGTTAGTTGAGAATGTGAGTAGAACCTAGTGGTAAGTAAAATAAATGTTAAAATGAATTTTAATTAGTATCCGAAACATCCCTTGAACTACAGACCGTCATTTATAAAACCTTGATTTTCTTCAAATCTGAGTAGATTGTTTGCTTTATAATACTAGCCCTTAGTCTTTGTAATTGTTTCAATGGCATTTGTAGTTTCTATAAGTCAAATAATTTGGTTGTGTTTTAGTCTATTGTAGGTAATCTTTTTCTTTTTTTTCTTAATTTTTGATTGTAAATATTTACTTTTTTATTATTATTTTGTCCTTACAAAATAGTTGTAGTTATAATAATTTATTAAATACATTATTTGCTCATTGGCAGTTAAATAAAGTGATATCTTAATCTATTTAGTTCTTATGAGATATTTTATATCTTAATCAAAATATTATATTTTTTAGAACGTATATCACTTTCTTTAATTGCTTTTATAAAGAATTTACTTTAATTTAGGAAAATAAATCTTGTGCACTTTTATTTTTTTTTAAATGTTATTAAAGTTAAATTTAGTTTTCATAAACATACATATGATATGTTGGAACTTATAAAGATCCTTTGTACAGATGTATTCAATCATTGTCTCCATAAAGCCATTTAAATGTGCAATAGTTAGACCACTGATTGTGTTTTTTTTTTAGCTGTTCATTAGAGTAATTTTTGTTTTAAAGTACAATTGTAAATAAATTTTCATTCCGGGCTTAGTAATTATTTTTCCATAGTTTTAGATCATCATATGTATGCATGGTTTGATTCTATGAGCACTTAATCGAGTAAATTTAATAAATAAATAAAAAATATGTGTATCTTGTATATATTTCCTTTTACTTAAAAATCCTCTATTTTCAAATAAGTATATTTGTCTATTTTTTTATTACGAGGCTACTACAATTAATACCTTATAAAATTTAATAAAATATTGGTTTTAGTCACAAAAAAACTTCTTTTTTTACACTTTAATTTCAAAGTACTATTAATAAATGCTCTCACATCAAGGATGTCAGCCGCCTACCAGCTATTTCTGACCATTCAAGCTATGCCATTATATAACACTAGCTTATGCCCGCAGCTTCGCTCGCCTGGAATTTGTCTGCCACATAAAGTTTCATGAAAGATCATTTTAAATAAATAATTTAATTATTTTTTAAAAATATAAGTTACTCGTACATCCAAACTTTCAGATGTCTGACGAAAACTGACGGATTCCATACAATTTTTGAACCCCTATAATATTAAGGGGGAAGCCCTTAGGGGTGGAATTATCCAAATTTCTTTCTTAAACTATACAAAGAACCTATAACCTATCTACAAATGCATCCCCCCCCTTAATCCGCGCTTGCTATAGCCCATGTGTTATTCTGATCTATAACCTATATTACTGTAAAGTTTCATCCAAATCCATGCAGTAGTTTTTGCATGAAAGAGAGACAAACATACAAACTTTCACACTTATAATATTAGTAAGATTAGTAGGATATCAAAACAAATAGTTTCACTCATGTTCTTTCTGTTATTTTAACAACTATTATCATGTGATTTGCCTTTAATTATGTACTATAATGGATTCTCCACAGTGCCTGAAAAACTGTCGGGGGGGGCTCGTGCCTCCGTGCACCCCTCCCCTAAATCCGCGCTTGCTATAGCCTATGTGTTATTCTGATGTATAACCTATATTACTGTAAAGTTTCATCCAAATCCGTGCAGTAGTTTTTGCGAGAAAGAGAGACAAACATACAAACTTTCACATTTATAATATTAGTAAGATATATACAATAGACCGTCAATTATCCTAACTAATGTCTGGTTAAAAGAAAAATGTACTACAATCACCACGTTTGTATGAAAAACATTTTATTGTATAATGCACAGGTTAAAAAAATACATAAACTTAGAGAAATAAACTTCAATAAACATGTGTACGTACATAGCAAGATTTAATAATGTGACTCAAAAAAAGTAATATTAGTTAGCTTCAATCTTTAATTCCTCTTTATAAGTCTTTACTTATTTTAAATATATGTATGAGATGAAAATAGTTGACTGGATGATCTAATGTAAAGGAGATAGTTGGGGGGTGCAGTCAAAAAGAACACTGAATAAGTAATAAACTTATAATTATAATAAACCTACAGTGTAGGTCGAAACATCGGCACATAATTATAAGTTTATTACTTATTCAGTGTTCTTTTTGACTGCACCCCCCAACTCTCTCCTTTACACATATTTTAAATATAGTTGTAATAGTTCTAGAAAATCAAATTTAGAGAAACTGTTCTTCTAACTTATTTTCTTGAAACAACAATGTCAACCCTCTTGTATCACTTCTGCCAAACCAATTTTTTTAGGTAATCAACACTCTACTGTGTATGTGTGTGTGTGTGTGTGTGTGTATATATATATATATATACAGTGCCCTCCAAAAGTTAGTTGAAATAAGTCATGATTCATTTTAAAGAAGACTGTCGTTAATAATATTTTTCCAAGCTAGATTTTTGGAAAAAGTAATTTTTAGTGACAAATCGAAATTTGAAGTGTTTGGGAAATAAACAACGTAAAACAATTTGGCGATCTAATTCAGATAATCCTTATGATAACAAATATCTGCGAGCAACTGTGAAATATGGAGGTGGTGTGGGGATGTTTTTTGTGATTCGGTATGGGGCTATTGCATGTGATATATAGTAAGATGTCTGCTCATGTTTATTGTGAAATCTTAAAGAATAATTTTAAAAAATCTGCTAGCTCTATGGGATTTGATATTCAACAAGATAATGATCCTAAACATACAGCTAAAATAACAATGCAATATTTAAAAAAAAAAGGAAAAGATAAAACTATTGAATTGGCTGTCTATGTCACCTGATCTCTTAATCCCATAGAGCATTTGTGGGATGAAATATACCGTAGGATTTCTACAACTTCAAGAATCAACGTCGCTACACTCAAGAGCGAGATCTTCAATATAAGGTTGAATATGCGTAAACATGTTTTGCAAAAGCTGGTAGAATCGATGCCGCGAAGACTGAAGGCAGTGTCAGAATCGAGGTGGACATAGGAAATATTTATTAAAAATTGTTTTCTACTTTTCAGCTAACTTTTGGCGATGAAAATTAATTACATTATTAATGTTTTATTGTAACTATGGTTATTTAAAATTTCAATGACCATCTTACATAATAATTCAAACATTATACTTTCAAATACAATACGAATGTTTATAAAGAATTAAGTGTATTTATTATACTAGGTTTATTAACTTTTTGTCTGAACATTTCAATTAACTTTTGGTGGGCACTGTATATATATATATATATATATATATATATTTAAGTATATTATTTTACAAATTTATTTATATATATATATATATATATATAAATTTGTAAAATAATATACTTAAATTTCTGTGTATTTCGGTAGATAAAATGTGTCCGAGTGGGCTGGCATTCATGGTGTGAGCACACCCCTAATTACAAAAAGTTAAAAAAAAAATTTTTATTGTAACTATTTATTTTGGTGAAATATATATATATATATATAAAATTTAAGTGAATGATTAACTTTAATGGAAATGATAAATGATTAACATTTTGTTTCATTGAGTTATCTGTATGTTATTTTTTAAAGCACAAGAATGAAAATTAATTCTATATCTTTATTTATTATTTAATGCCTAGATGGCCATAATTTCAGTTTTTCTTAGTTGTTTGAATATGAGATGTAGAAAATACATTTGCTGTACAATGTTTTGTTACTGCAAGAAACATTTAAAATTAAATATTAAGTTTTTTTTTTTGTAAATGCACAGGTAGTTTGAAAAAATATCTAACCTACCTTGTAAAAAAGAAAATTTAAATTATAATAAAATTTTCATTTTTAATTTATTATTAATAAAAGTTTGATTCTTAAAAATGATAATTTGATGGTAAAACTTTAATCTTACCAATATGAAAAAAAAATATGTTTTTTGCTAGTCATTGGTAAATAAATTATCTTTATCAATTATAAGTTTAATCTTGATACACATTTAAAAATGATTAAGAATAATACATGATAGTTTTACCTTTTGAGATGTTTACTTCAGGTTCAGTACTGTGAGGGAAAAAATTAGTACAGAATACAGCCTTGAATGAGTTAGATTCAGCCAATGAAACCCAATCTCCTTGATTGAATATTATCAGAGAAGCTTTGAAGTTACTCTCAGTCAATCCCCAGCCCTTTCAATGGATGTATTGTGCTTTTTATCAAAATGTTCTCTGGCAATTATTTCCCTTTTTCTACCACAACATTATATACACAATGTCATTATTTTCTTTAAAACTCTTCCACGGAATTTGAAGTAATTATTTCATTTTATTTATTTATTTTGTTTTAATTTGTCTTAAAAATTATTTAACTGACATAAACTTATTTTTGCCAGAGCTCTTTACTTGGCATCTGACCTCATCTTGCGGAATTACTTCTATAAAAAGGCAAATGCAAATGTCATCTCAAAATTCCAAAAGACTGTCGAAAAATATCCCAATAAGCCTTGTTTTTTGTTTCAAGATCAAGTTTGGACATTCAAAGAGGTATTGTAGAATTATTTAATTTTTATATTATATATTTAAATGAAATTTAAAGTTAAAAACAATTAAAAATGACTATTTTTTATTAATATTAATTATTATTTGGTTAATAGTAATTAGTTAAAACAGCCGAAAATTCATATTTTTTATTAATATAAATTAATTGTATAAGTATTAATGATTCAATAATATTGTGCTAATATCTCTCACTACTTCTCTTTCATTTTTCTCTTTCAAATTCAAAATTGAAATTTTATAATTCATAATATATTTATGAAATTCATTTTATATAGATCTAAAATTATTTAGTATTACATGTACAATAATTATTCTAAACTTGATAACAAGTATGAACAAATTTTTATAAATCATCAAATTTTAATAATTCCTAATATATTTCTCAAAATTCATTTAATGTAAATTTAAAATCTATATTATTTAATATAATTACTGTAGCACTGTTTAAACCATATGAAAATTAAACAAAATAATAATTCTTATTAGTTAAAATAATTTGATGGTGATATTTCATTGTTGTTAATTTATTGATGTGGTAAAATATGTATATTCATTTTGTCGAGCCATTACCTTAAAGTTTATTATTATTACACTTTTAATAGGTAAATTACATGACAATTTTGGCCCTACTGGTAACAAAACAAGACCTTTAATAAAAAAAAAAAGAAAAAAGACTCATCATTTGTAATTATTGTAATTTAGTTGAAACATTGCCAAATTTAAAGAAGCTGAAAATGTTTATTTTATAAAAGAGTTATGTTTATCAAGCTGTTGTGAGGTTATGTTTATCTGTTTGATAACCAAATGAAAGTTGAAGTTTGGGGTATTATGTAAGATAAGAAAGTTCTTATCCTGCAATAACATTTGAGATTTATCATTGCCCTTAAAAATTATCTCTGACATCTTAGAGATCAACAAATTGTTTTAAATATTTTTTTTTCCATTTAATTCCATACAATAGTTTTGATGAAGATAATAAATAATTATATTAGCTCCATTTCTTATTAGGTTTAGTAATTAGTTATCATAAATTCCACTTGTTAGCACAATTGAAGTGCCTTGAATTGATAAGGCAGCACAACTCAGGAGTTTTGCTGTTTAAAGTATTTTTCTATAAGATATAAGTCTGAAAATATGGTGTAATTAAAACATGATAAATCCATTTTGTAAAATTTGTGAATGTTTAAAATTTTGTTAATTCAAGTGTATTAATTTTAACCAGTATCCTTATATCCTAACATAATAACATTCCACTTTTTATATAATAATTTTGTCCGGTTTACAAAACATCTAGTCACAAAATATGTAAGACATCATGTTTTATGACCAAGTGCCTCTTATTCTGCTCCCTTTTGTTTTTCAGAAAGATTAATTTATCATTTTTTTTCATAGTAAAATAATTAATAGTAAAATTTTTCAATAGTAATATTATCTCTCAACAGGCCTAGTTCATTTTCTAATAAAAAAAAATTCTTTAATTTTTTTGGCTTTCTATTTTTGTAATTAAATTATATCAATTGAAATTAGGATTTTTGGTATCTCCAAACTCAGAAAATTGGCCACTTTATATATATAATTTATTTTTTTATTTTTATGTTTAAGTTTTTTTTTAATGATGTATTTTCAATGTAGCGTTTAGTTTTATATATAAATAATATACATATATATATATATATATATATATATATATATATATGTATATATATATATATATATATATATATATATATATATATATAACTTATATACTTCCAGAAACAAAACATAAAAAAAAAAGAAAAGAAGGTTGAAATGACTCGCACGATAACTGGTTTAACACTGTATTGCCATCTTGAACCTCTATATATAATGTTTACATATTAACAGCTGTTACAATGGCCAGCTTGATCTTCGCGACCATGTGATCATCGCTCTTGTCTTAACTCCCCCCTGCCAGTTTACGAACACCCTCCTAAACTCAAAACAAAACAAAAATTGCAGAGAGAGAGAGAACACAACAACAAAAATAAATTACAAATTAATTTAATCTTATTCTACTTACATAAAAATGAAGACAAAAGACCTTACTATTAGCTAAATCTACATAAATATCATTCGTAATTAACAAAAATATGTCTTTAAAACAAAAGTTACTTTACAAAAACTATACACACGAAAAATGAAAACATAGTGTTTCACTGCACCTCTACAATAAGCTCCAACAGTGCGAAATAAACTACACGGTTATGGGCTGGATTCCTGAGCTGGAATCTTGAGCTGTTCGATATGAACTGTCCTACGTTTTCTCGGCTCAGCTATACTCTGAACAGTGACTAAGTTATGCTCTCTAATAGCAATCACTCTGAATGGCCCCTCGTAACGCAAAACCTCCTTTGCACGGTTCGACACAATTTTCTTGTAGACGGTGGTACCTATTTTGATCTTAACCGTAATATCTTTCACTCCCAGGTTTTCCCGTGCGACTCTCTTGCGCTTTTCCGTGACTATCCTTCCGTGTGCTTTTCCCCATATTCTCTCGAGTTTTATTCTATTGGCGATCAATCGTCCTGCCATGCCCTCGTCCACGACCGTACCGCTCCCATTTCTCCGTCGTGCATGTAGACCAAAAAGGGTCTCGAAAGGGGAAAATCCAGTAGCCATGTGGATGGAGTGGTAATATGCCGCTATGGCCCGGGGCATTGCCTCATCTGCTTCCAATCCCTTGTCCGCGTGAAATACTCTTAGATGTTCCCCAAGAGTATTTCACGCGGACAAGTATTTCCCCTTTCGATTCCCCCCCCCCTTGCTTTTGGGATGCCAGGCGACGCCTAAATCTTTCATTTCTTTCCTAAGCTGGGCATTGTCAAATTCCCTACCCCCGTCTGAGGAAATCTTATCAGGCTCTCCATAGAACTGGAACCACGTTTGGAGGGCTCTACTGACCGCTGCCGCTGATTTCTCCTTCACCGGGTGGGCCATGGCTATCTTGCTGAAGGTATCCGATCTGGAGGTCGGCTAAAGGTACCGTGGGTGTATATGTCTCTATTTGTATCCCTACTGGGGGGTGACGAACATACTTCGTCTTATTAGAAATGTGACATTCGCTTATTAAATCTTCGATAGATTTTCGCATTCCTACCCAATAAAATTTTCGTTTCAACGCCTCCATTGTTTCATTAATCCCTCGGTGGTTCGTCTTTTCCTGGTGATATGCGAGTTCCTTTTGTTGATCAGGATCACGAATCGTATCGACCATAACACAGCATCGGACAAATGATCTATCTAAGCCTATTCTCTCAGCCTTCCACAAGTTTCGGATCTTTTCCCAGATCGTTGCGTTTCCGATGTAGAGGTCGTGTCTGCTCTGGATGCGTCCTTCAGTACCCGGCACGTTTGTTCTTCTTTGATTCCTGGTTGGGACCAAATAGTGACGATATCATGTTTTTCATATTTAGACTTCTCTATTTTCAGAAGTCCCGTGGTCTTCGTCTTCCATATAATCTGACGAGGCTTGTTGTTATTGACGGCGTCTGTTAACTCCTCCATCTCTGTTGGTTTCTCGTCCCCCGATTCATCTCGATCTGATGAGGCCCCGTCACCTTGTTGATCTGCACCGCCTTCTCCTTCTTCGTCCGGTGTCCAATCACGTTCGAACGTTTGGATATCTCTGGAATGTTCCCCTGTACTCGACTCGATTGTTTTATTTTGAAGAGCTCGCGATAGCCAATCCGCTACAATATTTTCCCTTCCAGGCTTGTATGCTACCTCCATGTTATATTGACTGAGCTGCTCTTTCCAGCGGGTGACTCGTGCTGACGACTCCTTCAATTTCCCGACCCATAGCAACGGCCTATGGTCCGTGAGGACCACAAACTTTCGCCCGAACACATACGATCGGAAATGCTCTATCGCCCACACGATCCCAAGCAACTCCCTTTCTAGTGCGCTGTAACGTGCTTCCGTATCCGTTAATCGTCTGCTGGCGTATGCTACGGGACGCTCACCACCATTACCTTCCTGGGATAATACTGCACATAAGGCGTACTCACTCGCATCTGTGGTAATGTGAAATTTCAGTGTAAAATCAGGAAAGGCGAGGATTGGTTCTTCCTGCAGTTTCCTCATGCATGTACGAATGTTATTTTCAATTTCAGGGGTGATCACAATGCTCCGTCCTTTCTTCAGCATATTATTGAGTGGCACAAGATACTCCGCCATTTCCGGCACAAATCGGCGATAATAATTGAATGTTCCTAATAGCCTCCTTATTCCTTTGACATCGGTCGGAATCGCCATTTGTCTTATCGCCTCAACCTTCGCCCTCGGAACCCCATCTCCCAAGTTCAATCACGGCCTCCCCTTCTACTTTACAGGGACAACTCAGAGTGACTAACCTACAATCGCATACCTGTAACCTTTCTCCTGTACACAGGGCCTTCACCTTTTTCCGACAAATCACAGTGCTTGAAATTCCTGAATCCACTAGACACTCCACTCCTCTCTCGACTCGTATGATAGGCAACGCACCATAGGCCCCTTCGATGTTATTGATCACTGTGCGGTTGCCTCTCTGCTGACACTCTCCTCATTCTTCACTCTTCGTCCTCCTATCTCGGCTGCTCGACTTCCCCTCAATCCTCTTGAAACTTCTACTTACTACGGCTCCCCTGGCTCCTGGTTCACTCTCCTCTCCTTCTGTTTCCGACACTGCTGATGAAATAGTTGATTCGGATGGTCGCCTCCTTTTCCACATCCTCTGTGCATTAACTTACATGGGCTCCCCTCTGTCCACCTCTCTCCGTCTTATATATGGGCATTGCCGTGCAAAATACCCTTCCGTTCCGCATTCATAGCACCTGGAGCGGGGGCATTCACTTTGCCGCACCCGTGACATTTCCTTTCCTCCCTACGCCAGTTCTTTCTATCCGGTGCCTGTCTCTTTTCCCGGAGTTGCGGTCTCTCTCTCCTATTGAAATCTACTTCTCTCCGTCTTCCGATTTCCGGTCTTGACCTAGTCCTGCCTATTTGCGGTCTTCTAAAAGGAACCCTGCTCCATCCTTGTTCGTTCTCGTCGCGTTCTTCTTCCTCCCGAGCACTCGAATCTACCATTTCTTGGGCATATTCCAAGAAAGACTTATCTCGAGGTGCGCAATCCTTCTTTCCTGTGTCTCTTGCCAACTGAACTTTAAGGACCATGGTCATGAAAATCATCCATGCTTCCACTGCGCCTGTATCCATGACTTCTCGCAGTTTCTCATTAATCCTATTTAATTTTGCGATTAGACTTGCCGCATATTGCCCGTTCGACTGGTTAGGACTCTTCATTTCCCTAAACATTTGCAGCATGTCTTCATCGGGCGTCCATCGCCCCCCTCCGTATGCATTTTTCAATCTTTCTTTTATAACTGTCCACGGGGTATCCTCATCTGCCTGTATTAGGTTCAGCACGCTTCTTTTGACCCGGCGTGCTAAAGCCACTCGTAGCCTTTTAGCATCAAACTCGTCTATGAGATCCTGGGATTCGATACTGAACATGATACCCTCACCGCCTTTGAGGAAATGGTTCAGCTCCCCCATATTGCCATTGAATTTTTCCAGATCCGAGATCTCTCTTCTTACATCCTGAGCGTTAGCCCTTTTCAACTTCATCCGTTCGAGCGCGTTGGTCTCCTCTGCGATCCTGTTCGCCTCCCTCGCTGCTAGGTCCGCACGTGTCATTGCGAGCGTTGTCGTCGGCAAAGGCGGGAACTCAGGGTCCACCGGTTCCGCCTGTGTCAATGGTTGCGGTGGTGGCGCAAGCGTTAATGTAGCTGGCCTAAGAATGTCTCTCTGTCTCGGTTCTGTCATTATTATTTAAGGCAACAAGAAAGAGAAGAAATAGAAAAAAAAATGATAAAACAATTTTTTTTTTGTTTACAGAAAAAAAAATTATCTTTAAAGTTCCCGGGTTTCGGCATCACTTATATACTTCCAGAAACAAAACATAAAAAAAAAAGAAAAGAAGGTTGAAATGACTCGCACGATAACTGGTTTAACACTGACTGTATTGCCATCTTGAACCTCTATATATAATGTTTACATATTAACAGCTGTTACAATGGCCAGCTTGATCTTCGCGACCATGTGATCATCGCTCTTGTCTTAACTTATATATATATATGTATATATATATATATATATATATATATATATATATATATGTATATATAAATTCTATTTCATGCAGTATCTCTCTCTATTTAAATTTAATTAATTAAATTAAATTAACTAAGAAGATGGTATTTGGAAAATATACATTTCATTATCACTTAATTATATTATGCTGAAACTATCTGTTTCTCACAGATATTTTTAAAGTATGGTATGCATTGGTTCTAAATAATGGGATTTTTTCATACTTGTTTTCAATGACTGTTTATTAGGTATTCTCTCAAATTAATTTATTTTGTATCTTTCTAAACATCTAGTCAGTTTCTCAAAGGTCACCCTAGCATTATCAAAACTAAATAGAATAATAAAATTGACAAATAATTTGGTCAATCATTGCAATACAGAGATGATCTTTGACTGTAGCAAATTCATCTATTAATCCATATTTTTATAATTATTTAAATTATAATATTATAAAAGCTATCCTTGTAGGCTGTTAACAAATATTGAGCTGATGGCTAGAAGGAAGGTCTTTGCTTCCTCTTAAGATTAATTATTATCATGATGTCAATATTGTTTCTAATCATTAGATAACATTTAAAGAAGCTTTTTATTTAAAAATGTTGTCATGGAAACATGGAACCTCTATCAATTATATTTATTTTGACTTTTGCAAAAATGTATTTGCTTACATTTGATGATATAAACTAAAAATGTATTTCTGAATCTTGTGAATGAATTTGTTACCTCGTTCTGCAAAATAATTTAAATTATTTCAACTAAAGCACTTTTATTAAATTTACAACCTTAACTCTTTTTATTACCAAAATTTAATACATAAACGTATTCAGCAATATTTCTTTATTAAAAACAGTACTTCGATTTAACACATTTACAAAATTATCTCCAACATATGGTTCGTAGGTAATCGCGGTTATTTAATTTATTTGTTCGATTTTGTTAGCATCGCTACGAATTTTATGTTGTTGGTTGAGAAATAAAAATAGTGTGAGTTAAGTTCTCCGAATACTATCCCCTTGGGAATAATTAATTCAATTTTGAAATTTGTAATTTTAAATATGGCCTCAGGAAAAAAAAATACATAAAAAAGTGTAAGCGACTGGTGCACTTATACGTGCATAAATATTCTTGGCAAAACAATTGACTTTTTATGTATCTAATATATTGTTATTATCTTCCTCTTTTTTTACCATTATCTATCTCTCAGGCATAATCAATTCCTGAATGTTATCTAAGTAACTAATATTATGGCATCTACATTTACATGGCTCATTAGAAGACAATTTTAAAAGAAAAAATCTCAGAAAAAGTTTTTTTTTTTTTTTTTAAAAACGAAGTCGGTAACCCTTATGTCAGCATTAAATTAAATGAAATAAATTAATTTTTTTTAAAAAATAAATTAAAATTATTTCATTTTAAGCATATTCACTTTTTTCAAAACATTGTTACCATTGTTACAAAAAATGTCTGTTTTTCATTCAAAATTTTGAATTCATAATTGTAAATAAAAATATATTAGAGTAAGGGTTTAGTTTTAAAAAAACATTTTTTAATAAAGTTACGAATATTCAAAATTGGATCATTGGATTTTAAAATATTAAAAGTTAAAATAACTGTAATTTTCTCATTTATTAACAAACAATAGTAATTGATGTGATAATTTATATTAGAACTAGTTTGTTCAATTGTATTCATATGAATATATAACAATAGATAAAGTCAAATCTCTATTCCTATGCAAAGATAACGTGATGAACACAATGAAAGAGTGCATTTTCATCATCATCTGTTATTTTTATAGGTGAATTAAGTAATATTAATTATATGTATTATTGAAAGTGGTAATTTAATAATCCGTGTGAATTTCATCCAATTATTTTATTACTGAAGGAATTATCCAATTAAGGATTATGTAATGATTTGTTAATAATGCCCATTAAAACATTGAAATAGTTCGAGAAGTTTATGGAATTTGTTATTTTTATTGCTCTGTCTCCTGATTACGTTTGATCTGAACTCGGTTCATTGTTAGGTATATCTAAGGATTTTTTAAATAATTACTTAGTTCCGTTTAGAGGTATATGTTTATGCTTTAAATACATAGTTGATTAGGTACCTAATTGTAACTTCTGAATTGCTTTTGTAAGCAACTAGATAAAACTGAGTCCTAAAGGTTGGCAAAAATAAAATAAGTTATTATTATTTGTGAAAAATTGATTGACTGTTCCTCCCTACCATTTTCAACATTTCTCATATATACTATTCCTTCCATTCATAAACTATCAAAGTAGAAAAATTGCTCCAAACATTCTCATTGATGAAAAATATAGCCGATTGAGGTTAAAACTAAAGTTATTTATTAGATGAAGTCCTTGCATGAACAAGGATAAATTGAAAGGACAGCAAATAAAATGGAGACAACACTTGACCTCCAATTTGATTTTTGCTAAGCATATAAGCATCAATAGATGAAACTCAGCTGTCTTAGTAATGTTAAACTGAGAGTTAAGTGATATTTGGGCAACAAATTATTAAAAGATGCACACTAATAATATACACATTTTTTGAAAAAATAATGAATTTATTTCTTCACTCAAAATAAGCCCAAAAAAAGAATAAGAGGTATCATTTCATTTACTTAAGTGACTTTGGAGGATTAATTTATCTTTTTTTAATCATTATATTTACAAATTACATTTGAAATTCAAATTTTAATAATTAAACCTTATTTGATACAAATCGTTTTCTGTGTGTTCACCTGTTTAGAAAAAATTGTTGCAATGGGGATCAGTAAGTTTGTTTTTTTCCTGTCGGCTTAACTCTTTGACCTTCAGGTCTATTGTGCACATTAGTTAGCTAATTGTCTATCATTAAGTAACTGGAAAGTTTTGAACTAAAAAATTTGGTCATTCTTATATTTTTGGGGTGATCAAACGGAATTTCAATCTTGCTACCTCAAATCTTCGTAAAACATTAAATTGACATTTAAAAATATTAAACTGATTAGTTTTGACATTGCAGTAAAAAAAAAAAATGTATATTTAGAATAGAAAACAAACTTTATATCAAGTCCCTTTAGAGTAACACTCATGAACAAAAAAAATAAACATAACATCTGGCCAGAAGGCTACATAGTATTACAAATCATGAAGTAATTAAGAGTGACAAAAACATAATAAAAATAGAAATAGAAATGAAAAAAAAAAGTGCGAAACTTGACAGGGTTTTAACTATAAATGTATGTTTATATATTATTTTTTAATATTCTCTTTGATTATTTAAATATTTTTAAATTTATATATTTTTTTAAGGGAAAAGATTATCTTGGCTGGGATTCGAACCCGGTTCTTTTTGACTATTTAAATATATATATATATATTTTTTTTTTCTTTTTTAAGAGAAAAGATTATGTCTTGGCTGGGATTCGAACCCAGGTCGCCCGTGTCTCTAGCGCGGTGCTCTAACTACTGAGCTATCAAGGCTCGCATCAAAGCCAGACAAATCCATTCTCTTCACTGATCTCATATCCCAGAATAGGAAAATAAATTATAATTATAAAATTTACGTAAGTCAATCAGATCCCGATTAAAGTAATGTTCTATGAACATTCTTCTCCGTGTATACCTTGCAAAAATTGCGAGAACACTGGGATATAGGATCAGTGAAGAGAATGGATTTGTCTGGCTTGGATGCGAGCCTTGGTAGCTCAGTGGTTAGAGCACCGCGCTTGAGACGCGGGCGACCCGGGTTCGAATCCCGGCCATGACACTATCTTTTCTCTTGAAAAAAAAAACAAAAATATATATATATATAAACTAGCTGTCCCGGCAGCCGTTGTTCTGCCCTATTACCCTAAAACAAAGGGCTTCCACATTTTCTACAACCATTTGAATGGCAACTTCATCGAGTGTTGGTGCATTGAAACATCTCGCATGTTTTCCTACAGGAGTTTTATCAGCTCTGATTACAATTTTATGATTAGCAGATGGCATAAGATCAAGTGTAGTTTTAAATAATGAAATCAAATGATTTTGTTGATGAAACAAAGTTTATTTTAATTGTTGTACAATAGACCTCCTCACTGAATTGTTATTTGCATAACGCTGATCAATTTCTTCTGGTATTTTGCCCATTTATTCTATTTGAAGGAATTTATAGTAGCCATCTGTCAGCGGCAACAGCGAACCTGCTTTATAATACATTTGGCCTTGTATCAGCAAATTAAACAGAAAAGTTTTGTTTTTACACAAAAATTTAAAAAGAAATAAACAAAGTAAGTCTTGTTACCTTAAAAATTGGCATGAAATTGTCGCAAAGAATATCTGCTGCCCCCAAAAAAGTTATTTGTAAGCAGTTGTTATATTTTTGTATGTTTGTAAGGAAATGTATGGAATCCCTTCCAATTTCTGAAACCAATCCATTTCCATTCACGCAACACAATACTTCATTTTCGTATTTCAATGTCTTGAAATGTGGGCAAACTGAGTTCGTAGATCCAATAGCAACGCATTGTTAGGCGTTATAGTCAACATCGTTACTGAAAGGCGTTCGTGAAACACTGGAAGCAGATTGAAAACGACGCGTTGCATGTGATTGTAATATCCTAATCATTTCAATTTCATTTCGATTTTCACGTTGCTGTGCAGTCCGATTAGATTGAACATTAGCTTGATTTGTAGCGTTTCGAGTTCTTCGACCCAAATTAGTGGGCCTGTGTCTTATAGGCGGAATAGGTCTAAATGTAAACACACTCAACAAATAAACACACAATTGGTTTTCGGGAGAAGCAAAAATTTAATAACAACCTTTATTGCAACATTATATATTTACGATTACAGAACCTCACTAAGTAAAATAACACCATTTTTTACACAACATAAATCACTATAAACACTATTTGAAAAATTAAAATAAGAGCGAAAACAAATTTGAAGGAACTCGTTATATTATTTTATTGATGACAGGCTAACCCTAATAAACTTTTACTAACAACTATTAGACCTACAGAGCTGCGGTTGAGCTCAAATTGTAGTAAATTTAATAATATATTTTCCAAAAAAACACACCGATTAGGAGATACAGGCCAAAAACTGAAATAACTCCGAAAATTTCAAGGGTTTTCGGCCAACAAAGATTTTCCCATCCGTTTTTTCCGTTGCAAACTTGGATTTCCACTACTCAGACATGCCCTTACAACATATCAAAAGTACAGCATCATGGTTAGGAAAACATATAGTTTGACAATACAAATATCGCGCTCACTAATCGAAATAAAATAGAGTCGATATTTTAAGTTGGACAATGTTACATATCTGTTCGAAATTTCATTAAAATCGGTCCAGTAGTTTCAGAGATTAGCCCGAACAAGCATCCTGACATGAGATTTTTATATATTAAGATAAGATTCCAGTTATTTATTATATGATAGGGTCTGAACCCTAATAAATGTGTACTAACAATTAACGCGCCTTTGTTTTGCTTTGATTGACGTCAAATGTTCGACAGCTGGGAACTGAGTGGTTTGTATGGGAAAAGAAAAGTGTTGTTTTTAGTATTTCCATCGTCATTTTTAGGTTTTTTTCTCTCTCCATAAGAACCTTCTTTGCGCCTAAAAAAAATGAAAAACAAATTAGCCGAATTGGTCGAGCCGTTCTCGAGTTTTGCGCTTAGCAACACATTTGGCGATTAATTTTTATTATATAGATAACATGATACGATTTCCCGTATTTTATTCGTTAACGGGTCGATTTTCAAAAAATAAAGATATTTCTTTATTTTTAATTCAGAAGCTAAATCAAAAATTTCATGGTGCTCGCTTGAAATATGAGGTGTTCTTTATTACATAGTTTTGTAACCCTTGTAACCCTCTGATGGGATGAATTTTCAAAAATCCTTTCTTAGTGCGCGTTAGCCTTATAAAATTTACCTACTGTCCAAATTTCAAGCCTGTAGCTTATGCCGTTTTGGCTCTGCGATGGTCTTTTCAGTCAGGACGAACTCTTATATATATATATATATATATATATATATATATATATATATATATATATATATATATATATATATATATATATGTATATATATATATATATATATATATATATATATATATATATATATATATATATATGTATGTATGTATATAAAACATGAAATGATTTCCCGCATTTTACTCGTTTAAGGGTCGATTTAAAAAAAAAGAACACGTATTTCTTTATTTTTAATGCAGAAGCTTAATATAAAATTTCATGGTGCTCGCTTTAAAAATGATGTTTTTTTTATTACAAAAGTTTGACACCCTTTTCACCCTCTTAGGGGACGAATTTTCAAAAATCCTTTCTTAGTGCGCGTTGATCTTTTCTATGTCTGTTGTTTATGCCTTTTTTGCTCTGTGATGATCTTTTTAGTCAGGAAGAACTCTTATATATATAAATATATATATATATATATATATATATATATATATATATATATATATATATATATATATATAGATATATACAGGATGTTCCGAATTTTAAGGGCAAAACTTCAGGAACTTATAGGAGACCAAAAAACTAAGACAAAAAGTCCTTTAGAGATTTGCTCGCTTTTGCTTAGCTTTAGAGAAAATCGCAAAAAAAGAAACAAAACAAGTTTTCATTTTTATACTTTTATATTTATGTTATGTTCTTTTTAATGTAAATACTGCTCAAAATGTTGTCCTTTTGCACCAATGCTAGCACTCACTTGATAAATTGCAGCTAAACATTGTTCTGATGATATTTGGTGCACTGCATCTATAATTCGGTCTCTTAATTGCTCTCTTGAGTTGATTGACACCGAATAAACGTTCTGCTTCAAGGTTCCCCATACGAAGAAATCCATGGGTGTCATATCAGGTGATCTGGGTGGCCAAGGTACTACTCCTTCACGTCCAATCCATCGTTGTGGATAATTTATATCCAGCCACGTTCGAGCAACTCTGCTATAATGAACTGGACATCCATCGAGTTGGAACCACATTTCAATCCGCTGTTTTAAGGGAATGTCATCTAAATAATTAGAAAAGTCGTTCTCCAAAAAATGCGTAAATGTGATACCATTCAATCTTTCAGGTAAAAAATATGATCCCACGAGTAATCCGTTCCAAATTCCAAGCCATACCTTAATAGCAAAATCATGCTGAAACCTATTCTCTCTAATAGCTCTGGGATTTTCAAGAGCCCATACATGATAATTTCTTTATTAACAATTCCTCCTCTTGTGAAGGTAGCTTCATCGGTCTATATAATTTTTAATGGAAATAAATTATCATCGCGAATTTTTTCAAGAAACCAGTTACTAAAATTCAATCTCTTGACATAATCTTGAGGTAATAAATTCTGAACTTTTTGAAGATGGTATGGGTAGCGATTATCACCTTTCAAAGTTCGCCATATTGCTTGCCGCGATATTGCTAATGCAGCAGATGCTCTTCGGATGCTAGTCTCAGGATTGTTATCGAAGTTGCGTTGGACGCAATTTCTTCTTCGATAATATGTTCTTACTGCTGCCTGGAATTGGTCGCCTTCATTACGTATTAAGAATGACCCAGTCTCTCGTAGTCTACTAAAAGTTACGCCGTCCTTCGGAAGGGACGTTAAACGGGGGTCCCGAGCCTGTACGATGTCAGGTACTCGTTAAAAATCCCTATCCTAATTAAACCTGGATAGGCAAAATTTAGAGCTCCCAATGTAGTATCGTCCGATTAGCCATAGCAGCAAAAAGTGACGTTAAATGAACAAACTGTATAAGTTAACGAAAAGACTGGTCGATTAGGCACTCTTCTATTTGGAAATCGGCGCGCATACTCCCGCACGGCTTCTAAAGCATTACCGTTACAGAAACCATACACAGAAATCTTATCAGCGTATTCAACATTAGAATATGTATGCGGCATTGTGGCTGATGCTATTCACACAAAAAAATCTGAGTAACTGACTGAAAACTGATTTAGGAATTATAATCCTAGAAGGAAGCCAAAATGTAAACAAATAAAAGAATGTAAAGGATAACATTAAGTGTTTACATATCTCACTGCCTAGCCTGACGAACTTTGAAAGGTGATAATCGCTACCTATAACATTTTTGTTTTGTTTCTTTTTTTGCGATTTTCTCTAAAACTAAGCAAAAACGAGCAAATCTCTAAAGGACTTTTTGTCTGAGTTTTTCGGTCCCCTATAAGTTCCTGAAGTTTTGCCATTTAAATTCGGGACACCCTGTATATGTCGAAAATAAATAATAGGTTGGGGAAAAAGAAATTCATTATTTAGATGGCTGGCTCTTTAGATGGCTGTAGTGATCGATATCTCGTAAAGTATCGATCAAAGAATTGCAAGTTTATGCTCGTTGTGGTGACATTTCACACTAAAAAAATACTTTGACTGTTTTTTTGTTTGCTCCATTCAGTTGTGAGTTAGAGGGTGTTAACAATGGAAGTCAAAAAAAAAAAAAAAGGTACATTTTACAATTTTTCTTTGATAAAGGCGAAAATGCAAGCCAGGCCGCTGAAATAGTGAATGGTGTTTATGGTGCCGATGCTGTAACAGCTAATTACGTGCCATTTTGGTTTCGTCGATTACGTTCAGGCATTTTTGATGTTAAAGACGCACCTCGCACAGACAGTCCCGTCGTCGAAAATGTCGATAAAATCACAGAAATAATCGAAGTTGACCGGCATGCTAGTTGTCGTAGCATCGCCCAGGAGCTAAAGATCGACCATAAAACGGTTTTAAATCATTTGTGCAAAGCTGGATTGAAAAAAAACCTCGATGCTTGGGAGCCACACCAATTAACACCAAAAACATGATGGATCGAATTTCCATCTGCGAAACCTTGGCCAGACGTTATGAAATCGACCCATTTCTTAAGCGGATGGTGACTGGGGATGAGAAGTGGTTCGCATACGATAATACTGTGCGAAAACGATCATGGTTAAAGCCTGGTGAAGCAGCTCAAATGATGGCCAAACCAGCACTAATGGTCAGGAAGGTTCTACTGTGTATTTGGTGGGACCTGAAAGGAATCATTTATTTTGAATTGTTTCCGTATGGCCAAACACTTAATTCAGTTCTCTACTGTCAACAACTAGACCGTTTGAAGTTAGCGATTGACCAGAAACGGCCAGAATTGGCCAACAGAAGATTTGTTGTGTTCCATCAGGACAACGCAAGGCAACACAAGTCTGTCGCCAGAAAGTCCAGGAGCTTGGTTGGGTCTTACTGCATCCACCATATAGTCCGTATCTGACACCAAGCAATTACCACCTTTTTCTCGCATAGTAAAACTTCCTGAGTGATAAGAAATTGGGATCAAGAGAAGATTGTGAAGATCAAAAGCGATTACTAGAGTTTTTCACCAATGAGGACCAAGACTTCTATGAGAGAGGCATGAAGCTACTTTTAAAATGGCAACAAATTATACAACAAAACGGTGCATATTTGACCCAAATCGGACAATCTGAAACATCTTAAATAAAGTTTTGAATTTTATGCAAAAATAATGGATTTATTTTTCCCCAAACTAATAATAGTATAATAAGATAGCATACAATAAAGTATTTACATAGTCTATATCTTCTTTGGGAAAAATAAATAATACACGTAGGCAACACGATCGAGTATTCAATACTAATCTATTCAAGCGGAAGATTGACCTGCCTAGAGAGCGTCTTTTTGGGATGACAAGAGATTTTGGAAAAGCAGGGATTTATATGAAGCCAGTGAATAAGCATGGCAGATAAAAAGAGGGGTTGAGTTCCACACAGTGGTGGAGCGGCCGAGGAAGGAACGCTCGAATGCCTTGGTTCTGTGGTAAGGAATGCTGAGATCAGAAAGGCGGAATCTTGTTTTGTGGTGCTGGACAGAGGATTTAAATTGGAGGGGACTGTAGATATATGAAGGGTGTTGCGAGTTAATGGATTGGTATAGAAAAGCACTAAGGAAATATTGTCTACGAATGGGAGGGAAGAGCCACTATCAAGGCCTCGGTATGTGCTTAAATTAAAGCTAATTAAATTTACTACATCTTTATTCCCAATGACTTTCATCATAGGATCAAGCTTTCGGCCGGTATTCCTCACGACTTCGTCCAAAATTTAAATTTGGATTTTTTGGAAAAATTACCAATTTTCAAAGAAACGTCACTCAGAATCTATTAAAGCTGCAGTTGAGCTCAAATTATAGAAAATTTAATCTAATTTAAAAATGCTTACTAATGTTTTTTTTAATATAAAATGCACCGATTAGAAGATTTAGGCCAAAAACTGAAATAACTCCGACAATTTCGAGGTTTTTCGGCCATCAAAAGTTTTCCCATTTGTTTTTTTCGGTAGCAAACTCATCCACAAGTCAGACATGCCCTTACAACATATCAAAAATTCAGCTCTCTTCAATTTATTGCAGTCTAAGGCCCATTTTTGGCTATATGTATACATAGTTACTCTTGTTTAATTTTTATATAAAAAAATTTCACTAATGCTTATTTTTCAATAGCAAAGTGTTTAAAAAGTATGAAAGGATAAACTTATGTATACAATTGCATTTTTGTCTAATAAATTTTTAAATAACAGTTAAAATCACTGCATAAGCTAGTCTTGTAGATTTTTTCAATCCATCAATTATTATGATCAATCAAGCATATCAAAAAATCTTAATCACCAAAAATAAAAGTAAAATTTCTTTTCAGTTCTAAGGGCTTTAAATTTTTAAAGCTAGAAAATTCGATTTGAATCTCTTTTCTTCATCTTTAGCGTACATGTTATCAAACATTTTTGACCTGTTAGAAAGAGGAAAGTATCTTCTCGTACTTTTAAACATGTATTATGTCAGAAGGCCTGTTAAAAAAATTATTATGTTGATAACAATGGTTATCAACCCCAATACAACAATGGTTATATACCCCATAGTAAAATTTTGTTGTTTAAAAACCTCAAATTTTATGTGGATAAATCTTCTTTTTTTTCTTTATCCATCTCCGTAGTGCAGTTAGGCGTGGAGATGTCGTAATGAGAGGGTGTAAGTCCATCTTTTATAAGTATCTCTGTCCAGAGCCATTCTTCGGAGTTGATCCATCGGGCAGCCGCTTTCCTTTCCTAACCCCTCTCTATATATTCACTATAGGTAAGTCTTGGCCTATCTAGAAGGCGGTGTCCTAATAGCCATGCTTCCATCATCCAGCGAGCCTTCCCCCATCCTACAAACATGGCCATACCATTTCAACTGGCGTTCCTCTAGGTGCTAGGCGTGAGATCTGTTATTGATGTCCTAGAGTCTAGGACATCAATAACAGATCTCACACCCAGTGTGGCACAGATGCTGTTATTTCTTACATAATCCCGTTGGGTTTTCCTACGATTTTTCCGCTGCGGTAACTTGGTTTGAATATTTCTTAAGCATCGTCCAGCTTTCTGAACCATACAGAAAAACAGGCAAGATTACAGATTTGAACAAGCGTAGCTTGGCCTCTTTACTTACTTCTCGCTTGCCTACCAATGCTGAAGATATTTGGAAGAACACTCCATTCGCCTTTCTTTTTCGGTTCAAGATCTCATGGTCCATTCGTCCAGCCCTACTTATGACAGTACCTAGATAATCGAAATTATCTATCACTTCAAGGTTCTTTCCAAGGCAGTTATTTGTAAGCTGTGAGGTCTCTCCTTCCAATATGCGTGATTTTGCTCTTACTGGGGGTTTATTCACAATCCTTTTCTTTTCAATTCTTCACACCGCTCATCGACAGCTACTTGTAGACGTTAAGGTCCATCTGCAGTCACCACTATGTCATCTGTATAGATAAAACTTTAGACCAACACAGGAATCAGGTTCCAATAACCAACTGTAGATCTAGGAGTTCTTCTTTTGCAAACTTTCCACACTTGGTCCATCAGAATATTAAAAAGGAGGGGACTCAGACTGTCACCCTGCTTCACTCCCTTACAGATTCCAAAGGTGCAGATCTTGTACCATTGAGGTGAACTGTACCCTTAGGGTCCTGATATACTGACTTAATAGCTTTTATTAAGTTTTATTATTCTTCTCTTCCATGGCATTCCAGATTACCTGGTGTAGTAGTGAATTAAACGCAGCTTTCAAGTCGAGAAAGGCAAGGTGTACGTTCCGTCCTCCATCCCATGCCTTTTCTGCCACCATCCTCAGGGAGAATAGGTGATCTTGCGTTTGCCTACGAGGACGGAAAGCAGCCTGTTCCTCCTCAATATCCTCTTCGACATAGTTCCGCAGACGTCGTTCCAATATTTGAGTGTATAGCTTATATACCACCGAAGATAAGCAAATAGGTCTATAATATGTTATTCCCTTCTTATGGATGGGGATAATAATATTTTGTTCCCACTCCTCTGGTATCTTCTTTTCACTCCAAATTTCCTGCAATAGCGTCTGAAGAATCTTTTTCAGTTCTTCTCCTCCAAATTTAATAAGTTCTGGAGCAATGCCATCAGGACCATTAGCCTTACCGAGCTTTATGCTATCAACTGCCACCTCTATTTCATCCTCTGTGATGCAGTTGTCCATATCCTCAGGTTGATCTACCGCAGTCCTTGAACGTAATCTGCCTAAATTCCCATGGTCAATATTATTGACAAATGCGAACTTCTCTTGGTAATGAATTCTCCAAACTTCCAGGATCTCTTTTTCATTAGTGGTAATTTGTCCATCTCCGTTTTTTATGTTTCTAACCTGTTTCCCTCTCTTTCCTCTGAGGCTTTTCACTATGTTCCAGAACCGCTTAGTATTCTCTTGAAAGTTCCTCTGTATTTTCTCTCCAAACTCCCGCCAGGATCCATCTTTGGCTTCTTTTATGAAGCTATATTAAATTCTTGCATAGGTTTCGCTTCTGAGTGTAATCTTGCCAATCAGCCTCATCTTTGCTTATTATGTATTTCTTCCAGGCATCCTTCTTTTCTATCACCCTTTGGGCTACCTCTGCATTCCACAATCTTGTCCTTTTGGCACTGGGAATGATTTTCTTTTTGCCGCATACCTCCATTCCAGATCCTAACACACAATTTTTAATGTTCTGCCACAGATTATTCAGGTCTTGGTTCTCGTTTATTTCTCTAAGCTCCCTACTAAGAACATATGTGTATTCTAGTTTCTTATCTTCCTGTCGAAGAACTTCTACTGCAAGTCTGGTATAAGCTTTTGGTCTTCTTCTGCAAGCTAATAAGTTTTAGGTGTCAACCTTACCAACCACCTCTAATTATCTTAACATCAGTGAAGAACTGTCTGATTTCTTTTGCTATAGGCAAAATAGTCCATTATGCTACTTCCTTCTCTTCCATGTACTTCGAACGTTAAATTTTAAAAGGTTTTATGGTTAAAGAAAGAATTCCCTTTAAACAGATCATTTGTAAAAAAGAATTCGATAAATCTTTGTCATTATCATTTTTAATAGCTTCTCCTACCCATGGACCCATCACTCCATAAGCAAGATTGTGGTCCATGCTAGTTCTTAAGTTCAGATCTCCACAGATCACTAATTTTCTGTTTCGGCCACTAGTACCATTCACAAACTTCCGAAGATCATCGTAAAATTGTTCCTTATCCTTAAGCTATCTTCTGTAGGAGCACAGATTTGAATTATTGTTACCAGTCCCACAGTGAGAGTTATATCAGCATAGATAATTCGAGAAGATATAGCTTTCTATTTCTGAATTTTATCAAAGAGATAATCCCTGAAGACCTATTCCTTCCTTTGCTATTCCAATGTTGACACCAGAGTATATCATTGTATTCCCACCCATCTGCCAGTTGTCTTGTGCCAGACCCCCTCCTCTTCAGTTCACTCAAATCCAAGATGTCTACACCATATCTTTGTTGTTCAGCAATAAGTTCTGCTTCTTTTCCTGTGAGGGTCTTAATATTCCATGTAGCTAATCTTATGTCCTTTTCCCTGCCGTGTCGTTTCCGCGAAATCCAAGGCTATATTTGTTTCTTCCAAGATACTCCAGGTGGGTGAATAGCCCAAGCCCTGGAGACCCCGTATCCTCGGGACAACTGCCCTCCAGATTATTTAAATTTAAACCTCACTGGAGGAAGGGAGGCCAGGTAATACCCTGACCATGGGTCATCTCAGGGAAGGTGGTCCTGAGGTGAGTACCTTGGTGTCAGTGTGGAGTAGTGTTATGTCGTGTTAAGTTTGCAGTTTACTGAACTCAGGCAGCCGGAGGAACGTTATCCCTGTTAGCCATGCAAAAAAGCTAACCCCTGTGGCCATAATTTAAAGGATTTAAATTAACAATATTATGTAGCTTAAAAGCAATTTTTATGACTGGGCAAATTGTTTAATTCCATTTTTATATTCACTTGAAAATTTGAATATAGGTTTTTCCAAGTGCTGAACCCATGTTTTAAATAAAAAGATATTGTTACTTTTCTTCACTAAACACAGTTACATTGTTTTCATTACACATAATGCAATTAACTTGTAATGACCCTTCTCCCTAAATGGTATAAAATATATTTAATAAGGTTCGTGGACCGAAAGCAGGAGAATTTACAAACGTTCCAATTACAAAACGAGGAACCCAAAATAAGATATATTCTCAAATTTTATATATATATATATATATATATATATATATATATATATACATAGACACTATATCATGCAATTCCTTATTAATTATCATACAATTATATAATATTCTAATACAAGCCTTATATGGAGAGAGAAGAAGTAAGCGGGGATGTCAGATGAGAGTGATTTTCAAAATTCTATGCCGCTATCGGCTTAAGCCATCCCTTCCCCTCACTTTACCTCCCCCTCTCCTATCCTTCAACCAATGAAATGGCAGCAAGCCATTCAAACACAAACTTCGCAAATACGAAAATTATAAACATCCTAGTTTAAAGGTTGAATCTAAGTTAATATACAATTTGGCAATATTTAATTCTATCCATAGACATATAATTCTAAATATACTAAACTCTATTACATTAACTGACAACATTGTATGTAACAATTGAATACTTATACAATCATAATTAACAATTCCTAATTATATTCCTTTAAAATAATACATCCATATATTTATGTGATCACCACAAACTCTTTTAATAGTTATAAAATACAACTATTTTTTTAAATAAAAATTTATCATTTCTGGACCATAAATAATGTTATTGTAATACATAAAACACTTTGAACATCATTAAATTAAATATTATGGCATTGAAATAATTAAAAATTGAATACACTGTAAAATATTATTCCATCACTACAAAATTGTTTGTAATAAAAAAAGTAACTATGAATATTAGAGTAATAAAAATATTTAAACTTCGATTATGCAGTTTTCTGTTATTGGACAAAACATCCATAGTTTCAATAAATCAGTTGTTTTTTTTTTTTTTAATTATTCCTACTAGATTAAGAAACACTCATAAATTAGTCTGTCTATATAATTAAGAGTTCTTTTTTTTTTATTGCAATTCTAAATTGGTGACTCCTGTTATAAAATATAAATTAAAAGTTTAACTGTTTACTACATTAAGTATAACTATATTTATATATGGATGTTTGTAGAATCTTATTTGATGAATTTCAGGTGGATGAGTACAGCAATAAAATAGCCCAAGTTTTCCTTCAATCGGGATATAAGAGAGGAGATGTGGTTGCCCTTTTTATGACTAATCGGCCAGAATACGCTTGTATTTGGCTTGGTCTTGCAAAAATAGGCCTAGTTACAGCTCTTATCAATTCCTATCTCACCAGTAAACCTCTTTGCCATTGTATCACAAGCGCATTATGTAAAGCAGTTATATATTCAGATGATCTCTCTGCAGGTAATTTTCATACAATAATTGTTTTAATATTTACAGAAAGAGATAATTTGTAATATATCAACACAATTTAACTTATGGTAACAAAAGAAAAAGTATTATTATTTTAACTGACCAGTGAACATATCATCATCAGGCATCATAAGGGCTAAGAACTACAAATTCAAATTAAAATAAATAATGCCTGTGGAATTGCATCACTCCTAAACAGTTCACCATATATAAGCTGTTTCTGTTTTTTTATTTGATTGATTGAAGTCATAATCCATGTAGTAGTCAAGAATTAAATAAAGTAGTAACTATTTATTAAATGCAGATTTTTCAACCCATATTTTAGTTCTTCATAAGAGCATCTCAAACTTTAATAAATAGGAAGAGACTAGTGAGAATAATTTATCCCTCCATGTTCTGTTCCTTTTTACCTAAGGTTAAGGTGCACCTCAATTTGGATTGAAACATCGTTGCAATTAAGTAGTATTTTGTTTTATTTTTTTAAAACAACCTGAACCATCCCCATTGTTATTTATCAATTTCTGTTTGAAAAACATTTTATTGTTTGAAAAGAATACCTTACCTATATTTGGTCTAGTGGTATATCCATGAAATTTCTGAGGAAGAAAGTGAATCTCAACTATCAATTTGATCAAATTTTACGATTTGGTAAAGACCATAGGAAGAAAAACACTCAAATGAGATAAAAACAAAAATCTAAGTTTGATATAGCCATTATACCCGTTTTTTGCTAGTTTTAACAAGTATAGAACTTTTTTTTTATATTCGGCCAACAGTTCACAGCACGCGCTGGAGTGTGTAACATCTTCTCTGTGAACTTTTTTTTTATACCTATTAACTTTTATCGTACATTCACGGCTTTTTACATAGTCATAGTCTGTGTACTAGTGAAGTAAAATGTGAAGTTTCGTAGCTAATTACGGACTTATAACGTGACTATATTAATTATAAATTAAGTGATTTAAGAGACAGGAGTTACTTATCATCCCCACCCAGTATAAGGTAAGACTGACAGCTATCAGTGCTGCCTCTGGCACCGAATGAGGCTGATCTGTGCCGTAATCAGATCAGATCTCATACGAACTCTTTATTTTTATTTAGTTCCCTTTCCTCTCTGTCCTACCTTTTTTTTCTTTACTACTATCTGCTCCAGTGACATAATATTCCAAAATGAAGTTTTACCACCAAGTATTATCCAGCAAATCAGATAAAAAAGGAAATACAAAGAGAAGTCGATCCCTAGAATCAACTACGAGAAATAGCCTTAGTAAACCTAAACCTAATAGAAGGCGTAAAGTCGACACACCTCCTACTACTCCGAATGACAACAAGGAACCCAAGGCAGGACCGTCGAATGAAAATACCCAACCAGGGTCATCTACTCAGGTCACTGAAGATTCTCCCTTCTACTCATCCAACAGATTTCAGCCCCTAACAAATCTACCTAGTGAAGCAATGGAGACCACATCGGCCCCTAAAGTGCAAAGGCCTCCACCAATTTTCGTACGGAGCATAAACAACTTTAGGCTTCTTATAGCATCGACAACTGAATAAGGCAGTAGGCACCGGAAAATGCTATTGCAATAGCAGGACCAACGATACAAAGATGCAGTCAGACACGCCCGAGACATACCGAAATATGGTCAAGTACCTAACGGAGATCAAGGCAGATTACCATACGTACCAACTAAAGGAGGAGAGATCCATCAGAGTGGTAGTCAGAAAATTGCACCCAACCACCCCTGCTGACGTCATAGAGGAGGAGCTCACCGCCATGGGCTTCAAAGTTAGACAAATCACAAATGTCTACAAGAAGAATCCTGTACACCCCGAGACAGGCAACAAAATTCCATTGCCTCTCTTCTTCATAGATTTAGAACCAGCACCCGGAGTAGAAAAAATCGATGATGTAAGTAGACTATACTATACCCAGGTTTAAATCGAAAAACCATACCCAAAGAAAGACATCGTGCAATGCCATAACTGCCAGGCATACGGGCACACTAGGCACTACTGCCATCATACCCCAAGATGCGTCAAATGCGGAGAACCGCATAAAACTGAAGAATGCGTCAAGCCGAGAGAAACACCAGCTGTCTGCGCACTATGTCTTCAAGGGCATCCAGCCAATTATAAAGGTTGCCAAACCTACCAGAATATAAAATCTCAAGTTCTGGCAGCACGTCGGCCCAGCGACGAAGTGAGGACCTCAAGAACACAGCCTTCTAAAATTGTAGATGGAGCTGTTTCCTACGCCGAAATGTCAGGTGGTCAACAAACAAACAGTCTCGGTGCCACGCTACAACCCGAACCCCCCAAACCCCTCTCTAAACCACAAATCAATTCTCTACAACCAATAAACCAGCCCCAACAACTAGTATATCCCGTGAATCAAAATCCAAATACTCCGCATCAAATCCCTCATACCCCCCCTCCTTCAAATGCTACTGATCTCACAACACTACTCACATCATTTCTCTCCGAGTTCAAATCCATGGTCACAACACTAACATCTCTCCTAACAAATCTTGTTTCCCATCTCTTTCCTGTCCAACAAAATCTTTAAATGACACCCACCTTATCCATTCTCCTTTGGAATGCGAATGGTATTCGAAACCACACTGACGAACTAACATCCTTACTGTATGATAAAAAAATTGATGTAGCCTTAATTACAGAAACCCGACTGACCAGTAAACGGAAGCTCAACATAACACAGTACCAAACCTACCGGACCGACCATCCTGATGGAAAAGCTCACGGTGGTACGGCTGTCATTGTCCATCAATCCCTCTCCCAACACTCATTTTCACTCCAATCAAACGATATCCTTCAGGCTACAGCTGTTACAATCAAAACCTTTTCCTTTCCTCTCACCTTAGCATCAGTGTACTGCCCTCCTAATAAATCCATTTCCCATTCCCAATTCAGCTCTCTCCTAAACTCCTTAGGGATTCATTTCCTTTTAGGTGCAGACTTTAATGCGAAACACCAACAATGGGGCTCAAGAACTACTAATACCCGAGGTCGCATCCTCCTCTCTGCACTTAACTCCCATAATTCCAGTTTTATTTCTCCAGGCACCCCTACATATTGGCTCACTGACCCAAACCGAAATCCTGATCTCCTTGACTTTTTCATCCATGCTGGCTTAGGTCCCCTAAACTACTCCATAGAACGCCTTGATGACCTGTCCTCAGATCACAGTCCTTTGATCCTTACCCTTTCTATAGTCCCAATATCCAAACTTCCTCCGCCATCATTTATTAGGGGACCAGTTGACTGGAACCTATTTCACCAGCTTGTATCCGACACCATTGACCTCAGAATTTCCCTAAAAACACCTCAGGAGTTGGATGATGCCGTCAATTCCTTTACCGGTTTGATCCAGCAAGCAGTTTGGACTGCATCTTCACCCCGTCCTTCCTTCAAAATCCGTAAGAAAAATCCATTACCGCAAGATCTTAGAGATCTTATCCTGATCAAACGCCGTTACCGATCCTTTTGGCAAAGAACCAGGCATCCTCACGATCGGAGACGTTATAACTACTTCACCAAATTAGTCAAAAAGAACCTGACAACCTATAGATCCGAATCCTACAAATGCTACCTTTCCACACTATCTGCTTCAGATAATTCCCTTTGGAATGCCACTAAAAAAATCCTCAAATATCACTTTATTTCCCACCCCCTCCGACGTGAAGACGGCTCTTGGGCTTCATCAGATGAAGACAAAGCAGAAGAATTTGCCAAACACCTTTCAAATACATTTATCCCACATCCTGATATCCACTCTACGCACATTTCCAATATTAATGAATTCCTCTCTTCATCCATCCCTTTATCCTTACCTCCTAAAGCGGTAAATCCCTCTGAGGTTAAATTCCTCTTACAAAAGTTAAAAGTCCGCAAATCTCCTGGACATGACCTTCTAACCACCCAGATCCTTCAACATCTTCCTCAAAAAGGGATTATTTTCCTTACCTACCTGTATAACTATGTCCTTCGTACAACTCACTTCCCTTTGCTGTGGAAACACTCCGTCATCATCCTATTCCCTAAACCTGGCAAGCCACCCAATGCCACATCATCATACCGACCCATCAGCCTGCTTCCTATTCTTTTCAAAATTTTTGAAAAAATCCTCCTGAAACGAATCCTACCCATAATAGAATCCAATGGTATTCCTTCACATCAGTTTGGATTCCGTCCCAGGCACTCGACGGTCCAGCAGGGTCTCCGAGTTGTCGATCACATATCCTCTGCTCTTGAAAACAAACAATACTGCACAGGCGCATTTCTGGACATAGCACAAGCTTTCGACCGGGTATGGCATGCCGGTTTGCTGTTCAAGCTCAAAACCCAGTTACCTCAATCCTTATTCCTAGTCCTTCGATCCTACCTCTCTGATCGCTACTTCCAAGTACGCTGTGGTAACGAATACTCCAATCTTTACCCAATTCAAGCTGGAGTCCCCCAGGGCAGCGTCTTGGGTCCTATCCTATACATATTGTACACCGCTGATATCCCAACTACTCCTGAAACCTTCCTTGCAACGTTCACAGATGACACAGCCATCCTATTATCTCATCCAGATCCCGAAATAGCTTCCTCGAACCTCCAAAGGCACCTTTCAATCATTGAAATTTGGTGTAACCAATGGCGGATCAAAGTCAACGAGGAAAAATGCAAACACGTGACTTTTACACTTCGCCGGGGAGCATGTCCTTCTGTCCAATTCAATGAAACCGTCCTATCCATTTCCAACACAGTACGATACCTTGGCTTTCTCCTAGACAAAAGACTTACATGGAATCCTCATACCAGACTCAAAAGACAAGAACTTAACAGACGATTCAGCCAACTATACAGATTACTATGTAGAACCTCCCATCTTTCAATAGACAATAAACTACTAATATACAAGTCCATCATCAAACCTATTTGGACCTATGGACTGGAACTGTGGGAGACCCCGAAAAAATCGAATATCAGACGCATTCAATCCTTTCAATCCAAAGTCCTGAGAACTATTGTCAATGCTCCTTATTATGTCTCCAACAAAACCCTCCATAATGATCTCAACATTCCTTTCGTCCTCGATCTCATCCCTACTAAATTTTCAAACTTTCACCAAAACCTTGCCTGTCATCCCAACCCCCTGGCTCAGTCATTATCCAGTTCCACACATCCATATAACCCACCCCGCCGCCTAAACCGGCAATGGCCTCGAGACCTGATATAATAATGTTATTTGGATACTGGCACTGGCCAGATTCTCCACTCACGACCTGTGTGTGTGTGAAGCGCCCTTAACCAGCTTCCATTGGCGTTTAATGCCAGTGACGCGGCTGGGAAAGGGGGCTGGGGCCTCCCGGACTCCTGCTTTGCTTTGAGGAAGAAGCTCAGTTCAGGGACCCCAGGCAAATTGTAAATAGAGTATGAATGTGTACAGTATATTTATTTTATGTTTTATTTATTATTATTATATTTTTTTATTATATATATTTTTTTTTTACTTTATTTTTGTACATATTTTTTCGCTTGCATATATTTATTTATGCATTTATTTCGTTTATATCATTGATTTTTTATTGGAATGATTGTAAGCTACATAGCACCATTACTTATTGCCCACAACAGGCAGATTGTAATGCTTCAATAAAGTGTTTTCTTCTCTCTCTAAAATATTCGGCCAAACAGGAGTTTAGTGTTTTCCTTCACCTTATTTATCTGTTACTAATTCAGTATAGAAAACAAACGTATCACCACCCTTAAATAATGATTTTTTTTTCCAGCCATTCTAGCAGTCAAAGCTGAACTACCCGCTGATATGAAATATTATCAACTCGGGGAATCAGAAACACCAGGTGGTATCATAAATCTTAAATTTTCTATGCAAAATGTACCCAACACTATCAAGGTAGTGGAAGGCATTCAGTATCACGATCATTTTGTTTATATTTACACATCTGGTACTACTGGTCTGCCTAAGGCTGCGATAGTCCCTCATTCTAGGTATATTAATATAAATATCATTTCTACTTTCCTCTTAGTATATATATATATATATATGTAAATAAGATTGCTTAACCTCACATTCCAAAGCTAACACCTCTGTTTAAGATTTTTTTTTTTAAATATATCAAGAAGATATCACTCACTCACAGACTGGCGCTTCAGTCCTTGCAGGACCTGGGCCTCCTCCAACAGCTTGCTCCACTCCGTTCAATCCGAGGCAAATCTCCTCCATCTCCGCACTCCCATCTTATGCAGATCCTCTTCCACATCTTCCATCCATCTCAATCGGGGTCTCCCGCGTTTTCTCCTTCCTCCCGGATTATCGCACACCATTTTTCGATGAAGTCTCTTCGGATCCATGCGTTCAACATGACCCAACCAGCCAAGCCTTCTCTTTTTCTAATGACCGTGACTAAGTCTGGCTCCGCTAGCAATTCCATCAGTTCTGCATTGCTTCTCATTCTTAATTGCTCGCCTTCCTTAATAGGGCCATATATAGTTCTTAATATTCTTCTTTCCCAAATTCTGAGGGTATCTTTGGCTGCTTGTGTTAGAACTCATGTCTCGCTGCAATATGTCACAACGGGGCGTATGACTGTCTTGTAAATTAATATTTTAATTTTCCGGGATAGATTCCTAAATTTCAAGACCTCCCGTAGAGCATAAAAACACTTGTTGCCCGCTGTAATTCTTGCATTGACTTCCATCGTCATGTCGTTGTTTCTTGACAACATCCATCCCAGGTATCTGAAGGACTCGCATCCAGGGAATTCCCGGTCACCGATCTTTACTGGTCCATTCCTATATGTCCCGCTTCTCGTTGTTATCATGTATTTTGTTTTGGCATTGTTTACAACGAGGCCAAGTCTCCTTGCTGCCCCCTCAAATTCTTGCAATGCCCCCGATAAAGCTGACATTGTTCTGGCCGATATAAGCACATCGTCGGCATATGCTAGATGCTGCGTCAATCTATTGTAAATTGTGCCCTTTGGGCTCGTCTTTATACATCTGATTGCTACTTCCAGAATCAGGTTGAATATCACAGGCGAGAGAGGATCTCCTTGTCTTAGTCCCTTATTTACCTTGAATTCTCCTGAAAACTTTCCCTGGATCTTTACTCTACTAGTATCTTTCAGAGTCATTCTTACGAGCCTAATTAATTTTGACGGCAGTCCCAGATTCTTCAGTCCTTTGTACATTTCATTCCTCTCCACACTATCATATGCCTGACGAAAATCAATGAATAAGTGATGGAGATCCACGTTGAATTCATAGGACTTCTCCAGCATTTGTCGTACGGAGAACACGTGGTCCACTGTTGACCTCCCTGGCCTAAAACCACATTGGTACTCTCCCAGGATTCTTTCCGTCCACTCATTCACTCTTCTGCACAAGGCTATAGATAGAACTTTATACCCTGTACTAAGCAATGATATTGGGCGATAGTTGCTACAATCTTGCTTACAGCCTTTCTTGTACATTGGACAGATGACTTATTCTGACCACTCACTTCTTCACTTCCATCCAGCACTCCCATATTATCTGGTAAATTTCTTCCCATAGGTTCTCTCCGGCATACTTTATTATTTCTGAATTTATATTGTCTGGACCTGGGGATTTGTTATTTTTGAGATTCATGATTATCTCCTTAATTTCTTCCCTATCGGGAGGTACCTCTTCATCTACCTCGTCTTCTTCGCACTCCATCCTCTCTTAATATTCCATGTCATTTCTCTCTGTCACATTAAGCTCTTTAGCGAAGAAACTAGCCCATCTTTGTAGTTTCAGGTCAATGTCCCCCACAAGACATCCATTTTCATCTTTTATAAACTCACTTCTTTGGTTATACCCCGTTTTGATTTCCTTTAGCCCTTTGTAAAACTTCTTACTCTCCACTCTTTTGTGGTTTTCTTCTAGTTTTTCAATTTTTCTTTTCTCCATTTCTCTCTTTTTTTTCCTACATAGGGACTTGGCCATCTTTCGGAGCCTTTTGTATTCCTCAACTGAGTTCCTTGTACTTCTCTGGAGAGTTTTTAATCTTGCTTAGTTTCTTAGGTTTATAGCTTCTTCACATTCGTTATCGTACCATTCATTTCTCGGTGCCTTCTTCTTTGGTCCCACTACACCAATACTACTCGCAATATTCGCCTTTTCCTCTCTCTCCTTCTCCTTCTCTTTTCCTCTCTCAGTTTGCTTACAGTAAGCGCTGGTTGGGACCCCCCCCCCGCATCCGATCGGGTCTCTCTGGGGAATGTATATACCTGCACTTTTTCCATGAACAAAGCTGTCAGTGGTTTCTCCACTGTTGTGTTTTATAGGGTAGGGTTTTTGCCCTACGCCCAACCCTCCTGTTTTATCCGGGCTTGGGACCGGCTATGGGGTCTAGCAAGCTAACTCCATAGGCACAGTTATCAAGAAGATATAACATACATAAGTATGTAAAGGATTATGATATTTAATTAATACCAACAACATTTGTACATTATTTACAAGTCAATATATGGTTATAATATTTAATATTTTCTTAAATTGGTCCTTTTCTTTGTTCTTTTCTCGAAACATAAATTAGACTATCATATTTTCTCTTCCTATTTTTCCATCTCTCTCATGTTTCAATCCTATTGCACACAACTCCCTCAAACATATTTTCCACTCATTAAATGTCTGTTCTGACATCTTTAGTTCTTCTGAACAAAATTTAACAGATCAACTCTTTAGGTTGTACCAGGTTCCAACTATTCAACCACAATTCTACAATTTCTCAAACGATACCAAATTCATGTTGTGACCTTCTTAACTATGTACACTTCCTCCAAAGTAATATTCCTTTTTTTTTTTTTGGAAGAATGATACTACTTCGACCTCTGTTTTCCGAAGATCCCACACTTGCATATTTTATAAATAAAAAATAAAAGTCAAAAGGTTACTAGATTGCTATGCCCTCTACCCTTATCAGTGATTGTGCCTGTATAAGAGGAAAATACATTTTTATTTTTTATTTTTATAAAACTCATTGTTTTAAGTATTTGTAACCATTTTAAAGTTTTTTTGTTTTTTTTAGATTTGTTTTAATAACATTCATAGTTAGAAATGTTCTTGGTCTAACAAGTGATGACATAGTATATGATCCTCTTCCCCTTTACCACACTGCAGGAGGTCTTTTAGGTATTGCTACAGCCTTTTTAATTGGATCTACTGTTGTATTGAGGTCAAAATTTTCAGCGACAAGTTTTATTCCAGATTGTGTTCATTACAAATGCACGGTAAGTTTTTATGTTAAAGTCATTATTATGTAACAATAAATAATAGTGTCATACACTATTATTTTTTTATTATGAACATAGTTTTGTTGCTCGAAATTGGTATTATACGTAATTATAGTGATATTTTATTCAATAAAAATATTCTTGTTTCATCAGTTGTTTTTTTTCATCACCCCAGACTATGTGGCATGTGTGACATACTTGTATAAAATATTTTCCTCTTACAAACTACCTTTAATTTTGAAGTTATTAACCATCATTCATTGCTAGTTGTAGTGAAAAAAAGATAAATATAATATTTGAATGAATTTGATTTTTAATTAAGGGAAAACCAAGAGTAATATTTTCTCCACTTGACAACAAATTTCCAAAAATTAAAGAAATAATTTGGGCATATTGTATACTTTATATAAAGTTAAAGATTTCAGATAAATTAATAATAGATGAAATTAAATATATGAATGTATTTATTGTCTATATTTATTGAATTCTAGGTTGCTCAATATATTGGAGAAATGTGTCGTTATATACTTGCTGTTCCTGAAAAGCCTACTGATAAACAGCATAAATTAAGAATGATTATAGGGAATGGTCTTCGTCCTGCTATATGGCGTGAATTCATTAAAAGATTTGACATACCTAAGGTAATGGAGATGTATGGTTCGACTGAAGGAAACTTGCAATTTAGTAAGTACATACGTTTTATTAACGCTGTTAAATATGTCTGAAATATGATGTACATATATATTTTTTATATTGGGATGTTTCATATGAAATATATATTTTCAAAGGAAATGTTATTTAATAAAAAAACATTACCAAATTAAAACATTTTTATTCAAAATACTAACCCTTGTTTTCTAAACATTTTCCCAACATTTTATCAAATTTTCAATCCCAGGCCTGAAAAATTCAGGATTTTGCCATGAAATAAAGTCTGAAAATGCATTTTGACGTAAGAATTATTCTCAAATCATAATGCAAAAATTTTAACTTAAGGAGGTTGTCCAAATTTATGAACAGATTGAAATCTGTTGGAGAATGTTGTCTGGATAATAAAGTGGGTGTGGGAGGATTTTGAAACCCAGCTTCTTTAGTTTCTGTTTTACTTGTTTGAGGTCACTATCTGCTGTGAAATATGAGGTCTGGTGTTGTCGTGCTGTAGTATAGGTCACTTGGAATTAACCAATGCAGATTTTTTATTGATAAGCTTATATTATAATATTAATAATATATAAAAGGAACGGGGTAGGTCAGTCGTAGAGTGATGAATTGCTGTGCTGAAGGACCTGGGTTCAAATCCGGATTTGGGAGATAATTTATTTAACCTGCTATCTGGAGATCCTCCTAGAACTCATCCAGCCTCTTTAAAGATGGCAACCTTAATTGGGGGAAAAATCGTGCAGTTGAGCGTTATCTTGGGCAAATCACTTCACAACACAACCGTTGTAGTCTCTACCATGTAAGAAACCCACGACCCTTCATGGGTTGTATTAGTACAGTTTTGTGTTTTTTTTACTATAGTCTAAGTACAACCATTATAAGGACAAATGAGCTAGGTAATAGGGGAAAGACCGTGGCTTCCCTATGCACGGCCGACGGTCAGACTACAGCACTGTCCTAAAAATGCATGCTCACAATTTCACTACTACTAATATATCTTGTTTTTGCCAATTTAAATGAAGGTATAATCTCCATATATGTTGATACAATGGCATATATTAAAGATGTAATGTATACACTAACTGTGTGTTTCTCTCCTGAACACACCAGCAACTAGCTTCTTCTTGATTATGTCTATAGCCAAATAGTTTCATCACCTTTAACTATTTTCTATTTTATTTTTTATAACTTGTTTTAAACCCTGACTTACCTTAATCTTCCTCACTCCTTCAATAATTACTCAATTGTGTTCTATACAATTTCTACAGATTAACTTATTATTATATATTATCTTTGAGATTCATTTTAGTATTACTAAAGTTTTATAAACTTTGTATGTTGAATTTTTCTTATTATCTAAATTTTAAATTCTTTGACTGAAGTTTCTTTTTTTCTAGAAATTGATGGATATATATATATGAATACTGTAACTTTAGCCATTAGGTCATTTAAATTAGTAATTTCGGATAATATTGCACTAACTGTTTGAGTAATTAATATTTTAATATTTTTTGCAGTCAATTATGATAACAAAATTGGTGCTGTTGGTTTTATTCCTCGATTCCTTCCTATCTCTAGATTCATCGGTGCCATCATAAGGGTCGATTCTGAAACTATGGAACCCATTAGGGGAAACGATGGATTATGTATTGAATGTGAAATAGGTAATAATTTAAAATTATTATTATAAATAAATTATTAATTATTTAAAATAAATTATTAATTAAAAATAACATGCATTTTAAATGTTAATTTTATAAACAAAAATTATGAAGGAATTATAAATTTTTGTTTGATTATTCTAGATGAAGCAGGAATGTTTGTGGGATTAATTCCTAATAAAGACTCTGTTAAAGAATTTCATGGTTATTTAGATAAAACTGAATCAAGAAAAAAATATATATATGATGTTTTTAAAAAAGGAGACAAAGCTTTTGTTTCAGGTAAGATTTTAACCAATTTATTTTGATAAGTCTCATAAAAAGGTAGAGAAACAGGAAATTTAAAAAAAAAATTAGATAACTAAACACAAAAACTGCTTCAGGATAAAATCAAATCATTAAAACAGTCACTAATATAATATTTTTTAAACATATATATTTGTAATTAACACTCTTACCACAATGTTCCCAAACCAGATTAGTTGGTAGATATTTGAAATTAATTTTGAAAACATAAAAGTGGTAAAGAAAATTAATTCTGATCAAATTATGAAAAATGCCCTAAGCTGATACGAAATCAACTAATACAACACAGCAAACAGAGGCCAAGAATAAACCCCTCCGACAGAATAATTTATAAAGCTAAACCTACAGACTTTCCAGTTTTACCCAAATCCAATTCGAAATGGTTTGAAAAAACGTTTGTAAGCCAAGAAGAACCAATAAAGTCAAATAATGAGCCTTCTATAATGGTCTGCTTTAAAGAAATTAAGAATATGTTTAGCACATTCAATTCCAATAAAATTTTAACTAAATTTAAAAGTATTATGTCAGAAGTGAAAAACGCTGACGATAGTATGTCAAAAATATTCATGATAATAGAAGGTTTATTATCATTATTTGATTAATGGACAACTTTAAAATATTTCATAAGGTAAATAGTATTTCCCATACTCTATATATATCTTGGATCAAAGTACGCTGTAATAATGGTAATATTTTACACTATGTAAGTCATACAGTGTGCTTTAAAATAATAGTCAGCAGGGAATTATCTTTAAGAATCATCCCACTACAACAAATAAGGACAACAATACTATATCCCTACTACAAATTAAACAATAAACAATACTCTTACATTTTACCTGGTCTAAATAATATTTTCTCTTATTCATACTCACCGGAATTAATTATTTCAATTGCCATACAAAATGACTATTAGCAGTTATAAATTAAATGCAATGATGTGGAATGCCCAAACAATAAAAGGTCACGAAATTGAATTTAAACAATTTCTTTTCGATAATAACCCTGATATTGTATCTGTATGTGAGACTCGGCTGGCCTCGAGTGATAGATTTTCGATTCTGGGCTACAAAGTGTACCGGAACGATAGGAACTGGCAGGGCGGGGGTGTTATGATCGTGGCCCGCTCAGATCTTAGTCACACTTATCTCCCGGTAGAGGGCCTCCTTCACACCAAAGCGGTCGGCATTCAGATTAGGCTCTCAACTCCGAGTAGATCTGGCTCTCACTAAAAATATTCACAATATCTCTCGTCTGGTCTCCCTGCCGTGTCTCTCTTTGGATCACAACCTTGTGATTTTCCGGATTAATTAAAAAATTAATAAAAACAACTCTATCCCAAAAATGAATTTTAAAAATGCTAACTGGCCTATTTTTAGACAAATTATAGATACTGAGTTGGAAATCAACCCCAAAATCACAACCTCCTCCGACTTAGAAAGTATTATAAATAAATTTGATTCTTTAATTAACTCAGCTATGTCAATAACCATTCCTAAAATTTACCATCAATTTCAAGAAAAAATACCAGTCCGCTTAAAATTGCTTATCAAAATAAAAAACATAATAAGGAAAAAGTATTAATTCTTCTCAAACCGAACTCATAAAATATTAATTAATAGACTAAATTTGTATGTAAAAAATAAATTAAATGATTGAAAAATTCAGAAATGGACTCAAACCCTAAACAATATAAAACCAGGAGAAAAATCTCTGTGGAAATTTCCGCACTTTTACAAAGCCTTCTCAATGCATACCACCCCTTAAAATACTAGATGGATTTGCCTACTCAGATAAAGACAAGGCGATACTACTGGCGGAATACTTTACTTCCAACTCTCTAATCACCAAAGACTTCGGCTCACTCCACCATAATTGCTCAATAAATAAAACTGTAAATAATTATCTCCAAAAAAAGGTACCCTCTATCTTTCCCTCCGTATCACCAAAAGAAATAATCAATATTATAAAAAATCTGAAAAATAAAAATTGCCCCGGGTGATGACAATATTCCTACAATAGTAATTAAAAATCTTAGTAAAAAATCAATAATGTTCTTGACTAAAATTTTCAATTCTATTTTCCTTCTCCGACATTTCCCTACTTTCTGGAAAACAGCGAAAACTATCCCAATACCTAAACCAAATAAAGACCCTTCAGAAGTGGTTAATTATAGGCCGATTAGCCTTCTTAACATTCTCTCAAAAATATTTGAAAAAATATTCTTGAAAAGGCTAAACAAGTTCATATCTGAAAACAATATCATGGTTAACGAACAATTCGGTTTTAGAAACCAACATTCCACTGTAGCACAGTTAGCTAGATTGACAGATTATGTTACAGCAGGTTTTTATGAAATATAAACATACAGGGATGATCTTACTAGACATCGAAAAAGCTTTCGACACAATATAGCATAACGGACTAATAGTCAAGCTTATTACTTACCAATTTCCACCCTACATCATTCATATTATCCATTCATTCCTTTCTAATAGATCCTTTCAAATCACAATTAACAATACCAAAACTCCTAAACATCCCCTATCAGCAGGTTTCCCCCAAGGATCCTGTCTTTCCCCAACGCTCTTTAGCCTATACTTATCCGACTACCCACACTCCCATCAGTTGAAAGATCTTTCTATGCAGATGACACCACCATTTACACTAGTTCTTACAGGATAGATACAATAGAAAATAGATCAAAATCTTTGTACTCTAGATTAAGCAAATATTATAAAAGATGGAAAATAAAAATAAACGAGCACAAAACTTCAGCAATAGTATTTACAAAAAGAAGGCCTACTATACCGGAAAATATCCTAAATAATACTCGAATACCCTGGGCACAAAATGTCACCTACCTAGGTCTGGAATTAGATAAAAGATTAATATTTACTCCCCATATAAATAACAAATGTTGTGAAGCCAAAAAACTTATAAGTACTATGGCCCCATATTTCCGTAGAAAATCTCCGCTCTCTAGTAAAAACAAAATTATAATATATAAATCAGTCATAAGACCTTTACTGACATATGCCTCTCCTGTATGGAGCTACACCTGTGACTCCAACTATAAAATAATAGAATGAATACAGAACTTATGTATAAGAATCATAAATGACTACCCCAGGTACACAAAAATAACCGACATGATGCTTGATTTAGACCTACAAACAATTAAACAGTTTATTCACTCTCAGACTTGGAACTTTTTCAACTCAACAAAAAACTCTGGAAATCCCTTAATGCAATCAAAAGGCAGTTATAGCAAACAAACCTTAAGACAATACATACATAGACGAACTAGACATATACTATTAGAATAAATATAATTAATTTATTACATTATAATAATTTATCAATTATAAGCGAATTTATTCCTTAAATGGAAAAAAAATGTACTAAAATTGTTTATTTTTACTACCAAATATTATACTTATTTTTATTTATTTATTTTACTGTTATTTTATTTTAATTTTTATATTTTGTGTAGGTTTTTTTTTTTTCCTACTGTTATAAATATATTACAGCTTTTATTTATTATGTTAATTCAACTTAATAGCTTAAGCAGTGTAAATTGTTTTACTTCAACATGTATTAAGTAATTGTTACAAAATTCAAATCGAATTCAAGGAATAAAACTTTATATTATAATTCTGATCAAGTCATCATTATATATATATATATATATATATATATATATATATATATATATATATATATATATATGTATATATATATGTATATATGTATATATATATATGTATATATACATATATATATACATACATATATATATACATATGTGTATATATACATATGTATATATGTGTGTATATATACATATATGTATATATGTATATATATATATATATATATATATATATATATATATATATATATATATATATATATAATGATATATATATAACTTATATATATATATATATATATATATATATATATGTATATATATAAGTTGTCAGCGCATAACAATATATTCATTTGAAATATTCAAACATTACAATTTCAAGAATTTGAGGTATTCTCTGAAAGAAGAGGTTATAAGAGACATCATTGTTTTTAAAAAGAATTAATGTGATAATTTCGTTGAGATGCAATTCAAACCTGCTTTAGTTTCAAGGTGATAGGAAAATCTGTTCAGTAGGTTCAATTCTCATTTCAAGATTGATGCATAAATTTACAAATAAATATTTGTAAATTTACAATAGTTTTTAATAGCTAAGACATAGATTAAAACTCTAAGTGGAAAATGATTGACCGGATAATTCTAATAATGGATTAAAATAAAATAAGATTAAAAGATAACACAAAATAACTTTTTTTTATTTTGTTATCTTTAACTGCACCCCTTGATCAATTTAATCCATGATTAAAACTTTAGTTTGAAATTACTTAAAATTGAATCAAAGACTAATTTGTTAAGCTAAAATAAAATATGTACCATATTATAAATTATATTGGGTTATAATATATGAAATGTCAGTGAAGGTATAAATTTAAATTATTAGCAAAAAAATTATTAAACAATACTTTTATTGATCAAAATAGAATCCTTCACTTTCAATACACTTCTTCCAACATGAAACAACCATTTCTATCCGCTCATCTAAGAAATTAGATGTCAAGGAAGAAGCGAAGTCTTGGAAGGCCGATTGCAGGGCATTTTCGTTGTCAAATTTTTTATTTCTTAAAAAATTATCCAAACAACGGAAAAAGTAAAAATCACTTGTAGAAAGTTCCGAAGAATATGGTGGGTGAGAAAGGACCTCTATATTCAGCTCCTGAAAAAAAAAAAAATCGGGTGAGCTGCTGGGCCTCGTTTAATTCATGGAGTACCCATATTTTCAGCTTTTTTGTCTTACCACTGCCTGGAAACAGTCATGTCACTTGCTCCAAGTTGTGAACCTAATTCATGAGTGGTTTGGGAAGGACCCGCTTCGACCAGCTCTTTCAACTTTTTGTTGTCCAACTTAGTCTTCAGCCTACCACAATCTTTGTTGGTAAGGTCATAATCCCCAGACCGAAATTTTTCAAACCAACGGAAGATTGTTGTTTTGCTCACTGTATCTTCATCTGATACTGACAGTTTTGTATCTATATTCAAACCAAATACCTAAATTTTCTTATATTTAAATTAATAAACTCTGATTATTTGTAATAGGAGATCTTATAATGATGGATGAGCTTGGATATCTCTATTTCAAAGATAGAACCGGAGATACATTCAGGTAAATTGAATACTTGTTTATGTATTTTCATAATAACAGTTCTCCATTCCTAAAATATGAATATTTATTACAGATGGAAAGGAGAAAATGTTTCAACTTCAGAAGTAGAAGCAATAATCAGCTCAGTAATTGGATTAAAAGACTGCATCGTGTATGGAGTTGAGGTAATTTTTTTTTTTTTGTTTCTAGAAGGTAACTAACAATAGGATAGCTCGATATGTAAGAGCAATTAAGAAGAATTGATAAAAGAAAGATAAATACAATAACTAATAATTAATCCAGTAACATTCAAGAGCTTCTATACACTACTCATTTGCAATAATAATCTTTTATACTTCTATTTTCTATTTTCAACTGCAAGAATGAATCCCATTGTCGATAATAGCTTGACATAAAATGTAATTATCTTCTTTATTTATTTTTGTTAATAATCTTTATTAAAAAAAGTCGTGTGCACACCTAACAACTTCCATTTATCCTAATTGAGATAACTTTTAAAATATAGTTTAAAAAAAACATAAATACAGTTTATGTTGAAACTATAAATTACATTTTCCCTTGGAAAAATATGGGTATCATTAAGCAATGCAATTAGTATGATTATCATATATAGCAATCACTTTTATGTATATATTTTTTTTCACTCTCCATTATCTTTAAAGACTTTATATTTTTCTTACATTACCTAATCACTATAATTTTCTGATGAACTTGTGTTAGTAGCATGTAGCAATGCTATATGATGATGCTTTTGTAAGAATAATTACCACGGAGTTTGGAGATATCCCAACAGAAAAAAGAGCTGTATAGGTAGCAATTCATAAAAATGTAATACCTTTATTCTTAGACTGTAATGAGAGCTCAACAGTTCAAATATTTTGGCAGTGGGTTACTCAAAATGAAAACTTCTACAGAGGTATACTGGAAAAGATTATAACACGAACAATAACAATCCTAAGTTTTAAAATGAAAAAAGAAAAAAAACATTATCTACAATGGAGATAGACTTCTTTCTATTTGTTCTATTTTAGTCTTAGTAGTGTTGTTTTCTCCAGCTTATACCAACTAATAAGATTAGATAATAAATAGATAGGAAAAATGATATGCCCCTTTTCAAAGAATGTAAGGAGGGTGTCCAAAATAACCTGACACTTTATCTCTAAAAATAACTTTCTTCTATCAACATTAAGGCTAAAAAAGAAGGATCCTAGCAGAGTTGGTTGTAGAATATAGGAGGAAAATAATGGTTGTAGGATGAAGATGTTCATTCAACAAATAAAAATACCAACATCAAATTCGTCAAAAATAATAAATTGTGGTGTATAAATCATAGGAAGTACATGTTGTTAATCATTATAAACAATATATATCCAAAAAAGTTCTTCCAAAAAAAAATGCGATGAATACTTCACAAGGACATTGAACAGATAATTTTTTTATAGCCCTTCTTATTTAACATAAGTCTATTCCTTTCTAAAAATTGAACCACCTCACAAATTTTACCTACAATGATGACTAATTGATTCTTTATTAAAAATATTTTAAAGTCTCTATATTTATCTCAAAAAAGATCATAAATCATATGAATCATATAATAAACAATTATTTAATTTTTTTTTTTATTGCAACAGAATCAGCCATGGCCATGGAATTAGGCCAGGTTCCAATTATCTATTAAGAGATACCCAGTTCCCAAGTATTCCAGTAAACAACGAAATATTGTAAAGCCTACTGTTTTCAACACTTTTTAAATTATCAACATTCAATTGTGTCAAATTTTATTAAACAATTAACTTGTGAAGATGAAAATAAAAGTTATAGCAATTCATACTTTTATTTGTTAAAAGCAAAAGCAATCTCCCTGGTAATGATATTGTTTTCAATATGCTTTTGAAGTCAGTGAATTAATTAGCCCTTGTCAGACAAATAATCTTACAATAATAACAAATAATTTAGTAATGTTTTTATCTGAATTCGAGATTAATGAACTAAGAAAAGAGTTAGGTGCCAAAAAAAAACAATTATTCTTTATTATACAGAGTGTTTCAGGGTTAAATGGCCAAACTGAAAATTTGAACTAAGGACCTCAAAACAAGTAAAAAATTTCCTATGAAGGTATGTCCGCAAACGCTTCGTTTAGGAAGTATTTACATCTAAAGATTTCATTGTTACGAATTATTTAGGCATAGTAAATAAATAAAACTTATTTTATTTGTTCCAACTACTTTATTTATTAAATGTAAACCATTAGCATTCATATTAAATGTTCAAAGTGATTTCCTTGAGCATTCAGACAGGCTCAGTATCTTTCTTCAACAGCAGCAGTGACCAAATTGAAAATATGAACTAAGGACCTTAAAACAAGAAAAAAATATTTCATACGAAGGTATGTTTGCAAACGCTTTGTTTAGGAGATAAATTTGGAAAAAATACTAATATGACCTTGCATCCCTAACTCATCCCTCATCCCTAACGGGTACAAAATTTATTACTGCAAGATTTACGGCAAAGAAGAAATTTTTCAGATTGGTATTTAAATCAAGCTGATCATAATCCACACTTTTCAGGAGAAATTTTATGGACAGATGAAGCTACTTTCACAAGAAGAGGTATCTTCAATCAGAAAAATAATCATCTCTGGTTGCACGAAAATCCCCATGCAATTGGTCAGCATCATTTTCAGCACGAGTTTCAGTGTAATGTGTGGTTCGGGATAATAGACAATATTTTAATAGGCCCGCATTTCTTACCACCTCGACTCAATGCGAATACATTTTTGGAATTTCTTAATAATGATTACCACAATTTAATTGAAGATATTCCACTACTACTGAGTAGGAACATGTGTTTTCAATTAGATGGTTGTCCTGCACATTACAGAAGAGTTATAGAACAATGGCTAAATGCTAATTATCCTAATCAATGGATTGGCCGTGCAGGACCAGTGGCTTGGCCTTATACCACTGGATTTTTTTGTTTGGGGTGATATTAAACAAAAAGTCTATGCAAGGCCAGTGAATGGCCTTAATTCTTTACGAAGAAGGATAATTGACTCTTCTAAAACAATAACACATATCCAGTGGCGTTCTGCTACTGCTGCTGTTGAAGAAAGATGCCGAGCCTGTCTGAGTGCTCAATGAAATCACTTTGAACATTTAATATGAATGTTAATGGTTTACATTTAATAAATAAAGTAGTTGGAACAAATAAAATAAATTTTATTTATTTACTATGCCTAAATAATTCGTAACAATGAAATCTCTGGATGTGAATATCTCCTAAACAAAGCGTTTGCGGACATACCTTCATAGGAAATTTTTTTCTTGTTTTGAGGTCCTTAGTTCAAATTTTCAGTTTGGCCATTTAACCCTGAAACACCCTGTATATAAATAAAATGTCATGCTTTACTAATTATAATAAAATAAAGCCTCTTTATGTTCAGTAAAAATATAACATTAAAAATACAGGATGGATAAGTGCCCAATCTAATTCATTGATGATTTTTGCTATTTGTCTCTGTTTAATTGCCTAAAATTTTAAAACTATAGCTAAAGTGAAAAATAAAATATGCTCTTATTTATTACTTATAAATGGCTAAGGGGAAATTTTAATATAAGGTATAATTTTATTAATATAGGGATACCTTTTTTTTTTTGTTTTTTTTTACATGCAGGCCTTTAAAAAAAAAAGAATAACAATTTATTGAGCTCCACATACTACCTTGTTAATTAAAAAAAAAGTTAAGGAACCCTTTTTTTAATTTTATTGAAAAACAGGCAGTTTAGTTGATTGAGAGGAGATTATCTAAAATAAGTAGTGATCATTATAATTGTGACATCTGCCCTGACGGGGTTATTACTATTGAAATTATTCATTTAATGTGAAATTCTGAAGGCAATTGTTTATTGTTTTTATCAACATAATAAGAGAAATTATACATTAAACATCAAGAATAATGAATAATAAATATTCTGATTTCTAATATATCACATCACCATAACAAAGTTATAAAGTTTAAAGAAATAGAAGAGAAATATTTTTTATTTGAAAGATACAGTGAAATACTCATTGTATCGGTGTCAGAACTTACTAAGTTATTATTTCTCGCAATGATTTAGTTAAATTGTAATTAAATGTTTCTCGATCAAAACTTTCTGTGTTATTTTATCAAGGTAAAGAACTATAAAACATTATAATGTTTATTCATTTTAAACAGTCAAACAAATACCACAAATGACAACTTAAAATTTTATATCTATATATTGACTGCTTTTATGTTTTTGTATTTAATTAAAAAATAGATAAATCACTCTATGTGTGTTATAACCTTTGGTTCCTTTTTTTGTACAGATTGGTGAACTTGAGGGACGAGCTGGTATGGCTGCTATAGTAGAACCTTCAGGAAAATTAGATTTTGAAAGCTTAACAAGTTCTCTCAACAAAACTCTTCCTTCATATGCACATCCTCTGTTTATTCGACTGATTCCTGAAATTGAAATGACAGGAACTTTCAAGTTGAAGAAGAATGCTTTGGTTAAAGATGGTTTCAACCCTTCTGTTATCAAAGATCCTCTTTTCTTCCGGAAAGGCTCAACTTACATACCTCTCACTAAAGAAATATACAAACTAATTGTCTCTGAAAAATTAAGAGTTTAATTATGTTTAATGTTTAATTATGTAGGAATATTGGAGATTGATGACATCATGTTGCTGTCCAGATTGTGTGAAAGCTGAAATATTATTTGGGTCTTTTACATTTCTCGTGTTATATTAAGAGTTTGGATTTTTAAATTTTTGATATTATGGGTTAATCACTAGATAATATTTGGAAGCACACCTAATGGTAGTGAAGGATGTAATATATATTACTATCAAAATACGTCAAAGTAAATTAAGTGTTTCATTATTTGGTAATAGTATATTAGTGCAGCCACCAAAAGGTTATAGGTACTGATTTATTTAAGGTAAGAGAATATTTTGTTTGAACCCCTTAACACCTAACCTTGAACCTATTCGCTCATATTTTGAATTTAAATTATCCATCTGTTATACACATATATATGATTGGTACTATTAAACAATGTAATAATCCTTAATTTTTATTAGTAGATTAATATACCTCATAACTATTACTAGAGCTCTAACAAGATCTTAGATATTTCTATGTTAAACCCTAACATTTGGTCTTGGGCTTAATAGTTGGAATTTCAAGATGAATATCAGCACTGATAATTTTATATTCTATTTCAATTTTAAGTGAAACAAGGTTAGAGATGCCTTTTGACCATGACTGAATAGGTGTTGTTAAAGTTGTATTAGGATTGTTTAAACACCAACATTGAAATGTGAAATATTGGTTCTTATTTATTACTTTTGGGGTTCATGTCACTCACTACTCACTAATATGAATCTTTTAATTTGATGAAATTTTTTAAAAATAATATTTAACACTATATTTAGTCTATTTTTGGGTAATGAATAGTAAATTAAATTTCATATTTATTTTATTAAATTATTTTTAAATAAACAGTTATTTTTTTAATGATTGTTAAAATTTCTTGCCTGTTTTAAATAGTGTGAGACTAGTCTTGATTTACTGTTCTTTTAAAAGACCAGTGTTTCATTATTCATTATAAGTCTTATTTGTATGTACCTGTTTTATTTATTATTGTACATATTATTAATTTTGTTTATAAATAAAGTTACTTTGAACTATTATATACATTTGTTTATTTTTGTGCTAATAATTTTATATTTAATATTTTGGAGTTCTAATTGATTGCCAATAGATTCACGAATGGGGTCAAGAGCATGTTTTGTCAATGGTACCTTGGAAAAATAATTAATTTTACAAAAAAGGTGATTAAGGTTATAATTACTTGAAGACACAGTGTGCAAGAGTGTTAAGAAGCCACCTTGGCAACCTCAAGTCTAAAGTGCCAAAAATTTAAATCTTGCCTGGGCTGGATATAATGATAATCTGTTTTATGATGGATCCACCAAATTTGCCATTATTATAAAAGGTTGGTAAGCTGTAGTTTAACTCTACATGTCCACCTTAATTGCAGTTGCCAAGACCATTAAACCCTGATATAAAACAATAATGAGCCCATTCATAGAGCTTTCCTTTCTGCTATGGTAACAAAATCAAATTGTTACCTGCAGATCCTGGACATCTGAAAAGGGCTGGGTGGGGACAAGGTATAGTCCAGAATACATAGGGAAAACTTGGTGAAGAAATCAACCAAAAACATTCTTATATCAAAAATAAATTCTACTATATTAAAAAAAAAATAAAATAAAAGAATTAAATGAAAAAAAATTAAAAATAAATAAAATAAAAATTAAGATTAAATTAAATTTAAAAAAATAAAATTAAAATTAAAATTAAAATAAAAATAAAAAACATTTTTTTAAAATAATTGAATTAAATGAATTTAAAAAAAAAATAATAAAAAAAAAAATTAAATAAAAAAAATAATAAAAAAATTTAAAAAATGAATAAAAAAAATAAATAAATAAAAAAAATTAAAGAAAATAAAATTAAATAAAAAGAAATAAATTAAAATATTCAATTAAAAAAATAAAATTAAAAAAATTAAATAAAATAAAAAAATTAAATTAAAAAAACAAAAATAAAAAAATTAAATTACAATAAAAAAAAATAAAAAAAAAATAAATAAAATTAAAATTAAAATTAAAATTAAATTAAATAAAAAAAATTAAGTTTTAAAAAAATGAAATAAAAATAATAATAAAAAATTTTTTTTTTAAAAATAAATAAAATTAAAATAAAATTAAAATTAAATTAAATTAAAAAAAATTAAGTTATAAAAAAAAAAAATAAAATAATAATAATAAAAATAAAAAAAAATTAAAAAAATTAAAATAAATAAAATAAAAATAAAAAAATAATAAAAAAAATTAAATTAAAAAAATAAAAATTAAAAAAAATTAAAAAAAAAATTAAATTTAATAAAAAAATTAAATTAAAAAAAAAATAAAAATAAAAAAGATAAATAAAAAAAATTAAAATAAAATAAAAATAAATAAAATAAAAATAAAAAAAACTAAAAAAAATTAAATTAAAAAAATAAAAAAATTAAATTAAATAAAAAAATTAAATTAAAAAAAAAATAAAAATAAAAAAAGATAAATAAAAAAAAATTAAAATAAAATAAAATAAATAAAATAAAAATAAAAAAAAAATAAAAAAATTAAATTAAAAAAATAAAAATTAAAAAAAATTAAAAAAACTGAGAAGCTGGAACACCAATGACCAAGTGTCGGGAAGTCATTCCACCACACGCACGAAGGTTGACACCTGTTTTACTTGGTTACCAAGCGTTCCACTGATCAGAAGCCAACATATGACGCACTGCGGCGAAGCCTCGACGACCTACGGAGTAAGCTTCTGAGACTGCGTGTCACCAAGCTCGCCATTCCGAAGTTGGGCTTGCAACACATTGGTCTCTCGTTATCAAAATAAAAGGTGACTAGCCAGATTTTATATCAAACAATTCTTCAGCTGCCAATTTGCAGAGATTTTTATCGGAGCATGAAAATAATTTTTCCGCGTTATCGGCTTTAGGCATTGAAGACATGGGATATTTCATCAAACTTCATTTAGCTCTTACAAATTTAGACCCGGGAACTAGAAAAGCATTCGAAGAACGAATAAAATCAACAGACATTCCCACTTATAAGGATTTAATTAATTTCGTTACGGAACGAACAAGAATATACGAGGTGATGGCTCAAGAAGGCCGATCAGAAAAGCCTAGTAAAGAAAAATCACACTGCGAATTCTACTAGACGATATAACAATCCCAATTCGGATAAAGAACAAATATCTTCGAAAATCTTTAGTATTTCACCCTTGGGGAAAGAAAATGATACTGCTGCTAACAAAGCGAATCGCTATCCTCAATTCGACCAAATGAAAATTCAGGCAGTTGGTTCTAAGGAACAGGTAGTCTCACCGGCTGAAGTACAACCAAGAAATATTACAGAACAAAAGGGAATCGGAAGTAAGGGTCATTCCTATTCCCATGGTTTCAGCTGACCCACCAAGTACCGATTTACCTATTACCGTGCCTTATCGTTCACCTTTTTGTACCACTAAATCTGATACCGTTTCTCCTTGTGTCGTATCGAATTCTCCCGAAAGTTCTACCGTATCTCATTATGGCTTACCGTTTCCTAATCAACTTTATATCTATTTCCAAAGTGGGAAACATGATAAAGGAGGCCTTTCCTACTTGGCCCTGTTTGACCCTGGTTCCACTACCTCATTTGTTGGACCAGAAGGGGTGGAAATTCCCCTTAAATTGGGATATGAAGTTGAGAAAATTCCCGCATTTAATATTTGTGTCGCTAATGGAAGCTCTTGTATTGTGGATAAAAGATTCTCTATTTCAATTACCGTTGGGTACTGGTCATATGACACGAAGTTTTACGTTTTAACCACGCTTCCAGTTATGTTTCTTTTAGGGTTAGATTTTATCGTTAACACCAATATGTGCACGAATTATCGTGAAGCGACGTGGTGGTTTCAAGATGATCCTGAACATAAGTTCTTGTTTCGTTAAGATGTTCAATTAGTAGAAGGTGAAACATCAAAAATATGCGGTATTAGTTCACTTGATTCCTCAGAAAGGGTGGATCTGGATAGAATAGTCAGTGAAGGTTTGCGAACTCTCCAAGATTCTCCAGGATTAACGACGCGCATTAGCCATAAGGTAGATGTTCAGGGTGCCCAACCTATCAAGCAACGCTCCTACCATTATTCACCCAAAGTACTTGAGGCAAAGCACCAGGAATTAGATCGAATGTTGGATAAAGACCTAGTGGAACCTTGCCAATCTGCATGGTCGTCCCCAGTAGTCATGGTTCGTAAGGGATCTGGTTACCGTTTTTGCATAGATTTCTGTAAGGTTAACGAAGTCACTTGTAAGAATTCCTATCCTATGTCTAATATGACTTCTCTCTTAGATGGACTTCGACAGGCTAGATATCTCTCCAATTTGACCTTAAGCAGGCATTTTTGCAAGGGCCTCTTGCCGACGAAACTAGTAAAGGCATTAAGGCGTTTACAGTTCCTGGCAGAGGATTATTCAGATTTAAAGTTATGCCCTTTGGGCTGACGAATTCACCTGCCACCTTTCAGAGGTTAGCCTATCCTTACTACGTATGCGGATGACATGTCTATTATCAGTAAATACTGATCCAGTTATAGCATCCTATACTCTTCAATCCCATATCATTGACCTTGAAAAATGGTTTCAAAACTGGGAGATTGAAATCAATTCCCACAAATCCCGTCAAATCTCTTTTACCCTCCGTCGTAAACCAATAACTTCCTGTCCTCCTATGTCGTTTAATAACATCCCACTGATTCCTGTAGAACAGGTTCGGTACTTAGGACTACACCACAGATTGTCCAGATACTAGACTGAAACGACAACAGCTCAGGCTACTTTAACATTTACTAGGCAAACGCTCTAAGTTCCCAATTACTTACAAAAGACTCATATACATGCCAATTATTAGACCGATCTAGACTTACGTAGTAGAGCTTTGGGGCTCCACTAAGCCATCAAATTCATATCGTATTCAATCCTTACAATCCAAAATCCTTCGTAAAATCCTCAAAGCTCCTTACTTTGTTACGCAATTATATATTGGATATATAATTACATATATGATATATTGGACAGATAATTTCATTTTCTGTTTTAGTTTGGATACTTAAGGGCTTTTAGTTGGAATTTTTTCCACGGTCTTTACAAAAATGTCTTAAGCTTAAAATTGAAACATTGGGATAAGATGTTGCTAGTTTTATTTTTTAAATCGATGAATTACATGTTTAGCACTATAAATCCAAAAACATTGTTGTATTTTGTGTAAAGAAGTCAAAATTTTAGTTTTTTAAGAAAATTTATAATTCTTATAATTTTTTCCTTTTTTCAAAACTGGATTTATTTGAATTTCATCTTCAAGAAAAAAAATAAAACAATAAAAGAATTTGACTGGAAGCCGATTTTATTTTTTTTCTTGAAGAAGAAAATTTATAATTTAAAAGATCGAGGACGACAAAAGATTAAAATTTAAAATTAATTCCTGGATCTGTTGCTAGGCAACGCCGATAAAACATTATTTCTCTATAAACTTTTTTATATAATAGAGAGTTAAACAGTGTAAATAAGGTCAATAAATAAATAATAATCATCGTAAACAATATCGCATTTTTGGTAAGAACTTAATGCTGTAGCAAGGAGACCAATGCGATCGTCACATATTTCGCACTTTCAAGGATCTTAAGAAGGCTCTTAAAATTTGCATGTGTTTTATACTATTTCTTTACAAGATTTGAGAAATTTCCATCTTTATTCAGCAATAGTGTGCTAACAATACCATTACAATGATAAAATTGTTTAAGGAAAAGTTGGAAGAAATCTAAGGATATTTGTGGGAAGGAAGAACAGCAACCTGCTTCTTCTATTTATAGCATATTTTTGGGAGATAGAACTTCTTTATTTATCTAATTAAAAATTTTACTTCCCTGGTCCTCAAATGTTTATCAACATTTTAAAACAACCTTTAAATCTAATGGCGGTTACTATGTTCATTAAATCAATTGGAGAGGGTCATATATAACATCAAAAACTTCTGTTGGGATCATGTATTTCTCTTTCATACTATGTCTTTTATTTGTTTGTTTTATTATACGTCACTTTATGCATGCTATAACTAATCTTCTGATGCTACAGTGGGAATTCTAAATGTTGTCTTACAGATATAATCAGTAACAGGATCTTGATGTGTGTCTGACACTGCACTGGCACTGGACCACTATTTTACGTCCCCTCTGAAGGGCAGCATCACAAAAGATTGTTTACTTCCTTGAAGAACTCTTAAGATCACCTGTCAGGCTGCGAAGCCGCGATCTCGGGCATAGTAGGTTGTTATGATAACCGTAACACCACAGGTGACACCAATTATCCATCTTCACAATTGCGTGATGCTTAAAAAGGAATGTAGTTGAGGTCTTATTGAAAGTACTGGCCTTCAAACATTACTCTCTCTCCTTATTCATTCGATAAAGAGTTTATGGAATACGAAATAGCTCGGGGGCAAGTCAAAATTAATTCTCAAATGGTAAGAAACTATTTCTGTGGATATCAACCTTCCCACACGAATCGCAGATCTTCTTAGGGCTGAATAAACAAGAAACAAGACTATGTAATAATCAATATTTATGTAGTGACCTTGACTGATTTTGTAATTTTGTGAATCGTTTAAGGATTTTTTTTTTTTTTAATCTTGTTTATTCTGATTGGATGAAGATATGTAATGTAACAGAACCTGTTCTGCTACTGTTCAGGCAGTACGGGTTATTATAGCAGGTTACCAACCATTCTAACTTTGGTTACCAACCATTTCAACTATGGTTTAGTGACTAGCATAACTAACTATGCCCAGGATCGCGGGTTCTCAACCCGGCAGGCGAACTTAAGATTTTTCAAAGGATGAAAAAATTGTACCATGACGTCCGTCGGAGGAGACGTAAAATGGGGAACCCGATCCTGTGAGTTGTCAGGTATTCGTTTTAGACCCCTTTTCTAATTGTACCTGGATAGTTAAAATTTAGAACTTCCATTGTAGCATCATCCGAATAGCCGTAGCAGGATAAAATGATGTTAAATAAAACAACCAAACTAAATATGTACGAGTAAATACTCAATACGTGATGTTGGATAAATGGCGATCCCTGACTAAACAAATAACGAGTGTATTTACTGCGCCTATAAACAACTGTAGAGGTGAAACGTAATCATGTCTTTTATTGTAAGTTTAAAACCCCAATCACAATGGCTATTGTTTTTTTTTCAATTGACATTTAATAGAATTTGTGATTTTCATTACCACAAATAAAATTCCCATTTTTATAATTACCACCAGTGAATAACTCGTACGGTCAATTCTATCAATCCAAGGAGCCATACCGTAATCATTCGAAATATTTTTACATTGAATTTTAAACGTCAACTTTAATACGAAGAAGAAAATGGTCCGTTTAGAGGTCCAAGAAAATTCTCTTACATATGAAGAACTTTTTATTGGTAAGCCAACGTTTCCTCCCACATTGCAGGTCTTCTTCAGGGCTAAATATGCAAGATACAAATAAATTAAAATAATACATGGCACAGAATAACATATGGATTAATTAATTTTATTTTAATTTATTTGTATCTTGAATATTGAGCCCTAAAGAAGACCTGCAATTTGGGTCGAAACGTTGGCTTACCAATAAAAAATTCTCCCTGTGTAAGAGAATTCTCTTGACCTCTACCCGGGCCATTTTCTTCTTAATATATACATACGGTCAACCAATATTATTCAACATGTAGTTAACCTTAATACTTAAACCATTTCGGGACGAGCGTCGACTATAGTCGACGGCTAATTATTAACTCCAATACCCGATCGTCGACTATAGTTTTTTTACTTTTTTGTACGGTTAGCTAGACTTTTTAAAACTCTACAAATGTTATAGAGGAGACTTTTCTTTAAAAAAATATGTCAATTAAAATATTGTAAGATGGCCAGTGCAGAGATATTCGAATTAATACTAATGGCACCATTAGAATTATTTCCTCATTTTCAAAAATTCATATCTTAGTTCAGAAACAAATATCAGTTATATAAAAATTACGTAATTATATCCGTACATACATAAAATTTTCCCCTCTTTTTCTCCCCCATGGTAACCCCATGGAGGGACCGTTTATTAATATTAGGACATGCTCCATGCTTAAATAATCATATTACATGTCATTACAAGTGATTTTAATAATTACAGGTCAGTTTAGTATTATAATTACAGAATACATATTAGTATAAGTTAACAATATAAGAAATTAAAAATTTACAGTTTGACTAAATTGATAATTTACATGTGAAAATAAAATTAAAATTAAATTTGTAGTCATAAGTTATATAATAAAAAAAAATTTAGCAAATATAAAAATAAACAAAATTAGTATTTTAAGCACAGGAAGAAGGTTTCATGATATAATTTATATAAAATTAAAAACATCAATGGATAAGTTATAAATATAGAACATGAATGAATAGAATATGAGTAGCGACAGTACTTAATAAAAATTTATACAAAAAGTTACAATTAAAAAATGAAAAGTTTTGTAACTAGTGAATTGTCCTTCTTATGTCTTAGAATTTATCAAAATCAATGTCTTTTATAAATGATAGTAAGTCAGTTTTTAATTTAGAGAAAATTAAATGCTCTGTCTCAGGCCAAGTCCCTCGTTTGAGAATTATGTTTTTTATCAATTTAATTCTTTGTCGGTCGTATCGTGAACAGTTATACAGTATGTGTCTGAAAGTGTGGGTCTGTCCATTTTCATCACACGCGTCTGTTCTTACAATGTTAAATCGTTTCAAATACTGTTTTTTGTTTCCGTGTTCTGTTAAAAATTGTGTTAATTTGAAGTCTGAACTGTGTAGTTACTTGTAATTTTCGAGTGTTATGCGAGGAATGTATCTGTGTAGGCTGGGTGATTTTGTCGATGAAGTCCATGCAGTGTTCCATTTTTTAATTGTTTCTTCTGTTAGCTGTTTCTTGAGGTAAGATATTGGGAACTTACTGTAAGAGGGCAAGAGCTCGCTGTTGGCTGCCTCTTTGGCTAAACGGTCTGCTCTTTCGTTGCCCTCATCCCCTGCATGTGCTTTAACCCATTCTATCATTACCCTCTTTCCTATCGACGCCAATTTTATCAAAGTTAATCTAATGTTTTCTGTTAAAGGGTCGTATAAATTGTTAATTGTATTAATTGTGTTAATTATTAATTGTAAATTGGCCTGGTGGCCTGCTATACTGTGTAATTTGATGAAATATAACTGTCTAGTAAATTTGCATCGAATTATACAAAATTATTTTCACAGTCGACATTTAACAATACAAACTATTGTTGCGTTGACAAAAATATAACAATAGAGACACCTCAAGGATCGTGCTTGTCTCCTATCTTGTGGAACGTGTTGATGAACACTATTTTTGATACTGACATACCAAACTCAGCTACAAATTTAGCAGATGCTGACGACGTTCTACTACTTGTTAAACGACGCCAGTTTGATGAATTACAGACAATGACAAACTTAGTTTGTGAAGTAACTAAACTAAACTAATACGACTTGCACATTGGGCTAGACGGAACAAATTGCAGTTTAACCCTGATAAGACTAAATATATCATATTTATTCGAAGAGGGAATCCACCTCAATTGAACATATAACTCAACAAGACCCTTGGCGTACTTTTTGATCGAAAATTCCATTTGAATCGCCATATAGACAACACATATAACAAAACACTACAGACTATATAACGAATGTCAATTGCTGCAAGAGTTACTTGGGATTTGAAGTCTAATGTTTTAAAAATTATATATATGAAGCAGCTTTACTCCCCAAAATAATTCATGCAGTTCATGTATGGCATACAGGTATAAAACGTAAAATAAATGTGACCGAACTCCAAAGGCTTCAGAGATTGATCGCAATTAAAATTTGCAAAGGGTTTAGAACACTTTCGTTTCAGGCAACAACTATTCTTGCCGGTATAGTTCCATTCCAGTTGAAAATAGAAGAAGCTGTTTCATTATTTAACTTTAAAAATGTCGAAACAAATATTTTAAATCAGACCTACAACGAAGCAGAAAATAAAACCGACTGTTGTAATTGGTTTCATCCAGCTCGCTATTCACTCATAAACTCACAGACAAATACTCCAATCACTAACTGTACTCACATATACACAGACGGAAGCAAAGATGACGACAACGTGGGGTGTGCATGGTTTGGAGAAAATATCTCTCGCTTAGCTATCGAAAAACTGTATAAATTGAGCTCCTGGTGCTCAAACAACCAAGCCGAGAAATGCGCTGGTTTAAACGCTGTAGAATTTCTATATGAACATCCGTCACAGACTTACACGTACGTTTGCATACACACTGACAACTAGAACATCAATCAATCCATTAAAAACGCTAATATACATACTTACTTTTATACATATATACATAAAATATATAAAACGAGGAACTCTAGTTAAATGAACGAAAATAATTCTTCGTTTTGGCTCAATCTTGTATCATACACACTGAGTAGCAGTGCAAGCCTTGGACATGGTTACGTGGCCGGCGAACGCCGTACCGAAGTGGTTAAACCTTGACTATGAAAACCAGATTTTTTCGAAATATTCAGAACTATTTAATTGTAAATTTTATACAAAATGCATAGTCTAAATGCACCAATCATCCCTGAATCTTCTTACGAAGTAGATACTATTTATGTGTAACTGATTGTATGAAGCTGCCATGTTATGTTTCGATAAAACAGTGTTCTAAATGGCGAATGCACACAAGAACTTAAAATATATTAACATGAAATTTTTCGAAATAAAGTCTTAGAATAAAGTCTCCCTATAATAATGGAAGAAAAAACAAATAGACCTCTGAGCTGAATTTCTTATAAAGAGTGCTTACATTTTTTTTTAACGAAATAGCTTCATCCAAATAACAATTTAATGTTATTTAAAACTAGCTGGGGTACCCGGCTTCGCTCAGGGAGTTGAAATGAGATTGTTCGGTAGTTGGAATAAAAGAATAAAGTTTAAAATATATGAGATTCAAATTTTTTATTGAAAATATATTCTAAATACAATACTTGTTTATAAGCAATCTTTTTCATTTTTTTATCCGGAGTATACATATATGTATAAATTTTTCGAATTTCCTACTCGAGAGCAAGCAGGAGTCTTTGAGGTTGATGCCGCAATATTTTAAAGTTTGTCCTTGCGCTTTGTTAGTTGTAAAACTAAAGGCTAATTTGAATGGAAATTGCAGTCTTTTAAATTGGAATGGCAATTCAGTAGAGATCAGGGGTATTCTGGGGATAAATACTGTATGTCCTTTGTCCTTCCCAGTCATAAGTTCGGCTTCGATGATGTTATTCGATAGCTTTTCTACGATCATCCTTGTTCCTGCTATGTTTCTACACTTAAATATATTTTGAATATATTTATTGATATTTGGGATGCTAGAGTCTCATTTAGGATGAGTACTCAAATTATTATTTGTATGCCTTTATCGTAATTGGGTTCCTTTCCAAAGGTCTATTCTTGTGTTTATCAATTTACTTATCTATTATACCTTCAATATATTATTTATAAATAAATAGGGTATCTAGGGTATGTAAGCACCAAAAGAATTACAATAAGGATCGTTTATTTATTTAATTTCAACAAGGTTAATGATTCAGATTTTAATATATATAAAAAGGATTGCTATAAAATACTTTACAGGAAATAAATTAAACTTATCTGCGGACAGGGGTAGATTGGGTTACAGGTCGGTCTTCTTCCTTGACATCTCCGCCCGCTTCGTTCGGCCGCTCTTCTCTCTCGGGGTACTCGTCCTTCTTCTCTTCGGCCTCGTCTCTCGAGCACCTTCCTTCTCTGCGTCTCTCTCCAGAATGCTTTCTTTGGCCTCGTTTTTCAAGAGTTTTCTTCTCTCCCCCTCTCCTTTCTTCTCCACCATCTTGGACCATAAAACCATAAGGGGACCAAGGGTCTGTTCTTTCTCCATAAACACATTCCCTTTCATGTGTCCCGACATGATACATTTTCCCCGCTCCGCATCCCTTTCATGGTGCCGACAATACATAGCATTCCATTACATAGTTTTGGTGAGTTGAGATTTCTGAGTAGTATAATTGGAGATCCAATTTTCAGTCGAAGGCAATGTAATGGCATTCCTGGTACTTGCAGAGAATTTAAAAATTCTGTAGGAGAGTTGAAACTTTCTTCAACGTTTATCATCGTGTCGATCGATTTGTATATTCTCTCTTCCCCGGGAATTTTATTTTTAATATTAAAGTTGATATCGTCGACAATATTATTTTTAGTTGCTAAAATTGCCCTCTGAAATAGCCACTCCGGATTGGTATGAACAATATTTGGATAAATTTGGTCGATGAGTTCTTTTCCGGTAGTGGCTATGTTGCAGAAATCACTGTTAAGTTCAATGAGGCCGTACGTCTGGTCAGTAGGATATATGCCTTCGCCTATTTTTAAAAGTTGTTGAGCAAAATGTGCTGTTGTTTCGTCTTTCGATAGTTCAACTCTCATATTTTTTGTCAGTCGCAGTATTTGTATGTGTTGCCAGAGATATGATTTCTTTAAGCGTGCATTGATTTCGTCTGGTCTGTTGACTTGGGGATAACTGGAAGTGTTTGTCGAAAATCTCCTGAGAGTATGAGTAGAGCTCCTTCCATCACTTCAGAGTTTCCTCGCAAGTCTTGTAATGTTCTGTCCATGGCTTTGAGTGATTTTTATGTGCCATCGTGCAGTCGTCCCAGAAGATAATTTTAGCTTGTTTTAGAAGTCCAACTCGTCCAGATGCTCTAGAGATTACCGAGTAATGATGACCGGTAATTGCTCTTCGGTTATATTCAACGGTAATTATAGGACGGAATGGGCAGTTCGCGCTCCTTCCATAAGTGTGGCGGTAATGCCAGATGATGCCAGTGCAAGTGCGATGTGTTGTTTAGCACGTATTTCTGCCAGCAATAGATTTATTAGAAACGTTTTCCCGGTGCCGCCTGGTGCCTCCAAGTAAATAATACCGCCAGTGTTGTTATTGATCCGATCCATGATAACGTTGTAAATTTGTTTTGGATTGTCAATGAGAAGTGGTTTGTTGTAAGCAATGTATTGAAGTAGTTCGTTGGTGTTTTAGCTTTTTCCTTTGTTATTTCGAAGTTTAGCACACTGAAAGCATCTTGTTGTGGTGCTGGCATCCATCCATCATTCATTCGCTGCACTTCACTAGTGAGAAACTGACGTTCAAAACCATGACGCATCGTGCTTTATATACCCCTTCGAAAGGTCTACAATGTTCCAGAATATCCAACAACATTCGAGAGAGTTCTGGAACGTTCCACAATGATCTGGGATATGCCCGAACATTCTAGACTATTCCCGAACATTCCAGAATATTCTAGAACGTTCGAACCCACGACAGATCCTTGCTTTATATACTCCTATCAGTAGGTAGCTTCACCAATTGAGAAAAGTCTTCAAATGGTCCACAATGTTCCAGAATATTCCACAACATTCGAGAGTGTTCTGGAATGTTCCACGATGATCTAGGATATTATAGAACATTCAAGAATGTTATAGAACGTTCGAACCCACGGCAGATCTTTCTTTATATAATCCTATCAATAGGTAGCTCCACTTATACTAAAAAGTCTTCGAATGGTCCACAATGTTCTAGAATGTTCCACAACATTTGAGTGTTCTGGAATATTTCACAATGATCTGGGATGTTCCCGAACATTCCAGAATGATGTAGAATTCTTTCGAATGTTCTAGACTTCTCTAGAAATTTCTAGAGGGCGAAAACTTCCAGCCCTTATATTCTCAAAAGTACGCCCTTGAGGTAAAAATGGGAACCTTCTTCATGAACGGGAGAAAGGACTACTACACCATATAACTCCCTTGATCGTACCGGGACTCATTTCTGAGTTTTAGCGACACTCACATTGTACATTTTCTTTTATAATATATATTGATATTGATTACTTAACCATGTTATTCTCTATCAGATCGATCTAAATATTCATACCTATTCAAATATTCTAAATAAACATGGAACTGTTTAATCTGAGTGATAGATTATTCTTAAAACACAGTGTGGTCAAAGAATGCACTGGGCCATGAAATTGAATCACAGGAAAACAAAACAAAAAAACGTTTTGATTTTTCATTTATGTTTATTATCCTTGTCTGATCGTCAACAAGGTGTAATTAAGAATTGTTATTTGACCATAAAAATTCTTCCTTATCTAATAATGATAAGAAAAAATGATTGTTTTAATGCACTATGTATTTTTGTTCAATGCGAATTCTATTTTTGCTTGTTGTGGTCAGATTTATTTATCGTAGGTGAATTTAATTCATTTGGGACCAGTTATACATTTTTAAAATATAATCTTTTGGCTTATGAGCAAATATAGGTTCTTTTAAACCTAAGTGTTACTACCTACAACTACATGTACCACTACAGCGCATGAAGGCTTCTGGGCTTCAGTACATGGTAGAGACTGCAATAATTCTAAGACAACGGTTGTGCAGGAACATGACGTCCCAGGTTACACTCAGCCGTCAGATTTTCCTCCAATTTTCTCGCTTTAAAGACTGGGTGAGCCCCAGGAGGTCCTGTCAATCCCACAGGGACCATCCGTGGCTATTAACAGATTAAACAATTTATCTACCACAGCTGGATTTTAACTCGGGACCTATAGCTTAATAAAATAAGGAAACAGCTAATAATATCTGATACAAACGAATAACCGAAATATTTTTCGCTCGAAGCCTATGAAACACCTAGATCCGCTTGAACACCGCATATAGAAAATTCCACCGGGTTACAATATCTTAAGCTATTAGCTGTAATAAATAAAAAAACAAAAATATCGTTTCAATAATACATGTACGACTCAGTAATATTGACCGTGTTGTTTTGCACTAAACTTATTAGGTATGATTCATTATGAGCCATGAATAATTTAGTTTCAGCCGCTCTTCTCCCAAATAGAAACAGAACTTTACAGAATTAAATTTCACAAAAACTATTAAATAGATAATTAATGAAAATGTGGAAGAGTTTGAGTACTAAGATTGGAATGGCTGATCCATTAGAGTTAGTATTTTTAATTACCTTAATTTTAATATATATTTTTAATTTTAACTGAAATTAAAAAATGTCCATATACTTATAAATAGCCCCTAAAAATCACTGTTCCGGTCAATTTTCTAAATTTTAACCGATGTAATTTATTTATATAATAATGGATTACTGGAATCTTTGAAATAATATTCTACAGGCATTGGTTTGATATAAGGTTTGGATTTTGATAGTAGGTTAAAAGAGTTGTTAATCATAATGAATTCCGTGTTTTTCCTATTTGTGGGCGTTATAATATAAGTTATCATTTTTTGTGAATTAATATCAATTATGCTGCCGAAAAATGAAAATTAAAATCAACTTTTCTTATTGTGAGGACAACTATCATCCAGGTAAACTGTTATCACTATATTGTTTGTTGTGTAATATACCCTATTGGAAATTCATGATAAGTTTGTGTGACCTTATTTACCTATATATATTTTTTTTCATGTTTAGAATCATGTTCAATAGTATGAAAAGCCAGTTTCGGGAGAAAACAGGAAAGGAGTTACCTAAATTTACACCTCAAAAAGGAGGTTTGTCTAGGCAGTCTAGACAAGGTTCAGAAAGTAGTTTGAGCAGTTTGGTTCTTGAGCCTACAGCTCCTATTCAGGGTCCATCTCAGGGACCTGCAACATTGCCCGTACAAACTCAAGATGTCCAAATCAGACTGTCTGATGGGAAGGTATTTTGAATTCAGTTTAAAAATTCTTTACTTAATTGCTCTATTAATTAAGTATTTATCTCCTTGTACACATTTAAGGGTAGCATTATAGTCGTGAAAATTTTTAGTTATCAAATTTATGAGTTAAAATCCGTCCCCAAGCCCATTTTGACTAGTTTTGGTATAATGCCTGTAAGTGCACTTCTGCATTGGTCTGTTGAATTACTCAAGAAAAGTGTTAGAAAGTTGAAATAGTGCGTTTAGGATTGTTCTTGCATCTAGTTGTTTCTGGTCACATTATCATAACAAATATAGTATTACAAGATAGTTGTAATTGATTTTCTTGAAAAGTCAGATCCAAATAAAATTTACAACTTCCGAAGTATAGTAAACAGTATTTATTTACGAATATAATTAAAAGTCGAGATTACTTTACTTAAATGTCTTAATAGAATTGATTTACAAATTATAGTAAATGCAATACCTTTCAAATTCACTAAACATTCATACCTTGCTTAATGCAAATTATCCTTTGTTCTTCAGCAATAAGTGCTAAATAAAATAAAAATAAAAAAAATCATTTATTATAATAAATGATACAATTTTTGTACAACCTGCCATATGAAATAATTGCCATTTTTATTTTACATGTTAAGATTTCAGTAACAATGATTTTTATATAAAAGAAATGCCTATTTTTGCAATTGCTCTACCTTCTCAATTTATTGAAGTTTCTTTCAGTTAGTTATGGTTACATTTATGTCAGTTTAAATTTTAGTTGTAATAAGCATTAATATCATTACTCGTGTTTTATAGTATTCCTTTTGATTTGATCTTTTTGTCATTTGTCATTCTGAACACAATGATTTTAATAAATTTGGCCTATTGCCAATAGCACTTTTTATGTTACTTTTTTACATTTTAGAAATAAATACTTCAAATTATAAATAAGCTTAAAAAATTTAATTATGTGAATACCTTGTCAAGTATTATTAAATTTGGCATTTATTATTTATAACCGAATTCAACTAAATACATTCCATAGAACAGATACAATTGAAAACGAATAAATCTAAATTAGTGTTTTCATTTTTTCACCACCATTCCAACACCTTCCTTAGCTTCTGACAGGAGGTAAAAATCATTTTAGAAATTCGAGTAAAGTATCATTTAAGGACTATCGACTATATTTAAAATTAAATATGTTATTTCCATTTACATAAAACCGGCAAATTCTTAATTTATTTTGATTGGTTATGAAATGTATTTTTAGAAGAAATTTTATTTGATGCTTCAAGTAAAATACCAGTTGAGTGTTGTTGCTTGTAGCTGAAGTTTAATATTTTATTCTTGATATCATAAAACTGATATATACCAAATTTAAAAATAATGCGATTAATATTCAATTCTTTCCCCTAAAATCTATTTATATCTGCTAGTTAGGTGCAGATAATTTTTATTGAGATAGAAATTTAAAAATATATCAATCATAATTACTATTAATTATGCTTTCCTTGTTTCGAAATAGTCAGAATTAGTTTGAAATAAATAACTGTATGGTGGTCAGAATTACTTTTTGAGCCATCAATTTATAATATCATAAGCGTGCGAACATGTCTTATCCACATTATATTTTTACTGGGGGATTGTTAACTTCTATGTATATTTAATTGTAAAATAGATGTTGTAAAATCTGCCTTCTGGATTGATATTTGTAAAATAGTACCTAAGTTAATTATAATATGTGTGAAGATTTCAGTTACAATTTAATTTATTTGTTTCTTTTGGTTAGTTTTCTCAATGATGGTTGTATTTAGCTGAAATAAGAATTAATTCATTGTATTCCTTAATTTATTTCATTATTTTTGTAGCATATTTATTATTGCTATAAGTAACATATTTGAAATATGTTACATTGTATGTGTAACATATTTGAATTATGTTACATTGTATGTGTAACATTGCAATTAACTTGAGCTTTCATCATTAATCATTCTAAAATATTAGCATAACACAATGGTTTTAATATTTTAAAAGTAGCTTCATTTAGGGCTTTAGGATTATTAGTATGATCTCAAGCTTATTTTATAAAATCAAGCACACTTTTTTTTAGGTATTATCCCCTAAAGAAGTTAGTATACTAACTAAAAAAGAAGAAGAATGGAGACATCGTATCGAAAAAAAAGAAGCTGAATGGGCTAAAAAATTAGAAAAAAGGGAAGCAGACCTTTTGCAGGAGTATGCTAAAAAAGAGGAGGAGTGGAAGAAGAAAGAGCAGTCTTTATTAGAAGATCTCCTTAAAAATACTAATGAGTTACGAGATGCGCTCAGAGCTGCAGAAGGTAGATGATTACTATTTCACTGGTTTTAATAATTAATATGATAATAATAATAATGATAATGAGGCTTATTGAACCTGAAAGCTTCATGCCGATACTACCAATCTCTGTTTGCAAATACCCATCCTTCAACTTCTATTATCAATGCAATCCTCCCAACTACACCTCAGTCTACTCCGTTTACGAGCACTAAACAGCACAGCACTTAATAATTAGTATTTGAAAGTTAGTAAAAAATAAAGAAGCTAGTAACTATTTTCTTAATAATTAATAAGTAATGGTTCCACATACCACATACAGGTGGGTTATAAGAGCCTCAAGGTAGTCTGTGAGAAGGTTAATAAAAAATAAAGAAGCTAGTAACTATTTTCTTAATAATTAATAAATAATGGTTCCATATACCACATACAGGTGGGTTATAAGAGCCTCAAGGTAGTCCAACCACATCCTCCTGTAACATTTTTGTCATGATTAAGGAATATTTCATTGAAATGGAACATTTTATACCTATGTATAAGCTTATAGTACAATTGGATTATATCTGATTTCATTCTTTTTCCTGTGCCATTTTTTTGGCAATCGTAAAGGCTATTTCATATGTCAGAAAGTGATTCTGATTCCATATGTCAGTTTAAGTGTTAAATCCTTGATCAATAAAAATGTCATAAATAATCAATAGAATATTATGCTCACACATGTATAGGTATGTATCTATGAGTTTTAATAAACTCAGTGATACAATGATTTCTCTGACAGGTGAGCCTTTTCTCTTAAGTTGAAAGTGGTATTAGTTTAATAAGTTCCTTTTGCTTGTACTGCATAACAGTTGTTCTAAATTTTATAAATAATTTATTTACAATAAGATTTTCATTTATTTTATTTTTATGTGATAGAAAAAACAATGCAAGTTTTTTAAAGAATAAAAAGCATCATTCTGTTTTCATCCAATGTTGTTGAAAGGAGGTGGAAATAGCTTTCTATCCCAGATGCTTTAAGATCTACTTTGCTGTGGGAGGAAACTTGTCTTAAAAAAGCAACTTTGTGTCCACCCTCGACGGCTACCATTAAATGTATTTCTCTCGGGATCACTATAAAATTAATATTAACAGATAAAAGCCGAACTTACCACCATTTCGAACAGGTCACTTTCCATCACATCCTTACTAATTAATAAATAATCATGTCCGTATTATTATTAATCATAATCGTTATGCATTGTGATAATAAAAACTTCTTTAATTTATAAACTCTTTAAACAGATTACAAGAAAAAAATTTGTCAGTATCAAGAGGATAAGGACCAGTTGGAAGGATTCCAAACACAAGAAATGGCTAAAATAAAACATCTGGTAATTATACTTCCCTTTCTAGATACTTTTTATTTAATTTTAATTTTTTTTTTACAATTGTGTATTTATTTATTTGAATAGTTGCTAGCCAAAGAAAAAGAAAGTGCCGAGACTGCCACAGCTTTAAAAGAAAGCCTTACCTTGGTTGAAAGCCTGAAAGCGGAAGTTAGTAGGCTACGACCACTCGAAGAAAAAATAAGTAATTATGAGGTAAGTGTTAAATGTTAAATAGCTATTAGTGGGTTTAAAATATAGTTGATACCAATATTGTGTATGCATTTTTTAAAAATATTACTTATGTTTTAAAATTTAATAACATTTCATTGATATCTGTAATATATTTTTTGAATATTTTCTTCTTTAAGCAATATACTAATTTATATTTTAATAATAATTTATATTAATAGTTTTTATTAATATATTATTTTAAGTATCAGTTTTAATTATGCTGCATGCTACATATGCTTTGCTTTATGCTAATTGCTGCTTGAGTGCATGATCTAATGACAAATTGTTTTTCTTTTTTGTTTGTTTTTTTGTTTAAAAAATATTATTTTAAATGTTATATGTATCCATTGTTGCTAGCAGTTGAAAAACAATTACCCCTTTTCCGTTTATCTATTTTTTATTTGTTTTTTTTTATATTTGTTTTTATCACATAGTGATTTTTAATTTATGTCATTATGCCTTTCACTTTTATATATTATGATTTTGTAGAGAACAGGTTAATATAACCGTCACGTTATAGTTTGCACTATTTGAAGGTTTTGTGTTTTGGCACCAAGAATTATGACTTCTGCTCCTGTGGCACCTTATTAGGTATGTATGTTTTTAGTTTTATTTTTCCCTCTCCTTTTGGTAACTTTGTTAAAGATAGTTATTTGGCTTTTTGTGCAATAGCTGTCACGCTTTTTTTTTTTTTTTCCTCAAACTTTATAAAATTTTGTTTAAAAAAGTTTGATTTCCTTGCTTGAGAACTAATTATTTATTCTTATCTATAAATTATATAATAATTATTATATATCACATTAATAGCTTTAGTTGATTAAGAAAACGATTGCTGGGTTTTTTTTTCAGACTAATGTGTTTTGAAATGTGTAATTCAGGCTATTAAAAGATGTTGAAAAATTGTTGTTTGTGTTTTAAAAGCATGTTTTGATTTTTTAATATCATTTTTTGGAATAAAATGGGTAAAGTAAAAGAAAATATTATTATCAATACAATTCATTTTTCTTCCGTTTTTATTTTTTGGCAAAACTTGATTTGTGAATGATATCTGTAATATACCATTTATATGATCACTGATACACCATATTTAAATATCAGTGATAATCACAATAAATAAAAAAATATAAAAACAAAATTGACGTACGTCAACCAGATCCCAATTAAAGTAATGTTCAATGAACATTCTTCTCCTCCCCATATGTACATCGCAAAAATTGCAAGTGCTGGGGATGTGGGATCGGTGAAGAGAATGGACTTGTTCTGGCCTGGTTACGAGCCGTGGTAGCTTAGTTGGTAGAGTACCACGCTAGAGATGCAGAGGCCCTGGTTTTGAATCCCAGCCTGGACAAATCTTTTCTCTTCAAAATAAAAATATTTAAATAATCACAATAAAATGAAACATAAAAAATTACTAAATAAATAATTATTAAAAAAGTTGTTTCTTCTGGTTTAGACCGTGTCGGTGAATTTTCTGCCAACGTTTTGCCAGGCATGCTGCTGACTTCCTCCAGGCTTAATTGAGACTCAATTAATAAATTATTATTATTAATTATTATGAGAGGCTCAGATTGTCAACTGTTGCTATAAATTACTTATTTTTAAAGCAAATTTTATTCTGATAGGGCACTAAAATATGGTTTCAGATTACAAGCCATAGCTGTCTATAGATTAAGAAATAGCCGATAGATTGACCGAATAAGCTTAAGAAATGCCTAGATCTATTCATTCTGAGCATGAATTTTAGTTTAATTATTTGCCTCATGATAATTGTTGAATGATATTGTGTTCTGAGATATTGTGTGTCATAAGCATAATGGAAACAGATACTATGACATACTCTGTGATAAGATTTTGGACGATGAATGTTTTACCATTACGTTCTGAACGAACACATCATGCATTCCAACTAATTTTGCTTATAGACTGTTTATATACTCAAATGATGTTTCTATTATTAGTCATGCTGAGGGAAAAGATTACCACCCACTGTCTTCTTTTCCATGCACATTTTGTACATCACGTACATTACAAAAGCAACCTCAGCATTTTTTGAACAGTTTATTGAAAAATGCTCTACTTTCACAAGTGCCCAATCTTGTCAATGGGCAGCACTTGAGTGATATAATTATTGGACTTGATCCACCAGTGACGAAAATAGATTACGATATTTTACCATGAAATCTTGTCTGGTGCATTATTAAATTTTTTACGTAACTCAAAAATTTCAAATCAGAACTATTTTTTTTTTCAGCATATTAGATTGCTAACATGGCATGCTCTAAAAATAAAACCAAAAAATTATAATATCACTTTGCTTTATGAGATTACTCATGTCACACATGTATTAATGTTGTGGATTTTTTAAAAAAGAAATTAATATAGTGATTTCTGTTAGTATTTTTTAATCATGCCTGAATGATTATGTAGTTAAGCATCTTGAAAAATGTATTGAATCATCATTTAATTATTTTATTTAGATTTTATAATTTCTTAAAGAAGTGGTTGTACAAAACGATGAGGCATGGCTTAAACAAAATGGTCAAATGGTCAACTTTTGAAAAATACTCAACTCTCTCTTTAAAAAAAAAAGGCTCAGTTAGTAATTATTAATTTGAACAACTTTAATAAATTTTTGGTTCTTCTGTTCTTGTTTTTTATATATGCATATATACTTTAATATTTTTCATTACAGAAGAATTCATCCTTAGTTAGAGAATTATGAAGGTAAATCTTATTTAAAGTCTCCATTCTCGCTTAAGATTGCATATTGGTGACGGTTAATATGTGGAAGTTAGAGCTATGCATTTGCTAAGTTATAAAATTGTGTTGGAAGATAGTATGAGAAATAGTTTCTGCTGTTCCCTCAAATTGATTTATGGTGAAGAGAATGAAGAATTAATTTTCAATTAACTTAGAATCTTTTGTAGACACCACTTTTGTGTTTTTTTAACCATACTAACATATTTCTCCTTAAAATAAATTATGTTTTGCTGAGACTATTTCACTTAATTGCTTAAAATAATTTTCTGAAGTATGGTTTTTGTCATTAATCTTATTTGACTTATGTCTTTTTAGTGCATTTTCCATTTAAATTTAAAAAAAAATACTATTCATCTTTATAACTGTTTCAACTTCTTTGAAACTCACCGATAATAATTATGAAAAAATGTATTATTTATAAGCCCATATGAGAGGTATTTATCGTAATTCTGTAAGAGTTGTTTTTGTATGAGTTGCTCTTACATTTACAAATTATAACAATTGTCTGGTTTCAAATTTCTAAGATTTATTACAAGTTGCATATTCATGTATTTTCTCATTAACATTGAAATACTGATTAGTCTTCGTTAACAACAACTTTTTTTCTTGTGTTATTCATTTTATCTTTGTACTGCTCTAACATGGTTTAACAGAAACATTAAATTGAAAGCTGGAATCCTGTAAATGTATAATACACCTGATTAACGATAAAAATTGGTTCGAAATAGACCAAAGCTTATGGCTAGTGGAGGTATAAAATTTTTATTACTTTAAATTATCTTTAGGAACCTATCAAGTTATGTCTTACAGCCTGAAAAGAAAACATAATAATAAATCACTTCTGTTGTTTATTATGTTTATGTCCACATAATGTAATGAGCTGTTATTACTACCGCATTCGGGAAGGATTGGAATTGAGAAATTTTTTAACCATAAAATTATCGGTTTCTGTTTGGTGGTCAATGGCAGGAATAATTTATTTCTTTTTGCTCCTCAGAAGTGAAACCATCATATCCATATTGATATAATGCAACAAAAACTTATCTAATAACAACCTGCTTTGGTTAATTGGAAGGAACCTACACTCTTACATGACAT